>CANTUQ010000055.1:22110000-24510000 GCA_947683425.1 Excoecaria cochinchinensis | reverse complement strand
CTAAAGGAAACAAGTACGTGTTAGCCTGCCTTAGTCAAGTCATGGATAATTAGGCATGCCTAATAAAGTTAGTGTTGCTGCAGCCTGTGTATGATTTGGACCCCGATCAGGTCCCCGAATGGATCTTCGTGATACCTGTGTATTGAAAAGATAGTGTTGATACCTTCGGGTATCTATGAGTTATGAGAATAGTGTTAATACCTTTGGGTATCTTAGTGTTACTCGTCATCCACCCTTTTGACTTAGCAGGCATTAAACGAGCATAAATGTGTGAACTGAATGATACGTGTGAATTGATAAAGATATGTGAAGCTTTGTGTAAATTTATGCACCCAATGAGAATGTGATCACCTTGTACGATGTGACTTTTATTTTGGCATGAGTTGCGTCTTGCATACCTATGTGTTTTGGATCTTGTGGGATCCCTATGCGTAAATGTGGTAACATCTTTAAAAGTTCATATGCTTCAGCTTTGATTATTTTCTCTATAATATTAACATGAGTTAATGACGAGATAGTAATGCAACAATTTGAAGGAAGTAATTAAACGAAAGTGATTATATTTATGAGATACATTTATATGCTTTGAATATGAAGTTAGATTAATAGTGGCTTAATAATGACCTCCTTGACATGTGAGAATTATTGTAATTAGAGAGATTATAGGCTCAATAAAATGATGTTTATGATATGCGATATATGATTAATAAAACATGAAAAGCATGTATCAAGCAAGACTGTCACCCTGTTTAATCTTATAAATGATTATGATTAAAATATTCTAATTATGACCAACTATGTATATATGTGTTAAATGATTTGATGTTGGTTATTTATTGTATGTTGTGACTGACGGCCATTGTGAATGGTCGTCCATACTATGTGTTTTCCCCTCTAAGCTTTATGCTTAGCATGGGTTTTTATCCATGTAGGTTTGAAGTTAGTCGTGTCTCCGAGGATAATCCGCAACAGTCGGGCCATCCAGTCCGTAGTAGTAGCTAGTGTTTAGGAATTATAGTCCATCATTGTAATGTAATTCTTAATTAGTATTGTATTAAGTGATTGGGATGTAATAAGATGTTGCTGAGCATTGTAATGGTAAGAATATGAAGGTCTTTTGTATTATGTGGATGTTTGTATGTTTTGAGAAAAATTTTTGTAACTCTGCTTATATTAGTGTTCCCGGCTTGCTTTTCCCGTAGCATTCCTCACCCATCATCGCATACTGTCTATGTTACCATACAGTATGCTATACGTGGGTGAGGGGTGTTACATTTAGTGGTATCAGAGCATAGGTTTAGTCGGTTCTGGACAACTAGGAGTTTAAAGTGTGTCTGTATCTTTTGTGTTGGCCAAAGTGGATGTCCTCATTCTATATTGGTGTTAGAAACTGTAAGTTTTGTATAAGTTAAGTGGAAAGTTAGAAAGTGTAGAGTTAATAGATCACATTTTTGTCTGTTTTGGATTATTTATAGTTGAGAGATATGGAAATTAGCCTTAACTGTATCATAAGAAATTTTGTTAAGGAGT
Source organism: Excoecaria cochinchinensis (assembly GCA_947683425.1). Classification (NCBI taxonomy): domain Eukaryota; kingdom Viridiplantae; phylum Streptophyta; class Magnoliopsida; order Malpighiales; family Euphorbiaceae; genus Excoecaria; species Excoecaria cochinchinensis. Next base: position 24,508,470 of record CANTUQ010000055.1, on the reverse strand, counting down.
TTCTTCTGGTATAGTTGGAAGTTTCAAAAGAATTTCTTATTTTAAGGGAATGTAGAGTAAGGACGTAAATGATTTTGATTTGAGGATTTTGGTGGCACTTTGTGCATCTGTCAGCCATTTTAATTGGGATTATTTGAACATAAGCATGTATCAGCATGGGGATGGGAAAGTAATTATCATTGCATAAATTGCATCTGCATCATTTGCATACATAAATCATTGTACATTCATGTTACTCACATCCCTCATTCGTATGTGACAAGCACTCTGATTTGACTCAATTAAAAGTGGCTGACAGGCTGTGCTTTGAGTACGAGATCATTTAGTGGAGATGTTGAGGAAGTGTAAAGTGTAGGTTACCATGAGTGGAGTTTGGCAATTAAGGTAATAGATATTACGGTGACAAGATCCTACGTGTATATGTAAGTAGATTACATAAGAAGCCCTGTGATAGATCCCAACCAATGGTATGATTATAATTGTGATATGGGTCAGGAATGGAGTAACAATTTATGGAGATAGGGTTTACTCGATTTGGTAAGATAGTTTTGGTGATTTCAAGTTAACATTGTTTAAGAATATGTCCCGTCATACGGATATTGAGACGTGATATGTGAATGATGTAGTGATTAAGAAGTGATAAATTCTGACCAAACTGTATAAGTTAGTTGATAGTGGAATGTTAACGCGTAAATATGGTAGTGATAAACAATACAATATGAGAAGAATCCGGTGATTGTGAATTTCGAGGACGAAATTCTTTTAGGAGGGGAGATTTGTAACACCCCGAAATGTACCCTAGAAGGATTTGTGTATTTCCGGGGATTTTGACGATTGAAATCGTGTTATGTGATGGTCGAAGTGATTAAGTAGTAGGAAAAGATATGATTAGAATTAAGAAAAAGAGAGCCAAGGGTATTTCGGTAATTTCACATATATATGGATTTAACTGAGTGGAATAAATAAATATGGGGCTAAATTTTAAGAATGGATCATTTATATGCCGAATGTATGTGAGGTATGGCATTAGATGTGTCAAAAGGACGAATTAGGTATTAGCGCAAAAGTTTCGGCAAGTGCGGCCAATTGCAAATTTGTAAGGTATTAATTTAGGACTTAATTGAAGGGGATAAGATTTAATTGTGGGACAATGTAAAATTATATTTATGTATTATGTGAAGGAAGGATTAAAAAGGAGTTAAGGGACCAAAAAGGGGAATTAACAAAAAAATCTTTTGAGGGCCAATAGGAAGAGGACATGTGGCATTTGAGATAGGTTTGACTTAATTAAGAGAGAATGAGAGCAGATTTCTACTCATTCCCCTCTCTTTATTCACGTTTTGCCTTTCTCCTCTTCCCTTCCTCTTCTTCTTCATCTCACGCCAGCCCCTCTCTCTCTTCTTGCAAGCCCAAGTTGTGTATAATGGATTGTAGCTCAAGTACTTTTATGAGAGATTAGAGATAGTAGGGTAAGTTATAACTTTTGATTTTTGCAATTCCTCTTTTTTCAATTAGAAATCTTAATTAATATTTTATGTTTTGATGAAGAAATTGGAATAATAAAACTGAAGAAAGAGTGTGGAAGCAAGAAGAGCAACCATTGAAGCTAATGGAGCAAAGGAGTTTGAGGTTTGGGAAAAGTTATATGCTTTGGTGTGAATTCTTAATTATTGATTTGTGTATGAATGAGTTTCTGTTTTGAAGTTTATTTTATTTAAAATTTGATTGGTTGTGTTGATGTGGTTGTGTGGATTGGCTTGGGTTTAGCGAATTTAAATTTTCTGGGGATACTCTGTCCAGATTTCACTGGATCTTTAGTGCTCGTTTTAGTTATAAGTCAAGCTATAGATGTCCAAATGAGATGAAACTAGTGCCATTTGAAAGCTAATTAAATTATTAAAAATTGTCTCTAAAGGACCAGAATCTAATTCTTTCTCTAAGATCCTTGAAACCGGTAAAAATTGTGGTGTCTATACTTAGACGGTTTCATGAGAGTAGTGTAGGTTGTGTAGCTCATATCGGGAGCTCTGGATGTCCAATTGATCTGAAATTTGTTTCATTTGAAAGTAACATCCTACGTACCATTTGTTAAGAAGGACGTTTTGGTAAAAAATGAGGTTTAGTGGGTCTTTTAAGCGATACAAAGTCAAATACGGAAAACTATCTCGTAAGTCTGTTTTCATAGGGCAGTTGGAAGAGCTCTCTGTTGCGAGCATGACCCATGTCGCGAGCGTGATAGAACCTGTTTGTGGAAGGTTTTTCCTCTCATTTTGAGTCTCATAATTGGTATGAACCCTTACCCCTCTTTCCTATTCTTTAGGATGCGTAATTTGTTATGTTTTTCATCCCGAAACACACTCGAACTTCCTCGGAACCTTTCAAGATATATTCATCATAAGTTTAAAGTTTGGAAATGAGCAAATAAATAGATATCATTTAGGAATACAATTGTCTAAGGTTATAAACAAGAATATTAACTTCATTATTGAGAGGTTTAATGAATCAAACACTTTCGAGTATGTTCTTTATAACCTAATTTATATTATTTTAGGCAATTTGAAGTTGAATTCCATAACTTGCATTTTGAGCTAATAGGATTTAGGGGTTTGGATTCCTAACCCTTTGGGATACATAGGAGGTTTGGAACACTCTTTCAAGTTCAAACCAAAGCATAGAAGCTCAATCGGATTTGAAGGAGAGTGTATTGATTGAACCTTACTAGTACTTTGATAATTGTTAGGAATAATTGTGGCCCATTTGTGTAAGACCAACAAAAGTCTCTGAGTCTTTAATGATTTAAGACTTTAGGAGATTTATTTATAGTTTAGAATTTGTATGAGATGTTAAGAATCAATTAAATGATGGAATTAAGTGTGTCGTAAACCGAAATTGGAATGAACCTTTCGTATCTCAACGATTTTTAATTTGACTATTTAATTACGGAATGACTCTTAGGCAATTGACTAGTTTGGGATACTAGTGTTGGAACTCTTGGGTTCTATGCACGAATTTAGGGAAAGTAATGTTGAAGAAAATTAGTTATGGACATGATAAAAGTAAGTATGTTTTTATGTGAAGTGTATGCAAGTGAGAGAAGAAAGGAGGATGATGTTTAGCTCTGTCGCGAGCATAATAGAGATCATCTGGTTTTATCGTGGTCGCGACTCAGGTCGCGAGCGCGATTCCTGGTGTATGGTTGGGCTCTGTCATGAGCGCGATTGGTGTCGCGAGCACGACAGAGGCCATTTAACTTTCTGTCACGAGCGCGACTCTTTTCTATGCCATGAATAGATGATTGATTGAGCTATTTGACATGAGTTTTGGCTTGTGATTCACATGTTACATAGTGTGTAATTTAAGATATGCTATACCATGTGAATTATAGTTGTAATAATTTGTGGAGCATGTATTAAAATTCAATGTGATTATAATTAAAGGTTATAAAATGTTATATTTTATATGAACCATTGTTTTAATTATGAACAATTTATATATAGGATTAGTATGCGATTATAATAAAAGTATGTACTTCTGAAAAAGATTTTAAATTATGGGATTAGCATTTCTAAAGGAAACAAGTACGTGTTAGCCTGCCATAGTCTTGTCGTGGATAGTTAGGCATGCCTAAAAGAGTTAGTGTTGCTGCAGCCTGTGTATGATTTGGACCCCGATCAGGTACCCGAATGGATCTTCGTGATCCCTGTGTACTGAAAAGATAGTGTTGATACCTTCGGGTATCTATGAGCTATGAGAATAGTGTTAATACCTACGGGTATCTTAATGTTACTCGTTATCCACCCTTTTGACTTAGCAGGCATCAAACGAGCATAAATTTGTGAACTGAATGATACGTGTGAATTGATAAAGATATGTGAAGCTTTGTGTAAATTTATGCACCCAATGAGAATGTGATCACCTTGTACGATGTGACTTTTATTTTGGCATGAGTTGCGTTTTGCGCACTTATGTGTTTTGGATCCTGTGGGATCCCTATGCGTAAATGTGGTAACGTCTTTAAAAGTTCATATGCTTCAGCTTTGATTATTTTCTTTATAATATTAACATGAGTTAATGACGCGATAGTAATGCAACAATTTGAAGGAAGTAATTAAACGAAAGTGATTATATTTATGAGATACATTTATATGCTTTGAATATGAAGTTAGATTAATAGCGGCTTAATCATGACCTCCTTAACATGTGATAATTATTGTAATTAGAGATCTGATTATAGGCTAAATAAAATGATGTTTATGACATGCGATATATGATTAATAAAACATGAAAAGCATGTATCAAGCAAGACTGTCACCCTATTTAATCTTATAAATGATTATGATTAAAATAATCTAATTATGACCAACTATGTATATATGTGTTAAATGATTTGATGTTGGTTATTTATTGTATGTTGTGATGATGGCCATTGTGAATAGTCATACATACTATGTGTTTTCCCCACTAAGCTTTGTGCTTAGCATGGGTTTTTATCCATGCAGGTTTGAAGTTAGTCGTGTCGCCCAGGATAATCCGCAACAGTCGGGCCATCCAGTCCGTAGTAGTAGCTAGTGTTTAGGAATTATAGTCCATCATTGTAATGTAATTCTTAATTAGTATTGTATTAAGTGATTGGGATGTAATAAGATGTTAATGAGCATTGTAATGATAAGTATATGAAGGTCTTTTGTATTATGTGGATGTTTGTATGTTTCGAGAAAAATTTTTGTAACTCTGCTTATATTAGTGTTCCCGGCTTGCTTTGCCCGTAGCATTCCTCACCCATCATCGCATACTGTCTATGTTACCATATAGTATGCTATACGTGGGTGAGGGGTGTTACACAAAATCAATATCCATAAATGCAAAAAATTCAACAATGTCCTTAAATGGGTTTCAAGTTATTTTTATTTTTTTCGCATGCCATAAAGTTCATAAAGTCCTTTTTGCAAGTGATATGGTAGTATTTGCTTCACATATAACTCATGTTATGGATCTGAGAGAATGTTATGCTACGTAAAAACTATATATGAAATCAAGGAAGATTAACAAATACATGTAAGACACCAAATGATAATGCACACCGGGCACCTACATTATTTGCATGACATAATCCACTTGAAATGCCACTAGATGTGAAGAGAACCCATTCTGCAAATGCTTGGACAAAAGCGAACACAAATCCTTTGGCAATGGAAAACATAATAAGGGACCAAGGAGAATATCTTCTATCATCACATAACTCCAATTTAACTTCACATATTTTCTTACAAGTCAAACAGTTCAAATATATCTCAGCTTTCCATAAATCTATCACTGGTATTTTGAAACTTATGAATCAGCAACCCCTCTCATTGATAGTTAGGTAAATCAGTCCTAATATAGAACTAAACCAGTTACTATGAGAGCTTAGCAAGTGATACAGCAAATAATAAATTAAAGAAAAACCAGCAACATAGTAATAAACCTTATGAGAGACTCTCTATGTTGCATTGAGATTCAAACTTAAAACTAATTCTCTAAAATGAGATGTTCTCATTAGAAGTTTGAAACTGCTGTTTAACTATGCTAAAAGTGTTTTCTTTTTTTGACAAAAGAATATCAAATCTAGCAGTAAAGTAAATTCTAATTGCCTTTAATATATTCAAGATAATGGTTACAGCAACAATGGAAAAAAAAATCAATCAATCAATAAATAAATAGAAGAAGAAGAAGAAGAAGAAGCCTAAAAGGAACATTGTAGAGTTCATTACCTGAAAAATCACCAGCAATTTTCAAAATATTTTTGATCCTATTAAAAATAAAATATAGAGCAGTACCTTCTGCCGAAGAGCCTAATATACTAGAAGCATTGCTGCAGCATTTGATGCAATAAGAGCGATTGATTGTCGTATGTGCCCTACATCAATTTTCAGCTATTAGATAAGGTAAAAAAGACAGCATTGCTCTCAAATCCTAATATCCAATTCACATAAAAAATGGATATTTCTGAGAGAGAACTGCTGCCCAGTAAGTCTTCTGACATAATATTTGCCTTATGGAATTGAGTGCAACAAAAGTCATTAAAACATTATCTACCTCCGGTGACTTTGAGTTTAATAATTTCATTCAGAAGTCAGGGGTTCATCGACTTATCATTATTTTACCAAGAAGTAATGGGAAACCATCAAAAAATACAATTAGGTCTTTCCAGGTCCAGCCTTATTAGAAATTATGCTAATCAAATCCATCAGCAAAGTAACAAAATGGAATTACAAGGCTCTGCTACTCTCACTCTTCTAACAAATTTCTATTCAAAAAGATAGAAACCTAAAAACTTATGACTCAAAAAGATATAAATACTTAGATGATTAGTGCTAAATAATCCATTTATCAACTACGTTAAGGTATGATTAATCAAAATAATCAATAGACATATTTGAACCAAACTGGGTTCGGTTTCCCTTTGCCTGTCTCTATTTCTTAGGTTTTCGGTTTGGGGGTCTATAGATAACGAATTAGGTTCTGAAATAACAAAAAAGGAAAAAATTCAAATTCAAAGAAATACTTTAGAGGATGATTTAGATAGAATTTAATCATTTAGAAGTTGGATCAGAATAATTCAATAACAGAGCGCGAAAGCTTACGATCTCGGCCACCGTGGATGCCACCTCTGGTCAGATGATACATGTCAGAACTTGTTCAGGTTCAGTTGCTCAAGAAAAGAGAACATGGATTTTACTCTTCCTTTCTATTAATTTCAGAGGCAAAAAGAACAAACCTGTACCTGCAGCGCTTCGAGAGGTGCGGCAGTGGCAAGGCAGAGGAGCAGTGGGGCGGCGAGGAGAGGGCAATGGCAAGCAACTGCCCTAACATCTATTTCATCAGGGTTATAGTCTAACAAAAGGGTGAGAGTTTGCTTCCGGCGGTGAAGTAGAGAATAGGGTGAGAATTGATAAATATAATTTATGAGATGGTGAGAATCTCAGACAAAGAGATGCAGAGCAGGAAAGGATTTGGGGATTTTAAAAATTTTTGAACAAAATAAAAATATGAAAGTTTAATGATGAAGCAGAGAACAGAGAGGGATGAAGGAAGATGAAAGTGGGCCTAGTGGGGTGGCTTCCGGCAGTGGGTGATGAGGGGACGGATTAGGGCTCCTGTAGGCAAGCATTTTTCAGGAAATTGGGTTTTGTGGGTTTGCTTTCTATTCGAGTTTTTCTTACCTTTATATTTTTTATTTTATTGTAATAAAATAATTGAGAATTATTTTTGTAGGCAAAGAATAAAGTCCTGCCACCATTTTATTTTAGGCCAACAACGACCGGATTTTATGCCTTTTAAGGACAGAAAATAATTCGGTCGTTAAATAATAATAAAATTTGAGTTTTAACGACCAGATTTTTTTTCCTTTCATTGCTTGTACCTTCTTACGACAGGATTTTTATCCCCTCGCTAAATTTTGGTTGTTAAAACCTAAATTTCTTGTAGTGTTAGCACGATCACAGCATTATCGCTTCAAATCTCAGAAGGGTTATCACGATGGTGGCACTACTATTCTACGGATGGTTAGCACGACCATGGCACTACCACGTCAGAGGGGTTAGAACGATGGAGGCACTATGATTCTACGGAAGGTAAGCACGACCACGGCACTACCACTTCAGAAGGGTTAACACGATGAAAACACTACCACTCCGCGGACGGTTAGCACGATCACGACACTACCGCTTCAAATCTCAGAACGGTTAGCACGATGGCAGCACTACCATTCTACGGAAGTTTAACACGACCATGGCACTACCACAGCACGATCACGGCACTACCACTCAACGTAGAATTAGCACGATCACGACACTACCGCTTCAACAAAGGACAACACGCCGACAACATGGCGATAACCACCCCAATAACATCATCCTGTCTAGAAAGATGACTGCCTCAGGTGCGTGTCTCTTTCCTTATTTTCTCTAAATTTTGGCTCACCTATGCACCCATGCACTAGCTTCCCAAAAATTGAGGGCAACTATAGACACCGAGTCCCAAGACGGTCCAAGATCAAGATTATCCAATGATACAAATAAGGACCGATTCATCGGCAAGAAAGCGAGGATCGATTGTCTCTTTGTCAAGATAGTTTTTTTTTAGAAAATAAATAAAAAATATTTTGAAAATTAAAAATGAAAAAGGGAGGTTGAAATTGATAGTCTTTTGTCAAAAAAGGTTTTAAGAAAATAAAAAATAAAAAATTATTTTCGGCGATGTGCGACTGCGGGCGCACCCGGTGCCTGTCAGCCCCCGGTTTCCACCGAAAATTGGCCTTTTAGCCATTTTAACCCATTTTTTAAGTATTTTTTGATTTTTAAACTATTTTCCTAATTAAATTAGGGTTTTCTTGAAAAGTTAGTATAAGTAGAATATTTTGGAGAGAGAAAATGGGGTATTTTTTTGGGGGGAGTTTGGAGTTGGTTTTCTTGAGAGAAAAATCCCATTTTTTAGAGGAAAAATTCTTTTCTTCATCTTTCTTGATTTTTTCTTAGATGTAGAAAATATTTGGTGAGTTTGGATTAACTTAAGGAAGGAAAATTAATATCCTTAGCTTGAGTTTTCTCATCAAACTTCAAAAATCAATTTTTTGAGTTTTTTTGTGTTCTTAATTTTTTTGATAAATCTTTTTGAGTTTATTTTTGAATTATGACAAGGAAAAGATAGATTGAGACATCTTGCTTCCAAATCATCAAATCTGAGGGTAAAAATTCTTGGATCTATTTATTTTTGCTATCTCATTTTATTTTATTTACTTTATTTTTTTATTTTATGTCTAAATATTATTATTTTCTATTACATGTTTTTTTACCTTCCTCATTTTTTTTATTTAGTTTCATTGGTTTATTATTATTATTATTATTATTATTATTATTATTATTATTATTATTATTATTATTATTATTATTATTATTATTGTTATCATTGTTGTTATTATTACTATTTATTTATCGTTATTATTATTATTATTATTATTATTATTATTATTATTATTATTATTATTATTATTATTATTATTATTATCGTTATTGTTGTTGCTATTATTATTATTGTCATTATTATGTTTGCATGACTAATTTCTAATACCCTTTGCATGTGAGTTGTTTGCGTATTAAATTAGTGTCCTTAATTTAACCCATTTTATTTCCTACTTGGATATTAAACAATTTTTGTATTTATCTTATCTTTAAGTTTATGTGGTTAATTTTAGAATTATTATTAGCATTTTTCTATTGTTGTTTTTTTGTTATATGGGTAAAATGTGGTGTTTGCTTGTTGAGTGTCGTCGGCGCGTAGGAGACTATGCCAATTGGGTGAGACCCTACCAACCCTTTACATGTGTGTTCATGTTATTGTTGTAAATAAGATAGTTTTATTTCATACGCGTGTTGTTTAAAAAATCACAAAATATGACTAAATTGGGATTTTATTAATAAATTATGACCAATTTCCTTGATCTTAGCCAATAAATATAAAAATATCACGAATTAAACCGAAGAATTAAATTTGTTTTAAAATGGGATCACTTATCCCGGTTTTCAAGCTAATAGTCGAAATAACTCTTCGATCCCCTTTAACTGTGTATGAAGGCACCAATGTTCCTAAACCGAATGAATATCTCGATTTATGCATGTCGCTTCTTTTGATTAATCTTATTTGATTGTTTAGCTTTATGGTTATATACCTTGTGGGCCCTTATAATTAATTATTTTTAGGGCAATTTTATTTAGCTTGTCTTTTTATTTGTGGGATTGTATTTGTCCCAGTTTCTCTTTTGCAATGATGTGTTTTGTGTGTTTATCGATTTATTTATCGCTTTTCTTTATAGCTTTCATTTCCAGCTTTTCTCGATGATTGAATTGCGCCTTTAAATAAATTGCATTAATCATGTGAGAAGAGAGATGGAATTCTATAATCTAAAAACTCATTTATAATTAATCAATACATAAATAAGAGTGGAGTTCCGAACCACTTTCTGGTTTAGACCATAGAGGTTAGATGACCTTTCCCAATTTCTTATAAATTGGGTGGCGACTCCAAAATACCCCAAAGGTGCCTAAAGGTTTCATGAGGTTAGATCAACTTCCCCAATGTTCTATTAGGTTGGGATTCCAAAATGTCTTATGAACCTAAGATCAAATGACGCGAACCAATCCCTCGAACCCTAAAAGCGGGCCTTTCGGGGGCCTTTCCAGTTCGGCACGCATCACAGGGAATATTTGCCTACAGAGTGATGCCGTTCGGGTTAAAGAATGCAGGCGCAACTTATCAGACAATGGCTACTCGAATACTTGACTACTTGATCCATAAGGAAGTGGGAGTATATGTCGATGACATGATGATCAAGTCAGTGACCAGAGAAGGTCACTTTGAGGCTCCAAAGAAGTTCTTTCAGAGGATCAGTAAATATAATTTATGATTGAATGCCAGGAAGTGCATTTTTGGTGTCACCTTAGGAAAGTTGTTAGGACATGTAGTCTGTCAGAGAGGGATTGAAATTGACCCGGACAAGGTCAAGGCCATCAGGGAGATGCTAGTGCCTCAGAAGAAAAAGGACATCAGAAGCTTTTTTGTTAAGTTGCAGTATGTCAGCAGGTTCATCGCTAAGCTCACCTCAATTTGTGACCCAATCTTCAAACTGCTTAGAAAAGATCAGCCCGTGGTATGGAATGAAAACTGCTAGAAGGCCTTCGATACAATCAGGGAATATTTGCTGAATCCCCCAGTTCTGAGACCACCTCAACCTGTCAAACCACTAATCCTTTACTTAGCAATAGAGGATAGCTTAATAGGTGCCATGATGGCTCAAGCGGATGAGTTTGGAGTAGAATTTCCAATCTATTACCTTAGTAAGAAGTTCCTTTCTTATGAGGTCAAATATGCTGAAGTCGAAAAGATTTGCCTAGCAGTGATTTGGACATCTAGAAAGTTGAGACACTACTTCCACTCTTACATGGTGCAAGCAGTCGCGAAAGAGAATCCTCTTAGGTACCTGCAGGAAGCTCCATCTTTGCTAGGAAAAATAGAGCAATGGTTGCTGCTATTATAAGAATTTGATGTAGGATACATCACCCGAAAGACCATTAAGGGACGTGCAGTAGTAGAGTTTTTGGCAAAACATCCCATCGTAGGAGATTGTTTTGAGTTTAACTTCCCGGACGAGGATGTTACGGCCATTGTAGTACAAGGTTGGCAGTTGCACTTTGACGGAGCGGTTAATAGCAAGGGGGCGGGAGTAGGATTCATTCTCACAACCCCAAACAATTAAAAACTCCAACTAGCTAAGAAACTGAGATACAAGGCCACTAACAATGAAGCCGAATATCAAGCTTGCACTTTCGGGTTAGAATCCTTGATAGCCTTGGGGGAAAAGAGTGTAGAAGTCTTTGGATATTCATCACTAGTGATTAATCAGATTCGGGGTGAATGGGCTGTGAAGTAAGAGCGACTGATACCGTATGTGAAGAATCTAAAAGGTCTGAGCAGTCAGTTGGAGGTGTGTACTTTCCACTTTGTCCTGAGGGATGAAAACCAGTTAGCCGACGTGCTTGCAACTTTGCTATCAATATGGGATTACCCAGAAGGGGTAGTTATGAAGCCCGTCTTGATCTTCAGTTCATAAAGGCCCAGTTTTGAGTCTAATCCAATCATGGAGGTTGAAGCTGTAGACAAAAAGCCTTGGTACACCGACATCCAGAACTACTTGGAAAAGACCGTATTCCTGGGAGAGGCTACTGAAAAGGACCAAAGACTAATCCGTAAGCTTTCCACTCAGTTTATCTGTATAGATAACATGGTATACAAATGACAAGTCAATGGTACTCATTTGAGATGCCTGGATGAGAAAGAAGCCGAGAAGGTAATGGAAGAAACTCATGTTGGAGTTTGTGGGGCCCATATGAACTGATTAACACTACCAAAGAAGATCATAAGATAATTTATTGGCTTACAATGGATATATACTGCTCCAAATACGTGAAGCAATGCCAGTTGTGCCAAAAATATGTAGACTTGAGGCATTTGCCAGTTTCAGAACTACATAGTTTGGCATCACCTTGGCCGTTTTCGGCATGGGGAATAAACATTATTGGAGAGATACACCCTATAGCCTCTAATGGTCATAAGTTTATCATAGTTGCTATCGACTATTTTCCTAAGTGGGTAGAAGCAGAATCATTCAACAAGGTCGACGCCCGGGATATTGTCAGGTTTATTGAAAAGAATCTAATATGCAGATATGGTCTCCCCCATCACATCGTGTCTGACAATGGAGTGCAATTCATGGCTGAAACTAAGAAGTTGCTTCAAAAGTATGGCATAGAGCATCATAAATCCTTACCATATCACCTGCAAGCCAACGAGGCAGTAGAAGCTGCTAATAAGAATGTTAAGAGGATCTTGGCCAAAATGGTTCAAAACTATAAGGATTGGGCAGAGAAGTTACCATTCGCACTCTGAGGCTATAGAACCACTGTCAGAACATCGATAGGGGGCACACTGTATTCTTTAGTATATGGGACAAAAGCTATATTTCCAATCGAAGTAAAGCTCAGGCCTTTAAGGGTAGTCATGGAGGCTCAGATTCCAAAAACTAATTGGGCGCAGCAACGATAACAGCAATTAAACCTGCTGGATGAGAGCAGATTGCGAGCCTATTGGCATAATCAAATCTACTAGAAGAGACTTGCATGGTCATTCGGGAAAAAGGTCAAAAAGCACCCGCTGAAGCAGGGAGATCTGGCTTTCAAGCAAATGAGACCAGGTGCGCCGGATATACGGGGAAAGTTTAGACCGACATGAGAGGGGCCATTTGTTCTTAAGAAGTTGCTATCCAAAGGAGCAGTGATTCTATCAGATAGTGATGAGAATGAATTCAAGGAACCGGTCAACATCGATAGACTCAAGAGGTTCTATGGCTAAAGACATAAAATCCAAAACAAGAGAATAAATGCCATGCGGGTCAAAAATTGAAAAAAGGCGGCCTTGCTAAAATTGGGCACCTCATCACGGTGAAAATCGAAAAAAGGCACCGTGGGAAAAAATTAGAGGCTCAAGAGAAAATGTCCAATCAAGAAAACCCGAGGAGGCTGATTGGTAATGGGAGTTTGATGCTGTTAAGATCTACTCGGAGATTAGTTGTAGTTTTTCATTGTAAATCTATGTTAAATGCTGATCATGTACGGTGAAAGCATATCGAAATGTACACAGTTTTGCAAAAAGGAATAAAACATAAACCATTCAGACCACATGTTCATTATTTTCTAGTTTTTTTTTTATAAAAAGAAAGGCATAATACAAAATGCATGTAAACCTAAACTATACTCTGCTACTGCTCTCACCGGCCAGATGCCTAAGTCGGTGGGTTCTATTATATACTGCATGGCTAAGCACCCATCCCTTATAGGCACTAATAGAACTAGTGAAGCAATCCTCGATGGAAGGTATGATGGTCTTCACTGGCAACCTTGCCCAAAGACTGTGATATCTAGAAGTAAAGGCCAAAGATAATACGCCGCCCTAAAAAGAAAAAGGGAGCGTCATAACATCTTGAGGCATCCCAAACTGACGAGCACAATGGGCCGTGATGTAAAAGGTGGCCTCATAAAGCCCACACAATGGAAGACACCTCGAAGAGCCATCGGTCATCAGAGCAAAAAGAGGAAGCCAAGGGATCATAAAACTGATATCCTCAACGGCCACCTCACTAAATCGTGCGACACCCTCGTCAAGAGAGGCGAAAGAATACAACCGCTGTCAAGGAAGGAAATGCCTCAATGAATACTGGTCGATCACCCTGGGAGGGGGCTTTGAGAATAGCTTCAGCTTCTCTTGTAGCCACACCTGCAAGGCAAGAAAATCAGGAAAAATGATAAAATAAGAAAAAAAGGGAATTAAGGAAAAAAGCCATTGGAATGGGTAGGGTCCACTCCATGCAAAAATAAGGAATAGGGTTATGTGAAAATCCAAAAGGACGCATTTCCCACCAAGAAAAGCTAGTGTGAAAATCCACAAGGGACACACTACCTTTTAAAATAATAACGTACCTGGAGTAATAAGGGGCTACCTGTAAAAGAAACAGAAGGAATGACACAGGTAGAATCCAAACCCAAAATCGTCTCAACCAAAATCAAGGGGAATGGGGGAAGCCCATGGTGGATCCCGTCTACTATCCCGAATAGCCTAAAATCTCCAATTAACAAATCACAAGTCACTGTCAGATACCTGGAAAGGCAAAATAGGTGGACGACGCTGGCCCATTAGGTCGATATGGTAGGGAAACCCTCTAATGCCTTGGTTAAAGGCTCTAGAGCAAAGGTGGTCCCCCAAGGAGCTAGTCTAGTAGCAACAAAAGAAGAAATACCTAGGGCCAGCGTAATGTCACTCGCACAGACAAAATCGCAGATCGGAATACATGGTGGTGTACTAAGTGGAAGCCTCGATCCAATAATAATAGCAAGCTTCTTAGGCAGGTGACATAATTCTTGGTAGGTAAACCTGAAAACATGGAAATGAGGGTCCCAAAAGTGGGTGGCAGCTAATAGGAAGTTTTGGTCCATCCTAACTCTCCTCAGAAATTGTAGGCCAACATAAGTGTATAAAGCGGTGTTTTCCCAAGTATGGGGGTCATCTAGAATTCAATGCATCTTACTAAGGATAGGGGATGACATTTTCAGAAATTTTTGGGGCAGAAATTAAATATAAATGGAAAAAGAGAAGAGAAAAAAGGAGAAAAACCTGGAAAAGAAGCTCTGGTTGAAGTCCAAAGGAATGAACGAGAAAATTCGAGGAAGAAGACAGGTTATTTAAAGAAAGCCGTGACTAACGGGATGCCCATCGGTCGGTCTTCCGACGGGAAGCCCGTGGATCAACGGGTTGACCACTTGGGAGACCTTCTCCTCTGCATATTTCATGCACATAAATATTTCACATGTATTTTTTCCATTTCTTAAATTTTATATAAAAGAAAATTTTGATAGAGAAGTGCACCGTACATGGAAACTAGGGGCAAACTGTTCAGGGAGTATTTTCTTTTCAAAAATTTTGAAAAAAAAAAGAGGGAAAAAGGGAAAGAAAGAAAAGAGTGGGAATTTTAAACGACCGACGAGATGCCCGTCTGTCAGTGTTCCGATGGGAAGCCCTTCGGTCAGCCAAAGATATAAAAGACGTGCATAACCGCACATCATTGGCTCTCTTTCTTTCCTTTTTTCCTTCTTCTGCCTTTTCTCTCACAAACCGATGCCAGTGCTCGATTTTTTAGCCATTTCTCACCTATTTTTTATCCGTTTTATGCACCACTTGCGCAAAAACGATCCCCGCACCACCGCGCATGCATAGGACCAGTTTTTTTATGGTTCCTTCAAGTTTATATTCAGTCCACTTCGTCGACTACTGGATTGGTTTTCCTACATTTTTCTCCTTCTTTTTTTACATTTTTTTTGCTTAATTTTCATTCTAAATGTATGATAGATGTATGTGCTTTAAAACATAGTATAAATTCTGCCCATTTATTTTTCGCATTTTTTGACCCTGTACAATGGCAGCTGAAGTGCAAATGGAATAATGAAATAATAAATGGTACATAAATATAGGACTTAGAAATATGCCCTATATGACTAATGATTAAGAAATCGAACTAGAATAAAATGTTGAGTAAATGGTCATCGTGTAATGTAAATGCACCAGTAAAATTGTTGCTTAGGGCTTGAGGCCTATCCCTTTAATTGTGTTTTTATGCAGGAAGTTGGGCACATCCTTGCCGGGGTGCTGTCTAAATTTTTAGATTTTTCTGGGTAGGCACTTCCCTGCTAGGATCCTGCCGATTTCTTTTATTGGTAGGCATATTTTAGCCGAAATACTGTCGAAATTTTCACAAATTTTAAAACTGCGCTTAGTATGCTATGATTATTATATAAAGGTAACTTTTATTCTTTTTTTCAGGATGCCTCCACAATTCAGTATCCCTTAGGATTAGCCTGAGCCTCAGGCTCTCGAGTGGATGAGTGATGAGGGTAGGAAGAGATTACAGGCCTTGGCTCGCGTATAGTTTAACGCTAGCCACTTTGTTTCCAGGCCTTTTCTGCAGAGTATGGGTATGGTGGAGGAGGTTGATGCACTTATAGGGACAGCAGGCTGGACAGAGTTCATTTGGCCTTCCTTTGAGACCCACTCAGAGGTCTCTAGAGAGTTCCTAGCCAACTTACATTATGGGGGATTCCAAAGGTCAGACTCGGAGGAGGGAGTCATCCAGTTTTGGGTCAGGGGACACCACTACAGCATCACTCACTGGGTTTGTGCGTAGGCCAATGGGCTTCCTCACGGGAATGGTGTGATGATACCCCTAAGAGCCGTCCGGAGGCAGTATTGGGAGGCCATCACCATGCTGGGAGTACCCTATGACCATGACACAGCTTGGTACTCTCATCTCAGTCATTGCGCTACATACACAGAGTTCTCTCCAGCTCATACTTGGGACAGGCAGGCAACCCAGGATCGGTGAATAGAGCTGAGATATGCAGTTTATGGGCAATGGTGGCAGGCCGGTGCCTTAATATTTGCCATGAGATAGTGGCTAATCTAGTCAGAGTCGCACGGGGGATAGCGACTGCATGACTAGCAGTCGCAAATACGGCCGTCGCAAGCACTTAGCGACTAAATCAAGTTACGTCGCTAATTTTTGCGACTATTTTTTTAGTCGCTAAATGTTATATTTTTCGTCACTAATAGTGAAATAGGTTTAGTCACCTCAATTATTTTGCGACAAATATTCCGTCGCTAATAATTGGTTGCTAATATTTTAGCAACCAACATTCGCCAATTTGTCAGTCGCTGAAATTTAGCGACTAAAGATTATCGTAGCAAACAATTGTCAGCGACGCAAGTTTCCATCGCAAATCCGTCGCTAATTTTTGAATATAATTTTTTTTATTTTTATACCAATATAAACTAAAATAAATGAATGTGAATATAAATGTAAAATATAATTAAATTTATGCAGATGTAATCCAAAATACATATAATTACTGATCGTAGGTACGTACATATTATATAAGTAATAAAAAAACGTAAAAAAAATTAAAAATAATAAATTTGTTGTGCGACATAATATAAATTTTTCAAGTAAAATGTACTAGTGATAATATAAACAAGAATAAATATAGAGAAACACTGTCAAGCAGGGCCGCCACTACCAAAATGAGAGTCATCAGGCGGGTGAGAATTGTGCGAAAATGAAGGGCCGGCATCCTGATCATGTGGTGCAGGTGATGAAGTGGTGGTATCGGATCGAGTGGCCGGTGGCTGGGCTGGCAATTGAGGAATCAACGAGCGAATTGTTCGTGCGACAATCTCCTCCACATCTTGCTTCATCAAGCAGGGTCCAGCAGAATAACAGGCAGTGCATAGACCAGCAGCACAAGATGGTCGAGATGAATAAAGACCGGGAGGCACATAAGACCCAAGACCGTAAATGGTTTTCCTTTTATTGCATCGTGCGGCCTCCATGAACAACTCCGACTCATCGACAGACGACTCCTCTTGCGATCTTTCAGATCGGAATTGCTCATATCTCTCCTATTAAATGACAACAATGTTTTATAAATGTAAATATAAGTACAAATCCTATTTTACAACAATTAGGCATTTGAATATCAGAAAATATTATCAACATTTAAATTACATATTATAACTTACATGCACCTCCCTGCTACGGTCCGCCACATAAGTCTTCCCATTATGATTTATAGTATGTGTGTGCAAATAAGCCTCGGGAAGTGTAAGTGGGCGGCCCAACTCCTTCTCCTATCACGCGCAGTAGAAAATAGTTATTGAAAAACAAAAAGATGATAACCGAAAATAAAATTTTGCATTATTTTTCATATTACTGTTATTTAAAGGTAATGTTCGAAATGAAAATTTTCTAAAATATCAATGAAAATTTTGGCAGAACCTCCCCTATATTATTGACATCCTCCTATAAATAAAAATACAATTTACACTTCTTAAAATCACAAATTTACTCCAATCTCCTCAACAAACTCCAACACAATATTCTCATTCGCCAATACATATAGCAATCAAATAATATCAAACAGTTCGCATATCTTTACAATTCAATATTGACTGGTTCTAAAAAATCAATGAAAATTTTGGCAGAACCTCCCCTATATTATTGACATCCTCCTGTAAATAAAAATTCAATTTACACTTCATAAAATCACAAATTTACTCCAATCTCCTCAACAAACTCCAACACAATATTCCCATCCTCCAATACATATATCAATCAAATAATATCAAACAATTCGCATATATATATTTCCAATTCAATAAATGAGTGGCTCTATATAATCCTAAGTAAAAATGCTTACTTTTTGAAAGGTATTGATTTGAACAAATCATTATGCGAACATTATGATCATAATATAGAATCACTAATATAAAAGTAATTTTCGTTATTATTAAAGTACTTACCAATCGTGAGATATGCTCACCAATAGCTATGGTGCCACCCGTGTAAGATCCCGGAGCCTTGTCTTTAGACCCTCCATAGCGATTTACCTTTTTCTGAATGGAAACCTGAATGCGTTGAGGAAGATTGAAAATATCATGCCACCTAACCCATGCTGCTTCTGGAAAGTCCCTCGGCTTCTGCTTGGCATTCTTTACGTTATACACATAATCTTTATACCTCTGAGCAGCTTTTGTTTCCCAACCTGCCCTAACAAGAGCATTTACAACATCATCCCAGTAGCACCTTTTCTGTATGTGTGTGTGTATATATATATATATATATATACACACACATATATTACAAGAAATTCATTAGTCAATATGATCATACAATAATCCAATTAATTTGAAATATGAAATTTGAAATGAAAAATTTTCATTAAATGTTGAAATAAAAAGAAAGATGTACCTTGAATTCTCGCCAATAAAACTCCTTAATTTGTCTGGAAACCTCCTTCCAAATAACTCCATTAATGTCAATCCGCTGGTGGAAGATGCTGGTTATAGTCCTGGAGCATTGTGAGGAAGGTTCTAGCCTGCAAAGTAAACAATATAAAAGAAATGTGGTTAAACATGCTTATCACTTAATCTCAATTTGAAAAACTAATACTCACAAGCCCGCCTGGTTCACTGTAACGTGAAATCAACTACTATTTTCACTCGAAACCTCACATGTGGTTGATGTACTGTTGTTGGCTGTGTATGGAGAAGGAGTTGGTGCATATGGCATAGAGGAAACAAGAGGCGAAGGTGCATTCCCCAATGAAGGGTCTCCCGGGATATGTGGCATGTCTCCAAAGGGTGGAGTTGTTGAATCCCCGCCATATCGTCCTCCCCGTCGACCCCGACTTGTAAATCCTCTTCCTCCGCCATGACCCATACCTGTAAAATGGTAAACTATACATGTATGTGTTTAACATTTATAATATAAAATGGCAATCGTAATCCACAACTCATATATATAATTTAAAATTTATACAATTTAACACACGATACTATAAAAATTACATATAATCACTTAGCAACTATCTGATGAATTTTGAAATTCCTCATCATTGTCCTCATTGCTATCATAATCATCAAATTCTTCTTCATCATTATCCACTTCAAGTACTGGATCCACCTCATGAACATTATCAAGTTCAATGATAACTCCCGAAGGATCAAGCAAGTCAATATCGTCATCGTTACCAGTATCCACTATTATATCATGCACTATAACTTCATCAACTTGAAATACATTAGTATTTATGGTAGCAGTCCAATCGCTAACATCTGGAGTCACAATAAAGTCTCTTGGTTTTACTAAAAACACAGCTAACCAATGAGATCTATCTACATTCAAAGAAGGATATCTTGCATAATACACTTGAGTTGCTTACATTGCTAGAATGAATGGCTCATATCTGTTGAAACGACGGTGATGATTTACATCAACCATTCTATATTTGTTGTATATCTTAAGACCAATGTCTATAGTGGGATCAAACCAATGACACTTGAATAATACTGTCCGTTTTATTGGTAACGAAGGGTACTCTAACTCCAGGATCTCCTCAATCCATCCATAATATTCACCAACATTATCACATAAGTTCGAGCCTTTAACACAAACTCCGCTATTTGCTGATCATCTCCCAGAAGAATGACTTTTTGTGTGAAATTTGTATCCATTGACGAAATAGATAGAATAACACTTTGCTCTCCTTAATGGTCTTTGTGACAAACTATGGAGGTATTCATTGTCAATTCCATTGTAACGGACCTTAATTCGAAAAAGAAAACATGGCAACATTATCACCAATCCAATGTTAACTTCTATTTTTGTGTTATAAATGGAAATTGTGTAGGCCTTACATATAGTTCGAACCAGTCTTCAAAATAGTGATCTATGTTTGCATCAATTTGACTTGGTGTCAGATCAGGATACTTCTCACGTAAGTTATTGCAATATATACTACATTACATTATTGTAAAACAAAAAAAAATAGTGTTAGCATGTATCCTTGCATATATTGCAACTTAATATTCAAACTAAGAATTCTATACCTCAAAAATGGAGAAACCTCCTCGCAATTTAGCAGAATATATTTATGGGTTGCCTCATACTCCTCTGTTATTAATGTTCTATCATGAATTTCGGAGCATGCTCGGCCGGGGTAAGTGAAAACAGATAAATTTCCGCTCATGTTTTCCTGACAACCTCCATCATCATTACGAGGTGGTCGTCGTTGGCTTGCACTGACATGAGGTTCAAAGTAATGCGAAAAAAAAGTTAGATGATTCCGATAGTAAATACGCATTTCAAATGGAAGCCTCAACTGTTGATTTGTTGCTAATCTTCTTCTTTAGTGATTGGAGAAACCTGCATAGGACGAATGTGTAACATTTAGTTCATGTATAAAGCCTCAACTTTTATTTTCACACTTTATAATATTCATTGTTATCTTTATATTTACCTCTCAAATGGATACATCCATCGATATTGTACAGGGCCAGCAACCTTTACTTCATATGGTAAGTGTATCATTACATGCTCCATTGAGTCGAAAAAAGACGGAGGAAATATCTTTTCTAACTTGCACATAATTAGGGCGATGTTTGATTACAATGCCTCGATGTCCTCAACACGGATAGTACTGGATGTTAAATCCTTAAAAAATAAGCTTAGCTCCGTGGGTACCTGCCTCACATTTCCAGGTAGTAACTCATGGAAGGCAACAGGTATCAATCGTTGCATAAATATATGACAATTGTGACTTTTCATGCCATATAGTTTGAGCTGCCTCATATCAACACAACGATCCAAGTTAGAAACATATTCGTTTGGAAACTTAAGTTCTGTCAACCAATGAAACAATTCTATTTTTGATTCTTTATCCAATGTGTAATAGGCTTTTGGATATTTTCCACTAATTGGATCCATTGTCAACTCTGGCCGACAATAATATTTTTGTAAGTCTGAACGTGATTTTGCATTGTGTTTTGTTTTCCCCGTCAACATTTAAAATCGTGTTAATCACATTGTCGAACACATTTTTCTCAACATGCATGACATCAAGATTATGTTGAATCAGGTGTGATTTCCAATAAGGCAAATCCCCAAAAATGCTTCGCTTTCTCCGACCACAAGACTGACAAATAAACCCATTAATCTGATCTGCATCAACCTCTGTAACTTTCACTAAACACCATTGATCAATTTCTTGCAGAATTTGTTCCCCATCTAGTGTTGGTAGCGGAGGCATTGTTTCAATATGACCGATTCTGAAATTCCTTATGTTTCTCCTAAATGGGTGATCTGGAGGAAGAAATTTTTGATGATTGTCAAACCATGTTTGCTTCCCACCACTCTCTAGTCTGAATGACTGGGTATGTTTCATGCAATAAGGGCAAGCATATTTCCCAGAAGTACTCCAACCTGACATCATTGAATATGCTGGAAAATCATTGATGGTCCACATAAGTGCGGCTCTCATAATGAAATTTTGTTTACTTGACACATCATATGTTGGGACTCCAATATTCCACAATTCGTTTAACTCATGAATCAATGGTTGTAGGAATACATCAATTTTTTGCTTTAAATTTTTAGGGCCAGGTACAATAACTGTCAGAAACATATAAACTTCCTTCATACACATCCAAGGTGGCAGGTTGTAAGGTATGACAATTACAGGCCATGATGAATATTTTCTACCATATTGTCCGAATGGTTGAAAACCGTCTGTACATAACCACAACCTTACATTTCTAGTCTCAGCAGCAAAAGAAGGATAAGTTTCATTGAAATGTTTCCAAGATAGTGAGTCAGAAGGATGCTGCATCACCCCATCCTCTTGGACATGATTATGATGCCATTGCATATGTAATGCTGTTGCTTTTGATTAATACAACCGTTGAAGCCTAGGTATTAATGGAAAGTAATACATCTTCTTATATGATTTCTAACTATTTTGATGAGACCCACCACGAATTTTAAATCGTGGATGATTGCAAAACTTACAATGTGTCAGGTTTTCATCATCACGCCAAAACAACATGCATCCCTCATTGCAACAGTCAATTTTCTGAACTGGTAATCCTAAGCTTCTAACAAGACTTTTAGTTTGGTAAAAATTTTCTGGCAAAGTGTTACCTTCAGACAAAGCGTCCTTAAAGAGTTGCACATTTGCATCATAAAATCTCTCCGGCAGATTATATTCATATTTCGCATTCAACATCCTGGCAACTACAGAAAGCTGTGAATGGTTCTCACATCTGGGATACAACTGTGCATTACCAGATTCAATAAAGCTATAAAATTCTTGGTATTGTGGATTTGGTGGCTCGTCCATAGAATTTGCACCCCAATTTAAAGGTCTGGGTTCATCGGGAGTAGACATAACGCCTTGTTCATAAATATTAGTAGTTTGAGTCTCCGAAATGAATTGTTACCACTGGGTGCCGGGAAACATATTAGGCCCCACTACATCAATCAACATTTGTTGATATGGATTTGTAACCCCTACAACTTCCACTAATTCATTAGCCATTGGATTCCAATTTTGCTTTTTAGGGGTGATGTGTGTCTCCCTGTGATAATTCCAAGCCAAATAATCCCGAATGAATAGGCGAATGGGCTAAAAAGGGATTAAATGAGATATGTGATGAATTGTGGCATGTAATTGGCATGCAAGGTATGTATAACACGAAATAAGTATAATTTAGTGACTAAGAGAAATTATAATGCATGATATGAAAATTAAAATCCTTGGCCGAATGGCATATATGATAATATATATGTGTATTTTGAAGGTATATGTAAATGAAAGGCATAATGTGACTATATAATGGCAAATAAGTGTGTATGCAAAGTGGCATGTAAAAATGAGATGTATGTTGAAATATGCATATTGACATAATGAGGAAATTTTATGGATTTTGAGAAAATATTGCCCTTAGTAGTTGTCTGGTAGTGAAATCTAGTGCAACATATAATTGGCTAGCAATAGGGAATCCACACCGTGGTATGAGTCATGGCGACTCACTATCGATAGGCTAATGAGAGCTTATCGCAGTGTACAGTGAAATTCAGTGTATAAAATAGTGCAATGGTCCTGTTGGGATCATTTTATAGTGAAATGGGTCCGTGGGGCCCATGTCCCGCATATCCGGTCAGTAGATTTTCTACCGGGTCCATACTAGGGGCATACTGGTAAATATGTAATAAAAATGATTAAAATAGTGAAATTGGTCAATATGAGTAAAAACAAGACTAAATTGAAATAAATAGAAAGTTTAGGGGTAAAACGGTAATTTTATAAAAAGTTAGTAAAAAGTGGTGAAAATAAGTTAAAAGTGTAAGTGGAAGGGTAAAATGGTAATTTTGGTAAAATATGGTGCTAAATGGTGAAACAGTGTAAGTGAAAAATTAGGACTAAAATGTAATTTGGCTAAGTTGTAAGTTAAATAGTGAAAACTTGATGCAAAAAAGGTAAAATAGTTATTAAGTGAATTAAACAAGGGTATTTTGGTAATTATGTGTAAAATGAGGACATGAGTGTAATTAAAGTAAAAGATGGGACATAATAGGTATTTATGTAATTGTGAGGACATAAATGGAATTAAGTGAAAAGAATTGTGATTAAAGTGTGATTAATGGAAATTAAAGAAATTAGTGAGAATATTAAGTATATAGTTAAATAAGTGACTAAATAAATAGTAGTGTGGTTAATTAAGTAAATTAGAAATAAATAATAATAGGTGAAAATAATTAAAAGAAGCATTTATATTATGCTAAATAAATAGAATTAATTATGAAATTTATAGATTGCTAACCGCCACTGGGCATTCTAATGCTCAACACATAGTTGTTTTTTACTGCGTGTAGGTACACGTTAGGTGGAGTAGCATACCTTGATTTTGTGGAGCAAGCAGAAGAAGCAGAAGTTGATCTTATTTTTGGTGTATGTATTAGATATGGCATGTATATACTTAACTTAGTATTTGAATTTTGATTATGTAATAGTATAGAACCTTATATGGTTTGTGCGAATTATTATGGCTGTGTGATGGAATGTGAATGTGATATGAGTGGATGTGGATTATTATTATTGTTGTGCCCTTGCCGGGGCTTTGGATTTTCAAAAGTGCAGGTTTGGGTAGTGCAAAATATAAGCCATTATACTGCCGAAATTTATACCAAATAAATAGAAATTAAGTCAGTTGTAGGTTAAATGACACAGTGAATAAATATCAAGTGTAGGAAAAAAAATTGACCCGAAATTTCATAAGTAAGTAACTTTTAGTCGATCATGGTAATCGCACAATATTGCTAGGACGGCAGTATATGTATTGGGTATAAGGGTGTTACCTTTATTTTGGTATCAAAGCAAAGGTTTAGGCAATTTTAAGATCGGAGTGGGGATTGTTAATTGATTGTATATACATGCCAATGAAAGTGGATATTTTGTTCTAGTACTGATGCATGCGTGCTCCTTGTTATAGAGATCAAATGGCTTCCGTTCGAAGTTATAGTGTTGGGGATGGTGAGAGTGGAGCCTCGGCCAGTGTGGGTCGAGCTGAAACTCCACAACAGCAATCGACACAGTCAGCGCCACCTCCTCCAGCCCAACCTGAATTTTTTACTATGATGACGGATTATATTCGACATCGAATTCATATTGAGATGGAACAACATCAGCAACAGCAACAACAACAACCATAGCAGCCAGTGCCAGTGCCCCCAGTAGCTCCAGTACAGAGAAAGCCAATATTGGAGCAACTTAAAAAGATGGGAGCAGAAGACTTTTTTGGTAGAGAATCAGTGACTTCTGAACAAGTAGAAGAGTGGTTATTTCGTATCAAAAGATTGTTTGAGATTCTCCATAGCACCCCCGAGGAGAAGTTCGAGGGCACAGTGGCATTACTCCAGGGTCCAGCATACTTTTGGTGGGACTCAGTCAGGGAGCATATCTCAGATGATCAGTTGAATTGGGAGTTCTTTATCGATCAGTTTGAAAAGAAATACATTGGTGCTGGGTACAAAGCTGCGATGCAAGATGCCTTCTAGAGGTTAAAATAGGGCAACAGAACAGTTGTGGAGTATGAAAGAGAATTTGAGAGATTGAGTAGCTATCTTGACGATGTGCTGAGGACTGGACCTATACTGATGGAGAGATTTGAGCGTGGCCTTCACAACAAAATCAAGCAGATAGTGGACAGAATCATCCAAATTTGAGATCTCTTATAGCAGGAGCCATTAAAATTAAGACATCTCAGGTTGATGAAGCAGAGAGGCAAGCACGGTTTCACCATAAAAGGAAATCGGGGCAGTCCAGTGAAGCATGTAGCCAAAGTAAAAGATCTAGAGGACCACCACCATCTCAGAGTAGGGGATCTGCAGCACCAGTTCGTAGCCAAAAGAAGCAGGCCGGTAGTGGTGTTCCGGCATCTTCAGTAGGGAGTGCACCTCGAGGCAGAGATAGAGGAGTGCCCCAGCAGTGTGACCATTGTGGTAGATCTCACCCAGGTGAGTGCAGATATCTTTCGGGTGCTTGTTTCAAATGCGTGTCAAAGGAACATCTAGTTAGAGATTGCCGTGATGCGGTACCACAGTCGGTAACCTCTCAAGCAATAGGAGCAGGTCCTTCTGCACCGAGAGGGCGAGGCAGGGGGACAGCCTCCCACACATCAGCTAGACCTCCACCACCACCTCAGAGACAGGGTCGCCCTATAGGATGAGCTTATGCAGTGAGGGCCCATGATCAGGAGGATGCTCCAGATGTGATCATAGGTAAATTTTCTCTATTTTTAGATTCAGTGTATGCACTTATAGATCCCGGGTCCACACTGTAACACCCCGAAACCACCCTATTAGAGTAAGCCTTAAGAGTATGTGTGTGTGTGTATGTTGTTTATGTTGAGTATGTGTTATGTTAAGTGAATTTAGTTGTTATGTGTGTGTATTGGGTTATGTTCTAGTATTAAGTGTGTGTATGAGAGTAGTGTATGTTAGGAGGCTAGAATTGGGTAAGTTATGGAAGATTAGTGTAAGCACCGTGTCCCGGAGCGGTCCGGATCAGAGATTACCCTATGATGAAATCGGTATTCGAGCCTATACAAACAGTTTGGATTCGGAGGCTTTAGTCTCATGCTCCACGAGAAACGAGTCTTTTTTACCTTCCGTAACCAGAAGGGGAGAAAACTGGGGAGTTTGTAAAGTCCAAAAAGCATGTTTTCCTCAAGGGACGACCAGCCCGTTGGTCAGCGGCAAGCCCGTCGGTTGGAGGCCAGCCCGTCGGATGAATCCTTGTGTCAGAAGGATTCTTCTGACGCCCGTTGGTCAAATTAGTAGGGCCATCAGATGAATCCTTGTGTCAAAAGGATTCTTCCGACGCCCGTCTATGAAAGTGGCAGGGCCGTCGGATGAATCCTTGTATCAGTAGGATTCTTCCGACGCCCGTCGCCACCACAGACGCCCGTCGGTCGTTCCTGGCCTATAAAAGTTTTGAATTTTCTCATAAAAAGGGTTGGAAAATTTTCTAAAAGGGGAAAACTCTGCCAAAATTCATGCGTATTTTCTCTCTCTTCCAACAAACACATTTCTAAAAAGATTTAATCGATTCAAGAATCAAACAATTAAAAGGAGCTAAATTTAATTGGTTTTTCCTAAGGTTTTGGTTCCAAAAATTCAGTTTTTAGAAAAATCAAGAAGGAAACAACCTATTTTCCTCATTCTTAATTTTTATCTTGATTTCTCGTGGAGCGTGTGGGAAGCCATACAACAACAAGGAATCCAACCAAAAGGTTGTTCTGAGGGTAAATATTCCGGACCCTTTTCTGTCCCATTCTTACCTTTATTTTCGATATTATCTTTGCTCTTTTACCTTTTTATTTCTTGCTCCCATTCTTCTTGGGTTTGTGTAAAATTTGTCTCTTTGTTTTTTTTTTAAAAAAAAGAAGATTCTGTTTTTTTGGGACAGTGGTGACTGACGGGTCATCTGCTTCGATCGACGCCCGTCGGTGACCTTTAAGCATAGACCGTCGGTCACCCCCACAAACGACTTCCCTTGAGTAACCGACGGGTTATATCGATCTCCTTAATCGACGCCCGTCGGCCATTCAGCATAGCCCGTCGGTGGGTTCTGTCCCACATTTTAAACCTTTTTCTTCTTCTTCCTTTTTGTTCTCTCAAATTTTTATGTTTATTTATAACTTTTCTTCCGTATTTTAACACCCCTTTGGCTTGTTTTGTGAGAATATGTTCCTGTTTCTTGGACTGGGTGGAGCTTGAGGGAGTTCTCCCGCATTTGGATAGTTCACCTAGTTTAGTTCCCTATCTTCCTATCTTTTATATTTCATGCATTTATTTATTGTTTCTCCTATATATGGCAAAATTGTTGTATTCCTCGCTTATGTAAAAATCGGCCAAACGTTTTATATTTAATAAACTGAATTCTTTATAAAATCAAGGACCCAATGTCCTATTTTTTATCCAATAAAATCCTCACAATAAAAATATCCATTTTAATAATGATGCATGTGAGGACCAAAGTCCTCAAAATAAGCAATGCCCCGATTCGTGTATGTATCGCACATTTATAAAAGGGAGTTGTATCCCGCTCCTTGTGTTATTGTAATTTATCGCTTTCATTATTTGCTTGTTCATTTACCATTTTCCCAATGTGAGTAAATGCGTTTTGGTTCGATTGCATCGTGTGGAGAGAGAGCGAATTAATGAAAATTAAAATTTGATCATAAAATAATCAAGGTAGAAATAGATGAGAAGTCCCGAACCCGGCTCTGGTCTTTGGGCTCAAAGAGGCGAGAGATCTATCTGATTACTCATTGGAACTATGACCTCCAAGACACCTCTTGTGTTATGAGACTTTCACGTTAATCCTAGGCTCCTTAGGGCGAGAGGTTTACCCTCCAAGACCCCTTTCGTTGGCCCAAAATGGATACTAAGCGCAGTCTTAAGCTCTCCGAGGAGAGAGAAACTTTCCCAATGTTCTATTGGATGGCAACTCCATGAAAACTCCTTGTTACCCAAAATAGACGTACTTGCAGTTCATTGCAAGCTGTCAACGGACCCTCAAATGCCCCGATCGCCTTAAAGCAGGCGGTCGCGTGGGCGGTCGCACGGGCGACAAGTCGGGGCCCGGCGCGCGTCACACTGGCGACTCCACTGGGGAGTTCGGTTCGAGACTTCGATTTGAAAATACCTCGCTTAACATTTATGATTAAAGTTTAATTCATAAATTCGCTTTATTTCAAATTTGCATTTTGCATCCCATTAGAGCCTTAGAATATGCTAGATTGGTCCCTTCTTAGCCTCGGTGCATTCTTGAAGCACAACCCTACGTTCACTCAATGTGGGGAAGTATTAAGGATAATCACCAGCCCAAGCTTCATACCTAACGGTATATCAAATGATGACCCGATCGATCGTTATGCTCGTGATGAGCTAGACCTGTCGGCAGGGATCATGCTTGGGTAGCCCTAAAGTAACATCTCCCTTGTCCAAAGCTCATGTAATGGTTGTAGCTAATTTCCATAGGTGATATGAACCGTAATTCCATGCTTCCTGTATGGATCTTTGCGTATTGGGTGAGTTCATATGTCTTGCTTAGTAACCTAGCCAAAGGCCTTCATGCCCCCGTAGGGCCATGTCAAAATTTTTGGAATGTCTAAATACACGATGATCATTATCCATTCGCTTGTACATTAGCGTAGGAGTGTCATGCTGCCGGTTTTTCGTCGTGCATCATACGCGTCCATTGGGTCCCCCACTGACCCTTGGGCTAATTCCGCCTAGGAAAGAGACCGCGCGATCACGTGTGTGGGAGAAATAAGGGCGGAAGGACCTACCTTCTTGCTTGTGTTTTGTGAGTGTTGCATATCACGATCATGCATTGCATCTCCATTCCATGCATCATGTCTAACGCCTTGTCCCTGCAGCCATCATAGATCTACCTAGGTGGACTAGAGCGCCTACCGGACGGTTGATTCGAGTTCCTGCATCTGAACTGCTAGATGGAGAAGTCCTTCCAGAGATCTTACCGGAAGTCAGCTGTACCGTATCTGAGATGGCAAACTCACCTAGGTGTAATGACGCCACCAGGGCCTTGATTGCAGAAGAAGTGGGCCGACGGTTTGAAGAGTTTGATGGGCATGCTAACTGCTTTGGCACAACAGAATGATGGGCATGCTAACTGCTTTGGCACAACAGAATGCTCCGCAGAATCCACCACCACCTCCTCCTCCCGTGAGATAATGAACAAGAAGAGGAAAGAGCTGAGAGACAAGAAGAGCCTATTCGGCCGCCACCAATAGAGCTGAGGTCAGTAGCTTCGAGAGGTCAGAGGAGAAGACCAGCGCTGAGGATAGATGATGACAGGGATGACAAAGACGACAAGATGAGTATTGGATCTGAGAGGGTGAAGGCACCTCAGACTGATGAGTTCATTCTGAAGAAGATGGAAGAGAGGTTTGAGGCCATGGCCCGTATGCTGAGTAGAGGTCAGGGGATGAACCTGGAGGACAAAGAATTGGAGGGAGAAGACCCGATTCCTTACAATTTTAAGATGCCTGATGTGCCAAAATTTGACGGTACCTCTAATCCGACTGCCCATGTGAAGCAGTACTCTCTGGTCATGAAAGGGACCACTCTATCTAAGAGGTAGAAGGTAGAGTACTTTTGTTTGAGTCTGACTGGCCCTGCCATCTACTGGTACCATAGCCTCGATCGTCGTACTAAGGAAGATTGGGATCTACTCACAGAGGAGTTCTTGAGGCAATACGATTGCAACACCAGGATGGAGGTGACTCTTAAGGACCTTGAATTGCTCCAACAGAAGGCTGGGGAATCTTTTCACGACTATCTCACCCGTTGGCGGAACAGGGTAATGGAAATGCGAAGAAAGGCAGACACCCAAGGCCAGATCCGCCTGTTTATCAAGAATGCGATCTCGTATTTGAAGGATGGTCTGAAGATGAAAGGGTTGAAGGATTGGGAGTCTCTGAAAGACATAGCCATTGAAGCGAAAGGAGATTTCTTGGCCCGAAAAGCCAGCAATGATAGTTTTGCAAAGAGAGCTAATACCGGTCAAGGAACCAGCAGGCCAACTAGTCCCAATGGTAGTGCCAGAAGAACGGTTGAGGTGTCTGCTACTGACGCAACTACACTGAGGAAGTTTTCAAACTTAGGAAGACCACTGTCTTGGCTCTTAAGAAGGTTGATGAAGGAAGGAAAGTTGCAACCTCCGGCTCCTAGGCCTGCTATGACGCAAGGGAAGCCAGGTCACAAGGACAATGAATACTGCACATTTCATCAGCACACAAGCCACCTAACAGACAAGTGTAAGGCGCTGAGACACTCTATTCAAGACCTGATTGATGACAAACAAATGTTTGACCCCGAGAAAAGGGAATCCAAGAAGAAGCCTGGTTACAATACTGTGCCGCCACAAGTTTTTATGATCGGATCCAGCTTGTCAGAGTGGTACGTACTGCAGGACTTGTATGGGAGCAAGGGTATTGCTGTTGTTTGTTCTGAGGGTCGAGCAGTGAGAGTGGTGAAGAGGCCAACGAGGTAGAAGAGGTGAACTCTGATTTGTGGAGATCTGATGAAGAAGAGGTAGGGGCTGTGACAAGAAGTGGGAGAACCAGCGCAGCCATCGATGGAAAAGGAGCCGGAGGAGAACCAGATTGTTAAGCAGTTACAGAAGACCGCAGCTCAGATATCCATCTGGGATCTCTTAAGACAGTCCCCTTCTTACAGGCAGAAAGTGGTAGAGGCCTTGACTGAGTCCACTGTTGCCACCACAATTTCCCCATCAGAACTTTTGGGTTTCGTTAAAGGAGGATCGGGGGAGAGATTGGTTTTTTCCGATGCCGACCTGCCAGTCGAAGGCCGCAATCATAACCGACCCCTGTACATCAAAGCACATATTAATGACAAGTACACCGCTTGCGTTATGGTAGATGATGGATCTTCTATCAATGTTTGCCCTCAGATAGCTCTTTAGGCTTTTGGATTGAGTGAGGATATGCTCAGTGGATCAGATTTGAAGATTACAGCCTATGATAATTCAAGAAGACAAGCCTCGGTAACATTCAAGACCCTGGTCAAAACGGGACCCATTGAGGTAGAAGTAGAGTTTGTGGTTCTGCCCATTCCAGCTAATTTTTCAGCCCTGCTCGGGAGGCCTTGGTTTCACAGAATAGGAGGAGTACCATCCACGCTGCATCAAATGATAAAGTTCCCACATGAAGGGGAGGTGGTAACTATTAAGACATGCCAGGGATCGACCGAGATGTAGCGGAACATGCTATCCCGACTTATCCAGATCATAAGCCTGTAAAACAGAAGTTGAGAAGGCTTAGGCCAGAATGGGCAGACAAGGTCAAGGAGGAGATTCGGCAACAGATTGAGGCCAAGTTCCTTATTGAAGTGCAATATCCTACATGGTTGGCAAACGTAGTCCCTGTAGCGAAGAAAAATGGGAAGGTCAGGGTATGTGTGGATTATCGAGATCTGAACAAGGCCTGCCCTAAAGATGATTTTCCACTACCACACATTGATGTGTTGATAGACAGTGCCGCCAACTACGCGATGTACAGCTTTGGAGACGGTTATGTGGGCTACAACCAGATCTTAAACAAGATAGCTGACAGGGTTAAGACCGCTTTCATCACAGAGTGGGGGACCTACGCCTACCGAGTTATGCCTTTTGGCCTGAAAAAAGCAGGGGCCACATACCAGAGGATGGCGACCAAGATTCTAAGCGACCTAATCCACAAGGAGGTGGAGGTGTATGTCGATGACATGATGGTCAAGTCAGCCATCTGAGAGGGCCATTATGAAGCTCTAGAGAAGTTCTTCACCAGGATTGATAAATACAATCTACGACTTAACCCTAAGAAGTGTATCTTCGGAGTGACTTCAGGGAAACTGTTGGGACATGTCGTCAGCCAGAGGGAATAGAAATTGACCTGGACAAGGTAAAGGCCATCAGGGAGATGCTCGTGCCGTAAAAGGAGAAGGATATAAGGAGTTTCCTGGGCAAACTGCAGTACATCAGCCGATTCATTACCAAGCTCACTTAGATATGTGAGCCCATTTTTAAGCTGCTCAGAAAGAATCAGCCTGTGGTCTGGAACGAATATTGCCAGAAAGCCTTTGACAGCATTAGGGAATATCTATTGAATCCGCCAGTGTTAAGGCTGCCGCAACCAGTCAAACCGCTCATCTTGTATCTGGCAGTGGAAGGCAGTTCTGTGGGTGCCATGATGGCTCAAGAGGATGAATTTGGAGTGGAATTCGTAGTTTATAACCTCAGCAAGAAGTTCCTGGCTTATGAGATAAAATATGCTGAGGTAGAGAAAATTTGCCTCGTATTGATTTGGGCATCAAAGAAGCTAAGGCATTATTTCCATTCATTCAAAGTTCAGGCAGTGGCCAAGCAGAATCCGTTGAGATATTTGCAAGAAGCACCGTCTTTGCATGGTAAGATGGGGAGGTGGTTGCTTTTGCTACAGGAGTTTGATGTGGAATACATCACTCGCAAAACTATTAAGGGGCGAGCCGTAGCTGAATTTCTTGCTGAGCATCCCATTCAAGGGGACACCCCCGAGTTCACCTTTCCTGATGAGAGCATAGTCGCTATTTCTGTCCAAGGATGGCAGTTACACTTTGACGGGGCAGTGAATAACAAGGGGGCCGGAGTTAGAATTATTTTAACAACCCCAGATAATGAGAAACTCCCTCTAGCCAAAAAGCTGAGGTACAAAGCAACCAACAATGAAGCCGAATATGAAGCATGCACTTTCTGGATAGAAGCTTTAGCTGCTTTGGGGGCAAAGAACGTAGAAGTCTTTGGTGACTCATCCTTGGTGATTAACTAGATCCAAGGCAAATGGGCTGTAAAAGAAGAGCGGCCGGTACCCTATGTTGAATATTTGAAGGAGATATGTGGGCAGTTTGAAACTTGTACTTTCCACTTCGTGCCAAGATATGAGAACCGTCTAGCTGATGCGTTAGCAACCCTAGTGTCAGTGTGGGATAATCCTGAAGGGGTAGCTATGAAACCAGTGCTGATTTCGAGTTCTTAGAAGTCCAGCTTTGAGATCAAGCCAATAATGGAAGTATAAGTGGTGGATGGAAAACCATGGTACTTTGACATTATGAATTATTTGGAAAACACTAGGTTTCCAGAGGAAGCTACCGAGAAAGACCAGAGAATGATCCGGAAGCTATCTACTCAGTTCATATCCTTGGAAGGAATGTTGTATAAAAGACAGGCAGACGGGATTCAGCTCAGGTGCTTGAATGAAAAAGAAGCCCGCAAGGTAATGGAGGAGACCCATGCAGGCATCTGTAGCGCTCACATGAACTGCTTAACTCTGGCAAAGAAGATCATGAGGTAAGGCTTCTATTTGCTTACGATGGACAATGATTGCTCAAAATATGTCAAGCAATGCCAATTATGCCAACAGTACGCAAATTTGAGACACCTGCCAATATCAGAGCTACACAACTTGACATTGCCTTGGCCTTTCGCTGCTTGGGGATAGATATTATTGGAGAGATTCGCCCTACGGCATCTAACGGGCACAGAAACATCATAGTCGCAATTGACTATTTTACCAAGTGGGTAGAGGCAGAATCCTTCAAAAAGATCGATGCAAGGGATATGGCCAAGTTCATAAAGAGAAATTTGATCTGCAGATATGGCCTCCCTCACCACTTAGTGTCTGACAACGGGGTGCAGTTCATGGGGGAAACCAGGAAGCTCCTTGAGAAGTATAGTATCAAGCACCACAGATCCTCTCCCTACCGACCATAAGCTAACGGGGCAGTAGAGGCCGCTAATAAGAATATAAAGAGGATCCTATCCAAGATGGTCCAAACTTACAAAGACTGGGCAGAGAAGCTACCCTTCGCACTGCGGGGATACAGGACAACTGTAAGGACATCTACGGGCGCTATGCCATATTCTCTAGTATACAGAATGGAGGTAGTGTTGCCAGTCGAGATAGAGCTCCGATCGTTGAGGGTTATTATGGAAGCCCAAATTTCGGAGGCTGAATGGGCACAACAGAGACTACAGCATTTAAACTTACTAGATAAGAGTAGGCTGAAGGCTTATTATCACACTCAGATCTACCAGAAGAGGTTTGCCAGGACATTCGGGAAAAAGGTGAAAAAGCATCCGCTGAGGGAAGGGGACTTAATGTTCAAGCAGATGAGACCAAGTATACCGGATATCAGAGGAAAATTCAGACCAACCTGGGAGGGGCCGTATATCAATAAAAAGTTATTATCCAAAGGAGCTGCAATCTTGTCGAATAGCGATGGAAACGAATTCAAAGAACCGATCAATGTCGACAGACTCAAAAGGTTCCATGGCTAAAGACCAAAATAAAAAGAAGAGAATAAATTGCCCTGCAGGTTGAAAACTGAAAAAAGGATGTCGTGCTAAAATTGGGCGCCTCGACAGGGTGAAAACCAAAAAAAGGCATCCTGTGCAAAAATAAGAGGCACGAGAGAAAATGTCCAATCGGGAAAACCCGAGAGGGCCGATTGGTAACAGGAGTTAATACTGTTAAAATTTAGTTTCATGTATTAATAGGGCATATATAGTCGAGTTAATGTCAAAACTGATCATGTATGCTGAAATTACATGGAAATGTACACAATTTTGTGAAATAGAACAAATATTATTCTTTTCATTTTCGTCATTTTTTACTTCTGCATTAAAAAGAAATGTAACACCAAAAGAAATACATATGTAAGCTAAGCTAAGTCCTGCCACTGCTCTTGCCAACCAGATGCTTGAGCCCTCATGTCCTATTATCAGATGCTGGCCTAAGGACCCATTTCTTGTACTCGCTTGTTGAAGCCATGGAATGATCGCCAAACCTCGGGATGACAGTCTTCACTGGTAGTTTGCTCCACAGCTCATGATACCTAGAGGCAAACGCAGCCGAAAGAGCTCCTCCGTGAAAAGGTAAGGGAACCCTCACCACATCCTGGGTCATCCCGAGCTGACGCGTACATCGAGAAGTGATGCAGAAGGTGGCTTGACGGAGCCTATAGGGGGGAACACACCCGGATGGCCCATCAATGACCACATGAGACAGTGGGAGCCAGGCAGACGTGAAACTGATATCGTCATCTGACAGTTCGCCAAATCTGGTAATGCCTTCACTAGCAATGGCACACTCACACAGTCATCAACACGGAAGGAAATGGCTCGGCGAGTACTGTGGAATGACCCGAGGAGGTGGCTCAGACAACATCCTCAGTTTCTCTTGTAGTCAGATCTAAAAAAAAAAAAGAAAAAAAAAAGAAGCCGCTGGAGTAAGTAGGGTTTACTTCAGGCAAAAGTAAGGCAAAGGGTTGTGTGAAAATTCGAAAGGACACACCTCCCGCTAAGAAAAGCTAGTGTGAAAATCCATAAGGGACGCACTACCTTTAAAATAATGACGTATCTGGAGCAATAAGGGGCTACCGGTGAAAGTAGTGGTGGATCCAGAGCTCACGGAGTCAAAGCCCAGAATGGTCTCAGCTAAAATGAGTGGGAAGGGTGATGATCCCCGATGGAAGTCGCTCAAAATCCCGAACAGGCGAGGGTCGCCTGTCAAACCCCCTAGAACAACAGTGAGAAAGTTCGTCATGCAAAACAGAAATATGATGCTTACCCGGTATGTAGGGACACCAGTGAACCGATCTAGAGCCTCAATTAGTAACTCCAAAGTAAAGGAAGAGCCCGGAGAAACCAGCTGGACGGCCTCATAAGGGGGTATGCCGAGAGCCATAGCTATATCCCGAGTCTGGAGTAGACCACAGCGGGGGACGCAAGGTAGAACGTTAGGGGGGTACAAGGCTCCAAGAATGGCAGCTAGTTTCTCAGGCAGGGGCACAACTCCTGGTAAGTGAACCGGAAAACGTGAAACCGGGGGTTCCAGAAGTGAGTCGCCGCCAGAAAAAGGTTCTGGTCAACCTTGACCCGACGCAGATATTTTAGCCCAGACAGGGAAAACAGGGCATCTTTTTCCCAAGTGTGCTTGTCATCTAGGATGCGGTGCATTCTTTGGAGAAGAGGGGAAGACATTTTGAGAAGAATGAGGGGCTCAAGATGTTGGGAAAATGAAAAGACACAAAAAAAGCAAATTTTTGGAGGAATTTATAGAGAAGCGCCACCGACGGCCTACCCGTCTCTTACAAGAGACGGCCTGCCCGTCTGTAAAAATCCACCTGCCAGATGCATACGTCAGCATAGCATTAATCACGAGCATTAAATGCGCATTAATTGGGGAATGGGGAGCAATAAACGGGCAGCCCGTCAGTCGCTCCTAGCGATGCCCAGCCCGTCGGTCATGAAACTCTATATAAGGGCGAGTGACAGACGGACTAGTGGCTGCAGTCATTTTCACTTTCCCTCTCAAAACAGTTTTTTTTTTTTGCATTTTTTTCTGTATTTTCAAGTATTTCTTCTCCTTTTTCTTGCAATTTCTTTATCTTTTCGCATTTTTCACTCACCGGACGCTCGGACACTCATTTTTCTTCAGTTTTTCTACACTTTTCGAGACTGCAAGTAAGTAAAATAACTACTTTACCTTTTAATTTACTTTATTTCTTCTTTATTTCTTCTTCTTTTAGCCTTAAAAAAGGTTAGGATGCTGTAGATGCCTTAAATATCTTGGGAGAATGCTGCCCGTTTTTTTTAATAATTTTTTTAGTGCAATTAATCTGAGCCTTTGCATGATTACATAGAAATAGGACTTTTCTATACCTTTGTCGCTTTGGGAATAAACTTTCTAGCGCATATATTGTGTTGTTGGGGGCAAACCCTTGCCGGGGTGCGTCCCATTTTTTATGTATATTGTGGTTGGGGCCTGAGGCCTATTTTGATGCCTTTTTTATGCAGGAGGTTGGGCACACCCTTGCCGGGGTGCTGCCCAAATTTTCTTTTTTTTTTTTTATTCTAGAATTGATTATTTTTGTGCATAATGCATGTCTTGGGGTCTAAAAAGTCCATTTTTATTCGCTCTGGGAATATCTTTTTCTACGCAGGAAATGGGGCACACCCTTGTCGGGGCGCTGCCTATTTTTGCTAATCTTTAATTCTTTCTATGCCAGTTGCATATCTTTCTATTTTTGATATGTGCGAACTATGCTGGGAAACATCCCTTGACAGGATGTCTGCCCATTCTCTTTTTTATTATCTGTTTTGTTTCACCTCGTTTTCGGGCCGCTATTGCCCGGGTGAGGCCTTAATGGGCTTTCACCTAGAGAATGAGCCTAATAATGCCTTTTTTCATCAAATTTTCGCTATCTAACATTTCTTTTGCAGGATGCCTCCTAGACATAGAGCACCACAGGCCCAGCACGAGGTCGAGGTTCTGGGTTGGATGGACGGCGAGTCAGCCCAGAGATACAGAGCACTAGCTCAGGTGGAGATCCGGGCTAGTCGCTTTGTGTCTCGGCCGTTCCTAGAGGCCCTAGGGATAGCCCCGGAGGTCGACGTACTTATCGAGGGCGCCGAATGGATAGAGCTCCTTAAGCCTGCTTTCCAGACCTTCCCTGAGGCTACCCGACAGGTGCTAGCCACCCTGCGTTACGGCGGTTTTCAGAGATCAGATACAGAGCCGGGGGTGGTACAGTTCTAGTTCGATGGCCAGCATTTCAGCATCACCAGGAAGAGGTTCGCGGAGGCCATGGGGCTTCCCAGGGAGGAGGGGATCGAGATCCAGCGGCGAGCGGTGAGACGCGCCCACTGGGCGGCCATTGCCTTAACAGGAGTGCTGTATGACCACAATATAGCGAAGAGCACCGTATTGGTGTCTCAGGCACTCCGGTACCCGGCACAGAGTGCTATCCAGCTCGTACCTCGGTCGAGCTGGTAATCCAGGGTCGCTTAACGCGGCTGAGATCTGGAGCCTCTGGGCTATGGTGGTAGGCCAACGCCTCAACGTTAGCCATGAGATCTTGGCTAACCTGATCAGAGGTGGTAGAGGACAGACGCCTGTGGTGATAGTAGGGGGAGTCATCACTCGTTTGCTTTTGGGGTTAGGAGTTGCCCCGGATAGGCTGAGAGCACCCCTAGACAAGGGGATACATGTGGATGCTTCTGCAGCAGTACAGATGGGATGATTTCACAGCTGTCAGGGCAGGCAGAGGCTTTCAGGTTGCTATCTATCCACGAGACTAGGTGGGTCTTCTCCCATCCACCCTTGGGTCCAGACCCAGAGCAGCCAGAGCAGTAGCCTCCTCAGCCAGACCCAGAGCCGCCTCGAACTCCGTTGGATTTTGACGTGGAGTTCACCATGGACGAGCTATTCGGTTCTTCACCAGCATCCAGGGTGCCGACTCCTGCTCCGTCACCGAGCACCAGGGTGCAGAGGTCTACCTTCAGGCCCCCCGAGAGGTATCACCCATACTTCCGAAGTGACCTAGGGGCATCTTCCTCCACGGCCCCACAACCAGAGCCAGCACAGCAGCAGCCAGCACAACCTGATTTCTCCCAGCTCCTCACTGCTATGTTCGCAGCCTTCGAGCGATGACAGGATGAGAGAGACAGAGCTTTACAGGAGAGGTTAGACTGTCAGCAGGCTGCTATTTAGGAGCAGTCCCGGATGATAAAGCGGTTGGCCCAGGAGCAAGCCGGTTTTATTGAGCACACAGTACGAGAGAGGGCTCAGGTCATGGAGACCTTCAGGGACGAGCAGGCGAGGCTGGAAGAGCAGATTGCCCAGGGCCAGAGGGAGCTTAGACAACAGCTCACTCATGATCTGAGGACGTCCTAGGACTAGGCATCTCAGAGAGTTGATATGACTTTACAGATGATCGATGAGTCACTCGACTCCCTGAGATCTCGGGTCCAGGCGATAGAGGGGATCCTTCCTCCCTTGTCCCAAACCATGAGGGAGTTTAGGGAGCAGATGGAGCTGTGCCTAGATCAGATGAGGAGGACCGCCGGCGAGCAGACTACTCAGATTAGCCAAGCATTCAAGAAGTTAGGAGGCACAGTCTCAGAGACTTTAGAGTTCATGAGGACGTGCACCTAGCCTTTCTTGGATGGCTATGCTCAGATCAGGTTTAGACAGACCCATGATGCTGGGGCAGGACCTTCCATGGCTCAGCCTCCACCTCCGACACAGTCAGCTCCACCTCCACCTCAGCCAGGGACGGTGCATATCTCGGACGATGAGGATCCCGACGAGGAGCCTTCCGACTATGTGCCCCTCTGATGCTCAGGGAGTCATTTTTTTTGTATTTTTGTATATTTTCACTTTGTATATACATTATACAAAAGTGGATATCTCTAGTGAAAAACTTTTATTTTTAGTTTTGTGCATTCATTCAGTTATTTATGATTCATTCATGTTACAGATAAGTGTATGCTTTCACATTTACTCATATTCCAAAATGATGACGACATAAAAAAAATGAAAGAAAGAATAACAAATAAAAGATAACCAAGATTTGAAAAATGACAACTTAATAAAAAAAAAGAGAATATAAATGAAACATGACGTAGTAAATAAAACAAAACCACATCATTCATGGACATATTAAAAGATAATAACTGAAACATGAATTAACAAAACCTTTTATCACACAGGTACAGAGAAACATTGATCCGAACACCAGCATCGATAAAAAGTCCGAACATGAGCAACTAAGATTCGTGTCTTCTTGGAAGGGGAACCTAGCGAGGTCTCCTCCTCCACAAAATCAGGATTACGGTCAGAGAGTACCTTATCTCACAGTTCGAGTGGTAGTAAAAGAGTACTACACACCTTGCAGCTGAATGGAGGTTAGCAGATCAGAAAATCGTACTAGCTGAATGGAGGTTAGCAGATCATACTTTATACTAGCTGGATGGGGGGTTAGCAAGAGAATGCCAACAAGCAGAGACTGTGGTCAAAGAGTACCGCTTCTCAACAAACAAAGTTGTAGTTAGAGAACACTACTCTTCACCTCGAGACTGTGGTCAGAGAGTACCGCTTCTCACCAATCGAAGTTGCAGTTAGAGAAACACTGCACTTCATATAAAGTTCGTAGTCAGAGAGTGCTACATCTCCTCAACCCTGCACGAGCCGAGACGAGGCTAGTAGAAGCAGAAGTTGCAGTTAGAGAAACACTACTCTTCCCATTGAGTTTGTAGTCAGAGAGTGCTACATCTCCTCAACCCTGTATGAGCCGAGACGAGGCCAGCAGAAGTAGAAGTTGCAGTTAGAGAAACACTGCTCTTCCCATCGAGTTTGTAGTTAGAGAGTGCTACATCTCCTCAACCCTGTGCGAGTCGAGATGAGGCGAGCAGAAGCAGAAGTTGCAGTTAGAGAAACACTGCTCTTCCCATCGAGTTTGTAGTCAGAGAGTGCTACATCTCCTCAACACTGCGCGAGCCGAGATGAGGCCAGCAGAAGCAGAAGCTGCGATTAGAGAAACACTGCTCTTCACATCGAGGTCGTGGCTAGAGAATGCTATATCTCACCAACACCTACAGGTCGAGACGAGACCGATAGGGATATCTTCACCTACCGAACAGACTGAGACGAGGTCTACCCGGTAAAAGGCACGGAAGGTAAGAAACGCCACAGGTACGCTTTCTTCCTTTCTCTCCTTTCTCTGAGTTTTGGCTCGTCTAGGCGCTCGTGAACTAGTTTCCCCAAAATTGGGGGCAACTGTAAGCACCGTGTCCCGGAACGGTCCGGATCAGAGATTACCCTATGATGAAATCGGTATCCGAGCCTATACAAACAGTCTGGATTCGGAGGCTTTAGTCTCATGCTCCACGAGAAACGAGTCTTTTTTACCTTCCGTAGCCAAAAGGGCAGAAAACCGGGGAGTTTGTAAAGTCTAAAAAACATGTTTTGCTCAAGGGATGGCCAGCCCGTCGGTCAGCGGCAAGCCCATCGGTTGGAGGCTAGCCCGTCGGATGAATCCTTGTGACAGAAGGATTCTTTCGACGCCCGTTGGTCAAATTGGCAGGGCCGTCGGATGAATCCTTATGTCAGAAGGATTCTTTCGACGCCCATCGGTCAAAGTGGCAGGGCCGTCGGATGAATCCTTGTGTATGTAGGATTCTTCCGACGCCCGTCGCCACCACAGACGCCCGTCGGTCATGCCTAGCCTATAAAAGCTTTGAATTTTCTCATAAAAAGGGTTGGAAAAATTTCTAAAAGGGGAAAATTCTGCCAAAATTCACGCGTATTTTCTCTCTCTTCCAACAAACACATTTCTAAAAAGATTTAATCAATTCAAGAATCAAACCATTAAAAGGAGCTAAATTTAATTGATTTTTCCTAAGGTTTTAATTCCAAAAATTCAGTTTTTAGAAAAATCAAGAAGGAAACAACCTATTTTCCTCATTCTTGATTTTTATCTTGTTTTCTCGTGGAGCGTGCGGGAAGCCATACAACAACAAGGAATCCAACCAAAAGGTTGTTCTAAGGGTAAATATTCCAGACCCTTTTCTGTCCCATTCTTACCTTTATTTTCGATATTATCTTTGCTCTTGTACCTTTTTATTTCTTGCTCCCATTCTTCTTGGGTTTGTGTAAAATTTGTTTCTTTGTCCCATTCTTTGTTTTTTTTAAAAAAAA
This sequence comes from Excoecaria cochinchinensis, assembly GCA_947683425.1. Taxonomy (NCBI): domain Eukaryota; kingdom Viridiplantae; phylum Streptophyta; class Magnoliopsida; order Malpighiales; family Euphorbiaceae; genus Excoecaria; species Excoecaria cochinchinensis. Next base: position 24,466,335 of record CANTUQ010000055.1, on the reverse strand, counting down.
AGATTCTGTTTTTTTGGGAAAGTGAGCATAGACCGTCGGTCACCCCCACAGACGGCTTCCCTCGAGTAACCGACGGGCTATATCGGTCTCTTTAATCGATGCCCGTTGGTCATTCAGCATAGCCCGTTGATGGGTGTTGTCCCACATTTTAAACCTTTTTCTTCTTCTTCCTTTTTGTTCTCTAAAATTTTTATGTCTATTTATAACTTTTCTTCTGTATTTTAACACCCCTTTGGCTTGTTTTGTGAGAATATGTTCCTGTTTCTTAGACTGGGTGGAGCTTGAGGGAGTTCTCCCGCATTTGGAAAGTTCACCTGGTTTAGTTCCCTATCTTCCTATCTTTTATATTTCATGCATTTATTTATTGTTTCTCCTATATATGACAAAATTGTTGTATTCCTCGCTAATGTAAAAATCGGCCAAACATTTTATATTTAATAAACTGAATTCTTCATAAAATCAAGGACCCAATGTCCTATTCTTTATCCAATAAAATCCTCACAATAAAAATATCCATTTTAATAATGATGCATGTGAGGACCAAAGTCCTCAAAATAAGCAATGCCCCGATTCATGTATGTATCGCACATTTATAAAAGGGAGTTATATTCCGCTCCTTGTGTTATTGTAATTTATCGCTTTCATTATTTGCTTGTTCATTTACCGTTTTCCCAATGTGAGTAAATGCATTTTGGTTCGATTGCATCGTGTGGAGAGAGAGCGAATTAATGAAAATTAAAATTTGATCATAAAATAATCAAGGTAGAAATAGATGAGAAGTCCCGAACCCGGCTCTGGTCTTTGGGCTCAAAGAGACGAGAGGTCTATCCGATCACTCATTGGAACTATGACCTCCAAGACACCTCTTGTGTCACGAGACTTTGACGTTAATCCTAGGCTCCTTAGGGCGAGAGGTTTACCCTCCAAGACCCCTTTGGTTGGCCTAAAATGGATACTAAGCGCAGTCTTAGGCTCTCTGAGGCGAGAGAAACTTTCCCAATATTCTATTGGGTGGCGACTCCATGAAACCTCCTTGTTGCCCAAAATAGACGCACTTGCAGTTCATTGCAAGCTGTCAACGGACCCTCAAATGCCCCGATCGGCCTAGAGCGGGCGGTCGTACGGGCGGCAAGTCGAGGCCCGGTGCGCGTCACAATTAGTGTTGGGTGTGCTTTCCCTCTTGAGAGAGTGACATGTGGCAAGTGAGAGGTTAAGTATTAGGAAAGAGATAGAGAGACTTTAGCTGGTTTCCTTTCTTCTTCTTCTTCTTCTTTCCCTTTCCCGTTACTTTGCTCCTTCTTTTCCCTTTCTTCTTTATTTCTTCTTGAATTCTTCCTTTTGCTGTAAATTCTAGTGAGTTTTGGGTAGCCGAAGCTGGTGTGGTAAGTGATAAGTAATAATTCTTCTTCCTTTCCTTTAGATGAGTTTTTGTAATTGTGAGTTAGGGTTTAAACTTGTTTGGTGTTGTTGGGTTTTATGGTTCAGAGAATCCTCCTAGAGAATCCAAGGGCAAGGAAATAGCGAGCAGGAGTGGAGCCCCTTGATTGGAGGTTCACTAATTCCAGGTTTGGGAATTTGCTATGATTTGATATTTCTATATAGGTTTTGAAATATACATGAAATTCTGGAATTTATGATGTGTAAATAAGTTCGTATTGGTAAATATGATATGGGCTTTGAGTTTTGATGAGTTAAGTGGCATAATTATGGAATTATTGAATCAAATATGATGTTGATTGAACTTTGCTTTATAATTTCCTAGTTTTGTGATTTTTGAGATCTTGATTTGTGAATTGATGATTTATGTTGGAATTAATTTGTGGATATATGTTGTTTGATGTCGGTTGTGGTGTTTGGAAGGCTTAATTTGAGGTAAGATGGAGTTAGAAGTGATTTGGATTAAATTGGTTTTGGTTTGAAAGGGTAATTCTGGGTTACGTTTTGCTGGGAATTGGAAATCTTACTCCTGTCGCGAGCACGACAGAAGAGGATTTCCAGCTCTCGCGTGTTCAGCTTGAAGGAATGTTGGCCGTCCGACTCGTGCTCCCTTCCTGTGCGTGCGAGTTGTGCATCTCAGCAGGGCGATGGCAGCAGGAGAAGATCAACACGTGAAGCACGACTCATGCTTGAGCAGCACGACTCGTGCTCCTTCAGCACGACTCGTGCTGCTGTAGCTTCCTCAGTATGTCGTGCTCTGAAGCACGACTGGGGTGGAGCGACATCCGACACAAGTCGTGTCCCTCAACACGACTCGTGTCCGATGCCTTTCTATCGCGAGCGCGACAGAAACCCCTATCCTGCCCTATTTTCTTTTGTACCCAGTTTTCCAAAATGAACTTTAAATGTCTTTTTCTTGTCTTTTTCTTATTGTTTGTTATATAAATAGTTATATGACTATATTTATATGAATTATACATGACAAATTACATATATTGCGAATTGAAACATGTTTTGGTTTATGCATGACCTGCTAGAGTCGAATAAGTGGATAGTTAGGCATGCCTAATAGAGTTACTGTTGCTGCAGCTAGTGTATGATTTGAACCCTAATCAGGTCCCCCGACTGGATCTTCGTGATCCCTTTGTACCGAATCTATGCGAAAATGTTTTTGGAACAAAATTAAAATATTTTTTTGATACCCTCGGGTATCTATGTGTTATGAGAATACTGTTAATACCTTCGGGTATCTATGCGTACTCGTTATCCACTGTTTTGATAGAGCAGGTGCAATAATGTTAATTGTTATTATACGTGAATTCTGGAATATTTCATATTGGTAATAATATGACTATAATGCTGTTATGCTTTAAGTTAATTTATGAAATCTTAACATTTAACTGTGTCATTCGCTTGTGATTATTTGTCGACGCCACTTGAGTGGTCGTTGTGCATCTTTGTTTCCCCACTAAGCGTTTTCGCTTAGCACGGGTGTTTTATCCATGCAGGTGTGGAAGATTTGAAGGGTTGAACAGCAGGTTTCGCATCAGTAGGGCCAACACGACTAGTGGATAGCAGATTTTGTAGTTTAGGGCTTATATTCTTTTGTATGTGTTATAGTCTTATACTTTTGAATCTATGTAAAGAATATATTGTAAATCGTTTTTATGTTAGCTATATGTAACTATTCAGTTGTGCTAAGGCACTTTTGTATCCTTTTGGAATATGTAAAATCACTTTTGTTATATTAATGAAATATAATATTTTGCTCTATGGCCTATTCAATGATGTATGAAGAAATTTCAGTTTATTCATTTGTATATGTAATGGGTGTGCAATGGTTGGTTCTATTTGAGCGTCTGTGGGTGGCAACCTTTATCTAACAGGGACCTTCATCCCCTTCACAGGATGAAGTTCTCTACGTATAGGTAAGGGGTGTTACACACACATTCTTATATCAGCATAGATATTGCACGAGGAAATAGGTTAGATAGCTCTCCTTTAGACCGTGATATTCTAGTGAGCAATTTGTTGGTTCATAGTGTGATAGTGAATTGAGTGTATAGAGATTGTCCCATAAGTGTGCAATATTGTGTTTTCCCCACCAATTTGATTGAACTTCCCTTCAAAGAGTTTGATGTCATTTTGGTAATGGATTGGTTAGCCAATCATCATGTGATGGTTAACTGTAAGAGGAAGAGAGTGACTATTAAGACTTCAGATGATCAGGAGATAATAGTGGTGGGCCAAAGACCAGATTATTTTTCTGATGTTATTTCGGTCATAGCAGCAAAAGGGTTGATAAGGAAGGGTTATGAGGCATATTTATTTTATGTAATGGAAGCAAAGAAGGGAACATCTAATCTATTAGATGTGCCTATAGTGTGTGAGTTTCCAGAGGTGTTTCCAGAAGATCTTCCAGGTTTGCCACCAGATCGAGAGATTGAATTCTCCATTGATGTAGCTCCGAGAATTGCACCAATTTCCATTGCTCCATACAGAATGGCGCTAGCAGAGTTGCAAGAATTAAAGATTCAGCTACAAGAATTACTAGAGAAAGGCTTCATTAGGCCTAGTGTATCATCATGGGGAGCTCCAGTGTTGTTCTTGAAAAAGAAGGATGGATCTCTCAGATTGTGTATTGATTACAGGCAGTTGAATAAGCTGACAATAAAGAACAAATATCCATTGCCATGCCTTGAACACTTATTTGATCAGTTGAAGGGTGCAGGTGTATTCTCAAAGATTGACTTGAAATCGGGTTATCATCAGCTTAAAATAAAGGAAGCAGATATGCCCAAGACAACTTTTTGTACTAGATATGGACACTATGAGTTCCTAGTGATGCCTTTTGGACTTACGAATGCACCAGCAGCTTTTATAGACCTTACGAACAAGATCTTTCATCCATACTTATATTAGTTTGTAGTGGTCTTTATTGAATATATTCTAGTGTATTCAAAGACTCTAAAAGAGCATGATAAGCACTTGATAATTGCGTTGCAGACTCTCAGAGATAGGAAGCTGTATGCCAAGTTCAGCAAGTGTGATTTCTGGTTGAATGAAGTGTCTTTCCTTGGTCATGTAGTGTCAGATGAAGGTATCAAGGTGGATCCTAAGAAGATTGAAGCTATGTTGCAGTGGAGAACACCCAATAATGTTATTGAAATTAAAAGCTTCTTTGGTTTAGCAGGGTACTACAGAAGGTTTGTTAAAGATTTTTCTATCATTGCAGCACCTTTAACACGCCTATTGCAGAAAATGGAAAAATTTGAGTGGACAGAAAAGTGTCCAGCCAGTTTTAACAAGCTTAAGAAAATGTTAACAGAAGCTCCATTGTTAACTCAACCCAAATCAGGCAAAGACTTCACCATATATAGTGATGCATCTTTGAATGGTTTGGGTTACATAATGATGCAGGATGGAAAAGTGATAGCTTATGCCTCCCGCCAGCTTAAGAATCATGAAAGAAGCTACCCCACACAAGATATTGAGCTAGCAGCTATAGTGTTTGCATTGAAAATCTGGAGGCACTACCTTTATGGTGAAAAGTGTTACATCTTCACCGACAATAAAAGATTGAAATATTTGCTCACACAAAAGGAGCCTAACCTCAGACAGTGAAGATGGCTTGAATTGATAAAAGATTACGAATGTTTCATCGATTATCATTCAGGGAAGGCTAATATTGTGGCTTATGCACTTAGTAGAAAATTCGTGGCAGCATTGAAAGCTATGAATGTAAAAATTGATGTAGCTGACAGTGGAGCTTTGATAGCTGAATTACATGTCAAGCCTGATTTTGTGTAGCAAGTTAAAGCTGCCCAGAAACAAGATGACAAGTTGGTTATAGTGATAGATCGAGTGAAGAATAGTGGTAGTGATTATTATATAGTGGCTCCAGATGGTAGTATATACTACAAGCAAAGACTATGTGTGCCAAATCAACCAGAATTAAAGAAAAATATCTTGACAGAAGCGCATCACAGTGGTTATGCTATGCACCTAGAGGGTAATAAAATGTATCAAGATTTGAAGATACAATATTGATGGCTAGGAATAAAGCGAGATGTGCAAGATTTTGTGGGGAAATGTCTGATATGTCAACAAGTGAAAGCAGAACATCAAGTGCCATCCGAGTTACTCCAGCGTATTACCATACCGAATGAAAGTGGGATCGAGTGACAATGGATTTTGTGACTGGATTACCTCTCACCCGAAGGAAACATGATGCGATCTGGGTGATTATTGATAGACTTACTAAATCTTCCCATTTCTTACCAGTGAGAAGGGACTTCCCACTGACCCGATTGGCGAAATTGTATATTAATGAGATAGTGAGATTGCATGGTGTACCCACCTCCATAATTTCGGACAGAGATTCCCATGTCACTTCTCAGTTTTGGAAGAAGCTACAAGAATCATTGGGAACTCGATTGCATTATAGTACAGCTTTTCACGCCCAAACGGATGGCCAGTCAAAGCGAGTGATCCAGATATTAGAAGATATGCTTAGATGCTGTGTGCTGGAATTTAAAGACAGTTGGGAAAGATATTTTCCCTTGGTGGAATTTGCATATAACAACAGTTATCAGTCAAGTATTAAGATGGCCCCGTATGAAGCTCTATATGGCATAAAGTGTAGAGCTCCATTGTGTTGGACAGAGTTGAGCGAAAACAAGTTAGTGGGAGCCGATCTAATCAGAGAAACTGAAGAGAAGGCTAGAGTAATTAAGCAGCAGTTAAAGGAAGCCAGTGATCAACAGAAATCATATGCTGCCTTGAAAAGGAAGGATATAGAGTTTCAAGTGGGTGACAAGGTGTTCTTAAAAGTTTTCCATGGAAGCGGGTTCTCAGATTTGGGAAGAAAGGTAAGTTCTCACCAAGATTCATTGGGCCACATGAAGTGATATAGCGAGTAGGTCCAATGGCATACAGGTTAAAACTTCCTCAGGCCTTGGAAAAGATCCATGATGTGTTTCATCTATCGATGTTAAGAAGATACCGATCTGATCCAAGTCAATTGATTGAACTAGAAGAAGTGCAAGTGCAAGCTGACTTGACTTATGAAGAATATCCAATGAAGATCTTAGCCAGAGAGGTTAGACATCTCAGAAATAAACAGATTCCTTTAGTGAAAGTGCTCTGGAACCATCATAACGTGGAAGAAGTAACATGGGAGCCTGAACCAACCATGCGACAGCAGTATCAATAGCTTTTTAGTTCAGGTAAATTTAGAGGATGAAATTTTCTTTAAGTGGGGTAGAATTGTAATGGCCCAAACACCGGTCTAGAAGTGTCATTCCATAATTTCAGTGTTACCATGATAATCGCAGTGTCGAACAGTGTAGGGAGTGAGTTTGCTAGTGTCAAAGTTTAGTGATAAGTGTGTTAAAAGTATAGTGATTTCGGGACAGGTGACACAGGGGTGGCTATACAGCAAACCCGGCTGTCCGATGCCCAAAAAATTTTAATTTTGCAAAAATGATCTGTGGGTCGTTAGGAGACTATTGGTGAAATTTTAGCTGAAAACGGAGTTAAATTGACCTCCAAAAGTTATTCTGAAGTTGGCCTATAGTTCGGTTCAATTTGAATCGAGGTTTGACAAAGGGGTTATTAATGGTTAAAATGGCCTAATGGATGTTAAGTGTGTAAAATAAGACATCGGGAGTGTTATATGTGAATTTTGACAGCTTTAGAGTTGTATTTTACGGCAGAAGAAAAATTGATCGAATCGAACCGGTTTAAGTGAACCGGTGCACAAATGAACTCCGATTTAGTTGAAAATTTGCAAGGAACCTATTTTTGATGTTTTAAGAACAATGGAATTATTTGTAAGTGATAATAATAATGGGAATATATAGATGCTTTAAAAAAGTGCAAATGAACCAAAAAACTGAAATTTTGGTTTAAGTCTGTTGGACCACCTTGGTTGGACCGTGTGACGCGCGCCGGACCCCAGGGCATCCCTTTGACAGCTCGCTTTAGCGCAATCGGGCTGATGAGGTCTGACGCGACCTCAGCAAGTGTACTGAATCGGTAAGTAATATAGTGGAATATAATTAAGACCACAAGTTATCGAACCCAAGGGACTGTGTTGTGCAAGTGTTTGACAATTAATTATATGCTAAAGAATTCCCAATTATTTTGATGTGGTGATTGTTTAACACAGAAAAATTAATAATCTAACTGATGATATTAATGTCTAAGAATATTAACGATTTAATAATACAGCAACTTGATAAAATAACTAAGAGATCTTGCTAAGGAATACCCATTCTCTCCAATAATATCATGTGAATACTTAATTCAACAATTTCATATACAATCAGTGAATAACCTAGCCTATACCATAGCTTGCCTTTCGGATCCAGCTTCTCTAAAACATGCACTTACCAATCCGGATTCAGCACATAAATTAGCATTATTACAGGTCTTAAAGTTCTAAGTTAAATAATCCTACCAATCCGGATTCAGATATCAAACTCATTTATCTTCCACCATTCTGAACCTATTGAAATAAACATTCACAGATTTTAACTACCAATTCGGATTCATCAAATGAATGAAAGTTGATTAAAATAGAACAGAACATGTGTATGTATTTATGGGCTGATTGCAATCAAAGTTTATCTTGGTAGATCTCCCCTTAACTTGTATTCAAACCAGCAACAACAGATAATTTCAGAGAAGATAAAACTGAAGTATATTTGTATGTATTTATGAACTGATTACAATTAAAGTTTATCTTGGTAGATCTCCCCTTAACTTGTATTCAATTCAGCAACAACAAATAAAATCAGAGAAAATACAACTGAGTATATGCATAATACAATCCATACAAAATATTCACATGATTTACTGGGGATTTAAGGCATCCCTTAACAAGAAATAAAATTACTCACTCATACTTGAAATAAAGACTGAATTAAATAGAGAGAAATTGATATTACCCATTTGAATCTGAAAATGAAAATCTTACAGTAAACCAAACGATGTTCTTCAACTGAATCAGCTATTCCAACTTCCAAATTAAATTACAGAATTGAAATCTCACTTCTAAGAATTTCCAGATCAGAAATCTCAGAGTTTATTTTTTCAGCCAAACTCCAACTAAAACTCTCGTCGTCTCTCCTCTTCTTCTAGAATCATCCTCCTTTAAGCTAGTTTTCCCCCCAAAAATAAAAGTCAAAAGTCTATTCGGTGGCCTCCAAATCTGATTTTTCTGGGATTTGATTCACACAACAGATTTTAAAAGTTACACAGCGGTGAAAGATATTCTCACCGCCGTGTAAATGCCCCTGGATATATTTTTATTCTGAAATTTTGAGGTTACACGGCGGTGAGGAAATTCTTCACCGCCGTGTAAATGTTCCAGGTCTGCTACTAAGTTCTTTGATTTCGATTCACACGGCGGTGAAGAATTTTCTCACCGCCGTGTAAACACTCCAGTCTACTTCCTTAATTTTTTTTCTTCTCATAATTCTGGCCTCTCGTCTCACACGGCGGTGAGAGATGTCTTCACCGCCGTGTAACCTACCTAAAATATTGCCAAAACAACATAAGTCTCCATTTAGTGCACCAAATAACATCAAATGACATTTTATCAAAAATTAACACAAATAACAACTTTTAGACTAAGAAGTAATCTCTAAATTCACATCAAAACATTATCTAATTTAAAATTATCAAAATACCCCACACTTAGCTTTTGCTCGCCCTCGAGTAAAATAACTCTTCAATTCCAGCCATCTCAATTTTCAAGCAGGAAAATGGAAATTCAGAATACCAAGCAAACACTTAGTAAATTCCACTTTTAGAGTAATTCTTACTCAAACAAGTTTCAAAGGAAGAAAATACAATCAAATTTCTGATGTGTGTGTGCAAAGGCCAAAACCAATGTTTTAATATTTTTCAAAACTTAAAACTTCCAGCATCAATCAATCAAGAGCAGATTAAATCAGTACATAAATGCACTTCTGGTTTCTCACTTGAAACTCTAGAAACACCATAGGCCTCTCCTTTAGTACCGGAACCCGAAGGTCATCTCCACTGAACAAATTAAAACATAAACATGATCATTAAGTCTTAAGCAGGTTGTAATGTACGGTTCAATCGGTGATGGCTAACAAGAAAAGTTTAGGAAGTCAAATGAAGATTCAGCCACTCTACCAACTAACACTGCTACCCAATAAAAAAATTTTTTCCATCACCTGCTTCCAATTTAACAACAATTGCCAAGACTTAGCTATTTTCCCAAATATGAAAAATTTTAATCACAAGAGAAATAATAAGATACAATTTCTTTCTCAATCCCTATTATACCCCAATATTGTCTTTTAATAGAGGATACCCCACACTTGAATTTTGTTATACTCAGAATTAAATATTATATATATATATATATATATATATATATATATATATATATATATATATATTTTTATTTTATTTTTTATTTTATTTTTTTTAAGAGAATTGTACTTAGTAGGATACTTATATCCTCTATTTTCTTGCAACTTACTTGTCAAGCAATATCCCAAAATTCTTTAATTGTTCTTACCCTCACTTATTTAATACTAAACACCTTATTTCAACTTTCAATGTCTTCCCAACCCAATCCTAGAGTGGCCAATTTTTAGAAGGGATAGGCAAAAGCATTTAAGTTAAATGGCATATTAAGTGTGTAACAAGAAAAATTTCAGAGTACGCTTTTAGCATACCAATTCAGCTCAATGGGGCTAGCAATGGAAAATTAATTCAATAGGTGGGAAAAAGTTTATTTTAAGTAGCTACTCAAAAGAATTAATGCCTAAATCATGTCAACATTTATGCCTTAATTGTTATATCGTTTCGAAGGGCAATGAGGAAGGTTCTAGTGTTCTAAAAATTTTCTGATCAAAAGATTTCATGCTGGTTTTTCTTTACTTGTAAAAGCTGGCCTAAGTGCACAATTCATGGAAATCGCAATTGTATATTTCTACTTTGAAAATTGTTAAGAAAAATAACTTTAAGACAGAATCTTACTCTCTTGCAGACTAAGTGCTCTGAATGCCCTTTTCAGGATTAACAATTGAGCTGGAATAACAACTTAAAAATTTGTTAAGCTAAGCATGAGTCAAATTGATGAGCTCAAATCACAAAATACAACTTAAACAACTAACTAAAGAAACCATTATCAAAAAGTAGAAAATATAACTTCTAAAATATAAAGGCAAAAGAAATAATAATATTAAGATCAGAAGATAACTCGTCCCGTGGGTTCCTAGATCTCTTACCCGATGAAGATCCTCCACAAGAAGAGTTCCTCCTCTGAGCTCTCTCTCTCAACACAGTCTCTGATAACTCAGCTCTCACAGCAGCCTCTACAATCTGATAATAACTGACCCCAGGTATGCACATCAGAGAAATCAAAGCAATCTTCAAAGACTCATTTAACCCCGCTTCAAAATGCTTGCATCTAAAGTCATCAGTCATAACTCCACGTGGGGCATAGCGAGATAACCTATTAAACTCTTTCTCATAATCTGCTACAGACATAGCCCTCTGTTTCAAACTCAAAAACTGTGCCCATCTCGCATCTCTGTAAGTCTGAGTGATGTACTTCTTTATAAACTCACCCTCAAAGAATTCCCAAGTAATCGGATCCGGTAGCTGAGGGTGCCTACAAACCAATTCCCACCATTCAAATGCAGACCCTTGCAGAAGAACTAGTGCACACTCTACCTGCTAGTCGGGAGGACACCGAATCTCTCTCAAAGCACGCTTTACTTTATCTAACCATCTTTCAGCCAACTCAGATTCATTCAAACCAGTGCCATAAAAATCTTCAACTCCTGCCCTTCTCAAATTTTCCATAGGTGCTCTAGGAGCAGTCACTCTCTCCAAAACCCTAGCCATGTCCTGATGCAGTCTGAACATAGCCTCAAAGGGCATGGCTGCGGCCTCGGGCTGAACCCTAGCATGCTCAGCCGACACAGTAACAGAAACAGATGGATCCACAGCTGGAGGATTCACACTCTCAGCGGATTCCTCAAGCGATCCACGAACAGAATTAGATGCCATCTAAACAAACAAGAAACAACCGCATCAGCCAACACAGATCTAGACACATACACATCTAAGAAACTCAGAACAATCACAACAACACCCAGAAATGCCTAAACCTATGCTATGATACCACTAACTGTAACACCCCCTTCCCATACGTAGGCGATCCCATCCGATAAGGAGTGAGATGCCGTATGAGTCAAGGTGTCACCACACAATAGCAAAGCAAAAACATACATTCATTTATCACATACATTCAGAAATACAGAATAATTAAAAACTTTACATGCAGAAAGCAAAAGCTGATCATGCATTACTATAATAAACTATTACAATAATGATCTGATCAACTAGCTGATACAAAATAATATTACATATACAAAATAGAGATACAAAAGCGGAAGCTGATACATGAGAGTTCTATACAAAAAGAATCATCATTGATACAAAACTGAGCCCTACACTAAACCCTTATGTGTTGGCTTGATGACGGCGACTCTCACAAAGCAAACTCCTTCCGCACCTGCACGGGTAAAAACACCATGCTAAGCGATAAACACTTAGTGGAGCAACACACATAAATAATGGACGGCCATTCACAATGGTCGTCAAGGCATAACACATTCACAATGGTATAATGCAAAGGCTAAACATAATCCATATAAACATGCTATATAATCAATATTTCATACTCATATTCATTCAGAAATAATCCGATATACATTACCTCGATATACTCATTCAGATAATCCATTTATAGCCAAATCAGATCAAAGCAGTTCAAATAAACATTGAAAGAACACCTGCTGACTCTAAGTAGTGGATAACGAGTGTACAGACAGTACTTTCCGGGTACGAGCCGATTACAGACAGTACGTTGCGGGTACGAATCGATTAAACCATTATACTTTAACTTTCAAAGATATTTTCACAAGGGACCTTAAGCAAGATCCAATACAGAAAAGGGTTCGTGAGGAACCAAACGGGGACCTTATCGGGGTCCAAACAGAACTGTGGGCAGCAGCAACAGACTCTATTAGGCATGCCTAACTATCCACTTACTTGACTGTAGCAGGCTATGCGTCATACAAATCAAATAACAGAATATCGTGTACAAACATCAGAAAAATCATGGTATTACGCATGTCGAAGCATTTAAAAGTATGACATGCATCACACAGCAGTAAAGTCCATTCAGAATAAATACCAAATTCATTTCTGAGTTAATAACTAGGAAATTTCGGAAAAACGGGCTGAACGGAGAAACGAGCGAGGTTGGCTGGTCACGAGGCGTGACTTGCCTCCTCACAGGGCAGGTCACGAGTCGTGACTGAGGGTCACGCCTCGTGACTTGCTTCGTCCCTCGTAGATCACGCGACGTGATCTTGCAGATCACGCGGCGCTCACGCAGGTCACGCTATGTGACTGGACGTCACGTCTCGTGACTTGCTTCTCTCTTCAGCCGATCACGCGACATGCCTTCTATCAGGCCAGTCACGAGGCATGACGGGGAGTCACGTCTTATGACTGCCTTCCTCAAGGCTGGTCACGTGTTGTGATAGACAATCACAACTCGTGACTGGCTTTGCTCTGGCAGGTCACGAGTCGTGACTGGAAGTCACGTCTCGTGACTTGCCCTCTCTTCCTTGGCTAGTCACGCGACAAATCTGGAAAATGGGATTTCTACAGTAACTCGATTTCCAGTTTTCCAGAATACAGAAATCAATCCCAAATTTGATTCAAAATCAATCAAACCTGTTCTTACCTTCTGGAAAACATCCCAAACAATATAAGCAACATATATACAATCCAGTTTCAACATTTAATCAACCAAATCAAGAATATATGCAATCAAGTTCATCAAGAACATAAACCCTAGAAATTTACAGTAAACTCAAAATCATACAAATCACAAGCAAATATTCCCAAACCTGAAATCTAATCTTCTCTTCACTTAGTCCCACTGCTCCCAGCAATCTCTTTGCTTTTGGGATCGCGTGGAGCCTCAGCTAAACACAAATATACAACAATGCAACCCTAAATTAAACCTAAACTCAAGGAAGAAGAAGATGAAAATTACAGTAAGACAAAGACAAGGATATGCACTTACCAAGTTAGGAGCAAGAGTGAACAATCTCCACAACACAACTTGATTAACAGATAGCAATATTTAGGAAAGGGAAATAGGAGGAAGAAGATGAAGGTTGAAGAGAAAGAACGTGAATCTGATTTCTCTTCTTTCTTACTCCTTTTCTTTATTCATTTTCCCTAACCTAATACACATGTCATTCTCTTGGTGGTGGAACTTACTCACTTACATTCTAACCCCACACATCACACACATCTAATGCAAACTCAACTAAAAACACCCTACAATGGTATGCTCCAATGTACACAAGCAATTCCCAATTAAATACATATTAATGCCATGTATGCACCCACATAATAATAAACCCAAAACATACATTTTTACTAAAATACCCTTATGACATGCTGAACACATGCACATGCATGCTCACACAGATAGACAGACATGCTCATTCCACTAGGGGGCAAATGGGGTGTGACAGTTATCATCCTTGTTTTTAGCACGATTTGTTTTTAATCCCATCTTGTATGTAGATTGTTTGTTCATTAAATTAATTTGTTCAATATTTATTTACTTGATTATTTTTTTAGAACTATTACAAATATTTTTGATATTATTTTCTGTCTGTGATTTAATTTGAGTCGAATTATGTGGGCATTCCTGTGACCTCCTGGATGGGTCACGACGCGTAGAGGATCACACCGGTTTGGTTAGACCTTTCTTCTTTCCCTCCTTTTTGTTGTGCTTGTTTGCAAATATTTATTTTGTTTATGCACGCGTGACATAAAAAGCCACGAAAATATTTCTGTAATTAAATTGGAATTTTTACTAATAAAATCGGGACCAATGTCCCTTATTTTAGCCAAGAAATAAAAGATATCACAATAAAACGAAGAGTTAGTTTTCTCCAAAAAATGGGATCACTCATCCCGATTTTCCAACTCAACAATCAAGTGACTCTTCGAACCCTCTTTAAATAAAGAAAAAGAAACCAATGTTCCCACCCAAAATGAATATCCTAATTTATGTATGTTTTCAGTGTATTTGATTTTGTTTGATTGTTTTAAAGTTTAAGTTCATTTCTCTTTGGGCCCTTGTAAATAATTTTCGGGCAATATTATTTGATTTTGGGATTGTGTTCCGTCCCAACCCATATCTTTAGGCTTCTTTCATTAGGGGTTGTATTCCGCCCCTATCTCTCATGTAATTGTGTGCTTGTGTGTTTACCGCTTTCCTTAGTTACTTCATTTACCGCCTTCTTTAGCGCATTTTTTTATTTTCTTTACGTGCTCTTAATGCGCCTTGAATTTAAATGCATTGATCGTGTGAGATGAGAGGTAGAATTTTAGGGAGTTAAAAACTCATTTTTAATTAACCAATGCATGAATAAGAGGGGAGTTTCGAACACCAATTTCTGGTCTTAACCGATAAGAGGTTAGAGACCTTTCCCAATTCCTCGTGAATTGGGTAGCGACTCCATGATACATCAAAGGTGCCCAAAGGTGCCATGTGGCTAGATGTTCCTTTTCAATATTCTATTGGGAATGAAGCGTCGAAAATGTCTCATGGCGTCCATGATCAAAAAGACGCGAACCAGTCCCTTGAATCCTAAAAGTGGATTCAATGAGGGCCCTTGCTAGGTTTGGCGCATGTCACAGGTATATATAATATGTGTATAACATGATGGGATGATTAAAAGGTTAAAAAGAATTCATGATGAAACTTTAGTGTTATGGCCGAATGGACTAAAAAGGGATTAAATGAGATATGTGATGAATTATGGCATGTAATTGGCATACAAGGTATATATAACACGAAATTAGTGTAATTGAGTGACTAAGAGAAATTATAATGCATGATATGAAAATTGGAATCCTTGGTCGAATGCTATATATGATAATATATTTGTGTTATTTTGATGGTATATGTAAATAAAAGGCAAATGTGACTATATAATAGCAAATGAGTGTGTATCCAAAGTGGCTTGTGAAAATGAGATGTATGTTGAAATATGCATATTAACATAATGAGGAAATTTTATGGATTTTGAGAAAATATTGCCCTTAGTAGTTGTCTGGTAATGAAATCTAGTGCAGAATATAATTGGCTAGCAATAGGGATTCCACACCGCGGTATGAGTCATGGCCACTCACTATCGATAAGCCAATGAGAGCTTATCATAGTGTACAGTGAAATTCAATGTATAAAATAGTGCAGTGCAGTGAAAATGGTCCTGTTGGGATCATTTTATAGTGAAATGGGTCTGTGGGGCCCATGTCCCGCATATCCAGTCAGTAGATTTTTTATCGGGTCCATACTAGGGGCATACTGGTAAATATGTGATAAAAATAATTTAAATAGTGAAATTGGTGAATATGAGTGAAAACTGGACTAAATGGAAGTAAATAGAAAGTTTAGGGGTAAAACGGTCATTTTACAAAAAAATGGGAAAAAGTGGTGAAAATAAGTTAAAAGTGTAAGTGGAAGGGTAAAATGGTAATTGTTGAAAAATATGGTGCTAAAATGTTGAAACAGTGTAAAAGTGATAAAATTGGGACTAAAACGTAATTTGGCTAAGTTGTAAGTTAAATAGTGGAAACTTTATGCAAAAAGGGTGAAATAGTTATTAAGTGAATTAAACAAGGGTATTTTGGTAATTATGTGTAAAATGAGGACATGAGTGTAATTAAAGTAAAAGATGGGACATAATAGGTATTTATGTAATTGTGAGGACATAAATGGAATTAAGTGAAAAGAATAGTGATTAAAGTGTGATTGATGGAAATTAAAGAAATTAGTGAGAATATTAAGTATATAGTTAAATAAGTGACTAAATAAATAATAGTGTGGTTAATTAAGTGAATTAGAAATAAATAATAATAGGTGAAAATAATTAAAAGAAGCATTTATATTATGCTAAATAAATAGAATTAATTAGGAAATTTATAGATTGGTAACCACTACTGGGCATTCTAATGCTCAGCACGTAGTTGTTTTTGACTGCGTGTAGGTACGCGTTAGGTGGAGCAGCATACCTCGGTTTTGTGGAGCAAGCAGAAGGAGCAGAAGTTGATTTTATTTTTGGTGTATGTATTGGATATGGCATGTATATACTTAACGTAGTATTTGGATTTGGATTATGTAATAGTATAGTACCTTATATGGTTTGTGCAAATTATTATGGTTGTGTGATGGAATGTGAATGTCATATGAGTGGATATGGATTATTATTATTGTTGTGCCTTTGCCGGGGCTGTGGATTTTCAAAAGTGCAGGTTTGGGTAGTGCAAAATATAAGTTGTTATACTGCCGAAATTTATACCAAATGAATAGAAATTAAGTCAATTATAGGTCAATTGGCACAGTGAATTAATATCAAGTGCAGGAAAAAAAATTGCCCCAAAATTTCATAAGTAAGTAACTTTTTGTCAATCACGGTATTCGCACAGTATTGCTAGGATGGCAGTATACGTATTAGGTATAAGGGTGTTACATTTCATTGCTGCTGAAACCAACTAGTAATAACTCACTGAATGCATTGCAGCCATGGCTGATAAAGGCCCTATAATGCTCTCTTTCAAACCGTCCTCAAACTGCCGGCACTTAAACTCTTTCGTCAATAACAAATCCGGCACATACTTGCTCAACCTACTAAATACCTTCTCATAATCAGCCATAGACATGTTCCTTTGCTTCAAACTCACAAACTCCTTCCATTTTGCTTCTCTATATGCCTTAGTGACATACCTCTTCTCAAACTCTTGAACAAAATAGTCCCAAATTAACTCAATAGGTCATTGGGGATTCCTCAACACTAGCTTCCACCAATCATAGGCTAGCCCTTGCAGTAATGACACTGCACAAGTCACCATTTGATTCTGGGGACAATTTATCTCTTGTTGAATTCTTTCCGTCTTTTCTAACCAATACTCGGCCACATCAGATTGATCCATGGTAGTTTCATTAAACTCTTCTGCCCCTCTCCTTCTAATAAGGTCTATAGGAGCCTTAGGGGCAGTCAACCTCTCAATCAAATCCATCAATCCTTGTACCAACATCGGATCACCTTGAGCAGGACCCAATCCTTCAGCTTTAGGTTGCTCAGGCACTCACAGATTAGCTCACGCTGGATTAACACTTCCCGTCGTTTCAACTACTTCTTCACTTGGGTCTGACTCCGTCTATACTCTACACATGACAACATCTGCATTAGTCGACGACACTAGACAAACTCACATACATCTAATTTATACTCTAACATCTTATCGCCCTTAACCATCTAGCCTATGCTCTGATACCACTAACTTGTAACGCCCCAATACCCCTTGGGAGGATATTGAAGTCGCTACACACACATACAAATACGTATACAATAGTGGAAACAATTATACTATACTTTAGCGATAAAACCTAACACTTGCAGCGAAAAAGAAACATTAAAAGAAAAAAACATGCCATTAATATCCATATAACTAAATCAAATATTCCAATTACAAAATATCATTAACCTTACATTACATGATTACATGCCTTTACTATCATAAACATATCATAGACAAAATATTCTTTGCATATACACTTTACTTAACCTAACAAAAAGAATCATGAACAAAAGCAAAAACTCCACTTCAAACTCCTAGTTGCCAGTAGATGAACTGATCTCACATCTGAACTGAACCTGCATACCTACACGGGAAAACACTCATGCTAAGCGATAACACTTAGTGGGGATATACAAATACAAAGGACCTCAATTGAAGTCACAAGCAGAGCAATATATGTACATATTTTGGTATCGATAACACTTATGCAAGCGACATATATTAACAATCTTAATATAAACAACAGTACGTGCATAATAAAAGCATAACTAAGGCATGTACGTATACTTTTACATGCATATAAAACATACTAACATACCTTTACTATACACGTTCTACTCAACATGCCCACATTCACTAGCATTAATATTTAACATAAATGGTAAGTGATAACAAATCACTACATCTCATATATAATCATAGACTTGTTGATTCATATACATTACATACAGTATAACTCTTCACATTCATTTACAGACATATAATAGCTACAGCCTGAATTCACATCAATGGTGGATATGGGTGCTATAGATACTGACTAGCAGCATCAACATTTAGAGATTGAAGTCTCAAATCATATAGTTACCCAAAGGTAATAAGCTCTAGATCCAAACGGGCCAACTCTAGATCCAAATGGGGCCAACTTTAGCAGCTGCAAGCTCTAACCCTTTATAAGCATGCTTATCTATCCACTACTATGAATCCTTCAGGCTTTAGATACATACTCTATACACTATATCATATACTTTATATTTATTCAAATACCTAAACAATTACTTCACACTAGCTCAATTCATGCAATAACTTAACAAACCATCAAACATATGATTCCTTTATTCATTTATACTATCACATATGAACTTTACTAAGCATGGACATACATAATCCAATGCAATAATAAACATAAATAAAGATCAAAGACTTTTATACAAAACTCTGCACAGTTTCGTGCTTGCGACAGAAGGCAAAACACCCAATTATCGAGCTTGTGGGCAATGTCACACTCGCGATAGAATACTAAAGTAGCTTCTATCATGCTCGCGACAAAGCTCTGTAAAACCCAGATAGGCAAAACCAATCTCGGTAAGACCAACTCACCCAAGGAGTACTCTATCGCACTCGCAACCCTTATCGTACTTGTGACAGAACCGAACTTCGTGTCCGAACTCCCCACAACACAACTCTTAAGTACAAACATTTCACATACCAACCTATAGCCACATGCATAACTTCCAAATCATCCAAAATCATGCCATTCACACTACAAATCTTTAATACTCATCAATGACATCATTAAGTATCAATAACAGCCAAAAATGCCTTCAAGCAATAAAATCATATACAAGTACTAAACATGCATAGTCTATAACATACTCATAATTTCCACATAATCGGACATGCAACAACGACATAGTTGATTTCAACAATCAAAGGAACTATTGAACTAACTCAAAAGTCTCCTAATTACCATCTACTCAAACATGTATTTAAAAGCAAAAATTCAATATCAATATCCCAACATGCATCAACTAACAAATAACCAAAACTATCCCAATCCTCTAAAAAATGCATCTTGAACCTCTTCTCTTCTTGCTCAAACCTTTTCCTTACCCTTCTCTTTCCTCTTATCCAATGCTTCTAGCATAAACAATCAAATTCACACATACACTCTTAGTACATCAAACCAACCAGCTCAAACACATGATTAGAAAGGAGTAGAAGAATATATCAACTTCTCAACAACACTTACCTTCTTCACTTCTCACAGAAACCTCTTCAAACCAAACCAACTCTCAAAATCTTAGGTAGCCACATGAAGGAGATGAAGAAACAAGAGGAAAAGAAATTGCAAAAGTGAAAAACATGGGAGAGAGTGAAACCAGACCAACATGCAAGGAATGGGACAGAATTTTCCCACTAAACCCCTTTTATTGCACGTACTAATCTAGGTGGCACTCTCTTCTCTTGCCACATGTCCACTTCATAACATGTGTCCCTGTAGACACCGGGTCTTGAGGCAGCCCATATCGGAGTTACCCAATGATGATAAGATACCTGTTCACAGGCAAAAAGGTTAAAAATAATGATTTTCTTGTCAAAATTTGCATTTTAGAGTGAAAAAAAATTTTCCACGCATGTCGATGCGCGGCAGCACGCGTTGCTCACACACGAGCGATGCACAGGGCATCGTGCGCGCTGCTCCTCTCCCAGCGTATGCGACCGACGCCCGTTACGCATGCCGACGGCATCGGTCGCCCTTGTTCCGCCGCAAATGGCCAAATTTGCCCAAAATTGATTTTTTTCCAATTTTTCACCTAAAAATCCATTTTTTATCCCATTTTTTTAGGTTTTTAAAGGTTTTTTTTCCATTTTTAAAATTCAAAATAATTAATATCTGGTTTAATTGAATTTTTTTCCTTAATTAACTATTTTTTCTACTTTTTTCTTCATAGAAAAGGAAATGATGGAAAGGGAAAGAGGGGGGAATTTTTTAGGGTTTATTCTTTGGTTTTTCTATTCTTCTTCTTGAACAATTCTCTCTAAAATTTAGTGAAATTTTCCCCAACAAAAATAAAAAGAAAATAGTTCAATTTTTCTTATTTTTCCAATAGAATTTCTTCTAAACATAATTTTAGAGGGAGTTTTGTTGAACTTTATTTTCAGACAAATAAAATAGTTATTTACTGTCAAAATTCAATTTTTTAACCTTTTATTTATTTTCAATTAAACTTTTTCAAGGTTTTTTTTTATTGAATCCTTTTTTTATGAACAATGGATTTTGGGGTAAACAAAATAATTGTTTGTTCTTAAAAATCTAATTTTTCATTTGATTTTCTAAAAAAAAAAGTTTTTTTCATAAATGATTTTTTTCTTGAGACAAACAAAATAATTGTTTTTTCTTGAGAACATTTTTTTTTAATAAAAATCATTCTTTAGGTAAAGAAATCAATTCTTTGTTTTTGAAGAATTTTTTATTTTCTTTCATCACTTTTTCAAGCATACTTATTTTTTGGAACAAAATTCCAATATTTTATTATATTTAATTCTAATCTTGCAAATAAAAAATAAGGAAATCAATCATCATTTTTATCTCCATCGAATCCGAAACTCTGAGGGTAAACATTCTGAGTTTGATCTTTTATTTTTTATTATTTTGTTCATATTTAATTGATTAACATGTATATTTTATTATTTTCATTTATTCATTTATTTTATTGTTTTTATATTTTTCTCATTTAATATGTTTATATATTATTTTTGTTCATGCAAATATTGATTTCTTATTATTTTTTAACATATAATTAATTAATTCATTTTGGTTGAACTTTTTGCCATGTAAATATTTTATGTTAATTATGATAACATTAATTAATCATGTCATTTATTTAATTATTTTCATCATTTTTTTATTCATTTTTTTTATCATTCTTTTTCATTGCTATTGTTATATATTTATTGTTTATTCATTTTTTTTTGTTTATTTTCATTATTATTATTATTATCATGTTCATATTTTTATGTAATAATTCATTAGCATGTTTTATTTATTTCAATCATACCATTTAATTCATTTGTCATTCATAATGCATTTTTCTAATTTATTTTAAATTGTTAACATTTTAATTCATTTGTCATTTTGATGTCATCTTATTTTATTTTATTTTATCATTTATTATATATTTAACTGATTTAATTGATTTAATTACTAACATTCTTTTATTTGTGTTTTATTTTTATTTCACAACTTATTTTCTTCGCTTGGGTATTTTTATGAGCACACGGGGAGATCCAGGAGGCTCGCCTGATTTGATCATTTATTTCATTACTTGTATTATTTGTTTTATTTATTTCTTTATTTATTTTGTTGAATGTAATTCCTAATAAAATTGTTTATTTTAGGCACGTTAAAAAGAAAATCACAAAAATATTTCTACTAATTAACTTGAAACTTTTTCTAATAAAAATGGGACCAATGTCCTAGTTTTTCCATCCAAAATAAATTGTCACATAAAAATCATTTTCGTAAATATGCATGTGAGGACCATCCTAATGTTCTATTAGGGTGGAGGCCTCCAAGACACCTCTGGTTTGCCCATGCGTGAGGCGAGAGGGCCATCCTACTGTTATGGTGGAAGCCTCCAAGATACTTCCGACTTGCCCATGACGGACATAGCAGTGCTGTCTTGGGCTCACTGAGGACAGACGACCTTTCCCAATGTTCTATTGGGTGGCGACTCCATGAAGCCTCCTTGTAATTTCTTACAAGTTTTTACGAACCTCTCTCGAAAGCCCTAAAAGCAGGCAGTTTGGGGCGCTATGGGGTTCGGCGCGTGTCACAGTCCCACTTAAAGAAAACTTCCCAAAGACACCACGGCAAACCTCCCTTTTAATCCCTCAAACCAACTTCTTTCACTTACTATTTTAAATTCCTTTCAATTACATCCTCTTATACTCATACACTTATGGTTATTCAATTACACTTATACCCTTACTATGCAATTATGCAACCAATTCTACTAGGGTACAATTTGGGCTATTACAAGCGTCGAGCGGCGATGAATGCAGTAGAAACGGGGGAGGTTTGAGCTAAAGGGAGGACGATCAGATTTGGCATGCGAGAGAGACAGAGAGATAGGGGAAGGCGAGTGGCGGATGGAGAAGCAGCAACAGTGGGGGAGGTAGGTGTGACGCACGTTGGAACCGGTAAGACCCTCATAACGAGGCCCGCTTTTAGGGCTCAGGGGATTGGTTCGCGTCTTCTAATCTTGGGCTGATAGGTGCTTAATTGATATAATATTTAGCATGTGTTTTGTGTAAATTATAAAGTTAAATATGTAACTATGTATATTTTTCGGGTTATTCATGTTAGTTTATGAGTTTATGTGCTTTGTAGGTTGATCTATATGAAAATGGAAAGAATGGAGCATAATTGGGAAATAATAGATAGAACCGGGCAGAGATTAAGGATGCTCATGCGTCGTGAATGGGAGTCACGACTCGTGAGGATGCAGGTATAGAAAGGAGGTTGAAGAAGACAAGAAGGAGCTGTGAGAATAGGATCACGAGTCGTGAACCTCAATCACAACTCGTGATGATTCAGAAAGAGTAGGGTGAGAAGAGGAAAGAAAAGAAGAAGAGAAGAAGAAACGGAAGAGAAGCCAAGGCCTCAGCCAAAGTCACGACTCACACGCAAGGTCACGACTCGTAAAAGGCTATCATGAGTCGTGAAAGGCCAGAGAGGAGTAGGGGCAAGAAAGAAGAAAAAGAAGGAAAATAGGGGAGTTTCGTGTTCTATCGCGAGCGCGACAGAACTATCCGTTGCGACAGTTATTCTTGAAAAGTCATCAAAAGAGGCACCTAACTTCATCAAGCTTTGCAACTATTATGAAAAGACATCTTCAAGGGACACAATTCTTAGCATTTTATAAATATTAACCTTAAACTATGATGTAATGGAGAGAATTTTTATTAAGTTATTTTCTGCAGTTTTGAAGAACAATTTCTTTTCTTTAGTAAAATTTCTTAGTAGTTTTTCATGTTTTAAAGAAGAAGATCAAAGAGAAGGAAAATTTATTACAAGGGCTTGAGGAAAGTGCACAAGTCATCTTTCTCATTACTCTTATCTTTTATTTCTTCTCTGTAAAATTAATGAATATTACTTCAATGAATTTGAATGTTATTATTATTCTCTACTTCCATCTATTCTAAGAGTCTTCGAATGCAAAATTTCTATTAGTACAATTGCATGATTTTTATAAGTTAAGATAGAGTCGAGAGATCATTTTAACTTAAATCTAATAGAATTTCATTTTCAAAACATAACTAGAGAGATTATAGGTTGGTAAATAATCTTAAAGTATGTAATTAGAGTTTACTAATTCATTAATGGGAATTAGAAGTTAGTGCTTTAAATGTATACTTTGAGCATTCTAATTCATGTCGAGAGAATGAGTTAGAAATATATTCCAACTTGGCTTGCATGAAAAGATGATTATTATTAATTAGAATGAAGGATCAAGTTCATTATTTTATGTTCTTCATTATATATTTTGTCTTCTTTTGATTATCAATAACTAGGTTAAATTTATTTGCACAATTAAGTTGTTAAACACTAACATTCTAATTATTGATAATTGTAAACAAGATTAAAATTGAGTAGTAATAGTGTGTAAAATTCATCACATTCCTTGTGGGATCGACATCTTTTGTACTATTTTAGTACACCGTATACTTGCAGAATTAGCGCCTTAAAATATGCTAACAAGTTTTTGGCGCCATTGCCGGGGAACTGGATGATTTTTGCCAGTATGAATCTTGATTTATGATTTTGGATTACAATATTTTATTTTTGTATTCGTTTGTTCATTTTGTTTGACTTGTTGTGTTTTGTTTTTGTTCACATAGGATTTGATAGTTTTTGTCGAGTACAAGAAGTTCTCAAGAAGATCTTGAACCGTTGAATCCTAAAATTGAAAGATTTTTGTCAAGTAACCGCAAATCCAACAAGAAAAAGAATAAGCATAAGAGACATATCATGGCTGAAGAAGGAAATCCACCAAGATTGATGGACTTTGCCACACCCGCATTAAGTGGTGCTCAACAAGGTGTGGTAAGACCTACGGTAAACGCTAATCAATTTGAAATTAAACTTTCTCTCTTACGAATGATTCAAAATAGCATACAATTTTATGGATTGGCAAATGAGGATCCTAATGCTCATTTGGCAAATTTTTTAGAGTTTTGTGATACCTTTAAGATTAATGGGATTTCGGCTGATGCAATTAAGCTTAGGATTTTTCCTTTCACTTTGAATGACAAAGCCAAGGCTTGGTTGAACTCACTTACGAGGGGATCTATTACAAGTTGGGACCAATTGGCCCAAGCATTTCTATCAAAATACTTCCCTCTAGCCATGGGAAAGGTTTAAGGAATTGCAACGAATGTGTCCACATCACAACCTCCCAAGGGAACTATTGATGCAAACCTTTTACAATGGGGTGCATCCTACCACAAGAGGTACAATTGATGTTGCAGCTGGTGGCTCTTTATTGAGGAAAACTACTGAAGTAGCTTTTGAGTTGTTGGAGGAAACGTCCGTAAATAATTGTATGTGGCCTCCTGAAAGAGTAAGGGAGTCTAATAATTCTAATGCTAGGAGGGTACATTCCGTAGACTCTATGGTTGCATTATAAGCCCAAATTGAAGCATTGACTCATAGAGTTAATAGCTTAAGTATGGGTGGTAATTCATCAAATGCACGCAATGTTTGTGGTCAACAAGGGCATATGAGTGACAATTGCAATTTAGGCATGGTTAGTACGGAGTAACAAGTTAATTTTTTCCAAGGTCAAGGGCGTGGGAACCCTTATTCTAACACCTTTAATCTTGGTTGGAGGAGCCATCCTAATTTGTCATGGGGAAATAATAATAACAACAAAAATAGGGGTGTGGGATACTAACAACCACAAGATAGATTTGGAGCATTTGAAGGGAAGATTGATAAATTCATTGAAGAGATTGATTTTAAGATGAGTTCTCAAGATGAAAATCAAAAGAAGCTTGAGGCTAAAATTGACCAAATCACTAAGAATCATGCCTCATCTATTCATAATCTTGAGGTTCAATTGGGCCAATTAACAAGTTCTTTACCTTCTAGAAATTTAAGATCTCTTCCAAGTAATACAGAAGAAAATCCTAGAGACCACATAAAACCATAATATTTATGTTCTCTTGTTTAGGTTGCTTAATTATATTTTCTTTCTATATGTGTTTTATGTTATTTTAAGTTATTGTATTTTATATTGTGTATTTTTCTATTATTAACACATTTTGTTTTAATTTTACAGGTTAAAATTGTAAGATTAGATATTGTTTTATTGATTGTTAATACATGAAAAATAAAAATAAAAAATAAAAAATTGCAGACGTGACATTCTGTCGCCCGCGCGATAACAACCTCGAGCGTGACAGAATGTACATAGATTGCGATTGAGGTTCTGTCGCGATCGCGGGAGGTATTACGATCGCGACAGCAAGGACAAGCAGTGGAGCTGCATGACTCGTGATGTACCTTCACAAGTCGTGCAGTCGAGAAGGCATTCTGCCTTAGGTAAGTGAGAACTTCACGAGTCGTGAAGATGTCTCACGACTTGTGAAGCGTGATGTGCCACATCAGGTAAGTTCTCAATTTTTCTTCAATTTTGTTATTTTACTTATTCTTTTTCTCTTAAGTTGGTTTTGTTTTCTTTCTCCTCAGATTACAATGTCTTACTTTCAATTAAATTAACTTAATTTAAACCTAAACCCTAAAAACACAAGATTAGCAATTAAAGAGGGAAATTTTAATTTCAAACCCTAAAACATCGGGACCTTTAGTATTCTTCCTTCTTCATTTTTTATTTCACTTAACTTTCCACATTTCCCTCTTATTTGTAACCTTTTCGTATTCTAGGTCACAAGTCACACACCATTATTCGACTCTTCATCTTCATTCATTTCCCTTCCTTTTTTCCATTTCTCATTAACTCTTTCGCAACTGTTATTTTTTTTCGTAGTCATTTCTTTTCATAGTAATATCCCTTCACAGCCAGTACTCTATTTCTTTTACTTCCTTTCATTTTCATTATTTCTTTCGGCATTCTCCAACAAAATACTTCCAACACACATATCATCAGCAGTTCCATTTCTTTTTACTCTCTGTCTTCTTTCAATTTCTATTGAACTACTCAACAATGGTCAAAACAAAAAACCCATCTTCTTCACACATTGAACAAGCAAGACAGGAGGCTGAAGAGGGTGACATCTCTACTACCTTTGGTGCTGGATTTTCCATATTTTCCATTGATAAAGGTAACCGATTTTTTGCCCTCAATGATAGACTATTTTCGCAATGTAAGTATTTTCCATCAGATTTGTTAGAGCAGGTGGGCATGTTAAATACTGTGAATGAGATATTGGCTAACTGTGGTTTCCTTAGATTTGCCAATATGCATGAAAATATTTATCCTGATTTAATGCTTGAATTTTATACAACTTTGAAAAAGAATGAGGATAATGAATACTGGATTGATTTTCATTTGGATGGAAAAGCACACACTCTTACTTATTTTATGATGAATCGCATATTTGGTTTTCCACAATCTAGTTTGTTTGACCCACCTAAATCTTTTAAACCTAATGTATTTTGGGCCTTTTTAACTTGGTTGTAAACACCGTATCGAGCTCGAGATGCTAAATCTATGTTTATTAAAGATTTTAAATATTGGATTTTGCATAAAATTTTTGCTTTTTTGATTTTTAATAGGTCTGAATTTAATCGAGTTTCTTTACATGAACTATTTTTTATGTGGTGTGTGCATAAAAGAAAGGATGTATGTTGGTCCTATTGGGTTGAAAATCAGTTGTTGAATTATGTTAATAGACATGAATCTCCTATCACACATGGGCATATTATTACTTCTATTGCTAGAAGTTTTGACATTGATCTTCAAGCTTATCATAGAGATCGCCCTTGTTTGTATTTTACTAAACATCTTTTTGTACGTGGAGAAGTTGTCAATAATGATTTTCAGGAAATTCCAGCTCGCCTTAGATCTTGTTGGAGGGATATTGCAGTCCCTTCTGCCCCACAAGAAGCAAAAAATGATGAGGAGCCTAGTAGAGATGCATCTATGCATGAGGTATCTGCAGCACCTGATGTTGGGTCATCTAGCCATAATGTGACTGCTATGCTTAAGCAACTTTTGCAGAACCAGTAGACTATACAGGCTCAACTCTCATCTATGTCTAGACGTCAAAGGCGATTGGAATATATGATGGATCATTTTATCGCTAAATCTGGATTTGAGGTTCCATCACCTCCACCTTCACCATGAGCAGGGAATTTTTCTTCTCTTTGTTTTATTTCTTTCTTTTAATTGTTTATTTTGTTTCATTTCTTCACATTAAGAACAATATGTGTTCTAAGTGTGGGGGAGTGAGTGTGTTTGTTTGTGTGCTTTTGTTTTATATGTTTACATATGTTTAATATGTTAATTGCATGTTTATTTGTATATGTTTATTGTTCAATTATGCTTGATAAGTGAGTTTTATTATAAGGCATTGTTCAATTCGCATGTTATATAGGTTGTTAGATCATTTAGCTTTTATGCTCATTTTTATCAGTTTTTCAAAATTTTTGGTATGTGTTTTAAGTTTTTCAAGTTATTTTCTTTTACTTCTTTCAAAATGATGGATTATTTGGTCTTTTTACTAACTATGTTTTTAAAGTTAGGATTTGCTCATTTAGTTTAAAATTTTAGGTTTCTAGTTGCTTAGTGGAAACTATAGCCATAATACTTACCCTATGTCTTTTCAATAATGGATGAGGACTTAGAAAAAAATAAAAAGAAAAAAATAAGTGGGATGGAGCATAAAATGCATCCACTCAATTCATAAAAAGAAAAGAAAGCAAGATGCACATCCAAAATTGCAAAATAATATGGGATGGAGCGTAAAACGCACCTATATTACTTTCTCCTGCTATACATGGGATAAAATGAAAGAAAATATACCCATGATTCAAAACAAAAAGAAAAATCAAAAGAAAAGAAAAAAAAGTCTAAAAATGCCATGATATTGGATTAAGGGTAAGTGAGCTCAAAACTGTCCCAAGTGCAGCTAGCAACTTTAGAATTTTTTACTTTATGATCAAATTTCTCTCTTTAAATCATGTTTAGTTTTTTGAGACTCATACTCTTAATGTTGGAATTAGCAAAATTAAGTGACTTGTTAAAATTTTAATACATGCTTTGAAATTTGATTTACTAATATTTTTGAGTGTTTGAGATATTTGATCTTTTCAATTCTATTATATATGTTGAATGGACAATGCTGTATAATAACGTGTACTGATTGTTGAATTTTCCTATTTCTTTTGTCTTGTTTGAGGACAAGGAAGGGTTAAGTGTGGGAGAATTTGATTGGTGCTTAATTGATATAATATTTAGCACGTGTTTTGTGTAAATTATAAAGTTAAATATGTAACTATGTATATTTTTCGTGTTATTCATGTTAGTTTATGAGTTTATGTGCTTTGTAGGTTGATCTATAAGAAAATGGAAAGAATGGAGCATAATTGGGAAATAATAGATAGAACTGGGCAGAGATCAAGGATGCTCACGTGTTGGGTCATCTAGCCACAATGTGACTGCTATGCTTGAGCAGCTTTTGCAGAACCAGCAGACTATACAAGATCAGCTCTCATCTATGTCTAGACGTCAAAGGCAATTGGAGTATAGGATGGATCATTTTATCGCTAAATCTGGATTTGAGGTTCCATCACCTCTACCTTCACCATGAGCAGGGAGTTTTTCTTCTTTTTGTTTTATTTCTTTCTTTTAATTGTTTATTTTGTTTCATTTCTTCACATTGAGGACAATGTGTGTTCTAAGTGTGGGGGAGTGAGTGTGTTTGTTTGTGTGTTTTTGTTTTATATGTTTACATATGTTTAATATGTTAATTGCATGTTTGTGTGTATGTGTTTATTGTTCAATTAGGCTTGATAAGTGAGTTTTATTATAAGGCATTGTTCAATTGGCATATTATATAGGTTGTTAGATCATTTAGCTTTTATGCTCATTTTTATCAGTTTTTCAAAATTTTTCGTATGTGTTTTAAGTTTTTCAAGTTATTTTCTTTTACTTCTTTCAACATTATGGATTATTTAGTCTTTTTACTAACTATGTTTTTAAAGTTAGGATTTGCTCATTTAGTTTAAAATTTTAGGTTTCTAGTTGCTTAGTGGAAACTATAGCCATAATACTTACCCTATGTCTTTTCAATAATGAATGAGTACTTAGAAAAAAATAAAAAGAAAAAAAATAAGTGGAAAGGGACATAAAATGCACCCACTCAATTCATAAAAAGAAAAGAAAGCAAGATGTACATCCAAAATTGCAAAATAATATGGGATAGAGCGTAAAACGCACCCATATTACTTTCTCTTACTATACATGGGATAAAATGAAAGAAAATATACCCATGATTCAAAATAAAAAGAAAAATCAAAAGAAAAGAAAAAGAAAAAAAGTCTAAAAATGCCATGAGATTGGATTAAGGGTAAGTGAGCTCAAAACTGTCCCAAGTGCAGCTAGCAACTTTAGAATTTTTTACTTTATGATCAAATTTCTCTCTTTAAATCATGTTTAGTTTTTTGAGACTTATACTATTAATGTTGGAATTAGTAAAATTAAGTGACTTGTTAAAATTTTAATACATGCTTTGAAATTTGATTTACTAATATTTTTGAGTGTTTGAGATATTTGATCTTTTCAATTCTATTATATATGCTGAATGGACAATGCTGTATAATAACATTTACTGATTGTTAAATTTTCCTATTTCTTTTGTCTTGCTTGAGGATAAGTAAGGGTTAAGTGTGGAGGAATTTGATAGGTGCTTAATTGATATAATATTTAGCATGTGTTTTGTGTAAATTATAAAGTTAAATATGTAACTATGTATATTTTTAGTGTTATTCATGTTAGTTTATGAGTTTATGTGCTTTGTAGGTTGATCTATATGAAAATGGAAAGAATGGAGCATAATTGGGAAATAATAGATAGAACTGGGAAGAGATCAAGGATGCTCACGAGTCGTGAATGGGAGTCACGACTCGCGAGGATGCAGGTATAGAAAGGAGGTTGAAGAAGAGAAGAAGGAGCTATGAGAGTAGGATCATGAGTCGTGAACCACAATCATGACTCGTGACGATGCAGCGAGAGCAGTGTGGGAAGAGGAAAGAAAAGAAGAAGAGAAGAAGAAAGGGAAGAGAAGCCTAGACGTGAGCAAAAGTCACAACTGACACGCAAGGTAACGACTCGTAAAAGGCCATCACGAGTCGTGAAAGGCCAGAGAGGAGCAGGGGCAAGAAAGAATAAAAAGAAGCAAAAGAGGGGAGTTCCGTGTTCTGTCGCGCGATCGCGACAGAACTATCTGTTGCGACAGTTATTCTTGAAAAGTCATCTGAAGAGGCACCTAACTTCATCAAGCTTTGCAACTATTGTGAAAGGAGATCTTCAAGGAACACAATTCTTAGCATTTTATAAATATTAACGTTAAACTATGATGTAATAGAGAGAATTTTTATTAAGTTATTTTCTGCAGTTTTGAAGAACATTTTCTTTTCTTTAGTAAGATTTCTTAGTAGTTTTTCATGTTTTAAAGAAGAAGATCATGGAGAAGGAAAATTTATTACAAGGGCTTGAGGAAAGTGCACAATTCATCTTTCTCATTACTCTTATCTTTTATTTCTTCTCTGAAAAATTAATGAATATTACTTCGATGAATTTGAATGTTATTATTATTCTCTACTTCCATCTATTCTAAGAGTCTTTGAATGCAGAATTTCTATTAGTACAATTGCATGATTTTTATAAGTTAAGATAGAGTCGAGAGATTATTTTAACTTAAATCTAATAGAATTTCATTATCAAAACATAACTAGAGATATCAGTATGTTGAGATAGTTGTTATAGGTTGGTAAATAATCTTAAAGTATGAAATTAGAGTTTACTAATTCATTATTGAGAATTAGGAGTTAGTGCTTTAAATGTACACTTTGAGCATTCTAATTCATGTCGAGAGAATGAGTTGGAAATATATTCCAACTTGGCTTGCATGAAAAGATGATTATTATTAATTGGAATGATGGATCAAGTTCATTATTTTAAGTTCTTCATTATATATTTTGTCTTCTTTTGATTATCAATAACTAGGTTAAATTTATTTGCACAATTAAGTAGTTAAACACTAACATTCTAATTATTGATCATTGTAAACAATATTAAAATTAAGTAATAATAGTGTGTAAAATTCATCACATTCCTCGTGGGATCGACATCTTTTATACTATTTCGGTATACCATATACTTGCGGAATTAGCACCTTAAAATATGCTAACATGGGCAACATAAAATATGCTAACATGGGCAACATAAGATATTTTGGACATCTCCTTCCAATTGAACACTAGAAAGATCATCTAATCCCATGAAGCCTTTTAGCACCTTTGAGATATTTTGGAGTCGTCACCCAATTTACAAGAAATTGGGAAAGGTCATCTAACCTCTACGGTCTAAACTAGAGAAGGTGTTCGGAACTTCACTCTTATTTATGTCTTGGTTAATTATAAGTGAGTTTTTAGGTTATAGAATTCCATCTCTCTTCTCACAATTCCATCTCTCTTCTCACACGATTAATCCAATTTATTAAAAGCGCATTTCAAGCATTCGAAAGCAATAAATAAAAGCTATAAAGAAACCAGTAAATAAAGTGGTAAACACGCCAAGTACAAAATTACAAGATTGAAAATTGGGATAGAATACAATCCCAAATGAAAGGAAAAACTAAAAATAATTGCCCCAAAAATAATTAATTAAAAGGACCCATAAGATATATAGACATAAATTTAAATAATCAAACAAAATCAATCAAAATAAATAACATACATAAATCAGGATATTCGTTTGGTTTGGGAACATTGGTTCGCTCTTGCTCCTTCAATGAGGGATCAAAGAGTTATTTTGACCGTTGGGTCGAAAATCGTGATAAGTGATCCCATTTTTAGAAAATTTAACTCTTCATTTTTTTCTTGTGACATTTTTAAATTCCTTGGCTAAAATGAGGG
Organism: Excoecaria cochinchinensis; assembly: GCA_947683425.1. Classification (NCBI taxonomy): domain Eukaryota; kingdom Viridiplantae; phylum Streptophyta; class Magnoliopsida; order Malpighiales; family Euphorbiaceae; genus Excoecaria; species Excoecaria cochinchinensis. The sequence continues at coordinate 24,433,490 of CANTUQ010000055.1, read as the reverse complement.
ACATTGGTCCCAATTTTATTAATAAAATCACGATCAGTTATAGAAATATTTTGTGATTTTTTATCCGACATGTGGGCAAATAAAATTGTTTTATTGATAGACAAAATAAACACAGTCACATAAAAGGGGGACGGGCACGGTCTCACCCAAAACAGGATTTCCTACGCGTTGTGACCCCCTCCGCCCGGTCACGGCGATGCTCAGATAGGTGACACCACATTTAACACAAAACACGAGAAAGATAATAATAAAAACATTAGTAGCAATTCCAAAATTAACCACATAAATATAAAAACAAGAGAAAAATAACACAGGGGTCAAAATACACAGAAAATAAAATAGGCCCAAATTTACAAAAAAAAAAAAAAAAAAAAAAAAACTCATATTTAAGAGGATTAAAATCAATCATGCAAGAATATGACAAATCGTAACAACAACAACAACAACAACAACAACAACAACAACAATAATAATAATAATAATAATAATAATAATAATAATAATAATTATAATTATAATAATAATAATAATAATAATAATAATAATAATAATAACAATTATAAAATAATAACAATAATAATAATAATAATAATGCATTAATAATAACAACATTAATAATAATAATAATAATAATAATAATAATAATAATAATAATAATAATAATAATAATAATAATAATAATAATAATAATAAATCATGAATAATGATAATAAAACATTAATAATAATAATAATAATAATAATAATAATAATAATAACAATAACATTGATAATAATAGCAGTAACAGTAATAATGATAATATTAACAATGGTAACAAGAACAAAAGTATTAATAGCAATAATAATAATATTAATAACAAAAAAATACGAAATTAAATAAATGAAAATAAGGAAGGTAAATAAACATTTAGTTGAAAATAGTAATATTTAAACCTAAAATAAATATCACCAAGAATCATACCAATAAGAAAATCAATAGATCTAATTTTTCACACCCCAAAATCACATACATTTACCAATTTTCATACCAAAAACGAAATAAAAATTGAAAAATCATTTTAAGAGAACAAAACTCAAAAATATATGTTCATAAATGCAAGAAAAGAAATAAAATAAAATAAATAAGATGAAAGTAGAAAATAATAATAGATCCAAGAATGTTTACCCTCAGATTTTGATGATTTGGAAGCAAGATATCTCGATTTATTTTTCTTTATCAAGATTCGAAAATAAACTCGAAAAAGATTCAAAAATCTTAGGTTTTTATCTCCAAAACCCAAAAAAATAAGAATAAAAAATTGATTTTTAAGTGTTTGATGAAAAACCCAAGTTAAGGAAATTAATTTTCTTTCCTCAAGTTGATCTCAACTCACCAAATGTTTTTTTAGATTCAAGAAAAATCAAAGAAAAGATGAAGGAAAATGAATTTTTGCTCTCAAAAATGATTTTTTCTCTCAAGAAAACTGTAACGCCCCAATGCCCCTTGGGAGGACAAGGAAGCGCTACACGGCACTAAGCACACAATTACGATGTTCAATAAACATTACTTAATATCACTATCACTATTAACATACACTAAGGTCTATAAGCCATACACTACCACTAGCTCATACACTATTACTAGTCCATTATAGTCCACATATTACAAAATTATAGTTTCATTTCTTTTAACTTACATATCACTATACAAGTTACAAAAAGAATAGTTATTACAAAAATGGAGCTTTAACTTTACAAAATCATTACACTCAAGAGTGGCCTACAGAACTTCCTTCAAAATATGACTCCAATTCACAGCCTACACGGGACACAAGCACCCGTGCTAAGCGATAACACTTAGTGGGGATATAGATAAATAAATACTAACACAAGCATTCACATGTTACTATGCAATAAAAGGACATGCTCTAATCATATACCATATCATGTAACAATCACTAAGTCAATAATTCACTAACATGACGATATCTTATAGTTCATGTTAAGCAAGAAAGTTACAATAACTATAAACCGCTATAAGTCAATAATCGCATACCATGTTCAATAATCACTGCACTATGCCAGTGAAAGGCTTCACTATCAATATCACTAATTCACCTAGTATGGCATCGATATTACACGATCAATAGGAACAATATTATCAATATGTATATGAAACACAATACATTCTTTAACACCACATCATTATCAATCATACATACACATTTGTCATTGTTAGCCTGAATCGTCTTAGAGGTGGATATGGGTACAATAAATATTAATCACTAGAGACCGAAGTCTCAAACTCTTTATCTCTAGATACCCGTTGGTGTCGATCACTAGGCACCCGTCAGTGTCACACTAGCAGCCGCAATTCACTAGCCCTTCATAAGCATGCTTATTTATCCACGACTCGACTATAGGCTTATTAGTTTATTCATTCATTATGCACTTATTCTCATGGCATTACCTATTCGCATAATACTCAATCGCATTGTAATAAATAATAACAGTTGCTATCATAATGTGGCTCATTCCCATAATATTATTTATTCGCATGGTATTATTCACATATTAAGATTCAATCGCATAAGTAGGTACTCATCACATATTAATAATCTCGCATAGTGATGCAATCAAGCCTAGTTAGGCTTTGTCATGCATCCCAAAATGTCATTATGTTTAGAAAAAAAAGGACAATGCTGAAGTACCTCACGGTGACAACCAATCTGGTTGTGACCGTGACATACACCAATTCTCAAAACATAATGCATAATTTCATACCTCACGGTGACAACCAATCTGGTTGTGACCGTGACATACGAAATAGTTCCTGGACAGAATGCAAACTGGGGTATCTCACGGTGGCAACCAGATTCATTGTCACCGTGACATACCCTATCTATCCGGATAGAATGCAACATTTCCATGCCTCACGGTGACAATAAAATGGTTGTGACCGTGACCCATACAAAATTGCCAATACACAGCTGTGTTTTACCAAGACACAGCTATGCTATAAACACACTTTGCATTCCTGCATTCACGATCTTTTGACTAACTCATTCACAACTCAAGCACACTTACCACATCACTTCACATGCCATAATACATAATTAAACTCTTACATGCATCTTTCTAAACTCGCTATACAATTTAGCATAAACATTCATACAAGGTATCAAAATCACACTTATCAATCTTGGCATGACCAAAAGCTTCCACTATCCACTACATATCAATATCACTATTCCGTTTCAATAATCAATTTACACTAATTCACTATCCAATTCAATCAAATCAATTAACCATATACACACAATAAACACATACTTCAACACATCAAAGCATATCAATTCACACTCAATCCCCAAATCTTAGAGCACTCCTTCCTTTCTTTCTATATCACCTTCTCTTTACCCTTGGCAGCTCTATTTGGCTCTTTAACTCACATGCACATACAACACATGTGCAATTCCATTAGACTCTACTCATAATTTAAAATCCAAATCAGAAATAGATGGAGATGAAGAAGACAACTCTATACCAAGACACAACGTTCTAGCCGAGTACTTAATCTTCTTACTATTGCTACTAAGTTCTTAGAAATCCATGGGAATTCGAAGAACAAGAGAAAGAGGGAGACGAATGAAGAATTGAAGAAAAAAAGAAGAAGATACCAAAATGATAGAATTTCCCCTTCTCTCTCATCTAAACCCTTATATGTGCATGCAAGGAGGAGGTGTCAATCTCCCTTACTTCTCAAGCTAGGTGGCCGGCTCCTACAATCCCACATGTCTTCCACTAATATTCACTTAACAATAATTAATCACTATTACACTGATCAATCTCCACTTATCACTTAATCATGCAAGTTATACTTTAGCCACTACAATATTTTATTTCATTGCAATTAAGTCCCTAATTTCACTTTTCAATTTAGTTCAAATCTGTAAACCCTAATTAACACACATATAATTACACTAATCTCACTCAATTCTACTAGGGTGATTTTTGGGGTGTTATAACTCTCCCCCACTTAAGGAATTTCGTCCGCAAAATTCTCCAGTCCCATATGTTATGACCCCAATTATACAAACATTATGCACAACACTGACTCAAACCATTGCAATTGTAACTTAATCCAAACCAGGTCTGTCATCTTGATCTCTCTTGTCTTCTTCTATAGTCATAGCATAAACTTTCCCAATTGGGACATTAGGTCCTTCTACTGTTTCTGAAGCAATGCCCGATCGTTGTCCGGCTTGGACAGTTCTACTCCCGGCTCTACCTCTTCTTTCACCAATAGTCTTTGGTACACTATCGCTTCTCGATTACATAGTCAGATTCTCTTGCGCTTGAGGACACCTTGCTACCATATGATCAGAGCTTCCACATTTGTAGCAAGCTCCAATAAGCTTCCGACATACTCCCCAATGGGATCTTTTGCAATGCTCACATGGCACCTGTAGAAACCGAGTCCCGAGACAGACCAGACCAGGGTTATCCAATGATAAAAATATTGGAAGTGATGATTTTTTACTGAAAATTTGCTTTCCAAAGAATAAAAAAATAGAAAATATATATTTTAAAAATAGGAAAAAAAAGAGTTTGAAAGTATTAATTTTAGGTCAAAAAGTTTGAATTTAAAATAAAAAAAAAAATTGGACCATCGCTGTAGTCACGGCGCGTGCGCTCGCACTCCTGCGGAGCGCTGCGTGCTCTCGCTCGGAGGGCCGCGTGCGGAGCCTCAGGCCCTCACCCATCTACACAGATTCGCGCGCCAGCTCGCCCCCTGCATGCCCATTCTTGCCCAATGTCGCCATTTTCTTCCATTTTTCGCCCCAAAACATGATTTTTCACCCAAAATTAAGGTTTTTGAGTACAAATTAAATTCTAAATCATTTTTTTAGATAATTAATAAATAAAAGATGATTTTATCTTTAAAAAAGGCAAGAAATTGAATTAAAATAAAATTTCTTCTCTTAATAAAATTAGGGTTTTATTTTTCCATAATATAAAGACTTTAAGATGAAAAAAACCTAAAAGGGGAGCCTCCATTATTTTTGACATCAGATTTTTGAGAGCTTGTTCTTTTATTCTTCTTTGATTTTTCTTCAAAAAAATTTCGGATGTCCATTTCTTAAATTAACAAGAATTATTTGAGATTGGAAATTCAATTTTCAATTCTTAATCACTCTAATTAATTTCTTTGTTTTCTCCATAAACCAAAGGAATTAATTTTTACTTTCAAATCAATTTTCAATCTTTTAAGCATTCAAATTAATTTCTTTTTTTTCTCCATAAACAAAAGGGATTAATTTTGTTGCTAAATTATTTGTTTGAGGAAATTCCAAGAAGACGATCATTATTCCATCGAATCCAAATCGGAGGGTAAATTTTCTAGGTTCCGAACTAATTATTTATTTATCTTATTCTATTATTTTTTTTATTATTTTGTTCATGTAAATATTGTTTTATTGATTTTATTCCTAACATATGATCAATTAATTTCTTTTGTTTTTATTTTTTGTTATTCTTAACATATAATTAATTTATTTTGCCATGATTTCTCATTATTAACATGTAATTAATCAATTCATTTTGCTTTGATTTCTTATTATTCTTAACATGTATCTTTTTGCCATGTAAATATTTATGTTTATTGTGATTAACATGTAAATCATTAATTTAATCATGTTAATTTTGCATCTTTAACCTAATAAACCTATTTTGCCAAACTTAATAAATTTGCATGTTTTCTTTCTTTATCTTTGCATGATGGCCACGTGAACAGTGGCCATCTTGCTCTTTCTTTTCTTTAATTTCCATGCATAACTTTTAATTGTTCTTATGCTTTTCATGCGTGGGCCATCCTTGTTTTTATTTCCCTTTAATGCCATCTTGTTTGGTTTACACATACATTATTTCATTAATTCATTCTTTCATTTATCCCTTTTATTTGTTTGATTTATTTACTTGGATTGGCTTAATTAAAATATTTGTTAATGGGATTCATTTAATTTAATTTGGTTCATTATTTTATTTTATGTATTCCATTTTATGTTATTTTATGTTATTTTGCTAGATTTAATTGCTAACCTTAATTTTCTTTTTCTCTTTTTGGTTGCAATACTTTGTCTTTTTATTTAAGTGTTACCCATGGGCGAGTTGGAGAATCAAGCACTAAAAGCCTTCAAAGTTTGGTTTGCATTTTTTTTAATTGTTGTATTTTTCCTATTTTATTATCTTGTATGTTGTGAAATGTATTTTGGATCCATTTTTATTATGAAAATTCATGTTTTTCTACAATAAATAAAATCTGAATTTTTCTAGTAAAACGGACCAATGTCCTATTTTTAACCAATAAAATCTCACTTTCAAATGTAGAATTAATTTTCAAAAAATGGGATCATTCATCCCAGTTTTCTCAATCAATGCCCAAAAATAATTCTCCAATTTTTTAAGTTAATAAAAGGGAACCAATGTTCCTAAAGATCCAATGAATATCCCGATTTATGCATGATGTATTTTATTTTTGTGATGCAGTTACTTGTTTATTCATTTTGGGCCCTTGTAATTAATTTTTGGGGCAAGTTTATCCTTTTATTTTATTTATGCTTTCTTTATTTTGGGGGATTGTTCTGTTCTAGATTTTCTTGTAATTTATTTATTGCTTTATTTTATGCTTTCTTTATCGCTTTCAGATGTGATTGAAACGCGCTTTAAATTTATTGCACGATCGCGTGAGATAAGAGATGGAATTTCGTTTTGTTAAAAACTCATTTATAAACTTAACTTAAGGCATGGATAAAAGTGAAGTTCCGAACAACTTCTCTGGTTTATGACCCTCGAGGTTAGATGACCTTTCCCAATTTCTTGTAAATTGGGTGGCGACTCCAAAATGCCTCAAAGGTGCCTAAAGGTTTCATGGGATTAGATGAACCTCCCAATGTTCTATTAAGTAGGGGATTCAAAAATAACTCGTGTAACCCAAGATCAAAAAGACGCAAACTAATCCCTCGAATCTTAAAAGCGGGTTCAATAAGGGCCTTGCTGGTCTGGCGCGCGTCACAGTGGCGACTTCGCTGGGGATGATCGCCACTTCACTTCGAAAGTGAATTAAGTTAAACTTATAATTGAGTTATTAAAGAATGAAAATTTCATTTCTCTTCGAAATTGCATTGAATCCATTAGAGCCTTAGAACTATGCTAGTTGGTCCCTTATTTTACCCCAGTGCATTCCTAAAGCACGATCCTACTTGTAGGGAAGTGATTGGGATAATCACCAGCCCAAGCCTCGTACCATCATGGTATATCAAATGGAGACCCAATTGGTCGTTATACTCATGATGAACTAGACCCGTTGGCAGGGACCATGCTTGGGTAGCCCTAAAGTATCATCACCCATGACCAAAGCTCATGTAATGGCAATATATACTTCCCCTAGGTGACATGTACCTTCATGCGATGCTTGCTATGTGGGCCATTATTTATTGAAGAAAATCAACCAAATTAAATGGTCTTTTATCAAAGGCTTTCATGCCCCAGTAAGCCCATTTTGATTTAGTTGAAATGTTTAAATACATAAAGGCCAAAACTCATATGTATGCGCATTAGTCAAGAGATGTTATACTGTCAGTTTCCCACTGTGCACCATACGCGTCCATTGGGATCCCCGTTAATCCATGGATCAAGCCCACCTAGGAAAGAGACTGCATTACCTAGTGTGTGGGAGTGATAAGGTTGGAAAGATCTACTTGCTTGAATGTGATTGTAAATGTTGCATAACACACTATCATGCATTGTATATGTCATTCATGCATAATTCTAACAATTTAAATTTTTCAGCCATTATAGATTCATCTAAGTGGACTAGAGGTTCCGACGGTCAGCTAGTAAGGATAAATCTGCTCTTTGAGTTGCCGGAACTAGCGTCTGACTGGGATTCTGAGTCATTCTCATGAATCAGTGAACCATCAATGGTAAAAGAAACTGGATCTTTGACCACCCAAGACCTTACTAGGAGGCTAGAAGACTTCGGATGGAGGATGTTGGATATGATGGGTGCTATGGCTGAACGGATTGCTCATCCTCCTGCTCCACAGGCACCTGCTGCTCTACAGCCACATGTTGCTCTACAGCCACCAATAGTCCATGCTGGGGGGCAAACCGAACCACCTACTAGTGGAGAGGCTCCATTTATTTGCAATGCTGCTCATCAACCTGTCAATGAGTATAGAGCCGCTGCGCCCATCAAGCCAAGAAGGGAAAGGGTCTCCAACCCTAATGATGATTTTGTGATGGAAGAGGAAGATAACGAGCCAATAGTCCACCAAGCTGTGAGGCCCAGAGCACCTAGGGTAGAGGATGAGGCTTTAAGAGGGATGAGACAGTAGATTGAGGCTATCACCCGTATGTTATCAGCTAGAAAGGGGATCAACCCTGAGGACAGAGATCTAGGGGATGAAGAGCTGTTGCCCCAAAGGTTCAAGATGCCTAAGCTGCCGACGTTTGATGGTACTTCGGACCCATCTGCACACATCAAGCAGTATACCCTGGTGATGAAAGGCACAGGGTTGAGTAAGAAGCAGAAGGTGGAATATTTCTACCTAAGTCAGGTGGGTCCGGCAGTAGACTGGTATCACGGGCTGGATAGGAGGTCCAAGGAGGATTGTGACCTTTTGACGGAGGAATTCATGAAGCAGTATGACTGCAGCACCAGGATGGAGGTCACCCTAAAGGACCTTGAGCTCTTATAGCAAAGGAGCGATGAATCATTCCATGCGTACCTCACTAGGTGGAGGAATACGGTTATGGGGATGAAGAGAAGGCCTAACACCGCTGACCAAATCAGGTTATTTATCAGGAACTCATGCCCTTACTTGAGAGATTTACTCAGCTTTAAGGGGCACAGAGATTGGGAGTCACTTAAGGATATTGCTATAGAGGCTGAGGCGGCTTACCTAGCAAAGAAAGCAAGCCAAAATAACTTTGCTGGGAAAGGTTATGGGAACCAGTCAGGGTACAAATCAGGTGGTGTCTGGAGCAATAATAGCAGAAAGGGTAAGATAGCAGAAGTTTCAGCTACTGGAGTTGGGCAGGGTCAGAGATACTACACTAACTTAGGCCGCTCTCTATCCTGGGTACTGGAGAGATTGATGAAAGAGGCTAAGGTGCGACCTTTGGCACCTAGACCAGCTATGAATCAAGGGCAGCCGGGGCACAGAGAGGACCAGTACTACGCCTACCATCAGCTCACCGGACACCTGACAGATTATTGCCGGACGTTGAGGATTAAAATCCAAGATCTTATTGACACCAATCAGATCACGGATCCTGAGAATAGAGAGAAGAAGAAGAAGACAGGCTACAATGCAGTTCCTCTACCATAAATGTGATCGGGTCTTCTTAATCTACTATTGAGAGTGGAGAAAAAATTAGTTTTTTTAGATGCTTGATTCTTTTCATTCCAAGAACTTTTATGACACAGTTTGCAATAAAATGAATAATTTTTGCTTATTTGTGTGGTGTTTTTAATGATTTCGCTTCACATGATCACGATATATACATTTTGACATTAATTCATCAAATATCACTGCATTTAATTTCGAAACTTTGGAAAACTCGAAGAAAATCTTGATTGTAACACCCCCTACCCATACGTAGGCGTACCCATCCTCAAGGAGTGAGAAGCCGTATGAGCCGGGTGTGTCACCAAGCAGATAAAGATACAAAGCATACATTCATACACAATAACCATACATCATTACAGGGGAATTAAAAACTTTCATAAGCATCAGAATAATCCATCATTACAATAGCAAAATTCATTACAAAAATGTTCTGATCAAAAGTCAGAATAAGATAATTACATATCCCAAAAGTATATAAATGTGGAAGCTTTACAAAATAATGGTATAAAGAGAGTTCCGATACAAAAGAAGCTACATGCTATCAAAAATAAAGCCCTAACACTAATCCCTCTGTTTTGGCTTGACTGGCGATGACTCTACCAAAAGAACACCATCCTCCGCACCTGCACGGATAAAACACCGTGCTAAGTGATAAACGCTTAGTGGGGAACACACAACAAAAGAGTGGACGGCCATTCACAATGGTCATCAATGCAATACACATACAATATGACAATTGCGGATAATGATATCAGCTATATAATCATACTTGCAGAATAAAGACATGCATTCAGAAATTCACATCCACATTCGTTCACACTTTAACTAATTTCTCAAACTTATCATGATACGCACCAGAATACCATATTCTTGTAATCATATCAAAGCGGAGAAAAATAAAAAGAGCACCTGCTGACTCACAATAGTGGATAACGAGAATACGGACAGTACCTTATGGGTACGAATCGAATACTGACAGTACCTTATGGGTACGAATCGAAAACCATTTCATTTTATCAATTACAAACATTTTACTGAGGGGACAAGATCCAAATACTGAGGGGTTCGCGAGGAACCAAACGGGGACCTGATCAGGGTGCAAACGGAACTAAGGCTGCAGCTTAAGACTCTATTAGGCATGCCTAACTATCCACTTACTTGACTCTAGTAGGTTATGCATCATTCAAATCATGTTTCCAAGAGTAATACATAATTATACTCACTTCCATATCAATGAATCATAAATAAGACATGCATAACCCAATATCATTCAACAGCTTATAACATGCAATATCGTATACATTACTCATTATTTGGCTAAGTTAAATACCCATTATATCATTTGCACATTAAGAACACATAAATGAAGACTAAAGAACTCAAAACAGAAGAAATAGGATTGAAAAAAAAGGACCCAAATATGTTTGATAAAAACAGAAGGGACAGGGGCTAGAGGGGCACGAGTCGTGCTGAGGAGCACGACTCGTGGTCCTGGAGACTTGAGAAGCACGAGTCATGCTGAGGAGCATGAGTCGTACTGAGTCCCTCAGGCATACCCGTGAGCACTACTCGTTCTCATGCTCTCTGCCAGAGCACATCTCGTGTTCTAGAACACGACTCGTGCTCTGGCTCTCTCACTGCTCCCTCCAGGCGTAAAAGAGAAGAAAAAGAGGAAGAAGTACACACCAGATGGACACGACTCACACGCCCAAGCACGACTAGGACAAGCACACAGACTTCCAATCTTTCTAGACCCTAACGTCATGAAATTCACCCAGAAACCCGGATCATCCCAACTCAAATCCAAATCATTCTTACCTGGAATTAGCTTCCTCAAGCACACAAAAACCAACATAAATAATACAAAATCACTTCCTTAACAATTACCCATCCAAAACAGATATTAACTCAATCAAAACTTTGAAGTATCAGAACCAAAAAATATTAACACAGTAAGCTCATTCCAACGTAAATCTCATTCTTAAGGTTCCAATCCTCATGCATTAACCACGATCAAAACCCATTCATTCAAATCCAAACATGCAATATCAATACATCAATTCATCATTAAAAGGATCAGAGAAAGCAAATACACAGGAGATAATCACACAGCAAAAACCCAGGAAATGAAATTTTCCCAAACCTGTAATCCTAGTTTCAATCACTTGGTTCCACTACTCCCAGCCTTCTCTTTGCCTTTCGGGCCACGGTGAGGCTCAACTAGCCAACAAACCAACAATAACACACCAAAAACCAAACCCTAGATCAAAACTTCAAACCCAGAAAATGAAGAAGAAGAAAGACAAGGAAGAATAAGATGAAAAATGCAGAAAACTTACCACAAGAGACACAAGGAGATGATCAATTCCCACTAGCGGTCCTTGAATCCAAGCTAGGGTTCTTAGGGGAAGAGAAAAGGAAGAAGAACAGAGGGTGAGAAGGGAAAACGGGAATGATTTCTGCCTCTCCCCTTGTTCTTTTTCTTTTCCTAACCCTAGACAAGTGTCACTTCCCTATTAGTGGGATTTGGTCAGTCACACCCAAAACACATGCATCACTCACACACAAAGACATCCCAACTTAAACACACCCTACTATGGTATGCTCATGCACACACAAACATAACCCAACTTACTCATATCCTACTACCATACATGCACCCTTAAACTATTACTACCCATAAAACATACAATATTCCCAAAATGCCCTTATGACATGCCAAACACACAATGCATGCACACACACAAATAGGCTCATACTACTAGGGGGCAAACGGGGTGTGACAACTCTCCCCTACTAACAAGAATTTCGTCCTCGAAATTCTCACCTGAACTGAACAAATGCAGATACTGAGCTCTCATCGACTCTTCTGGTTCCCAAGTCGCTTCCTCGAGTCCATGATGATTCCATAACACTTTTACCAATGGAATCTGCTTACTCCTCAATTGTCTCACTTCTCAAGCTAGGTTTTCTCTCGGTTCCTCATTATAAGAAAAATTTGGTTGCACTTGTACATCCTGAACCGAAAGAACATGTGAAGGATCTGATTTGTACCGATGAAGCATCGAAACATGGAACACATCATGCAACTTCGCTAACTCCATCGGTAAAACCAATCTATAGGCTACCGGACAAACCTTAGCCAAAATCTCATAAGGACCAATGAAACGAGGACTAAGCTTACCCTTCTTTCCAAACCGAAGCACTTTCCTCCAAGCCGAAACCTTAAGGAAAACCTTGTCCCCGACTTCAAACTGCATATCTTTCCTCTTCAGATTGGCATAAGACTTTTGTCGATCTTTAGCCACTTTCAAATTCCGCTGCACAACTCTAATCTTCTCCTCGGTATCCCTAACCAACTCCAGTCAAATCATTGAATGCTTGGATAGCTCGGTTCAACAAATTGGAGTCCTACACTGCCGACCGTACAAAGCCTCATACGGTGACATACCAATGCTCGACTGATAGCTATTGTTGTAGGCAAACTCCATAAGCGACACATATCTGTCCCAACTACCTGGAAAATCCAAAGCACACGCCCTCAACATATCCTCTAAAATCTGAATGACCCATTCTGACTGACCATCTGTCTGAGGATGGAATGCCATACTGAAGTTCAACTTGGTACCCAAAGCTCTTTGCAACTCTTTCCAAAACTTCGAAGTGAACCTTGGATCCCTATCGGATACTATGGACAACGACACTCCATGCAACCGAACTATTTCATCCATATAGATACTGGCCAACCTATCCATCGGATAGTCCACTCTCACAGGCAAGAAATGAGTTGACTTTGTAAGCCGATCCACTATCACCCAAACTGAATCATGCTTACTCTAAGTCAAAGGCAAACTAGATATAAAGTCCATGGCTATATCATCCCATTTCCACTCGGGAACGGATAAAGGTGTAAGCAATCCCGAAGGAACTTGATGCTCGGCCTTTACCTGCTAACATGTCAAGCACTTGGATACAAAATCCACAATATCCCTCTTCATACCGGACTACCAATAGAACTGCTTCATGTCCCGATACATCTTCTCACTGCCAGGGTGCATAGTAAAAACCGTACTATGCGCCTCACTCATCAGCTGTTTCCTCAACTCCTCATCCTCAGGCACACACAAGCGATTTCTATACATCAACACTCCATCTAGAACTGAGAAATTTGCTTGCTTGCCCGATCTGACCTCTTGCAAAATCCGCTGTAGCCTCTCATCATCCCTCTAAACATCCACAATCCTCTGTCTCAAGGTAGGCTTCACTTTCAACTGAGCAATCAAAGCTCCATCTGAATCAAACCTCCATCCAAACTATCTCAGGAACAAAGCTGAAACTGACTTTTGACTCAAAGCATCAGCGACTACATTGGCCTTACCCGGATGGTATTCCAATATGCAGTCGTAGTCCTTAAACAACTCAAGCTAATGGCGCTATCTCATGTTCAACTCCTTCTGCGTGAGGAAATACTTCAAACTCTTATGGTCTTTAAAGATCCTACACTTTTCTCCATACAGATAAAAGCGCCAAATCTTCAGAGCAAAGATCACAGCCGCCAACTCCAAATCATGCGTCGGATAATTCCTCTCATAAGCATAAGCCATAACCTTACCTTATTGCATCAAAACACAGCCACACACCCAAAGCGTCACTATATATTCCAAACTCCTTACCCGAGATGGGTTGAGTAAGTACAGGAGCCTCGACTAGCAACTTCTTCAGCCGCTCAAAACAAGCCTGACACTTATCCGACCACTCGAATCTGACTCCTTTTCTCAACAACCTTGTCATCAGAGCAGCAATAACTGAAAATCCCTTCACAAACCGACGATAATAGCCTGCTAAATCGAGAAAAATCCTCACTTTCAGAACATTGCCAGGCGCTTTCCAATCAACTATCGCCTCAATCTCAGCCGGATCCACTTGGATACCCTTAGCAGATACAATATGACCCAAAAATGACACTTCCCGAAGCCAAAAATCGCACTTACTAAGCTTGGCAAACAACCGATGCTCCCTCAAAACTTGCAAAACCAACTGAAGATGTTCCTCATGCTCACTCTCATTCTTGGAATATACCAAGATGTCATCTATAAACACCACTACAAACCGATCTAAGTATGGCCTAAACAATCTGTTCATCAAATCCATGAATGCCACTGGAGCATTGGTCAAACCGAACGGCATCACAAGGAACTCATAGTGGCCATACCGAGTCAAGAATGCAGTCTTAACCACATCCTCATCCTTAACTCACAACTGATAGTAACCCGACCGAAGATCAATTTTTGAAAAGACACCCACACCTCGAAGCTGATCAAATAAATCCTCAATCCTAGGCAAAGGATACTTGTTCTTCACTGTGACCTTATTGATCTGCCTATAGTCGATACACATCCTTCTTCTTAATAAATAAAATAGGAGCTCCCCATGGAGATATGCTGGGTCAAATAAACCCCTTATCCAATAGCTCTTGTAGTTGAGTTTTGAGTTCTCTCAACTCTACAGGAGCCATCCAATAAGGTGCTTTCGATATGGGAGTGGTACCCGGCATAATGTCTATGGACAACTCAACTTCTCTCTCAGGAGGCAAACCCGGCAATTCACTCGAAAATACATCACTAACTCCCTCACAACCGGGATGTCCTCGATCTTAACTTGATCCCTCTTGGAATCCAACACAACTGCTAGAAAAGCCTCACAACCCTTCCTAATGAATCTCTTAGCTTGCATTGCTGAAATCACACTGTTCAAAGAACTAGCACCCAAACCTTTCATAATCACAGAAGACTGATCTCTATCCTGAAGTACAACTGTCCTTCTATGACAATCAACCACAGCGCGGTGCTTACCCAACCAGTCCATACCCAGAATTATATCAAACTTTCTGAAAGGCAACTCAATCAAATCCGCTGGAAACACAACTCCCTCAACTAACAGGGGACAATTCCTATAGACTCTACTCACATCGACACTATGCCCTAATGGACTGGTCACACATATCTCATAATCTAGCTGATTTACCACATGCAACTTATCAACAATCTTATCCGTGCACAAGTATGAGTGTTTGGAACCAGGGTCAATTAGAGCATACAATTCAGTGTCATTGAGTAGGAAATTACAAGCAATAACATCGGGCGTATCCTGCTTCTCTCTGGCTCTCACAGCATAGGCTCTAGCTGCGACTAGCAACTGACGCTCAACAGACTCTGATGCAGCTCCATCTCTAGGTTGACTGCCTCGACCTCTACCTCGGCATCTACCGCGAGTAGCCTGTGTGGCATTAGAACCAACCCTACAGGCCTCTCTCTGGGAACCCAATTCCTCATTCAGTCTCGGACAACTAGCCAGAAGATGCTCAGTGCTCCCACACCTGAAGCACCCACCAGTGAGCTACCTACACTCACCCCGATGAGCCTTACTGTAATGCGAACATATGGGAATAGGCTCAGATCTACCACCTCTACCTGAACCAGATATCGTTGCAAAACCCTGTCTTCTACCTCTAGTGGCCGGACCAGATGATGACTCATCCTGCGGGTTCCTGGATCTCTTACCTAAGGATGATGAAGATGAACCACCACGAGAAGGATTCCTCCTTTGAGCCCTCTCTCTCAACACAGACTCTGATCTCTCGGCTCTAACAGCAGCTTCCACAATCTGATAATAATTCACCCGTGTAGTGCTCATTAAGGAAATCAACATAGCTCTCAAGGACTCATTCAATCCTGCCTCAAAATGACGGCATCTGAACTCATCAGTCATAATCCCCTCTAGAGCATACCTAGACAACCGGTTGAATTCTTTCTCAAACTCTGAAACCGACATAGCTCTCTGTTTCAAGCTCAGAAACTATGCCCACCTAGCATCCTCATACGTCTGAGTTATGTACTTCTTTGTGAACTCTCTCTCCAGAAAGTCCCAAGCCATCGGATCAGGTAGCTGAGGATGTCTACAAACCAATTCCCACCATTCAAAAGCTGACCCTTGTAGCAACGCCACTGCACACTCTGCCTGTTGATCAGGAGGACACCGGACTTCTCTTAATGCACGTTTCACCTTGTCTAACCATTTCTTAGCCAGCTCTGACTCATCCAAACCCGTGCCATAAAAATCTTCAGCACCAGCCCTTCTCAAACTCTCTATAGCGGCTCTAGGAGCAGTCACTCTCTCCAAGACCCTAGCTATGTCCTGTGATAGCTTGAACATAGCTTCAAAAGGCATGGTAGCGACCTCGGGCTGGACCCTAGCATGCTGAGCCAACACAAAAATCGAAGGATCTAAAGCTTAAGGGTTCACACTCTCGGCGGACTCCTCAAGTGATCCACGAGCAGAGTTAGAAGCCATCTAAAAACAACAAGAAGACAACCGCATCAGCCAACACAGATCTAGACATATACACATCTATGCACCTCAACACCTCAACAATACCCAGAAATGCCTAAACCAGGGTCTGATACCAAAAACTGTAACACCCCCTACCCATTCGCGTTGCGTGCACGCTGGGCGAGCGCTCTCATCCAGCGTCCGCTACGGACGCCCGTCGGGCGCACTGACGGGCGTCCGTAGCCCCTGTTTCGCAGCAAATGGTCATTTTCGCCCCAAAATTGATTTTTTTCGATTTTTTTCCACCAAATTCAATTTTTTATTACTTTTTTAAGGGATTTCAGGTTTTTTTTAATTTTTAAAATTTAAAATTGTTAATATCTGATTTTATTAAATTTTATCCCTTTAATTAATATTATTTTCCTATTTTCTTCATATAAAAGGAATAAGAAGAAAACCTAAAGGACGGGGGATTCTTCTAGGGTTTTTTCTCTTCATCTTTTTCTCTTCTTCTTCCCTTTCAAACTCTCTAAAAAATTCTAGATTTTTTTCCCAACCAAAGATCAAAAAGAAAAATCAATCTTTCATTCTTTTTCCAACATAATTTCTTCTAAATATATTTTTGGATGGAATTTTGTTGATGGATTTAATTTTGAGACAAATAAATTGATGATTTGCTCTCAAAATTCATTTTTTTTTGTCTTCTCATTTGTTTTCCATTAAACTTTTTCAAGGTTTTTTTTTGTTTAATCAACAAAAAAGAATTCCTTTGAGCAAAGAAATTAATTTTTTGTTCTCAAAGAGTTTTTTTTGATTAGTTTTTTTTCAAGCCTATTTTTCTTGGAATAAATTTCCAACATTTTCATATCCCAATTCTAATCTTGCAAACTAAAACAAGGAAATCAATCATCATTTTTACCTTCATCGAATCTGAAACTCTGAGGGTAAACATTCCGGGATTGAATCTTTTATTTTCTTTTATTTATTTTGTTTATATTTAATTTATTAACATGTATATTTTCATTATTATTCTCATTTATTTATTCTATGTCTTGTAGGTTTATTCCATTTAATGTTTATATTATTATGTTTATATAATATTATTGCCATTATTAGTTTATTATCATTCTCTTTCATTATTTTCATTACCGTTGTTAATATTATCATATTATTTTGTTTTTATTCATGTAAATATTGATATCATTATTTTTAACATGTAATTAATTTATTTCACTTTAATTCATAATTATTTTTAACATGTAATTAATTTATTTCACTTTAATTCATCATTATTTTTAACATGTAATTAATAAATTCATTTTGATTGATATTTCTACCATGTAAATGGCTTATATTATTTGTGAACATATTTAATTAATCATGCCATTCATTTGATTATTTTCATCGTTCTCTTATTCATTTTTATCAATCTTTTTATCGTTGTCACATGTTTTATTTATTGTTATTTATTTATTTTCATTGTAATTATTATCATGTGCATATTTTCAAATATTAATTCATTAACACGTTTTATATTATTTCAATAATATCTTTTAATTCATTTGTCATTTATAATGCAATTTTCCATTTGTTTTAGTTTATTAATATTTCAATTCATTTAATCCATTTTTGATGCCATCTCTCTTTATTTTATCTCATTTTATCATTAATTTATTTAATTGATTTAATTACTAACATTATTTCATTTGTATTTTATTTTTTTTGTCAAAACTTATTTTCTTTACTTGGGCATTTTTTGCGAGCACACGAGTAGATCCAGAAGGCTCGTTTAGGTTAGATATTTAATTGCTTTATTTGTAATATTTCATTTATTTTGCCATGTAATTTTCTTATAAAACTATTTACTTTAGGCACGCTAGAAAGAAAATCATAAAGCATTTTTATTAATTAATTTGAAATTTTTCCTAAATAAAAAAGGGACCAATGTCTCAATTTTCTCCATCCAAAATAAAATCATCACATCAAAATTATTTTATAATAAATATGCATGTGAGGACCAATGTCCTCATCATTAATGAATATCCTGATTTATGTATGATTTGTATTTTATTTACAATGGGGTTGTATTCCGCCCCTAGTTTTGTTGTAATATTTTTACATATGCTTTAGTTTATTTACTCTTTTATTTATCGCTTCCACTACATGATTGACATGCGCTTTAATTAATTACATTAAAATGAATGAGAAATGGGATGAAATGATACCTCCAAAAGGCCTAATTTACATAATCCTAGGCTCCAGGGCGTAGATGATCATCCTAATGTTCTATTAGGCTGAGACCTCCAAGATCTCTCTAGTTTGCCCAATTTGGATATTTATACGCTGTGTAATCCTAGGTTCCACGAGGTTAGAGGGTCATCCTAATGTCCTATTGGGCTGGCACCTCCAAAACCCTCTTATCTTACCCAAAATGGATATGTATACGCCATCTTAGGCTCGCTGAGACTAGATGAGCCTTCCCAATGTTCTATTGGGTGGCGACTCCAAGAAACCTCCTTGTTGCCCAAACTAGATGCACTTGTAAATACCTTACAAGTTTTTATAAACCTCTCTCGAAAGCCCTAGAGCGGGCCTTCGGGGCATCCTATGGGGTTCGACGCACGTCATAGTGGCAACTCCGCTGGGGATAATACTCGAGACTTCTCTTCAAAAGTGCCTTTATTAAAATTTACAATTGAGTTTTAATTTAAAAATTTCATCCTTTTTTCGAAACTGCATCGCATCTCATTAGAGCCTTAGATCTTTGGTCCCTCTTTTGACCCCGGTGCGTTCCCTAAGGACGACCCTACGTTCACTCAATATAGGGAAGTGTTAAGGATAATTAACAACCTAAGCCCCGTACCATCATGATATATTAAATGGAGACCCGACATGTCGTTACGCTCGTGAAGGGCTAGACGCATTGGCAGGGACCATGCTTGGGTAGCCCTAAGGTAACATCACCCTAGCCAAAGCTCATGTAATGAAATAGTTACTTCCCCTAAGTGGTATGAACCTTAATACTATGCTTGCTATGTGGATCATTATGTATTGGACAAACCCAGATAATCTGATTGGTCACCTAATCAAAGGCTTTCATGCCCAGATAGGCCCATGTTAATTTATTTGGACTGCCTAAATACACAATGATCACAACTCATGCGCCTGTGCATTAGTTAAGAGAGGTTATGCTGCCGGTTTTTCACTATGCACTATGCGTGTCCATCGGGTTCCGTGCTAACCCATGGATCAAGCCCACCTAGGACAGAGACCGCACAACCTCATGTGTGGGGGCAATAAGGTTGGAAGGATCTATCTGCTTGCATGTGGTTGTGGATGATGCATTGCATATTCATGTTATTCATGCATAAATAAAATTTTTATTTTCTCCCTATGTATACATCTTATTCTTTGCATATAATTATTACATGTACATATTATCCCGTGTATAGTTTTTCAAATGTTTCACGTGTATCATTGTAATCTCTTTTAGTCACTGTATACCATTTGTTGCATAGCACAATTATGCATTACATATTATTCGTACATCATTCTAACTCTTTGCTTTTCAGCCATTATAGACCATTTGCTTGGGTGGTTAGGGGTTCCCAATAGTTTTCTAAGGAGCGATCAGAGTTCACGTGGGCTGACAAGGTTTTAACGTTCTTACCAAAGCATCTAAAGGCATTAGAAATGGCTTGCCCTTCATAATGGACAGAAGAGACTTGCACCTTGATTGCCCAGGAGATAGATAAAAGGTTCGAGGAGCTTGAAACAAAGATGATGGCCATGGTCAAAGAAAGGATGGATGCCATAACACTTATTCTGCAAGCTCAGCTTATGGCAACAACTCTCAACCAAGGAAAGAAGACCACGATCGAGAAGGCTCATACAGCGATGACTCCCGTACCTCCCTTTCCTTCTAAGACTAGAGGTAAAAGGTCAATTGATTCCCCAGTTGAGCAAGGACGAAATAGGAGGCCTACTTTAAAGCATGGCATTATGTCTGAAGAGGATAAAGACCCTACAATCATGCGTACTCCAAAAGATGAAAGCTCAGGAGGCCTTGACAATTGTAAGGCAAATGCTAAGGCTGCAGAAGTCCCAGCCACTAGAACAACTTAGCCCCACCTCACTATCTCGGGTAGGCCATTATCCTGGCACTTCACCTGTCTCGTCAGGAAAGGGAAGTTGCAACCCTTGCCGGCCGGGCCTGCCCCAAGTCAAGGACACCCTAGGCATAGGGCAGATTGGTACTGCACATATCACTAGTATTCAGGGCATAGAACAGACTACTGTAGTCCTCTAAGAGATCGCATTCAAGAACTGGTGCCAGACCCAAAAAAGGAAAAGATTGTAAAAGCACCGACCACAAAAGTAAGGCAAAGGTATTTTTCTAATTTGAGCAGATCTTTGTCTTGGGTCCTTAAAAGACTGATAAAGGAGGGGATATTACAGCCATTGCCAGCTAGGCCAGCTAGAAGCCAGGGACAGCCCAATCATAAGTAAGATGAGTATTGCGCCTACCACCAACACACCGCGCATATCACAGATGATTGTAAGGCCTTAAGACATGCCATTCAAGACCTGATTGATTCAAAGAAGATCTCTGATCCAGAAAAGCGAGAGGGAAAGAATAAGATGGACTAGGTGCCTAAGTAGAAAGGCAGGACGGTTTTAGGGATGATAATGAACCATCGACTGCAACATCTTTGTTGGTAAAAACGAAAGTTGATTAACTGTTTAGAATGTTCTTTTTATTTTTGAACTGTTTAATAATGACATTTTAGCTTCATTAATAAGATGAACGCTTTTGCTTACTTGTGTTATGTCTCTTATGATTTCACTATACATAATTATGATCATGAATCATTCATATTTAACATTGATTCAGTTGATGCTACTCTATTTAATATCAAAAACTTTGGAAAGTCCCAAGAAAATCTTGATAGCATCTAATGTAACTCCTGAAGAGAGAAAAATTTGAGAGAATATTACAAAATATAAAAAAGTCTTTCCCCGAACTTACAAAGACATGCCAGGAATTGATCTGGAAGTCGCAGAGCACACTATTCCTAGACCATAAACCTATTAAACAGAAACCGAGAAGGCTTAGGCCGGACTGGGCAGATAAAGTGAAGGAGGAGATTCGCCAACAAATCAAAGCCAAATTTCGAGTTAAGGTGCAGTATCCAACTTGGCTGGCCAATGTTGTCCCCATAACCAAAACGAATTGCAAGGTATGGGTATGCGTAGATTATCGGGACTTGAATAAGGCTTGTCCGAAAGATGACTTTCCGTTGCCCCATATAGATGTGTTGATATACAGCGCTGCTGCTTGCGAGATGCATAGCTTTAGAGCTGCTTATGCGGGCTATAATTAAATTCTCAATAAAATAATTGACCAAATCAAGATGGCTTTCATCACGGAATGGGGGACGTATGCTTACCGGGTAGTGTCTTTTGGCCTAGAAATGCAGGAGCCACTTATCAGAAGATGGCGACAAAAATCTTAAATGACTTGATCCATAAAGAAGTGGAGGTATACGTGGATGACATGATGATCAAGTCGGCCACTAGAGAAGGTCATTTCGAAGCCCTAGAGAAATTCTTCCAGAGGATAAATAAATACAATCTGCTATTAAATCCTAAGAAGTGTATCTTTGGTGTCACCTCAGGGAAGCTCCTAGGACACTTAGTTAGCTAGAGGGGTATTGAGATTGACCCAGATAAGGTTAAGGCCATCAGAGAAATGCCGGTACCACAAAAGGAAAAGGATGTGAGATTCTTTTTGGGTAGGCTGCAATATGTTAGTAGGTTTACCGCTAAGCTTACTTCGATCTGCAAAGCAATTTTCAAACTACTCAGAAAAGACGAACCAGTAGTATGGAATGAAGATTGTCGGAAGGCTTTTGATACTGTCAGAGAGTATTTGCTGAATCCACCGGTGTTGAGACCGCCGCAGCCAGTTGAACCACTGATTTTGTATTTAGCTATAGAAGATAGTTCCGTAGGCGCCATGATGGCCCAGGAGGATGAATTCGGAGTGGAATTTGCTATTTACTACCTCAGTGAGAAGTTCCTAGCTTATGAGGCTAAGTATACAGAAGTAGAAAAGATTTGCCTTGCGGTAATCTGGGCCTCTAAGAAGTCGAGACATTACTTTCAATCCTACAAGGTACAGGCAGTAGCAAAGCTAAATCCCTTAAGATACTTGCAGGAAGCCCCATCTTTACTTGGGAAAATGGGTAGGTGGTTGTTGCTGCTACAAGAATTTGATGTAGAGTACATCACTCAAAAAACTATCAAAGGGCGGTTAAAGAAGAGAGGCTGATGTCGTATGTCAAGCACGAGCAATCAGTTCGAGGTGTGTGCATTCCATTTTGTTCCAAGGGACGAGGATCAGTTGGCCGATGCACTCGCCACTTTAGTGTCAATGTGGGATAATTCGGAGGGAGTAGGCATGAGACCGGTTTTGATTTCTATCTTTGAGAGACCAAGCTTCGAATTCAATTCAGTAATGGAAATAGAAGTAGCAGATGGGAAGCCGTGGTATTATGATATTAAGAACTATCTAGAGAATGCAACATTTCTAGAGGAAGCTATCGAGAAAGATCAAAGAATGATCTGCAAACTGTCTACTCAGTTCATCTGCATAGATGGAGTGTTGTACAAACAACAGGCTTATGGTATCTACTTGAGGTGCTTGGATAAGAAAGATGCCAAGAGGGTAATGGAAGAAACGCACGCCGGCATATGCGGAGCCCATATAAACGGGCTGACATTGGCCAAAAAGATTATGAGACAAGGATTCTTCTGGCTCCCCATGGATAACAATTGCTCGAAGTATGTAAAGCAGTGTCAGTTATGCCAACAATATGCAGATTTAAGGCACTTGCCCATTTCAGAATAGCATAATTTGACATCGCTTTCGCCGTTCGCAGCTTGGGGGATGGATATTATTGGGAAAATACGCCCCACGGCCTCCAATGGGAATAGATACATCATTGTCGCCATCGACTATTTTACCAAGCGGGTAGAAGCTGAGTCCTTCAAGAAGGTGGATGCTCGGGATATGGAAAAATTCATCAAAAAAAATTTGATATGTAGGTATGGCCTCCCACACCACGTGGTATCTGACAATGGGGTCCACTTCATGGCCGAAACGAGGAAGTTACTCCAGAAATATGGTATTGAGCATCACAAGTCTTCTCTGTATCGTCCTCAAGCCAACAGGGCAGTAGAAGCTGTCAACAAGAATGTCAAGAGGATCCTGGCTAAGATGGTCCAAAATTACAAAGATTGGGCAGAAAAATTGCCTTGTGTGCTTCGATGCTAAAGAATCACTGTCGAAACCTCTACAAAAGTCATAGGGGGGCAGAACCAGCATGGCTGATCATTGTAAAGTTCAAACCTTTAAGATAGCCTAGATCCTGGAAGCTGAAAGGGGAACAACAATGGCAACGGCAGTTAAACGCGTCAGGCAAGGACAAATCATGGGATTACTACCACAGCTGGACCTATCAGAAAATGCTCTGCTTAACCATTCATGAGGGAGGTTAGAAAGTATCCAATGAAAGAGGGAGTTTCAGTCTTCGAGCAAATGAGACCAAGAGTTCCGGACAAATGAGGCAAGCTCAGGCCGATGTGAGGAGGGCCCATTCGTTCTTCAGAAGTTGTTATCCGAGACAGCAGCAACAAGCAGCAATAGAGATGACTTCAAAGAACCAGTCAACATCGACGAACTCAAGAGGGTCCATGGCTAAAAACATAAAAATCAAAAGAAGAGAATAAAAGCCCCGCGGGTCAAAAACCGAAAAAAGGCGGCCTTGCTAAAATTGGGCACCTCGTCAGGGTGAAAACCGAAAAAAGGCATTCTTGGGAAAAATTAGAGGCTTGAGAGAAAATATCCAACCAAGAAAGCCTGAGAGGGCTGATTAGAGACAGGAGTTTGATGTTTACAAGATATACTCTGAGATTAGATATAATTTTGCATTTTGAATCGATGTTAGATAATGATCATGTGTAGAGAAATCATACTGAAATGTACACAATCTTTGCAAATACATGTGTTCATTTTTTTCTAGTTCATTTATGAAAAGAGAAATGTTGTTCATTGCTGAATGCATGAAATCTAAATTACTACGCTCTGCTACTACTCTCACTATCCAGATGTCTAAGTCGATGAGTTATGTTATCCACTGTGAGCCTAAGCACCCACCTCTTGAGTGCATTAGGGGGAGTGAAAGAACAACCCTCGATAGATGGCATAATAGTCTTTACCGGCAGCTTGCCCAGAGGTTATGGTATCTGGAGGTAAAAGCCGAAGATAAAGGTCCACTTTGGAAAGGAAGGGATGCCTCACTACGTCGTTAATCCCTCTGAACTATTGAACACAATAGGTGGTAGTGTAAAGGGCAGCTTCATGAAATCCTAAAGAACCCGATCCTTATCTGCTACTTCACCCAATCCAGCAACACATTCATCAAGGAAGGCCATGGAATGCAATCGATGCCTAGAGAGAAATGCCTCAAAGAATAATTGCGGATTACTCTAGGAAGGGGCTTTGATGGCAGCTTTAATTTTTCTTACAGCCGTACCTGAAAGGCAAGAGAGTCACAAAAAAAAACAAAAGAATAAAGGCCGTTAGAGATGAAAACTGTGACTGGCTCTCTAAGCAAAAGTTAGGCCAAAGGGCAGGGTGAAAACCTGGGAACAGGCAGTCTGCCCTTAAAAAATTGAAATGAATAAAAGCCGCTGGATTGGGTTGGGTCCATTCCAGGCAAAAATTAGGCACATGGTGTTGTGAAAATCCCTAAAGGGACGCATTTCCCACTAAGAAAAACTAGTGTGAAACTCCACAAGGGACGCACTACCTTTAAAACAATGACCTTTGAAGCCTGGAGCGATAAGGCAGCGCTACTCCAAATAAATTTCCTTTAGGTAGGTGGTGCATAATGCAGAACTTGATTCAGAATTTTGGGGGCAAAATGCTCATTGACCGGGGGGCAAAGATGCACACGAGTCAGTTCTCCTTGAAAAGATTCTGGGTCAGAGTCCATAAAGCCAAGACAATGCTTTTCTATATCCTTGGAAGCATCAAACAATGTGAGCAGCCGAGCAGTACCCTCAACGAATCCCTTAAACACATGGGATGTGGTCTATTCATTTTTGCATATCACGTGCATGTCATGCACATTCATTCTTTTACACGTATAGATATGCACACACAGTTATTGTACATTAATCCTTTGTATGTGTTTCTATATATAATTTTGTATGTACATTTCACGTATAAAATTCCATACTCACACACAATCTTTTGTATATATTGCTACGTACATGACTCCGAGGAAAAGGTCCGAATCGACCTTATGAGTAAGGATGGTCCAAGGGACGGATTCAGCTCAGCATGATCGGCCACTATATCCGGCCTAAAATTAAGTAAATATATACAGAGGTGAAACGCCCAAAAGGACAAGACTGCCCAGGCACAGCATGCTAAGGGCAATCCGAAATCACATAAATTTACAGAAAAGAAGATCCGTTGAGAAGCCGGACTACCCACACATACTTTAGTCATAGGCAATCAAATGCAGAAATGGGCCGAGGTACAATTTCAGCTCTACATCGATGCTCATCCATGCCGAACAATCGGATCAATATAAGGCCCTCACGAGAATAAAATCCCAAAGACCTGCTCCTAGAAGGAAATTTAGGAGAGCAAGCCAACTCATACATGCTTGCACACATTTGTACAATAGTCAAGATGAGATCCTCACGAGAGAAGGATCTCAAGGATCTGCTCCCAAGAGGGAAAAGAATAAGCCTTTCAATGCACACTATGCCGGGAGCAAACAGGTAAGTTTTTTTTATCATAGGATGTATGCTCACACACCACACATAAAGTGAATAAAATCCGGATTCAAATGCATGTATATCGCACACACATGATTCCACACACGTGCACAGTGTTTTGTATTTGTAAATGGCTCAGATGAGGGGTCCGAATAGACCTCATGTTTAAAGATGATCCAAGAGATGAGTTCAGCCTAACATTGCATGCCATGCCGGAAGCCACCAGGTAAGTTTCTCTCTCATAAGATGTACGCTCACATACAACACATAGTAAGTGTATCAAAGCCAAATTCAAATGTACAAATTCTCAAACAAATGCAAATATACAAAGAGTACAAACTCTCAAACCAAAATAACAAAAACAAACTCTCAAACCGAAAACAACACAAAAAATGCAAATTCTCAAACAAACAAAACAAAACAAAAAGAAGAAGATATTTTCAAGGCCTTGAAAATCCAAAATAATATAAAATTCAAATACATTCAAAATGTAAAGATCAAAAACAAAACAAGCAAAGAACAGAAATAAAAACGAAAATAAAATAGAAAAATCATCCGCCTGTAGGCAAGCAACAAAACCTCCAATCTAATTTTCCTTTGAGAAAGCTCAAATCTTTTTTCCTCCCCGGAGTAAAAAAAGCGACGAATGGTTCACCATACCGACCTAAGGATGGTCGACAGATCAGATAATATACTAGCCGGACGGAGGTTAGCATATCAGACATTGCACTAGCCGGATGAGGGTTAGCAGATCAGGTAATGTACTAGCCGAATGGGGGTTAGCAGATCAGACATTATACTAGCTAGATGGGGGTTAACAGATCAGATATTGCACTAGCCGGATGAAGGTTAGCAGATCAGACACTATACGAGCCAAGACGAGGCCAGCAGAATACACGCGATAGAACAGATCGCAACAATATTGTAGTCAAAGAGTACTGCATCTCACAGACACCGTGCAGGTCGAGATGAGGCTAGCGGATCACCAGCAGTAGAACAGATCACAAACAGAGGTTGTACTTGGAGAGTACTGCATCTCACAGACACCGTGCAGGCTGGCACGAGGTTAGCGGATCACCAGTGGTAGAACAGATCGCAAACAGAGGTTGTAGTCGGAGAGTACTACATCTCACAGACACTGCGCAGGCCGGGATGAGGCTAGTGGATCACCAGCGATAGAAGAGATCGCAAACAGAGGTTGTAGTTAGAGAGTAATGCATCTCACAGACATCGTGCAGGCCAAAATGAGGCTAGCGGATCACCAGCGATAGAAGAGATCGCAAATAGGGATTATAGTTGGAGAGGCCGAGACGAGGCTAGCGGATCACCAGCGGTCACACTAGCAGCTGCAATTCACTAGCCCTTCGTAAGCATGCTTATTTATCCACTACTCGACTACATGCTTATTAGTTTATTCATTCATTATGCACTTATTCTCATGGCATTACCTATTTGCATAATACTCAATCGCATTGTAATGCATAATAACAGTTGTTATCCTAATGTGGCTCATTCCCATAATATTATTTATTCGCATGGTATTATTCACATATTAAGATTCAATCACATAAGTAGGTACTCAACACATATTAATAATCTCGCATAGTGATGCAATCAAGCTTAGTTAGGCTTTGTCATGCATCCCAAAATCTAATGATGTTTAGAAAAAAAAAAGGACAATGCTGAAGTACCTCACGGTGATAACCAATCTGGTTATGACCGTGACATACACCAATTCTCAAAACAGAATGCATAATTTCATACCTCACGGTGACAACCAATCTAGTTGTGACCATGATATACGAAATAGTTCCTGGACAGAATGCAAACTGGGGTATCTCACGGTGGCAACCAGATTCATTGTCACTGTGATAGACCCTATCTATCCGGACAAAATGTAACATTTGCATGCCTCACCGTGACAACCAAATGGTTGTGACCGTGACCCATACAAAATTGCCAATACACAGCTGTGTTTTACCAAGACACAGCTGTGCTATATACACACTTTGCATTCCTGCATTCATGATCTTTTGACTAACTCACTCACAACTCAAGCACACTTACCACATCACTTCACATGCCATAATACACAATTAAACTCTTACATGCATCTTTCTAAAATCACTATACAATTTAGCTTAAACAATCATACAAGGTATCAAAATCACACTTATCAATCTTGGCATAACCAATAGCTTCCACTATCCACTACATATCAATATCACTATTCCATTTCAATAATCAATTTACACTAATTCACTATCCAATTCAATCACTCTGCAATTCAAATCAATTAACCATATACACACAATAAACACATACTTCAACACATCAAAGCATATCAATTCACACTCAATCCTTAACCTCTTGGAGCACTCCTTCCTTTCATTCTATATCACCTTCTCTTTACCCTTGGCAGCTCTACTTGGCTCTTCAACTCACATGCATATAAAACACATGTACAATTCCATTAGACACTAATCATAATTTAAAATCCAAATAAGAAATAGATGGAGATAAAGAAGATAACTCTATACCAAGACATACCTTTCTAGCTGAGTACTTAATCTTCTTACTATTGCTACTAAGTTCTTAGAAATCCATGGCAATTCGAACAGCAAGAGAAAGAGGGAGATGGATGAAGAAATGAAGAACAAAAGAAAAAGAGACCAAAATGACATAATTTCCCATTCTCTCTCATCTAAACCCTTATATGTGCATGCAAGGAGGAGGTGTCAATCTCCCTTCCTTCTCAAGCTAGGTGGCCGGCTCCTACAATCCCACATGTCTTCCACTAATATTCACTTAACAATAATTAATCACTATTACACTAATCAATCTCCACTTATCACTTAACCATGTAAGTTACACTTTAGCCACTACAATATTTTATTTCTTTACAATTAATTCCCTAAATTTAGTTTTCAATTTAGTTCAAATCTGTAAACCCTAATTAACACAAATATAATTACATTAATCTCACTTAATTCAACTAGGGTGATTTCTGGGGTGTTATAAAAACTTTCTCCAAAAACCCCTAAAAAAAAATCCCCCTTTCTCTCTCCATCCTATTCTATTTATACACATTACCAAGAAAAAGCCCTCATTTAATTAGGAAAATAGTTTTAAAAATCAAAAACCCTTAAAAAAGGGTTAAAAAGGACCAAAAAAGGGGTAAAAACCTTTTTCGGATGAAAAAGTAGCGCACGGGAGCGAGCTACTGCCCATGGGCGGCCTCCCACACGCTAGGCACCCAATCAGGGTGGCCTGTCGCGCAGGATGAGCGCTGGGCACCCCTGCAGGGCGGGCGCCTCACGCGCTGGGCGCCCCTGCACAGCTGGTTGGCGTATGGTCGCGAGCACGCCCCTGCTGGGCGGGCGCTTGGTGCACGAGAGTACGTGTGCCCCTGCACGGAGGGCTGGTGCGTGCACCCCCCCGCGAGCACTACCACATGCGACACACCAATTTTTTTTTTAAAAAAATATTTTTTAAATCATAACTGTTTGACATAAAATTAACACTTCCAATCTTACTTTTTTATTTTTAATTTTTAAAATATATTTTTTTAATAATTTTTTTAAAAAGGACAATCTTGATAAGGAAATGATTGATCCTCACTCTCTTGCCAATAAATCGGCCTTTTATTTTCATCATTGGGTAATCCTGATCTTAGACCGCCTCGGGACCCGGTGTCTATAGTTGTCGCCAATTTTGGGAAAACTAGCACGCAGGTGTCTAGATGAGCAAAAATTCAGAAAAGAGGAAAGGAGTGCGTACCAGAGGCGGCCCTCTTCCTAAGCTGGAAGGTGTTGTTGGGCTGGTTATTGCCATGTTGTCGGCGTGTTATCCTTTGCTAAAGTGGTAGTTCCGTGATCGTGCTAACCCTCCATGGAGTGGTGGTGCCGTCATCATGCTAACCCCTTCTAAAGTGGTAGTGTCATGGTCATGCTAACCTTCTGTAGAATGGTAGTGCCGCCATCGTGCTAACCCTTCTGAGATTTGAAGTGGTAGTGCCGTGATCGCACTAACCCTCCATAGAGTGGTAATGCAGTCATCGTGCTAACCCTTTTGAAGTGGTAGTGCCATGGTCGTGCTAACTTTCCTTAGATTGGTAGTGCCGCCATCATGCTAACCCTTTTGAGATTTGAAATGGTAGTGCTGTGATCGTGCCAACCCTCCGTGGAGTGGTAGTGCTGCCATCGTGCTAACCCTTCTGAAGTGGTAGTGCCATGGTCGTGCTAACCTTCCATAGAATGGTAGTGCCACCATCATGCTAACCCTTCTAAGATTTGAAGTGGCGCCCCCTGAGAGATCTTTGGTTGATTGCTTGGATTTGTGTTTTGACTAATGTTGTCACTCGCCTTTTGTTGGTGTCCGCATCGAATATCTCTTGCTGCAAAATTAGAAAGCTAAATATGCAGGAAAATTGGTGAGCATGCACGTGAAATGTATATTTCATGCAGAAATGCAGGGTAAGAATTCATCTGAGTGGATTTGGAGGCGACAGCCGGTTTTGATCGCAATTTGCAGTAGGATCGATGCCATTTGGAATTGCTTTTGAATTTTGTGCTTTCGGGGTTGTGAGTTTCTCTCTGGATACCTATAGCCATTCTTTTAAGGTAGTGCGTCCCTTGTGGATTTACACACTAGCTTTTCTTAGCGGGAAATGCGTACTTTTTGGATTTTCACATAACCTTGTGCCTTATTTTTTGCCTGGGACGGACCCAACCCAATCCATTGGCTTTTATTTATTTCATTTTTTGTAGGACAGACTGCCTGTTTCCAGGTTTTCACTTTGCCCTTTCGCCTAACTTTTGCTTAGAGAGTCAGTTACGATTTTCATCTCAAATGGAATTTTTTTTTAAGAGAGGCTAGAGTTGTTGCCAAAGATCTTTTAGGTATGATCTGCATGTACTTATGTCTCAGATCATGGTCATATGAGTTTGATTCCTATTATGATGGTGCTGTAGAATTGGCCTCATAGTTGATAGCAGGATGAATCGACTGAAGCGCTTGAGTGGTGAGAGTATCGGAGGGTATAAAGTAACAATGTGCCACTTTTACATCGAGACTAGACAACTTTGAGTACGCGAAGCGAATTATTCTGATCATGTCAACATGTTATTGCTTGAATGCATATATTTCAATTTATTTCATAACACATGATCATTATTTAGCATTAACTCAAAAAATGCAAGACCTCATCTAAACTTGAATGGATCCTAAAAGCATCAAACTCATGTTATCAATCAGCCCTCTCAGGCTTTTATGATTAAAGATTTTCTCTCAACTTTTTTCTCTTTTTTTTTAGCCTTTGCCATGAATCCTCCTTCAGTCCGTCGGTGTTGATTGAATTTGCTTTCATTTTCATTAGCCGGGGAGGATGCTCCTTCTAAGAGTGGTTCTTTTTAGCATTAAAGTCTTGTTCTTGGCCCTTGTGCAAACTGGCTGAGGTAGTGAGTTTCTTCGCTTGGATTTTAACCATGAGAGTCTGTATCTTCCTTTTATTGACTTTGGTGGCTCAATTTCTAAAGTATCCTTTAACGGTTGAGATTAGGTTACAGGTTAGGCTCAGATGGTTTAGGGCAAAATTGTGGGTTTTATTTTATTTTATTTTATTTTTTGGTCTTTTTGTTTTTTTTTTGTTTTTTTATTTTTGTTTTTTTTATTTTTTTTACAGGTTATAAAGGTAATGAGTTGGCCTTCTATGTTTTACTATAAGGGTCTCGGATGGTTAAAGGTCAATCTTGATTGGTTTTTGTAGTGAATTTCTCAAATGGTTGGGGAAAAGGAATCATAAGGCTTGGTTTCAATGAGTTATATATTTCTTGTGAAAGTCAACAGTTTCACTTGCCTTACTCCTGATGTAGCCCTCGGAGTTTGACTTTATTTAGTTGCACTGTATTACGCCCTTGAATTTGGGTAAACAAAGGACTGGCTTTTGAAACTTTGCTCGTCGTCATGTCAGTATGTTGAAGCAACGTTGTCTCAATAATGTCCTTGTCAAATTTTCAGCATATCATTCCTGGTCCAAGCAAAGGCTCTTTTTTTTCTTTCTTTATTTTTATATTATCTCTCAAAATTTTTCGCTCTTCAAGAGTTATATTAGATGCTATCAAGATTTTGCTAGGAATTTTCAAAGTTTTGAGATTAGATGCAGTCGTATTAATTGGATTAATGTCAAAAATGAATGAATGCATCGTGATCATAAGAAATGAAATCATTAAAAACACCATACAAATAAGCAAAAATTTTCCATCATATTGAAATAACCAACATTGTCATAAAAAGTTCTTGGAATAAAAAGATCAAAGCATAAAAAAAAAACAACATTATCTTCTTCTCCATTTTGATCTACCGCTGTCCCAGGAATCCCGTCTTTAATCATATCTCAATAGCTGACAGCAATGTACTCGTCTTCCCATAGATATTGCAACACATGCTACTCGGGTAGACCTGACCTGATCAAACATATGGCGAGGGGACTGCATTATAGCCTGCTGTAGACGACCTCACAGTCTATCGGGCTACCATAAGGCAGGATCATGGAGTCGCCACCCGATAACACATCGGAAAAGTAATTCTAACCTTATGAGGCCACAACCAGAGAGAGTTCGGGACCTCACTCTTATTCATACCTTTGGTTAATATTATGTGAATGGGTTTTTAAGATCAATTATTTTATCTCTTCTCTCACATGCAAATTGTACAATAAAATTAAAGCGCATTATAAGCACGTATAAAAAAGCAGTAAATAAAATATAACTATAATTATCTAAAAACAAATATGAAACCATAAAAAATGATAAAAATACATACATAAATCGGGCTAGAGGTGGCAAGTTGGGCGGGTTGGGCGGGTTTGGATTGGGTCACTAATGGGCGGGTCATAAATGGGCGGGTCACAAATGGCCAAAAAGCATGGGTCACAAATGGGCCAAATATCTAAATGGGTTGGGCGGGTTGGGCCAACCCATGGGTTAAAAACTTTTTGAATATATAAAAAATTTATAATAATACGCAAATGAGTCGGGTGGTCCAAACGTATATAAAAATAATACTTTTTATTTTCTCATATGTTGCTTTGTTTGTTTCATTGTATTTGCAGCAATAGTAGACGTTCCAATTTTATAGTATTGATCAGAATTGAAGTCTTTGGTTTTTAACTTTATTAGCAGCTTAAACATCAATATTGTTCAAAGGATGATCGATTATCAACAACTAGATATATATAGGATTAAATAAGTAAATTCACTAGTATAATTGTAAAATTTGGTTAACCATTAACTATCTAAACCATTGATCATAATTTTAAAAAATAAAATCTAAATCAATTAGACTGACTAATTGTATTTATCGGTTTTTTTTAAAGAAAAAAGAATAAAGAAAGAAAGAAAGAAAAAATGGATAAAACACAAAATGCATGATGCATAAAATTTCAGCTTGCAGTAGAGCTTAAACAAAGAATGAAGTGCCATTCATTGTTCACGCCGCACAGATGTTCATATTGAGATTGGGAAGTTTATTATATGACATAAATACAATTATGTCCACAAAGTGCATCTGTAGCCTGTCTACAAATGAATTCCAACTACCTAATTGCCTCTCCAAAATTATAGGTGCAGTCAGAAGGGGAGTGAATTAACCACAAGCAAATAACTCTCTTTCAAGGAAGGAGGGATTGACTGAAGAGCAAGTTACGAGAATTGACTTAAAATTTCTTAGACAGCTCCACAGGATGCTCACAGTAGCACTAATTATTTTTTAGGTTCAAATGCTTGATGTTTGTTTGAGGCAGACTAATACCCTGAATGCAATAATTCACAAGAATACAAACAACCATTAACTAAACCAAGCCAATGATTCACAAGAATACAAGCAACCATTAACTAAACCAAGCTAACGATCCTCATATAATCATATAGTTTAGACCATTCTTATCCAACTGCAATAATAATTTCATCTAACCAACTTCAGTTGTCCCGTATTTCTATAGAGCAATGTCCCTTGAACTTATTGAAATAGAGCAATTTTGCCCCTAAAGTGCCTATGATTCACTGCCAAAAAAAAGGTATGTTCCACAGTTTTAGGTAATTTAATATAGGGTTAAGTGCGATCATTCTTGAGAGCATGGACAATGCTAGAGTTATAAACTCCCCAAAGTTATGCTCTGTAAGTACTATGTATATGGAGCAAGAGAAACAGTAAGACCTCCAATCCAATTCCCTTTAGAGTTGTGGATGACTCCTCCAACAATAGCAATAACAGTGGCAATAGAATGACTATCAAAATAAAGAAATCACTATGAGTTGCAAACCAACCCACAAGAGCCTCAGAACCACTACAAACAATATCCAAAACTTTCTTTACTTGACACTGAGCAGTAAACTTTCTTTACTCTTTTGTTTTCAAAAACAACAAAATATCCAAAGAGAAGAATCCGAACTGCTGTTAAAACTTGAATTCAAATTCAACAGCAATGATTCATTGATCTAGAAAAACCAATAGCCCATGCCAGATTGGGGGAACAAATAAATAATCACACAGCAGATGCAGAATGGACTCATCTTCGACCCCACAAGACCAAATCAAGTTCTAAACAGGCGACATAAAAGAGAGGTTATTATGAGAGAGGACCTAATAAGCCGAAATTACTGAGAAGACTGTACTAGTTGATTGACGAATATAAATTCTAATTAGGAGGCAAACAATTAGAAATGGAAGCCTATAAGAGACAGATTTTAATTTTCATTTTCTATGATACCGAAAAATTACTGAGAAAATTGATTAAAGAAGAAGAACCCATCTTACTAGAGAACGAGACGGTTGTTGACGGAGGCCGACCAAAGAAAATGAACAAAGGGCAGCGAGCGAGGGAGAGAGAGACGGCGAGGGTGGCAGCGGCGACGACTGGATGGTGGAGAGGCAGAGATGCGGCAAGGTGGAAGGATTCGATAGAGAGAGCTAGAAAGCCAGGAAGAGGGGGGCACAGCAAAGACCCGTTGGGCATTTGTGAGGAAGAGGGGGGCACAGCAAAGACCCGTTGGGCATTTGTGGGAGACCCGAACGGGTCACTTTTTATCCGGGTCTCATTTGGGCGGGTCTGGATGGGGATATATTTAATTGGGTTGGGTTTGGGTTAGTTTTTTTTGGGCGGGTTGGGCGGGGTTTTTGGGCCTGGGGCAAATTTGACAGGTATAAATCGGGCTATTCTTTTAGGCGGGAACATTGGTTCCCAATTACTTTTTATGAAAAGTTTTGAGTTCTCAAATCGACCTTTGCTTTGGGGTGAAAACCAGGACATTGGTCCAGTTTTATTAACAAATTTCATTTTGGTAGAAAACATTTGTGTTGTGGTTCTTTTTAAGCGCGGTCAAAAATCTTTTATTATTACTGACCATTAGCGAATGAAAGAAGAATAAAATAATAATTACATATTTCAAAATAAATAAATTCTAATCTACTTATCCCGACCATGCTTCACCTAATTCCGTGGGCGAGTCACGTGCCACTCGCATCGCAGTAGAGACAGAAAACAATATTGGTTAATAATGAATAAATAAATAATTGAATGAATAACTAAACAAATAAATAATTGAATAAAGTAAATTGAAGAAAATAATTAAAGTTAGTAATGGATCAAATTAAATGATAAATAAATGAATAAATAGATAAATAATTAAATAAATAATTGAATCAAACAAATTGAGAGGATTAATTAATGTAAAACACAATGGCAATTATAACAATCAAATGCAATAAAAATGATAATCCTAATAATAATACCGTAAGATGATGATGATGATTATTAAATAAACAAAAAAATGATAATAATAATAAAAATAATGATAACAATAGTAACAAAATAATATATAATAATAATAATAATAATAATAACAATAAAAGATAATAATATTAATGATAATAATAATAGCAATAATGCAAAGTAATAATAATAACATGAATAAAAATGGTAATAATAATATTAAAATAATAACAACAAAACACAACGATAATTAATAATAACTAAATATACCCAATAATAATAATGATAATAATAATAATAAATAATGTAAAATAGTTAATTAATTAATAATAATAATAATACTAAAGACAGAATAACACTAATAATAAATTAATGAATTATAATAATAACACTACTAACAATACACCTCAATAATAATAATAACAAATAATCACAAAATACAATAACCAATAACAAATAAATACAATAATAAATATAATAATAAATAAATAATATTAATTACAATAAAATCAATATAACTCAATAATACTAATAATAGATAAATAAAAATAATAATAACCATAATATATGTAATAATAATAATAATAATAATAATAATAATAGTAACAATAATAATAATAAACAGAAAATAAATAAATGTATAATAATAATTATTATAATAATAATAATAATAATAATAATAAATAATATACAAAATATTAAATAATAATAAATAAATATAATAATAATAAATAAATAAATAAATAAATAAATATATAATAATAATATTAATAATATTAATAATTAAATAAAATATAAAAGAGATAGGAACTTACCTCGCCAGAGACGCCGTCGGAGGGGGGTGGCTGACACAGCCATCACCGGAAGTGAGATCGGGACACCGGAAGTGCGGCGGCGGTAGTCACGCGCCGGAAGAACAGCCGCCTCGCCGGCAAACGCCACGAAGCTTCGCCGGACTTCTTCTCTCAAGCGCCTTGTTGCCGGCGGACGGTTGAGGAACGGCGGCCATAGGGAGATTCGTCCGGGCCTGCTCTCCATGGTGGCGGGGCGCGTGTGGCAGTTGACCGCCGTGGCTGGCCGGCGGAGGCACCGCCTCCCACTCCCTCTTTTCCTTCTTTTTCCGCTCCGGCGCCTCTGGTCTGCGTTTTTTGTGTCTCTTTCTCCTTTGTTTCCTTATTTCTTTGTTCCTTGGTCTCTCTTTCTATTTTTTTTTTGATTTCTTTGTTTTGCTTTCACTTGCTTTTGCTTCCTCTTCTCTTTTCTATTTTATTTCTTTCATTTTTCATCTTCTGCCCCCTCTTGCTCTCTCTTTCTTTATTTTTTCTTTCAATTTTTTTTGTCCAGCCAAGAGAGCCCCCCTTGTTTTTGCTCATCATTTTCTATTTCTACCCCATATTTAGGGTTAAGGGGTTACAATGGTAATTTCCTCCTTTTCTTCTTTTTAATTAATCTAACTTAATTCAAATAACACACATTAATTAATTAATTTAAACATTACATATTAATTAAACATCACACATTAATATAATTAATCCACTTAATATATAATTTATCTAATTAATTAAACATTTAATCCATTTAAATTATCACACACATATATATATATATATATATATATATATTTATCTAATTAATTATACATTTTAAACTTTAATTATATATGCACTTTAATCACACAATAATATTAATTACTCAAGTAACTAACTACATTAACTAATTAATTTTTAATTTCACACACATATTTATTATATATTATTTTTTCCATTTTTTTTGGAGGGAATGATCAAGGATCAAAAATCACCATTTTAATTTTATGCCGGACTCGGTACCCAGTGTCTACAGTTGCCCCCAATTTTGGAGAAGCTAGTGCATAGACACCTAGGTGAGCCAAAATTCAAAGAGAAAGAGAGAAGGGATTACATACCTGTGGCGGAGACCCTGCCTTCTTGCCGGGAGTTGGATAAAGAGATGCCTCCTCAGAGGGCTTCAGGATTTGCCTCCTCAGAGGGCTTCGGGGAATTTGCCTCCTCAAAGGACTTTGAGAATTTGTCGAGGACTTCAAGAATTTGCCTCCTCAGAGGGTTTTGGGGAATTTGCCTCCTCAGAGGACTTTGAGATTTTGCCTCCTCAGAGGACTTTGGGGAATTTACCTCCTCAAAGGACTTTCAAAATTTGCCTCCTCAGAGGACTTCAAGATTTTGCCTCCTCAGAGGACTTGGAGAATTTGCCTCCTCAGAGGACTTTGAGAATTTGCCTCCTCAGAGGACTTTGAGAGTTTGCCTCCTCAGAGGACTTTGAGATTTTGCCTCCTCAAAGGACTTAGAGATTTGGCCTCCTTAGAGGACTTTGAGAATTTGCCTCCTCAGAGGACTTTGAGAGTTTGCCTCCTCAGAGGACTTTGAGATTTTGCCTCCTCGGAGGACTTAGAGATTTTGCCTCCTTAGAGGACTTTGAGAATTTGCCTCCTCAGAGAACTTCAAGATTTTGCCTCCTCAGAGGACTTGGAGCTTTTGGCTCCTCAGAGGACTTTGAGATCTTACCTCCTCAGAGGACTTCAAGATTTTGCCTCCTCAGAGGGTTTTGGGGAATTTGCCTCCTCAGAGGACTTTGAGATTTTGCCTCCTCAGAGGACTTTGGGGAATTTGCCTCCTCAGAGGACTTTCAGAATTTGCCTCCTCAAAGGACTTCAAGATTTTGCCTCCTCAGAGGATTTTATGATTTGCCTCCTCAAAGGACTTTAAGATTTTGCCTCCTCAGAGGATTTGGAGAATTTGCCTCCGCAGACTTTGGGGAATTTGCCTCCTCAAAGGACTTCAAAATTTTGCCTCCTCAGAGGACTTGGAGAATTTGCCTCCTCAGAGGATTTTGAGAATTTGCCTCCTTAGAGGACTTCAAGATTTGCCTCCTCAGAGGACTTTAAGATTTGCCTCCTCAAAGGACTTTAAGATTTTGCCTCCTCAGAGGACTTGGAGAATTTGCCTCCTCAGAGAGGACTTTGGGGAATTTGCCTCCTCAGAGGACTTCAAAATTTTGCCTCCTCAAAGGACTTTAAGATTTTGCCTCCTCAGAGGACTTCAAGGTTTTGCCTCCTCAGAGGACTTCGAGAATTTGCCTTCTCAGAGGACTTTGAGAATTTGCCTCCTCAGAGGACTTCAAGATTTTGCCTCCTCAGAGGACTTCAAGATTTTGCCTCCTCAGAGGACTTCGAGAATTTGCCTTCTCAGAGGACTTTGAGAATTTGCCTCCTCAGAGGACTTCAAGATTTTGAGATATTGCCTTTTGAACGAGGACTTAAAACGTAATACTTCGAAAAGACTGAGAATGCCTTTAAAGAAGGACTTAAGGATAATGCTCCGAAGAGACTGAGAATGCCTTTAAAGAAGGACTTAAGGATAATACTCCGAGGAGACTGAGAATGCCTTTAAAGAAGGACTTAAGGATAATGCTCCGAGGAGACTGAGAATGCCTTTAAAGAAGGACTTAAGGATAATGCTTCGAAGAGACTGAGGATGCCTTTAAAGAAGGACTTAAAGATAATGCTCCGAAGAGACTGAGAATGAGAATGCCTTTAAAGAAGGACTTAAGGATAATGCTCCGAAGAGACTGAGAATGCCTTTAAAGAAGGGCTTAAGGATAATGCTCCGAGGAGACTGAGAATGCCTTTAAAGAAGGACATAAGGATAATGCTCCGAAGAGACTGAGAGTGCCTTTAAAGAAGGACTTAAAGATAATGCTCCGAAGAGACTGAGAATGCCTTTAAAGAAGGACTTAACGATAATGCTCTGAGGAGACTGAGAGTGCCTTTAAAGAAGGACTTAAGGATAATGCTCCGAAGAGACTGAGAGTGCCTTTAAAGAAGGACTTAAAGATAATGCTCCGAAGAGACTGAGAATGCCTTTAAAGAAGGACTTAAGGATAATGCTCCGAAGAGACTGAGAATACCTTTAAAAAAGGACTTAAGGATAATGCTCCGAAGAGACTGAGAATGCCTTTAAAGAAGGACTTAAAGATAATATTTTAAAGAGATTGAAGATGCCTGTTGGACAAGGATGCCTTCTAAAAAAAAAGACTTAAAGGTAATGCTCCGAAGAGACTGGGAACGCCTTTTGAGCAAGGGCTTAAAGATAAAGTTTTGAGGAGACTGGGGGTTGCCTGTTGGACAAGGACTTAAAGGTAATGCTCCGAAGAGGCAGGGAATGCCCTTTTGAGCAATGACTTAAAAGGTAAATTTTTAAGGAGACTCGGGGTGCCTGTTGGACAAGGACTTAAAGGTAATGCTCCTAAGAGACTGAGAATGCCTTTTGAGCAAGGACTTAAACAGGATGCTCCGAAGAGACTAAGAATGCCTCTTGAATAAGGACTTGAAGATAATGCTTTGAAGAGATCGAGAATGCCTTTAAAGAAGGACTTAAAGATAATGGATTTGCCCCCCGGGGGGTTTGAGAAACGTCAGCTTGTCGACATGTGACTGATGTACACTATCTAATGAGCGTCAAGCACCATGTATGCATGGAATGCATGTGAAAGGATTTGCGTTTATGAAATGATATGCGAAGGACTATGATCCTGAAATACATATATGTTGATGGCTTGCATTCATTTGGAAGATTATGGAATCATCATCCTAACATGTTTTCAGATGATCATAAACGAGAAAAACATGCAAAGGTTCAACATAAGAAATATATACAAAGGGATTATGTATGCAACATATATGCAAATATTCATGCATGTGGCAAGGATAAAGAGTCGTTCACAGGCATAGATGAACGGAATCATATGCAAAGATAAGTGAAAGCCATTACATACTTAAAAGCTATGTAAAGTATTGAGTGTGTGTGATATGTGCACATATAACTATGTATATGAAACATATGCAAGAAAAAAAAATCACATATACATGTGTACTGAGTGCATACGAAAATTGTGAATGTGAGATGCATGCAAACGACATGCCCGTGAAGAACCGTGTGCATTTAAAGCACCTATGAAATATATTCGCTGAAGAACTTGTGCCAAAAGACATGCACCAAAAATTATACATGCACAACAATTTATGAGAATGTTTGCTACAGTTATGTGTAAAAACATTTGCAGAAAGCATATGTACAAAGAATGCTGCTGGGAGTATATGCAAAGCGTCATTTTCATGAGTAGTGATAAGAGATACCCCAAGATTGTAAGATGAGTGCAACCTATCAGGTACCCCAAACTCGAGTTTCTATCTGCCTTTTAGCGTACTGAATGAACCACATTCTCAACTGATTCAATCTCAGCAAAAGAATTCAGGAGTCATTCCCAATGAAGGGCAAGAAGATAAATGCGTAGACATCAAGATTTACTAAACCAACATATAAATACGAGGCATACCACGCAACCTCTGTGTGTATGTGCAAAAGGCCAAAACAAGATTTTTCATTTTTCAAAAGTAAATTCTAGATGCAATGTCGGGAACGAGACTCAACTCGAATACATAAATGCACTCATGGCTTCTCGCTTGAAGCTCAAGAAACACCATATGCCTCTTCCTACGTACCAAACCTTATTAGAAGGTCATCTCTGCTAATTAGATAAGGTCAAACCAAGAATCAAGAGGTCTTACTTTGGTTGTAACGTTAGGCTTAGGTAATTGGCTATCAAAGGAGGATCAGGTCGCTAGAGAAAAATGGCCGCAATGTTAATTCGACGGATGAAAGCACCATTCTCAACCCCAATTGTATACTGTCCAGATATTCTTGAATTTGGATTTGGTAACATTTCAGCTCGTCAAACTCAATATAACAATTAAGCTAAAAAAAATAATTACTGAACTCATTAAGAGCAATTATCCTAAACTCTATTTTTTCTTTTTTTTTCTTTTTTTTCTTTTGTTTTTTTGTGTTTTTTGTGTTTTTTTTGTGTTTTTTTTTTTGTTTTTTTTTTCGCAAACTCATGTCCCTAATTACACAAAAAAGTTTATCGATGATTTAAATCCCTTTCCCAAAGTATAAGTTCAACTCGCGACAAGGCCTCCCAATCGAGTCGTGCAGGCTACTTTCACGACTCGTGAAAGTGCCATGTGTAAACACCGGGTTCTGAGTCAGATTTTGATGGCAGTTTTGGGTTCTTGATAAATTCCTCCAAACAAAAAAAATAATAATAATAAATACATAAAATATGTAGGTAAAATTCAAAATTCAAAATTAAAAGAAAAAATAAAAATTTAGGATAAGGTTAATTTAATTAGATGAATCGAAAATTAAGATTAGGTTAATTTAATTAGTTAATATTGTAAGATAAATTGATAATTAAGGTTAGTTGATTAATTAGTTAATGTTTTAGGATAATTGAAATTGAAAAAAAAATAAAATAGATAAATATAGGGTTTAATTAGATAAAATAGATGTCGTAGTTTAAGTAAATTAATTAAATTAAGAAAGTAGAAAAATATATTTAATTAGTAATGTTTAATTAATTGATGTGTTTAGTTTAAGTGTGTAAATTAGTTAAAATAGAAATAACTAAAAATAAAAAATAATAAAAAATGGAGGGACTTATTAGGTGAACCTATTTACCCTAATTTGGGGATATAAAAAGAAAGAGATGAGCAAAAGATTGCGGGGAGCTCTCTCGGCTGAACAAAAATTGAAAGAAGAAGAAAATTGAAAAAATAA
Source organism: Excoecaria cochinchinensis (assembly GCA_947683425.1). NCBI lineage: Eukaryota > Viridiplantae > Streptophyta > Magnoliopsida > Malpighiales > Euphorbiaceae > Excoecaria > Excoecaria cochinchinensis. Next base: position 24,390,487 of record CANTUQ010000055.1, on the reverse strand, counting down.
GAAAAAGAGAGAACAAGAGAGAGCAGGGGATGGGTTGAAGAACGAAGAAAGGAAAATCAAAGCAAAAGAAAAGAAAAGAGATAGGAAGAGAGAGGAAGTGGCCAGCCATAGAAACAAAAGAATTGAAGGGAAAAGAAAATATAAAAGAGAGAGCAAGTGAGTAAAACCAAAATCAAAGAAATCAAAGAAGAAATAAGGGAAATTAAAAGCAAAGAAGAAACGAGGGCCAAAACGCAGACCAGAGGGCGCTGGAGCGGAAAAAGAAGGAAAAAAAAGGAGAGGGAGGCGGTGCCTCCGCCGGCCAGCCACGACGGTCAACCGCTGCACGCGCCTCGCCATCATGCAGAGCAGGCCGGGACGAAGCTCCCTATGGTCGCCGTTCCTCCATCGGCCGCCGGCAGCAAGGCGCGTCAAAGAAGAAGTCCGGCGACGCTTCGTGGCGTTTTCCGGCGAGGTAGTTGTTCTTTCGGCGCGTGACTACCGCCGCCTCACTCCCGGTGTCTCGATCTCACTTCCGGTGATGGCTGTGTCGGCCACCCCCCTCCGACGGCGGCTCCGACGAGGTAAGTTCCTATCTCCTTTATATTTTATTTAATTATTAATATTATTATTATTATATATTTATTTATTATTATTATTATTATATTTATTTATTATTATTTAATATTTTGTATATTATTTATTATTATTATTATTATTATTATAATTATTATACATTTATTTATTTTCTGTTTATTATTATTATTATTACTATTATTATTATTATTACATTATTATTATTGTTATTATTATTTTTATTTATCTATTATTAGTATTATTGTGTTATATTAATTGTATTTTTATTCATGTTATTTATTTATTATTAGATTCATCATTGTATTTATTTGTTATTGGTTAATGGTTATTGTATTTTGTGATTATTTGTTATTATCATTATTAATGTTATTGTGTTGTGTTGTTATTATTATTATTATTATTATTATTATTATTATTATTATTATTATTATTATTCTATTTTTTATTATTATTTAATATTAGTTTGTATCATCGTTATTATGTTTTTATTATTAGTATTTTTGTTATTAATATTATTTAAATTATTATTATTTTACATTATTTATTATTACTATTATTATTATTATTATCATTGTTATTATTGGGTATATTTAGTTATTATTAATTATCATTGTGTTTTGTTGTTGTTATTATTTTATTATTATTATTATTATTATTATTATTATTATTATTATTATTATTATTTTTTTTTTTTTTTTTTTTTTTTATTCATGTTATCATTCTTACTTTGCATTATTGCTATTATTATTATTATTATAATTAATATTATATTATTATTATTTTGTTACTATTGTTATTATTATTATTTTTATTATAATTATCATTGTCTGTTTGTTTATTCATCATTATCATCTTATAGTAATATCATTAGCATCGTTATTTTTATTTTCATTGGTCATTTTAATTGTTGTTTGTGCTTTTATATTCATTAATTCTTAATTCATTTCATTCAATTATTCATTTAGTCCATTATTAACTAACACTGTTTTCTGTCTTTGCCGCAATGCGAGGAGCATGTGGTCCACCTATGGAGTTAAGCGAAGTATGGTTGGGACAAGTGGATTATAATTTATTTATTTTAAAATATGTAATTATTTTATTCTTGTTTATTCGTTTGTGGTCTGTAATAATAAAAGATTTTTGACCGCGCTTAAAAAAAGAACCACCACACAAATGTTTTATACTAAATGATATTTGTTAATAAAACTGGACTAATGTCATGGTTTTCACCCCAAAGCAAAGGTTTAAATTGATTTGAGAACTCAAAACTTTTCATAAAAAGTAATTGAGAACCAATGTTCCAGCCTAAAAGAATAGTCCGATTTATGTATGTATTTTTATCATTTTTTTTATGGTTTCATATTTGTTTTCATATAATTGTAATTATATTTTATTTACTGCTTTTTATACGTGCTTGTAATGCGCTTTAATTTTATTGTATAATTTGCATGTGAGAGAAGAGATAAAATAATTGATCTCAAAAACCCATTCACATAATATTAACGAAAGGTATGAATAAGAGTGAGGTCCCGAACTCTCTCTGGTTTTGGCCCTCATAAGGTTAGAATTACTTTCCCGATGTTTTATCGGGTGGTGACTCCATGATCCTGCCTTATGGTAGCCCGATAGACGGTGAGGTCGTCTACAGTGGCGACTCCACTGGGGATATCATGAGATTTTGCTCCGAAAGTACCTTTGGTTAATCTAATGTAAATGGGTGTAGGATTAAGAAATTTTATCCCTTTTCGAAAAATTGCATTGCATCATGCTAGAGCCTTAGAATCATGTTAGTTTGGTCCCTCTATTAGCCCCGGTGCGTTCCCGAAGCACGGCCTCATTTTCACTCAATTTGGGGAAGTGTTAAGGATAATCACCAGCCCAAGCCTCGTGCCATCAAATGGTATATCAAATGGTGACCCGACTGGTCTAAACCAGTTGGCAGGGATCACGCTTGGGTAGCCCTAAAGCAACACCACCTTGACCAAAGCTCATATAATGGCAATAGATACTTTCCCTAGGTGGTATGTACCTTAATACATTGCTTGCCACGCGGGTCATCGTGTATTAAACAAGATCAAACAAATTAAGTGGTCTTCTATGGAAAGCTTTAAAGCTTCGATAACCTCACCTTAATTTAGTTGAAGTGTCCAAATACACAATGGCCGAAAATCATACGTGTGCGTATCTTGAGAGACGTAATGCTCTAACACGCTCTTTGGGTTCCCCGTTGATCCATGGGTCAAGCCCACCTAGGAAAGAGAACGCACGATCTCCTGTGTGAGAGAAACAGTTGGGAGGAATTTTCGTCTTGTATGTGTATTCGTGCTCGTGCATTATTTCTTTCATGAACAATAGTAAAAAGGCATGTGCATTTTTTTTTCTCATGTACAATAATAGAACCTGTGCACTTTGTATATAAAATTGCCTGTATCATAATTTGTAAATATGAACGTAACATGTATTTGTTTTGCATGTACATAGCAATGCTTGTCGCAATATATATATTAACATTCTTTATGACATCCATCATGCGCCATAATCTATACATACAACATATATCATTGAACGTACATATTGACATTCATCATGGCACATGTGGATATACTACCACCATAACATGTAAGAATAAATAAATAAATAAAAAATAAAAAGAATGCACTCATCATGTGTCATAGTATCATACATGAATGCACTCATCATGTGACATATCAGTAGGCTCATACTCACATTGCATATGTATATAAACATTGTGTGCTGGAGCGCATACTGTTGCATTAGCATACAGTATTGGGTCAGTCATTATACATAGAAAATACCTTGCATTTTTTACATTGTATGCCATATCATGAACATGTACTATAATGCATGAGTTATTCCATGTACATATAAGTTCTTCATCATGCATGTTAGTCATTGTATATACCAATGCATGTCTTGCATGCTCATACCATGTAAATACACGTACTTTATGAACGCTATTTATTTCTTGCAGACACTTTCATTGTATATCTCGTGCTGCACACATACTCCACTCATAGTACATAATCATTCGTATACGGAGTTCCAAGTCATGTGCATAATTTGTATATATTTTGCATTTTTAGCTATGTGAGTTTTGTCTTCCCTCACGATTCATTAGTACACATTATCATGTTAGGTCGTCTTCACCTTACACCACACATGTATTCCTGTCCTGTCTAAATCAGGCCATGTGTACATGTATCATATATCTTGAATATTCATTCTCATGTTATACCATATTTTGTACTTATGCCATCGTTGTATGTTGCTTGCATGTACACTGTAAATTTATGTATGCGTCATGCATTGTTCCCACATTCACACTCACTTATAATTTTTCGTTAATATTTTACACACACACATCTTTGCACATATTTCATGTATGCATTTTTATACAATATGTTTTTACACATGTTTTGCACATATAGTTCCTTACACGCATTACTGACATGCATGACGCCATTGCATGCATCTTTCCCTGTACATGATTTTTAACGCATAACTTGCACATATTTTACGAAAAAAAAAAATCTTCTTTGTTGGCTTGCATGATTTTTGTGCATATACATTTTGATAGAGTTAAAAATTTTTGTGTTAAGTGGTACCCTAAAATGCTGACACGTTGTACCTTATTAAGGTATCTTTGATTTGAAATTTGATTCTGCCTAAGTGGTTCTCAACTATGAATGACTTTGATCTCAGTTTTTAGAAATCTGCGTTTCATTCCACTTTGAATTAAGTGGGGGGTAGATATGTTTGATCTTTAAGAGCTAGATCGCATGAAAATATTTGACTATAACTTGTCATTTCTAAGTTCAGAGCACATTTGGCCCATTTTAAAAATGAACTGAAAAACTAGTTGCAATTAGCGGATTGGATGAAAACTCACTAAGAGCACTAGAACCTTTCTGATTACCCGTCAAAGCGACCCCTGGATAAGGCTGAATCTAGAAAATGATTTAGGCATAACTTCTTTGTGTAGCTTTCTAAATGACCATTTCCTACCCTTATTTTCACAATCGCTTGTTAGCCCCTTGAGCCTTTATTTCAGTATGCTAAATGCGTACCAGTTTCGTTGTTACACACATTAAAACTTCGCCCTTCGCCTAAAATGATTTTGGCTTCCCCTTAGAAGAATGGCCGCTCTATTAAGAATGGATGTACATTATGACATTTCTTTGGGCTGTAAAGATTTGCTCCGATGAAAGTGGGTTTACACTTCGAGAAGATAATTTTAATCATCGATAATTTTTTGGGGTTATCAAAAATTGCCCCGGTGAAAGTGGGTTTACACTTCTAGGAGAGAATCTCGACCATTGATAATTTTTGGGTTACTAGAAATCACCCTGATAAGGATGGATCTACCCCTTGGGAAATGAATTTTCAATCATCGATAATTTTTGGGGCTACACTTTGGGAATGGGGTCTAAATCATCGATAAACTTTTTGTGTAATTAGAGACATAAGCTTGCGAGGAAAAAAAAAAAAGCCCTCTTGATGAGCTTAGTAGTTATCTTTTTAGCTTAATTATTATACTGACCTTGACGAGCTAAAGTATTACCAAATTCAAATTCAAGAATATCTGGACAGTATACAATTGGGGTTGAGAATGGTGCTTTCATCCGTCGAATTAACGTTGCGGCCATTTTTCTCTAGCGACCTGATCCTTCTTTGATAGCCAATTACCTAAGCCTAACGTTACAACCAAAGTAAGACCTCTTGATTCTTGGTTCGGCCTTATCTAATTAGCGGAGATGACCTTCTAATAAGGTTTGGTACGTAGGAAGAGGCGTATGGTGTTTCTTGAGCTTCAAGCGAGAAGCCATGAGTGCATTAGTGCATTCGAGTCTCGTCTCGTCTCCAAAATTACGTCTAGAATTTGGCTTGAAAAAAAAATTCTGTTTTGGCCTTTTGCACATACATACAGAGATTGTATGGTATGCCTTGTATTTACATGTTGATTTAGTAAGCATTGATGTTTACATGTTTGCTTCCTTGCACTTCATTGGGAATGACTCCTGAATTCTTCTGCTGGGATTGAATCAGTTGAGAATGTGGTTTATTCAGTACTTTTAAAGGCAGATAGAAAACATGAGTTTGGGATACCTGATAGGTTGCACTCATTTTACAATCTTGGGGTACTTCTTATCGCTACTCGTGAAAGTGATACTTTGCATCTATTTCTATCAATATTCTTTGTACATATGTTTTCTATAAATGTTTTTGCATGTAATTGTAGCAGACATCCTTATAAATAGTTTTACATGTATAATTCTTGCTGCATGTCTTTTGGCATAAGATCTTCAGCGAGCATATTTCATAGATACTTTCACATACGGGCCTCTCTGAGGCTCATTTTTATAATCACCTATTTTGCGCCTTTCGTGGGCATATTTTTTGCATGCATCTCACATGCACATCATTTGCATGCATTTTGTACATGTACACATGATTTTTTTTTGCATTCGTTTCGTATGTATAGTTATCCATACACACATCACACACATCCATTTCTTCACATAGCCTTCATGTATATAATGACTTCCACTTATCTTTGCATGTGATTCTTCACACTTATGCCAGTGAATGACTCCTTAGCCTCACGGGTATGATCATGTGTATATATTTCGCATTCATAATCCCCTTGCACATATTTCATGCTTGATCTTTTGCATGTATTTCTCATTCATGATCATTTGTGGCATATATGTCATGTACACAATTCTCTACATGCAAATTATATTTCTACACACACTACACAATTAAATTTCACACATGTATAACATCGCGTGTCATTCCATACATGCATAACTCTTAGATTTCACACATGCATAACATCGCGTGTCATTCCATACATGCATTGCGTGCTATCTCATACATACATGGCTTTTCACATGCATTCCATGCATACATGGCTTTTCATACGCATTTCATGCATACACAGTGTCCTATGTCTACTAGATGATGTACAGCAATCTCAACCTCGGGACTTCACATGTCGATATTTCTCAAGCCCTCTGAAGAGGCACAATCTCAAGGTTCTCTTAAGAGGCAAATCCTTTCAAGTCCTTTGAGGAGGCCAAATATCAAAAACCTCTCAGGGGGCAATCATTTCAAAGTTGGAGGCAAATTTCTAAGTCCTCTGAGGAGGCATAACTTTCAAAGTCCTTGAGAAGGCAAAATATAAGTCATCTGAGGAGGCGGAATCCTTAAGTCCTCTGAGAAGGCATTTCCAAGTCCTCTGAGGAGGTAAATCTCAGAACATCTGCAATTTGTAAGTCTGGAGCAGACTCGGTGCAGCTCAGGAGAGCAACAGTCGCGTTTTGTAAGTCTGGAGCAGACTTGGCGCATCAACATTCGCACTTTGTAAGTCTGGAGCAGACTCGGTGCAGCTCAGGAGAGCAACCCTCGGATTTTGTAAGTCGGGAGCAGACTCGACGCATCAACATCCGCACTTTGTAAGTCTGGAGCAGACTCGGTGCAGCTCAGGAGAGCAACCCTCGCGTTTTGTAAGTCTGGAGCAGACTAGGCGCATCACCATTCGTACTTTGTAAGTCTGGAGCAGACTCGGTGCAGCTCAGGAGAGCAACCCTCGTGTTTTGTAAGTCTGGAGCAGACTCGGCGCATCACCATCCGCACTTTGTAAGTCTGGAGCAGACTCGGTGCAGCTCAGGAGAGCAACCCTCGAGTTTTGTAAGTCTAGAGCAGACTCGGCGCATCAACATTCGCACTTTGTAAGTATGGAGCAGACTCGGTGCAGCTCAGGAGAGCAACCCTCGCGTTTTGTAAGTCTGGAGCAGACTCGGCGTATCACTATCCGCACTTTGTAAGTCTGGAGCAGACTCGGTGTAGCTCAGCAGAGCAACCCTCGCGTTTTATAAGTCTGGAGCAGACACGGCGCATCACTATCCGCACTTTGTAATTCTCGAGCAGACTCGGTCAAGCTCAGGAGAGCAACCCTCGCATTTTGTAAGTCTAGAGCATACGCGGCGCATCAACATTCGCACTTTGTAAGTCTGGAGCAGACTCGGTGCAGCTCAAGAGAGCAACCCTCGCATTTTGTAAGTCTGGAGCAGACTCGTCGCATCACCATCCGCACTTTGTAAGTCTGGAGCAGACTCGGTGCAGCTCAGGAGAGCAACCCTCACGTTTTGTAAGTCTAGAGCAGACTCGGCGCATCAACATTCGCACTTTGTAAGTATGGAGCAGACTCGGTGCAGCTCAGGAGAGCAACCCTCGCATTTTGTAAGTCTGGAGCAGACTCGGCGTATCACTATCCGCACTTTGTAAGTCTGGAGCAGACTCGGTGTAGCTCAGCAGAGCAACCCTCGCGTTTTATAAGTCTGGAGCAGACTCGGCGCATCACTATCCGCACTTTGTAATTCTCAAGCAGACTCGGTCAAGCTCAGGAGAGCAACCCTCGCGTTTTGTAAGTCTAGAGCAGACTCGGCGCATCAACATTCGCACTTTGTAAGTCTGGAGCAGACTCGGTGCAGCTCAAGAGAGCAACCCTCGCATTTTGTAAGTCTGGAGCAGACTCGGCGCATCACCATCCGCACTTTGTAAGTTTGGAGCAGACTCGGTGCAGCTCAAGAGAGCAACCCTCGCATTTTGTAAGTCTGGAGCAGACTCGGCGCCTCACCATCCACACTTTGTAAGTCTGGAGTAGACTCGGTGCAGCTCAGGAGAGCAACCCTCGCGTTTTGTAAGTCTGGAGCAGACTCGGCGCATCAACATTCGCACTTTGTAAGTTTGGAGCAGACTCGGTGCAGCTTAGGAGAGCAACCCTCGCGTTTTGTAAGTCTGGAGCAGACTTGGCGTATCACTATCTGCACTTTGTAAGTCTGGAGCAGACTCGGTGCAGCTCAGGAGAGCAACCCTCGCGTTTTGTAAGTCTGGAGCAGACTCGGCGCATCACTATCCGCACTTTGTAATTCTCGAGCAGACTCGGTGCAGCTCAAGAGAGCAACCCTCGTGTTTTGTAAGTTTGGAGCAGACTCGGCGCATCACTATCCGCACTTTGTAAGTCTGGAGCAGACTTAGTGCAGCTCAGGAGAGCAATCCTCGCGTTTTGTAAGTCTGGAGCAGACTCGGCGCATCACTATCCTCACTTTTTAAGTCTGGAGCAGACTCGGTGCAGCTCAGGAGAGCAACTCTCGCGTTTTGTACGTCTGGAGCAGACTCGGCGCAACACTTCAACACTTTGAATCTTGGTAGCGATTCAGTGTAATTTCAGAACTTCCGTACCTTGAATCTTGGTAGCTATTCGGTGCAAACACTTTGAATCTTGGTAGCGATTCAGTGTAATCCCAAAATTTCTGCACCTTGAATCTTGGTAGCGATTTGGTGCAAACACTTTGAATCTTGGTAGCGATTCAGTGTAATCCCAAAATTTCCGCACCTTGAATCTTGGTAGCGATTCGGTGCAAACACTTTGAATCTTGGTAGCGATTCAGTGTACTTTTAGAACTTTCGCACTTTGAATCTTGGTAGCGATTCGGTGCAAACACTTTGAATCTTGGTAGCGATTCAGTGTAATTTCAAAACTTCCGCATTTTGAATCTTGGTAGCGATTCGGTGCAAACACCTTGAATCTTGGTAGCGATTCGGTGTAATTTTATAACTTTCGCTCTTTAAATCTTGGTAGCGGTTCGGTGCAATCACTTTGTAGCTTATATAACAGCTCGGTGATGTCTCAACACTTTTGCACTTTAAATCTTGGTAGCGATTCAGTGCAATCTCAGAACTTTCACACTTTGTAATCTTGGTAGCGATTTGGTGCAATCACTTTGTAGTTTAGACAACAGCTCGGCGATGTTTCAGTACTTTCGCACTTTGAATCTTGGTAGCGATTCAGTACAACCTCATAACTTTCGCACTTTGAATTTTGGTAGTGATTCGGTGCAAGCACTTTGAATCTTGGTAGCGATTCAGTGCAATTTCAGAACTTTCGCACTTTGAATCTTGGTAGCGATTCAGTGCAATCAATCAACGCAAGTCCTCTCCGAGGGCAAAATAACCCAAGTCCTCTCCGGGGGCAAATCAACCCAAGACCTCTCAGGGGGCAGTCACTCCTTCAAAGTCCTCTTAAGAGGCAACTCCAAATGGTTAAACACCGACCCGGCTGAGGCTAGACACCGCACAGATTAGATGACGAGACGAGGCTAACGGTACAAACCAGCCACCGTGCAGACCGAGGTGAGGTTAGAGGGGCGCCAGCAATGGAACAGATCGCAAATAGAGGCTGTAGTCAGAGAGTACTACATCTCACAAACTCCGTGCAGGCCGAGACGAGGCTAGCGGAACACTCATGGTAGAACAGACCACAGATCGAGGTTGTAGTCAGAGAGTACTGCACCTCATAGCCACCTTGCAGGTCGAGACGAGACCAGTAGGGTCACCCGTATCAAATTCATTCACCGCTGAGCAGACCGAGACGAGGCCTGCCAGATGAAGACAGGCAACCGTTTGCTCCTACGCAACGTCATCAAGATAAGGTCTGGTATCCTCAGGTAAGTAATCCTCTCTCTTCCTTCTTTGAATTTTGGCTCACCTAGGTGTCTAGCCACTAGCTTCTCCAAAATTGGGGGCAACTGGAAACACCGGGTTCTGAGTCAGATTTTGATGGCAGTTTTGGGTTCTTGATAAATTCCTCCAAACAAAAAAAATAATAATAAATACATAAAATATGTAGGTAAAATTCAAAATTAAAAGAAAAAATAAAAATTTAGGATAAGGTTAATTTAATTAGATGAATCGAAAATTAAGATTAGGTTAATTTAATTAGTTAATATTGTAAGATAAATTGATAATTAAGGTTAGTTGATTAATTAGTTAATGTTTTAGGATAATTTAAATTGAAAAAAAATAAAATAGATAAATATAGGGTTTAATTAGATAAAATAGATGTCGTAGTTTTAGTAAATTAATTAAATTAAGAAAGTAGAAAAATATATTTAATTAGTAATGTTTAATTAATTGATGTGTTTAGTTTAAGTGTGTAAATTAGTTAAAATAGAACTAAATAAAAATAAAAAATAATAAAAAACGGAGGGACTTATTAGGTGAACCTATTTACCCTAATTTGGGGATATAAAAAGAAAGAGATGAGCAAAAGATTGCGAGGGGCTCTCTCGACTGAACAAAAATTGAAAGAAGAAGAAAATTGAAAAAATAAGAAAAAGAGAGAACAAGAGAGAGCAGGGGATGGGTTAAAGAACAAATAAAGGAAAATCAAAGTAAAAGAAAAGAAAAAGAGAGAACAAGAGAGAGCAGGGGATGGGTTGAAGAACGAAGAAAGGAAAATCAAAGCAAAAGAAAAGAAAAGAGATAGGAAGAGAGAGGAGGTGGCCGGCCATAGAAACAAAAGAATTGAAGGGAAAAGAAAATATAAAAGAGAGAGCAAGTGAGTAAAACCAAAATCAAAGAAATCAAAGAAGAAATAAGGGAAATTAAAAGCAAAGAAGAAACGAGGGCCAAAACGCAGACCAGAGGGCGCCGGAGCGGAAAAAGAAGGAAAAAAAAAGGAGAGGGAGGCGGTGCCTCCGCCGGCCAGCCACGGCGGTCAACCGCCGCACGCGCCTCGCCATCATGGAGAGCAGGCCCGGACGAAGCTCCCTATGGCCGCCGTTCCTCCATCTGCCGCCGGCAGCAAGCGCGTCAAAGAAGAAGTCCGGCGACGCTTCGTGGCGTTTTCCGGCGAGGTAGTTGTTCTTCCGGCGCGTGACTACCGCCGCCTCACTCCCGGTGTCCCGATCTCACTTCCGGTGATGGCTGTGTCGGCCACCCCCCTCCGACGGCGGCTCCGACGAGGTAAGTTCCTATCTCCTTTATATTTTATTTAATTATTAATATTATTATTATTATTATTATTATTATATATTTATTTATTTATTATTATTATTATTATATGTATTTATTATTATTTAATATTTTTTATATTATTTATTATTATTATTATTATAATTATTATTATTATACATTTATTTATTTTCTGTTTATTATTATTATTATTGCTATTATTATTATTATTACATTATTATTGTTATTATTATTTTTATTTATCTATTATTAGTATTATTGAGTTATATTAATTGTATTTTTATTCATGTTATTTATTTATTATTAGATTCATCATTGTATTTATTTGTTATTGGTTAATGGTTATTGTATTTTGTGATTATTTGTTATTATCATTATTAATGTTATTGTGTTGTGTTATTATTATTATTATTATTATTATTATTATTATTTAATATTAGTTTGTATCTTCGTTATTATGTTTTTATTATTAGTATTTTTGTTATTAATATTATTTAATTTATTCTTATTTTACATTATTTATTATTACTATTATTATTATTATTATCATTGTTATTATTGGGTATATTTAGTTATTATTAATTATCATTGTGTTTTGTTGTTATTTTATTATTATTATTATTATTATTATTATTATTATTATTATTATTATTATTATTATTATTATTATTATCATTTTTATTCATGTTATCATTCTTACTTTGCATTATTGCTATTATTATTATTATTATAATTAATATTATCATTTATTATTATTATTATTATTATTATTATTATTATTATTATTATTATTATTATATTATTATTTTGTTACTATTGTTATTATTATTATTTTTATTATAATTATCATTATCTGTTTGTTTATTCATCATTATCATCTTACAGTAATATCATTAGCATCGTTATTTTTATTTTCATTGGTCATTTTAATTGTCGTTTGCGCTTTTATATTCATTAATTCTCAATTCATTTCATTCAATTATTCATTTAGTCCATTATTAACTAACACTGTTTTCTGTCTTTGCCGCAATGCGAGGAGCATGTGGTCCACCTATGGAGTTAAGCGAAGTATGGTTGGGACAAGTGGATTATAATTTATTTATTTTAAAATATGTAATTATTTTATTCTTGTTTATTCATTTGTGGTCTGTAATAATAAAAGATTTTTGACCGCGCTTAAAAAAAGAACCACCACACAAATGTTTTATACTAAATGATATTTGTTAATAAAACTGGACTAATGTCCTGGTTTTCACCCCAAAGCAAAGGTTTAAATTCATTTGAGAACTCAAAACTTTTCATAAAAAGTAATTGAGAACCAATGTTCCCGCCTAAAAGAATAGTCCGATTTATGTATGTATTTTTATCATTTTTTTTATGGTTTCATATTTGTTTTCATATAATTGTAATTATATTTTTTTTACTGCTTTTTATACGTGCTTGTAATGCGCTTTAATTTTATTGTATAATTTGCATGTGAGAGAAGAGATAAAATAATTGATCTCAAAAACCCATTCACATAATATTAACCAAAGGTATGAATAAGAGTGAGGTCCCGAACTCTCTCTGGTTTTGGCCCTCATAAGGTTAGAATTACTTTCCCGATGTTTTATCGGGTGGCGACTCCATGATCCTACCTTATGGTAGCCCGATAGACGGTGAGGTCGTCTACACCATGCTCCCCTGCCGAGTCATGCTGCCCTTCACGACTCGGAACAAATCATCCTACACTGGAAATCCAGCAATCACGAGAACTGGAATACCAAATTCTATCGCGCTCGCGATAGTGTCGTGTCTCCCAAATCTCAGAAAAAATGCAGGAAGCTCAGAGTTCCTAAAATCAAATCCAAACTTCCACTCACCTCAATTCAAACCTTCTAATCACCATGAACAATATAAAACCCAACTTTTACACCAATAAACACAATCAAACAAGAGATAACAAGATCAAAATTCAATATTTAACAAAACCTACAAAAAGCTACAAAGGTTCATCCAATTCCCAATGTGATACAATAACTCAACAAGGCATTCCAAACTCAAATTAAACAAAATCCATAGCAATTAGACCCACACAATCCACATTAACCACCAGATTCCCAAGAAACTAATCAAAATTACAAAATCATAAAAAGTGCATCAAAAAGCACATAAATCCCAAACCTCGAAATCCTAAGCTCCAAATCAATGAGCACCACTCACACTTGCCTTCTGTTTCCCCTTGGGATAGCGAAGAGGCACCTCTAAACAAAGATACCAAAAAAAATCACACAACCACAAAATCCCTAGATTAGAACACATTCTAACACAGTCTAGAGAAAAGACAAAAGAGAAGAAGAAAACCCAACAAAGGTTACCAATAAATTCTTGATTTGATCAATTTCCACCAAAATCTCAACCAAAGGAAGATGGATCAAGATGAAACAAGATGAAGAGGAAGAAGAGCAGAAGAAACGGCGTTAGGAGGAAGAGAACGGGAGAGCAAGGCAGCCAATTGCTGCTCTCTCTTTCTCTCTCCTTGCTATTTATATCCCCTACTAAATCCCTTACCACTTGTCATCCTACCATTGGTGGAATTTAACCACTCACACCCTATAACCATATGTGCAACCACACTTTACCATAACCCACAAAACATGCATATACCCTACAGTAAATAACACATGCCAAAACACACACATGCAACGTGGCTCAAACTATTAGGGTGGGGAACGGGGTATGACAACTCTCCCCTACTAACAAGAATTTCGTCCTCGAAATTCTCACCTGAACTAAACAACTGCGGATACTGAGTCCTCATCACCGCCTCTGGTTCCCAAGTTGCTTCTTCAACCCCATGATGCTACCATAACACTTTAATCATAGGAACTTACTTGCTTCTCAACTATCTTACCTCTCTGGCTAAAATTGCTTTCAGCTCTTAATCATATGAATAATCAGGCTGAATCCTGATATCCTGAACTGTTAGCACATGTGACGGATCCGATCTGTACCGGCGAAGCATCGATACATGGAAAATATCATGCAACCTTGCCAAGTCCATCAGTAAAACCAACTTATAGGCTACAGGACCAACCTTTTCCAAAACCTTGAAAGGCCCAATGAATCGAGGACTAAGTTTGCCCTTCTTGCCAAAACGAAATACTTTTCTCCAAAACGACACCTTAAGGAACACCTTGAACAACCTATCCTTAGCCACTTTCAGATTCTATTGCACCACTCGAATCTTCTCTTCCGTATCCCTTACCATCTCTGGCTCAACAAAGGAACGCTCGATCAATTCTTTCCAACAAACTGGAGTCCTACACTGTCGACCATATAGGGCTTCAAACGGTGACATCCCGATGCTCGACTGATAGCTATTGTTGTAAGCAAACTCCATAAGCTGTATACACTTGTCCCAACTACCCGAAAATTCCAGAGCACAAGCCCGAACCATATCGGCTAAAATCTAGATAACCCACTCTGACTGACCATCAGTCTGAGGATGAAATGCTGTACTGAAATTCAACTGAGTACCCATAGCTAATTGCAACTCTTTCCAAAATTTTGATGTAAACCTCGGATCCCAATCTGATACTATCGACAATGGACCACAATACAAGCCAACTTATCCATCGAGTAGCCAACTCTAATCGGCAGAAAATGCACTGACTTGGTAAGCCGATCCACAATCACCCAAACTGAATCATGCTTCCTCTGACTCAATGGCAAACCCGACATGAAATCCATGGCGATGTCGTCCCACTTCCACTAAGGAATGGATAAAGGATTGAGCAATCTCGAAGGAACTTGATGCTCATCCTTTACCTGCTGACAAGTTAAACACTTAGCCATAAACTCCACGATGTCTCTCTTCATCCCAGACCACCAATAAAACTGCTTTAGATCTCGATACATCTTCTCACTACCGGGATGCAAAGTAAAGACTGTAACGCCCATTCCCGACCACTAGATTAGCTCCGCTAATGTAGTAAAAAACAGCCGCTACACAGACACACATGCATGCTTTATAATAGTAATTTCATGCCAACATTCTGAACAATAAAATTTCATCATCAAATATGCATTCTCATGCATCATATGTCATAGGTTCTCATGTTTTCCAACATACACACATACTTACATATATACACAAGCATTCATTAAGATTACAATACTTAGTTATAACAGCTTTACATATTCCAAATGTTCAATATGTCTTACATAACTGGTACAAACACATTGATACCTCCAAAACCTACACTAAGAAGTAGTCCTAGTGTTGACCGTTGTTAACGCGGATTTGTCCTTCCAAAATCACCTTGCGATCGAACCTACACGGATTAGAAAAGAAACCCGTGCTAAGTGATAACGCGTAGTGGGGAACACATACATAGTATATGCATAAACACAACATTAATATTATATATGCATCAAGTTAAGGTTCATGCCTAAGTCAACAAGTCCAGAACATTTATGTATCATTATATTCATAGCATTGCTACTAATTCACATTTTCATAAAACATGCATTTGATTGGTATATACATAATACTTAATCACTTAACTAAATAGCTTACATAGGTTTTGCATAAATTCATCAAGTATGAAGGATCCACACAAATCAACTTAACAGTTAGGATTATCTTTATCTTTTACATTTAGGTTTGCCTGCAATTCAATGACGCGGATAACGGGTATCGCATTGGTACCCCCGAGGTACTATAATTTCATTATAATTCAATATATCCGTGGATACACATATACGCATTTGTACCCTAAGGTATAGTGACTCAACAAGATCAATATTCCACATTTAAGAATCAAAGAAGGATTTATTTAGCATTGTGACTCCAGAGGAGTCAGACGCATTGGGCTGCAACACTTGAACCTATAGGCATGCCTATCTATCCACTACTTGACTCGCAGTCTAAAGTTGATTAATTTCATTATTGATTTCATAATTGTTAATTCTAATAGCACATACAGAAACCAACTCCAAGTTCTCCTCGTTGCATACTTACAAAGCATTAACAAATCCACATTACTCTTTTACACATCACATAACACTTGAACAACTTGCAATCAAATCATTAACTAACAAGTAATTGAATTCATTAGTCATCTTACAAATATGTATAGTTGCTTCATATAACCTTGGTATCAAACTCATATAAAATGCCAACATGTTTGGCTAAAAGCCACACAATTAATAATCCAAAATAAATTAGGGTTCCTTGCCAAAATAGGGTACCTCATGGTCACAACCAGTTTGGTTGTCACCGTGACATACTGAGGTCTTCAAAACAGAGTGCAAGCTAAGGTACTTCATGGTCACAACTAATTTGGTTGCCACCGTGACATACCATTCACTCCCCAAAATAAAATGTAAAATGAGGTATCTCACGGTCACAACCATTTTGGTTGCCACCGTGACATACCATGCACTCCCAAAATAGAATGTAAAATAAGGTATCTCACGGTCACAACCATTTTGGTTGTCACTATGAGATACATCACACTTCCGGGCAGAATGCCATCAATGGCACCTCGCGGTCACATCCAATTTGGTTGTCACCATGACATACCATACTCAGTCAGGCAGAATGGAGTTCCTGCATACCTCATGGTGGCAATCTCTTTGGTTGTCACCGTGACCTATGCAAAAACACGATAACACAGCTGTGTTCTACCCAAACACAGCTATGCTCCTTGCCTCAATTCTCATATCACTTTCAAGACCTCAAAACCAATTTCCTTTTTGTCATTCAAGCCAAGCAATTCTTCAATAACATAATAACTAACACATACCTGCTTTTCACTAAGCCAATCTCATCCAAATTATATAAGATATAGCACATACACAATTTCAATACTTAACATACCATTCAAAATGTTATAAACACAACACTAGTCTCATATCTATTTGATCTAGTCAACTTATTCACTCACTTCATTAGGAACTCAGATTACAAATTTAGTTCATGCTTAATCAATTACACAAACAAGCACAAATCATGCCAATAGACTCATAGGGTTAGTTCCCAAACCTCGTCGCCTATGCTCCTAACGTTCATCGAGTACTTGTTTCTCCGATTTTTGCCTTTCCCTTGTCTTTCTTTAGTCCTTCCTCTACAAATACCATTCCAATTTCTAGAATTGGACACAATTCATCAATCCTCCATCCACATCAAACCAAAACTAGAAAGAGTAGAAAATGAAAAGAAATCAATTACTAAACCACTTATCTTCAAATTTTAACCACTTAATCTTACTCCACATAGCAACAATTCATAGAATCAACTTAACACTTCCTAGGAAATCACACGGAAAGAAGGAGTAGTGACGGCTGAATTGCAGAAAATGGAAATGGCTAGAAACATGCACTCATGGTCCTTTCTCTCTCCTCAACACAATATATATGCATGTAGATGGTGGTGGTGGCAGCACAATGAAGTGCCACTCAGATTCCACTCACAATTCTGCCTCTCAATTAATTTAGTTAAACACAACTTAAATGTTAGTTAATCCACCATAATCCCAATCCTGTAAAATTATGGCTTAGCCACTAAACTTTCCTTTAACTTTTCAATTAGATCCTTCTTTTATTACAATCAAGTCCCAAATCACACAATCAATTCACAACACCCCCAATTAAATCATTTGCAACTAGGGTACATTTTTGGCCATTATAACTCTCCCCTCCTAAAAAGAATTTCGTCCGCAAAATTCATACCTGAGTCAAATAAGTGAGGATGTTGTTCCCGCATAGCAGCTTCAGGCTCCCATGTTGCCTCTTCTACACCATGGTGTTTCCAGAGCACCTTAACAAGTGGAATTTGTTTATTGCGAAGCTGCCTTACTTCCCTTGCAAGAATTGCCTTCGGTTTCTCATCATAAGAAAAATCTGGCTGAACTTCCACTTCTTGCACAGGTAACACATGAGATCCATCCGATCGGTACCTTCTCAACATAGACACATGGAAGACATCATGAAGCTTAGCTAAAGCCGGAGGCAATGCCAATCGATAAGCCACTGAGCCCACTCTATCTAACACTTCATATGGTCCAATGAACCTCGGACTCAATTTCCCTTTCTTGCCAAACCTCAATACCTTCCTACAAGGAGATACTTTTAAAAACACTTTGTCACCTATTCCAAATTCAATGCACTTTCTTTCTAATCCGCAAAAGACTTCTGTCTGTCACTGGCTGCTTTCAGTCGCTGTTGTATAAGCTTTGCTTTCTCTTCTGTATCTCGTACCAATTCTTGTCCAACAATTCTGTGTTAACCCAATTCTGTCCAGCAAATCGACGTACGACACTTCCTTCCATATAAGACTTCATATGGTGCCATGCCAACACTTGTTTGATAACTGTTGTTATAAGCAAATTCCATGAGTGGAAGATACTTATCCCAACTCTTTGAGAAGTCCAGAACACATGATCGTATTAAATCTTCCAATACTTGAATAACCCTTTTCGATTGTCCATTGGTCTGCGGATGAAACGCAGTGCTAAAATTCAACTTCGTACCCAATGCAGCCTGTAAACTCCTCCAAAACTTAGAGGTGAATCTTGGATCTCTATCAAAAATAATTTATAAAGGTACCCCATGCAGTCGAACAATCTCCTTCACATACAATTCAGCTAACCGATCCATTGAATAATCCATTCGAATTGGTATAAAGTGAGCTGACTTCGAAAATCTGTCCACTATTACCCATACTACATCTTGTTGCTTTGAAGTCAAAGGCAATCCAGAAACAAAATCCATATTAATATTGTCCCATTTCCATTGTGGAATGGAAAGAGGATTCAATAACCCATGTGGAACTTGATGTTCCTGCTTCACTTGCTGACATGTCAAACGTTTAGACACATAGTCTACAATGTCCTTCTTCATACCTGGCCACCAATACAATTGCTTCAAATCCTGATACATTTTGTTCCCGCCTGGATGCATAGTAAAAATAGTATTATGGGCCTCATACATCAATCTCTTCTTCAACATTTTTTCACTCCAACACATACTCGATTCTTGTAAAGCAATACTCCATCTTCACCGACTGAATATTCAGTCTTGTCACAACTTTTAATTGACCGCAGAGTTTGTTGCAATTTAAAGTCACTCCTTTGTGCAGCTATCAATTCATCCTTTAAAACCGGTCTTGCCTTCAATTGAGCTAGCAATGCTCCGTCTGCAGTAAACCTCCACTTTACTTGCTTTAACTGCAAAGCCGAGACAGACTTCCTACTCATTGCATCTGCCACAATGTTAGCTTTACCTGGGTGATAGTCCACAATGTAATCATAGTCTTTAAACAGCTCCAGCCATTTACGATGTCTCAAGTTCAATTCTTTTTGAGTTAACAAATATTTCAAACTCTTGTGATCAGTGTAAATTTTACACTTCTCATCATACAAGTATTATCGCCAAATCTTTAAAGAGAACACTACTGCTGCCAATTCCAGATCATGCGTCGAGTAACTCTGCTCATGCGGTTTCAGTTGCCTGGAGGCATATGCTATTATCTTCCCATCTTGCATTAACACACACCCCAAACCTATTCCCGAAGCATCACTATGCAAAACATATTCTTCGCCAGAGATAGGCTGTGTGAAGATCGGTGCTTCCATTAACATCGTTTTTAGCTAATCAAAGCTTGTCTGACACTTCTCTGATCATTCAAATTTAACCCCTTTTCGAAGCAACCTCGTCAATGGCGAAGCTATCACTGAAAACCCTTTCACAAATCTTATGTAATACCCAGGTAGCCCTAGGAAACTGTGAATTTCAAGCACATTCCTAGGTGGCTTCCAATTCACAATTGCTTCAATCTTAGCCGGATCCACCTTAATACCTTTAAAGGATATCACTTGGCCTAGAAAAGTCAATTCCCGCAGCCAAAACTCACACTTACTCAATTTAGCATACAACTGATGTTTCCGTAATGTCTGAAGCACAATTCCCAAGTGCTGCTCATGCTCTTCCTCATTCTTTGAGTACGACAAACTGATCAAAATATGGCATGAACACTCTATTCAATAAGTCCATGAATGCAGCAGGCGGATTAGTCAACCCGAATGGCATTACTAAGAATTCATAATGTCCATATCGAGTTCTGAATGCAGTCTTGGGTATGTCCTCTCTCTTCACTTGTAACTGATAATACCCAGACCATAAGTCTATCTTAGAAAACACACATGCTCCTCTCAATTGGTCAAATAAGTCGTCACTTCTAGGTAGAGGGTACCAATTCTTCACTGTCACTTTTTTCAGCTATCGATAATTAATACACATCCTCATAGTCCCATCTTTCTTCTTGACAAATAGGACTGGTGCTCCCCAAGGAGAAACACTAGTATAGACACCGGGTCTTGAGGTAGTCCAGGTCAGAGTTACTCGATGAAGAGATCAACGTTGGTTTTCGGATAAATGGGTGAAATTCGGAGGTTTTTGTCTTCCATGTTTTGCGAGGATTAAAATCTTTTTCGTTAGCATGAAGTTTTAATAGAGTTTGATAAATTTTAGTTGAAATTGAGAGTTTTGCTCCACATACGGGATTCCCGTCTGTGTAGGGGCGCCCATCCCTATTTGGGGTGATCCCTGTCTCTAGGCTTAGTGGGGACAGACGCGTGGCGGTATAGGGATGCCCGTCCCTAGTACCGCGCCCCGTCTGTAGTCAGTTTTCCACGTGTGCCCTTAGTAGGGACGGCTGTCGGTATCTGCAGGGAAGCCCGTTGGTACGTTAACTGATCAGATCACGCCGGATTGGATAAAATTTAATCTCTTTTCCTTCAAAATGGGGATAAGATTTATTAAAAATTTGAATTTTAAAGTCCTTTTAAAATTCAAACTTTGGGTTGAGGCTTATCTGAATTATTTCCTAAAATCCTATAAATAGTGGATTAAATTCCATTTTTAGGGGTTAGAAGTTTTGAGAATTTTTGTGAGAAAAGTGATTATTTTTTATAAGAAAAGTTCTTTGGAGAAAAGTTATTAAATTTTTTTCGAGAGATCATTTTTAGAAAAGTTTTTGTGAGCAACTTACTCAAAAAGTTTATAAAATCTCTGTTCATTTGCAGAATATTTTTTTGATAAAATTTCTTCCAATTAATTGATTCCTTCGAATTTTTCTTTACGAATTAAGCCAAATTGAGGTAACGAAATTCATTTGTTTCCATCAATACAGCTAATTCAAACACTCAATTGCTATCAGATTTTCAAGGGAAGAAAAGTATAAATCTTCTTTCTCTGACTTTTTACTTGATTCTTGCGAAGCATACGGGAATCAGAATCATTCGACATTCACCCTAAAATGTAAAATCCGAGGGTAAACATTCTGGATTAATATTTGTATAATTTTATTTGATTTACATTAATTCTTTATATATATTTTATTATTCTATTTTTTAATCTTTTACAAAGAACTGAAAGTTTTTCTCTTCTAATTGTTTCCCCATACTGGGGACGGCTGCTGGCACAGTACAGGAGGCCGTCCCTAGGCAAACTCTCATGTTTTTAATTAATAAATTTTATCTTTCAACTCATTTCTATTAGAATTTCTCGTTCTTTTATTTTTATTTTTATCCACGCTTTTGAAGCTAACGTGTTTATCCCTATGAGTTATTTTCTGACCATTTGGAGTTGGAGTTCTGAAAGATAGGGGTTGCGTCAGTCTGAGGACTTCCACTCGGGTTCTTTCTTTACCCTTATCTTTTATTCATGTTATTATGTAAATGGTTTTAATGTCGTTAAAGGAAAAAAGGCCAAAAGATTTCTAACAGTTAACTTTGGGATTTTCTTGGAAGTTGTGGACCAATGTCCCGTTTTAGCCAATAAAATTGACGCTTCATGAAAAATCACTTTTTGTAATAAAATATGCATGGTAGGACCAATGTCCTCATTCCAATGAATACCTCGTTTTATGCATGTGTTGTACTTTTACAAGTGGAAGTTGCATTCCGCTCCTGGTGTTATTGTAATATATTTTTGAATGCCTTATCTTGATTTTTACTTCCTTTTACCGCTTTTAACGTGAATGATTGCGCCTTTAATTAAAATGCATCGTGTGGAAAGATGGTGAAACAATGAATTCAAAACTTAATTATAATACTGATCAAGGTATAAATAAATGAGATGTCCCGAACTCACTCTGGTCTTTAGGGCTCAATGAGGCGAGAGGTCTAGGACTTCCAAGACACCTCTTGAGTCTCACCAAAAGACTTAAATATACAAATCCTAGGCTCTAGGGGGTAGAGGTTGAGACCTCCAAAATCTCTCTGGCTAGCCCAAGATGGATATGTATGCGCCGTCTTAGGCGCGACGAGGCTAGACGGCCCTTCCCAATGTTCTATTGGGTGGCGACTCCAAGAAACCTCATTGTTGCCCAAAATAGACGCACTTGTAAATACCTTACAAGTTTAAATGAATCCCATCCTGATCGCCCTCAAGCGGACTTTTGGGAGGCCATGGGGTTCGGCGCGCATCACAACTAGGTCTTATGAAACCCCTGTCCAATAATTCCTGCAACCGAGCTTTTAGCTCCTTCAATTCAGTAGGAGCCATTCTATAAGGCGCTTTAGACACTGGCACTATTCCAGGCAGAACATCAATGGACAGTTCCACCTCCCTTACTGGTGGCACACCACTCAGTTCTTCCGGAAACACATCAGGAAACTCCCGTACTATGGGTATATCCTGAATCCTTACTTGCTCTCTTTTAGAATTTAATACAAGAGCCAAGTGAGCCTCACATCCCTTCCTCAAACACCGGCATGCTTGCATTGCTGATACCACATTCACAAGAGGATTCGCACTAACTCCCCTCACTGACACTTTACTTCCCTTACAATCACGGAGTACCACTCTCTTCCTCTTACAGTCAACTACCTCATTATATTTACTTAGCCAATCCATACCCAATATTAGATCAAACTCATCAAAAGGTAACTCAATCAAATCAACTGGAAACACACTATCCTGAACTGCCAATGAACAACCCTTATACACTTTGTTCACATTCACACTATTCCCCAAAGGACTTGATGCACATATGTTATATTTCAAACATTCAGCATTAGGCATTCTATCACATATCTTTTTAGAACACACATACGAATGAGTTGATCTAGGGTCAATTAATGTAAACATTTCTACATCATAGAGTAGAAAAGTACCTGCTATAACTTCAGGTGCGTCCTACTCCTCTCAAGCCTTCATCGCATAAGCCCAAGGTGGAGCCATAGTAGGTCTGTTCACTGTTTTTGAATTAGCTGCACCTCTGGATTGGCCACCTCTGCCTCGTCCTCTACCTCTTCCTCTATTAACTGGAGGTAGATTAGAACCACCTCTGCTCTATTCCTGCTGATTTCCAGTTGCCTCGTAAGCTTTTGGAGAGTTTGCTAAGAAATGTTCAGTACTTCCACACCTAAAACATGCACCGGTCACTTTCCAGCATTCCCCTCTATGTCTTTTGCCTCAATGGGGACACTCATCCACTTCATTATTGGTACCAGATATACCTCTAGCAGATCTAGTTACAGAAGGTGCTCCTCACTTCTTACCACTTGCTGCTGAACTAATCACAGATTTTGCCAGTGGTGCTATCTGAGAATCTCTTGGTCTTTTGCCCATATTAGACCCACCTCGATTGAAATTCCTTTTCTGCATCCTTTCTCTTTACACTCCCAGTGACCTCTTCGCTTGCATAACTGCTTGAACTATCCGGTAGTAACTTACATTCTACTCGGTAGTCAGCGAGATCAGTAGTGCTTTAATCTCTTCATTCAGCCCTTCTTCAAACTGCTGACATCTGAACTCCTTAGTCAATACACCTTTTGGTGCATATTTACTCAATCGACATAACTCCTTCTCATACTCTGCCACGGTCATTGTTCTCTGTCTCAAATTTAGAAATTGCTTCCAATTTGCCTCCTTATATGCCTTGGTCACAAACTTATTTCGGAACTCCCTCTCAAAGAATTCCCAGGTGATAGGATCCGGAAGCATCGGATGCTGCAGAACTAATTTCCACCAATCGTATACTGCACCCTGAAGCAGCGATACCACACACTCAACTTGTTGTTCCAGAGGACATCTTATTTCTCCCAGAACTCTTTGCACCTTCTCTATCTAGTATTCTGCCTTTTTAGACTCATCCAGCCTTGTAGCATGAAGCTCTTCCACCCCATGCTTTCTTAACAATTCTACTGGAGCCTTCGATGCCATCATTCAGTCCAGCACCTTTGCCATATCTTGTGACATCTTTAATAAGGCCTCCATTGGGACCATTGGAACCTCATTTCCATAACTGACTGGCCTTGACTGACCAGACCCCGTCACCTCTACTTCTCGGGGATTAACACTTTCGGCTGTTTCCTCTCTTAAGTGGTGACTAGGGTCGTCACTAGGATCCATCGATCTACAAAATTTAAACAAGGACATTCGCATTTGGTCAACACTACTATACACATCCTAACCACCCAGTTACCCAGAAAAGACTAAACCTAGGCTCTGATACCACAACTTGTAATGCCCATTCCCGACCACTAGATTAGCTCTGCTAATGCAGTAAAAAACGGTCGCTACAAGACACACATGCATGCTTTACTATCACAATTTCATGCCAACACTTTGACCAATAAAATTTCATCATGAAATATACATTTGCATGCATCATATGTCATAGGTTCTCATGTTTTCCAACATACACACATAGTTACATATATACACAAGCAAAGTTTAAGATTACAATACTTAGTTATAACAGCTTTACATATTCCAAATGTTCAATATGTCTTACCTAACTGGTACAAACACATTGATACCCCCAAAACCTACACTAAGAAGTAGACCTAGTGTTGACCATTGTTAATGCAGATTTGTCCTTCCAAAATCACCTCGCGATTGAACCTACACGGATTAGAAAAGAAACGCGTGCTAAGCGATAACGCTTAGTGGGGAACACATACATAGTTTATACATAAACACAACATTAATATTATATATGCATTATGTTAAGGTTCATGCCTAAGTCAACAAGTCCAGAACATTTATTTATCATTATATTCATAGCATTGCTACTAATTCACATTTTCATAGAACATGCATTTGCTTGGTGTATACATAATACTTAATTACATAACTGAATAGCTTACATAGGTTTTGCATAAATTCATTAAGTATGAAGCATCCACACAAATCAACTTAATAGTTGGGATTATTTTTATATTTTACTTTTAAGTTTGCCTGCAATTCAATGATGCGGATAACGGGTATCGCATTGGTACCCCCGAGGTTCTATAATTTCATTCTAATTCAATGTATCCGTGGATACACATATACGCATTTGTACCTTAAGGTACAGTGACTCAACAAGATCAATATTCAACATTTAAGAATCCAGCAAGGATTTATTTCGCATTGTGACTCCAGAAGAGTCGGACGCATTGGACTGCAAAACTTGACCCTATAGGCATGCCTATCTATCCACTACTTGACTCGCAGGCTAAAGTTGATTAATTTTGTTATTGATTTCATAATTGTTAATTCCAATAGCACATACATAAACATACTCCAAGTTCTCCTCTTTGCAAACTTACAAAGCATTAACAAATCCACATTACTCTTTTCCACATCACATAACACTTGAACAACTTGCAATCAATTCATTAACTAACAAGTAATTGAATTCATTGGTCATTTTACAAATATGTATATTTGCTTCATATAACCTTGGTATCACACTCATATAAAATGCCAACAAGTTTGGCTAAAAGCCACATAATTAATAATCCAAAACAAATTAGGGTTCCTTGCAAAAATAGGGTACCTCACGGTCATAACCAGTTTGGTTGTCATCGTGACATACTGAGGTCTTCAAAACAGAATGCAAGCTAAGGTACCTTACGGTCACAACCAATTTGGTTGCCACCGTGACATACCATGCACTCCCCAAAACAAAATGTAAAATGAGGTATCTCACGGTCACAACCATTTTGGTTGCCATCATGACATACCATGCACACCCAAAACAAAATGTAAAATGAGGTATCTCACGGTCACAACCATTTTGGTTGTCACCATGAGATACATCACACTTCCGGGCAGAATGCCATCAATGGCACCTCACGGTCACAACCATTTTGGTTGTCATCGTGACATACCATACTCAGTCAGGCAGAATGGAGTTTCTGCATACGTCACGGGGGCAATCTCTTTGGTTGTCACCGTGACCTATGCAAAAACACCATAACACAGCTGTGTTCTACCAAAACACAGCTATGCTCCCTGTCTCAATTCTCATATCACTTTTAAGACCTCAAAACCAATTCCCTTTTTGTCATTCAATCCAACCCATTCTTCAATGACATAACAATTAACACATACTTGATTTCCACTAAGCCAATCTCATCCAAATTACATAAGATATAACACATACACAATTTCAATACTTAACATAGCATTCAAAATGTTATAAACACAACACTAGTCTCATAACTATTTGACCTAGTCAACTTTTTCATTTACTTCATTAGGAACTCAGATTACAAATTTAGTTCCTGCTTAATCAATTACACAAACAAGCACAAATCATGCCAATACACTCATAGGGTTAGTTCCCAAACCTCGTCGCTTATGCTCCTAACATTCACCGAGTACTTGTTTCTCTAATTTTTGCCTTTCCCTTGTCTTTCTTTACTCTTTCCTCTACAAAAACCATTCCAATTTCCAGAATTTGACATAATTCATCAATCCTGCATCCACATCAAACCAAAACCAGAAAAAGTAGAAGATGAAAAGAAATCAATTACTATACCACTTACCTTCCAATTTTAACCACTTAATCCTAGTCCACAAAGCAATAATTCATAGAATCAACTTAACACTTCTTAGGAAATCACACGGACAGAAGAAGTAGAGAGAATTGAATTGCAGAAAATAGAAATGGCTGGAAACATGAACTCATGGTCCTTTCTCTCTCCTCAACACAATATATATGCATGTAGATGGTGGTGGTGGCAGCACAATGAAGTGCCACCTGGATTCCACTCAAAATTCTGCCTCTCAATTAATTTAGTTAAACTCCACTTAAATGTTAGTTAATCCACCATAATCCCAATCTTATAAAATTACGGCTTAGCCACTAAACTTTCCTTTAACTTTTCAATTAGATCCTTCTTTTATTACAATTAAGTCCCAAATCACACAATCAATTCACACACACCCCCAATTAAACCATTTACAACTAGGGTACATTTTCGGCCATTACAAAGATCGTAGTGTGTGCCTCCAACAAAAGCTTCTTCCTTAACTCATACTCTCAAGCACACACAAACGATTCCTATACATAAGCACCCCATCCAAAACAGAAAACTCAAATTGCTTACCATTCTGAACCTCTTGCAAAACTCACCGCAACTTCACATCATCTCTCTGAGCATCCACAATCAACTATCTCAAAGATGGCTTCACTCTCAATTGGACAACCAAAGCCCCTTCCGAATCCAATCTCCACTTGAAGCGCTGCAAAAACAAAGTTGAAACCGACTTCCTACTCAGAGCATCTGCAACCACATTGGCTTTGCCCGGATGATACTCCAAAATACAATTATAATCCTTAAACAACTCTAACCAACGGCGCTGCCTCATATTCAACTCCTTCTATGTGGGGAGAGACTTCAAACTCTTATGATTCGTAAAAATCCTACCCATCTCCCCATATAGATAATGCTGCCAAATCTTCAAAGCAAAAACCACTGCTGCTAACTCTAAATCATGCGTCAGATAATTCTTCTCATGAGGCTTCAACTGACGAGACACATAAGACACAACTTTCCCTTCTTGCATCAGCACACATCCGAGCCCAACTCCTGAAGCATCGCTATATATTACAAACTCTTTACCTGAGATAGGCTGAGTAAGTACAGGAGCTTCGACTAACAATCTCTTCAACTGCTCAAAACATGCCTGACACTTATCCGACCACTCAAATCTGACCCCTTTCCTCAATAATCTAGTCATAGGAGCCGCAATGACTAAGAAACCATTCACAAACCGATAGTATTACCTTGCCAAACCGAGGAAACTTTTCACCTCTAACACAAATCAGTCGAGATATGGCCTAAACACTCTGTTCATCAAATCCATAAAAGCCGCAGGTGCATTGGTCAAACCAAACGGCATCACAAGAAACTCATAGTGGCCATATCGCGTCCGAAATGCAGTCTTAACCACATCTGCATCCTTAACCCGAAGCTGATAATAACCCAAACGAAGATCAATATTGGAAAAGACGCCTGTACCTCTAAGCTAGTCAAACTAATCCTCAATTCTTGGAAAAGGATACTTATTCTTCATGGTAACCTTATTAATTTGCCTATAGTTGATGCACATCCTCAACGTACCATCCTTCTTCTTAACAAACAACACTGGAGCTCCCTAAGGAGATACGCTGGGTCTAATAAAACCTTTATCTAATAGCTCTTGTAATTTAGTTTTAAGTTCTCTCAATTCTACAGGAACCATTCGATAAGTTGCTTTGATATAGGTGTAGTACTTGGCACTATCTCAATGGACAATGCCACCTCCCTCTCCGGAGGCAACCCAAGGAACTTACTTGGAAAAACATATTCAAACTCCTTAACCACTGGAATATCCTCAATCTTAACCTGACTATGCTTAGAATCTAACTGTGACGCCCATTCCCAACTGACAGACTAGCTCAGCTTGTAACACCCTTATACCCTGTACGTATACTGTCGTCCTAACACTACTGTGCGATTACCATGATTGTTAAAATAAATATCACTTAATGAATTTACGGGTTAATTTTTTTTTATCATTCCATTTAATACATGTTTCACTTATCACTTTAATTCAGTTATTCCCACTCACAGTAATTAACATTTTCATTAATTAATTTACGATGACCTATAATCGTCTAATTCACTATTCATTTGGTAAAAATTTTGGCAGTATACCGGCTTGTAATTTGCACTACCCAAACCTGCAAAATCAAATTTCCATAGCCCCTGCAAGGGCACAAGACAATATCCTCCTATATTCATACATCCCGTCTGCCTTTAATTCGCACAACCATAATAATATCCACACAGATAAATACGCCGTCATAATAATATTACATGCCAACTCATCCATAGGTTAAGTGTATATACATGCCACAAAAATACTACTATTAAACATACAAAATACAAAATAAATATTCTACTCCTGGCTTGCTCCTCGAACTGATGTATGCCGCTCCGATCCTACGGGGTACCTACACGCAGTCAAAAACAACTACGTGCTGAGCATTAGAATGCCCAGTGGTGGTTACCAATCTATAAATTTCCTAAGTAATTCTATTGAATTTACATAACTAATTTACATATTATTCTCATTTATTACTATTAATTATATTTGATTCCTTTATTAAGTCACTTAAATAATCTTATATTTATTTAAATTCAACACTAATTTAATCATATACAAACTATGTATTCACTTAATTACACTATTTATTTATTGAACATACTTAATTCTTTACTCTTCCATTAATCACATTTTAAAACACTTATCTTTTTTCTTATTTCCATTTATGTCCCTAACTTTTCCATTAATTCCACTTCTATCCCTTCTTTTCCATTCATGACATTTATGTCCTCACATTTACTTAAATGCCATTTATCTCCTAACTTTAACTTTAATTACACTTATGCCCTCATTACTTTATATAATTACCAAAATGCCCTTATTTATTCAATTTTTACACTATTAACCTCCTTTAGTCTCATTTTTCACTTTTACCCTTATTAAACTTATCAAATTACAATTTTAACCTTTATGCTTCATTATTCCACTATTTAACTTACAATTTAGCCAAATTATATTTTAGTCCTTATTTTATCACTTTTGCACTATTTCACTATATTAATATTATAATTTATCAAAATTACCATTTTACCCTTCCTTTTTCACTTTTAACTAATTTTCACCAATTTTTACCAACTTTTTAAAAAATTACCGTTTTATCCCTAAACTGTCTATTTACTTCATTTTAGTACTGTTCTCGCTCATATTCACCAATTTCACTATTTTTACCATTTTTATTACATATTTACCAGAATGCCCCTAGTATGGACCCGGTAGAAAATCTACTGACCGGATATACGGGAAATGGGCCCCACAGACCCATTACACTATAGAATGATCCCAATAAGACCATTTTCACTGCACTGCACTACACTGAAACGCTGAATATCACTTAACACTGAAATTACATTGTGATAAGCCCTCATTGGCCTATCAATAATGAGTCGCCATGACTCATACCGCTGTGTGGAATCTCTATGGCTAGGCAATTATATCTTGGACTAGATTTCACTACCAGACTGTTACTCAGGGCAATATTTCCTCATATTTCACATAAATATCACATTATGCCAATATGTAAAATTTGCCATACATCTTATTTTCACTTACCACTTTGCATATGCGCTCATTTATCAATGTATAGTCATTTAATGCCATTACATTACATATATTATCATAACACACATGTATTCCATCAAGAGTACCATTCGGCCATTAACTCAAATTTCAATACCATGCACTATAATTTTAAACAATCACTCGATCATACTTACTTCATGTTATTTAGGTCATATATACCATTATTATGCCATTTAACATGACATATTCCATTAAAATCCACTTGTTACCATTCGGCCAAGACAATGTTCATCCATTATGATTTCATTTAATTATTCTTTTTACTCAATCATGCATTACACTTGTTAAACATGTTATAACCATCATTTATATGCCTTAAAACCCATTAGAACTTAATAAAATTTCACATATACCATTCGGCCACTATTGGGTCTTTCATACCAATTTGATTTAATTTCTTCTAAACATGTTTCTACACTAATTTAAGCCCACTAAACATGAATATCAAGTTAGATTTAATTAAACCCATCAATTTCATATACCTAACCTTAGACATAACCTAAAAACCAACACATACATTAGGAAAAAGATAGATTTAGTAACCAAAAACCTGTTTTCCAAGTTCTAGAGTGGTTCAAGTTTGCTTTTCCTTCCCTTTGGTGTGAGATTCACCCTTCTCACCTTTGATTCCTACCATGACCGAATAGAAACATGCTCATAACTTTAAAACCTAGCTTCAAATGTAAAATCTAACCTCATAAACATGTTCTACAGCCCCAAAAACCTTAGTAGGGGACTAATAGACAAAAATAAAAACCCTTAAATCAAAACCCCCAAACTTACCCTAACCTTTGAACACTTGATTTCTCTCAATTATTTTGCTCCAATTGGACTCCAATTGCTTCAATATGATTCTAGAGAAGCTGATTTAGTTCTATGAGGTGAAAATTTGAGGAAAGATTGAGGTAGAAGTGAAGAAAAATGAAGGAGAAAATGGAGAGAGCAATTCGGTTTTGCAAGGGGAGGAAGTTGGCGACTTTGGCTGGATTTCTCTAGAGATATCCAGCCATTTCTCTCCTTATATAATCCCCTAATGAACCGAACCGTTCCAACCGAAGTGGTCCAACCGATTTAAAATAAAATTTTTATTTTTCGGTCCATTTACACTTTTCCAAATGATCTATATGTTTCTCTCTTTATTTTCACTTCTAACCAATCCCATTGATCTTAAAACAACAAAAATAGGTTCCCTACAAATTTTTAGCTCAATCAGAGTCCATTTGGGCACCGGTTTGCTTAAACCGGTTTGATTTAATAAATTTTCCTTCTACCGTAAAATACAACTCTAAAGCTGTCAAAATTCACAAATAACACTCCCACTATCTTATTTTACACACTCAATATATATTGGGCCAATTAAACCTCTAAAAACCCTTTTGTCAAACCTCAGTCAAAACCCGGTTCAAATTAAACCGAACCGGAGGCCAACTTTAAATTGACTTTCTGAAGCTGTTTTAGCTCTGTTTTTAGTTCCGATTTCTCCACTAGATTCCTTATAACCAACATATCATTTTTCCAAAATTTAAAATTTTTGGCCGCCGGACAGCCGGGGTCCGCTACATGGCCAGACTGGTGTCACCAGACCCGGAACCACTATAATTTAACACACTTATCACTATAGTTGAACACTGGTAAACTCACTCCCTACATAGTTCGACACTGCGATTTTTATGGTAACACTGGAATTACACTCTGACACTACTAGACCGTTATTTGGGCTGTTACAATTCTACCCCCCTTAAAGAAAATTTCGTCCTCAAAATTTACCTGAGTGAAAAAGATGTGGATATTGCTGTTGTATGGCTGCTTCAGGCTCCCACGTCGCTTCTTCCACACTGTTGTGGTTCCAGAGCACTTTTACTAATGGAATCTGCTTGTTCCTAAGCTATCTGACCTCCCTGGCTAGGATCTTCACTGGATATTCTTCATACGTCAGATCAGCTTGCACTTGTACTTCCTCTGGTTCAATCACATGGCTTGGATCAGATCGATTTCTTCTCAGCATTGACACATGGAACACATAATGGATCATTCTAAAGCCTGTGGTAGCTTTAATCTGTACGCCACCGGACCCACTTGTTGAATTACTTCATAAGGCCAAATAAATCTGGGTGACAACTTGCCCTTCTTTCCAAATCTCAGCAGTCACTTCCATGGAGAAACTTTCAAAAATACTTTATCGCGCACCAGAAATTCTATATCTTTCCTTTTTAAATCAGCATAGGATTTCTATCGATCACTAGCTTCTTTGAGCCACTGCTTGATCACCTTGACTTTCTCTTTAGTTTCCCTGATCAAATCTGCTCCCACTAGCTTGTTCTCACTCAATTCCGTCCAACACAGGGGAGTTTGACACTTCCTACCATAAAGTGCTTCATATGGGGCCATCCTGATACTGGATTGGTAGCTATTATTGTAAGCAAACTCAACTAAAGGCAAGTATCTTTCCCAACTGTCTTTAAATTCCAGCACACAACATCTGAGCATATCCTCTAATATCTGAATCACTCTCTCTGATTGACCATCCATCGGTGGGTGGAAGGCAGTACTATAATGCAGTCTAGTGCCCAATGCTTCCTGGAGTTTCTTCCAAAACTGGGAGGTAAATCGAGGATCCTTGTCTGAAATGATGGAACTAGGTACTCCATGCAACATTACTATCTCATTAATATACAATTTCGCCAATCGAGTCAATGGAAAATCCTTCCTCACTGGTAGGAAGTGTGCTGATTTGGTGAGTCTGTCAATAATGACCCAAATTGCATCATGTTTCCTTCGGGTGAGAGGTAATCCTGTCACAAAATCCATTGTCACTCGATCCCACTTCCACTCGAGTATTGAGATGGGTTGAAGTAGCCCAGATGGCACTTGATGTTCAATTTTCACCTGTTGACATATCAGACACTTACTTACAAAGTCAGACACATCCCGCTTTATTCCTAGCTACCAATAATGCATCTTCAAATCCTGATACATTTTATTAGCTCCTGGGTGCATGGCATAACTGTTGTGGTGCACTTCTGTCAATATACTATTCTTCCATTCTGGCTGATTAGGCATACACAACCTTTGTTTATAGTAGACACTACCATCAGAAGTCACTGCATAGTCATCACTGCCACTGGTCTTCACTCTTTCTATCACTGCAATTAACCTATCATCTTGCTTCTGGGCGGCTTTCACTTACTGTAAAAAGTCAGGCTTGACTTTCGACTCTACTACCAAGGCTCCACTGTCAGTTACATCAAGTTTCACATTCAATCCTCTCAATGCTGCCATAAACTTTCTGCTAAGAGCATCCACCACTATATTGGCCTTCCCTGGGTGATAATCGATGAAGCATTCATAATCCTTTATCAATTCAAGCCATCTTCGTTGTCTAAGACTAAGCTTCTTCTGCGTGAGCAAGTATTTCAAGCTTTTATGATCTGTGAAGATATAGCACTTTTCACCATAAAGATAATGCCTCCAAATCTTCAATGCAAATACTATTGCTGCTAGCTCAAGATCATGAGTAGAATAGTTCTTTTCATGATTCTTAAGCTGGCGGGAGGAGTAAGCTACTACCTTGCCATCTTGCATGAGTACACAACCCAAACCATTTAAGGACGCATCACTATAAATGGTGAAATACTTACCTGATTCAGATTGGGTTAATACTGGAGCTTCTGTAAGCATCTTCTTAAGCTGTTCAAAGCTGGCTTGGCACTTTTCTGTCCACTCAAACTTCGTCTTTTCTGTAATAAGCGTGTTAAAGGTGATGCAATGAGAGAAAAACCTTTAACAAACCTTCTACAGTAGCCTGCCAAACCAAAGAAACTTCTAATTTCAGTAACATTCTTGGGCGTTCTCCACTGCAAAACTGATTCAATCTTTTGTGGATCTACTTTGATTCCTTCTGCTGACACCACATGGCTAAGAAAGGACACTTCATTCAACCAGAAGTCACACTTGCTGAACTTGGCATACAGCTTCTTATCTCTGAGAGTTTGCAATACAATTCTCAAATGCTTATTATGCTCTTCTGGAGTCTTTGAATACACCGGGATATCATCAATAAAAACCACTACGAACTGATCTATGTATGGATGGAAGATCCTATTCATAAGGTCCATAAAAGCAGCTGGTGCATTCGTGAGTCCAAAAGGCATCACTAGGAACTCATAGTGTCCATATCTGGTACGGAAGGCTGTCTTGGGCACATCTGTCTCTTTAATCTTCAATTGATGGTAGCCCGATCTCAAGACAATCTTTGAAAACACACCTGCACCCTTCAACTAATCAAACAGATCCTCAATACGTGGCAATGGATATTTGTTCTTGATTGTCAATTTGTTCAGTTGCCTGTAATCGATACACAACCTCAGGGATCCGTCTTTCTTCTTTACAAATAGCACTGGAGCTCCCCAAGGCGATACACTAGGCCTAATAAAGCCTTTCTCTAGCAATTCTTGCAACTGAATCTTCAACTCTTTCAACTCTGCTGGTGCCATTCTATATAGAGCAATAGAAACTGGTGCAGTTCCTGGTGCTACATCAATAGGGAATTCAATCTCTCGATCAGGGGGTAAGCCTGGAAGATCTTTAGGAAATACATCTGAGAACTCACACACTATAGGAACATTTGATAAATTAGGCGTCCCCTTCTTTACTTCCACTGCATAGCATAAATATGCCTCACAACCTTTCCTAATCAACCGCTTTGCTGCTGTGGCTGATATAACATCAGACAGATAATATGGCCTTTGACCCACCACTGTGATCTCTTGACCATCTGAAGTCTTAATAGTCACTCACTTCCTTTTGTAGTCAACCATCACCTGGTGAGTGGCTAACCAATCCATTCCCAATATGACATCAAACTCTTTAAAAGGTAACTCAATCAGATTAGCGGGGAAAACACAATTCTGAACACTGATGGGGCAACTTCTATACACTCAATTCACTATCACACTGTGGCCCAATGGATTGCTCACTAAAATGTCATGGTCTAGGGGAGAACTATCTAACCCATTTCCTCGTGCAATGTCTGTGCTAATATATGAATGTGTGGACTCGGGATCAATAAGTGCATACACTAAGTCAGAAAATATAGAAAATTTACCTACGATTACATCTGGAGCATCCTCCTGATCACGGGCCCTCACTGCATATGCTCGACCCGAAGGGCGACTCTGTCCTTGAGATGGTGGTGGAGGAGGTCTGGCTGAAGTATGGGAGACTGTCCCTCTA
Organism: Excoecaria cochinchinensis; assembly: GCA_947683425.1. NCBI lineage: Eukaryota > Viridiplantae > Streptophyta > Magnoliopsida > Malpighiales > Euphorbiaceae > Excoecaria > Excoecaria cochinchinensis. The sequence continues at coordinate 24,354,337 of CANTUQ010000055.1, read as the reverse complement.
CCTCTCCCCCTGGTTGCTGATGAACCTGCTCCTGATGCTGGGGAGGTAACTGACTGAGGCACTGCATCTGGGCAATCTCTCACTAAATGTTCTTTTGACCCGCACTTGAAACATGCACCCGATAGATACCTGCACTCGCCCGGGTGAAACCTACCACAATGGTCACACTGCTGGGGCAATCCTCTGCCTCTACCCTGGGATGCACTCCCCAAAGAAGACGCTGGGGTATTACCGCCGGCTGGTGTCTTCTGATTGCGAGCCTGTGCTGCTGATTCTTTACTCTAAGACGATGGTGGCCCTCGAGACCTCTTACTTTAACTGCCTGTCCCACTATGCTGGCCTGGCTTCCTTTTCTGTTGAAACCGTGCCTGTCTCTCAGCTTCATCATTCTGAGCTGTTTCCACTTTAATAGCTGCAGTAACTAAGGATCTCAGGTTTTGATGATTCTGACCACTAGCTATCTGCTTAATTTTATTATGAAGGCCACGCTCGAACCTCTCCATCAATCTAGGCCCAGTCCTCAGCCCATCTTCTAAATAGCCACTCAATCTCTCGAATTCCCTTTCATACTCCACTACTGATCTGTTACCCTGTCTCAATCTCCAAAAGGCATCTTGCATTGCAGCCTTATATTCTACACCAATGTACTTCTTTCAAACTGATCAATGAAAAACTCCCAATTCAACTGCTCTTCTGGGACATGCTTCCTAACTAAGTCCCACCAAAAATATGCTGGACCCTGTAGTAATGCTACTGTGCCTTCAAACTTCTCCTCTGGGGTACTGTGGAAAATCTCAAACAATCTCTTTACACGAAACAACCACTCCTCTACTTGCTTCGAGGTCACTGATTCTCTCCCAAAGAAATCCTCAGCTCCCATCTTTTGAAGCTGTTCCAAGATAAGCTTTCTCGATACTGGAACTGCCGGTGGCACTGGTACTGGTTGTTGAGGCTGTTGTCGCTGATGATGTTCCATCTCAATATGGATCCGATGTCGAATGTAATCGGTCATCGTAGTCAAAAACTCGGGTTGAGGTGGGGGAGGTGGCATTGAAGGTGTTGATCGCTGTTGTGGAGTCTCAGCTCGGCCCACACTGGTCGAGGCCCCAATCTCACCGTCCCCAATGTTGTAGCTTCGGTCAAATGCCATTTGATCACTATAACAAGGAGCAAGCATACATCAGTATATAACAAAATATTCACTTCCATTGGCATGTATATACAATCAAACTTGACCCACTCCGATCTTAGAATCGCCTAAACCTTTTCTCTGATACCAAAATAAATATAACACCCTTATACCCTGTATGTATACTGCCATCCTAATACTACTGTGCGATTACTATGATTGTTAAAATAAATATCACTTAATGAATTTACGGGTTAAATTTTTTTTTTATCATTCCACTTAATACAAGTTTCAATTATCACTTTAATTCACTTATTCCCACTCATGGCAATTAACATTTTCATTAATTAATTTACGATGACCTATAACCGTCTAATTCACTATTCATTTGGTAAAAATTTTGGCAGTATACCGGCTTGTAATTTGCACTACCCAAACCTGCAAAAATCAAATTTCCACAGCCCCGACAAGGGCACAAGACAATATCCTCCTATATTCATACATCCCGTCCGCCTTTAATTCGCACAATCATAATAATATCCACACAGATAAATACGTCGTCATAATAATAATACATGCCAACTCATCCATAGGTTAGGAAAAATAAATGTAACACCCTTATACCCTGTACGTATACTGCCGTCCTAACACTACTATGCGATTACCATGATTGTTAAAATAAATATCACTTAATGAATTTACAGGTTAATTTTTTTTTTTATCATTCCACTTAATACATGTTTCACTTATCACTTTAATTCACTTATTCCCACTCATAGCAATTAACATTTTCATTAATTAATTAACAATGACCTATAACTGTCTAATTTACTATTCATTTGGTAAAAATTTCGGCAGTATACCGGCTTGTAATTTGCACTACCCAAACCTGCAAAATCAAATTTCTATAGCCCCACCAAGGGCACAAGACAATATCCTCCTATATTCTTACATCCCGTCTGCCTTTAATTCGCACAACCATAATAATATCCGCACAGATAAAACTCATCCATAGGTTAAGTGTATATACATGCCACCAAAATACTACTATTAAACATTCAAAATAAAAAATAAATATTCTACTCTTGCCTTGCTCCTCGAACTGCTGTATCCCGCTTCGATCCTACGGGGTACCTACACACAGTCAAAAACAACTACGTGCTGAGCATTAGAATGCCCAGTGGTGGTTACCAGTCTATAAATTTCCTAAGTAATTCTATTGAATTTACATAACTAATTGACATATTATTCTCGTTTATTACTTTTAATTATATTTGATTCCTTTATTAAGTCACTTAAATAATCTTATATTTATTTAAATTCATCACTAATTTAATCATATACAAACTATGTATTCACTTAATTACACTATTTATTTATTGAACATACTTAATTCTTTACTCTTCCATTAATCACATTTTAAAACACTTATCTTTTCACTTATTTCCATTTATGTCCCTAACATTTCCATTAATTCCACTTATGTCCCTTCTTTTCCATTCATGACATTTATGTCCTCACATTTACTTAAATGCCATTTATCTCCTAACTTTCACTTTAATTACACTTATGTCCTCATTACTTTACATATTTACCAAAATGCCCTTATTTATTTAATTTTTACACTATTAACCTCCTTTAGTCTCATTTTCCACTTTTACCCTTATTAAACTTATCAAATTACAATTTTACCCTTTATGCTTTATTATTCCACTATTTAACTTACAATTTAGCCAAATTACATTTTAGTCCTTATTTTATCACTTTTTCACTATTTCACTATATTAATATCATAATTTATCAAAATTACCATTTTACCCTTCCTTTTTCACTTTTAATTAATTTTCACCAATTTTTAACAACTTTTTAAAAAATTACTATTTTACCCCTAAACTTTCTATTTACTTCATTTTAGTCCTGTTCTCACTTATATTCACCAATTTCACTATTTTTACCATTTTTATTACATATTTACCAGAATGCCTCTAGTATGGACCCGGTAGAAAACCTACTCGCCGGATATGTGGGACATGGGCCCCACATACCCATTACACTATAGAATGATCCCAATAGGACCATTTTCACTGCACTACACTACACTAAAACACTGAATATCACTGAACACTGAAATTACACTGTGATAAGCCGTCATTGGCCTATTAATAATGAGTCATCATGACTTATACCGCGGTGTGGAATCCCTATGGCTAGCCAATTATATCCTGGACTAGATTTCACTACCAGACTGTTACTAAGGGCAATATTTCCTCATATTTCACATAAATATCACATTATGCCAATATGTAAAATTTGCCATACATCTTATTTTCATTTACCACTTTGCATATGCGCTCATTTATCAATGTATAATCATTTAATGCCATTACATTACATATATTATCATAACACACATGTATTCCATCAAGAGTACCATTCGGCCATTAACTCAAATTTCAATACCATGCACTATAATTTTAATCAATCACTCCATCATACTTACTTCATGTTATTTAGGTCATATATACCATTATTATGCCATTTAACATGACATATTCCATTAAAATCCACTTGTTACTATTCGGCCAAGACAATGTTAATCCATTATGATTTCATTTAATTATTCTTTTTACTCAATCATGCATTACACTTGTTAAACATGTTATAACCATCATTTATATGCCTTAAAACCCATTAGAATTCAACAAAATTTCACATATACCATTCGGCCACTATTGGGTCTTTCAAACCAATTTGATTTAATTTCTTCTAAATATGTTTCTATACTAATTTATGCCCACTAAGAATGAATATCAAGTTAGATTTAATTAAACCCATCAATTTTATATATCTAACCTTAGACATAACCTAAAAACCGACACATACATTAGGAAAAAGATAGATTTAGTAAGCACAAACCTCTTTTCCAAGCTCTAGAGTGGTTCAAGTTTGCTCTTCCTTCCCTTTGGTGTGAGATTAAGCCTCCTCACCTTGGATTCCTACCATGACCGAATAGAAACATGCTCATAACTTTAAAACCAAGCTTCAAATGTAAAATATAACCTCATAAACATGTTCTACAACCCCAAAAACCTTCGTAAGGGACCAATAGAACAAATTAAAAACCCTTAAATCAAAACCCCCAAACTTACCCTAACCTTTGTACACTTGATTTCTCTCAATTCTTTTGCTCCAATTGGACTCCAATTGCTTCAATATGATTCTAGAGAAGCTGATTTAGGTATATGAGGTGAAAATTTGGGGAAAGATTGAGGTAGAAGTGAAGAAAAATGAAGGAGAAAATGGAGAGAGCAATTCGATTTTGAAAGGGGAGGAAGTTGGCGACTTTTGATGGATTTATCTAGAAAAATCCAGCCATTTCTCTCCTTATATAATCCCCTAATGAACCGAACCAGTCCAGCCAAAGTGGTCCAACCGATTTAAACCAAAATTTCTGTTTTTCTGTTCATTTACACTTTTCCATAGGATCCATATGTTTCTCTCATTATTTTCACTTCTAACCAGCTCAATTGATCTTAAAACATCAAAAATAGGTTTTCTAGAAAATTTTAGCTCAATCGGAGTCCATTTGGGCATCGGTTCGCTTAAACCGGTTCAATTTGATAAATTTTCCTTCTACCGTAAAATGCAACTTTAAAGCTGTCAAAATTCACAAATAACACTCCCACTGTCTTATTTTACAAACTCAATATATATTGGGCCAATTAAACCTCTAAAAACCCTTTGATCAAACCTCGATCAAAACCCGATTCAAATTGAACTGAACCGGAGGCCAACTTTAAACTGACTTTTTGAAGCCGTTTCAGCTCTGTTTTCAGTTCCGATTTCGCCACTAGACTCCTTATAACCCATAGATCATTTTTCAAAAATTTAAAATTTTCGACCGCCGGACAGTCAGGGTCCGCTACATGGCCAGCCCGGTGTCACCTGACCCAGAACCACTATAATTTAACACACTTATCACTATAGTTTGACACTGGTAAACTCACTCCCTACACAGTTTGACGCTGCGATTTTTATGGTGACACTGGAATTACACTTTGACACTACTAGACCGTTATTTTCGCTGTTACACAACAAATCTAGTTAGGAATGACCGTTACACACATAGAACACATGCACATTCACTCATCGTGCATCTCAACCAGTTATCTATAGATCATTCATTGTAGTTATATTCTTACTATGCATACACATATAGCCAAAAGTTGACATACTTGGTCATCATATTACTGCATGCCTTTACATACTTATATATATATTAGTTATACAAAAGCATTTTCATAGTTATACAAAATTCCCATAACAAAAAATCCCCAAAACCTACACTAGCAGCTTCCTATTGTTGACCGTTGCCATGCAGAAGCGTCCTTCAAATACCTCTCGTCCGTACCTACACGAATTAGAGTAAACCTGTGCTAAGCGATAACGCTTAGTGGGGAACACATAAACATAACAATCAAAACAACATGCAAATAGTAATATCATACATTACATGTAAAAGATCATGCTTAGCATGTTATTATAACACTTAGGTATCATGATAGACATGGCATAATTCTTTAGCAACCACAAGCATAGAGCATTATTCAACACAATCACATTATTCCAAAACATAACATACATAATGAATGTATTATTATCATATCCATTTATTAAATTGCCTGCAATTCAAAGATGCGGATAACGGTTTTCGCTTTGGTACCACCGAGGTACTATAATCGCATTGAAATCTCATTTACACATTGGTACCCTAAGGTACAATAATATGATTCCACATATAATAAAATCCAGCAAGGATTATACGCATTGTTATTCCCAAGGAATCAGACACATTAAACGCATTGGGCTGCAGCACTTTGACCCTATAAGCATGCCTATCTATCCACTAGTTGACTCGCAGGCTTAAGTTATTTAGTCATGTTATCAATTTCACATTGATCAATCTTCATAACACATATGTCACCCCTCATCACATTCTCTTTTCCACATGCACTTTAACACATCAAACTATTCACATCAATTGAGCCTAACATAATGCTCACACAGAAATATATGTCATTCCATTTTCTATCCTTCACATAATTATATATTATTACTTTATTAGTTAAATTACCAATCTTAATCGTACTCATAAGTTTTTCCCAATGATAACTACCTTTATATTCATTTAATAGCCCTAATCATGCATGATAAGTTGAGGTGAAGATGGGGAATTGATACATGCCAACCATGGGCTCAAAATTAAGAATAAAAGGCTTTATATGTGTTGTTTTGTCGTGAGGTCACGACCTTTGTCGCACTCGCGATAGAAGCTCACCTCTGGTGCCTTACGAGACTACTTTCAACTCTAAACTTACATCACAAAAATCAACCTCTAGATCTCATTTTGAGACAAAGTGTCCTTCTTAACAATTCGTCCTTAGGATGTCTAGCTTTTAATGCGACAAGTTTCAGGTCATTTGGACTACTAAATTAAGAGATATGCATTAAACACTATAGAATATTCAAATCAACTAGGCTGGATAGAAACACTTCCGTTTATTGCCCTTTTTAGGCCTCTTAGAGTAAGAATTAATTTATGGTCTTTGTTATAATTTTAAAGGTATGGAAGTTATAGTTAAATTGGCGCAACAAACACTCAAATTAGAGTTGTTAAACTCCAGTTATTATCAAAACAATACACAGAGGTCTGGTAGGACATAAACAGGATTTTCCCTGAACTAAGGTTCATGCTTGCTCTTTGTTTTGCACATGCTAGTTCTTCATTCTCACAACAAAGCATTTATAGTAATTCAATTACATGTCATCACATAGCACATAATCATGCTCAATATCTCAAATCTCACATTCATGCATCATTTACACATCAAAGGCAAACTAAGCAACTTATAACACATATATATCCCAAACCTCGTACCCTACGCTCCTAATTCCGTTGAGCGCTCGGCTCTCCAACTTTGGCCTTTCCCCTATCTTTCTGCACCTCCTCAACTACCAGAACTAGTCCGATTCTAGGATAAACACAATCCATCAATACCAATCCAAATCAATTCAAAGCCAAGAAAGAATGAGTAGAAGATGAGTGTAGCAATTACTTAATCACTTACCTTTACAATTTTAACTCTTAATTCTTGTTCCTCATATTCAATACACATACAATTAGTAATATGACCACTACACCACCTCACTCACGGCAAGAGAGAGGAAACCAAACACAGAAAATGCTAAATTGCTCTCAACTGAATGTTCTCTTCTCTCCCTCAGAATTCCTTGCATGCAAAGAGGTGGAGGTGGCAGCTTAAGATTAAGCCAGCAAATTCCACTATAAAAAATCTGCCTCCACTCACCTAGTTTAGCATTATTTTATTCCTTAATTAATCCTTGCTTTTTCTTAATTAATCAGCCACTAACTCACTATTAATTCAGTCATGCATAACTGCTATTTGGCCACTAAACTTCCACTCATCTTTTCAATCAAGTCCTTCCTTCTTTTCAATTAAGTCCAAACTTTACATTCAATCACACACATCCCAAACTAGGTCAATACCACTAGGGTACATTCCCGGCCATTACAACTCTCCCCTCCTTAAAGAATTTCGTCCTCGAAATTCATGCCTGTATCAAATAAATGAGGATGTTGTTCTTGCATAGAGGCTTCTGGCTCCCATGTCGCCTCTTCTACACCATGATGCTGCTAGAGCACTTTCACAAGCGGTATTTGCTTGTTCCGAAGTTGTCTCGTCATAGTATTGCTTTTGGTTTCTCGTCATATGTGAAGTCTGGCTGAACTTCCACTTCTTGCATAGGCAACATATGAGATTCATCTGATCTATACCTTCTCAACATGGATACATAAAACACATCGTGAAGCTTGGCTAATGCTGGAGGCAATGCCAATCGATATGCCACAGGGCCCACTCTTTCCAGAACTTCATACGGCCTGATAAACCTTGGACTCAATTTCACTTTCTTACCAAATCTCAGTACCTTTCTCCAAGGAGATACCTTCAGAAACACTTTGTCACCTACCTCAAATTCAATTCTTTCTGAGTAAGCAGATATTTCAGACTCTTGTGATTAGTGTAATTTTACACTTCTCACCATACAAGTAATGTCGCCAAATCTTTAAAGCGAACACTACTGCTACCAATTCCAAATCATGGGTCGGGTAATTCTGTTCATGCGGCTTCAACTGCCTTGACGCATAAGCTATCACTTTTCCATCTTGCATCAATACGCAACCCAATCCTATACCTAAAGCATTAGTGTACAGAACATACTCTTTACCAGTCATAGGCTGTGTAACGATCGGTGCTTCAACTAGCATTCTCTTTAACTGATCAAAACTCTGCTGACACTTCTCTGTCCATTCATATTTAACTCCTTTTTGCAGCAATCTCGTCAATGGAGAAGCTGTCACTGAAAACCCTTTCACAAACCTCCGATAATATCCAGCCAACCCTAAAAAACTGTGAATTTCAAGCACGTTCTTAGGTGGTTTCCAATTCACAATCGCTTCTATTTTAGCCGGATCCACCTTAATACCTTCAGAAGATATAACATGACCCAGAAAAGACACCTCTCGCAACAAGAACTCGCATTTACTCAGTTGAGCATACAACTGCTGTTCCCGCAACGTCTGAAGCACCATTCTCAAATGCTGTTCGTGTTCCTTCTCATTCCTTGAATATACCAGAATGTCATCTATGAACACTACCACAAATTGATCCAGATACGGTATAAACACCCAGTTCATTAAATCCATAAATGCAGCAGGCGCATTAGTCAACCCAAATGGCATTACTAGGAACTCATAATGCCCATATCGAGTCCTGAATGCAGTTTTGGGTATATCTTCTTTGTTTACTTGCAACTGATAATACCCATAACGTAAATCAATCTTCAAGAACACCCCTGCTCCTCTTAATTGATCAAACAAGTCCTCAATTCGAGGTACAGGATACCGATTCTTTACTGTCACCTTGTTTAATTGCCGATAATCTTTATGCATTCTCAAAGTACCATCTTTCTTCTTAACAAATAAGACCGGTGCTCCCCAAGGAGAGACACTAGGCCTAATGAAACCTCTGTCCAATAACTCTTGCAACTATGTCTTCAACTCCTTCAACTCAGTAGGAGCGATCCTGTAAGGCGCTTTAGACACTGGGACAGTTTCAGGTACTACATTAATAGACAGCTCAACTTCTCTTACTGGTGGCACACCACCCAGTTCCTCAGGAAACACATTAGGGAACTCTCTTACCATAGGTATATCTTGTATCTTCACATGTTTTATCTTACTATCTAGCACTAAAGCTAAATACGCCTCGCATCCCTTCCTCAAACATCGGTATGCTTGCATCGCTGAAACCACATTCACAAGAGGATTCACACAAACTCCTCTTAATGTTACTTTATTACCCTTATCATCACTGAGTACCACAATCTTCCTTTTACACTTAACCACTGCATTGTGCTTTGTCAGCCAATCCATTCCCAATATCAATTCAAATTCATCAAATGGCAACTCAATTAAATCCACTGGGAACACGCTACCCTGAACCTCTAATGCACAATCCCTATACACTATATTCACATTCACATTATTCCCCAAAGGACTGGATACACATATATTATATTTTAAACATTCCGCTTTAGGCATCTTTTCACATATCTTTTTAGAGCACACATAAGAATGAGTTGAACCAAGATCAATAAGTGCAAACATTTCTACATCATAGAGTGAAAAAGTACCTGCTATCACCTCAGGCGCATCCTGATCCTCTCGTGCCTTCATTGCATATGCCCGAATCGATGCTGCACTAGGCCTATCCACTCTTTCAGAATCAGCTGCACCTTTAGACTGACTACCTCTGCCACGTCCTCTACCTCTTCCTCTGTTAACAGGAGGCAAGTTTGAACCACCCCTACTCTGCTTATACTGATTTCCTTTCGTCTCATTTGCTTTGGGGCAGTTAGCAAGAAAATGCTCAGTGCTTCCACATTTAAAGCAAGCACCCGTTACTTTCCAGCACTCTCCTCTGTGCCTTTTCCCATAGTGAGGACACTTATGTACCTCACTTCTGTTACCAGACACTCCTCTTCCAGAACCAGATACTGAAGGAGCCCCACGCTTCTTACTCTTTGCTGTAGAGCTAAACACTGATTCTGCAGGTGGTGCCATAGGAGAATCTCTTAATATTTTACCAATATTAGATCCACCTCTATTTACATTTCTTCTCTGCAATCTGTCTCACTGTGCTCCCAAAGATCTCTCGAGTCTCATCGCTTCCTGAACTATCCGGTAGTAACTCACATTCTGTTCAGTAGTCAGTGAAATCAACAATGCCTTGATCTCCTCATTCAATCCCTCTTCAAACTACTAACACCGAAACTCTGTAGTCAGAACATCCTTCGGTACATATTTGCTCAAACGGTAGAATTCTTTCTCATACTCTGCCACTGTCATAGTTCTCTGTCTTAAATTCAAAAACTGCTTCAAGTTAGCCTCTCTGTATGCTTTTATCACAAACTTGTTTCTAAACTCCTTTTCGAAAAACTCCTAGGTGATTGGATTAGGAAGCATTGGATTCTGTAGGACTAGCTTCCACAAGTCATATGCTGCACCTTAAAGCAGCGATACCACACATTCCACTTGTTGATCTTGTGGACACTTAATCTCTCCCAGAACTCTCTGTACTTCTCTAACCAATACTCTGCCTTTCTAGATTCATCCAGACTGGTACCATGGAACTCTTTAGCCCCATGCTTTCTTAAGGATTCTAGTGGAGCCTGTGGTGCAGTCACACGTTTTATAACCTTCGCCATATCTTGAGACATTTTCAACAGAGCTTCCATAGGACCCGTTGGCATTTCATTCCCAATACTGACTGGCCGAGACTGACCAGACCCCATCAGTTCCACCTCTTGGGGATTTACGCTTTTAGCGATTTCTTCTCTGGCATCGCGTTCGGGATCCATCGCTACTACACAGATTAAACAAGGACGTCCACATTAGATCAACATAACTATACACAACCTAGCTACCCAATTTCCCAAAAAAGACTGCACCTAAGCTCTGATACCACAACTTATGACGCCCATTCCCAACTGACAGACTAGCTCAGCTAATCTAGTTAGGAATGATAGTTACACACATAGAACACATGCACATTCACTCATTATGCATCTCATACCGGTTATCTATAGATCATTCACAGTAGTCATATTCTTACTACGCATAAATATATAGCCAAAAGTTGACCTACTTGGTCATCATATTAGTACATGCCTTTACATACTTATATACATATTAGTTATACAAAAGCATTTTCATAGTTATACAAAATTCCCATAACAAAAATCCCCAAAACCTACACTAGCAGCTTCCTATTATTGACCGTTGCTATGCGGAAGCGTCCTTCAAATACCTCTCGTCCGTACCTACACGGATTAGAGTAAACCCGTGCTAAGCAATAACGGTTAGTGGGGAACACATAAACATAACAACCAAAACAACATGCAAATAATAATATCATACATTACATGTAAAAGATCATGCTTAGCTAGTTATTATAACACTTAGGTATCATGAGAGACATGGCATAATTCTTTAGCATCCACAAGCACAGAGCATTATTCAATACAATCACATAATTCCAGAATATAACATACATAATGAATGTATTATTATCAGTTCTATTTATTAAATTGCCTGCAATTCAAAGCCGTGGATAACGGTTTTCGCATTGGTACCACCGAGATGCTATAATCGTATTGAAATCTCATTTATGCATTGGTACCCTAAGGTACAATAATATGATTCCGCATATAATAAAATCCTGCAAGGATTATACGCATTGTAATCACATTATGATTCCCAAGGAATCAGACACATTAAACGCATTGGGCTGCAGCACTTTGACCCTATAGGCATGCCTATTTATCCACTACTTGACTAGCAGGCTTAATTTATTAAGTCATGTTATCAATTTCACATTGATCAATCTTCATAACACATATGTCACCCCTCATCACATTCTCTTTTCCACATGCACTTTAACACATCAAACTATTCACATCAATTGAGCCTAGCATAATGCTCACACACACATATATGTCATTCCATTTGCTATCCTTCACATAATTTTATATTGTTACTTTATTAGTTAAATTACCAATCTTAATCATACTCATAAGTTTTTCCCAGTGATAACTACCTTTATATTCATTTAATAGCCCTAATCATGCACGATAAATTGAGGGAAAGATAGGGAATTGATCCATGCTAACCATGGGCTCAAAATTAAGAATAAAATGCTTCATATAGGTTATTCTATCGCGAGGTTGTGACCTTTGTCGCGTTCGCGACAGAAGCTCACCTCTGGTGCCTTACGAGACTGCTTTCCACTCTAAACTTTCATCGCAAAAACCAACCTCTAGACCTCATTTTTAGACAAAGTTTCCTTCTTTATAATTGTTCCCTAAGATGTATAGTTTCCAATGGAACAAGTTTCAGGTCATTATAACTCTTAAATTAAGAGATATGCATTAAACACTACAGACTGTTCAAATCAACCCGGCTGGACAGAAACACGTCCGTTTATTGACATTTTTTGGCCTCTTAGATTCAGAATTAATTTATAGTCTCTCTAGAAAATTAAAGGTATAGAGGTTATGGTGCAAATGATGCAACAAAAACAAAAATTAGAGTTGTCAAACTCTAGTTATGATCAAAACAATACACAGAGGTCTGGTAGGACATAAACAAGATTTTCCCTGAACTAAGTTTCATGCTTGCTCTTTGTTTTGCACATGCTAGTTCTTCATTCTCACCACAAAGCATTTATAGCAATTCAATTACATGTCATCACATAGCACATAATCATGCTCAATATCTCAAATCTCACATTCATGCATCATTTACACATCAAAGGCAAACTAATCAACATATAACACATATATATCCCAAACCTTGTCGCCTACGCTCCTAATTCCGTTGGGCGCTCGGCTCTCCAACTTTGGCCTTTCCCCTATCTTTCTGCACCTCTTCAACTACCAAAACCAGTGCAATTCTAGGATAAACACAATCCATCAATACCAATCCAAACCAATTCAAAGCCAAGAAAGAATGAGTAGAATATGAGAGTAGCAATTACTTAATCACTTACCTTTAGAATTTTAACTCTTAATTCTTGTTCCTCATTTTTGATACACATACAATTGGTAATATGACCACTCCACCACCTCACTCACAACAAGAGAGAAGAAAGCAAACACAAAAAATGCTAAATTGCTCTCAACTGAATGTTGTCTTCTCTCCCTCAGAATTCCTTGCATGCAAAGAGGTGTAGGTAGCAGCTTAAGATTAAGCTAGCAAATTCCACTATAAAAAATCTGCCTCCACTCACCTAGGTTAGCATTATTTTATTCTCTAATTAATCCTTGTTTTTTCTTAATTAATCAGCCACTAACTCGCTATTAATTCAGTCATGCATAATTGCTATTTGGCCACTAAACTTCCACTCATCTTTTCAATTAAGTCCTTCCTTCTTTTCAATTAAGTCCAAACATCACATTCAATCACACACATCTCAAACTAGGTCAATACCACTAGGGTACATTCCCGGGCATTACGCCAACACTACAGCCAAAAATACCTCACAACCCTTCCTTATAAACCTCTTAGCTTGCATGGCAGAAATCACATTTCCCAAGGAACCTGAGCCTAAACCTTTAACCACAACTGGAGACTAATCTCTATCCTGCGACATAACCATCTTCCTATGACAATCTACCACTGGCTGAAGCTTACTTAACCAATCCATTCCCAGAATCAGATCAAATTTTCAAAAAGGTAAATCTATCAAATCCACTGTAAACTCTATGCCTTGAACCAACACGGGACAATTCCTCAACACCCTACTCACGTTGACACTATGCCCTAAGGGACTGATCACACAAATCACATAATCTAACTGATCAACATCATGCAACTTATCAAATAACTTATCCGTGCACAAATATGAGTGTGTGGAACTAGGATCAATTAGAGCATACATCTCAGTATCAAAGAGTAGAAACTTACTAGTAATCACATCTCGCGCATCTTGCTCATCCCGAGCTCTCATAGCATATGCCCTCGCTGGAACCATCTGAGGACGATCCACTGATTTTGATGGAGCACCCTCTCTAGGCCAACCACCTCGACCTCTACCTCTGCCTCTATCTCGACTGGCTTGAGGAGCATTAGACCCAGCTCGGCTAGCCTCACGCTAATCTCCAGTATTCTCACTTAACTTTGAACAGTTAGCCAGAAAATGTTTGGTGCTCCGACATCGAAAACAACCACCTGTAAGCCACCTACACTCGTCCTTGTGGCACTTACTGCAGTGAGAACACCCAGGCAACAGTTCAATCCTACCACCAGAATCGCCTCTACTAGCACTCGAACCCATAGCAAAACCTTGCCTCCTACCCCTCGAAGCAGGACCCGAAGAAGACTCATCCTACGGATTCTTGGATCTCTTACTCGAGGATGAACCTCCACGAGGGGGATTCCTTCTCTGAGCTCTATCTCTCAAAATCGATTCTGACCTCTCTGCCCTCACAGCTGCTTGGACATTTTGGTAGTAATTGATAGCAGGGGTACTCATCAGATAAATAAGCATAGCCCTCAATGACTCATTTAACTATGCCTTAAAATGCTGGCACCGAAACTCTTCTGTACGAATACCCTCAGGAGCATACTTCCTAAGCCTATTGAACTCTTTTTCATATTCAGAAACTGACATAGCCCTCTACTTCAGACTTAGGAAATGTGCCCACTTAGCGTCCTTGTAGGCCCTGGTCACATACTTACTCGTGAATTCCCGCTCGAAGAACTCCCATGTGACCGGGTCAGGCAACTGGGGATGCCTACGAACAAACTTCCACCAATCATAGGCTGAGCCCAGAAGCAAAGCCACAACACATTCAACTTGCCTTTCAGGAGGGCAACGGATCACATCAACCACACGCTCCACTTTCTCAATCCATTTCTCAGTAAATTAAGATTCATCCAGACTTGTTACATAGAAATCTTCTGCCCCAGCTTTCCTCATGCTCTCTATAGGGGCTCTCAAAGCAGTCACCCTTTCTAAGACTCGAGCCATGTCCTGAGAGATCTTTAACATAACCTCAAAAAGCATGGCTGCGAGCTTAAGCTGCATCCTAGCTGGTTGAGCAAGACCAGACACTGAAGGATCTTGTGCTTGAGGATTCACACTCTCAGCTTACCCCTTAAGCGATCCACGCACCGAATCAAAATCCATCTAAAATAAACATAGGGACATCCACATTAGCCAAAACAGTCCTAAACATGTATCTATTCATAACAACACCCAGAAAATGCCTAAACATGGCTCTGATACCAAAACCAATAACACTCACTACCCATACGTAGGAGAACCCGCACAAGTCGGGGTGTCACCAAGCAAGGCAAAAACCAAACACATAAATAATATATAGAAATACAACAAAAATAAAATCTTGAAAACAAAATGATCATTCATTGATATAGAAAATTCATTACAATAATGTTTTGAATAAAAATAGATATTACAAAAAGAATCATCTTCCAGAATTACATGGCGAAAGCGGTACAAAATAATAAATACAATGAGGGCCCAAATTACAAAAGAATCTTAATACAGAAATCTAAGCCCTAACACTCCAATCCCTCTGTGTTGGCTGAACCTGCGAAGACTCTCCCAAAAGCTTACCACCATCTGCACCTGAACGGATGAAACACCCATGCTAAATGATAACGCTTAGTGGGGAAAACAAACAATAGTATGAACGGCCATTCACAATGGTCGTCAAGGTAAAACACATACAATATGGCACAAGCTTATAATCACATATAACCAAATCTTGACTGAGTCATATACGTTAGCATTCAAAGACTCATAATTAAATTCATATATAAATTGATTCACATGATCATACTCATTGACATTCAGATCTCACATTCTCATAACACAACAAAACACCTGCTGACTCACAATAGTGGATAACGAGTAAATGCATTGGGGGTACCCGAGGGCACCAATGAAAAGCAACATCATTATTTTCTCATTTAAAATATTTTTCACATTGGGGATCTTAAAAAAGATTCGTACACATTGAGGATCGCGAGGATCCAAACAGGGACCTGATCAGGGTCCAGAACAGAACAATAGGGCTGCAGCTACTGAACTCTATTAGGCATGCCTAACTATCCACTAAATTGACTCTTGCAGGCTATGCATAATATAATCCATATTCAAAACAAAACATATAACTTATAATATAGAGGCTATAATATTATGCATGCATGAGCAAAGTTAGGTACCATGCAGTAGGGTGAACCCATGTAAATGAGACATGAAAATCATTTTCAGAAAATGGGGCAGGCAGGGAGGGTCACTGTCATGCTCAAGAATAGAGGTCGCGCTCGCAACAGTAGCTAGATATGCCATGCTTAAAGGAAGGCTGACACGAGTCGTGCATGTTGACATAACTCGTGTCGAAGCCAGCCTTCGCTCGCACTGGCCGAAGCTGTCATGAGTCATGTCCTAGTGCACGACTCATGACAAGACTTCCCAGCCGAGTCGTACTAGCTACTTTCACGACTCGTTAAAAGCTTCACGACTCATGAAACTGCCATGCTCCCCCGCCGAGTCGTGCTGCCCTTCATGACTTGGAACAAATCATCCTACACTGGAAATCCAACAATTGTGAGAATTGGATTACCTGATTCTGTTGGGCTCGCGATGGCATTGCGCTCACGACAGTGTCGTGTCTCCCAATTCTCAGCCAAAATGCAGAAATCTCAGAGTTCCTAAAATCAAATCCAAACTTCCACTCACCTCAATTCAAACCTTTCTAATCACCATGAACAATATAAAACCCAACTTTTACACCAATAAACACAATCAAACAAGAGATAACAAGATCAAAATTTGATATTTAACAAAACCAGCAAAAAGCTACAAAGGTTCATCCAATTCCCAATGTTATGTAATAACTCAACAATAAGGCATTCCAAACTCAAATTAAACAAAATCCATCGCAATTAGACCCACATAATCCACATTAACCACCAAATTCCTAGGAAACCAATCAAAATTACAAAATCATAAAAAGTGCATCAAAAAGCACATAAATCCCAAACCTGAAAAATCCTAAGCTCCAAATCAATTAGCACCACTCCGACTTGCCTTCTCTTTCCCCTTCGAATCTCGAGGAGGCACCTCTAAACCAAGATACAAAAAAAATCACATAACCATGAAACCCTAGATCAAAACACATTCTAACAAAATCTAGAGAAAAGACAAAAGAGAAGAAGAAAACCAAACAAAACTTACCAATAAACTCTTGCGTTGATCAATTTCCACCAAAATCTCAACCAAAGAAAGATGGATCAAGATGAAACAAGAAGAAGAGGAAGAAGAGGAGAAGAAACTGCGTTAGGAGGAAGAGAACAGAAGAGCAAGGCAGCCAATTGCTGCTCTCTCTTTCTCTCTCCTTGCTATTTATATCCCCTTCTACATACCTTACCACTTGTCATCCTACCATTGGTGGAATTTAACCACTCACACCCTACAACCATACATGCAACCACACTTTACCATAACCCACAAAACATGCATATACCCTACAATAAATAACACATGCCAAAACACACACATGCAACGTGGCTCAAACTACTAGGGTGGGGAATGTGGTGTGACAGAGATCGTTTATCTCTTAGGATAAATCATATATTAATTTTATCTTCAAGGATAAATTAAAAATTTTTATGTTTATCCTTATATCAAAATGTAGCCTATAAATAGAGGTGCAAGAGAAGCGAATTTTGAGAGAAAGCAAATTAATTCTTCATAAACAAAAGTATTTTCTCTTTTCATCAGTTTTCTTTTAATATTCATTCTTAAGAAAAATCAAAGAGTCAATTTGAGAAAGAGAAATCAATTCTCTTTTCTTGATTTATTCTCCTAAAATTTCCATTGTTTGAAAAGACATTTTTTAAAATGAGAAAGGGATTTTCAATTTTTTCAACTTTTCAACCAATTCTTGTGGAATTCAAGGTAGAGATTTGCATTGTCATTGCCTTCCAACAAGTCAATATTCTGAGGGTAAATATTCTTGGTTCAAAGTAGTCATTATTACATTAATTTCAATATGTTGGCTTGAGATATATGATTTGCTTCAAAATGTAGATTAATTTATTTGTTTTGTAATTTTATTATTTTATGTTAGGTTTGTTTCATTGATAGATTTGTCAACCCAATTGCTTGAAATAATGTTTTAAAATACATAAAATGTAAGAATTTAAGCTTTGCATGTTTTAAAAATGGAGTTTTTCAGTTATTTTTGACTTTTGGAGATGACCAATGGGAAGAAGGCACTACCAATGACCGTCGCTCAAGAAAGTGACAGGACGTCATGGAAAACTTCTTCCTCCCATCGGTCACATCTCAAATGGCCGTCCCTGGTCTATTTCTTCTTTCTTGTTGATTATTTTTAATTTTTTTTCTTGTGTTATCTTTTGCATTATTAATTTAACCGTTTCTTTAACGTTTCTCTATTATTTTTCCATTTATTTTTATTTCAATATTTTATTTTAACGTTGCTAATGTTTTATTTTGCTTTAATTTTATGAGTTTTATTTTTAAGTATGTATGGTAAAATAGAGGCTCAAATAGGGTGACTTGGAAACATCACTTTTGTTCACTCCTTTATATTTTATCTTTTGCATTATTTAGCCTTTGCTATTTTCGAATATTATTTATTTATTTTTCATTTATGATAATAGTTATTTTTTTATTCGTTAACATAAAAAGTAAAAAAAGATTTTTATAAATGAATAAGGTTTTTTTAATAAACTCGGACCAATGTCCTAATTTTCCTTCAACAAAACGTCACCTAAAAGCTATTTTTGCAAATATGTGTACGGGAACCAATGTTCCCACTTTGAATAAATGCCCAATTTTATGGATGATTTCTATTTCGCTTTAAATGGTTAGGGTTGTATTCTGCCTTTATTTTGTAAATTAATGTATTGTATTGGTTTAAATTGCTTCACTTATTGCTTTCATTTTGATGTTTGGGATGTGCTTTAATAAAATTGCATAAGTTGAATGAGAAAAGGAATGAAAATTGACGCGACCTCAGCAAGTGTACTGAATCGGCAAGTAATATAGTGGAATATAATTAAGACCACAAGTTATCGAACCCAAGGGACTGTGTTGTGCAAGTGTTTGATAATTAATTATATGCTAAAGAATTCCCAATTATTTTGATTTTGTGATTGTTTAATGCTGAAGAATTAATAATCTAACTGATGATATTAATGTCTAAGAATATTAACGATTTAATAATACATCAATTTGATAAAATAACTTAGAGATCTTGCTAAGGAATACCCATTCTCCCCAATAATATCATGCGAATACTTGATTCAACAATTTCATATACAATCAATGAATAATCTAGCCTATACCATAGCTTGCCTTTCGGATCCAGCTTCTCTAAAATATGCACTTACCAATCCGGATTCAGCACATAAATTAGCATTATTACAGATCTTAAGTTCTAAGTTAAATAATCTTACCATTACGGATTCAGATATCAAACTCATTTATCTTCCACCATTCTGAACCTATTGAAATAAACATTCACAGATTTTAACTACCAATTCGGATTCATCAAATCAATGAAAGTTGATTAAAATAGAACAGAACATGTGTACGTATTTATGGGCTGATTGCAATCAAGGTTTATCTTGGTAGATCTCCCCTTAACTTGCATTCAAACCAGCAACAACAGATAATTTCAAAGACGATAAAACTGAAGTATGTTTGTATGTATTTATGAACTGATTACAATTAAAGTTTATCTTGATAGATCTCCCCTTAACTTGTATTCAAACCAGCAACAACAAATAAAATCAGAGAAGATAAAACTGAAGTATATGCATAATATAATCCATACAAAATATTCACATGATTTACTGGGGAATTAAGGCATCCCTTAACAAGAAATAAAATTACTCACTCATACTTAAAATAAAGACTGAATTAAATAGAAAGAAATTGATATTACCCATTTGAATCTGAAAATGAAAATCTTACAGTAAACCAAGCGATGTTCTTCAACTGAGTCAGCTATTCCAACTTCCAAATTAAATTACAGAATTGAAATCTCACTTCTAAGAATTTCCAGATCTGAAATCCCAAAGTTTATTTTTCAGCCAAAATTAAAAATCCCTATTCTCAATCGTCTCCCTCTCTACTTCTGGACCCCCTTAACTTCTCCAGAATCGTCCTCCTTTAAGCTAGTTTTCCCCCCAATAATCAAAGTAAAAAGTCTATTCGGTGGCCTCCAAATTTGATTTTTTTCCGGATTTGATTCACACAACAGATCTTAAAAGTTACACGGCGGTTAGAGATATCCTCACCGCCGTGTAAATTTCTCTGGATAAAATATCATTCTGAAATTTTGGGGTTACACGACGGTGAGGAAATTCTTCACCGCCGTGTAAATGTTCCAGGTGTGCTACCAATTTCTTTAATTTCGATTCACACGGCGGTGAAGAATTTTCTCACCCCCGTGTAAACACTCCAGTCTGCTTCCTTAATTTTTCTTCTCATGCTTCTGGCCTCCCGTCTCACACGGCGGTGAGAGATGTCTTCACCGCCGTGTAAACCACCTAAAATGTTGCCAAAACATCATAAATCTCCATTTAGTGCACCAAATAATATCAAATGACATTTTATCAAAAATTAACACAAATAACAACTTTTAGGCTAAGAAGTAATCTCTAAATTCACATCAAAATATTATTTAATTTAAACTTATCAAAATACCCCACACTTAGCTTTTGCTCGCCCTCGAGTAAAATAACTCTTCATTTCCAACCATCTCAATTTTTAAGCAGGAACATGGAAATTCAGAATACCAAGCAAACACTTAGTAAATTCCACTTTAGAGTGATTCTTACTCAAACAAGTTTTAAAAGAAGAAAATACAATCGAATTTCTGATGTGTGTGTGCAAAGGCCAAAACCAATGTTTTAATATTTTTCAAAACTTAAAACTTCCAGCATCAATCAATCAAGAGCAGATTTAATTTGTACATAAATGCACTTCTGGTTTCTCACTTGAAACTCTAGAAACACCATAGGCCTCTCCTTTAGTACCGGAACCCGAAGGTCATCTCCACTTAACAAACTAAAACATAAACATGATCATTAGGTCTTAAGCAGGTTGTAATGTACGGTTCAATCGGTGATGGCTAACAAGAAAAGTTTAGGAAATCAAATAAAGATTCAGCCACTCTACCAACTAACACTGCTACCCAAAAATTTTCATCACCTACTTCCAATCTAACAACAATTGCCAAGACTTAGCTATTTTCCCAAATATGAAAAATTTTAATCATAAGAAAAATAATAAGATACAATTTCTTTCTCGAGCCCTATTATACCCCAATATTATCTTCTAATAGAGGATACCCCACACTTGAATTTTGCTATACTCGGAATTAAATATTTTTTTTTATTTGTACTTAGTGGGATACTTATATCCTCTATTTTCTTGCAACTTACTTGTCAAGCAATATCCCAAAATTCCTTAATTTTTCTTACTCACTTATTTAATACTAAACACCTTATTTCAACTTTCAATGTCTTCCCAACCCAATACTAGAGTGGCCAATTCTTAGAAGGGATAGGCAAAAGCATTTAGGTTAAATGGCATATTAAGTGTGTAACAAGAAAAATTTCAGAGTATGCTTTTAGCATACCCATTCAGCTCAATGGGGCTAGCAATGGAAAATTATTTCAATAGGTGGGAAAAAGTTTATTTTAAGTAGCTACTCAAAAGAATTAATGCCTAAATCATGTCAACATTTATGCCTTAATTGTTATATCGTTTCGAAGGGCAATGGGGAAGGTTCTAGTGTTCTAAAAATTTTCTGATCAAAAGATTTCATGCTGGTTTTTCTTTACTTGTAAAAGCTGGCCTAAGTGCACAATTCATAGAAATTGTAATTGTATATTTCTACTTTGAAAATTGTTAAGAAAAATAACTTTAAGACAGAATCTTACTCTCTTGCAGACTAAGTGCTCTGAATGACCTTTTCAAGATTAACAATTGAGCTGGAATAACAACTTAAAATTTTGTTAAGCTAAGCATGAGTCGAATTGATGAGCTCAAATCACAAAATACAACTTAAACAACTAACTAAAGAAACCATTATCAAAAAGTAGAAAATATAACTTCTAAAATATAAAGGCAAAGGAAATAATAATATTAAGCTTTGATAAAATTAAAACTTACTAATATCAAATTAAACTTACTCAAAAGAAATAATAAAATAAAGCATACTAAAATACTGCAAGGTTAGTCACATCCAAGTTACACAAACTAGCTACCCCACACTTAAAAGCTTGCTGTCCCCAGCAAGTAGTTCAATCAACCAAAAATAATAAAAGTAGCAAAACAAAAGATCAGAGAACTCCCAGAAAATCAGTCCTGTGGAGGTGGTGGCGGTGGAAAGCGGTCCATCATCGTCCTAAAAAAATGCTCCTGCTCCTCCCGAGCAAGGGCTATGGCGCGCTCTATCTTGGAGAAACTCAGTGACTGGGAGAGTAATTGCTGCTCCTGCACAGCTAAACGATGCAAAATCTGATCTTGTCCAGTCTGTAGTGCCCCTAACTGAGCAGTAAGATGCTCTAGATCATGAACGGCCCCAGCGGCAGCAGGCTCAACACCGGCAGCTGCTCCTCCAGCCGCCTCTTGCTCCTCCTCAGACTCATCGTCTCCTTCTGCTGGCAATTGCACACGACCCCTCTCTACAAGCCTCAAGTACTCATCCCGGGTAGATAGCCTAACCTGATGATGGAAGTGGTGGTCGTCTACTATGAGTTTGAGGTTTTTTAGCATCTTAAAGTCTATCAAAGTGCTCTCACCTACTTCATCTCCCAAGGGACTGTGGCCGACTCTTTTGGCCAACACAGTCGCAATCCATCCAATAGATATTTTCTTTACTTTCTTTGGATTGCCCTGGAGGTCTTCAAACTTTTTCAATAAATAATAGGCTCCATTTAGCCTTACCTGGTGGACCATACAGTAGAGAAATAGTGCCTCTGATTGGTTCACTGCACCTGCTGCCTCAATATGTCCATAAAATGAAAGTGAGAAAAACCTGTGTAAAATTCGCAGTGCATGATCCCTCAAATGATGGGCTTTGGACTGCCCAGTCACATATCTGGTGGCGGTGATGGGATCTCGGATTGCTGCCCATATGGTTTGCTTGTCCAAATCAGCTATATAACGAGACCATCAACTGGGAATCCAAGTGCCTCCGCAAAATCATGAAAGGGCATAGTGTACTTGGTCTGATTCAGCCAAAAAATTACCTCACCAACATCTTCTTCGTCCTCTGTATCAATCTTGCATGTTACTGTTGCAAGGAAATCTCTAGTCAAGTTTGGATATACTTTCTCCTTCTTTGCAAAAAATTCTATCCATCCTATCCCAGCGATCAACCCCTCAATTTCATCTCTAATGTCCACGTTCCCTAAAGAAGTGAAGTCCAGAAAAGTGGAGGGGACATAGGTTGCAGTAGTGAAGTCCTTGTATGCGGGACGACATCGAGTAGGTACCCAAGAAGGTACCAAATCGCCTCTCCCTTGAGAAGATGATGCTTGACTGGTTCTTGGTCATTTAGGGGCCACTGCAGTTACAATTGAAGATAAATCAGATTAGGAAAATAATGTGGCTACCAGCAAGTATAAGTAACTTAATTTAAAACGAAAATGCTAGCATAATACAATTGAACATAAAATTTAGCTAGCTCTTAATGCAAATTCACTCTATCTCAAGCAACAATTAAAATAGAAGGCCATCACATTCCTACTCGCACAATCTTCACTCAAGATTATGACGTTTGCAAAATTTGATTCAACTTGCTAGGATGGGTGAATTGTATGATAGAACCAAGATAAAAGAATCTCAACAATGCATACTAATTGTTTCTGACCAATAACATAAACAATAAGAATTACATGTTCATTCAGACAGTCTATCAAACACTTGGTGAGCAGAAATTTTTGACAAATCCAAAACTCTCAATTCTGTAATTCCTAACCCCAACATGAATCACAGGGTATCAAGAACCCACAATTACACAATGAAAACACAAAAACACATGATTTCAGCAAACAAGGAAATGAAATTCGTTCATTCAAGTATTTTATCAAACACTTGGTAGGCATGAATTTTGTTGCACACAA
Source organism: Excoecaria cochinchinensis (assembly GCA_947683425.1). Taxonomy (NCBI): domain Eukaryota; kingdom Viridiplantae; phylum Streptophyta; class Magnoliopsida; order Malpighiales; family Euphorbiaceae; genus Excoecaria; species Excoecaria cochinchinensis. The sequence goes on along the minus strand of CANTUQ010000055.1, from coordinate 24,329,864 downwards.
TCATGCAAAATTGATGAAATTCCAACCCCCATTTTCTTAATCAGCAACGAAATCGTAGACAAAACACACCGAATTAACTAATCCACGCTTTAATTCCAGAAAGAAGGAGCAAGATAGAAAATTAAAAGAAGAAAACCTAAAAACTAATAAGAACAGAAAAGAAACGAAAAAAAATAATAAAATAGAAGAGAAAGGATAAAACTTACTTGAATTTGATGCTAATTAGGCCAAATTTATGCTTGATGGACAAATTAACCCACGAAAATGGAAGACAACGAATTGATGGAGGAAAATAAAAGAAAAAGAAAGAGGGAGGGCGAGAGAGATAGGCGAGAGGGAAGATGGGGATTGATTTTGTGTTTTAAAAATTAAAGTTTAACTGGCAGTTAACAATTAAAAACCGAAATTTTTTACCTTACACGGCAGTGAGAGATTGCATCACCGCCGTGTAAATCGCGACTGGGCACATATTTTTCAAAAATAAGAATTTCACACGGCGGTGAGATATTTCCTCACCGCCGTGTAAAAACTCCACTGCACTTCAATTTTTCAATGATATAATTTTCACACGGCGGTGAGGGATTTCTTCACAGCCGTGTAACCTGAAATTTTTCCGCCAAAATTTTTAAGTTTGCACAAGTTTCTCCCCATCTTTCTTCTCACACATTCTGCACCCTTCCTCAACACAAATTCAACATGAAATGACAATGATATTGATTTATGCAAATGACTAAAAATACACACATTGAAAATAAAAATAGCAAAGTTTAGGAATTTATTTAGTTCTGATTTTTTTAGTCTCAGCTAGACTCTCACGTACCTTATTCTTCATCCAGTAAAATAGCCACTGTTGCACCTTCAGCGTGGTTTTCAAAATAAGGTTTTAGACGATGACAATTTACCTTAAATTCCGTACTTCCAGATTGCTTTCTGATGGTAACAGCTCCGAACTTTTAGACCGCAACGACTTCAAAAGGACCCGTCCACTTTGATTTTAATTTTCCAGGGAACAATCGCAACCTGCTGTCATATAACAAAACTTTCATTCCTGGAACAAATTCTTTTCTTACTATCCTTCGGTCATGCCATTTTTTTTTTGTTGCTCTTGTACTTCTCAGCATGATTATATGCCCAAAATCTGAACTCCTCCAATTCATTCAGCTGTAAGGACCTGCATTTTCCTGCACCTTCAAGATCAAAGTTCAAAAATTTTGTAGCCCAATATGCCTTATGTTCTAACTCGACCGGAAGATGACATGACTTTCCAAACATCAGCCTAAATGGGGACATTCCAATGGGTGTCTTAAAAGCTGTTCTATAAGCCCAAAGAGCGTCATCTAGCTTAAGGGACCAATCCTTCCTAGATACACCGACTGTTTTCTCTAAAATGGCTTTCAACTCTCTATTGGATACCTCAACTTGTCCATTGGCCTGAGCATGATAAGGGGTTGTAACCTTATGTCTAACACCAAACTTTTTCAATAAAGCTTTAAATTGATGGTTCACAAAATGTTTACCACCGTCACTAATGATTGCTCTTGGGGTTCCATATCGAGTAAATATATTTTTCCTCAAAAATTGAAGCACAACTTTGGCATCACAGGTTCTAGTGGCCACAGCCTCTACCCACTTACTTACATAATCAACGGCCACTAAAATATATTCATAACCATAGGAAACCGAAAAGGGTCCCATAAAGTCAATTCCCCATACATCAAAAAGCTCTACCTCAAGCATTTTGGTCAAAGGCATCTCATCTCTCTTTGATATATTCCCTACTCTCTGGCATCTATCACAAGCTTTCACATAAGATTGAACATCTTTGAATATTGTAGGCCAAAAGAACCCAGAAGATAAAATTTTCATTACCGTTATGTTTGGTCCATGATGTCCACCAGCTTCTCCACTGTGACAGGCTGTGATAATCTCACCCTTCTCCTCATCTGGAATACATCTTCTCAGTACTTGATCTGCACACAAACGAAATAGATAAGGATCATCCCAAATATAATGCTTTGCATCAGCCTTTAACTTCTTTTTCTGCTGCCATGTGAAATCCTTTGGCATAAATCCCCCTGCGAGAAAATTAGCTAAATTAGCAAACCAAGGAACAGAAATCTCATTTTCAAACAAAGCACAAATATGTTCATCAGGGAATAAATCTGAAATCTCCCCTTTCTCAATATGAGCATTTTCCAGTCTTGACAAATGGTCTGCTACAAAGTTTTCTGCTCCCTTTTTATCTTTAATTTTCAGGTCGAATTCTTGCAGTAGAAGTACCCATCTGATCAGTCTTGGTTTGGATTCCTTCTTTGCAAATAGGTGTCTCAAGGCAGCATGGTCAGACCACACCACAATTCTTGCTCCCAACAAATATGGCCTGAATTTTTCGAATGCATACACGATTGCAAGAAGTTCCTTCTTCGTTGTGGTGTAATTCATTTGAGCTCCGGTCAAAATGTGACTTGCATAATAAACCGCACAAAATACCTTCTCTCTTCGCTGCCCAAGTACTGCACCAACTGCAAAATCACTAGCGTCACACATTAATTCAAAAGGCAAATTCTAATCCGGAGAAATAATCACCGGGGCTGAAATGAGCCTCTGTTTCAAAGTCTGAAAAGCCAGCATACATTCATCGTCAAAATTAAAAGGGGCATCTTTCATCAACAAATTGGATTGAGGTTTAGCAATTTTTAAAAAATCTTTGATAAACCGGCGGTAAAATCCTGCATGTCCCAAGAAACTTCTAATGCCTTTCACACTAGTTGGGGGTGGTAACTTTTCTATCACCTCTACCTTAGCCTTGTCAACCTTTATCCCCTTCTCAGAAATTTTGTGCCAAAGCACAATGCCTTCCCTTACCATGAAATGGCATTTTTCCCAATTCAGTACCAAGTTGGTCTTCTTACACCTTTCTAACACCATATCTAAATGCCTAAGGCAGCTCTCAAAATCACTCCCATAAATGGTAAAATCGTCCATGAACACCTCCATAAATTTCTCTATGAAGTCATGAAAGATTGCCATCATACACCGCTGAAATGTAGCTGGTGCGTTGCACAGCCCGAAGGGCATTCTCCTGCATGCAAAGGTGCCATAAGGACAGGTAAATGTGGTCTTTTCTTGATCTTCTGGAGCTATGGGTATTTGCATGTAACCTGAATATCCATCTAAAAAACAATAGAATCCATTTCCTGCCAATCTTTCCAACATTTGATCAATAAAAGGTAAAGGAAAATGATCCTTTCTGGTTGCATTATTTAACCTCCTGTAGTCTATGCACACTCTCCATCCTGTCACTGTGCGTGTGGGAATTAATTCATTTTTCTCATTGGCTACAACGGTCATCCCTCCTTTCTTCGGTACACATTGAACTGGACTTATCCAATTGCTATCAGAAATGGGATAGATAATACCTGCATCAAGGAGCTTGAGTACCTCCTTTTTCACCACTTCTTGCATTGCTGGATTTGGCTGCCTTTGGGGTTGCACCACCGGTTTGAAGTCAGTTTCCATAGGTATTCGGTGTGTACAATAGCTGGGACTGATTCCTTTTAAATTTGAAGTTGACCAGCCAATTGCTCCTTTATGCTTCTTGAGTACTTCAATAAGCATTTCTTCTTCCAAACCTGTCAATAAAGATGAAATAATTACTGGTTTTGCATTAACTTCTAAAAATATATATTTTAAATGTGAAGGAAGAGGGTTTAGTTCAGAATGTGTATCCCCCTTTTCCAGGTTCAGTCCTTCTTCCTGTGTGTTTTCTTCTTCACTTTCTTGCTCCATAGCTGCAATTACTTCCTCATCTTCCAATTTTTCATTTTCCAAAGAATGCAGTAAATCCTCATTCACCGGATCAGCTTCTAACATTTCCTCTTGCACTTCTTCTACACACTTGTCTATTGTATCCACAAAATAAGCAGATTCTTCTATATCATCTGATGGATACCTTTGAGCTTTGTTCATATCAACAACTAATTTTTCATCATTGAATCTTAGAGTAACGGTTTGCCCATGCACATCAATCAAAGCTTTTGCTGTGTTTAAAAATGGTCTCCCCACAATAAGTGGTACTTTCCTATCCTCTTCCATTTCCATCACCACAAAGTCTACTGGGAAAATAAACTTCCCCACTTTTACTAACAGGTCCTCTATCACTCCCTTGGGTCGCCTCACCGACCTATCCGCAAGTTCGAGTCTCATTCCCGTCTCCTTAAGATCACTAAGATTCAGCTTCCTGCAAATAGAATAAGGCATTAGATTTATGCTTGCACCTAAATCACACAAAGCATTACCATAAAAATTTTCACCAATAGCACAAGGTACAGTGAAGCTACCTGGATCTTCCAATTTTTCAGGGATTTTGTTCATGATTTTAGCACTGCAATTTTCTGTTAGTTGAGCAGTTCCATGCCCTTCTAATTTCTTTTTATTAGAACATAGTTCTTTCATGAATTTAGCATAGTTGGGCATATGAGCTAAAGCTTCAGCAAATGGTAAATTAATATGTAATTTTTTGAACATTTGTATAAACCTAGCTTTTTGCTCATTTTTCTTTTCTTGTCTAGCAACAGCAGGAAATGGCAGTCTATTTATATCGAGATCCTCTACCCTTGGATTCACTATACTTTTACCTTTATCCCTTTTAGGAGCATTTTCATTCATTTCTAAATTAGAATTAGAATTAGAATTACTTACCGTCCGTGTTGGCTCCTCCTTTTCTGATGAAGAATTTTTACCTTGATCTTCTCTTTGTGCCACGTCCTTTCCACTTCGCAGTGTAATTGCTTTTGCTTCCTCTTTTGGATTCCGATCCACAGTTGAAGGAAATGTTCTTGGTTGCCTTTGGGACACAGAATTTGCAAGCTGACCTAACTGAGTTTCCAGATTTCTCATAGAAGCATCTTGGTTTCGGTTCCACTGCTCTTGAGATTTCCACCTAGCTTCTTGATTTGTCATGAATTGCTGCTGACTGTTTATGAAGCTAGCCACCATATCCTCAAGGTTTGGCTTTTTCTCTTGCATAGGTGGCCTAGGTGGGTATCCCGGTGGATGGTATGTTTGAGCTTGTGGTTGATTAAAGTTTTGTCCATGGTTGTGATGGGGTGGATATGGCATTTGGTATTGGTTGGCTGGTTGGGGTTGGTATGAATGTCCTTGATTGTGCTGAGTACTTTGGTTGAAAGGTGGTCTTGTTGGTGGTTGTGAGGATGAGGAATTCTGATTTCCATCTTTCCAAGAAAAATTCGGGTGATTTCTCCAGCCCGGGTTGTATGAGTTACTATAGGGGTCACTCCTTCGATAATCCCCTACAGCATTAACATTTCCCATTGCTGCACTCTCTTGAGCATATTGCCCACTTTCATACCACTCATCTTCTTGAGAAATAGAGGCTACATTTTTCACCCTTAAGTTTTTCATCTCGTTCTGCATTGACTCCACCTGTGCCCTCAGCATTGACACTTCATCTACACTATGTATTCCTTTTCTTCTTGGGACTGATCTAGGATTAGCCCACTAAGCGTCATTTGATGCCATTTCATCCAGCAGCTGGAATGCTTCTTCTGGTATTCTATTCATAAAAGAACCTCCTGATGATGCATCCAACAAAGATTTTGTTTGTGGTGAAATACCAGAATAAAATTGTTGCATCAGATGGTAGATTGGTATTTCATGATGCGGACAGCTTCTTAACAATCTTCTGAATCTTTCCCAAGCCTCATAACAAGGCTCATCACTCAATTGGCTAAATTGAAAAATGCTGTTGCGAATATTTGCTGTTTTTTTAGGTGGGAAAAATCTCATCAGAAACCTTTCTTGCAATTGATCCCACGATGTAATTGACTGTCTTGGTAACATTTGCAACCACTCCCTTGCCTTTCCAATCAAGGTGAAAGGAAATAATTTCAGTCTTACAGCATCAGGTGTCACTCCTGGAATCTGCACTGTGTCACTAATCTCCAAGAATAAGTTCAGGTGTTGTGCAGGATCTTCCACTTCTGATCCAGAAAATTGATTTCTTTGCACCATGTTGATAGTTGCTGGTTTCAGTTCAAATTGTACTCCTCTTGGCAGCACAATTGTCCTATGGTCTTCAGTCCATCTTGGCACAGCATAGTCCCTTATCGTTCTTTGCCTAGGGACTTCTGGTTCATAATTTCTTGGTACCTCTTCTTGTGCCCTTGGCACTTGTTCATTCTCGGGAGGAAATTCATCAACAGGCGGGTTGTTCTCCATGACGGTTTCTCTGTTGGCTCTCCTGCATTGATGTAATGTCATCTCGATTTCAGGATCGTAGGGTGCTAATGGTCCTTGTCTAACTCTGCTCATACACCACAACTACCTGAAAAGAATAAAAATAATAAAATAAGAAAAATGAAAACACATACAAATAAAAATCAAAACTTACTGACAACGTTGTTCCCCGGCAACGGCGCCAAAAACTTGACGCGACCTCAGCAAGTGTACTGAATCGGCAAGTAATATAGTGGAATATAATTAAGACCACAAGTTATCGAACCCAAGGGACTGTGTTGTGCAAGTGTTTGATAATTAATTATATGCTAAAGAATTCCCAATTATTTTGATTTGGTGATTGTTTAATGCAAAAGAATTAATAATCTAACTGATGATATTAATGTCTAAGAATATTAACGATTTAATAATACAGCAATTTGATAAAATAAGTAAGAGATCTTGCTAAGGAATACCCATTCTCCCCAATAATATCATGCGAATACTTGATTCAACAATTTCATATACAATCAGTGAATAATCTAGCCTATACCATAGCTTGCCTTTCGGATCCAGCTTCTCTAAAATATGCACTTACCAATCCGGATTCAGCACATAAATTAGCATTATTACAGATCTTAAGTTCTAAGTTAAATAATCTTACCATTACGGATTCAGATATCAAACTCATTTATCTTCCACGATTCTGAACCTATTGAAATAAACATTCACAGATTTTAACTACCAATTCGGATTCATCAAATCAATGAAAGTTGATTAAAATAGAACAGAACATGTGTACGTATTTATGGGCTGATTGCAATCAAGGTTTATCTTGGTAGATCTCCCCTTAACTTGCATTTAAACCAGCAACAACAGATAATTTCAAAGAAGATAAAACTGAAGTATATTTGTATGTATTTATGAACTGATTACAATTAAAGTTTATCTTGGTAGATCTCCCCTTAACTTGTATTCAAACCAGCAACAACAAATAAAATCAGAGAAGATAAAACTGAAGTATATGCAAAATATAATACATACAAAATATTCACATGATTTACTGGGGAATTAAGGTATCCCTTAACAAGAAATAAAATTACTCACTCATACTTAAAATAAAGACTGAATTAAATAGAAAGAAATTGATATTACCCATTTGAATCTGAAAATGAAAATCTTACAGTAAACCAAACGATGTTCTTCAACTGAGTCAGCTATTCCAACTTCCAAATTAAATTACAGAATTGAAATCTCACTTCTAAGAATTTCCAGATCTAAAATCCCAAAGTTTATTTTTCAGCAAAAATTAAAAATCCCTATTCTCAATCGTCTCCCTCTCTACTTCTGGACCCCCTTAACTTCTCAAGAATCGTCCTCCTTTAAGCTAGTTTTCCCCCCAATAATCAAAGTCAAAAGTCTATTCGGTGGCCTCCAAATTTGATTTTTTTCCGGATTTGATTCACACAACAGATCTTAAAAGTTACACGGCGGTTAGAGATATCCTCACCGCCGTGTAAATTTCTCTGGATAAAATATCATTCTGAAATTTTGGGGTTACACGGCGGTGAGGAAATTCTTCACCGCCGTGTAAATGTTCCAGGTGTGCTACCAATTTCTTTAATTTCGATTCACACGGCGGTGAAGAATTTTCTCACCGCCGTGTAAACACTCCAGTCTGCTTCCTTAATTTTTCTTCTCATGCTTCTGGCCTCCCGTCTCACACGGCGGTGAGAGATGTCTTCACCGCCGTGTAAACCACCTAAAATGTTGCCAAAACATCATAAATCTCCATTTAGTGCACCAAATAATATCAAATGACATTTTATCAAAAATTAACACAAATAACAACTTTTAGGCTAAGAAGTAATCTCTAAATTCACATCAAAACATTATTTAATTTAAACTTATCAAAAATTTAATATAAAAATTCTCTTATTACTTTAACCAAGGTATAAATAAGACTAGTGTCCTGAACTCTTTCTATCTTGGGCTTCATGAGCTTTCAATGTTATATTGAAAGGTAATTCCAAAATGCTTTCTTGATTGCCCAAAATAGACACATACGTATTGTCTTAGGCTCAACAAGGCTAGCTGACCTTTCCCAATGTTTTATTGGGTGGCAACTCCAAAACACCTCCTGTTGCCCAAAATAGAAGCACTCGTAATCCTTACGAGTCTTATGAACCTCTATTGGACCCTAAAACTAGACCTGTAGGAACACGTGGGGTTCGGCGCACATCACAGTGGTTACTCTACTAGGGACACTTAGAGACCTTGCTCTGAAAGTACCTTGGTTAAAAATATATAATTGAGTTCTTAAATTAAAATTTCATCCCTTTTCAAACTGCATTGCATTTCATAATAGATCCTTAGATCTATGTTAGTTGGTCCCTTGTTTAGCCCCGTTGAGATCCTAAAGTATGACCCTACGCTCACTCAAAGTGGGGAAGTGTTAGGGATAATCACCAGCCTAAGTCTCGTATCATTATGGTATATCAAATGATGACTCGGTCAGTCGCTATGCTCATGACGAGCTAGACCCGTCGGCAGGAATCATACTTGGGTAGCCCTAAAGTATCACCACCTTGACTAAAGCTCATGTAATAAAAATAGATACTTCCCCTAGGTGATATGAACCTTAATACTGTGCTTGCTATATGGACTATTATTTATCGAACTAAATAAAAATAAATTAAATGGTCACCCAATTGAGGGCTTTCATGCCTCGGTATGCCCATCCTGATTCATTTTGTATATCAATATTAATGTCCTTATACATAACATGAGTATTCCTTCAACAAACATTTACATGACTTATACAAAATACTATATCAAAACAATATACAAGAAAGGGACTTTAACTTACTCCTAGTGGCCTTGACCTACAGATGCTCAACTCCTCTCTAAACCGGCAACCTACACGGGAAAACACCCATGCTAAGTGATAATGCTTAGTGGGGATAACTCAAATAATAGACTTCTTGCGAAGTCACAAGCATTAACAATATGGCATATACATATCTAGCATGTTAATCATATAACATTATTCATTCCAAGTATAATAATAAGAACATGCATTTAACATATAATAACATGTTAAACACTTAAATCATGTGCTATACATTTACCTTTGACATTTAATAACTTTATTTATATCTATGCTTTCTAACTTTACTTGTACAATATTAGCATGTCAATACATCTCATGTTCATACATGCACTTATAAGCACATAGCACATCTCTTGTATGATCATATACAACAATAGCTTTACTTGTACTCTCAAGCAATAGTGCAAATACACATTTAGTATACCAATCATATAACAATATTCATTACTGAACATATCTAAATGAACATGCAGTTTTCATATCATATCTAAAAAAATAGACTATATCATGTGCACACTCTCTAGCTTTAGTTACAGGCAGCATAACATGAACATCAAGTCACTACTTCTCAAGTACTTTCATATGCATATAACCACAAGGGTACATCTCTAGCATTTTTATGTACAAATCTTAGCTTTTCATATACTCTTGCAATCATATATCAGTATCTTGGTTACGATAGTCATGTACAAATTATAACAGTTTCGATAAATCTCTAACATATGATAGCATCCAATATAGATATAAACATATAAAGCAAATAGCCTGACTTCATAACGATAGTGGATACAGGTATATATAGATACTATCAAGTAGTACTAAGCATATGGAGATAGGAGTCTAAAACCAGCTAGATGCCAAAAGGTACCAGACATCTAGACACCCGTCGGTGCCGCTCTCGCAGCTACAAATCATCTAACCCTTTATAGGGATGCCTATCTATCCACTTCTATAAATAACTCAGGCTTATAAAAAACACTTCATATAATTATCCATATACATTACTTCTATTCAACTATCATGTTATACTATTGCTCATACTACTCAATAAATACATATATTAACTATTCATAACTATAAACACATACATATATTTCATCATACAAGTACTCATACCATTGTTCATAGAACTCAATGAATATGTGTACTAACTATAAACACATGCATATAGTTCTACATACAAATACATATTCATTACTTATTTCCTCTTCATATATACATATATGGATGCATAGATTTATTACATTAAAGCTCACGATTAGTGTTATTAACTTATTACAATTTCCAATTGGCATTCATGTGTATTTTCCAAGTTATAACTATTCTTATACTCATTTAATAATCCAAAACATGCATCGGATAGATTCCAAAAAGTTTTGATGCGATACGGGTTCAATTCGGGAAGAAAAACAAATAAAATAGTCAAAACAGAAGGGGTCACGATGTCAAAGACTTTGTTGTGATTGTGAGGTCCAAAAATATCCAATTCTTCCTTCTCTTAGCATTGGTTGTCACACCCCGTTTGCCCCCTAGTAGAATGAGCCTGTTTGTCTGTCTGTATGTGTAAGCATTCGCATGTGTTCAGTATGTCATAAGGGTGTGACGCGCGCCGGATCCCGATGCGCCGCCCCTATGACCGCCCGCACGTGGGCGATCGGGCAATTGCGGGTCCGTTGGCATCTTGCAATAAATCGCAAGTGCGTCTATGTTGGGCAACAAGGAGGTATCATGGAGTCGCCACCCAATAGAACATTGGGAAAGTTACTCTCGCCTCGGAGAGCCTAAGACTGCGCTTGGTATCCATGTTGAGCCATGAGGCCTAGGATTAGCGCTAAAGTCTCATGACCCAAGAAGTATTTTTGGAGGATAACCTCTAACCTCTCGAGCCCAAAGACCAGAGCTGGGTCCGGGATTTCTCATCTATTTCTACCTCAATTAGTTTATGATTAAATTTTAATTGTCATTAATTCGCTCTCTCTCTACACAATGCAATTAATTTAAGGCGCATTTACTCATGTTAGGAAAACCATAAATTAGCAAGTAAAGCAATGAATTACAATAATACAAGGAGCGGAATACAACTCCCATTTAAAAGTGCAAACATACATAAAACCGGGGAATTTATTAATTATGAGGACTTTGGTCCCCGCATGCACAATTAAAGAAAATATTCTGGATGTGATGATTTTATTTGGGATGAAAATTAGGACATTGGTCCCATTTTATTATGAAAAATCTAAATTAATTTAGTAAGAAATATTTTTATGATCTTTATTTAGGTGCGCATAGGAAAACATTTTATTCAATGAATATATACAAGGAAATTAAAAATATAAACGAAATGAGAATTAAAAATGTATAAAGGAAATACCGAACCCCGCAACTCCTCCTTCATGTGCATGGATGCTCAAATGAGAATAAAACAATGATTTGCAACCAAAAAATCAAAAAGAAATTCATGTTAGTGATTAGGCCAACGAAATAATACAACATAAAAGGTAATATGTACAATGACCATATAACATGCATAAGATACTATAACATGCATAAAAAATAATTATGATGCAATTTAACATGCATAAAGTGATTAAGATGCAATTTAACATGCATAAGGTGATGAAGTATCATGGCATATGCAACTTATTAATAATAGTTATTAACATACATGGAAGATTAGTGACAATCAATTTTATTATAGTTAAGACATGAATAAATGTGTAACATGAGAATAATTCCACTTGACATGCATAACTAGCATAAAATAATGACTATAACACTCATACATGCAAAAGAAAGCATAATAATAAACATGATATAGCATTAAGAAATTAAAGGTATTTACAACCTAAAACATGCATAATTACATGAACAAAGAATAATTTGACATGAAAAAAAGATAATAGAATTTAAAAAAGCTTATTTGTTATATGAATAATTGAAGATAAAAAAAATAAGAAGAAGAATATGGAGACTAAGAGAATTTACATGTTTGATATGTTAATTGGAAGCCAAAATAAAGAAATTAACAAGAGAATTAATGAGCAAAGCCAAGAATAATTACCCTCAAATTCAGTTTTGAAGAATTGAAGATAGAAGTGTTGAATCCCTTGTCTTCTCTTGTGAAAATCCTTAGAAAATAGCTTGAAAACTTGAAGAAAAGCTCTTGGAAACAAGTGTGTAAGATGGATTTTTTTCTCTCAACTCAAAGCTCCAAAATTCAGTTTTTTTTCTCCAAAATGTTCCTGATTCGTCCTCCCCCGTTTCTGAATTTTTCTAGTGTTTTTAACCCTCAAAAACTACCCAAAAACCACCCAAAACCGTCCAAAAACCGCTAAAAATCGTGTTTGGGTCGAAAAATGGGCGAAATGGGCGAAGTGGGGCGAGAATCGGCGTCAGGGGCGAGAGATCGTGCGCGTCGCGCACGTTTCCGCGCGATTTGCGCGAAGTTTCCGCGCACGACGTGCGCGGGGCGAGCGACGCCCTGCGCATCGCTTGCGCGGAGCGACCGACGCCAAGGGCGTCGGACGAGCGGAGCGCGCGCTCCGTGCGCGGAGCGCACGAAAATTCGCGACGGCCCTTGGCCGTCGCCTTTTCGTCGCGATTATTTTCCCCTATTTTATTTTCAACATTTTTCCATCATTTTTCACCTTTTTTTTTATATATATAAAATACCCTCAACCTAAAACACACTTTTTCTTCTTCAAAATAATTTAAAAAATATTTTTAAAATATTTTTAAAATACCCTTTTTACTCACCGAAAAGACAAGGAAAATCACTTCTGAGCTCCAATCTTTTTGCCTATAAGCCGGCATAGCTAAATTTCATCATCGGGTAATCCTGATCAAGGCTACTCGGGACCCGGTGTCTACAAAGGGTATTTCAGTAAAATGAATGATTTTGGGATTTATTATTATGTGGGTGCATACATGACATTAGTGTGTGAATTAGTTAGGAATTAATTGTGTACATTGGAGCATACCATTGTAGGGTGTTTTAATTAAGAATACATTATGTGTGTGTGATGTTGTTGAGTTAGGGTGTGAGCAGTTAGCTTCATCAATAGGATTTAGACACATACTTAGGGCAAAGAAAAGAAAAAGAAAGAAGTGAAGATAACAGATTTACGTTATCTTCTTTCTCTGACGTTTCTTCTCTTCTTTTTCTCCATTTTCTTTACTCTAAATATGGTGGTGTGGATTCTAGTTTGATTGGTGAAGTTAATCTCTCCTTGCATCCCCTAGCTTGGTAAGTGTATGTCTTTGTCTTTGTGTTACTGTAACTTTACATCTTCATCTTTTTCTTTAGGTTGAGTTTTAATTTAGGGTTGCATGTTGATATTCATTACTGTGTTTGTGTTCTAGCTGAGGCTCCACGCGATCCCAAAGGCAAAGAGGTTGCTGGGAGCAGTGGGACTAAGTGTTAGAAGATTAGAATCCAGGTTTGGGAATGTTTACTTGTGAAATTGTATGATTTTGAAGTTACTGTAATTCTAGGGTTCATGTTCTTCTAAATTTGAATGTGTATGTTCTTGATTTGATTTGGTTAATTATTTGATGAATTGAGTTGTATAATTATTGCCGATGTTGTTTGGGATAATTTCTGGAAGGTAAGAATAGGTGTGTATGGTTTTAAATCAAATTGGGATTGAATTCTTGGTTCTGGAAATCGTGGAAATTCTGGGAAAATTGAAGTACTGTTTAAACTCTCTCTGTCGCGTGACTCGCTACGAAGGAAGGCAAGTCACGTCGCGTGACCCTCGGTCACGGCGTGACCTGCCTGCTGAGAAGCCAGTCGCGTGACCAGCTGATGAGTAAGCAAGTCACGGGACGTGACCTTCGGTCACGTCGTGCGACCTGCGAGGCGAGGCGTGCGTGATCTGCTAGAGCACGCTACGTGATCTGCTTGAGTGTAGCAAGTCACGAGGAGTGACGTCCAGTCACGCCGTGACCTGCGAGGGGTGTTGCGTGATTTGCAAAGATCACGCAACGTGATCAGCGAGAAACACGCAAGTCACGTCGCGTGACCCTCGGTCACGTCGCGTGACCTGCCTGGTGAGGAGGCCAGTCACGCCTCGTGACCAGCCAACCTCACCCGTTTCTCCGTTCAGCCCGTTTTTCCGAAATTTCCCAGTTTTTAACTCAGAAGTGAATTTGTTATTTCTCCTGAATGAATGTTACTGTTGCTTGATGCATGACATTCTGTTAAATGCTTCGATATGAGTAATGCCATGATTTTCTGATGAATTATATTCCGTACTCTGAAATGTGATTTGAATGACGCATAACCTGCTAGAGTCGAGTCAGTGGATAGTTAGGCATGCCTAATAGAGTCTGTTGCTGCAGCCCATAGTTCTGTTTGGACCCCGATCAGGTCCCCGTTTGGTTCCTCGCGAACCCTTTTCTGTATTGGATCTTGTTTAAGGTCCCTTTTGAAAATATCTGTGAAAGTTAAAGTAAAATGGTTAAATCGGTTCGTACCCGTAATGTACTGTCTGTAATCAGCTCGTACCCGGAAAGTACTGTCTGTACACTCGTTATCCACTATCTAGAGTCATCAGGTGTTCTTTAAATGTTTATTTGAACTGCTTGATCTGATTTGGCTGTAAAAAGGATTATCTGAATGAGTATATCAATGTATTGTATTATGGATTATTTCTGAATGAGTATGATTATGAAATACTAATTGTGTAACACCCCGCCATCCCCGTTGGAAGGATGCCGGAGTGCCACGCGAGCAAACACATATAAACGAATCCATATACTCATGTATAAACAAAAACCAATAAAATGTAAAGAAACTTTTAATCATATAATAGTAAAACCTTTTACAGGTAACATATATATCAATATCGTTTTACAAAAAGAGGCTCGTAAGCAAATACATAAACAAAAATAATATTTGTTCCTTTATAAAAGATTTACTTTGCTATACACAAGCCATATACAAAAATTTACAGCGGAAGACTTCAAAAATAACTTCATCAAAAGACTCCTAGTGGCCGACCTGCAGATATCTGACTCCAAGCTAAACTCGCCACCTGCACGGGAAAAGAGCCCGTGCTAAGCGATAACGCTTAGTGGGGAGGAACAAAACAAAATAACAATATACATATACAATATAGTATCACATCAACTTTATGATATTTACAATATAAACAATTAACAAATACAAACATACTTTTCTGATTACACCGATACAGGATATACAAGAATTCATGTGCAACATATACTTTTAATCATGTCAATAAACATCTCAACATATACATCACATATAAACATGTAGCCCGATTAGTCTGGTATAAACCTAAGAAGTGGATACGGTCATTTGGATACTGATAGAACACAGTATCCCAAGCATATAGAGACATGAGTCTCGAACATATAATTTTCATATAGAGACCGAGGTCTCGCTTTATTTCCATATAGACCAAACAAGGTCGAAACAAGGATCCAAACGGACCCGCATATATCATTTTATCATATAGCAGCTGCACACACACTCTGACCTAAGTAAGCGCTTACTTATCCACTACTATGACTTATTCAGGCTTAAATGATACAACTCAATAATTCATATATTATATCATGTGGATTGCATTTAATACTAGGTTATAATTCATGTACACATGTATATAGGTCAAATTTCAGAACATTTAAACATATAAATATCAATACTGAAGGTAAAAAGAACATATAGCTCACATTGAATTAATCTATGTTAAATAAATTATAAAATGTGTAAATCATGTACATTAATTATTAATCAAGAATTTAAAACCCAATATTATTCAATTATTAAATACAAACCAGATTTTTAAACTAATTAGTTGTCATGCAGTATAAAACCTTTGAAATCAGAAGTTTTAAACCTTGCTTTTAAGAAAACAGGCAGCTGAAGGAAGACTGGTCATGTCGTGACCTCCAGTCACATCTCGTGACGCAGCTTCACGCGAGTGTCAAGCAAAAGAGCAAGCAAGAACAGGCGGTCACGGCGTGACCATCAGTCACGTCTCGTGACGCCTGTGAGGAGAGGGAGAGAGGTCACGAGATGAGTTCTCGTGACACGCAGGGAGACAGGCGAGGTCGCGAGGCGTGATGCTACATCACGTCGCGACTTCCCAAGGGGAGGAAGGTCACGGCGTGATGCTTCATCACGCCACGTGATCTTCCTCACACAAATCTGCTTCTCCTTCTCAAACTCCATCATCTTCTCAAAACCAATTTCCAGAAAAACGTGGAAAAACCCAGAAAACCAAGAAAACAGAGTACTTCCTAAATTCAAAACCCCAGCATACCCAAAACCATTTTTCATGTAAAAATCATGCTAACACATACCTCTAGGTCTTCTGAGCACATTTACAGCAATTTCACTCACATTATTAACATTATCATATAATCACAGTAAACAAACAGTAACAAACAGAGAGTCTCAAACACATAATCTTTCCTTTTAACGCTCATATATATGAACTTCCATATAACATGCAAAACAATAAAACTTAAACACTACTAACTATACATGTAAATTCTATTACTCATGCATTCTAATAAACCAATACACGTAACTGACATTCATATAAAAACAGCAACTAGGATCCAAAATGAGAAAGGCAGACACTCCCAAACCTGTTACTGAAGTCCAAAAAGAACGACCACTGCACTTCTCAATCCACAATTTTGCCTTTCCCCTTCTCTTTTCTTTTATCTTCAGAAGCTTGAAACAAATGAAACCATAATCAAACCCAAGGACAGAATCTCTAAATAACTCAAATGAGAAGAAGAACCACACGAAACCAATAGCCACTTACCTTCTGTAACCTCTTTTCCAATCTCAAACCCTAGTTCCACAATGATAGAACACACATGCAAATGGGAAAAAGCAGCAAATGGAGAGGGAAGGGATAGCTAACGTGAGAGAGAGCAAAAGAGAGAGAACCTCCTGAGTTTAGTTTTTCCAGGAACCTAAGAAATTCAAACCTCTCTTTTCCCTCACCCACGTACACACACACCCACTCTCCACCTGGCACACATGCACAGTTACACAATTCCACTAAACCCGTTTACAAACTGATCCACTCAATAATACCAATAAAACCTTGGCAAATTACCTTTTACTCACCAAAATAAAATCTGCCATATAAAATACTTTTAATTCTTGCAATTTAATCCACTTACCTCTTGCAAATTACCCAATTACCCTTAATTGTCCAATTAAAAATCGCTTAATCCAATTAGGCCACTTATGGGGTGTGACAACTCTCTCCTCCTTAAGAAAATTTCGTCCTCGAAATTTCCTTGCTTACCGAATACAACTCAAATATCAAAACCGAAACGAAACAAAACTTAACATATAAATACTTACCCGAAGGACCCTCTGCAACAGTCGCATCTCTAGCAATCATAGCATAACCTCTATACTGATTATGATCCTCTGTAGCACCAGGTCGCTGCACTGTCTCTGATGGTGCTCTCGGAGCTCTACTTCCCTCGCGATTGCTTTGGATGACATTGGATCTTCTGCTCTCTTGCTGATTCTGGTCTTCTCTTCGATTAGGGCAAAAAGCAAACCGATGCTCCATACTCCCACACTTAAAACAGGCTCCGGTGATCTTGCGACATGTACCCCAATGGTACCTATGACAATGCTCACATTCTGGTGCTCGATTTCCTTTATTTCCTTGTGGGGCTACACTCTCTACCTGTGAAGGCACTTGTACACCCCCTCTAGATCATTGCTCGGGTGGAGCACCCTTAGACTTCTTAGTACTCGCAACCCCCGTATCCGGTGCTCTTCTCTTGCTAACCACTCTTTGCTTGATCTCCTCAGATTCCTCTAACCTCATTGCTGCAGCCACAATCTGATAATACCCAACTGGCTGCAAGACAATCATCGCAGACAAAGGGCCTCTGAATACCTCACGCAATCCCTCTAAAAAGTGCCTACATCTGAACTCATCTGTCAACAACTGCTCAGGCACATACTTACTTAACTGGTTGAACTCCTTATCATACTCACTGACAGTCATGCCCCGCTGCTTCAAACTAATGAACTCTCTCCATTTCGCTTCTTGGTATGCCTTCGTTATATACTTTTGCTCAAACTCTTGTTTGAAATAATCCCATGTCAGCTCAGCTGGTCGCTGAGGATTCCTCATCACAAGTTCCCACCAATCATATGCTGGTCCTTGAAGCAACGATATTGCACAAGAAGCTCTCTGATCTGCAGGACATCTAATCTCTTGCAAAATCCTATCTACCCTCTTGAGCCAAAACTCAGCCACATCGGATTCATCTAAGGCAGTCCCATGAAAGTCTTCTGCTCCTCTCTTTCTTAACAACTCAGTTGGAGCCTTAGGTGCAGTCAACCTATCAACCACTTGCAATAACCCCTGAACTAACGCTGGATTAAAAGCAACACCTCTATTTGCACCCTTAGCTGGTGCAGGTTCCCGCTCATGTCTATCCTGTCTAACTGGATCATCTCTTCTAACTGGATTCCCTCCACGACTCACATTGGCACTACTCATGGTGTCGCCCATATACTCACTTGGATCCGACTCCATACAAACACTACACAAAACAAGACATCTGCATTAGGCCACTATACAAAACTGACTCTCATGCATAGACTCAACTCTATACTCAAACATTCACAACATAACCCAAAACCACCAAACCTGGGCTCTGATACCAAGCTGTAACACCCCGCCATCCCCGTTGGAAGGATGCCGGAGTGCCACGCGAGCAAACACATATAAACGAATCCATATACTCATGTATAAACAAAAACCAATAAAATGTAAAGAAACTTTTAATCATATAATAGTAAAACCTTTTTACAGGTAACATATATATCAATATCGTTTTACAAAAAGAGGCTCGTAAGCAAATACATATACAAAAATAATATTTGTTCCTTTATAAAAGGTTTACTTTGCTATACACAAGCCATATACAAAAATTTACAGCGGAAGACTTTAAAAATAACTTCATCAAAAGACTCCTAGTGGCCGACCTGCAGATATCTGACTCCAAGCTAAACTCGCCACCTGCACGGGAAAAGAGCCCGTGCTAAGCGATAACGCTTAGTGGGGAGGAACAAAACAAAATAATAATATACATATACAATATAGTATCGCATCACCTTTATGATATTTACAATATAAACAATTAACAAATACAAACATACTTTTCTGATTACACCGATACAGGATATACAAGAATTCATGTGCAACATATACTTTTAATCATGTCAATAAACATCTCAACATATACATCACATATAAACATGTAGCCCGATTAGTCTGGTATAAACCTAAGAAGTGGATACGGTCATTTGGATACTGATAGAACACAGTATCCCAAGCATATAGAGACATGAGTCTCGAACATATAATTTTCATATAGAGACTGAGGTCTCGCTTTATTTCCATATAGACCAAACAAGGTCGAAACAAGGATCCAAACGGACCTGCATATATCATTTTATCATATAGCAGCTGCACACACACTCTGACCTAAGTAAGCACTTACTTATCCACTACTATGACTTATTCAGGCTTAAATGATACAACTCAATAATTCATATATTATATCATGTGGATTGCATTTAATACTAGGTTATAATTCATGTACACATGTATATAGGTCAAATTTCAGAACATTTAAACATATAAATATCAATACTGAAGGTAAAAAGAACATATAGCTCACATTGAATTAATCTATGTTAAATAAATTATAAAATGTGTAAATCATGTACATTAATTATTAATCAAGAATTTAAAACCCAATATTATTCAATTATTAAATACAAACCAGATTTTTAAACTAATTAGTTGTCATGCAGTATAAAACCTTTGAAATTAGAAGTTTTAAACCTTGCTTTTAAGAAAACAGGCAGCTGAAGGAAGACTTGTCACATCGTGACCTCCAGTCACGTCTCGTGATGCAGCTTCACGCGAGTGTCAAGCAAAAGAGCAAGCAAGAACAGGCGGTCACGGCGTGACCATCAGTCACGTCTCGTGACGCCTGTGAGGAGAGGGAGAGAGGTCACGAGATGAGTTCTCGTGACACGCAGGGAGACAGGCGAGGTCGCGAGGCGTGATGCTACATCACGTCGCGACTTCCCAAGGGGAGGAAGGTCACGGCGTGATGCTTCATCACGCCACGTGATCTTCCTCACACAAATCTGCTTCTCCTTCTCAAACTCCATCATCTTCTCAAAACCAATTTCCAGAAAAACGTGGAAAAACCCAGAAAACCAAGAAAACAGAGTACTTCCTAAATTCAAAACCCCAGCATACCCAAAACCATTTTTCATATAAAAATCATGCTAACACATACCTCTAGGTCTTCTGAGCACATTTACAGCAATTTCACTCACATTATTAACATTATCATATAATCACAGTAAACAAACAGTAACAAACAGAGAGTCTCAAACACAAAATCTTTCCTTTTAACGCTCATATATATGAACTTCCATATAACATGCAAAACAATAAAACTTAAACACTACTAACTATACATGTAAATTCTATTACTCATGCATTCTAATAAACCAATACACGTAACTGACATTCATATAAAAACAACAACTAGGATCCAAAATGAGAAAGGCAGACACTCCCAAACCTGTTAATGAAGTCCAAAAAGAACGACCACTGCACTTCTCAATCCACAATTTTGCCTTTCCCCTTCTCTTTTCTTTTATCTTCAGAAGCTTGCAACAAATGAAACCATAATCAAACCCAAGGACAGAATCTCTAAATAACTCAAATGAGAAGAAGAACCACACGAAACCAATAGCCACTTACCTTCTGTAAACTCTTTTCCAATCTCAAACCCTAGTTCCACAATAACAGAACACACATGCAAATGGGAAAAAGCAACAAATGGAGAGGGAAGGGATAGCTAACGTGAGAGAGAGCAAAAGAGAGAGAACCTCCTGAGTTTAGTTTTTCCAGGAACCTAAGAAATTCAAACCTCTCTTTTCCCTCACCCACGTACACACACACCCACTCTCCACCTGGCACACATGCACAGTTACACAATTCCACTAAACCCGTTTACA
This sequence comes from Excoecaria cochinchinensis, assembly GCA_947683425.1. NCBI lineage: Eukaryota > Viridiplantae > Streptophyta > Magnoliopsida > Malpighiales > Euphorbiaceae > Excoecaria > Excoecaria cochinchinensis. The sequence continues at coordinate 24,308,658 of CANTUQ010000055.1, read as the reverse complement.
AACTGATCCACTCAATAATACCAATAAAACCTTGGCAAATTACCTTTTACTCACCAAAATAAAATCTGCCATATAAAATACTTTTAATTCTTGCAATTTAGTCCACTTACCTCTTGCAAATTACCCAATTACCCTTAATTGTCCAATTAAAAATCGCTTAATCCAATTAGGCCACTTATGGGGTGTGACAAATTGTATGGCTTTATTACATGAGCATGTTTGTATGGATTATGTTATAGCCTTTGCATTCTGCCATTGTGAATGTGTTATGCCTTGACGACCATTGTGAATGGCCGTCCATTATTTATGTGTGTTTCCCCACTAAGCGTTTATCGCTTAGCACGGTGTTTTTACCCGTGCAGGTGCGGAAGGCGTTTTGATTTGGGAGAGTCGCCGTCATCAAGCCAACACAGAATGGATTAGTGTAGGGCTCAGTTTTGTATCAGTTATTTATTCTCTTTGTATAGAACTCTCTGTATCAGCTTCCGCTTTTGTATCGATATTTTGTATATGTAATATTATTTTGTATCAGCTAGTTGATCAGATCATTATTGTAATAGTTTAATTATAGTAATGCATGATCAGCTTTTTCTTTCTGCATGTAAAGTTTTTAATTATTCTATATTTATGAATGTATGTTATGAATGGATGTATGTTTCGCTTTGCTATTGTTTGGTGACACCTTGACTCATACGGTATCTCACTCCTTATCGGATGGGATCGCCTACGTATGGGAAGGGGGTGTTATAGTTAGTGGTATCAGAGCATAGGTTTAGGCGTTTCTGGGTGTTGTTATGATTGTTTCGAGTTTCTTAGATGTGTATGTGTCTAGATCTGTGTTGGCTGATACGGTTGTTTCTTGTTTGTTTAGATGGCTTCTAATTCTGCTCATGGTGCGCGTGAGGAGTCCGCCGAGAGTGTGAATCCTCCCGCTGTAGATCAGTCTGTTTCTGTTACTGTGTCGGCTCAGCATGCTAGGGTCCAGCCCAAGGCCGTAGCCATGCCCTTTGAGGCTATGTTTAGACTGCATCAGGACATGGCTAGGGTTTTGGAGAGAGTGACTGCTCCTAGAGCACCTATGGAGAATTTGAGAAGGGCAGGAGTTGAGGATTTCTATGGTACGGGTTTGAATGAGTCTGAGATCGCAGAGAGATGGTTAGACAAAGTTAAGCGTGCTTTGAGAGAGATTCGGTGTCCTCCCGACAAGCAGGCAGAGTGTGCATTAGCTCTTCTTCAGGGGTCTGCTTTTGAGTGGTGGGAGTTGGTTTGCAGGCATCCTCAGCTACCGGATCCGATTACCTGGGAGTTCTTTGAGGGTGAGTTCATAAAGAAGTACATTACTCAGACTTATAGAGATTCGAGATGGGCGCAGTTTTTGAGTTTGAAGCAGAGGGCTTTGTCTGTAGCTGAGTATGAGAAAGAGTTCAACAGGTTATCGCGCTATGCCCCACGAGGAATTATGACTGATGACTTTAGATGCAAGCATTTCGAGGCTGGGTTAAATGAGTCATTGAAGATTGCTTTGATTTCCTTGATGTGTATACCTGGAGTTAGCTACTATCAGATAGTGGAGGCTGCAGTGAGAGCCGAGTTATCAGAGACTGTGTTGAGAGAGAGAGCTCAGAGGAGGAGTTCTTCTCGTGGTGGTTCTTCAGCGGGTAAGAGATCTAGGAACCCACAGGATGAGTCAGCATCTGGTCCGGCTTCTAGAGGTAGACGTCAGGGTTCTGCAGCTGTGACAGGTTCTGGTAGGGGAGGTAAATCTGATGCCATACCTATTTGTGAGAATTGCAGCAAGGCTCACCGGGGTGAGTGCAGGTAGCTTACTGGGGGATGTTTCAGATGTGGGAGTACTGAGCACCGTGTGGCTGGTTGTCCCCAGTCGATTGAGGATTCAGGACCTCAGGGAGGAGCTAGTAGGGTTGGTTCGAATGCTTCTCAGGCTACCCGAGGTAGAGGTCGAGGTAGAGGGAGAGGTGGACGGCATAGAGATGGAGCTGCTTCTGAGACTGTTGAGCATCCTCCTCAGGCTGCCATTAGAGCTTATGCTATGAGAGCCAGAGATGAGCAGGATGCGCCTGATGTTATTGCTGGTAAGTTCCTACTCCATGACACTGAGTTGTATGCTCTAATTGATCCTGGTTCCACACACTCATATTTGTGCACAGATAAAATTGTTGATAAATTGTATTCTGTTGATCAGTTAGATTATGAGATTTGTGTGACCAGTCCATTAGGGCATAGTGTCAGTGTGAGTAGAGTTTTTAGGAGTTGTCCTCTGATTGTTGAGGGAGCTGTGCTTCCAGCGGATCTGATTGAGTTACCTTTCAGAGAGTTTGATCTGATTCTGGGTATGGACTGGTTGGGTAAGTATCGGGCTGTAGTTGATTGCCATAGGAAGACAGTTGTACTTCGGGACAGAAGTCAGTCTCTTGTGTTTCTGAAAGGTTTGGGTGCTAGTTCAGTGAATAATGTGATTTCTGCGATGCAAGCCAAGAGATTTATCAGGAAAGGATGTGAGGCTTTTCTAGCAGTTGTGTTAGATTCCAGGAGGGATCAGGTTCAGATTGAGGACATTCCTATAGTGCAGGAGTTCAGTGATGTATTCCCGAGTGAGTTGCCTGGTTTGCCTCCTGAGAGAGAGGTTGAGTTGTCCATTGAGATCATGCCAGGTACTACACCTATTTCGAGAGCACCTTATCGGATGGCTCCTGTAGAGTTGAGGGAACTTAAATCTCAGCTACAAGAGTTATTGGATAAGGGGTTTATTCGACCTAGCATATCTCCTTGGGGAGCTCCAGTTCTGTTTGTCAAGAAGAAAGATGGATCTCTGCGGATGTGTATTGACTACCGCCAGATTAATAAAGTTACAGTGAAGAACAAGTATCCTTTGCCTAGGATTGAGGATTTATTTGATCAGCTTCGAGGTGCGGGTGTCTTTTCCAAGATAGATCTTCGATCAGGGTATTATCAGCTACGGGTTCAGGATGCAGATGTGGTGAAGACTGCATTTCGGACTAGGTATGGTCACTATGAGTTTCTTGTGATGCCGTTCAGTTTGACTAATGCTCCAGCGGCTTTTATGGATCTGATGAATCGTGTGTTTAGGTCATACTTAGATCGATTTGTAGTAGTGTTCATTGATGACATCTTGGTGTATTCCAAGGATGAGAGTGAGCATGAGGAGCATCTCCGATTAGTCCTTCAGATGTTGAGAGAGCGTCATTTGTTTGCTAAGCTTAGCAAGTGTGATTTCTGGCTTCAAGAAGTATCATTCTTGGGTCACATTGTTTCAGCTAGAGGTATTCAGGTTGATCCAGCCAAGATTGAGGCGATAGTTGATTGGAAAGCGCCTCGAAATGTTCAGGAAGTGAGGAGTTTCCTCGGTTTAGCAGGTTACTACCGTCGGTTCGTTAAAGGATTTTCTGTGATTGCTGCTCCTATGACTAGGTTGTTGAGGAAAGGAGTCAGATTTGAGTGGTCAGACAGGTGTCAGTCTTGTTTTGATCGGTTAAAGCAGTTGCTTGTTAAGGCTCCTATCCTTACTCAACCCATCTCGGGTAAGGAGTTTGTCATTTACAGTGATGCTTCTGGAGTTGGTCTTGGATGTGTGCTGATGCAGGAAGGAAAAGTAGTAGCTTATGCTTCTCGTCAGTTGAAGCCACATGAGAAGAACTATCCGACGCATGATTTAGAGTTGGCAGCTGTGATCTTTGCTTTAAAGATTTGGCGTCATTACTTGTATGGGGAGAAGTGTAGGATCTTCTCGGACCACAAGAGTTTGAAGTACTTCCTTTCACAGAAAGAGTTGAACATGAGATAGCGCAGATGGCTTGAGTTGTTTAAGGACTACGACTGCATTGTGGATTACCATCCTGGTAAGGCTAATGTAGTCGCCGATGCTTTGAGTCGAAAATCGGTTTCAGCCTTATTCTTGAGGCGTTTCAGATGGCGTTTTGGTTCAGATGGGGCTTTGCTTGCCCAGTTGCGTGTGAGGCCTACCTTGAGACAGAGGATTGTAGATGCTCAGAGAGATGACCAGAGGCTTCAGCAGATTGTACATGAGGTTAGATCGGGTAAGCAGTCCGAGTTCTCAGTTCAGGATGAGGTACTTATGTTTAGAGATCGCTTGTGTGTGCCAGAGTCTGAGGATTTGAGGAGACAGCTCATGAGTGAGGCGCATAGTTCAGTCTTTACTATGCATCCGGGCAGTGAGAAGATGTACAGAGACATGAAGCAATTCTATTGGTGGTCTGGTATGAAGCGTGATATAGTGGATTTTGTTTCCAAGTGCTTGACTTGTCAGCAGGTAAAGGCCGAGCATCAGGTTCCTTCGGGTTTGCTTATGCCTTTATCCATTCCTGAGTGGAAATGGAATGATATCACCATGGACTTTGTTTCTGGTTTGCCTTTGACCAAGAAGAAGCATGATTCAGTTTGGGTTATTGTGGATCGGCTTACGAAGTCAGCTCACTTCTTACCGGTTAGAGTGGACTACTCCATGGACAGGTTGGCCAGTATCTATGTGGATGAGATAGTTCGGTTGCATGGTGTGCCTTTGTCCATAGTGTCAGATCGGGATCCGAGGTTTACTTCCAAGTTTTGGAAGGAGTTACAGAGAGCTTTGGGCACTAGGTTGAACTTCAGTACAGCGTTTCATCCTCAGACCGACGGTCAGTCAGAGTGAGTTATTCAGATTCTGGAGGATATGATGAGAGCTTGTGCTTTGGACTTTTCGGGTAGTTGGGACAGATATGTATCGTTGATGGAGTTTGCCTACAACAACAGTTTTCAGTCGAGTATCGGTATGGCACCATATGAGGCTTTGTATGGTCGTCAGTGTAGGACTCCGATTTGTTGGACCGAGCTATCCGAGAGAGCTATGATTGGACCAGACTTGGTCAGAGATACTGAAGAGAAGATCAGAGTAGTGCAGCGGAATTTGAAGGCAGCAAAGGATCGACATAAGTCTTATGCCAATTTAAAGAGGAAAGATGTGCATTTTGAGCTCGGGGACAAAGTTTTCCTTAAAGTTTCTCCTTGGAGGAGAGTGCTTCGATTTGGAAAGAAGGGTAAGTTGAGTCCTCGTTTCATTGGACCTTATGATATTTTGGCTAAGGTAGGGCCTGTAGCCTACAGATTGGCGCTACCGATGGAGTTAGCAAAGTTGCATGATGTATTCCACGTTTCGATGCTTCGTCGGTACAGATCAGATCCTTCGCATGTTCTGTCAGTTCAGGATATCCAGGTTCAGCCAGACTTCTCTTATGATGAGGAACCGCGAGCTATTCTAGCCCGAGAGGTGAGGCAGTTGAGGAATAAGTAGATTCCCTTAGTTAAAGTATTGTGGATCCATCATGGAGTCGAAGAAGCGACTTGGGAACCAGAGGAGTCCATGAGAGCTCAATACCCTCAGTTATTCAGTTCAGGTGAGAATTTCGAGGACGAAATTCTTATTAGTAGGGGAGAGTTGTCACACCCCGTTTGCCCCCTAGTAGAATGAGCCTGTCTGTCTGTCTGTATGTGTAAGCATTCGCATGTGTTCAGTATGTCATAAGGGTATTTCAGTAAAATGAATGATTTTGGGATTTATTATTATGTGGGTGCATACATGACATTAGTGTGTGAATTAGTTAGGAATTAATTGTGTACATTGGAGCATACCATTGTAGGGTGTTTTAATTAAGAATACATTATGTGTGTGTGATGTTGTTGAGTTAGGGTGTGAGCAGTTAGCTTCATCAATAGGATTTAGACACATACTTAGGGCAAAGAAAAGAAAAAGAAAGAAGTGAAGATAACAGATTTACGTTATCTTCTTTCTCTGACGTTTCTTCTCTTCTTTTTCTCCATTTTCTTTACTCTAAGTATGGTGGTGTGGATTCTAGTTTGATTGGTGAAGTTAATCTCTCCTTGCATCCCCTAGCTTGGTAAGTGTATGTCTTTGTCTTTGTGTTACTGTAACTTTACATCTTCATCTTTTTCTTTAGGTTGAGTTTTAATTTAGGGTTGCATGTTGATATTCATTACTGTGTTTGTGTTCTAGCTGAGGCTCCACGCGATCCCAAAGGCAAAGAGGTTGCTGGGAGCAGTGGGACTAAGTGTTAGAAGATTAGAATCCAGGTTTGGGAATGTTTACTTGTGAAATTGTATGATTTTGAAGTTACTGTAATTCTAGGGTTCATGTTCTTCTAAGTTTGAATGTGTATGTTCTTGATTTGATTTGGTTAATTATTTGATGAATTGAGTTGTATAATTATTGCCGATGTTGTTTGGGATAATTTCTGGAAGGTAAGAATAGGTTTGTATGGTTTTAAATCAAATTGGGATTGAATTCTTGGTTCTGGAAATCGTGGAAATTCTGGGAAAATTGAAGTACTGTTTAAACTCTCTCTGTCGCGTGACTCGCTACGAAGGAAGGCAAGTCACGTCGCGTGACCCTCGGTCACGGCGTGACCTGCCTGCTGAGAAGCCAGTCGCGTGACCAGCTGATGAGTAAGCAAGTCACGGGACGTGACCTTCGGTCACGTCGTGCGACCTGCGAGGCGAGGCGTGCGTGATCTGCGAGATCACGCTACGTGATCTGCTTGAGTATAGCAAGTCACGAGGCGTGACGTCCAGTCACGCCGGGACCTGCGAGGGGTGTTGCGTGATTTGCAAAGATCACGCAACGTGATCAGCGAGAAACACGGAAGTCACATCGCGTGACCCTCGGTCACGTCGCGTGACCTGCCTGGTGAGGAGGCCAGTCACGCCTCGTGACCAGCCAACCTCACCCGTTTCTCCGTTCAGCCCGTTTTTCCGAAATTTCCCAGTTTTTAACTCAGAAGTGAATTTGTTATTTCTCCTGAATGAATGTTACTGTTGCTTGATGCATGACATTCTGTTAAATGCTTCGATATGCGTAATGCCATGATTTTCTGATGAATTATATTCCGTACTCTGAAATGTGATTTGAATGACGCATAACCTGCTAGAGTCGAGTCAGTGGATAGTTAGGCATGCCTAATAGAGTCTGTTGCTGCAGCCCATAGTTCTGTTTGGACCCCGATCAGGTCCCCGTTTGGTTCCTCGCGAACCCTTTTCTGTATTGGATCTTGTTTAAGGTCCCTTTTGAAAATATCTGTGAAAGTTAAAGTAAAATGGTTAAATCGGTTAGTACCCGTAATGTACTGTCTGTAATCGGCTCGTACCCGGAAAGTACTGTCTGTACACTCGTTATCCACTATCTAGAGTCAGCAGGTGTTCTTTAAATGTTTATTTGAACTGCTTGATCTGATTTGGCTGTAAAAAGGATTATCTGAATGAGTATATCAATGTATTGTATTATGGATTATTTCTGAATGAGTATGATTATGAAATACTAATTGTATGGCTTTATTACATGAGCATGTTTCTATGGATTATGTTATAGCCTTTGCATTCTGCCATTGTGAATGTGTTATGCCTTGACGACCATTGTGAATGGCCGTCCATTATTTATGTGTGTTTCCCCACTAAGCGTTTATCGCTTAGCACGGTGTTTTTACCCGTGCAGGTGCAGAAGGCGTTTTGATTTGGGAGAGTCGCCGTCATCAAGCCAACACAGAAGGGATTAGTGTAGGGCTCAGTTTTGTATCAGTTATTGATTCTCTTTGTATAGAACTCTCTGTATCAGCTTCCGCTTTTGTATCGATATTTTGTATATGTAATATTATTTTGTATCAGCTAGTTGATCAGATCATTATTGTAATAGTTTAATTATAGTAATGCATGATCAGCTTTTGCTTTCTGCATGTAAAGTTTTTAATTATTCTATATTTATGAATGTATGTTATGAATGGATGTATGTTTCGCTTTGCTATTGTTTGGTGACACCTTGACTCATACGGTATCTCACTCCTTATCGGATGGGATCGCCTACGTATGGGAAGGGGGTGTTACAGTTAGATAGCCTAATGGTAGTGGGATTCTAAGAATTAAAGGACTTATCCCCAGGTCCTTGGTTCGAATCCCACGGAAGGCAAAAATGCACAAGGGGAGTGTGAAGTTCTGTGAGTAATGACTGGGACCCAGTTCTGTCTGTCCTCCTCCCGACGGGATGTGTTCCGGGGAGTTGATTCTGTTCTGTACGGGCCCGGTCATTACATTGGTCATGGTGGCAATGAATTGGTTGTCACTGTGACATACTAAAATTTAGCAAAATAGAAGCAAAAACTTCAGGACTGCTTCAGTACTCTATTTTGCTAAGCTTAAACGAACATTTAAACCTCCATTTTAGGCAAAACTTCCTCTTAAAATTTGTTCCCTAGGATGTTAAGTCTCCAATGGAACAAATATTAGATCATTACAACATCTACAACGTTATATATCAATTAAACAATCTACACTGCTCCCATGAACCCGCCAAGGTAAAGACACCTCTGTTTTGGCCATTTTTAAGGGTCTTATTGTAACACCCCCTACCCATACGTAGGCGAACCCATCCACATTAGAGTGGGAAGCCGTAGGAGCAAGGGTGTCACCAAACAGGACGGAACAATCGCAGACATTAAAACATCATAAACATATGGAATTACAGCGAAAATTAAAACCTTTGAAAGCAAAACTGATCATGCATTAATATAACCAAAATCATTACAATAATGTTTTGATCAATTGCCAATACAAAAGAATTACATATCCAAAATAAATAGAGCAAAATCTTACAAAATCACTGATACAATGAGAGTTCTATTACAAAAAGAATCATTATCACAATTACAAAAATAATCCCTAACACTAATCCCTTCTATGTTGGCTTGATTGGCGGTGACTCTCCCAAAATACAACACCTTCTGCACCTGCACAGATAAAACACCATGCTAAGCGATAATGCTTAGTGGGGAACACACACACAAAGGAGTGGATGGCCATTCATAATGGTCACCAAAGCAAATCACATACGATATGACATATGCAGATAATCATGTCAGATATATAACCATGTTTGCAGAATAAAGACATACATTCAGAAGCTCATATCCATATTCATATACATATTAACTGATCTCTCAAATCATTATCATGCTCATTCAGATATCACATTCTGATAATCATATCGAGGCAAACCCAAGCAAACAGAACACCTGCTGACTCACAATAGTGGATAACGAGTATACAGACAGTACCTTACAGGTATGAATCGAATACAGACAGTACCTTACGGGTACGAATCAAAAACCATTTATTTTATCACATTCAAAATAGTTTTTCGGAGGGACCTTAAACAAGATCAAAAATTCATAAGGGTTCGCTAGGAACAAGACGTGGACCTGATCAGGGTCCAAACGGAACTGAGCCTGCAGCTAAAAGACTGTATTAGGCCTGCCTAACTATCCACTAGACTGACTCTTGCAGGTCATACGTAATCCAATTTACATTCCAAATCATAACGTATCATTTATCATGAAGGATTCATAATATTGCACATATAAATAAGCAAATTATATAGCATACTGAGGTAAAAGTTCATGAAGAAACCATTTGAAATTCATTTTAGAAGATAAGACAAAATCGAAAAAACAAGGCCTGAAGAAGTCACTATCGCGCTCGCGATAGAGGCGAACTTGCCCCAGGTCGCGACCACGGCGATCTTCGTGATCTCGCGGGGGATCCAATACAACTCATTATAGCGCTCGCAACAAGCATCGCGCTAGCAACAGTGAGCTACCAGCCCGATCCGTCACGCTCACGCTCGAGAGCTCGCTCGCGACAGAGGTTCGCCCAAAATAGCTCGACAGTCGAGCGCTCTGTCGTGCTCGCGACAGAGGCCCTGCTGCTCCGCTTGGTGAAAGCTCGAATGAGTGCGAGGACTACTATCACTGAGCTCTATCGCGAGGTTGTGACAACGTTGCCCTCGCGACAGGGTCGTGATTTCCAACCCTTACACGAGAATTCTGCAGAAAATCTTACTCTTACAACACCCAATCACACACACTCAAATCAAACTTCAACTTACCTCATTTCCATCCACCCACACATCATTAACAACATATAACCCAACATTTATACGAAGAATTCCAATTAAATCATGCCAATAACAAACTCCAATTACATGAATTAAATATCAGCACTATTCATCATCCGTCTCAATTAAGAACACAATTGATTTTATTAAGCCACATTCAAGCCTTCTTAACACATCTAAATCAATACCCATAACATTTAAACTACAAAGAACATCAAGAAACTACAAATTTCCGGAAATTCATCCAAAGAGCAAAAATCACAAAAATGCATAAATCATAAAAACTCCCAAACTTGAATTTCCTTGGCTCCTAATCACTTAGTGCCACTTCCAGACGCCTTCTCCTTCCCTTTGGGGTCACGAGGAGGCTCAACTAACAACCAAACCCACAAATCACACAAACAAGAACCCTAGATCAAAACCCAAACCATAAATGTGAAGAAGAAGAAGAAAAAGAACAAGAACAAGAACAAGAACAAGATGAAGAAGATGAAGGAAATGCAAAAAACTTACCCAAAATGAGACTAGGAGGTGATCAATTCCCACCAAATATGACTTAAATCCAAGCTAGGGCACAAAAATGGAAAGCAAAGGAAAAGAAAGACAAGGAGAAAACGGGAAAAGAGATGAAAAATTCTGATCTCCCAATTCTCTCTCTTCTTCTTCTTTTCTTTACCTAACCTAGCCATGTGTCCTCTTCCTAGTGGTGGATCTTGATCACTCACACCCAACAAACATACACTGCACACACACATAATGAAATCCCAACTTATAACACCCTACAAAGGTGTGAGCACCACACACAAGCACAACTCACTCACTCACATCCCATAAACATGTGAGCAACACACCCAAATACAGCCCAACTAATTCACACCCTAGTATCATACATATACCCACATACTAGCAAAACCCACAAACATGCATTTTACCTAAAATACCCTTAGCACATGCCAAAACACATACAATACACACACACACACAAATGGCTCATACTTCTAGGGCATAAATGGGGTTTGACACTTAAAGCCAGAATTCATTCATGGTCATTTTTGGGACTTTTAGATATGTGAAAATCATGGTTCTAATGGCACAACAATCACTTAATTTTTAGATCTCAAACTCCACCTATGACCAAAATATCGCACGGAGGTCTAAGACAACCTGAGCAGAGTTTTCCCTTAAAACTAGGTTTTATACTTTGGTCGTAAACTTATGGCAATTCAATCAACAATTTCAACACCCATCTCAATTACACATCTCATCTTATAACATCTATCAAATGTAAAACAAAAAAACATAAATCTCAGGCTAACAACACATGCATTTTAACCAAATATAGCACATAATCCCTAACCTCTCAAAATGCAGCTTTAACCAATTCTCTTCAGCTCAACCCTTTTCCTTGCCTTTGTCCTTTCTCTTTTCGAATACATCTTACACATAACCAATCAATTTACTATTAATCCAATACTCAAACAATCTTAAACCATAAATAAAAATTAAGAAGAAGAAAGAGATCCTTTAACTATCTACCCATACATACCTTCTCAACCAGCCACTTAACTTCTTTAAACCAACCAAGCCAAACTCTTGAATTCAAATGAAGAAGAAAGAAAAGAACTTGAAATGGAACTTAGAGGAAGTGGCCAGCCAAGACTTCAAGGAATGAGACAGATTTTTGCCTCCATATTGTATGCTAGGGAGGGTGTTGACACAGCCTGCATTTCACACGTTGAATGCACTTACCAACATCCTCCAAAATTCTAATTTACTCCTTGCAAAGAGCCAATAAGTCCATGGCAAACTCCCACTTAGTCCCACATACTAATATTCTTCTTCCAAATACTTTTAATTTCTTTCAATTTCATCCTCACATATACCATAAACTCATTCTTGTACGATCTCTCTTGTACCCTTACTATTCAATTAACACTATAATCCTTCTAGGGTACAATTCGGGTCATTACAGGAAGGATCTACTTGCTATGTGATTGTGGATGCTGCATAAAGCATGGCCATGCATTATATGTCATTCATGCACCATTCTAACAGGGTATATTTTATAGCCATCATAGATTCATGTATGTGGTCAAGGGCTTCCAGTGGGCGGTTAGTTAGGAACCCATTTTTTTTGAATTGTCGAAAATAGATTGGGGTTCAGAGTCACTCTAGAAAAGTAGCGAGACGTTCTCTTCAGAGTTTTTAGCAGAAGCTAGCATAGCCAACCCACCAAGAGAGTCTGATCCAACCCGTGCTCTTATTGCCGACAAAATGAATAAAAGGTTGCAAGAAATGGATTGGAGGTTTGAAGAGTTTGAAGAGTTTGAGGCCCGGATGATGACAATGATGGGAAACCTCACAACTGCAATGACACTGCCCGTCGAACAACAACAAGGTGCTCCCTCTGTGGGACAAGGGGAATGAGAGAAAATTAGGAAAAATACTCCGGAAGTGATATGTCCACCAACTATTGACCCTAGAGCTATGACGTTTGCCGGACAAAGAAGAGGCAAAGCTCTTGGACCCAAAAATGACTTTGTAGAGGAAGAATATGAGGAACTAATAGTGATGAAGGGAAAGGCACCTTAGACAGAAGAGGTAATATGGAGGAAAATGGAAGAGAAATTTGAGGCAATAACCCATATGCTGATCAAAGGGCAAAGAGTTGGATGGTGAGGATTTAATTTTAGAATTTTAAAATGCCCGATATTCCGAAGTTTCATGGCACTTCTGTCCCAGCAGTACATATAAAGTAGTATTTATTTGTGATGAAGGGTATGACCTTAACAAGAAAATAGAAGATAGAATACTTCTACCTGAGCTTAACAGGGCCCGCAATTAACTGGTACTATGGGTTGGATAGGAAAACGAAAGAAGATTATGACCTGCTAATAGAAGAGTTCTTTAAGCGGTATGATTACAGTACGAGGATGGAGGTAACTCTAAAGATCTAGAACTGCTGCAACAAAAGTTAGGGGAATGATTCCATGAATTCTTGACCAGATAGAGGAATAGGGTCATGGAAATGAAAAGGAAGTCAGACACCCCAGACCAGATCAGATTGTTCATTAGGAATACTAGTCCGTACTAGAAAGAAAGTCTGATGTAATGGCTTGCATGTTAGCCTAGTAGCATTTAGTGTTTTTCGTAGAGTCCGTTGTCTGATTATGGTATGGAATGATGATTATAGTCCTTAAGTCCAATAGAGTTTAAAGATTAAGCATGCTTGAGGCATAGTAATTCTAGGATGGGTGACCTATTGGGAAGCAGTATAGCTGATAATTGCAGCTATATGCTAAAAAATATTATTTGATAAAATTGATTTGTGGACTATTGGGAGTCTAGTGGTAAAATGTGGTGCAAAAATGAGGTTAAATAAGCCCCCAAAAGTTAGACTGAAGTTTGCCTCTAGTTCGGTTCAGTTGAACTGAGGTTTGACTGAACTTTGATCGAATTTTTAAAAATGGTAAATAAGGTTAAAAAAGTATACTGTGGGAAGTGTAAAGGATTAGAATAATTTTTAGAAATTTTTGACAGCATTAGATTTGTATTTTATGGTAAAACCGAATAGTATTTAATCGGACCGGTTTTAGTGAACTGGGCCCCAAAGGGACTCCAATTGAGCTAAAATTTTGTGTGTAGGATATATTTGATATTTTAAGAAATATGGAATTAAGTGGGAGTGAAAATAAGTTCAAGAACCTATAGTTACCCTAAAACAGTTAAAAATCACCCAAAAACTAAAAATTGACCCAAATCGATTCGACCACTTCGGTTGGACCTAGTTCGATTCAATTTTTCCCATAAAAATACATTGCTTCACCTAGATTTCTCTAGGTTTCTTTAGTAGCCACCGCCTCCTACCTCCTCCCTCTTAGCCGAATTACTTCCTCTCACTTCTTCTCCATTTTTCTTCTAATATTTCTCCATCTCACCCCAAATCCAAGCCTTCTAAACATATATCAGCTCCTATAAAATCCATTGATGGTCTTAGAAGTCCATTTGAAGGTTTGAAAGTGAGAAAAACCAAGAATTTTAAGTTAAGGTGTGATTTTGAGGTCATCAAGGTGAGGAAGGTTCTAATTAAGCTTAAAAGGAAACTGTACATTGAGAGGTGTTTTGCAAAGATCTAAGGTTTGTGATTGCAAACTCTATCTATTTCCATGGTTTAAGTTGATATTTAGGTCATGTTTGTGAACTAAGTATGTGAAAAAGGCATGTTTAATTGAATATAACTTGATAATCATGCTTAGGGATGTTAGTAATGATGAAATGAATGGTTAAAATGAGAAAACAAAATTTGGGTGATGATTTACTATGTAAGCCGAATGGTATTCCATGGGTGTTCAATGATATATGATGATGTTTATGGCATAATAATGGTGTATGCATGATATTTGACATGTGATCTAGTTAATGAAATGGGTTAGAGCATAAAAAAATATCATGATGGGTGTTAAACACATGGGTCGAATGGTATAGGTATGAAAAAATGTGATTTTGATGTGAATTAATGGCATCACTATGTTATTTAACATGTAAATTACCTAAATAAATGTTAAAGGTGAATAAAAGAATTGATGGTGAGAAATTGACTTGATGGCCGAATGGTATACATGTATGTATCCATGTATACTTTGATGATTTAATGGATTTTATAGCATGGAATGGCATATGAATGGAAATTAAATGTATAATGGTTGAATTTGATGGTAAAGAATGGAATAGTATGATGAAATTCCATAAAATGTATGTATGGTAACTTAAAATTGCGAAAGATGGAATAATGATGCCCTATGTAGTAATCTAGTAGTCAAGTCTAGTTCAGAATATAGTGGCTCGCCATAAGGACACATGACCGTGGGTGTGAGCATGGCATTTCACTTATTGTAGGCCAATGACGATCCTACCTCAATGTATTGGAATGTATAAATATCAATGGAATTTATTGGAATGTAGGGGTGGTCCTTCGGAATCCCTTTAACTATATTATTGTGAACCTTTGGGGTTCGCGTCTCGTTTATCCCGTTCATAGATTTCTACCAGTTTTATACAGGGGGCAAAATGGTAAAAATGAGCCTAAAATGGTTAATTTGAGATTAAAGTGATATTTATGTGAAAATGGACTTAATTGGAATTAAGTAAAAAGTTTGAAGGCATAATAGTAATTTTAACCATATATATGTTAATAAAGGTTAATAAGGGCAAAAATGTAAATTGGCATGAAATTGGTAGTTTAGGGACTAAAACGTAATTTGTATGCTAAATAATAGTTTATTAGTTAAATAAAATGAACTAATGGCATTTTTCTAATTTTGGTAAAATTTAAGGATCTAACTGTAATTTTGCTATATTTAAGGATAAAATGGTAATTATGGATTTTTATGTGTACTTAATGTGTAAATGCCCCTAAATAAGTAAATTAATGGCTATTAAATGTAATATTGAATGCATAAATGGCAATGAATTAAATGTTGGTCTATTATGAATATTTTATTTTATATATTTGTATGTTATGCATGTATACTTAGTTAATGGAAATACCTGGAATTGCAATCACTACTGGACATATTTAATACTTAGCACGTAGTTTTATTTGATTGCCTATAGGTACTCCTTAGGACGTAGACCTAGCATTGTAACACCCATTCCCATCCACTCATACAACTTCGCTGCGGTAGTTGAGAATGGTTGTCACATCAGACATCACATACACATCTCATACTATATCATCATCATACACTATAATGGACTGAATACCAGATCAAGAGTAATCAGTGAAATCTGTAGAGTATATAGTGTGAATTTCAGGTGAAAATATCAGTAACTGGGTTCTAAAAAACAGAGGAGAAGAAAGGTTAAATGTGCTCAGGTCAGGGAAGCCCCTGATGAGTGACTTCCCGGAAACCCGGAGGTGAAAAATATTTTATTGGATAATTGGAAAGTACAAGTTATAAGGAGTCTGGTGGTATAATTTGGAGTAAAAATGAGGTCAAATAGGTCCCTGAAAGTCAAACTGAAGAAAAGCCTCCGATTTGATTCAAATAGTAACTAGGTTGGACCGAGATTTGACCGAGGCTTTAAAGATAGTAAATAACCGCTGAAAAGTTATCTAAAGGCATAGATAGACTCAGAATAGTGTGTTAAATAGTTTGGTAGTAAAAAAATAATTTTATGATAACACTGAAAAATTAGTGAATCGGACCGATTTAATTGAAACGGACCGGAGATGGACCCTGATTAAGGTGGGACAATGGTCAAATGAGCTATTAAGAGTAAAATGAAAGTTAAGGATGAAAGGTGAACCGAAACGGTTCAACTGGACCGAACAGGTCGGACCAGTTGACTTTAGTTTGACTAGTTTGACCAAAATTTGATCGGACTCTAAATGGAGTTATAGATCTTGGAAAAATTATCTGAAAGCATGGACTTGCTTGAAATATTATTGAGAATTAAATGGTAATAAAAAATAAATTTTAGGGTGAGACAGAAAATTGAGCTATCGGACTGGTAAGAAATTATCGGACCAAGAAACGGTCTCCGATTAAGCTAAAATTTTATGTGGAGGCTAAATTATATATTTTGAGAATTATGGAATTTATTTTGAGTGAAATTGAGCTTGGGAAGTGGGAGAAATTATTTTTGATTGGAAAATGGGCTTAAATTACCTAAATGGGCTTTTGGTTTGTGCCCAATTGATTGGCCCATCAGGAGAGGCTATATAAATGCTGAAATATCAAATTTTTCTCGAGAAATCTCTAGAATTCTAGCAGCTCTCCTCGTCCTCTATAAGGCATAATTGCTCATCTTTATTTTTCCTCCATTTTCTTCAATTCTCTCTTAATTTCTCCCCAAATCCAAGCCTCTTGAGCAAAGTTTAGCTTGTCTAAAATCTGATGGTGGTTATTAGAGTTCACTTGGTGGATTAAAAGTGGGAAAAAGCAAGTGGAAAAGGTTATGCCCTAAAAATGAGGTAAGTGATTTAGGGTTCTATAATTTGATCCAAAGGTTCCAATAGGTAGTCTAGAATATATAGATATTTATGTGATTATATTGCAAAAAGGAACTAAATTTATGGTGGTTTCTTTGATGTTTCTATTGGGTCACTTAAAGAATATAAGGAAAGTGATGGTGTTTTAAGGAGCTAAGGCAAGGAAATATTGTTTAAGATGTAGAGAACAAGAAAATAAGATTAGTGGATATAATATCCTCCTTTTTCCATGTTAAAAGTATAATTTTTAGTTATGTTTAAAAATAAAGTATGTGAAATATACATATTTAATTGAATCAAACCATATAGATATGTATATATTTTAAGAATTATGGAATTGATTTTGAGTGAAGTTGAACTTGGGAAGTGGGAGAAATTATTTTTGATTGGAAAATGGGCTTAAATTACCTAAATGGGCTTTTGGTTTGGCCCATGATTTGGCCCATTAGGAGAGGCTATGTAAATGCTGAAATATCAGATTTCTCTAGAGAAATCCCTAGAATTCCAGCAACTCTCCTCATCCTCCATAAGCCATAATTGCTCATCTTGATTTTTCCTCCATTTTCTTCAATTATCTCTTCATCTCTCCCCAAATCCAAGCGTTCTAAGCAAATTTTAGCCTCTCTAGAATCTAATGGTAGTGATTAGAGTTCATTTGGTTGATTAAAAGTGGGAAAAAGCAAGTGATAAAGGTTATGCCCTAAAAATGAGGTAAGTGATTTAGGGTTCTGTAATTTGATTCAAAGGTTCCAATAGGTAGTTTAGGATATATAGATGATATTTATGTGATTATATTACAAAAAGGAAGTAAATTTATGGTGGTTTATTTGATGTTTCTATTCGGCTACTTAAGGAATATAAGGAAAGTGACACTACAAGAAAACTGATTTTTAACGACCAAAATTTAGCGAAGTGATGAATATTCGGTCGTTAAAATATACAAGTAGCGAAGAAAAATTAATCTGGTCGTTAATTCTTAAATTTTATTGCTATATAACGAGGGGTTTAAATTCGGTCGTTGAAACACTAATATTCCGGTCGTTATTGCCCTGAAAAACATTGGCGGGACTTCTTGATTGTTTACCTCCAAAATAATGCTTAATTATTTGATAAAAATAAAACACAGAATTGCAATGCCCGCACAAAATGGCGCCACTTTAAACCATTTACCTCAAAAAATAACCTAAAATCACAAATTATATTTTCCTATCTGCGAACTTTTTCAGCTCTCCCTCGCATCGCCCCCTCCATCGCGCATCTCCCCTTGCGAAGCACCAGGTGCTAGATCCGGTGTCTCCCCCTACTCTCGTCGTTGCTCACCGCCACCCCACCATCGGAGATCCAGCTCGTGACTGTTGTTGCCTCACACATTGTCTCGCTTGCTATCAGTTTAACGCCGTCGCCTGTCACAGCTCACCTCTCGCCGTCGTCGCCGATCACCCCTTGTCTTTTGCTCGTCGGCGACTCCTCCCTCTCTCGCACTGGTCAGTGTTCTCCATCTTTCTATCTTAAGTTTTTATTTATTTATTTATTTTTGTTTTATTTTATCATCATTTAAAACATGGCCTTCCTCTTCTTTCTCAACAATCTTTCGGAGAATTATGTTTTGTGCATGAGAGTCACTTTAACTATTCAAGTTTCAATGAAAAGGATTAGTATGTTAAAATCAGGGAGTTTAGATTCTTTACTGTTTCTAAAAGCTCCTTTTATGCAGAACTGCCATCTATACTAGCTTTAAGAATGTAATGGCATAAAATGTTATTATTGTCATAAATTTACAGATCTTAAGGGTAGGACAGATTTTAATATTCAAGCTTTGGAAGAGGTGGAGAACCTCAAAAGTGAAAGAGCAGAGAAGCAGGTACTATTACGCTGCTGAATTTGCAAAATTGCTATAAGAATCACCTATATTGTTGTATTCCGCCCTCTTTCATTTGATAAAAGGGTTTGGACATTAAATAACTTTCACAGCAGATAAGTTCTATTAGATATGCAAATTTTTCTGGATTTAATTATTTTCTGTATCATATCTTAAAAAATTGGCGGGGTTCTTCATGTGTTACTGTTCAATTCTATGTCTTTGTTTAAATGCAGTTCTTACAGTTCTCAATGCTTTTTGCGTTCTTCAGGTGAACAAGGAATGATAGATGATGCTCAAAAAGTACTGGAAGACTTATATTGAGTGATGGTATATATTTTTGCGTAGGCCAAGCAGACCAATAGTGACTGCATAGCAAACCATCTGGTAACAATAAATATCTGTCATTTTTTTTCTCTCAGCTGGAAGTGAGCATGCTTGGTTTTCTACTTTCTCTTACTGATTGTAATAGAAATATAAGAAATGAGAATGAGATATAGTGTGTAGGTGTTTTGTTTTACATTTGTTTGTGTCAATTCTGTTTTGTTCTAGCTTTTGTTAAACTGATAGAACAGAGTTCCATCTGATAGTGTTTGAGATAGTTTGATTGCTAACATGTTGAAGTTGTAAGTAAACAAAAAATGAAAGTTGCATTGTGATGTTTCCATCAAGCAGCTTCTTAATTGTTTACTTCCGAACATGCAATATATTAGGGCAAGAAATAGCAAATATGGAAAGTCTGTGCGCTCTACATTTTGACATCTACAACTGAGGATTTGCCTTGCTTTTGTGAATTACTGTTACCAATATGATTTGAATTAATGGCAAAAAAAAAATGCAAATTCGTGAATTGGATTTAGCACAACAAGTGATTGGATTTTAGTGTTAGAGAAGTCAAAAGTGGGTGTTTTTTATTTTTTTAATTGAAGACTATTTATGTCGGATTCGTCTTTGAAGTAAAATTGCCTTCAACACATTATGGTATATTGGCATAATGTATTTACCTTATTGTGTTAGAAATAAATGTATCTAATTTTCTTTGCCTTTGTTTTTCTTCCTTGTTTAGCTTTTGTTTATTAAAACACAAAGCAAAAACAAAATTGCAACTTTTGTCTTTTTGAATTTTTTTTTTGGTCATTAGATCAATTTAATGAATAAAATAATTAATCAGTTCCGTGAATCTCACTTTGCTATAGCATAAGTGGATTATTAACTTATCCACGTATATTATATTATATATTCTCCTATTAATAGTAAAAAATAATAATTTATTTTATTTATAGAAGTAGTAAAAGTTACCTTACAATACTGAAACAAGTATTTAAACAAAGACATTAGTTTGGCCATGGTTACTACACAGAATCTTTCAACAGGGACCTGCAATTTTATTAATCAAATAGCTTGACATTCCTCTCTTGTCCACCCCTCATTGCTGTGTTTAGCATTTGTGACAGTATTTACATTTTTGTTGCTATAGGTTTACTTTTGTAGATAAGCTTGGTGTACCATTTATTTGCATGTAATATTTAAGCTTGATTTATGAATTCAGGTTATTATATCAGTTCATTCAATAGAATTGGAGAGAATTTTATTCATTTCCCATAATGTTGGTTTATATACTATTGCCAGAATCCTATTTCAGGTCCCATTCTATTTGTTAGTAGTAATTTCCTGAGCTTTAGGTTCTTATTTCAATATTAGCTATTTACCATATCATTCTGGATATCCAAGAAAACTTTCTTTTCTGTTATTTTTTCCCATATGAAACATTGTGGCCACTGATTAATGGATACTACTTACCTGGCTGTACCACTATATTAGGTCTCCATACATTTTTGCTATTATTGTTCTTGTTATTATTAAGTATTGCTGACTATTTAATAACTCCCATCAGATTTTTGTGTACGGAATTTGTGTATGGAATCCCCATCAGTTGTTGAATGATATTGGCTTTAAAACTAAAGTTACTCTCAATGATGCTCTAGAGATTTTAAGAGCATGGAAGGAATCAGATAAACCTTTCAAAGCTAGGTATTATATTACTTTTGTTATTGAAGGTGCTTAGCTGATCATGTACCTTAGGAGTATTCTCAATATGTGTTTATTATCCTGTGCGATCTTTTTCTTTTCATTTTACTTGATTGTGATGCTCATATTTTAAGTAAATGAAGATGCCTACATGAATTTGTGAACCATTCTGCTATATTCCAATGATGTCCCTCTGGTTGAATTTCTTATACTCAGGTTAAGTTCACATTATTTCTCATTGTTGAATCTAATATTTGTTAGTAATTTGCTTCATGTCCTTGAAATGACATTTTCTTGAGCAGCATAGCACAAATGTCCAAATTATACTCATTTATTTGGGACGAAATGGCTGCTTCAAGGAAGCAAGTTTCAGAGGCACTCCATTATGTGCCATATATTTTCGTTCCATGTGAAATTGGTTAAAGGCATAAGGATCTGGTGTCGGGTGTATTCCCATCAGAACAATCATACATATCACTCTCAAACTAGTCACTCTCAAACTAGTCACTCGCTTACACTTATTATCATCGCTACACTCTTAAATCACTTTCTTATATTCGAATCAAACACATTCATCAGAACAATCATTACTCAAATGACCGACTGAAATCAAAACCCGAACATTTTACACATAAACCAACTAACTTCGCCAATTGATACATAAATCCTTCACTACTTAAAAGATGTCCATCATACTTACGTTTCTCTTTACCATTAACACTCCTATCAAACTTTAAAATCCTTTTTACGGCCCCAAAATACTCTTTATGTTCAATCTTTAACCAAACACAAAACACTTTCCTAAACGATTGCTGAGCGCGTCATTTTTATCCTTAATCTTAATATCAAATAGTACATATACACCCTGTCAGCTTTCTCTCAATCAAAACATATATGCATATGCTTATCATGTATTATCAAAGAAATGATGATGCAATGAGTATGTAATGTTTCATGTATGCAGGATAATGCGGAAGAAATGCAATTAATGCGATAATGATGCACTTTGTCCCATCCCCATGATTCAATATGCTTTCATTTAAACACTTTTCTGGAGGTAGCCGACAGGTATATAGAGTACTACCAAAACCTTATAAGATCCAAATACTCATCCCCTTACTCGACACCTTTCTTTACTGAGGTACACTCTGAACAAAACCTTGAGAAATCCTAGGAGCAGTCAGCCTATCCAAAATTCGAATCAATTCTTGCACTAATGTTCTATCATTAAAAACAGGACCGAAATTCCAACCAAAGAATGCTTAAAAACGAAACACTTTGATCAGAACTAGTTGGGTTCACACTTTCTGTCGTCTCATTCACCTTCTCATTCGGGTCAGGCTCCATCTAACGTAACACACATAGGACAAGACGCATCTGCATTAGGCCACGACACAAAACTGACTCTCAAACAAAGACTCGACACATAACAAGTAACATACAAAGACCCAATACTCAAACAAATAAGGCAACCAGAATCTTGTGCTCTGATACCACTAAATGTAACACCCCAACTCATACGTGGACGAACCCATCCGCAATGGAGTAGGAGGCCGTACGAGTAGGTGTGTTACCGGACTGAAGCGAGACAAAGCATACTAAAATACGGAAGAATTTAAAACTTGAGGAGTAGATTTGGACAAGCATATTTCGCAAATGCACATACACTAAGCAAAAGCATACAGTTGTGAAAACTTACAAGCATACAATAGAAGTTATTCTCCAAACTTCGCTATACAAATATTTACATGGCCCAGAATATTATATAAGTATCTTTACATATTATTACTTATACATATAACACAGATGTACAAAAATTCAGAATTACAAAAGCTGAACAAGATACAAAACTTCTAGCTTCTATGTGGCCGACTCTGCAGATGCGCGACTCGAACAAAAGAAAACCTGCCACCTGCACGGGGAAAAGAGCCCGTGCTAAGCGATAACGCTTAGTGGGGAAAACAAACATAATAATATGGACGGCCATTCACAATGGTCGTCGAGGCCAAATACATTCAAATGGCAATTGCGGATATTCAAAACACATATCTAAACAGACTTGCATAGTAAAGGCATTCATTCGGAAACTCACACACATAATCATATACATATATCAGGAATGGGCCAAAACAGTCATAACCCCAAAACACGACACCAATGTTATCATGCTGAGCCACATACCCAAGAAAACATCCAAAACACCACACTTTTGCTGCACAACTCTAATACATAGCATATCATGCTGTAAACACTCCCATAACGGAGACTGAAGGCATAATCACATCACTTCACATTCATATCAAAACCATGCAGAAAGTACGATTACATCTTATATACTTACCCTCACAACCGATCTGATTCACATGCTTGTACACAATAAAACCATGCTTAACTCATATACATAAATACATCGATCGAATCACTTCAAAGCATTCAGAAACTAATAACAAATCACATGCCAAGTACGGATAATCATGTTAACTGAAAAGTCATGTTTATTAAATACAGATTTACCTTCTGATGCCCGTAGTCATATTCATATACATACAAACTGATTCTTGTTCATTCAGATATCACATTCTGATGGCTATTTCAAAACAGAATAAAACAAACCATCAAAGTACCTGCTGACTCATAATAGTGGATAACGAGTACTGAGGAGGAGACCTCATGAGGGAACATATAGCCCGATCTCTGACCGGGTAAACCTCAGAGGGAACATATAATATAATGTACCATACAGGTACTAGTCGAAAAGCAACACCATCTTTTTCCACATTCCAAAAACATTTCATATCAAAGGGTTCGCGAGGAACCAGTCGTGGGACCTGATCAGGGTCCAAATCGTTCAAAGGGCGCTGCAGCTACAAAGACTCTATTAGGCATGCCTAACTATCCACTAGACTGACTCTCGCAGGTCATGCATCATTCAAATCAGGTGTCATATTAGACAGTATATAAATATCATCATATTTAATCCAGAGTACAATGGACATATTCACATTAATATACACATACTTCAGCCGCAGTATTCCGTAATTCAAACTCATATTCATATACACATACTATAAACAAGACCATTTACAGATAAAAATGAAAGTACAATACGTAGGTCAGAGTTACCTTTAGCCTGTTCAGAGACTTGTAATCACATCCGCATATCCCAAAAATCATATAAATTAAATCTATAAATCATACTGAAATCATCAATCACTCAAAAATACTGTATACTCTATCAGAACGAAGCAATAATCCAATGTTATTGTGCAAGCAAAATCATTAGTTCCACATTCAAACCACTGCATTTAACGAATAAATACTCATTACAAAATTAGGGTAGGTCACGGTGGTAACCAATTCCATTGCCACCGTGACATACAAAAGCCCCCAAAACAGAATACATCTCTGAGGTAGGTCACGGTGGTAATCAAATCCATTGCCACCGTGACATACCAAAATCCAAAGCAGAATGCAAACCAAAGGTAGGTCACGGTGGTAACCCATTTCATTGCCACCGTGACATACCAGAACCCCAAAACAGAATGCAAATCTTCTCACTTAATCATATTATATAGGCACTCAAATATCCACATGAACCGTTATAGTATCCTAATTATCTTGCATACTAACACATTCTAATAACATTTATTACCAATGCATGCATCGTATAGTATTGTTAGGAAATTACTTTAATCATGCATTCATTATTCATCTCCCCTATATACATTTTCCATTAAGCAAACTCAGTTCATAATTATACGTACTTGTTCACATCATACATGATCAATACCTCAAGCATATCCTGTTCGATAATTAAAAAGCATATATATATACATTTGATTTCATTATTAAACTCTTATGCTATAGCTTAATCACTTATAATTTGGATTAACGACCACCCACATACTCATTTCCTAAGGTTAGAAATGAGTTAGACATGCTATAGGAACTTACCATAAAGTTCAGGTACGTTGCGGGAAGAAAAACACTCAAATTATGCATATTAGGAGGTGGTCACGGTGGTAACCAATTGGTTGTCACCGTGAGGTCCAAAAGTGAGCATTCTGCCCTGCATTTTCATAGGTCACGGTGGTAACCATTTTGGTTGCCACCGTGACATACCAAAATATTGCAAAACAGAAGCAAAATTTCGGGACTGGTTCACTCCACAATTTTGTACAGCCTATATCAAAGTCTAGCATTCATTTTTAGCCAAAACTTCCTTCTTAACAAATGTTCTATAGGATGTTAACTTCCAAATGCAATAAATTACAGGTCAATTCGACATCTATAGATTCAGATATGATCTAAACAACCCACAGTGCTTCTTTGAACCCGTCCAAAGAAGATATGTCTACTTCTTGACCATTGTTCGGACACTTAGAGTTACAATTAGCTCAAACCTATTACTAACATATTTGTAGCCATATATCTTAGATTTCTAAAGGTACTGATTTCATATCATTTGGAGTTCTATAACTCCCGAAACAGTGTAATAACCGAAGAAAGGTCCAGTGTATTCTAATCCAGTTTTTCACCCAAAAACCTATTCACATGCAACAATGAGTCATTTGAGCCAACACTCACTACCATCATCACAAATCATCACAATACACTCAAGAAGCTTGTATCATACATGAATATACCAAAATTCTTATACAGATAGAAGAAAGTTTCCCAAACCTGGATTTGCGATTCAAAACCTCAATCAAGCCTTAGCTCCTCTTCAAATCATCCAAAACTCGCACAAACAAACCCAATAATCACTAAACCAAAACTCTAACTTACTCAAATCGAAAGCAAACTAGAAGAAAAAGAAGTTCAAAGCACAATAACCAAAACCTAACCACTTACCTCTTCAATCTTGCTCCCAAACTCTTCCAAAATAGATCCAACTCACACACAACCAAGAGAAAGAACGCAAGAAACGGGAAAGGGAAAAGAAAAGAGAGAGAACGGGAAGGAGAGGAGGGCCAAACGTGATTCTGCCCCTTTTCCCTTCTTCTTTTCCTATTTCTCTTTCTCATTTAGTGCACACACCAACCATACCACTTGTCACCATCCTAAAGGTCCACTTGTCATAATCCTATTAAATCCAAGATACATCTTTGACTAATTCCAACCTTGGCACCATACTCACTCCACATACAAACATTTCTTGAATAAAAATCTTCAAGGTACCACACTTGAGTCACACCAAATCATTTCCTAAAACCCACTTATACCCTACTTCCATACACAACAAGCACACCATAATACTTCCTTCACTTAACTTATTTAATTTAATTTCTTTGCAAATAAATCCTTATTATCCATATTATTCATGTACAAATTACCGAATTACCCTCACTTATTCCGACCGAGCAATCATATTTCGACTAGGCCCGATTTGGGGTGTGACAAATCTTCCCTCCTAAAAGAATTTCGTCCTCGAAATTCACTTACACCGAAAAAAATTCCCAGAATTACATTCCATGTCACCAACAAACTCATACATATCACTCTCAAACTAGTCACTCGCTTACACTTATTATCATCGCTACACTCTTAAATCACTTTCTTATATTCGAATCAAACACATTCATCAGAACAATCATTACTCAAATGACCGACTGAAATCAAAACCCGAACATTTTACACATAAACCAACTAACTTCGCCAATTGATACATAAATCCTTCACTACTTAAAAGATGTCCATCATACTTACGTTTCTCTTTACCATTAACACTCCTATCAAACTTTAAAATCCTTTTTACAGCCCCAAAATACTCTTTCTGTTCAATCTTTAACCAAACACAAAACACTTTCCTAAACGATTGCTGAGCGCGTCATTTTTATCCTTAATCTTAATATCAAATAGTACATATACACCCTGTCAGCTTTCTCTCAATCAAAACATATATGCATATGCTTATCATGTATTATCAAAGAAATGATGATGCAGTGAGTATGTAATGTTTCATGTATGCAGGATAATGCGGAAGAAATGCAATTAATGCGATAATGATGCACTTTGTCCCATCCCCATGATTCAATATGCTTTCATTTAAACACTTTTCTGGAGGTAGCCGACAGGTATATAGAGTACTACCAAAACCTTATAAGATCCAAATACTCATCCCCTTACTCGACGCCTTTCTTTACTGAGGTACACTCTGAACAAAACCTTGAGAAATCCTAGGAGCAGTCAGCCTATCCAAAATTCGAATCAATTCTTGCACTAATGTTCTATCATTAAAAACAGGACCGAAATTCCAACCAAAGAATGCTTAAAAACGAAACACTTTGATCAGAACTAGTTGGGTTCACACTTTCTGTCGTCTCATTCACCTTCTCATTCGGGTCAGGCTCCATCTAACGTAACACACATAGGACAAGACGCATCTGCATTAGGCCACGACACAAAACTGACTCTCAAACAAAGACTCGACACATAACAAGTAATATACAAAGACCCAATACTCAAACAAATAAGGCTACCAGAATCTTGTGCTCTGATACCACTAAATGTAACACCCCAACTCATACGTGGACGAACCCATCCGCAATGGAGTAGGAGGCCGTACGAGTAGGTGTGTTACCGGACTGAAGCGAGACAAAGCATACTAAAATACGGAAGAATTTAAAACTTGAGGAGTAGATTTGGACATGCATGTTTCGCAAATGCGCATACACTAAGCAAAAGCATACAGTTGTGAAAACTTACAAGCATACAATAGAAGTTATTCTCCAAACTTCGCTATACAAATATTTACATGGCCCAGAATATTATATAAGTATCTTTACATATTATTACTTATACATATAACACAGATGTACAAAAATTCAGAATTACAAAAGCTGAACAAGATACAAAACTTCTAGCTTCTATGTGGCCGACTTTGCAGATGCGCGACTCGAACAAAAGAAAACCTGCCACCTGCACGGGGAAAAGAGCCCGTGCTAAGCGATAACGCTTAGTGGGGAAAACAAACATAATAATATGGACGGCCATTCACAATGGTCGTCGAGGCCAAATACATTCAAATGGCAATTGCGGATATTCAAAACACATATCTAAACAGACTTGCATAGTAAAGGCATTCATTCGGAAACTCACACACATAATCATATACATATATCAAGAATGGGCCAAAACAGTCATAACCCCAAAACACGACACCAATGTTATCATGCTGAGCCACATACCCAAGAAAACATCCAAAACACCACACTTCTGCTGCACAACTCTAATACATAGCATATCATGCTGTAAACACTCCCATAACGGAGACTAAAGGCATAATCACATCACTTCACATTCATATCAAAACCATGCAGAAAGTACGATTACATCTTATATACTTACCCTCACAACCGATCTGATTCACATGCTTGTACACAATAAAACCATGCTTAACTCATATACATAAATACATCGATCGAATCACTTCAAAGCATTCAGAAACTAATAACAAATCACATGCCAAGTACGGATAATCATGTTAACTGAAAAGTCATGTTTATTAAATACAGATTTACCTTCTGATGCCCGTAGTCATATTCATATACATACAAACTGATTCTTGTTCATTCAGATATCACATTCTGATGGCTATTTCAAAACAGAATAAAACAAACCATCAAAGTACCTGCTGACTCATAATAGTGGATAACGAGTACTGAGGAGGAGACCTCATGAGGGAACATATAGCCCGATCTCTGACCGGGTAAACCTCAGAGGGAACATATAATATAATGTACCATACAGGTACTAGTCGAAAAGCAACATCATCTTTTTCCACATTCCAAAAACATTTCATATCAAAGGGTTCGCGAGGAACCAGTCGTGGGACCTGATCAGGGTCCAAATCGTTCAAAGGGCGCTGCAGCTACAAAGACTCTATTAGGCATGCCTAACTATCCACTAGACTGACTCTCGCAGGTCATGCATCATTCAAATCAGGTGTCATATCAGACAGTATATAAATATCATCATATTTAATCCAGAGTACAATGGACATATTCACATTAATATACACATACTTCAGCCGCAGTATTCCGTAATTCAAACTCATATTCATATACACATACTATAAACAAGACCATTTACAGATAAAAATGAAAGTACAATACGTAGGTCAGAGTTACCTTTAGCCTGTTCAGAGACTTGTAATCACATCCGCATATCCCAAAAATCATATAAATTAAATCTATAAATCATACTGAAATCATCAATCACTCAAAAATACTGTATACTCTATCAGAACGAAGCAATAATCCAATGTTATTGTGCAAGCAAAATCATTAGTTCCACATTCAAACCACTGCATTTAACGAATAAATACTCATTACAAAATTAGGGTAGGTCACGGTGGTAACCAATTCCATTGCCACCGTGACATACAAAAGCCCCCAAAACAGAATACATCTCTGAGGTAGGTCACGGTGGTAATCAAATCCATTGCCACCGTGACATACCAAAATCCAAAGCAGAATGCAAACCAAAGGTAGGTCACGGTGGTAACCCATTTCATTGCCACCGTGACATACCAGAACCCCAAAACAGAATGCAAATCTTCTCACTTAATCATATTATATAGGCACTCAAATATCCACATGAACCGTTATAGTATCCTAATTATCTTGCATACTAACACATTCTAATAACATTTATTACCAATGCATGCATCGTATAGTATTGTTAGGAAATTACTTTAATCATGCATTCATTATTCATCTCCCCTATATACATTTTCCATTAAGCAAACTCAGTTCATAATTATACATACTTGTTCACATCATACATGATCAATACCTCAAGCATATCCTGTTCGATAATTAAAAAGCATATATATATACATTTGATTTCATTATTAAACTCTTATGCTATAGCTTAATCACTTATAATTTGGATTAACGACCACCCACATACTCATTTCCTAAGGTTAGAAATGAGTTAGACATGCTATAGGAACTTACCATAAAGTTCAGGTACGTTGCGGGAAGAAAAACACTCAAATTATGCATATTAGGAGGTGGTCACGGTGGTAACCAATTGGTTGTCACCGTGAGGTCCAAAAGTGAGCATTCTGCCCTGCATTTTCATAGGTCACGGTGGTAACCATTTTGGTTGCCACCGTGACATACCAAAATATTGCAAAACAGAAGCAAAATTTCGGGACTGGTTCACTCCACAATTTTGTACAGCCTATATCAAAGTCTAGCATTCATTTTTAGCCAAAACTTCCTTCTTAACAAATGTTCTATAGGATGTTAACTTCCAAATGCAATAAATTACAGGTCAATTCGACATCTATAGATTCAGATATGATCTAAACAACCCACAGTGCTTCTTTGAACCCGTCCAAAGAAGATATGTCTACTTCTTGACCATTGTTCGGACACTTAGAGTTACAATTAGCTCAAACCTATTACTAACATATTTGTAGCCATATATCTTAGATTTCTAAAGGTACTGATTTCATATCATTTGGAGTTCTATAACTCCCGAAACAGTGTAATAACCGAAGAAAGGTCCAGTGTATTCTAATCCAGTTTTTCACCCAAAAACCTATTCACATGCAACAATGAGTCATTTGAGCCAACACTCACTACCATCATCACAAATCATCACAATACACTCAAGAAGCTTGTATCATACATGAATATACCAAAATTCTTATACAGATAGAAGAAAGTTTCCCAAACCTGGATTTGCGATTCAAAACCTCAATCAAGCCTTAGCTCCTCTTCAAATCATCCAAAACTCGCACAAACAAACCCAATAATCACTAAACCAAAACTCTAACTTACTCAAATCGAAAGCAAACTAGAAGAAAAAGAAGTTCAAAGCACAATAACCAAAACCTAACCACTTACCTCTTCAATCTTGCTCCCAAACTCTTCCAAAATAGATCCAACTCACACACAACCAAGAGAAAGAACGCAAGAAACGGGAAAGGGAAAAGAAAAGAGAGAGAACGGGAAGGAGAGGAGGGCCAAACGTGATTCTGCCCCTTTTCCCTTCTTCTTTTCCTATTTCTCTTTCTCATTTAGTGCACACACCAACCATACCACTTGTCACCATCCTAAAGGTCCACTTGTCATAATCCTATTAAATCCAAGATACATCTTTGACTAATTCCAACCTTGGCACCATACTCACTCCACATACAAACATTTCTTGAATAAAAATCTTCAAGGTACCACACTTGAGTCACACCAAATCATTTCCTAAAACCCACTTATACCCTACTTCCATACACAACAAGCACACCATAATACTTCCTTCACTTAACTTATTTAATTTAATTTCTTTGCAAATAAATCCTTATTATCCATATTATTCATGTACAAATTACCGAATTACCCTCACTTATTCCGACCGAGCAATCATATTTCGACTAGGCCCGATTTGGGGTGTGACAAATCTTCCCTCCTAAAAGAATTTCGTCCTCGAAATTCACTTACACCGAAAAAAATTCCCAGAATTACATTCCATGTCACCAACAAACTCATACATATCACTCTCAAACTAGTCACTCGCTTACACTTATTATCATCGCTACACTCTTAAATCACTTTCTTATATTCGAATCAAACACATTCATCAGAACAATCATTACTCAAATGACCGACTGAAATCAAAACCCGAACATTTTACACATAAACCAACTAACTTCGCCAATTGATACATAAATCCTTCACTACTTAAAAGATGTCCATCATACTTACGTTTCTCTTTACCATTAACACTCCTATCAAACTTTAAAATCCTTTTTACAGCCCCAAAATACTCTTTCTGTTCAATCTTTAACCAAACACAAAACACTTTCCTAAACGATTGCTGAGCGCGTCATTTTTATCCTTAATCTTAATATCAAATAGTACATATACACCCTGTCAGCTTTCTCTCAATCAAAACATATATGCATATGCTTATCATGTATTATCAAAGAAATGATGATGCAGTGAGTATGTAATGTTTCATGTATGCAGGATAATGCGGAAGAAATGCAATTAATGCGATAATGATGCACTTTGTCCCATCCCCATGATTCAATATGCTTTCATTTAAACACTTTTCTGGAGGTAGCCGACAGGTATATAGAGTACTACCAAAACCTTATAAGATCCAAATACTCATCCCCTTACTCGACACCTTTCTTTACTGAGGTACACTCTGAACAAAACCTTGAGAAATCCTAGGAGCAGCCAGCCTATCCAAAATTCGAATCAATTCTTGCACTAATGTTCTATCATTAAAAACAGGACCGAAATTCCAACCAAAGAATGCTTAAAAACGAAACACTTTGATCAGAACTAGTTGGGTTCACACTTTCTGTCGTCTCATTCACCTTCTCATTCGGGTCAGGCTCCATCTAACGTAACACACATAGGACAAGACGCATCTGCATTAGGCCACGACACAAAACTGACTCTCAAACAAAGACTCGACACATAACAAGTAATATACAAAGACCCAATACTCAAACAAATAAGGCTACCAGAATCTTGTGCTCTGATACCACTAAATGTAACACCCCAACTCATACGTGGACGAACCCATCCGCAATGGAGTAGGAGGCCGTACGAGTAGGTGTGTTACCGGACTGAAGCGAGACAAAGCATACTAAAATACGGAAGAATTTAAAACTTGAGGAGTAGATTTGGACATGCATGTTTCGCAAATGCGCATACACTAAGCAAAAGCATACAGTTGTGAAAACTTACAAGCATACAATAGAAGTTATTCTCCAAACTTCGCTATACAAATATTTACATGGCCCAGAATATTATATAAGTATCTTTACATATTATTACTTATACATATAACACAGATGTACAAAAATTCAGAATTACAAAAGCTGAACAAGATACAAAACTTCTAGCTTCTATGTGGCCGACTCTGCAGATGCGCGACTCGAACAAAAGAAAACCTGCCACCTGCACGGGGAAAAGAGCCCGTGCTAAGCGATAACGCTTAGTGGGGAAAACAAACATAATAATATGGACGGCCATTCACAATGGTCGTCGAGGCCAAATACATTCAAATGGCAATTGCGGATATTCAAAACACATATCTAAACAGACTTGCATAGTAAAGGCATTCATTCGGAAACTCACACACATAATCATATACATATATCAGGAATGGGCCAAAACAGTCATAACCCCAAAACACGACACCAATGTTATCATGCTGAGCCACATACCCAAGAAAACATCCAAAACACCACACTTCTGCTGCACAACTCTAATACATAGCATATCATGCTGTAAACACTCCCATAACGGAGACTGAAGGCATAATCACATCACTTCACATTCATATCAAAACCATGCAGAAAGTACGATTACATCTTATATACTTACCCTAACAACCGATCTGATTCACATGCTTGTACACAATAAAACCATGCTTAACTCATATACATAAATACATCGATCGAATCACTTCAAAGCATTCAGAAACTAATAACAAATCACATGCCAAGTACGGATAATCATGTTAACTGAAAAGTCATGTTTATTAAATACAGATTTACCTTCTGAAGCCCGTAGTCATATTCATATACATACAAACTGATTCTTGTTCATTCAGATATCACATTCTGATGGCTATTTCAAAACAGAATAAAACAAACCATCAAAGTACCTGCTGACTCATAATAGTGGATAACGAGTACTGAGGAGGAGACCTCATGAGGGAACATATAGCCCGATCTCTGACCGGGTAAACCTCAGAGGGAACATATAATATAATGTACCATACAGGTACTAGTCGAAAAGCAACATCATCTTTTTCCACATTCCAAAAACATTTCATATCAAAGGGTTCGCGAGGAACCAGTCGTGGGACCTGATCAGGGTCCAAATCGTTCAAAGGGCGCTGCAGCTACAAAGACTCTATTAGGCATGCCTAACTATCCACTAGACTGACT
This sequence comes from Excoecaria cochinchinensis, assembly GCA_947683425.1. Classification (NCBI taxonomy): domain Eukaryota; kingdom Viridiplantae; phylum Streptophyta; class Magnoliopsida; order Malpighiales; family Euphorbiaceae; genus Excoecaria; species Excoecaria cochinchinensis. Next base: position 24,274,862 of record CANTUQ010000055.1, on the reverse strand, counting down.
CTCGCAGGTCATGCATCATTCAAATCAGGTGTCATATCAGACAGTATATAAATATCATCATATTTAATCCAGAGTACAATGGACATATTCACATTAATATACACATACTTCAGCCGCAGTATTCCGTAATTCAAACTCATATTCATATACACATACTATAAACAAGACCATTTACAGATAAAAACGAAAGTACAATACGTAGGTCAGAGTTACCTTTAGCCTGTTCAGAGACTTGTAATCACATCCGCATATCCCAAAAATCATATAAATTAAATCTATAAATCATACTGAAATCATCAATCACTCAAAAATACTGTATACTCTATCAGAACGAAGCAATAATCCAATGTTATTGTGCAAGCAAAATCATTAGTTCCACATTCAAACCACTGCATTTAACGAATAAATACTCATTACAAAATTAGGGTAGGTCACGGTGGTAACCAATTCCATTGCCACCGTGACATACAAAAGCCCCCAAAACAGAATACATCTCTGAGGTAGGTCACGGTGGTAATCAAATCCATTGCCACCGTGACATACCAAAATCCAAAGCAGAATGCAAACCAAAGGTAGGTCACGGTGGTAACCCATTTCATTGCCACCGTGACATACCAGAACCCCAAAACAGAATGCAAATCTTCTCACTTAATCATATTATATAGGCACTCAAATATCCACATGAACCGTTATAGTATCCTAATTATCTTGCATACTAACACATTCTAATAACATTTATTACCAATGCATGCATCGTATAGTATTGTTAGGAAATTACTTTAATCATGCATTCATTATTCATCTCCCCTATATACATTTTCCATTAAGCAAACTCAGTTCATAATTATACATACTTGTTCACATCATACATGATCAATACCTCAAGCATATCCTGTTCGATAATTAAAAAGCATATATATATACATTTGATTTCATTATTAAACTCTTATGCTATAGCTTAATCACTTATAATTTGGATTAACGACCACCCACATACTCATTTCCTAAGGTTAGAAATGAGTTAGACATGCTATAGGAACTTACCATAAAGTTCAGGTACGTTCCGGGAAGAAAAACACTCAAATTATGCATATTAGGAGGTGGTCACGGTGGTAACCAATTGGTTGTCACCGTGAGGTCCAAAAGTGAGCATTCTGCCCTGCATTTTCATAGGTCACGGTGGTAACCATTTTGGTTGCCACCGTGATATACCAAAATATTGCAAAACAGAAGCAAAATTTCGGGACTGGTTCACTCCACAATTTTGTACAGCCTATATCAAAGTCTAGAATTCATTTTTAGCCAAAACTTCCTTCTTAACAAATGTTCTATAGGATGTTAACTTCCAAATGCAACAAATTACAGGTCAATTCGACATCTATAGATTCAGATATGATATAAACAACCCACAGTGCTTCTTTGAACCCGTCCAAAGAAGATAGGTCTACTTCTTGACCATTTTGCGGACACTTAGAGTTACAATTAGCTCAAACCTATTTCTAAAACATTTGTAGACATATATCTTAGCATTCTAAAGGTACTGATTTCATATCATTTGGAGTTCTATAACTCCCAAAACAGTGTAATAACCGAAGAAAGGTCCAGTGTATTCTAATCCAGTTTTTCACCCAAAAACCTATTCACATGCAACAATGAGTCATTTGAGCCAACACTCACTACCATCATCACAAATCATCACAATACACTCAAGAAGCTTGTATCATACATGAATATACCAAAATTCTTATACAGATAGAAGAAAGTTTCCCAAACCTGGATTTGCGATTCAAAACCTCAATCAAGCCTTAGCTCCTCTTCAAATCATCCAAAACTCGCACAAACAAACCCAATAATCACTAAACCAAAACTCTAACTTACTCAAATCGAAAACAAACTAGAAGAAAAAGAAGTTCAAAGCACAATAACCAAAACCTAACCACTTACCTCTTCAATCTTGCTCCCAAACTCTTCCAAAATAGATCCAACTCACACACAACCAAGAGAAAGAACGCAAGAAACGGGAAAGGGAAAAGAAAAGAGAGAGAACGGGAAGGAGAGGAGGGCCAAACGTGATTCTGCCCCTTTTCCCTTCTTCTTTTCCTATTTCTCTTTCTCATTTAGTGCACACACCAACCATACCACTTGTCACCATCCTAAAGGTCCACTTGTCATAATCCTATTAAATCCAAGATACATCTTTGACTAATTCCAACCTTGGCACCATACTCACTCCACATACAAATATTTCTTGAATAAAAATCTTCAAGGTACCACACTTGAGTCACACCAAATCATTTCCTAAAACCCACTTATACCCTACTTCCATACACAACAAGCACACCATAATACTTCCTTCACTTAACTTATTTAATTTAATTTCTTTGCAAATAAATCCTTATTATCCATATTATTCATGTACAAATTACCGAATTACCCTCACTTATTCCGACCGAGCAATCATATTTCGACTAGGCCCGATTTGGGGTGTGACACCCTTGCTCTTCCCTTTGTTATCTTCTTCTTCATTTGATTTGTTCTTGAGAGAGAGCCCCTTGGATTGGTTTGAAGAGTAAAAGAAGGTAAGCTTGATTAGTTTTTCGATCTGACCTCCTTTTTCTTTTTGTTTTTAATTTAAAGTAAGAAAAAGTCTAACTCAAAATATTTTCTATGTGATGTGTGGAAGCTATGAACAAGAAATGGGATAAAGTAAAGGAAGGGGTTGGAGCTGAATAGAGAGCTTAGTTTGAGCTTCCTAGAGGTAGGGATCGCGTGTGAATCTATTTTGATTGCCTATAGTGAGCTCACGATATATGTGTACATGTTTACAATCATGTGTTGAATCATGGCGTATGAGTTTTGGATGTGTTAAATGGTTTTCATATGGTTTTGTGTGTAAAAAGTGATTTTAGAGAAATTCTGTTTGGGTTTCATTAGATCTTTGAATATGGTTTTTGTCATAAGTAGAGTTACAGAGCTTCCATTATGTTGATTCAAATGGAATCTGAAAGCTAAGATCCATAGCTAAATATGTCTAAGAGGGATCTGGAGCTAATTCTAGCCCTATGATTCTCGAAACTGTTAAAGACCGTAGCATCCCTGTTTGGGTCGGGTTACTTGAACAGTATAGGTTTTTTAGATCATAACTCAAGTTGTAGATGTCCAAATGACCTGAAAATTGTCCCATTTGAAATATACCATCATATTGAACAATTTTTATGAAGACCACTTTGCCTAAAAATGTGGTCTAGAGGGTGTTTTTGGCGATAAAATTTTAGGGTAAAAAGCAGTCTCGTGAGGCACCAGAGGCAAGCCTCTGTCGCGCTCGCGACAGAACAATGCATATAAAGCTTTTTATTCTTCTTTTTGAGCTCCTAGTTACCATGGGTCAACCCCTTACCCTTCTCCTTACCTTATTATGCATGTTTAGGGTTAGCAAATGACTATAAAGTAGTTATCAACGACGAAATGCACATGAGTATGATTAAATTGGTAATTTAACTAATAAAGTAACAATGTATAATTATATTAAGGATTGTAAATGGCATGATAAAAATGTATGACCCTATGAGTGCATGTATATGATGATGTGATACAAGAGTTTATGCATGGAATTTAAATGTTACATGCTTTTAATTGTTGAACATGATTAATAAAGAATGTAAATGAATTAAATGCCTCTAAAATTAATGAGTGCACTTGAGTTATAATCTATGCTTTGGCATTAGAGTAGCGTATAATTGAGTTATTGTTGAGCCTGATTACCATTATAGTGGATAGATAAGCATGCTTATAAAGGGCTAGAGTGCAGCTGCTAGAGTTGGCCTTAATTGTGCCCAGAGTTCGGAATACCTTTTGTATTCCATAGAGTTTGAGTTAATTCTCACATGTAAGATACTGTAAACAGTATCCAGAGTTACCCGTATCCACCATGAAAGGAATTCAGGCTTGTCTTATTAATGTGATGTAGTGAATTTGAGACGTTTAAAGAGTAGTGTTCTGAATAAATGCTATAGTACATGAGAGTAATGTTTAAGTACATTACAGTTCTGCATACAAGTGTATGATTACATGAGTATGTTGACATGAATGTGAACACATGATAGCGTGTATTTGAATAAATGATATGTACAAGTTGTAGAGTACATGAACAAGTAAAAGAGTAGATGTTATATACATGTGAGTTCATAGCATTCGATAACTGAGCGTGCAAGCTGTATATGTATAAGAGCTATATGTATGAGCTAGCTGATTTTATTACTTGAAATGCGTGAATTATTTGTGACTTCGTAAAGAAGTCCTTTGCATTATTTTCATCCCCACTAAGCGTTATCGCTTAGCACGGATGTTTATTTACGTGTAGTTTTATAGGTTCGGACCAGTGAGCGGACATCTGCGGGTCAAGGCCACTAGGAGTTTTGTTATGATTTCTTTTTGTATAAAATAGAAATAGAGTTTTTACATTTTGAGTAACATCATTATGTAGATAGAAAGTACAGTGTTTATATGTATATGTTAACTATTTGGTATATGTACCGAAGATGTATATGTATAAAGCTTTTGTAATATGTACAGTTTATATATGTTATAAGAGAACTGTGTTTTGTTTGGCCCTAAAGATAGTCTAATTATTTTATTGTTATCATTTCTGCTAGTGTATGTATATGTATATGTATATGTATAAGTATGTGCCGCGTGACGCCCCGATAATCCTTCTCGGGGGTATGGGGGTGTGACAGTTCAAGTGAGGAATTATTGTGTTAGTGAGTGAAGTGTAAGGTTGCCAAGGATTTAAGTAGGATTTGCCAAGGACCAAAGAGTAATAAGACAAGAAATTTTGATTTGAGCCTATGGGAGTTTGCCATGTGGACTTGTTAGGTATGTGCATTAAATGAGAAGAAAGAAAAGGGGAAAAGAAAAGAGAGAGAACGCAGGAAAGGGTTGCTTGTCGTTCCCCTCTCTTCTTCAGCTCTTCCTTCTCTTTTCTTCTCTATTTTTGCTCTTTCTCCTTGCCATTCTTGTGGTTGGTGATTATTAGTGCCTTGGTTGAGTTTTGGGTCAGCTTTGAAGAGGTATGTGTTTGGGTTTCTTCTTCTGGTTTGCTTGATTTAAGTTAGGATTTGGATTAAGAATTGTGGGTTTTGTTAGTGCAAGTGATTTGTGATAAGAAGAAGCAAAGTAAAGGAAAAGAGAAGATTAAAGATTGAAGCTTGAAGCTTGAAGCTTGAAGAGAGAAGCTGATTGTGTAATAAGAGGTTTGGGAGTTTGATTTCTTCATTGGAGTTTTAATTTGTCTCTGCCCTAATTCTTCTTGGATCATGAATGTGTAATTGTGTGTGATTTCCAGAAATTTGAGTGTTGATATGAGTTTATGCATGATTTGTTTGGGAATAATTTGTGTATTTATGATTTTATATGTTAATCAAATTCTGGAAAATTGCATGACATTTGGTGTTTAAATGGTGTATATGGGATTTTGAGCATGTTGAATTTAGAACTTACATTGTGAATATCAGATTGTGATTATGTGAGTTATGCTTAAGTAAGATTGCTAGATTATGTATGCTAAATTGATGGAATTAAAGTTAATGATTGAAATGTGAAATTTCATGTTGGTTGTGAATGGCAAGCAAAGAAGGTGAGTTTTCGGGTGATTAACATGGTATAAATGTGCAATTTTGGTGTTGTGTTGTTTGGGTTTCGAATTGGAGTGATTTTTTGCAATTTCTAGAATTTCCAGAAGTCACACAACGGTAAGGAATTGGCTCACCGACGTGTGAATCGAGGAAATTCCTCAGATAATGCAAGGCCGTGGTTTTACACGGCGGTAAGGATATACCAATACCGCCGTGTAAAACGTTACTGCCAAGGTATGTCTGTACTGGGAGTTTTACACGGCGGTAAGAGTTTCCCTTACAGCCGTGTAAAATGCCTCTGTCCAGCACCGTGTTGGACATGTTACACGGCTGTATGGGTTACTCCATACCCCCGTGTAAGTGTCTTACACGGCGGTATGGATTTGTCATACCGCCGTGTAAAACGCTACTGTCCCCCAAATTTGCAGATTTTTTATCCTCTTTTTTTTTCACTCCTTCTTTACTTATGTTTGGTTTTAAACATTATTTAGTGTCATTTTACATATCTTATAGCAGTTAATGGTATGTTTTGCTATGCTAAATTATGGAATGAGTTATTTATGCTTTAAGTTATGAACTCAACATGTGTTGGTATTATGCTATGCCAAATTTATTTGAATACTATGGTTGATGTCTGAATGCATTATTATACTTTAGCAGTTGAACTTTATGTGTTATGCTTAAATGTAATTTGGATTATGCATGGGTTATATTTAGTTATCCTCATCTATCACATGATTGGGATTTTGTATCAATAAGCACTGGCATGATAGTGTTTCTATACTTGACTCTGATATGCTTAGTAATGGGACCTCTGTTAGACTATTGTTTTGTTTTAACGGTATGATTTGGCTTATCTATGTTAATTATTGTGGTTCGTATCGTGTGATGCATATTGAATACAAGTGGGTTGGATGCCATGTTCCTGGTTACTATTTTTATGAGCTTATTATATTAAAATGTGATAGGTGTTATGCATACATTTACTCAGGAACTTCCTTTAAAAATAACATGCTATGTTTAAGTGTAAATTGTATCATTGCATGTTTAAGATTATGTATTGTTAATAGTTGGCAGAGTATTGTCTTATGTTTGACTCTGGTATGTTTTAGAATTCTGAATAGTGCTAAAGTGTATTGATCGAATTATATTGTATGTTTCATCATACGATTTGTGCGGGGTATGACTGACATTATGAATATATGTATACCTCTCCTATACTCTGGATTATGTTTGATGATATATAAATACATATGTATTATGTGATTCGAAACATGATTTATTTTATGGATGACCTGCGAGAGTCAGTCTAGTGGATAGTTAGGCATGCCTAATAGAGTTTCTTGAGCTGCAGCACCTTTGGACGTTTGGACCCTGATCAGGTCCCCGTTTGGTTCCTCGCGAACCCTTTTAATGTGTTTGGATCTTCGCGATCCTTTTTAATGTGTTTGGATCTTGTTTAAGATCCCCCTCAGTAAAATGTTTTAAATGTGATAAAATGAAATGTTTTACGATTCGTACCCATAAGGTACCCTTTGGCCGATTTGTACCCGTAAGGTACTGCCCGTACACTTGTTATCCACTATTGTGAGTCAGCAGGTGCTTTGTTGTTTTGTTTTGCTTCGAAATAACTATGTGAATGTGATATCCGAATGAGCATGATAATGATTTGAGGAATCAGTTTATATGTATATGAACGTGAATATGGGCTTCGGAATGTATGTCTTTATTATGTAAGCATGATTTTATATCCGACCCGATTATCCGCATTTGTTATATGATGTGTTATAGGCTTCAAAATGCTTTGAATGCGATTCGACTAATGCATTTACATTTGTGACCCAAGTATGTTTTTATTGTATATAAGCATGTGAATCGGATCAGTGGTGGCTTTAAGTATGCAAATTAATATGTTTAATCTTATGAACTTGTCCTCTTGAATGCTATGAAGGTAGAGCCATGATATATGTTTCCTTGGTTTATGCTATCATAGTGATTTTGGTATGTTGACATGCGTTTACATTACATGGTGTGGTAACATTTATATTGTGTAGTGTTATGGAGTATTGCTGTGTATATGTTATGCCGGTCTCTGCTGTTGTAGTAATTTCAACATGTTGTTAGGTTTCTATGTTTCTCTGTATGCTGCTACATGTATTGATGTAGTAATGTGAGGGTATGGTGTATTAGCTTTGTAAGTGGTTTCAATTAGTGAATGAGCATTATTGGGTGACGGTCTTATACATGTTTAGATAGTTAGAGATTATACGTTGATACTTAATGGATCTGAGTAAGTGTATGTAAGATTTATTCGTATCTTCGCATGATGATGTGATATTATGTTATTTTTTGGTCTCTGCTTTGGAGTGTCTTCGGCATGATATTATTTATATCAGAGTGGCGCAGCGGAAGTGTTGTGCTTTGACCTTGTCAGTCGGTTCTCGGCTAGGGTGCATGTATTATGGCATGATAGTTGTATGTTTGGACCTCTAGTGGCATTGCATGATATTTGTGTGCATCTCTGCATGATAGTTGCATTGTGTATGAATCAGCTTTTGGTTGGTATATGGGTATTTTGGTATGACATCTGCGTGTTTATATTATTTGTGTCTTGGTTTGATCCGCCTTCTGATATCTGAGACTTCGGTGGAACCGGTAAGTGTTTGCCTATGAGTTTATATGTATTTTTGGATGATATTATATGTTTGTTGGTTTAGTGTCCTTTTGTCTTTGTTCCTCCCCACTAAGCGTTATCGCTTAGCACGGGTTCTTTTCCCGTGTAGGTGGCAGGTTTTGGTTCGGTTCGAGTTGAGCATCTGCAAGGTCGGCCACATAGGAGTTAGAAGTGTTTTGTTATTTTTGGCTTTAGCTCCTGTATTCGGATTCTGTAATTTTGTAGCTTTTTGCTTATGTATTTCGCTATGTAAGGATCTTATTGTAATTAAGTTTTCATTTATTCTTTCATTTTATCTTTGGCCTTCTGCTTTCGCTAAATAATTGTATGTATGTATGTGAGTTATTGTATGTTCAACTATTGTTTCTTTAAAGTTTTAATTTACGCTGTATTTCCGTATGTCGTTATTGTATGAATGTGTGCTTCCGCTTAGTGTATGTGTGCAAGTATGTGAGTGAGCATCGGGTAGCGCGCCTGCCGGCGCCCTTCCAACGGGGGCGACGATGGGGGTATTGCAAAATGTGTGTCCTTTGGTGGCGATCTTTGCATTTGGGCTGAATGAGAATATGTTGAGCAAGTCGGACCTCACAATCACTGCTCATGACAACTTCAGAAGACAAGCCTCAGGGACCTTTAAAGCAAAGGTGAAGACAGGGCCAGTAGAAACGAAAGTGAAATTCATGGTCCTCCCCTTTCCTGCCAAAGTTTTAGCATTATTGGGGAGGCCATGGTTTCACAAGCTAGGTGGAGTACCATCTACTTTACATCAGATGATAAAGATCCTACATGATAAGCAGGCTGTGACTATTTGGGCTGCCAGGGAAAACTAAGTCTCCATCTTAGAGACTGTGAAGCAACCATTCAGTGGTTTTCATGTGGCTATGATAAACGAGGAAGAAGATATTGCTGTAATGGCCCAAATACCGGGTTAGATGAACATAGTATTTTTTCGCTGTTAGTCAGCATACCCGGGGTATTTAATACACTTGTGGACAAAAAATATTTTATTTGACTATCGAAATATATTAGTTACAACTAGTCTGAGGGTAAATTTTGAAGTGAATTTGAGGTCAAATATGTCCCCAAATGTTGTAAATGAGAAATGGTCCGTTTTGGTTTAAATAGTAATCGTGTTTGACCAAACTTTGATCGGACTTTTAAAAATAGCTATTGACCTCTAAAAATTTATGTAAAGGCATGACTAGACTCTAAATAATGTATAGAATTTATTGACAATGAAAAAGAATTTTTACGGTAAAAACGAAAATTGAGCTATCGGACAGTTAAAGAATAATCGAACTGCAACGGATTTCGTTTGAGCTGAAATTTTAAATGTAGCCTACTTTATATTTATTATGAATTATGAAATTAATTTTGGGTGAATTTGAGCTTAGGAAAAGAGAAAAGTAAATTAAGAGTGCAAATTGGGCTATAAAAGTGGTTTGAGTTTTAAATTGGTTGGCGCAACTTGGTTGGACCTTAAACCAACACAAACCTCACTATACAAACCCAAGAAAATGTTTATAAACCCATAATTCTTTCAGAATCCCGTTCTCCTCTCTTATCTCTCAAATGAAACCTTTTCTTCTTCATTTCTAAAGGAAATTCTTCCATTTTTCTTCCATTCCAGTATTAAGATTTATAATCAGCCCTTATTGAAGGTAATTCTAGCCCTTAATTTTTGGATTTAATGAAGATTAAGTGAGAAATCAAGAATTCTTAGTTTTGGGCAAAGGTAGAGGTAAGTTAGAATTGATGAATTTAATTGATTTCTGTAGTTCTTATAGCTAGATTAAGTTGTTATTAGTTGATTTATGAGGTTTGATTGAAGTATTGAAGTTTAATTTTGTTGGATCTTTCTCTTAAAGATTTCGGCCATGAAGGCTAGTTGAAGAAAGTGAAGGTTCTTCTTGAGCTAACGTGAAAGGAAATGAGGTTTAATGGAGGAAAAAGGGTCTAAAAGTATGTGATTAAAAATTATTTAGATTTTCATTGAATTTATTAAAATTTAGGGCAATGAAATTTGGGGTTCTTGTTGAATTATGGATGAATAAGTGAAATTAATGGTAGAAATCTGCTTAGGGTTGTTTAAATTGAGGATTCGAATAATTAAATTTTAAAAGAAATATGCTTCACAGAAGTTCATATTGACCTCTGTGGACTTTTTTTTATTATTAGTCAAGTTTTTAAACTCCAAATTACATGATGCTAGTTTTGTTAGAACTCGAACACCTGTGTCTACAAATGTTATAGAAATAGCCATAATTTAAATATGCCTCTAAGATCCTCAAAAATGCCCAAAACAGTAGCCTTTTTCTTTAGGCGGGTCAATGGAGCAGTAGGTGCTTCTTAGGCCATAACTCCTTGGATACAGATCCAAATGATTTGAAATATTTCAAATAGAAAGTTAAAATCATTAGGATTAATTATTAAGAGAAAATTTTGTCTAAAAATTGTGTTTTCACATTGGTTTTAGTGATGAATGTGAAGGGTAAAAGTCTGTTTTCCCTAAACCCTATTTGACTAAAGTGTGCATTTTATTCCTGAATCAAACTTGAACTTCACCAAAACTTTTCGGAACTTACCCAACACATATCTAGAGCTTTTTGATAAATATATAGGTGGTTATGATTCAGAAATATAGGTGAATAGGTTATGAACTTGAGTAAGTAATGGAGTATTTAATGGTATAATTAACCTGACATTACCAAACAAAGCTAAAAATGAATTGGCATGTCATATTAATTGTTCATGAGCAATGTAACTTGATTGAAATTTGCTTATTGATGCGTTAAGCATAGGTATCCTATTACTTATTATGTTAATATTAAATGATATGATATTCATGGATATACATATATATGTGATAATGTTAAATTTGTTTGTGATGTTAGTATTGGTGTATATGAAGTAATTGAGAATTGTTAGAATTTAATTGATATTTTTCTCGTTAGGGATTACGTCATGTATGTAATAGAACCTAACGAACGTGGTATGTTTAAATTAGATTTAATTGAATTTAATTACCTATTTTAATGTAAAATGTTCTATTATGTATATAATAGATATTTTGATATATTAAATGTTAAGGTAAAATTATAGTATAAATGATATTAGAGTTTCACATTTAATAGTGAAATGTTAAATTGTTGATTAATGAATGGATTGAACGTAATTATACCATGTGAGCATATGGGTATATTAAATGATATAATATGATGATTCAAATTCATATTATATGTTTGAATGAAATTGAAGAAATTAAATATTTAATTGCCCTTAGTAATAGTCTGCTAGTCAAGTCTAGCTCGGGATATAGATGGTTGGCCATAGGGACACCAAATCGCAGTGCAAGTCATGATGACTTGCTTTGGTAGGTCAATGACGATGTCCCACAATGAAATGAAATGAAATGTTTCAGTGGTCCTTCGGGATTACTCTTAAATGTTTGGACCTGTGGGATCCACGTCTCGTATATATGAATCAGAGGTTTCTACTGGGTTTATACTGAGGGCATAATTGAATAAAAGTGATAAAAATGAATAAATGACAAAATTGTTTTTATTAGTACAAGTGATTATGATGATTGAACATACAGTTACTCTTTTGAATTATTTATGTGAATTTGGTTTAAATGTATTTTTGTATTAAATGTACTTTAGAGGATTAATTTTTATATTGTATGTCATTTAATGAAGTAAAGTGATTATATAGTTATGCAATGGCAATTTTAAAGTTAAACGAATATTTAAGGATTTTATGATAATATATCTTTGGCATAATTAATTGACTGACTGTGTTGTAATTAGATTTATAATATAGCTTATAATTGTTTTAATTGGATTTTGAATTAAATATTGATTAGCAATAATTGACTTATTGTATTGAAATGTATGTTTTAAGGTTAGTATGTATAATTGAATAAGTGATAAAAGTGATTAAATTTTTAATATTTGGTTTAATATGATATTTGGTAATGTTTTATGAACTAAATTGTATTTGCATGGCAATTAATAAATTTATGTGTTTATAATGCTTACCAGTGGTTTTTTTTTTTTTAGTAAAAACAAATGTGTATTTGAATGACCAAATGATAATAAAATGTAATTCAAGGACTAATTTATCATTTATCTCTAATAAAGCTAATTGATGAGTTATATAGTAACTTTATTTATGTAATACTTTATAATTGAAATTCTGGATTTGTCTTTTCTAATTAAAGGTTTATAAATGAATTGTGATATGTCATCAAGGTTTATATGTATATGTTGACTTGTAGTATGCATAGTTCATTCAATGAAAACTTTTAGAATTGTAACAACCACTGAGCGTATTTAAGCTCATCATGTAGTCATTCACTTTTGAAAGCAAGCCAAGTGAAGACTATTTTTGTACAGGCATGTTTGTAGGATTTTAAAATCATGTACATGTATATTTTTAGATTTTAGTCTTTTTTAGCATGTATATGAATATTCTATATTATTAGAATAATTAGATGAAATGATGGTTATTATTATTTTGGATTAGTTTATATTGATAGGACTGGAATGGATTAGGAATGTGAGTGGATATGAATGAAGAATTTGATTGAATTCTTAAGATTAGATTGTTGTGCCCCTGAGTTGGGCTGTGTTATTACTTGAATTGCAGGTTTTGGGTAGTTAAGATTTAGTCATTATGCTGTCAGATTTTCATTGGCCAATGAATAATAAATAAGACTATTAGAGATCAATCAGCAAGTTTTTATCATGGCTAATAAAAAAATGAGTGTGTTTGGGTATTTAAGTTAAACAAAGTGGTATCTAATTATGTAAGCTTGGATTTATGTATGCATTAGGCTTTGTGGCCTGGAATTAAGATTACTTTTCATTAAGTAAGATAAAAAAAAATTAACCGCATTTTTTAGCTGTGAGACAAACCTATACTATTGCATTATTAGAGTTAGCTTGTAGGCAATACGCATGAATAGTATGTGCAACACCCTATACCCGTATGTGATACGGATACCGGGTGCCACCGCACTGAACTAACGTACACTCTAATACTTTACTATCCGATTAATTAACTATTCATATTAATCCGGTTAACCTAATTAAACTAATCAGGTTATTAAATAGACAATTAATTAAAATAGGTACATTTTTTTATACCGTATGAATAGTACCGTATGAATAGTATTGTATGAATAGACAATTTACTTACGTCTATTAACAATTATTAATTAATCATCAAATTTAATATTCCTATTTTAATTCCTTATCAATTATGCTGATTGACCTATAACTGTCTATGTTACTATTCATTTGGTCTGTTTTTTTTTTTTATGTTGGAAATCTACATTTTTCTTTACCAATGGTGTTAACTTAATTTCTACTAATTATTGGGCATGCCCAAACACACATAAACTAGTAACAGTTTTAGCAATTTATTATAGACCAAAATCCAAAAATAATATTATAAAACATATACATACCAAACTTCTTAACATACTTAAATATTCCAAAATACTATTCTTCGATACCACTCCCAACCTCAAAAATCCTACGGAGTACCTACATGCAGTCAAATAAAACAACGTGCTAAGCATTAAATATGCTCAGTGGTGATTGCAATTCCATAAATTTTCACTAAACTAATTTTTCATGCATAAATAAAATTCAACAAATAATATCATTTAAATATTCATAATTAAACATATTTAATTTAATTACCAATTATTCATGCAATATTATATTTAATTATCTTCAAATCCAATAATTAGGGCAATTATACAATTAATGCACATAAATAATCTAATTTACCATTTTATCCTTAACTTATGATAATATTTCATTTATTCTTCACCAAAATTACATTTATGCCATTAGTTCATTTTAAATTCACTAATATTACCATTATGCCACTAGTTTAATTATTTTCACTAATATTACAAATTTACCATTAATTTACATGCCAGATTACGGTTTTACCCTCCAATTACCATTTTCATGCCAACTTACATATTTACCATTAAAAAGTGGCCAATTTTCATATATAACCATTTATTTACATTTTTACCCTTATTAACCATCCTTAACACACATATGCACAAAATTACCATTTTGCCCTCAAACTTTTTATACAATTCCATTTATACCCTCTTTCCATATAAATGGTATTTTAATCATATTTTAACTATTTTAATCTCATTTTTACCATTATACCCTTGTAACACACTAGCAGACTCTGAATACAGGATAAATGAGATGTGAAATCCAGTAGTTCACAGAAATACCAGAGGAGTCCGGTGGGACCACCACTATCTTTAAATACAGTACAGTACAATTTCAACAAAGTGAAATAGGACCATGTTTGGCCTATTAAAAAGTGAGACGCCATGCTCACACCCGCAGTCTTATGTCCTTATGGCATGCAAATATATCCTAAACTACACTTGACTACCAGATTACTACATAGGGCAATATTATTTTATTTTCCATATTAATAATGTGACATACATATATTTCATGGCATATCATCATAATATCTCATTCTTTTTCATGCCATTTCATCATTACACATGCGATTATCATCATTACACCATCACATACCATGTAAACTCATTATTTCATCATGGTACACATGCATACATACATACATGCATACGGCCCATATACCAATTTATCTCCATTAATTATTTTTATCAATTTTATCATTTAGCTAGGTCATTTACATGGTGTATAACATCATACCATTAATTTCCATAAAAACACATCAAAATCATGATTTTACACATGATATACATTCTGCCATACATACATCACATAAATCATGATGTTTCCACATGCTTTAACAAATACCATTCATTAGTTCACATGAAAAATACCATAGATCCATCATAAATATGCATAAAACATCAATAAAACACATGAAAATTCCATGATTTCCATTCGGCCAAAGAAGTAAATTTTCACACAAAATTTATTTCTTCATTTTAATCACCTATACCATCATTTTTAACATCCCTAAGCATGAATATCATATTATTTTCCATTAAACATGCATAAATCACATACTTTCTTCACAAATATAACCTAAACCCATATTTTCACCATGGAAATAAATGGAATTTGTAGTCACAAACCTCAAATCCATGTAATAGACTTCTCAATTATCCTTTTCCTTGCCCTTACCTTGGTTAGAAGTTCCTTCACCTAGTGGATATAATTATGTCCAAACACAAAAATGAAGATTTCATAAAATCCAAGCTTCCTTTCAAAAATCAAACTTCATAAACATCTTATTCACATCCTAGAGTACCCTCAGGAATGTTAAAACCAAATTAAAAACACCTAAATCACTTACCTCAATTTTACGTCGAAACTTTCAAGTCTAGGTTTCACCCACTTTTACTCCTTCAAATTAAATTCTAAGACCACCAATGGATTCTAGAGGACCTGAATTATGTTAGAGAGGCTTGATTTTGAGGTAGAATGGAGGAAAGAAGAAAGAAAAATGGTGGAGAATTAATGAAGAATATGATGATTTTGTATGGGTCCAATTAGATAAAACTAGGTCCAACCAAAGTGGTCGAGCCGGTTTGGTCCAATTTTCAGTTTTCCGGTCATTTTTCACTGTTTTGGTGTAAATGAATGTTCCTGAACTCATTTGCACTCCCAACAAATTCCATCATTCTTAAAATATCAAAAATAATCTCCCTGCAACATTTCAGCTCAATCAAAATCCGTTTGGGGTCCGGTTCACTTAAACTGGTTCGATTCGATTCTGTTCAGTTTTGCCGTAAAATACAATTCTAATGCTGTCAAAAATTTCTAAAAATCATTATAAGCCTTTACACATCCCCTAGTAGACCTTTTAATCTACTCTAACCATTTATGAAAGTTCAGTCAAAGCTCAGTCAAACTTCGGTTCAACCAAACCAAACCAAAGGCAATTTGAAACTGACTTTCGGGTGCCTATTTAACCGCGTTCTTACCCCACATTATACCATTATTCTTCATTTAACATCCGCATTCTAATGGTGAAATAAAATATTTTCGGGTGCTGTTCACCCTAGAGTCACTATTTGTGGGACCCACTTTTACTATTCACAGGACCCATAATTACTATTCACGGGACAGTCAATGATGATGTTACTATTCATGGGACAGTAAATGATGATATTACTATTCATGAGACCCATTCAACGATGGTGTTACTATTAATTGTCCCACAATTACTATTCAGCATAATGATATTGCTGATGTTATCATGATGTTATTGATGATGTCACCACTCATGGTCCCACTTTTACTATTCATGGGTCCACTCTTACTATTCATGGGCCCACTTTTACTATTCATGAAAGTAATTAGTTTTGGGCTATTACAATTCTCCCCTACCAATTAAAAATTTCGCCCTCGAAATTTACCTGAACTGAAAAGCTGGGGATATTGTTGTCTCATCGTCTCTTCGGGTTCCCACGTCGCTTCCTCGACATTGTGGTGATTCCAGAGAATCTTCAGCAGTGGAATTTGTTTGTTTCTAAGTTGCTTCACTTCTCTAGCCAGAATCTTCACTGGATATTCCTCATAAGTCATATCTGGCTGGACTCGAACTTCCTCAGGCTTGATAACATGACTTGGGTCTAAACGGTACATTCGAACCATAGAGACGTGGAAGACATCATGAATCTTCTCTAACTCTTGTGAAAGCTTCAATCTGTAAGCTACTGGTCCAACCCGCTGAATAATCTCATACGGGCCAATGAATCTTGGACTCAGCTTACCTTTCTTTCCAAATCTCAAGATCTTCTTCCTCGGAGAAACTTTCATAAATACTTTATCTCCCACTTGAAACTCTATATCTTTCCTCTTCAGATCTGCATAAGACTTATATCGATCCAAGGCTTCTTTTAGTCTGTCTTTAATCACTCGAACCTTTTCTTTAATTTCTCGAATTAGATCTGACCCCAGAATCTTATTCTCACTGAGCTCTGTCCAACAAAGAGGAGTTCTGCACTTTCTACCATATAAAGCTTCATAAGGAGCCATCTTGATACTAGTCTGGTAACTATTGTTGTAGGCAAATTCTGATAAAGGCAAGTACCTCGCCCAACGGTTACGAAACTCAAGTATACAACATCTCAACATATCTTTCAGAATCTAAATCACACGCTCAGATTGTCCATCAGTCTAAGGGTGGAAAGCTGTGCCGAAATATAATCTAGTTCCCAAAGCTTCCTGAAGTCTCTTCCAAAATTGAGAAGTGAATCTTGGATCACGATCTGAAAAGATAGAGGAAGAAACTCCATGCAATCTTACAATCTCACTAATGTACAACTCTGCCAGCTTGGATAACGAATAATCCATTTTGGTAGGCAGGAAATGAGCTGATTTAGTGAGTCGATCAACAATTACCCAAACTGCATCATGTTTCTTTCTTGTGAGAGGAAACCCTGACACAAAGTCTATAGTTA
The DNA here is from genome assembly GCA_947683425.1 of Excoecaria cochinchinensis. Classification (NCBI taxonomy): domain Eukaryota; kingdom Viridiplantae; phylum Streptophyta; class Magnoliopsida; order Malpighiales; family Euphorbiaceae; genus Excoecaria; species Excoecaria cochinchinensis. Next base: position 24,257,098 of record CANTUQ010000055.1, on the reverse strand, counting down.
CCCTGTCCCATTTCCATTCAGGGATTATAATAGGCTGAAGCAAACCAAAAGGAACTTGATGTTCTATCTTGACTTGCTAACAAATCAGACATTTACCCATAAATTCTGTTACATAATGTTTCATGCCTTGCCACCAATAGAGCATCTTCAAATCTTAATACATCTTGTTACTACCAGGATACATGATAAAGCTGTTGTGATGAGCTTTCGACATGATATTCTTTTTCAAATTAGCTTGCTCAGGAACGCACAATCTCTGTTTGTAATATAGCCCACCATCTGAACCCAATGAATAATCAATGACATGGCCATCTTTCACTTGAGACATAATAGTGGGCAACCGATCATCCTGCTTCTGAGCATCTTTTACTTGCTAGAGAAAATCTGCCTTAACTTTCATTTCTGAAATCAAAACTCCATCATCTGATAAGTCCAGATTAACATTCATAGCCCGTAGAGAAGCCATGAACTTCCTACTGAGAGCATCAGCTACGATGTTAGCTTTGCTAGGATGATAGTTGATGAAGCACTCATAGCCTTTGATCAACTCAAGCCAATGCCTCTATCTCAAGTTAAGCTCCTTCTGAGTAAGCAAATACTTAAGACTCTTGTGATCAGTGTAGATGTAGCATCTCTCACCACTGAGATAATGCCTCCAGATTGTTAATGCAAATACAATAGCTGCCAACTCAATATCATGAGTTGGGTAATTCTTCTCATGAGTCTTAAGCTGTTGGGAGGCATAAGTAATCACCTTACCTTCCTTCATCAATATACAGCCCAAACCATTTCTGGAAGCATCACTAAAGACCACAAAGTCTTTATCATATTCAGGTTACACTAACACTGGAGCTTTAGTCAGCATACACTTAAGCTTCTCAAAACTCTTCTGACATTTATCTGACCATTCAAACATAACATTCTTTTGTAATAACTTAGTTAAAGGAGCTGCAATTGAAGAAAAACCCTTGACAAATCTTCTATAGTAACCTGCCAATCCTAGAAAACTCCTAAACTCGGTAAAACTTCTGGCTGTCTTCCACTAAAGGATCGCTTCAATCTTTTTAGGATCCACTTTAATACCATCTGCTGATACTACATAACCCAGAAAGGATACCTCATCCAACCAAAATTCACATTTGCTGAACTTGGCATAAAGCTGCTTATCTCTCAGAGTTTGCAGAACAATCCTCAAATGCTCATTATGCTCCGCTAAAATCTTCGAATACACCAAAATATCGTTAATAAAAACAACCACAAACCGGTCCAAGTAAGGGTGGAAAACCCTATTTATCAAATCCATAAAAGCTTCCGGAGCATTTGTCAATCCAAAAGGCATGACCATAAACTCATAATGACAGTACCTGGTGCGAAAAGCTGTCTTAGGCACATCTGACTCCTTAATCTTTAGCTGGTGGTAGCCAGATCTTAAGTCAATCTTGGAAAACATGTCCGCACCTTTCAATTGATCAAACAAATCATCAATGCGAGGCAGTGGATACTTATTCTTTATGGCAACTTTATTCAACTGTCTGTAATCAATACATAACCGAAGTGACCCATCCTTCTTTTTCACAAAAAGGACTGGTGCTCCCCAAGGTGAAACACTCAGTCTGATAAAGACTTTAGCAAATAATTCTTACAACTGAACCTTCAATTCTCTGAGTTCTGAAGGTGCCATTCGGTAAGGAGCAATAGAGATAGGTGCAGTACCAGGTACTAAGTCAATAGTAAACTCTATCTCTCTATCAAGTGGCAAACCTGGAAGTTTTTTAGGAAAAATATCCTGAAATTCTCGAACAGTGGGCACATCTGAAGCCTTAAGTTCATCCTTTTTAGTGTCAGTTGCATAACACAAGTAGGCAACACACCCTTTTCTGATAAGTCTCTTAGCTGTAGTAGCTAAAATCACATCAGAAAGGAAGTCTGTTCTTTCACCCACAATGGCTATGTCCTGATCATAGGAAGTCTTAAGAGTCAATTTCTTCCTTTTACAGTCAACAGTGGCATGGTGAGTGGATAACCAATCCATACCCAGAATAACATCAAATTCTCGGAAGGGAAGATCAATCAAATTAGCCATGAACACATAACCCTGAGCACTAACAAGACAATCTCTATATACTTTATTCACCACTACACTATGCCCCAAAGGATTACTCACTAAAATATCCTGGTCGAACTGACTGTCATGCAACCCTTTATTCTGAGTAACAGCAGTACTAATATAGGAATGCGTAGAACTAGGATCAATCAAAGCATAAACTAAATGAGAAAGTAATGAGAATTTACCAACAATGACATTTGGAGCATCATCCTATTCACGGGCTCTAACAACATATGCACGTCCAGTGGTACGACCCTGAGGTGGCTGTACTGAGGGGCCTGAAACTGCCTATGGAGGAGCTGTTCCCCTACCACATCCGCTCTGAGGGGCTGATCCTCCATCCTGAGCTAGTGATACTGTAGTAGACAGCTGGGCCTCAGGACAATATCTGTAACACCCCTTACCCGTACTTAGGCGATCCCATCCGATAAGGAGTAAGATGCTGTAAGAGTAAAGGTGCCACCCCACAGATACAGAATAAACATACACTCATACCTAAACATGCATACCGAAATACAGGGTAATTTAAAACTTTACAACACTATTCACAGTTGTCGCGCTCGCAACAGAGGGTATACAACACTTCGGCTGTCGCGGGCTCGCGACCGCGAAGCTCCCAACACCGCTCTCTATCGCGATCGCCACAGCCGTCGCGATCAGAACAGCGTCGGGATTTCGAAAATCTGCAGATTTTCCTCTTCCAATTCCTCCTCCCATCACACAAATCTCAATCAAAGGTCACTTACCTCCAATCCAGCCATCCATTGACATCAACAACCATAATACAACATTTCTTAACAACAACTTCATACAATCCAATGATTAAGCATTCAATTTCAAGAATCAATCAAAAACCCAATTTATGCATCAAACCACATCAATTCCAAAATCATCATAATTAACTCATAATCTTGCAAATTGCACATTACAAAACAAAGACCCATAGCATATACATCAAAATAAAGGACATCTAATAACCTAATTCCAAGAAACCATCAAAACACATACATGAACATATTCACATGCAAAAGCAAGAAATTCCCAAACCTTCAAAAATCCTTTGCTCCTATTGCTTAGTTCCACTTGTTCTCCTTACCCTTTGGTTCACGAGGAGGCTCAACTAAGCAACAAAACAACACAACACACAAACACAAAATCCAACTTCAAACCCAAACCCGAAAATAAGAAAAAGAGAAGAAGGTGAAGAATCAAATGAAGAAAATGAGAATAAATGCAGTAGATTTACCTTTAAAATGCTATGAAATGATCAATTTCCACCACTAGAGGCTTGAATCTAAGCTAGGGCACTTAAGAGAGTGCAAAGGAGGAAGAAGAAGAAGGAGAAAAAGGGAAAACAGTAATGGGTTTTCAAAAATCTGATTTTTCCCTTTTTATCTTTTTCTCTTTCCCACTTTACACATGTCAATCATCTAGTGGAGGAGATTACTCACTCACACCCTAACCTAGTGCATCACATGCACACAATGAGACACCCTAATAATGCATCCTACTCATGTGTGAGCAATACACACAAGATTCTCCCAAATAATGCATACCCTACAAAAGTACAAATGCTCACACGCAATATTGATCCACTAGTGCATATCCTACCATGGTATGCTCAACCACACATGATGCAACTCTCATGAACACACACTACAACTGTGCGCTCATGCACACACAATTCTGTCCCAACTAATCCACACCAAAACACCATGCATGCACCCACATGCTAGCAAAACTCTTAAAACATGCAAAATTACCAAAATGCCCTTATTATACAAAACTTATGCAGATGCACACATATACATATATGACTCATTCAACTGTGTGACAACTCTCCCCTACTAACAAGAATTTCGTCCTCGAAATTCTCACCTGAACTGAATAACTGCGGGTACTGCAATCTCATCGACTCCTCCAGTTCCCAAGTTGCTTCCTCAACCCCATGGTGATTCCACAAAACCTTGACCAAAGGAATCTGCTTATTCCTCAACTTTCTTACTTCCCAAGCTAGGATAGCTCTAGGTTCCTCATCGTAAGAAAAGTCCGACTGCACTTGAACTTCTTGAACCGACAACACATGGGAAGGATCCAATCTATACCGACGGAGCATCGAAACGTGAAACACATCAAGAGGCTTCGATAATTCCATCGGCAAAGCTAACCTGTAAGCCACTGGACCAACTCTTGCCAACACCTCATACGGACCAATAAAGAGAGGACTAAGCTTTCCTTTCTTTCCAAACCTAAGCACTTTTCTCCAAGGTGACACTTTAAGAAAAACCTTATCCCCAACTTCAAACTGCACATCTTTTCTCTTTAAATTGGCATAAGACTTCTGTCGATCGTTGGCTACTTTCAAATTTCGCTGCACAACTCTGATCTTCTCTTCTGTATCTCTAACCAAATCTGGCCCAATCACTGACCTCTCAGATAACTCTATCTAACAAACAGGAGTCCTACACTGACGTCCATACAGAGCCTCATACGGTGACATACCAATGCTCGACTGAAAACTGTTGTTGTAGGCAAACTCCATCAATGATACATACTTGTCCCAACTACCCGGAAAATCCAAAACACAAGCCCTCATCATATCCTCTAAGATCTGAATCACACGCTCGAACTGACCATCTGTCTGAGGATGAAACGCTGTACTGAACTTCAGCTTGGTACCCAAAGCTCGCTGCAATTCTTTCCAGAACTTAGATGTGAACCTTGGGTCCCTATCTGAAACTAGGGACAAAGGCACTCCATGCAACCGAACTATCTCATCTACATAAATACTGGCCAATCTATTCATCGGATAATCCATCCTAACCGGCAAAAAGTGAGCGGACTTTGTGAGTCGATCCACAACAACCCACACAGAATCATGCTTTCTCTGAGTCAATGGCAATTCGGAGACAAAATCCATAGCGATGTCATCCCATTTCCACTTAGGAACGGACAAAGGCGTAAGCAATCCAGAAGGAACCTGGTGCTCAGCCTTGACCTGCTGACAAGTCAGGCACTTGGATACAAAGTCCACTATGTCCCTCTTCATACCAGACCACCAAAAGAACTGCTTCAAATCCCGATACATCTTCACACTGCCTGGATGCATGGTGAAAACTGAACTATGTGCCTCATCCAAAATCTGTCTTCTTAACTCTTCACTATCCGGTACACACAAACGGTTTCTAAACAGAAGAACCCCATCCTGAACCGAAAACTCTGACTGCTTGCCCAAACTAACTTCTTGCACAATCCGCTGAAGATTCTTATCAACCTTCTGAGCATCAACTATCCGCTGTCTCAAAGTAGGCTTGACCTTCAACTGAGCTATCAAAGCCCCATCCGAACCAAACCTCCATCTGAACCATCTCAAAAACACGGCAGAAACTGACTTCCTACTCAAAGCATCTGCAACTACATTGGCCTTACCCGGATGGTAATCCACAATGCAATCGTAATCCTTAAACAGCTCAAGCCAACGATGTTGCCTCATATTCAGTTCCTTCTGAGTCAGAAAATACTTCAAACTCTTGTGGTCCGTAAAGATCCTGCATTTCTCCCCGTAGAGATAATGACGCCAAATCTTCAAAGCAAAGACAACCGCTGCTAACTCAAGATCATGCGTTGGATAGTTCCTCTCATGCGGCTTCAACTGTCGAGAAGCATAAGCCACAACCTTACCTTCCTGCATCAGAACACATCCCAAACCAACATCTGAAGCGTCACTATACATAACAAACTCCTTACCCGAGGTGGGTTGAGTTAGTATAGGAGCTTCAACTAACAACTGCTTCAACCTCTCAAAGCAGACTTGACACTTATCCGACCATTTGAACTTAACTCCTTTCCTCAATAACCGGGTCATCGGAGCAGCAATCACTGAGAAACCTTTCACAAACCGACGGTAGTAACTCGCCAGACCGAGAAAACTCCTCACTTCCTGAACATTTCTAGGCGCTTTCCAATCCACTATCGCCTCAATCTTAGCTGGATCCACTTGGATACCCTTAGCTGAAACTATATGGCCCAAAAACGACACTTCCCGAAGCCAAAAATCACACTTACTCAACTTAGCAAACAACCGATGCTCTCTCAAAACTTTCTAAACAAACCGAAGATGCTCTTCATGCTTGGTCTCATCCATGGAATACACCAAAATGTCATCTATAAACACCACTACAAATCGGTCTAAGTATGGCCTAAACACTCTATTCATCAAATCCATGAATGCCGCTGGAGCATTAGTCAAACCAAACGGCATAACAAGGAACTCATAGTGGCTATACCGAGTCCGAAATGCAGTCTTAACCACATCCTCATCCTTAACACGAAGCTGATAATACCCAGACCGAAGATCTATCTTGGAAAACACACCTGCACCCCGAAGCTGATCAAACAAATCTTCCACTCTGGGCAACAGATACTTATTCTTCACTGTGACCTTATTGATCTGCCTATAGTCGATACACATCCTCAAGGACCCATCCTTCTTCTTAACAAATAGAACTGGAGCTCCCCAAGGAGATATGCTGGGTCGAATGAACCCCTTATCCAATAGCTCTTGTAGTTGAGTTTTAAGTTCTCTCAACTACACAGGAGCAATCCGATAAGGTGCTTTCGATACCGGTGTGGTACCCGGCATAATCTCTATGGCTAGCTCAACTTCCCTTAAAGCTCTCTTAACTTTATCAAGCCACTTCTCAGCTAACTCAGATTCATCAAGTCCGGTTCCATAGAAATCCTCAACACCGGCTCTTCTCAGACTCACTATTGGAGCTTTTAGGGCAGTCACCCTTTCCAAAACCCGAGCCATCTCCTGATGCAATCTGAACATCGCCTCGAAAGTCATGGCAGCGGCCTCGGGTTGGACCCTAGCACGATGAGCCGACACCAAAATAGAGACAAATAGATCTACCGCTGGTGGGTTCACACTTTCAGCGGACTCCTCGAGCGCACCGCGAGCAGAATCAGAATCCATCTAACAAACAAGAGGGCAACCGCATTAGCCAACATAGCCCTAGACATAGACATATGCACACATAGCATCCTATAAATAATCACCCAAAATCGCCTAAATCGGGGCTCTGATACCACAACTTCTAACACCCCTTACCCGTTCTTAGGCGATCCCATCCGATAAGGAGTAAGATGCCGTAAGAGTAAAGGTGCCACCCCACAGATACAAAATAAACATACACTCATACCTAAACATGCATACCGAAATACAGGGTCATTTAAAACTTTACAACACCATTCACAAAATAAGCTGATCATGCATTAATATAACGAAAGCATTACATTACTGTTCTGATCAACTGAGAGATACAAAAGATAATTACAAAACCCAAGATACATGTACATAAGCGGAAGCTATTACAAAACAAAAATAAGAGAGTTCTATACAAAGAATCCTCAAAATACAAAAATGAAGCCCTACACTGAGACCCTACTGTGTTGGCTTCGATGGCGACGACATTCCCAAGACAAACTCCTTTCGCACCTGCACGTGTAAACACACCGTGCTAAGCGATAAACGCTTAGTGGGGAAACACACATATAGAATAAGGACAACCATTCACAATGGTCGTCAAGGCAAATCACATGCGTATTTCATGTACATACGTTAATCATGGCATAACGATAGCATAAACTCATGCTCATATACATAAAGCCATTCATCAGAAAGTTTGTAATAATAATCATATCCTCATAACAGATTATACTTTTCACTACTGAATCCATAAAGATATAACATATATTTTCCCATATAACAATTCATACAGAGCACCTGCTGACCCGAGGGAGTGGATAACGAGTATACGGATAGTACTTTACGGGTACGAGCCGAGAAAACTAATTTTGCATTTTAACTTTCACAAAACATTTCAAAGGGGATCTTAAATAAGATCCTTTCACATAAGGGTTCGCGAGGAACCAATCGGGGACCTGATCGGGGTCCAAACAGAACTGAGGGCTGCAGCTAAAGACTCTATTAGGCATGCCTTACTATCCACTTACTAGACTGTAGCAGGTCATGCATAAGCCATTCAATCCATTTCATAACTTCCAAAATCATCATCATATATGCACATAATCATCTCATGGTTACGCTTGCATATTATTCATAGAATACTCAGCATAAATCTCATAATTGCTAAAGAAAACTGAAGTTCAAGTCACATGCAATGAAAGAAAACTCATTCAGCATACAGGGGACTGTCGCGCTCGCGACATCGGTCTCGCTCGCGACAGAGACCCAAGTCTCTTCGCTGCGTGCGCACGATGGATTTCGCGACCGCGAGGAGGAAGGAAGGACCAGGCTCTGTCGCGCTCGCGACGTATATCGCGATCGCGTCAAAGAACCATTGGTGCTGTCGCCGGCTCGCAACGAATCGCGTGCTCGCGATAGCACCTAGCTAGCATCGCGCTCTATCGCGATCGTGACAGTTGTCGTGCTCGCGAAAAAGGGTATACAACACTTCGACTGTCGCAGGCTCGCGATAGTGAAGCTCGCAACACTGCTCTCTGTCGCGATCGCGACAGCATCGGGATTTCGAAATTCTGCAGATTTTCCTCTTCCAAATTTCAAGAATCAATCAAAAACCCAATTTATGCATCAAACCACATCAATTCCAAAATCATCATAATAAACTCATAATCTTGCAAATTGCGCATTCCAAAACAAAGACCCATAGCATATACATCAAAATAAAGGACATCTAATAACCTAATTCCAAGAAACCATCAAAACACATACATGAACATATTCACATGCAAAAGCAAGAAATTCCCAAACCTTCAAAAATCCTTTGGTCCTATTGCTTAGTTCCACTTGGCCCAACCTTCTCCTTACCCTTTGGTTCACGAGGAGGCTCAACTAAGCAACAAAACAACACAACACACAAACACAAAATACAACTTCAAACCCAAACCCGAAAATAAGAAAAAGAGAAGAAGGTGAAGAATCAAATGAAGAAAATGAGAATAAATGCAGTAGATTTACCTTTAAAATGCTATGAAATGATCAATTTCCACCACTAGAGGCTTGAATCTAAGCTAGGGCACTTAAGAGAGTGCAAAGGAGGAAGAAGAAGAAGGATAAAAAGTGAAAACGGGAATGGGTTTTCAAAAATCTGATTTTTCCCTTTTCATCTTTTTCTCTTTCCCACTTTACACATGTCAATCATCTAGTGGAGGAGATTACTCACTCACATCCTAACCTAGTGCATCACATGCACACAATGAGACACCCTAATAATGCATTCTACTCATGTGTGAGCAACACACACAAGATTCTCCCAAATAATGCATACCCTACAAAAGTGCAAATGCTCACACACAATATTGATCCACTAGTGTATATCCTACTATGGTATGCTCAACCACACATGATGCAACTCTCATGAACACACACTACAACGGTGCGCTCATGCACACACAATCCTGTCCCAACTAATCCACACCAAAACACCATGCATGCACCCACATGCTAGCAAAACTCTTAAAACATGCAAAATTACCAAAATGCCCTTATTATACAAAACTTATGCAGATGCACACATATAAATATATGGCTCATTCAACTAGGGAGCGGGGTGTGACAATCTCTGATCTGGTGTTCTCAGGACACACATCTGAAATAAGCCCTATTCAAATATCTGCACTCGCCTTGGTGTTCAAATAAGCCCGGGTGAAATTTCTTATAATGAGGGCACTATGGAAATGGATCGCATCCTCTACTCCTTGGTGCACTAGCCACTGATGTGACTGGGGCACTGCTGTCAACTGGGTTCCTCTGAGTAGTAGCAGGAGCTGCTGATGCATAGCTCTATGACTGAGGAGGCCCTCTAAACTTCTTACCCTGAACTGCTGCACCAGAAGATTGACCCGATTTTCTCTTTTGCTTGAAACGGGACTATCTATTAGCCTCATCGGACATAATAGTCTCTGTTCTAAGGGCTGCTTTAACCAAGGACCTCATATCCATATGTCTCTGAGAACCTAAAGCCAATTTGATGTTATTATGCAGACCTCTTTCAAATATATGGCATAACTTCTGATCAGTCATGGACTCATCATCAAGATAGGCCCTAAGCTGCTCAAACTCTATCTCGTACTCTGCAACAGACTTACTTCCATGTCTGAGCCTCTAGGATGCATCTTGCATAGTAGATCTATACTCAGAACCGACTTATTTCTTCTCAAACTGAGTTTCAAAAAACCCCCAAGTAACCTGATCAGCTAGAGTGTGTTTATGGACTGAACTCCACCAAGTGTAAGCAGGACCCTGAAGCAAGGCCACTGCTCCCTGAAGCATCTCATCTGGCGGACTCTGAGTGGTCTCGAACATACTCCTGAGCTTAAACAACCACTCTTCTGCCTGAACCAGAGTCAAAGGATAACGACCATAAAAATCCTCCGCTCCTAATCTCTTAATCTGTTCCAAAATAGGCCTCCGTCTAGGTGGATCTAATTGCTGTTCAGGACCCCTAGGCTGCTGTTGAGATTGCATAAACTGATAGAAATTCGCCATCATATTCATAAACTCATGCTGCTGGTGAGGAGGAGGAGCAACCGACGGAGTGTCCTGATGCTGAGACGACCTCGTTCGACTAATACTAACAGATGCGGCACTCTCAACATCACTATCACGATGACCTTCATCCGAAGCCATACTCACAATCAAACACAAGGAGCAAGCATACATTAGCCTCACATAACTATATAGTCTAAAAATTAATTGGCATGTACATGTACTTATACTATTCCTATTGACCCACTCCGATCTTAGAACCAACTAAACTAGAGCTCTGATACCAATTAAATTGTAACACCCTATACTCGTATGTGATACGGATACCGGGTGCCACCGCACTGAACTAACATACACTCTAACACTTTACTATCCGATTAATTAACTGTTCATATTAATCCGGTTAACCTAATTAAACTAATTAGGTTATTAAATAGACAATTATTTAAAACTAGTACATTTTTTTATAACATATGAATAGTACTGTATGGATAGACAATTTACTTAAGTCTATTAACAATTATTAATTAATCATCAAATTTAATATTCCTATTTTAATTTATTGTCAAGTATGTTGATTGACCTATAACTGTCTATGCTACTATTCATTTGGTTAGTTTTCTTTTAAGTTGGAAATCTACATTTTTCTTTACCAATGGTGTTAACTTAATTTCTACAAATTATTAGGCATGCCCAAACACACATAAACTAGTAACAATTTTAGCAATCTATTACAGACCAAAACCAAAAAATAATATTATAAGACATATGCATGCCAAACTACTTAACATACTTAAATATTCCAAAATACTATTCTTCGATACCACTCCCAAGATGTGAGGTATGCACTGCTCAAAAATCCTATGGAGTACCTACACGTAGTCAAATAAAACTACGTGCAAAGTATTAAGTATGCCCAGTGGTGATTGCCATTCCAGAAATTTTCACGAAACTAATTTTTCATGCATAAATAATATTCAATAAATAATATCATTTGAATATTCATAATGAAACATATTTAATTTAATTACCAATTATTCATGCAATATTATATTTAATTATCTTTAAATCCCATAATTATGGCAATTACACAATTAATAGACATAAATAATCCTATTTACCATTTTATCCTTAACTTATGGTAATATTTCATTTATTCTTCCCCAAAATTACATTTATGCCATTAGTTCATTTTAAATTCACTAATATTACCATTATGCCAATAGTTTAATTATTTTCACTAATATTATAATTTTACCATTAATTTACATGCCAAATTACGGTTTTACCCTCCAATTACCATTTTCATGCCAAATTACATATTTACACCTAAAAAGTGGCCAATTTTCATATTTAACCATTTATTTACATTTTTACCCTTATTAACCATCCCTAACACACATATGCACAAAATTAGCATTTTGCGCTCAAACTTTTTATATAATTCCATTTATGCCCTCTTTCCACATAAATGTTATTTTAATCACATTTTAACTATTTTAATCTCATTTTTACCATTATGCCCCTGTAACACTCTGGCAGACTCAGTATACAGGATAAACAAGACGTGAACTCTAGAAGTTCACAAAAATACCAGAGGAGTCCGGTGGGACCACCACTGTCTTTAAATACAATACATTACAATTTCAATATAGTGAAATCGGACCATGTTTGGCATATTAAAAAGTGAGACGCCATGCTCACACCCGCGGTCGTATGTCCCTATGGCATGCAAAAATATCCTGAACTAGACTTAACTACTAGATCACTACATAGGGCAATATTATTTTATGCTCCATATTAATAATGTGACATACATATATTTCATGGCATATCATCATAATATCTCATTCTTTTTCATGCCATTTCATCATTACACATGTGATTATCATCATTACACAATCACATGCCATGTAAACTCATTATTTCATCATGGTACACATGCATACATACATATATGCATATGGCCCACATACCAATTTATCTACATTAATTCTTTTTATCAATTTTATAATTTAGTTAGATCATTTACATGTTGTATAACATCACCATACCATTAATTTCCATAAAAACACATCAAAATCATGACTTTACACATGACATACGTTCGACCATACATACATCACATAACTCATGATGTTTTCACATTCTCTAACACATACCATTCATTAGTTCACAAGACAAATACCATTGATCCCTCATAAACATGCATAAAACATCATTAAAACACAAGAAAATTCCATGGTTTCCATTCAGCCAAAGAAGTAATTTTTCACGCAAAATTTATTTCTTCACTTTAATCATCCATACCATCATTTTTAACATCTCTAAACATGAATATCATGTTATTTTTAATTAAACATGCATAAATCACATCATAAATATAACCTAAACCCCTACTTTTACCATGGAAATAAATGGAATTTGCAATCACAAACCTCAAATCCTTGCAATAGACTTCTTTATTATCCTTTTCCTTGCCCTTATCTTGGTTATGAGTTCCTTCACCTAGTGGACATAATTATGTCCAAACACAAAAATTAAGATGTCATCAAATCCAAACTTCCTTTTAAAAATCAAACTTCATAAACATATATTCACATCTAGAGTACCCTTAGGAACCTTAAAACCAAATTAAAAATACCTAAATCACTTACCACAATTTTACACCTAAACTTTCAAGTCTAGGTTTCACCCACTTTTACTCGTTCAAATGAAATTCTAAGACCACCAATGGATTCTAGAGGAGCTGAATTATGTTAGAGAGGCTTGATTTTGAGGTTTAATGGAGGAAAGATGAAAGAAAAATTATGGATAATTGATGAAGAATAATTCGGCCAAGAGAGGAAAAAGGGAGAGTGGCTGCAAAAAGGGAATCCAAGGGATTTCCAGAAAATATGATGTATTTATATGGGTTCAATTGGATCAAACTAGGTCTAACCAAAGTGGTTGAGCCGGTTTGGTCCAATTTTCAGTTTTCGGGTCATTTTTCACTATTTTGGTGTAAATGAATGTTTCTAAACTCATTTCCACTCCCAACCATTTCCAGAATTCTTGAAATATCAAAAATAGTTTCCCTGCAAAATTTTAGCTCAATCGGAGCCCATTTGTGCTCTGGTTCACTTAAATCGGTCCGATTCAATTCAGTTCGATTTTGCCGTAAAATATAATTCTAATGCTCTCAAAAATTTCTAAAAATCATTACAAGTCTTATAGTTCCCCTAGTTGACTTTTTAATCCACTCTAACCATTTATAAAAGTTCGGTCAAACCTCAGTCAAACTGCAGTTCAACCGAACCAAACCAAAGGCAACTTCAAATTGACTGTCGGGGGCCTATTTGAGCTCGTTTTTACACCACATTATACCATTATTCTCCATTTAACATTCTCTTTCTAATGGCGAAATAAAATATTTTTGGGTACTGTTCGCCCTGTAGTCACTATTTATGGGACCCACTTTTACTAGTCATGGGGCCCATAATTACTATTCATGAGAAAGTCAATGATGATGTCATTATTTATGGGACAATAAATAATGATATTACTATTCATAGGACCCAGTCAATGATGGTGTTACTATTCATTATCCCATAATTACTATTCATCATGATGTCATTGATGATGTCACCACTCATTGTCCCACATTTACTATTCATGGGCCCACTTTTAATATTCATGGGGCCCACTTTTACTATTCATGAAAGTAATTATTTTTGGGCCATTACAGTATGAGTGTAGAGTGGGTGTTACATTTTGTGGTATCAGGGCATAGATTTAGTCGGTTCTGGATGACTAAAGTTTAGAGATGAGACTATATAGTTTCTGCATTAGCCAATACGGATGTCCTTGTTTTGTGTAAGTAATGTGCTAGGAATGAATAGATGTTGGCGATATTGTTGATGTGATGGTTAAATGTGGTATGCGATAAGTTGTGATCAGTCTATTGTGAATTCGTTTTCAGTTAATAAGGTATTAGATGTAGCTGTAGAGATTTTATTTAGAGATTGTCTACAGTATAACATAAGTTATATATAAGTTTTCCCTGAGGGGAAATATGGAATAAAGGTTTAGATAGTGCTAGATTTTTTATGATTGGAAGTATTTTGAGGATTGTGACACTCTGTGCACCTGTCAGCTACTTTACTGATGAGAGCAAATATTTGAATTTGATACATAATGGAGGTTGGGCAACTTGTATTGCCATTATTTGAACTGCATTAGTACATTGCATCCTTCTGCATACATGAATCATTCAACATCCATTACATTAACATCAGTTGTTCATTTGTAATGAACGTCAAAACATGTGCATCTGCCTCAAGTGACAGGAAGCTAACAAGATGTGCATGGAGTGTAACAAAGTTAAGTGCGATATGGAGTTAATGATACAATCTAGAAATTGATAAAAGAAAAGTGAAGGATCACTAAATGTGTATAAGTATGTGTAAGAGATACGTGTCTATAAACTTAATGTGCTAGACCCTTATTTGTTAATGAGTTCAGGTATAAAATGTGATAAGATTTTGACATGTTTTGAGAGGAATGGAATTTGTATCTGATTAGATTGACTTATTGGTTATAGGTTTGAACTTGCTTATAAGAGTGAATAATATTGTGGACTTTTGTAAAAGTGGTTAAATGATAAGTACTGTAAGATATATGTAATGTTTCAGAAGTGATAGACAAATTATGACTAGTGATATTGGTACTCTAGAAGGAAAATGTTATAGTTATTTTGATCAGGAAAAGAGTTTACTAAATGTGTAAATGTTTGTCAGAAAGGCATTTTGATGATATGCTAATTTGGAAAGTAAGTCATAGTTTGAAGATTAAAGTGTAAATGGTTTAAGGACAACTAAGTAAAGAATAAGAGATGAGAAACTAAAAGCATTCACAGTTATGAGTTTTAAAATAAGCGAATGTGAAATGAAACTGTATAAGTTTCTTTTGAGATTTAGATAAATGTGTGAATTATTCCGTCGGGCCTTCCCTACGCGTCGTCTATGGCCACCGCGTTGTACTCAAGATCTTTACAGTTCCCCTTGTGCATTCTTGCCTTTCGTGGGATTCAAACCAAGGACCTAGGGAATAAGTCCTTCATTCCTTGAATCCCACTACCATTAGACTACGTTTAGCCTAATGGTAGTGGGACTCTAGGAACTAAGGACTTATTCCCTAAGTCCTTGGTTCGAACCCCACGAAAGGCAAGAATGCACAGGGGGAAGTGCAAAGATCTTGTGTATGGTGCGGTGGCCATAGACGACACGCAGGGAAGGCCCGATGGGATATGTTCCGAGGATAGCCCCCGGTCGGAACCCCACCGATTGCTATAGGCCTTTTTTTGTTTATTTAATTTTATGTTCATATATTTTTTGGGCCCTTGAAATTAGTTATTTTTGGGGCAATTCTATTTAGCTATCCTTCTCATTTGAGGGATTGTATTCTGTCCCAATTTCTCCTTTCTAATTGTGTACTTGGCATGTTTACCACTTTCTTTATCGCTTTCTTTACAGCTTTTGTTTATCGCTTTCTTGATGCTTGAAATGCACGTTTAATAAATTACATTAATCGCATGAGAAGAGAGATGGAATTCCATAATTTAATAACTCACTTATAATTAACCAAGGCATAAATAAGAGTGAAGTTCTGAACAACTTCTCTAGTTTAGACCGTAGAGGTTAGATGACCTTTCCCAATTTCTTGTAAATTAGATGGCGACACCAAAATACCTCAAAGGTGCCTAAAGGTGTCATGAGGCTAGATGAACTCCCCAATGTTCTATTGGGTATGGATTCCAAAATGTCTCTGGGTACCCAAGATCAAAAAGACGCGAACTAATCCCTCGAGCCCTAAAAGCGGGTCTTGCTATGAGGGCCTTCCTGGTCCGGCGTGTGTCACAAGGTTATAATTATTTTAATTGGATTTTGAATTAAATATTGATTAGCAATAATTGACTTATTGTATTGAAATGTATGCTTGAAGGTTAGTATGTATAATTGAATAAGTGATAAAAGTGATTAAATTGTTAATATTTGGTTTAATATGATATTTAGTAATATTTTATGAACTAAATTGTATTTGCATGACAATTAATAAATTTACGTGCTTATAATGCTTACCAGTTGTTTTTTTTTAGTAAAAACAAATGTGTATTTGAATGACCAAATGGTAATAAAATGTAATTCAGGGTCTAATTTATCATTTATCTCTAATAAAGCTAATTGATGAGTTATATAGTAACTTTATTTATGTAATACTTTATAATTGAAATTTTGTATTTGTCTTTTCTAATTAAAGGTTTATAAATGGATTGTGATATGTCATCAAGGTTTATATGTATATGTTGACTTATAGTATGCATAGTTCGTTTAATGAAATTTTTAGAATTGTAACCACCAATGATCGTAATTAAGCTCAGTTTGTAGTGTTTAATGACTACATGCAGGTTGATAAGCGACACTTTACAGTAGGTTCACCTCACTTTTGGAAGCAAGCCAAGTGAAGACTATTTTTGTGTAGGCACGTTTGTAGGATTTTAGAATCCTGTCCGTGTATATTTTTAGATTTTAGTCTTATTTGGCATGTATATGAATATTCTATATTATTGGAATAATTAGATGAAATGATGGTTATTATTATTTTGGATTAGTTTATATTGATTCGACTGGATTAGATTAGGTTTGTGAGTGGATATGAATGAAGAATTTGATTGAATTCTTAAGATTAGATTATTTTGCCCCTAAGTTGGGCTGTGTTATTACTTGAATTGCAAGTTTTGGGTACTTAAGATTTAGTCATTATACTGTCAAATTTTCTTTGGCCAATGAATAATAAATAATACTGTTATAGATCAATCAGCAAGTTTTTATCATGGCTAATAAGAAAATGAGTGTATTTTGGTATTTAAGTTAAGCAAAGTTGTATCTAACTATTTAAGCTTGGATTTATGTATGCATCACGGTTTGTGGCCTTGAAATAATACTACTTTTGATTAAGTAAGATAAAAAAAAATTTAACCGCATTTTTTAGCAGCGAGACAAGTCTGTATTATTGCATTATTAGAGTTAGCTTGTAGGCAATACGAATGAATAGTATGAGTGTAGAATGGATGTTACAATTATAGAATGCCCTTAGGTGGTCAATATGATGAGGAAGATGTCCTTTCTCCCCAGAGCTGGTTTGGGTAGAAGCTTTCAAGGAATATAATCAACTATCACAACAAGGGGTCAAAAAGATTGGAAGGGCTTTGGGTATAAAGGCACAATCATAAAAAGTAAGAAGACAAGAGGGGAGATCCATCACATCATAAAGAGTTTTATGCTAGCCACCTCAGTTTGTGCCGATACTGGAGAAGCTGAACCCCAAAGGACAGATGGGAGAATCATGTCTGGATTTGAGGTTTTCAATGACATCTATGATTAGGACATTGGAGTTATCAAGCCAATAGAGGATTTTTAGTATGAAGAAGTCATGAAATAAGATGTTGTTTGGGATCGAGATGAACCCAAGAAGATAGTCATAGATAGATTTCTAGTTACCCGAGTGAAAGGAAAGGAGAAGGTAGAAGATGAAGCCACAGATTCGAAGAAATAAGACAAGATTCCACTAGAGGTTACTGAAAACCCTCCAAAAAGCCAGAATCTTACTCAACTGTCAGCTGCAGCATCTGTGTCGATAGAAAAAGAAGATGATAGTGAATTAGGTTTTCTTTTTGTTCTAGAACTATTTAATAATGATGTTTCTGACCCTGTTTTCATTAATAAGATGAATAATATTACGTACTTGTGTGATGTTTCTAATGATTTTGCCATGCATAATCATGAACATGACTCATTCATATTTGACATTGATTCAACTGATGCCACTCCATTTAATCTCTAAATTTTGGAAAATCCAATTGAAATCTTGATAGCATCTAACATAACTCTTGAAGATAGATTAAAATTTGAGAGAATTTTAAAAAAATATAAAAAGTCTTTGCCTGGACCTATGAGGAAATGCCAGGGATCGACCATGAAATTGCTGAACAAGCTATACCTTCATACAAAGATCATAAACCGATTAAGGAAAAACTCAAAATTCTCACACTAGAGTGGTCGAAAAAGGTTTAAGAAGAAGTCCATAAGCAGATTAAGACCATGTTCCTTATAAAGGTTCAATACCCGACTTGGTTAGCTAATGTGGTTATAGTGGCTAAAAAGAATGGAAATGTGCGTGTATGTGTAGACTACCGAGATTTAAATAAAGCTTGTCCAAAAGACAATTTCCCTCTGCCTCACATTGATGTTTTAGTAGACAGCGCAGCCGCTTGCATGATTTATCGCTTCGTGGATGGATATGCCAGGTATAACCAAATCCTCAATAGCATAGTTGATCGGATTAAGACAGCTTTTATCATAAAATGGGGTACATTTGCTTATAGGGTGATGCCTATTGGGTTGAAAAATGCAGGCACAACTTACCAAAGAATGGCTACTAAAATTCTTGATGATTTGATTCACAAAGAAGTTGAAGTATATATCCAGGATATGATGATCAAGTCGGCTACTAGAGAAGGTCATTTCAGGGATTTAGAGAAGTTCTTTCGGAGGATTGACAAGTACAATTGAACCCTAAAAAATTTATCTTTGGAGTTACCCCGGGAAAACTATTGGGCCATGTTGTGAGCAGAGAGGGATTGAGATCAATCTTGATAAGGTCAAGGCCATCAGAGAAATGTCAGAACCCCAGAAAGAAAAGGATGTCAGGAGTTTCCTAAGAAAATTATTGTACATCAGCCATTTCATTACTAAGCTTACCTCAGTCTGTGAACCTATCTTTAAGCTACTTAGAAAAAATCAACCACTGATATGGAACGATGACTGCCAAAAAGCTTTTGAACCCATTAAAGAGTACTTGTTAAACCCACCAGTTCTAAGAACACCTCAACCCGTTAAACTTTTGATCCTTTACCTAGCAATAGAGGACAGCTCTATAGGTGCCATGACAGCTCAAAAGGATGAATTCGGAGTAGAATTTATGGTCTACTACCTTAGTAAGAAGTTTCTCTCTCATGAGGCCGAATACGCAAAGGTAGAAAAGATTTACCTAGCAGTAATTTGGGCTTCTAAGAAATTAAGTCACTACTTCTATTCTTACAAGGTACAGGCTGTCACCAAACAAAATTGTCTCAGATACCTTCAAGAAGCACCATCTTTGCTAGGAAAGATGGGAAGGTGGTTGACACTACTGTAAGAATTTGATATAGAGTATATCACAAGGAAAACCATCAAAGGTCGAGCTGTAGTAGAATTTCTAGCTAAGCATCCTATCAAAGGGGCTCAATTTGATTGTAACTTCCTAGATGAAAATGTCATGGCCATTGCAGTGCAAAATTTGTAGTTGTATTTTGATGGGGCAGTTAACAATAAGGGGGCAGGAGCAAGAATCATTCTCACAACCCCGAATAGTGAAAAACTTCCAATTACATAAAAAGTTGAGGTATAAGGCTACCAATAATGTAGCTGAGCATAAAGCATGTATGTTCGGGTTGGAAGCACTTTTATCCTCGGGGTCAAGAAATACAAAGGTTTTCGAGGATTCATCGTTGGTAATCCATCAGATCCGAGGAGAATGGTCTATTAAGGAAGAATGACTGATGCCATATGTAAAGCACTTGAAGATGTTAAGCAGTCAATTCGAGACATGCACCTTTCACATTGTTCTAAGAGATGAGAACCAGTTGGTAGATGCTCTCGCAACCCTAGTATCTATGTGGGATAACCCAAAAGGGGTAGACATGAAGGCTATTTTTATCTCAAGTTTCGAGAGACCTTACTTTGAAACCGAAGAGATAATGGATGTCGAGGTAACTGATAAGAGACCTTGGTATTATGATATTAAGAATTACCTAGAGAAGACAACATTCCCAGAAGAGGCCACCGAAAAGGAGCAAAGATTGATCCGTAAATTGTCTACTCAATTTATCGACATAGACAGTGTGTTATACAAGTGGCAAGTCAATGGTATTCAACTAAGGTGCTTGGATGAGAAAGAAGCTAAGAAGGTTATAGAGGAAACTCATGGCAGGGTCTGTAGAGCTCACATGAATGGACTAACTTTAGCAAAAAAGGTAATGCAACAAGGATTCGATTGGCTCATAATGGATATAGACTATTCAAAATACATGAAGATGTGTCAATTGTGCCAACAATATGCAGATTTGAGGCAAGTACTGGTTTCAAAATTGCACAACTTAACGTTGCCATGGCCATTTGCAACTTGGTGAATAGATATTATGGGCGAGATACGCCCTACAACCTCTAATGGACACAAGTTCATTATAGTCGCCATCGATTACTTTACTAAATGGATTGAGGCTGCATCTTTTAAGAAGATCGATGCCCGGGACATGGCTAAGTTCATTGAGCAAAATTTAATATGTAGGTATGGCCTCCCACACCACATCGTGTCTAATAATGGGGTACAATTCTTGGCTGAAACTAAGATATTTCTCTAGAAATATGGTATCGAGCATCACAAGTCCTCTCCATATCGTCTGCATGCCAATGGGGCAATTGAGGCAGATAATAACAATGTTAAGAAGATTTTGTCCAAAATGGTTCAGAATTACAAAGACTGGGCAGAAAAGCTACCTTTTGCACAATAGGGTTATAAAACCACAATCAGAACTTCTACGGGAGCCATGCCTTATTCTTTTGTATATGGGACACAAGCAGTATTGCCAGTTAAGGTAGAACTCAGATCTTTAAGAGTAGTTATGGAAGCCCAAATTCTAGAGGCCGAATTGGCACAACAATGATTGTTGCAGTTGAATCTATTCGATGAGGATAGACTGCGGGCTTATTATCATAATCAATTCTATCATAAAAGACTTGGCCAATCATTTGAAAATAAAGTTAGAAGACATCCACTGAAAGAAGGAGATCTAGTCTTTAAGAAAATGAGGCCAGGTATTCCAGATATAAGCGAAAAATTTAGGCCAACATGGATAGGTCCATTCATGCTAAAAAAGTTATTATCAAAGGGAGCAGGGATTGTAATAGATAGTGATGGAAATGAGTTTAAAGAACTAGTGAATGTCGACAAACTTAAAAGGTTCCATGGCTAAAGATTAAAAATCAATAGAAGAAATTAAATGCCCCGCAGGTCGCAAACCGAAAAAAGGCGGCCTTACTAAAATTGGGCACTCCGCTAGGGTGAAAATCGAAAAAAGGCATCCTGGGCAAAAATTAGGGGCTTGAGTGAAAATATTCAATCAAAAAAATCCGAACGGGTTGATTGGAAATAGGAGTTCGATACTTACAAGGTCTATCTTGAGATTAAGTGTAGTTTTGCATTTTTGATTTATGTCAAATGGTGATTATGTATGATGAAATAACATTGAAATGTACACATTTATGCAATGAAATATAAAACAAAAAAAAATTCAACCCGTGTTCTTTATTATCTAGTTCTTTAAAAAAAGAAAACCATTATTCATTACTGAATTTATGTCATCTAATAGCTATCCTCTACTACTCTCACTAACCAGATGCTTGAGTCGATAAGTCCTATTTTCAGCTATAGGGCTAGTCACCCATCTCTTGTATGCAGTTGTGGCAGTGAAGTTACAAGCATCAATTCGAGGGATAACTATCCTCATAGGTAGCCGTGCCCAAATATCATGGTACTTGTAAGTAAATATATAACATAAGATGCCACCCTGGAAAGATAGTGGGCACCTCACAATATCCTATTATCTGCCAAAGGGATGCATCCTAAAGAACCATCCCGAGTCACAGAGGAAAGGGATAGTGTGACACACGCCGAACCCCGTGTCCTCCCGAAAGCCCACTTCAGGGTGATCGGGAAAGGTTCATAAAACTTGTAAGGTATTTACAAGTGCGTCTATTTTTTGCAACAATGAGGTTTCTTTGAGTCGCCATCCAATAGAACATTGGGAAGGGTCGTCTAGCCTTATCGAGCCTAAGACGGCGCATACATATCCATTTTGAGCTAGCCAGAGGGATCTTGGAGGTCTCATCCTCTACTCCCCTAGAGCCTAGGATTGTGTATTTAAGCCTTTTGGTGGGACTCAAGAGGTGTCTTGGAAGTCCTAGACCTCTCGCCTCTTGAGCCCCAAAGACCAGAGTGAGTTCGGGACTTCTCATTTATTTATACCTTGATCAATATTATAATTAAGTTTTGAATTCATTGTTTCACCATCTTTCCACACGATGCATTTTAGTTAACGGCGCAATCATTCACGTCCAAAGCGGTAAAAGGAAGTAAAAATCAAAATAAGGCATTCAAAAGTATATTACAATAATACCAGCAGCGGAATACAACTCCCATTTGTAAAAGTGCAATATATGCATAAAACGGGTTATTCATTAATAATGAGGACATTGGTCCTACCATGCATTTTATAAAGCGATTTCTAGTGAATAATTTATTGGGTGAAAACAGGACATTGGTCCTTAATTTTACAAAAAAATCCAAATTAATTACTATAAAACATTAATCCACTTTTATTACAGCGATATAAAATAATTTACATAAAATAATGATGAATAATAAAGATAAATAAATAAAATAAATAATAGACAAGGTTAGAAGGATCAAACCGGGTGGGAACGCTCAACATTTGGCCAATGCCATCATCTTACATCCAAGCCATCCGAAGAACAAATAATATTATCTCACAAAATAAATAAACACATTAGTGTCAAAAAATCCAAAATAAAGATAAATATAGATAAACAAATAAATAAATACTTGGATAAAGTAAATTAAAAAATAATAAAAGTTAATAATGGATTAAATTAAATTAAATGGTAAATAAATCGATAAATGACTAATTGAAATAAACAAATGATTAATCAAATGAATTGATAGTTAATTTGGTGTAATTAATGAATATGCAACATAAATGATAATTATAATAACCAAATAAAAATAATATAACATCATAAAATAATAATACTAATATATAATAATAATAATAATAATAATAATAATAAACATAAAATACATAACAATAATAATAATAATAATAATATATATAAAATAATAATAAAATAGAAATAAAATAAATAAATAAAAAAAGGAATAGGGCTTACCGTCGTCGGAGACTCACCGGAGGGGAGGTGGTTGACACCACCGGCACAGTAGGGGAAATCGAACCGCCGGGAGTCTGCCGGCGGTAGTCACTCGCCGGAAGGTCGCTGGAGTAAGCCAGAAAGCGCGCTGCCTCGTCTCGGGTTCTTCTCCCTCAGGCGCCGGCTACCAGAGTCCGATGGTGGAACGGCGGGCATCGCCTGAATCGTCCGGCTGTGGGGAATGCGTCGGTGGGGCGCGTACCTCCGTGTGCGGCGGCGGTTGGCCGGCGGGAGCAGCGCCCTTCCTCTCCTTTTTCCTTCTTTTTCTTCTTCCCTCCGACGCCGGCGTCGTCAGTTGGTTGGCTGTCCCTCTCTTACTTTCTTTTTCTTTATGTATTCTTTTGATTTCTATTTCTTTGGTCTAGGTTTTCTCTGTGCTTCTTTCTTTTTCTTTCTATTCTATTTTTCGTTTTGGTTTTCTTTTTTTCATCTGCCGAGTCCCCCTTTTATTTTACTTATCATTTTCTATTTATAACCCTAAATTAGGTTATGTTTTGGTTACCCTAATTACTTCCTGCATTTTTCTATTTTTTTAATTTCCAATTTTAATTAACTTACTTAAACTAACACATTAACTAATTAAATACTCTATTAATTAACTACTCTATATTTTTATACCTATTTAATTTAATTAACCTACTTAAATTATCACATCTAATTTATCTAATTAAACACTATATTTATTTTCTTTTTTCAAATTTAATTACCCAATAATATTAACTAATCAATTAACTAATAATATTAACTAATCTTAATTTTTCATGCACTTTAATATAATTTTTAATTTAACCTACCTACCTATTTTATATATATTATATATTTTTTCGGAGGAATTATCAAGGCCACAAAATTTCCATTGCCATTGCCACTTTTTTTTTTTTTTACATTAAACCCGACTCGGGACCCGGTGTCTACAGTTGCCCCCAATTTTGGAGAAGGTAGTGCCTAGACACCTAGGTGAGCCAAAATTCAAAGAAGGAAAAGAGAGAATTACATACCTGGGGATGCTGGACCTTACCCTTTTTGCTGGGGAAGTAGCGATGCGTCGAGTCTGCTCCAGACTTACAAAACGCGAGGGTTGCTCTCCTGAGCTGCACCGAGTCTGCTCCAGACTTACAAAGTGCAGATGGCTGCTCTCCTGAGCTGCACCGAATCTACTATAGACTTTACAAAGTGCGATTGTGGCTCTCCTGAGCTGCACCGAGTCTTCTTCGGACTTTACAAAGTGCGATTATGGCTCTCCTGAGCTGCACCGAGTCTTCTTCGGACTTTACAAAGTGCTATTATGGCTCTCCTGAACTGCACCGAGTCTTCTTCGGACTTTACAAAGTGCGATTATGGCTCTCCTGAGCTGCACCGAGTCTTCTTTGGACTTTACAAAGTGCGATTATGGCTCTCCTGAGCTGCACCGAGTCTTCTTCGGACTTTACAAAGTGCGATTATGGCTCTCCTGAGCTGCACCGAGTCTTCTTCGGACTTTACAAAGTGCTATTATGGCTCTCCTGAGATGCACCGAGTCTTCTTCGGACTGTACAAAGTGCGATAATTGCTCTCTTGAGTTGCACCAAGTCTTCTTCGGACTTTACAAAGTGCTAATGTTCTCTTGAAATGGGCTCCCTTCTGGCCTGGGTGTCCTCCTGGACTGCTCTTCTGAGTGGGACGTTCTTCTAAACTGGGTGTCTTTCTTGATTGCTCTTCTGAGCGGGGCGTTCTTCTTAACTGGGTGTCCTTCTAGACTCATCTCGGCATGCATGGTGGCTAATCTATATTGCCAGTCCCGTTTAGGCTTGTGGACTTTCCTTGCTAACCCCCATTCAATCTGTAAGTTACGATTTTGATCTGTTGATTCTCATCTAATCTGTAATATTGAATGTGATCTTGAAGGACATAATGTTTGATCTGTTTATTCTTCGTTTTGACTATTGGTCATTTTCGAATTGGTGTAAAACCATGTTCCTCATCTCGGTCTACACGGCGTGAGGTGAAATGTTATCTAACTACATCATCTATTGCGATCTGTTCTATCGCTGGTGCCCCGCTAACCACGTCCCGGCCTGCACGGTGTCTGTGAGATGCAGTACTCTCTGACTACAACCTCTGTTTGCGATCTGTTCTACCGCTGGTGATCCGCTAGCCTCGTCCCGGCCTGTACGGTGTCTATGAGATGCAGTACTCCCTGACTACAACCTCTGTTTGTGATTTGTTCTACTGCTAGTGATCCGCTAGCCTCGTCTCGGCCTGTACGGTGTCTGTGAGGTGCAGTACTCTCGGACTACAACCTCTGTTTGCGATCTGTTCTACCGCTGGTGATCCGCTAGGCTCGTCCCGGCCTGCACGGTGTCTGTGAGATGCAGTACTCTCTGACTATAACCTCTGTTTGTGATCTATTCCATTGCATGTGATTGAACGTTCTATCTTGATAACCGCCTCTAGGCTTGCGCAGCACAACCTTGGTAACTTTCAACCAAATCCGTGTAACACCCTATCTGCTAACCATTATTCGGTCAGTGTAATATCTGTTTTGCTAACCGCCATCCGGTCAGTACAATATCTGATCTACTAACCACCATCCGGCTATTTTAATGTCTGATCTGCTAACCTACATCTGGCTAGTACGATGTTTGATCTGCTAACCCATCCAGTCTACTTGGTGTCTACCTGTTGGGAGCGTTGTCAGATGTGTACCCCCTGAAGGACGGTTAGTTGTTCCCCATTTTCTTGATTGTACTGACTGTGACATGCCAGATATCGATTCCTCTATCATCTCCAATACAGCCTCCTTGTTGAAAAGACCTGCATACTTATCAAGAGGGTGAGAGAATTTGATGTTGAGCCTCCGGGGCGGAAAAAGATTTGAGCTTTCTCAAAGAAAGACTTAGATTGGAAATTTTGTTATTTGCCTGCAGGCAGGTGATTTTTCTATTTTGTTTTTGTTTTCGGATTTTCTTTGTTTTGCTTTTGACCTTTACATTTTGAATGTATTTACAGTATGTTGGATTTTCAAGGCCTTAAAAATGTCTTCTTCTTTTTGTTTTGCTTTGTCGTTTGAGAATTTGTATTTTTTTGTGTTGTTTTGGTTTGAGAAGTCATTTTTGTTATTTTGGTTTGAGAGTTTGTAGTCTTATACATTTGCATTTGTTTGAGAATTTGTACATTTGTATATTTGCATTTGTTACACTTTGTGTGATGTGTGTGAGCATATATCTTATGATAGGGAAACTTACCTGATTGCCCCCGGCATGGCATGCATGAGTCTGACTGAACTCATCTCTTGAATCATCTTTAAACCTGAGGTCTATTCGGACCCCTCATGTGAACCATGTATATATACAAAACACTGTGCACGTGTGTGGAATCATGTGTGCGCAATGTACATACATTTGAATCCAGATTTTGTACACTATGTGTGAGGTGTGGGAGCATGCCTCTTAGGACAAAAAAACTTACCTGTTCGCTCCCGGCATGGCATGCATGGAGAGGCTTATTCTTTTCCCTCTTGGGAGCAAGTCCTTGAAATTCTTCCCTCGTGAGGACTTCATCTTGATTATTGTACAGGCATACATCTCATGGTACAGAAACTACCTTGCTACTCTTGGCATGGTGTGCATGGAAAGGGTTGTCCTCTTAAATGTCTTCTTAGGAGCGGGTCGTTGAGATTCCCTTCTCGTGAGGACTTTATCTTGATCCGATTGTTCGGCATGGGTGAGCATCGATGTAGATTCAAAACTGTACCTTGGCTCACTTTTGCGTCTGATTTGCCTCCGACTATAGTATGTGTGGATAATTCGGCTTCTCAAAGAATCTTATCTTCTACAGATTTATGTGATTTCGGATTGCCCTGAGCATGGTGTGTCCGATAGGCTTGTCCTTCTGGGGCGTTTCACCTCTGTACATATTTACTTGATTTTATGCTAAATACAGTGGCCGATAATGTCGAGCTGAATCCATCCTTTGGATCATCCTTGCTCTTGAGGTCTATTCAGACCCTTCCCTCTAAGTCATGTACACAATAATATATACAAAAGATTGTGTGTGCGTATGGAATCACGGGTATGAAATATACACATAAAGTTATATACACGAGACATAAGCAAAGGATTAGTGTACAAGAATTGTGTGTACAACCATAAGTGTAACGGACTAAATGCACGTGATATGCAGGGCAATATGCAAAAGATTTATGCATGTGAGATGCAAAAATGGATAGACCACATCCTAGGTGATTAAGGGATCCATTGAGGGTACTGCTCAGCTGCTCACATTGTCTGATGCCCCCAAGGATCTAGAAAAGCGTTGTCTTGGCTTCATGGACTCTGACCCCTAATCTTTTCAAAGAGAACTGCCTCGTGCGCATTTTTTTTTGCCCCCCTGTCAGATGAGCATTTTGCCCCCAGCACCCTGAATCAAGTTATGCATTATACGGCACCTGTCTAAAGGGAAGTCATTTCGAGTAATGTTGCCTTATTGCTGCAGGCTTCAAAAGTCATTGTTTTAAAGGTAATGTGTCCCTTGTGGATTTTCACACTAGCTTTTCTTAGCGGGAAATGCGTCCCTTTTTGGGATTTTCACATAACCTTGTGTCTAACTTTTGCCTGGAATGGACCCAACCCACTCCAGCGGCTTTTTTTTTCATTTTTATTTTTTTGAAGGACAGACCGCCTGTTCCCAGGTTTTCGCCCTGCCCTTTGACCTAAATTTTGCTTAGAGAGTCAGTCACGGTTTTCATCTCTAACGGCCCCTTTTTTTTTTCTTTTTTCTTCTTTTTTTTAAGGCTTCATAAGGCTGCCTTTTTCATTACTACCCATTGTGCGTGATAGTTCAAAGGGATTAATGATGAAGTGAGGCATCCCTGTCTTTCTAAAGTGGACCTTTATCTTCGGCTTTTACCTCCAGATACCATAGCCTTTGGGCAAGCTGCCGGTGAAGACTATTATGCCATCTATCGGGGGTTATTCTTTCACTCCCCCTAATGCACTCAAGAGGTGGGTGTTTAGTCTCACAGTGGATAACATAACTCATCGGCTTAGACATCTGGACAATGAGAGTAGTAGCAGGGCGTAGTCATTTAGATTTCATGCATTCAGCAATGAACAACATTTATCTTTTTATAAATGAACTAGAAAATAATGAACACATGTATTTGCAAAGATTGTGTACATTTCAATATGATTTCTCCACACATGATCATTATCTAACATCGATTCAAAATGCAAAACTATATCTAATCTCAGAGTATATCTTGTAAGCATCAAACTCCTATCTCCAATCAGCCCTCTCGGGTTTTCTTGATTGGATATTTTCTCTCGAGCCTCTAATTTTTGACCAGGATGCCTTTTTTTTCGGTTTCCACCCTGACGAGGCGCCCAATTTTAGCAAGGCCGCCTTTTTTTGGTTTTCAACCCGCGGGGCTTTTATTCTCTTCTTTTGATTTTTAAGCCTTTTGCCATGGACCCTCATGTGTTTATTAACGTTGACCGATTCTTCATTGTTATCCATTACTGCTGTCTCAGATAACAACTTCTGAAGAACAGATGGAATCCTCTTGCATTGTCCTAAATTTGTCTCATTCATGTGAACATCTGATCTCATTGAATCTCTCTCTTTCTGTGTTGTTTTCTTGCTTCCTCCGCAGATGGTCGAGAAGGGTATTTTCTCATGTTTCAAACTGTGGTAATAATTTCATGACTTGTCTCTGTCCAACATGGTTGACTACTGCTGCTGTTGCTATGCCCAACTGGCTTTTGGAATCTCGGCTCTCATAAATGTCCTTAAAAATTTGAACTTTACGTCGATTGACCATACAACTTCTGCCCCCGTGACTCTTGTGGAGGTTCTGATGGTGGTTCTTCAGCATTTGAAGTGCAAAAGGCAATTTTCAGCTACATCTTGTAGTTTCGAGCCATCTTGACCAAGATTTCCTTGTTAGCAGCCACTCCTATCCCATTGGTTTGAAGGCAATACAGAGAGGACTTGCATGCTACTAGAGCAACTCCATGGCCCAAGTCATAGCTCATCCTTCTGTTCTTGAATGTTGTGTGGTGTGGGAGACCATGATCCTGCCCGTTGGGGCTATAGGGCATACTATATGTTGTTTATTCCAAAGTTCGAGCAACCTATATCCATAATCCTTGTGTTCCTTTTTAGAAGTCAAGAAAAATGGCAAAGTACGGGCATGTGTAGATCAACGGGATTTGAACAAAGCTTGCCCCCTATGATGAATTTTCAATGTACACGCTGATTTGATTTTTTCTTTTATTTTTTTTTCTTCTTTTGATTTTTCTCTTCTTTTTTTTTTTTTTTTTGCTTTCCCTTTTTTTCAAACAACACTCCCTTTTAACAAGCTCCGCTCAAATCTTGGAGTTCACACATACGCGCATCTCTTCTTAACCATTAGAACCATCATTGGTTAATCCAGTCGGGCGTGGAACTTCGACTAGGGGTTTTGGCCTCATCCCTGCTTGGGGATTCCTTTCTTTAACCTATTTTGCCTCTTTTGGCTTTTATCTTTCGAGTTTTTGTGGTACTGGTCCATGATTGGGATATCTAGAATGATGTGCTTGGAGATTCCGTTGATGACACTTATCATGTCTTCAGATGTCCAGGCAAAAACTTATTCATATTTTATTTTCATTCTCTTAAATTTTAACCTCACTTCAGGAGTTATAATAGATGCTATCAAGATTTTCTTCAAATTCCCCAAAGTTCTGAGATTAAACTGAGTGGCATCAGTTAAGTCAATATCAAATATGAATGAGCCATGATCATGCATAATGAAATCATAAGAGATGTAACACAAGTAAGCAAAAACATTCATCTTATTTGTGAAATCAAAATGTCATTACTAAATAGTTCAAAAATAAAAAGAACATTCTAAACAGCTAATCAACTTTCGCTCCTGCCACACAGCTACCGCGGTCGATGGTCTATCATCATCCTTGAAAACCATTTTACCTTCTCACCTAGACGCTTAGTCCATCTTATTCCTTCCCTCCCGCTTCTCTGGGTCAGAGATCTGGTGGGAGTCAATCAGATCTTGGATAACGTGTCTTAAGGCTTTGCAATAAAGTATAGTATGCCCGGTGTGCTGGTGGTAGGCACAATACTCATCTTCCTTATGCCCAGGCTGTCCTTGGCTTCTAGCAGGCTTAGCTGGCAATGGCTGTAATATCCCCTCCTTCATCAGCCTCTTGAGGACCCAGGACAAAGATCTACCCAAATTAGAAAAATGCCTTTGCTTTACTTCCCTGGTTGGCGCTTCTATAATCTCTTCCTTTTCTGGGCCTGGCGTCAGCTCTTGAATGCAATCTTTCAGAGGGCGACAATAGTCTGTCCTATGCCCTGTGTACTGGTGATATACACAATGCCAGTCCGTTCTGTGCCTAGGCTTTCCTTGACTTGGGGCAGGCCTAGCTGGCAAGGGTTGTAACTTCCCTTTCTTTACGAGACGGCTGAAGTGCCAGGATAATGGTCTACCCGAAAAAGTGAGGTGGGATTGAACCGCTCTAGTGGATGAGACTTCTGCGGCCTTAGCATTTGCCTTACTATTGTCAAGGCCTCTTGAGCTTTCATTCTTTGGAGTACGCATGATTGCAGGGTCTTCATCCTCTTCGGACATAGTGCCATGTTCTAAAATAGGCCTCCTATTTCGTCCTTGCTCAACCGGGGAATCAAGTGATGTCTTACCTCTAGTCTCAAAAGGAAAAGGAGGTACTGGAGCTGTCGCTATATGAGCCTTCTCGATCGTGGTCGGCTTTCGTTGGTTGAGAGTTATTGCCATAAGCTGAGCTTGCAGAACAAGTGCCATGGCATCCATCCTTTCTTTGACCATAGCCAGCATCTTTGTTTCAATCTCCTCGAACCTTTTATCCAACTCTTGGGCAATTAGGGCACGAGTCTCTTCATTATGTTGCAAAGGGCTAGCCATTTCTAATGCCTTTAGATGCTCTAGTAAGAACGCCAAAAACTTTGTCGACCCACGTGAACTCTGATCGCTCTTTAGACAACTATTAGGATCCCCCAACCACCCAAGTAAATGGTCTATAATGGCTGAAAAGCAAAGAGTTAGAATGATGTATAAATAATATGTAATTCATGATCGTGCTGTGCAACAGATGGTACACATTGACTAAAAGAGATTACAATGATACATGTGAAACATTTGAAAAACTATACACAGGATAATATGTACAGGTAATAATTATATCCAAAGAAAAGGATATATACATGTAGAAGAAATACATAAATTTATTTGTGCATGACTGACATGAATGTGCCATGCATCATTCACAAACACATGCAAGAAGGTAGGTCCTTCCAACCTTATTGCCCGCACACACGAGGTCGTGCGATCTTTATCCTAGGTGGGCTTGATCCATGGGTTAACAGGGAACCCTATGGATGCGCATGGTGCACGGTGAAAAAAACCGGCAGCATAACCTCTCTTAGCTAATGTTCATACGCATGGGTTTTAACCATCATGTATTTAGGCAGCCCGAATAAGTTGACATGGGCCTATCGGGGCATGAAAGCCTTTGATTAGGTGACCAATCAGATTATTTGGGTCTGTCCAATACAAAATGATCCATATAGCAAGCAAGGTATTACGGTTCATACCACCTAGGGGAAGTATCTATTGCCATTACATGAGCTTTGGTCAAAGGTGGTGTTGCTTTAGGGCTACCCAAGCATGGTCCCTACCAATGGGTCTAGCTCATCACGAGCATAACGATCGATCGGGTCTCCATTTAATATACCATGATAGTTCAAGGCTTGGGCTGGTGATTATCCTTAACACTTCCCTAAATTGAGTGAAAATAGGGTCGTGCTTCAGGAACGCACCGGGGCTAAAAGAGGGACCAAACTAGCATAGATCTAAGGCTCTAATGCGATGCAATGCAGTTTTGAAAGAAGGTGAAATTTTTAAACTAAAACTCTATTATAATTTTTAATCAAGGTACTTTCGAATCGAAGTCTCGAGTACTTCCCCAGTGGAGTCGCCACTGTGACGCACGCCGAACCCCGTGTCCTCCCGAAAGCCCACTTCAGGGCGATCGGGAAAGGTTCATAAAACTTGTAAGGTATTTACAAGTGCATCTATTTTGGGCAACAATGAGGTTTCTTTGAGTCGCCACCCAATAGAACATTGGGAAGGGTCGTCTAGCCTTATCGAGCCTAAGACAGCGCATACATATTCATTTTGAGCTAGCCAGAGGGATCTTGGAGGCCTCATCCTCTACTCCCCTAGAGCCTAGGATTGTGTATTTAAGCCTTTTGGTGGGACTCAAGAGGTGTCTTGGAAGTCCTAGACCTCTCGCCTCTTGAGCCCCAAAGACCAGAGTGAGTTCGGGACTTCTCATTTATTTATACCTTGATCAATATTATAATTAAGTTTTGAATTCATTGTTTCACCATCTTTCCACACGATGCATTTTAGTTAACAGCGCAATCATTCACGTCCAAAGCGGTAAAAGGAAGTAAAAATCAAAATAAGGCATTCAAAAGTATATTACAATAACACCAGGAGCGGAATACAACTCCCATTTGTAAAAGTGCAATATATGTATAAAACGGGTTATTCATTAATAATGAGGACATTGGTCCTACCATGCATTTTATAAAGCAATTTCTAGTGAATAATTTATTGGATGAAAACAGGACATTGGTCCTTAATTTTACAAAAAAAAATCCAAATTAATTACTATAAAACATTAATCCACTTTTATTACAGCGATATAAAATAATTTACATAAAATAATGATGAATAATAAAGATAAACAAATAAATAAATAAATAAATAAATAAAATAAATAATAGACAAGGTTAGGAAGATCAAACCGGGTGGGAACGCTCAACATTGGGCCAATGCCATCATCTTATATCCAAGCCATCCCAAGAACAAATAATATTATCTCTCAAAATAAATAAACACATTAGTGTTAAAAAAAATCCGAAATAAAGATAAATATAGATAAACAAATAAATAAATACTTGGATAAAGTAAATTAAAAAATAATAAAAGTTAATAATGGATTAAATTAAATTAAATGGTAAATAAATCTATAAATGAATAATTGAAATAAACAAATGATTAATTAAATGAATTGATAGTTAATTTGGTGTAATTAATGAATATGCAACATAAATGATAATTATAATAACCAAATAAAAATAATATAACATCATAAAATAATAATACTAATATATAATAATAATAATAATAAACATAAAATACATAACAATAATAAAAATAATAATAATAATAATAATATATATAAAATAATAATAAAATAGAAATAAAATAAATAAATAAAAAAAGGAATAGGGCTTAATGTCGCCGAAGGCTCACCGGAGGGGAGGTGGTTGACACCACCGGCATAGTAGGGGAGATCGGACTGCCGGGAATCTGCCGGCTGTAGTCACTCGCTGGAAGGTCGCTGGAGTAAGCCGGAAAGCGCGCCGCCTCGTCTCGGGTTCTTCTCCCTCATGCGCCAGCTAGCGGAGTCCGATGGTGGAACGGCGGGCATCGCCTGAATCGTCCGGCTGTGGGGAATGCGTCGGTGGGGCGCATCCTCCGTGTGCGGCGGCGGTTGGCCGGCTGGAGCAGCGCCCTTCCTCTCCTTTTTCCTTCTTTTTCTTCTTCTCTCCGACGCCGGCATCCTCAGTTGGTTGGCTGTCCTTCTCTTCCTTTCTTTTTCTTTATGTATTCTTTTGATTTCTATTTCTTTGGTCTAGATTTTCTCTGTGCTTCTTTCTTTTTCTTTCTATTCTATTTTTCGTTTTGGTTTTCTTTTTTTCATCTGCCGAGTCTCCCTTTCATTTTGCTTATCATTTTCTATTTATAACCCTAAATTAGGTTAAGTTTTGGTTACCCTAATTACTTCCTCCATTTTTCTATTTTTTTAATTTCTAATTTTAATTAACTTACTTAAACTAACACATTAACTAATTAAATACTTTATTAATTAACTACTCTATATTTTTATACCTATTTAATTTAATCAACCTACTTAAATTATCACATCTAATTTATCTAATTAAACACTATATTTATTTTCTTTTTTCAAATTTAATTACCCAATAATATTAACTAATCAATTAACTAATAATATTAACTAATCTTAATTTTTCATGCACTTTAATATAATTTTTAATTTAACCTACCTACCTATTTTATATATATATTATATATTTTTTCGGAGGAATTATCAAGGCCCCAAAATTTCCATTGGCATCGCCACTTTTTTTTTTTACATTAAACCCGACTCGGGACCCGGTGTCTACAGATAGCCAGGGACATATGAAGTTGATGCCATCATCTGTCACCATAATCAGTTGAACTAAACGTTTATTAGGAGATTCAAAGGAGTATAGTCGCTGCCTGGAAAGGAAATGTCTTAACGAGTAGGTGCTAATCACCCTGGGAGGGTGCTCTGATAGTAATTTCAGTTTCTTTTGTAACAATATATAAAAGATAAAGGAACGTAGAGAAATTAAAAATACTGGACACCAAGCTTGTTCTTAAGGATATCATGTAGAGTGTTGACTGGTCTCATGATTTGCAATAATAATGTACTAAACCTTTTATATTCTTAATCTTGTATTTTATGTTTAATTTTCATATAAAAAATAGTTGCTGGAATGGGTTTGGTCCACTCCAGGCAAAAAATTAGGTACAGGGTTATATAAAAATCCTAAAGGACGCATTTCCTACTAAGAAAGGCAAGTGTGAAAATCCACAAAGGATGCACTACCTTCTAAATAATGACAAATGCTTACCTGAAGTAATAAGGGGCTTTCGATGAAAAAAGTAGTTGGGTTAGTATAGACAACGTCCAAGCCAAGGATTGTCTTAGCCAAAATTAGTGGAAAAAGGGGACATCCCATGGTGTATGCCATCCATAATGCCGAATAGTTGATAATTGACAATCAATTCGTCAGAGGTCACTATCAGATACCTGGTCAAACAAAATAGCAGAACAACACTGGCCCAGTATATAGGCACATCAGAGAAACCCTCCAGTGCCTCAATTAGCGGTTCTAAAGCAAAAGTGACATCTTGGGGCGACAAACTAGCAGCGGCTAAAGGTGAAATACTTAAGGTCAGCGCTACATCCCTCGAGCATATCAACCCCCAACTCGGGATTTCGGGTAGTGTTCCTCAGGCAGGGGGCATAATTCCTGGTGGGTGAACCTATAAGCATGAAATTGGGGATGCCGAAAGCGAACTGAAGCTAATACAAGGTTTCTGTCAAGTTAAATTCTCCTCAGGAATTTTAGGCAAGAGTAAAGGGTTAAAATGGAATTTTTACAAATTTGGGGGTCATCCAAAAATTGATATGTATTGTTAAGGGATGATGTTGACATTTTTAAGACGTCTGGGCAAAAATTAAAATAAGAAAGAAAGAAAAAGAAATATAAAGGAAAAAGGGGAGAGAAGAAGAGAAAATAGTTGGAGGAAGAGCTCTGACCTAAAGCCAAAAGGAGGAAAGCACAAAATCCAAGGAAATGAAGACTATTTATAGAAAAGTGACGAGCGACGGACGTGGCTCGAGAGAGTCACGACCAGCCCATCGCAATAATAGATCACTTGGATGGATCATATTTTTGCATTTTTTCTACATGACTCACCCATCTCATGTGCATAAAGCATTTATGCGTATTTTGCCATGTTAAGTTCTGCAAGAAAAGAAATTTTGATGGATGCAATCATTAGGAAAAGTAAGGACACAAAAATATTTGGGAGGATCTAAAAAATTTTAAGCGTTAGTATTGTAAAAAGAATATTGAAAATCTAGAATAACCGACAGGCTTATGGGCCAGCCCGTCGCTCACTCTAGTTCTGGTGCACCCGTCGGTCAAGAAATTATATAAAAGCGCTCTCCACTGCCTGGCTTGTCACTTTCTTCTTCTTCCTCTTTTCTTTTTTTCTTCTTCCCTCGCCAACTGATGGTTCCTCTCAGCTTTTTGGCTTTTCCCACCTTGTTTCTCGCCCGTTTTACGCGGCATTCATGCCTAAACATTCCTAGGACAGTAGTGCACACTTGTGTTTAGATTTTGTCAAGTCTTTTTTACATCTTTTTCAAATATATCATCGACTACAAAGTTAGTTTTAGCATATTTCTTCTACTTTTTAATTTCTTTTTCCTTAATTTTATGTTCTAGACACATTTAGAGTTGCATGTTCTAAAATTCTGTCATTTTAGTTTTTCGGAAATTTAAATTTTGTACACTTCCAGTTAAGTAAAAAAAATAAGTAGCAAGAAATAATAAAAATTTTAAAAAAATAATAAATAGAACTAGCAGTAGAATAGGACAGCAAAGTGATATTATTTATTTTTGTAAATGCTAGTCAAAATTATTACGTTAAGCAAAATATATGCGTAATGTCTATCTGTGAAATTTTTGTTGGGCCATGAGGCCTATGGTTTGCCTTTTAAATGCAAGAAGTTGGGCATATCCTTGCCGGGATACTGCCAAAATTTTTGGGTTAGGTGCATCCTAGCCAGGATGCTACCGAAATTTTAAAAAATCGCAAAAATACAAATATTATTTAATTATCAAGCAATTAGTGTAATTCCAAAGCAAAACTAACTTTTATTCTTTTACAGGATGCCTCTGAGATGTAATGTTCTTCAGGAGCAACCAGAGCCTTAGGCTCCCATTTGGATGAGCCTTGATGAAAAGGAGCCATTTCAGGCCATAGCTTGGGCCCAGTTTCGCTCCAGTAGATACTTTTCTAGACTGTTCCTCCAGCATATCGGGATACTAGAGGAGGTTGATGCATTATTAGAGGTGATTGGTTGGACCGAGTTCCTCAGGTCTTCCTTCCGGACTTATCCAAAGGTCTGCAGAGAGTTCCTGGCCACCTTACTGTGCAGAGGGTTTTAAAGGCTAGATACAAAGGAGGCGGTCATTCAGTTCAGAGTCAAGGGGCACCATTTCAGTATTACCTACTAGGTCTTCGCATAGGCATTAGGACTCCCATATAGGGTGGATATCATAACACCAAAGAGGGCAGTTAGGAGACACCATTGGGAGGCCATTACTTTACCTAGGGCTCTGTATGACCATGATACGGCGATGAGCAGCGTGCTCTCTTCCCAGGCTCTCAGGTGCATCCAATGCATGCTATCCAACTCATATCTAGGTTAAGTAATGAACCTCGAGTCAATTAAATCAACAGAAATTTGGAGTATGTGGGCTATGGTGATAGGGCCATGCTTAAACACTAGTCATGAGATCATGGCTAACTTGGGTAGGCTAGCTCGTAGGTCCGCCCCTTTTGTATGTGCTAGAAGAGTGATTACCCGGTTACTTCTGCATCTAAGGATTGAGCTTAACTTTAGATTGCCAGTGGACGAGGATATCTTTGTAGACCTAGCTGCAGCCCAAACCATGGGGATGGTAGCTCAGATATCGGACCGACCCGGCGTGTATAGATTACATATAGTAGCGGAGACCCGATGGTTCTTCCATCTACCTCCACTCCAACCAGCAGCAAAGATCCCAGACAAGCAGCTTGAGGAGGACTAGTCTCAATCAGAGGAGCACTCATCTCAATCGCCTTAGCCGGAGGAACAATCCCATACACCCGAGGGGATAGGTGTGCACTTAGACATTGACGATAGGATTAGAACTCCTACTTCACAACAGGGTCATTCAAAGGTGCTGAGCCCCATCCCACCACCACCGAGAGTTTAATATCTAACACCCGAGCTGAGAGGAGATTCACCCGTATAGTCAACTGGGACATCTAGGGGCATCTACATCCATAGCTCCTCCACCACCAGAGCCCCAAGCAAAACCATCACAGACCAACACATAGGCACCTGCTGCATTGAAGCAACAGGAGATTATATCGGCCATGACTGCTGCCTTTGCCTCCATAAACCAGTGTATGGATGAAAGATTCAGGAGGCTGGATGAGGTAGTGACTAGTTAGGGAGAGCACCTGGACAAACATGGGGAGATCATAGAGGGACTGAGAGACACATTGAGGACCTCACAAGCTATAGCTACACAGCTGATTGATGAGCCCATTCAGTTAGTCTATGAGTTTATCGCCATTGTGAGGCTACGAGTTGACATTCTCGAGGGCGCTATTCTAGGAGTAGAGGGATAGTGAGAGAGCTACGGGAGGAGATTGAGTCTCACTCCACGCGAACATGAGACTGCTTCAGGTAGCAGGCGACGGAGCAGATCGAGTCCATCAAAGGATTACAAAAGGGTATCTTTAGCCTTGTGAGCTTCTTAGGAGATTGTATATGCCCGTTCGCAGAGGGACAGATGGAGATCCAACTTCGCTAGCCACCACAGCCTCTGCGCCCAGGATTTCCACGATCTCCTCTAGAGGATGTTACGCATTAACCCTCTTCCTCTAGAGCTAGCATGTCTTCTTATAGAGTAGGGTTGTCTACGTCTAGTACCCAGCTGATACAAATGTCCGATAGTGAGCTGGACCCAAACGAGCCGTCTGACTATTCTCCTCTACAGTACATGTTCAGGAAGATTTGTATGTAGATATCTTTTGACGTACAAACTTTTCATTATTTAGTTACATTTTTATGTTTCATTTAAATTTACTCTGCTTTGAAAGCACATGACGAAGGAAAAATATAAAAAAATAAAAATGAAAATATAAAATGATTAAAAAGATATATAAAAGTAAAAAATTATTAAAATTAAATATGGAATCTGAAATAAATAACAAGATCTCAAATATAATGAAATTGACACAGAAATTATACTTTGATATAGCAAATTAAATAAAATGTTTGCATGGATAGGGACTCAATTATTTGATAAGAATAAGGTCTATTCGATAAGCTCAAAGGATTGTGATTCTTCATGTCAATTCAATGGGCAATAATCACAATTAGACTTAGTTATGATTCTTCATGCCGATCCAATGTGCGATGATCATAATGAGCCTCAGCTGTGATTCTTCATGTTGATTCAAAGTGCGATAATCATAATTAGGCCCAGAACATGATTTCCATGCCGACTCAACATGCATTAATCACGACCCGATCACATCATGATTTTCATGCCGACTCAATGTACATTAATCGTGATCCAAATCATTAACGGCGGTCTTCATACCGATTCAATGTGCGATGATCACACCTTCACCGAACTTAATTTTCATGCATACTCAATGTGCACTAATCACGATTCGATCATGTCATGATATTCATGCCTACTCAATGTGCATTAATCATGATCCAAAAATCATCAATTGTGGTTTTCATGCCGACTCAATGTGCGTTAATCATGATCCAAAAATCATCAATTGTTGTTTTCATGCCGACTCAATGTGCGTTAATCACGATTCGATCATAAGTCATTACTTTTATACCAACTCCATATGCGTTAGTCATAATCCGCTCATCTCAACAAAAATTACCAACAAATTAGCATGAATCTACTCCCATCATCAACAAAGGTAAGAACTGCCTTAAGTATGCTCTTCTTTCCTTTACTCTGAATTTTGGCTCATCTAGATACCAGTGTACTAGTCTCCCCAAAATTGGGGGCAAATGTAGACACTAGGTCCTGAGGCAGCCTAGATCAGAGTTACCCAATAAGCATATTGATACCTATTTCACAGGTAGAATGTTGAAACTATAGGTTCCGACCTATGAATTTCACAAGTTTCAAAGTTTATTTATGACCAAAAATCCTTTCACTTTCTCAATGATTTGAAAAGAGGGCTTTTCAGTAGAAAATTGAAAATTTTCTTTGACTGATGCTCATTCCTTATGGCAGATGCCTATCAGTCAAAGCTAAGACTACCTGCCTTTTGCAATAGACATACCATATGGTTCCACTCATGGCGATCGATGTGCGTCCCCTAGATGAGGGAATGCTTATCGGTCGGTCAGTAGGGGTGTCCATCCCTTTAAGGGATGGCCCTAAGTCAAAGGTCGCTCTCTAGGGAGGGACGCTCATCCCTCACAAGAGGGACAGTCACACCTCACTCGAGAGGTGCCCAACATTTGGGAAAATGGGGTTGTAAGAGGGGTTGTGATGTGTACCGAACCCCAGGGGCCCCGAATGACCCGCTTTTAGGGTATTCGAGAGAGGTTCATAATATTTTTACAAAATGTCAAGGGCATCTATATTGGACAACAAGGAGGTATTTTGGAGTTGCCACCCAATAAAACATTTGGAAAGGTCGTCTAGCCTTATAGGACTAAGACAACACATGTGTGTCTATTTTGGGAAATTAGAGACATTTTGGAATCCACCTTCTAATAGAATATTGGAAAGATTCATCTAATCTCGTGAAGCCTAAGACGATGCATTTACATCTATTTTGGACAAGCCAGAGATATTTTGGAGTCCCCACCCCAATAGAACATTGGGATGGCTTGTCTAACCTCATGGAGCCTAAGACAATGCAACTTAGGCCTATTTTGGGCAACAAGAGATATTTTGGAATTCCCTTTCCAATAGAACATTGGAAAGGTTCATCTAACCTCATTGAGCCTAAGACCAGAGATGGTTCGGGACTTCCCAATTATTCATACTTTGATTATTATATTTGAGTTTTGAATTTAAACTTTCATTCCTTTTCTCATACATTTTAATGAAAAAAAAAAGCGCAAATCAATCATGTTGTGAAAGTGGTAAATAAAAGTAAATTAAACAAAAAGACAATAATTTATAATAAAACTAGGGGCGAAATCAACCCTTAGTGTAAATCAAATGTAAATTATACATAAAGAGAGGTATTTATTAAGGATAACGACATTGGTCATCGCATGCATACTTAAGAGAAAAAGTGTTAAATGTGACGGCTTATTTGGATGGAAAAACAAGGACATTGGTCCCATTTTTATTAGAAAAATTCCAAATTAATTAATATAAATATTTTTCTGATTTATCTTTTTAACATGCATAAAATAAACAATTTTATTAGAAATTACATGGCAAGATAAATTAAAAAGCAAAATAAAGAAAATAATGCAAATAATAAAAATAAATGGCCAAACCAAACGAGTCTCCTGAATCTCCCCATTTGCTCGCAAGAATGCACAAACAAGGAAAACAAGTATTGGAATAAAAAATAAGCCAAATAAAATTAATGTTAGTAATTAAGTCAAGAAAATTACCCCACGGAGGAGATTTAGTCTCAATTCAAGCGAGCATGAGACTACTCCAGGCAGCAGGCGACAGAGCAGGCTGACTCTATCAGAGGATTAGAGAAGGGTATCTCTGGCCTTGTGAGCTTTTTAGGAGATTGTATACGCCTGTTCGCAGAGGGACAGAGCATTTCCACGATCTCATCTAGAGGATGGTACGCATCAACCCTCTTCCTCCAGAGCTGGGCCGTTTTCCTATAGAGTAGGGTTGTCTACATCTAGTAAACAGCTGATACATATGTTCGACAGTGAGCAGGACCTAGACGAGCCGTCTAACTATTCTCCTCTGCAACACATGTTCAGGGAGATTTGTATGTAGATATCTTTTGATGTACAAACTTTTTATTATTTCGTTACATTTTTATGTTTCATTCAAATTTATTCTGCTTTGAAAGCACATGACGAAGGAAAAATATAATAAATAAAAATGAAAATATAAAATGATTAAAAAAATAAATAAAAATAAAAAATTATTAAAATTAAATATGGAATCTGATACAAATAACAAGATCTCAGATATAATGAAATTGACACTGAAATTATGCTTTGAGATAACAAATTAACAAAAATCTTTGCATGGATAGGGACTCAATTACTTGACAAGTCTATCCGATAAGCTCAGTCGATTGTGATTCTTCATGCCGAATCACAATTAGACTTAGTTATGATTCTTCAAGCCGACCCAACGCGCGATGATCATAATTAGCCTCAGCTATGATTCTTCATGTTGATTCAATGTACGACAATCACAATTAGACTCAGAACATGATTTTTATGCCGGCTCAATATGCATTAATCACGACCCGATCACATCATGATTTTCATGCCGACTCAATGTGCGTTAAGCATGATCCAAATCATCAATAGTGGTCTTCATGCCGATTCAATGTGCGATGATCACACCTTCACCGGACGTAATTTTCATGCAGACTTAATGTACGTTAATCACGATTCGATCACATCATGATATTCATGCCTACTCAATGTGCGTTAATCACAATTTGATCATAAGTCTTGACTTTCATGCTAACTCCATGTGCACTAGTCATAACCCGCTCATCCCAACAAAAATTACTGACAAACTAGCATGAATCTACACCCATCGTCGACAAAGATAAGACTGTATTAAGTACGCACTTCTTTCCTTTACTCTGAATTTTGGCTCATCTAAATACCAGCGCACTAGTCTCCCCAAAATTGGGGCCAAAATTAGACACTAGGTCCCGAGATAGCCCAGATCAGAGTTATCCAATGAGATCACATATACCTGTTTCATAGGTAGAAGGTTGAAACTGTAGGTTCCCACCTATGAATTTCACAAGTTTCAAAGTTTATTTATGACCAAAATCCTTTCGCTTTCTCAATGATTTGAAAAGAGTGCTTTTCAATAGAAAATTTAAATTTTTCTTTGACCGATGCTCATCCCTTAGGCCAGATGCCCATCGATCGAATCTAAGGCCGCACACCTCTTACAATAGACATACCATACGGTGCCATTCATGGCGACCGACGTCCGTCCCTTAGATGAGGGAATGCTTATCGGTTGGTCACCAGGGGTGTCCATCCCTTGAAGGAATGGCCCTCAGTCAAAGCTCGCTCTATAGCGAGGGATGCTCATCCCTCACACGAGGGACGGATGCACCCCATTCGAGAGGTTCCCAACTTCTAGGAAGACGGGGTTATAAGAGGGGCTGTGACACGCTGAATCCCGGGTGCCCTGAATGACCCGCTTTTAGGGTATTCGAGAGAGGTTCATAAGACTTGTACAAAATTACAATGGCTTCTATGTTGGGCAACAAGGAGGTGTTTTAGAGTCGTCACCTAATAAAACATTGAGAAAGGT
This sequence comes from Excoecaria cochinchinensis, assembly GCA_947683425.1. Lineage (NCBI taxonomy): Eukaryota > Viridiplantae > Streptophyta > Magnoliopsida > Malpighiales > Euphorbiaceae > Excoecaria > Excoecaria cochinchinensis. Next base: position 24,213,327 of record CANTUQ010000055.1, on the reverse strand, counting down.
CGTCTAGCCATATTGAGCCTAAGATAACGCATGTGTGTTTATTTTGGGCAATCAGAGACATTTTGGAATCCTCCTTCTAATAGTATATTGGAAAGATTCATCTAATCTCGTGAAGCCTAAGATGATGCATATATATCTATTTTGGGCAAGCCAGAGATATTTTGAAGTCCCCACTACAATAGAACATTGGGATGGTTCGTCTAACCTCATGGAGCCTAAGACAATGCAACTTAGGCCTATATTAGGCAACAAGAGATTTTTTGGAATTCCCTTTCCAATAGAACATTTGAAAGGTTCATCTAACCTAATTGAGCCTAAGACCAGAGATGGTTCGGGACTTCCCAATTATTCATACTTTTATTATTATATTTTAGTTTTGAATTTAAACTTTCATTCCTTTTCTCATACATTTTAATGCGAAAAAAATAAAGCGCAAATCAATCATCTTGTGAAAGTGGTAAATAAAAGTAAATTGAACATAAAGTAAATAAAAGCACAATAATTTACAATAAAACTAAGGGCGAAATCAACCCCCACTATAAATGAAATGTAAATCATATATAAAATGAGGTATTTATTAAGGATGAGGACATTGGTCCTCGAATGAACACTTAAGAGAAAAAGTGTTAAATGTGACGGTTTATCCTGATGAAAAAACTAGGACATTGGTCCCATTTTTATTAGAAAAATTTCAAATTAATTAATATAAATATTTTTGTGATTTTCTTTTTAACATGCATAAAATAAACAATTTTATTAGAAATTACATGGCGAAATAAATTAAAAAGCAAAATAAAGAAAATAACACAAATAATAAAAATAAATGGCCAAACCAAACAAGTGTCCTGGATCTCCCCATTTGCTGCAAGAATGCACAAACAAGGAAAACATGTATTGGAATAAAAAACAAATACAAATAAAATTAATGTTAGTAATAAGTCAAGAAAATTATCCCACGGAGGAGATTGAGTCTCACTTCATGCCAGCATGAGACTGCTCCAGGCAGCAGGCCACGGAGTAGACCGAGTCTATCAGAGGATTAGAGAAGGGTATCTCTGGCCTTATGAGCTTCTTAGGAGATTGTATACGCCTGTTCGCAGAGGGATAGATGGAGATCCAGCTTCTCTAGCCACCACATCCTCCGCGCCCAGCATTTCCACGATCTCCTCTAGATGATGTTATGCATCAACCCTCTTCCTCCAGAGCCGGGCCGTCTTCCTATAGTGTAGGGTTGTCTATGTCTAGTAACCAGTTGATACATATGTTCGACAGTGAGCAGGACTCAGACGAGCCGTCTAAGTATTCTCCTCTGCAGAACATGTTCAGGGAGATTTGTATGTAGATATCTTTTGATGTACAAACTTTTCATTATTTAGTTACATTTTTTGTTTCATTCAAATTTAAAATCATTAAATCAATAAAATGATTAAAACAATCATCTTGTGAAAGTGATTAAATCAATCATCTTGTGAAAGTGGTAAATAAAATAAAATTAAATATAAAGTAAATAAATGCACAATAATTTACAATAAAACTAGGGGCGGAATACAACTACCATTGTAAATGAAACGTAAATCATACATAAAATGAGGTATTTATTAAAGATGAGAACTTTGGTCCATGCATACTTAAGAGAAAAAATGTTAAATGTGACAGTTTATTTGGATGGAAAAACTAGGACATTGGTTCCATTTTTATTAGAAAAATTCCAAATTAATTAATATAAATATTTTTGTGATTTTCTTTTTAACGTGGATAAAATAAACAATTTTATTAGAAATTACATGGAAAAATAAATGAAAAAGCCAAATAAAGAAAATAATACAAATAATAAAAATAAATGGCCAAACCGAATGAGTCTCCTAGATCTCCCTATTTGCTCACGAGAATGCACATATAAGGAAAACGAGTATTGGAATAAAAAACAAACAAAAATAAAATTAATGTTAGTAATTAAGTTAAGAAAATTAATTAAACACATAAAATAATCATTAATAAATTAAAATAAATTAAAATCATTAAAAAAATGCATTATTAATGTCAAATAAATTAAATTACATGATAGAAACAAATAAATCAACAAATTAACAGATTAATACATAAAAACATGAATAATAATAATAATAATAATAATAATAATAATAATAATAATAATAATAAAAAAATAATAATAATAATGATCATAATAACAATAATGATAAGAAGAAAAATAATGATAATAATAAATAACAATAATAGTAAGAATAATAAAAAAGAAGAATAAACACTCGAGTAAAATAAAAAGGAATAAAAAAAACGTAAAAAAATGTTAAATCTATATCTAAGGTCACATAAAATAAATAAATGAAGAATAAATCTAAAGATTTACATGATAACTAATTAAATGAGAACAACAAATAAATAAGAGAAAATAAAAAATGAGTAATCGAGCCTAAAATGTTTACCCTCAGAATTCAGATTCGATCGAGGAAAAATATGATTGATTTCCTTGCTTTGATCCGAATAATTAGAATTAAAAATAATGAAATTGGAATTTTATTCGTAGAAAGAAAATTTGATTTAAAAAGAAATGATGAAAGAAAAATAAAAATTCTCAAGAACAAAAAATTATTTTCTTGTCCTAAGAACGATTATTGATTAAAGAAAAAACAAACCATTCTCAAGAACAAAAATTATTTTTCTTTGTCTCAAGAAAAATTATTGATTCAAAAAAATAATGGAAGAAAAGAAAAGAAGTCTCAAGAACAAAGAATTATTTTCTTTGTTTGAGGAAATTATTGATTAGAAATTGAAGTTTAAAACCTTAAGAAATTTATTTCAAGAAGAATTATTTTCTTTGTTTCCACTGATTGTTCCCTGGAGAACTGTTTGGAGAATAAGAATATCATCCTTGAGTCGTACCGAGTCGTTATCTAGACTACAAAGTGCGAATATCCTTGAATCTCATCGACTCGTTATCTAGACTACAAAGTGCAGACACCCTTAAAACTCACCGAGTCGTTATCTAGACTACAAAGTGCGGACTTCCTTGAAACTCACTGAGTCATTATTTAGACTACAAAGAGCGGACATCCTTGAAACTCACCGAGTCGTTATCTAGACAACAAAGTGCAGACATCCTTGAAACTCATCGAGTCGTTATCTAGACTACAAAGTGTGGACATCCTTGAAACTCACCGAGTCGTTATCTAGACTACAAAGTGCGGACATCCTCCTGGATGGAAAGGATTTGGAATATTTGAGAAAAAACTTAATGCTCCAAAGAGACTGAGTATGTCTTGGAAAAAGGACTTGAAAATAATGCTCCAAAGAGACTGAGAATGCTTGAAAGAGACTTGAAATGCGTTGAAAAAGGAATTAAAGATAATGCTCTGAAGTGACTGAGAATGCTTCAGAAAAAGGACTTAAAGATAATGCTCCGAAGAGGATGAGAATGCCTTGGAAAAAGGACTTAAAAATAATGCTCTAAAGGGACAGAGAATGTTTGAAAGAGACTTGAAATGCCTTGAAAAATGACTTAAAGATAATGCTCCGAAAAGACAGAGAATGCTCGAAGGAGACTTAGATTGCTCACTGAGAGGCTTTGATTGCTCACTAAGAGACTTAGACGCTCACTGAGAGGCTTTGATGCTCATTGAGAGACTTTGATTGTAATACCCCATATCTTTACATAGGGGAGCTCACCCGCAGGAAGGAGTGAGTGCCCGTATACATAGGTTGTCACCAAAACAATCATACATGCAAATCCAAAGCATACCAAAAATAACAATAAAACGGAGCAAACTAAAACTTTACATCACAAAAAAGAAAAAATAGGCCAATAGAAATTATCAAAATCTCATTCATTTATATAACAAAATATTCATTACAAAAGGAGGGGGATAATTAAAAAATATATATGCAAAACAAAAGCTTTTACATTAGAGAACAAAATACAAAATACAAAACACTAGACTACAAAATCTCTCTATTGTGTTGGCTCTGATGGCTGCGGATAGGACTTCTAAAAACTCGAACTGCTTCCACACATGCACGAATAAAACACTCGTGATAAGCGATAATGTTTAGTGGGGAAAACAAAAGATGAATGGCCACTCACAGTAGCCGTCAAAGCAAAACACCATCAAATGGCACATAAACATGGAGATATAATCAAAACAGACTTATATCAATAAACATTCATAATATGCTTCATATATCATAAACATATAACATCAACACTATAACAATACACAATATTTTCTCAAACATATCAAAATCAAAGGTATGCCTGCAAACTCAGAGTCGTGGATAACAAGTGAACAAATTAGTACCTGTGGGTACGAACAAAAGCAAATTATTTCTTTTCATTCGAAAATATTTTCACATTAGGGATCTTAAACAAGACCCAATAGAAGAGGATCGCGAGGATCCAAATGGTGACCTGATCTGGGTCCAGAACACTAAAAGGCTGCAGCTTACAGAACTCTATAGGTATGCTTATCTATCCACTTGTAACACCCTTATACCCTATACGTATACTGCCGACCTAAAATATACTATGCAATTACTATGCTTGCTTAAAGGTCAATCTAAACTTAATGTCAATTGTGGCTAAAGGTTTTTTTTTTCAACACTTAAAAATTTTTTTTACTTGATCATTCAATTCACTTAACAAATTCGCTTAACAATTTCACTTAACATTTTCACTTATCAACTTAGTTGCCGATTGACCTATAACTATCTAAAGTTACCATTTATTTGGTCAAAATTTCGGCAGTATAGCGACTTATATTTCCTACTACCCAAACCTGCAAATCTAAAACTCCACAGCCCCTGCAAGGGCACAACAATATATCATTCACAACCATACCATACATACTTTAAAACATCCATCCATTAAGTCACATCATTTATATACATAAATACATATAAACCATTACATATTTAAGTCCCATCTTTATATACATGCCAATACAAAATTCCCAATCATACAAAATATAGCTTCCAGCCTTCTTCGCTGCTTGCTCCAACCGAACTGAGGTATGCTATTCCGACCTAACGCATACCTACACGCAATGAAAGCAACTACGTGTTGAGCATTAATATGCCGAGTGGTGGTTACAAATTCATAAATTTCCACTACTACTAATTATTCAATTAACTATATTATTATTATTATTATTATTTGATCAATTAATCCACTAAATTAAGCATTAAACCTCATTATACACTAATTACATTTTAATCCTTTTCATTAAATTTCCTATTCTACTAATTACACTCTTACCCTTAATTACCTTACAAATAAAATTTATACTTTTATTTACTTATTATTTCTTATTTATTATCCTTAACTTAATTCCTCAATTAACTCATCAATTAATCACATAATTAAACATTAAAACGTATTAAAACGTATTTTGAGGCGGGATTGAATGAGTCTTTGAAGATTGCTTTGATTTCCTTGATGTGCATGCCTGGGGTTCGTTATTATCAGATTGTGGAGGCTGCTGTGAGGGCTGAGAAATTTGAGACTGTGATGAGAGAGAGGGCTCAGAGGAGGAACCCTTCTCGTGGAGGATCTTCTTCATCCTCGGGTAAGAGATCGAGGAACCCACAGGATGAGTCATCTTCTGGCCCGACGTCTAGAGGTAGAAGATAGGGTTCTGCAGCTATGTCAGGTTCTGGTAGAGGTGGTAGATCTGAGACTGCATCAGTTTGTCCTCATTGCAGTAAGACTCATTGGGGTGAGTGTAGGTGGCTCTCCGGTGCATGCTTCAGGTGTGGGAGTACTGAGCATCTTTTGGCTAGCTGTCCGAGATTGCATGAGGATTCTGGTTCCCAGAGAGAGGCTAGCAGGGTTGGTTCGAATGCTTCTCAGGCTACCCGTGGTAGAGGTCGTGGTAGAGGTCGAGGTGGTCGACCTAGAGAGGGTGCTGCATCAGAGACATCGGATCGTGAGTTGCCAGTCGCAGCTATAGCTTATGCTGTGCGAGCCAGAGAGGAGCAAGATGCGCCTGATGTTATTGCTGGTAGGTTCCTACTCCATGACACTGAATTGTATGCTCTAATTGATCCTGGTTCCACACACTCATACTTGTGCACAGATAAAATTGTTGATAAGTTGCATGTGGTTGATCAGCTAGATTATGAGATATGTGTGACCAGTCCATTAGGGCATAGTGTCAGTGTGAGTAGAGTCTTTAGGAGTTGTCCATTGATGGTTGAGGGAGTTGTGCTTCCTGCGGATTTGATTGAGTTGCCTTTCAGAGAGTTTGATCTGATTCTGGGTATGGACTGGTTGGGTAAGCATCGGGCTGTGGTTGATTGCCATAGGAAGACAGTTGTGCTTCGGGATAGAGGTCAGCCTCCTGTGTTTATGAAAGGTTTGGGTGCTAGTTCTTTGAATAATGTAATTTCTGCGATGCAAGCCAAGAGGTTTATCAGGAAAGGTTGTGAGGCTTTTCTAGCGGTCGTGTTGGATTCCAAGAGAGATCAAGTTCAGATTGAGGACATCCCTATTGTGCGGGAGTTTAGTGATGTGTTCCCGAGCGAGTTGCCTGGGTTGCCTCCTGAGAGAGAGGTCGGGTTGTCCATTGAGATTATGCCGGGTACTACCCCCATTTCGAAAGCACCTTATCGGTTGTCTCGCCACATTCTCACTAGGATCAAACTCTATCTAGACACGACACAAGATAAGACACATCTGCATTAGGCCACAACACGAAACTGACTCTCATGCAAAGACTCAACACATAACAAACAAGACAACCAGAACCGCCAAACCGGCGCTCTGATACCACTAAATGTAACACCCCCTACGTCGCCATTGGAAGGACGCCGGAGAGCGCTATCGACGCTCACTCACACACATGCACACATGCACTAAGCAAAAGTATACATTCATACATAAAAACATACGGAGGTACAGAGGAAATTGAAACTTTAATAAAATAATAGTTGAACATACATTAACTCAAAAACATACATACAATCACTCAGCGGAAGCATAAGGCGAAAGATAAAACAAAGGAATAACTGAAAACTTAATTATAATAAGATCCTCACATATAATTACATATATAAAAGACTAGAGAAAAACAAAAGCCAAAATGCTGAGGTTGAGCAAAAATACAAAACTTCTGACTCCTATGTGGCCGACCTTACAGATGTGTGACTTGAACGGAACCAAACCTGCCACCTGCACGGGAAAAGAACCCGTGCTAAGCAATAAACGCCTAGTGGGGAAAAACACACAAGCAATATGGACAACCATTCACAATGGTCATCAAGGAATAATACATGCAAATGGCAAATGCGGACATTCATCACACATATATAGTCAGGCTTGCATAGTAAAGGCATTCATTCGAAAACTCACATCCATATACTTACCGAGGTATTAAACATCAGAACCTTACTGTGTACAGTCACAAGAGATATTACGCATGCAACTATCATGCCAAGGTACCCATGCATTAACGGAAAATCCATTCACTTGTAACACAATTACCATATAATAACGTACCCAGCTATCTTGCTAAGAACACTAGCTGTCTAAACATACATTTGTCATGCCATAACACACATTAGCCGAACCCAAGGGAAGACGTCAAACACCACAGTTCCACTGCACCACTCTATCACATAAAATATCATGCCTTAAAATGTAAACACATGACCACACGCCGAAATCACTGCAATAGGGAAAAACTAGAGAGGGAGCACGTAACATAACATAATATTCATAACATTACATGGTCAAGAGCACATTCATACGTATCTTGATTCACATACTTCACCATAACAGTCAATAGTACAAAATCACGTTCATGTACATACTTATTAACCATAGCATTCAGTAATTCAAGTTTGCATTCATATACCTATTAATTCATATGCTTATAAACATAACTAATCGAATTCACACACTCATTAGCATAACATAATAAACTATAACCATGGCATTCAAGAGATTATGATCGCAGTTGTACACATTCAATTCACATACTTATGTTCATAACTGATTGTATATGAACACAATCTCAATATGATATATGTTGATAATTATGCACAATACACATGCTTGAGTCATATTCAACCCATTCAGAGATTCATAATCACATTCGAGTACCTAACTGATTCACATGTCCAGAATTATGCTCATCCGAATATCACATTCTCTTAATCATATCAGATAAAACAAACAGGATACCTGCTGACTCAAAATAGTGGATAACGAATGAACTGACAGTACCTTACGGGTACGAATCGAATACTGACATCACCTTATGGGTGCGAATCGAATACTGACATCACCTTACGGGTGCGAATCGAATACTGACATCACCTTACGAGTGCGAATCGAATACTGGCATCACCTTACGGGTGCGAATCGAATACTAACATCACCTTATGGGTGCGAATAGAATACTGACATCACCTTATGAGTGCGAATCGAATACATTAAAGGGTTCGCGAGGAACCAAACAGGGACCTGATTAGGGTCCAAACGTCTAAAGGTCCAGCAGCTAAGAGACTCTTTTAGGCATGCCTAACTATCCGCTTACTTGACTCTAACAGGTCATGCATCATTCAAATCATATTTCCAAGTGTAATACATCATTATACTCACATTCATATCAATGAATCATAAATAAGACATGCATAACCCGATAGCATTCAATAAACTATAACATACAATATAGCATACATTACTTACTATTTGGCTAAGTTAAAATACCCTTCACATCATGGCGCATAATTTACATATCACATCTATACATATTCACATTAAGCAAACCCATTTTATTTGATATCCTTCATGTGTGTATAACTTAATCTCAATTCATAATTATGTACACATTGTTCATATTATACAGGCTCATATAGATTAAGGTATTATAATTCTCAATAATGTCATTAAACTTGACTGGATTTTATTACATACAACTCCACATCATGACTTCATTAGTTTGCTATTAATCTTAATCCTATTCATGTTTATTTTCCAAGTGATAACTATTCTTATACTCATTTAATAGTCCTAAACATACATCGGATAGATCCTAGAAAGTTTCGGTGCAATACGGGTTTAATTCGGGAAGAAAAACACATAAAATGGTCAAAACAGAAGGGGTCACAGTGGTACTGAATTCGTTGTGACCGTGAGGTCCAAAAATAAGCATTCTGCCTTCTCTGGGCATTGGTCACGGTGGCAATGAATTTTGTTGTCACCGTGACATACCAAAAATTTGCAAAACTGAAGCCAAAACTCAGGACTGCTTCACTACACATTTTTGTTCAGCCTAAACTGACATGTAAACGACATTTTTAGGAAAACTTCCTTCTTAACAAATGTTCCATAGGATGTTAACTTTCAAATGCAACAACTTATAGATCAATTGGACATCTACAGATTCAGATATGATCTAAATAACTTATAGTGTTCAAGTAACCCGACCCAAACAGAGACACTACGGTTTAGGCAAATTTTTAGGATCTTAGAGCAAGAATTTGCCCAAGATCATTCTGAGATTTTAAAAGAAATGGAAGTCTTGGTTATAATGGCTCAAGAATCACACGATTTATAGGTCTAAAACTCAACTTATGATGAAAACAATATACAGAGGTCAGATGAGAACTGAACAGGATTGCCAAAGTCACCATAAAACATCAAATTCAAGGGAATTCCCAACTCATGCATTTCAATACCAAACCTCATATACATTTATCTCAGTCAATAACATGGATTACTAACACAATTACCTAAATTAATTCATGCATAAACTCATACCCAACACACTAAAATTTCTTGAAATCACACACAATTACACATTCATGATCCAAGAAGAAATAGGGCAGAGATAAATTAAAAACTCAAATGTAGAAATCAAACTCCCAAACCTCTTGTTGCATAATCAGCTGCCCTCTTCAAGCTTCAATCTTTAATCTTATCTTTTCCTTTACTTTGCTTCTTCTTATCACCAATCACTTGCACAAACAAAACCCACAATTCTTAATCCAAACCATAACTTAAATCAAACAAAACCAGAAGAAGAAACCCAAACACAGGTGTGACGCGCGCCGGATCCCCGCGGTCGCCCATGGGACCGCCCGCTCGAGGGCGATCGGGGCATTTGTGGGTCCGTTGACAGCTTGCAATAAATCGCAAGTGCGTCTATGTTGGGCAACAAGGAGGTTTCATGGAGTCGCCACCCAATAGAACATTGGGAAAGTTTCTCTCGCCTTGGAGAGCCTAAGACTGCGCTTAGTATCCATTTTGGGCCAACCAGAGGTGTCTTTGAAGGTAAACCTCTCGCCCTAAGGAGCCTAGGATTAGAGCTAAAGTCTCGTGGCACAAAAAGGTGTCTTGGAGGGTAGACCTCTAGCCTCTTTGAGCCCAAATACCAGAGCTGGGTCCGGGATTTCTAATTTATTTCTACCTCGATTATTTTAAGATCAAATTTTAATTATCATTGATTCACTCTCTCTCCACACGATGCAATTAATCGAAGGTGCATTTATTCACATTTGGAAAGCCGTAAATGGGCAAATAAATAGCAATAGCAATAAATTACAATAATACAAGGAGCGCAATACAATTCCTTTTTATAAATGTGCGATACATACACAAATCGGGGCATTATTTATTCTGAGGACTTTGGTCCTCTCATGCATCATTATCAAAATTGGATATTTTTTATTGTGATGATTTTTATTGGATAAAAATAGGACATTTGGTTCTTGCGTTTGTGCAAACCTCATTTTATTGAATATAAAACATTGAATCATTTTTATACATTAGCGAGATACAAAAAAGGTATATCAATGTACACACTAACAATGAATAAACGAATCAAGAAAATGACCAAGGAGGTTAGGAAACTAAACCGGACGAAATCCTCCGAATATGGTAGATAGCCTCTCAAGCTCAAGATGGTCCAAGAGAATCAATATATGCTCACAGAAAATTAGAAGATGTCAATATACAAAGAATTAACATAAATAACGTCAAAAGGACTGGAAAGAGATAGATGAGATTTGAAAAGGTGGAGACAGAACCCAGCGACGACCTTTCTTAGGTGACCGACGGGCGTCAGTCAAATTGACCGACATGTCCGTCGGTCACTCAAGTGGAAGAGCGTCTGTGAGTGGGGTGACCGACGGGCATCGGTGATGAAGATGACCCGTCGGTCACCACTGTCTCCGAAAAAAATAGTAAAAGAACTCTTTTTAAAAGCCAAAAAGGGGGTTTTATCACAAAATGAGATAAAGAGAGTCAAAATAAAGAAGAATAATGACAAAAATTGAAAGAACAACAAAATAAGGAGTAAATATGAAATGGTACGTAGAAGGAATCCGAAATATTTACCCTCAGATAATTGCTTTGAGTGAGATTCTTGTGTTGATTAGAGCCCCGCGCGTTCCACGAGAAGCAAAGATGAAGGATCAAGAGAAGGAAAATGGATTATTTCCTCTTTAACCCCTCAAGAGACTGATTTTGGGATCAAAATCTAAAGAAAACTAATTAGTTTTAGTTACTTTTGATTGATTTGATCCTCCTTTAAAAGAGATTTCTTTATGAAATGTGTTTGCTGGAAGAGAGAGAAAATATTCTTGAATTTTGGCAGAGTTTCCCCTCTTGAAAATTTTTGGAACCCTTTTTCAAGTGAAAATCCGGAGCTTTTATAAGCCAGACACGATCGACGGGCGTCGGTGTATGGAGGCAAGCGTCGGAAGAAGCCTTCTGACACAAGGATTCGTCCAACGGCCCTGCCACATCCACCGACGGGCATCGGAAAGGTTGCGTGCTCCGGGAAACCAGGCGATGCTCTGACAGGGGCGGTGATTTTCTGACGGGCATTGGAAAATACCACAGGCCGTCTGTGACCCTAAGTGACGGGCTGGCCTCACAGACGGGCTGGCCGTCTGTGGAGGAAAATATACCTTTTTGACTCGAAAATCCCCTGTTTTCTCCCCCTCTGCCTATAAAAGGTAAAAAGACTCACTTCTCGTGGATCACGGGACTAAAACCTCCAAATCCAAACCATTTATACAGGCTCGGATACTGATTTCATCATAGCGTAACCTCTGATCCGGACCGCTCCGGGACACGGTGCTTACAGTTGCCCCCAGTTTTGGGGAAACTAGTGCACAAGTGCCTAGATAAGCCAAAACTCAGAGAAAGGACAGAAAAAAAAAGAAAGCGTACCTGCGATGGTTCTTGCCTTCCGTGCCTTCTTGCCGGGTAGACCTCGTCTCGGTCCGTTCGGCGATGCGAAGATACCCCTATCGGTCTCGTCTCAACCTGTAGGCGTTGGTGAGACGTAGCATTCTCTAGCTGCGAACTTGATGTGAAGAGTAGTGTTCCTTTAACTGCGACTTCAATCTGAAGTTCCCTTGCTAACCCCCATCCGATCTGCAAGGTGCGTAGCACTCTCTAGCTACCGCGCGAACTGTGAGATGCAGCACTCTCTGGCTACGATCTCGGTCTATGAAGAGCAGTGTTTCTTTAACTGCAACTTCGATCTGAAGTTCCCTTGCTAACCCCCATCCGATCTGCAAGGTGCGTAGCACTCTCTGGCTGCCGCGCGAACTGTGAGATGCAGTACTCTCTGGCTATAATCTCGGTATGTGAAGAGTAGTGTTTCTCTAGCTGCAACTTCGATCTGAAGTTCCCTTGCTAACCCCCATCCGATCTGCAAGGTGGGTAGCACTCTCTGGCTGCCGTGCGAACTGTGAGATGCAGCACTCTCTGGCTACGATCTCGGTCTATGAAGAGCAGTGTTTCTCTAACTACAACTTCGATTTCTGCTGGCCTCATCTCGGCTTGCGCAGGGTTGAGGAAATGTAGCACTCTCTGACTACAAATCTGCTGTGAAGAGCAATGTTTCTCTAACCGCAGCTTCGATTGGTGAGAAGGGTACTCTCTGACCTCAATCTCGATGTGAAGAGGAGGAAACCTCGCTGGGTTCCCCGTTCCAAAAAAAAAAAGAATCTTAAGCGCCCCTGTTCGGACTTTTAATCGATGCCTGTGTTCGGATCGATGTTTCTCTGTACCAACATGATAAAAAAGGTTTTGTTAATTCATGTTTGAGTTGTTATCTTTCAACATGTTTATTAATGACGTGATTTTGCTTCATCTGCTATGCCATGTTTCATTTATATTCTTCTTTATTGAGTTGTTATTCATCATTTTTGTTTTGGAATATGAGTGAATGTGAAGGCATATATTCATCTGTAATATGAATGAATCATAAATAATTGAATAAATGTATAAATCTTGAAAACAAAAATTTTTCACTAGAAATATCTATTTCGTACAATGTATATACAAAGTGTAAATGTAAAAAAATATGACTCCCTGAATATCATAGGGGTGTGTAGTCAGAGGGCTCATCGAGATCCTCATCATCCGATATGTGCACTGTCCCTGGTGGAGGTGGAGGCTGAGCCGTGGAGGGTCCTGCCCCAGCATCGGGGGTCTGCCTAAATTGGATCTGAGCGTAGCCATCCAAGAAAGGCTGGGTGCAAGTCCTCATGAACTCTAACGTCTCTGATACTGTGCCTCCCAACTTCTTGAACACCTGGCTCATCTGAGTGGTCTGCTCACTAGCGGCCCTCCTCATGTGCTCTAGGCGCTGCTTTTTCTGCTCCCTGAACTCCCTCATGGTCTGAGACAAGGGTGGGAGGATCCCCTCTATCGCCTGGACGCGGGATCTCAGAGAGTCAAGTGACTCATCGATCATCTGTAGCGTCATGTCAACCCTCTGAGATGCCTGGTCCTGTGACGTCCTCAAATCATGAGCAAGCTGCTGCCTAAGCTCCCTCTGACCCTGGGAAACTTGCTCGATCAGCCTCGCCTGCTCACCTCTGAAGGCCTCTATGACCCGAGCCTGCTCATCCCTGAAAGCATCTATGATCCGAGCCTGCTCCCGTGCCGTATGCTCGATGTAGCCGGCCTGCTCCTGGGCTAACCGCTCCACCGACTGGGACTGCTCCTGAATAGCAGCCTGCTGGCAGTCCAACCTCTCATGAATAGCTCTGTCCCTCTCATCCTGTTGCCGCTCTAAGGCTGTGAACATGGAAGTGAGGAGCTGAGAGAAGTCAGGCTGTGCTGGTTGCTGCTGTGGTGGCTCTGGAGGCGGTGCTGCGGAGGTGGATGTCCCTGGGTCACCTCGAGAATACGAATGATACCTCTCGGGGGGACCGTGGGTAGTCCTCTATACCCTGAAACCCGGTGACAGGACAGGAGTCGGCGCTCTGGATGCTGGTGAGGCGGCAAAGAGCTCATCCATCGTGAACTCCATGTCAAAATTCGACGGGGTCCTAGGCTGCTCCTGCTGCTGTGGTAGTGGTACAGTCTGAGGCTGAGGAGTCTGATGATGCTGAGGCTCTAGCTCTGGGTGTGGAGGATGAGGCTGGTGCTCTGGCTGAGGCTCGGGCTGAGGAGGCTGATGCTCTGGCTCCTCCGGGTGGTCTGGATCTAGACCCAAAGGTGGAAGTGAGAACATCCGCCGGGTCTCGTGAATAGACAGCACCCTGTAGGCCTCTGCCTGCCCTAATATCGGGGAGATCATCCCCATCTGCACTACCGCTGCGGCATCCATATGGATCCCCTCATCCAAGGGTTCTCTCAACCTGTCTGGGGCAATTCCCAATCTCAAAAGCAGTCTGGTGATAACTCCTCCCACTATCACCACCGGTGTCAGCCCTCTGCCAACACTAGTCAGGTTAGCCAAGATCTCATGGCTAATGTTGAGATGCTGGCCTGCCACCATAGCCCAGAGGCTCCAGATCTCGGCCGCATTAAGCAACCCTGGATTACCAGCTCGACCAAGGTACGAACTGGATAGCACTCTGTGCAAATACCGGAGAGCCTGAGACACCAGTACGATGCTCTTCACTGTATCATGATCATACAACACTCCCGGTAGGGCAATGGCCGCCCAATGGGCGCGTCTCACCGCTCGCCGTGGGATCTCGACCCCCTCTTCTATAGGGAGCCCCATGGCCTATGCGAATCTCTGCCTGGTAATACTTTAAGGGTTGCCGTCGAACCAGAACTGGACCACCCCTGGCTCGGTATCCGACCTCTGAAAACCGCCATAGCGGAGAGTGGCTAGGACCTGGCGAGTAGCCTCTGGAAAAGTCTGGAAAGAGGGGCCAAGGAACTCTGTCCACCCGGCACCCTCGACAAGCACATCAAACTCTGGGGCCATCCCTAGGGCCTCTAGGAACGGCTGGGACACGAAACGGCTGGCCCGAAGCTCTACCTGAGCCAACACTCTATACCTCTGAGCTGACTCATCATCCATTAAACCCGGAACTATGACCTCGGGCTGGGCCTGCGGTGCTCTGCGTCTCGGAGGCATCCTGCAAAGGAGAAAAAATTAGATAGCGAAAATTTGACAAATCAAGTATTATTAGACTTATTTTCAAGGTGAAGGCCCATTTAGGCCTTACCAGGGCAATGGTGGCCCGAAAACGAGGTAATAAGCTGATAATAAATAAATAAAAAAAGGGCGAACGTCCTGTCAAAGGAAGTTGCCCAACATGCCTCGCACATATGAAGACAAAAGAAACATGCAATTGGCATGGAAATAATTTAAAGCGAATAAAAATGGGCTTTCTAGGTCCCAAGGCAAGCATTATACACGAAAATATTCGATTTTAGAATAAATAATAAAAATTTGGGCAGCACCCCGGCAAGGGTATGCCCAACCTCCTGCATAAAAATGCATAAAGCAGGCCTCATGCCCCAATAACAATATTTGCATGTAAATGGGACGCACCCCGGCAAGAGTGTGTCCCCAACAACACAAAAACAACGGCCTCAGGCCTCAAAAGCAATATATGCACAGAAAAGTGCGCTAGAAAGTATAATTCTAAAGCAACAAAGTTATAGAAAAATTCTATTTCTATGTGATCATGCAAAGGTTCAAATTTAATTGCACTAAATAAAGAAAATGGGCAGCATTCTCCCTAAATTTTAAGGCATCTAAAGCATTCTAATCTTCCGGTTCTCCTACCAGGAACTGTGCCTCTTACCTGAAGAGCTCGCTACCATTCTTGGAGCCCGGTTCCCTCCTAGCGCTCTGCCTTGCGTCCCCCGCTGCGGCCTACTCCAGACCCGGGATATAGCTATGGCCCTGGGCGTACCTTCTTCTGAGGCCGCCCGACTGATTCCTCCGGGCTCTTCCTTTGCTCTGGGGCCACTGATCGAGGCTCTGGATCAGTTCACTGACATCCCCACCTACCGGGTAAGCATCATATTCTTGTTTTGCATGGTGAACTTCCTCACTGTTGTTGCAAGGGGTTTGACAGGTGATCCCCGCTTGTTCGGAGTTCCGAGCGACTTTCATCTGGGATTATCACCCTTACCACTTATTTTGGCTGAGACCATTCTGGGCTTGGACGCTATGAGCTCTGGATCCACTACAACTTTTGTCGGCAGCCCCTTATTGCTTCAATTACATCATTATTTTAAAGGTAGTGCGTCCCTTATGGATTTTCACACTAACTTTTCTTAGCGGGAGGTACGTCCTTTCGGATTTTCACACAACCCTGTGCCTTATTTTTGCCTGAAGTAAACCCTACTTACTCCAGCGGCTTTTTCTTCTTTTTTTTTTCTTCTCTTCTTTTTTCTTTCCTTTTTTTTTTCTTTTATTTTTTCTTTTATTTTTTCTTTTATTTTTCTTTTATTTTTTCTTTTATTTTTTTAGATCTGGCTGCAAGAGAAACTGAGGATGCTGTCTGAGCCACCTCCTCGAGTTACCCCACAGTACTCGCCGAGCCACTTCCTTCCACGTCGACGACTGTATGGGTGTGCCACTGCTGGTCAAGGCATTACTCGATTTGGCGAGTTGTCAGATGATGACATCAGCTTCACATCTGCCTGGCTCCCACTGTCTCATGTGGTCATTGATGGGCCATCGGGGTGTGTTCCCCTCTGTGGTCTCCATCGAGCCACCTTCTGCATCACTTGTCAATGTGTGCGTCAGCTCGGGATGACCCGGGATGTGGTGAGGGTTCCCTTATCTTTCCGGGGAGGAGCTCTCTCGGCTGCATTCGCCTTTAGGTATCATGAGCTGTGGGGCAAACTACCAGTGAAGACTGTTATTCCGAGGTTCAGCAATCATTCCGTGTCTTCAACTAGCGAGTACAAGAAGTGGATCCTTAGTCCAACATCTGATAACAGGACACGAGGGCTCAAGCATCTGATCGGCTAGAGCAGCAGCAGGACTTAGCTTAGCTTACATATGTGTTTCTTTTAGTGTTGCATTTCTTTTTAATGCAGAACTAGAAAATGACAAAAATGAAAAGAATAATATTGACTCTATTTCACGAAATTGTGTACATTTTCATATAATTTCAGCATACATGATCAGTTTTGACATTTACTCAGCCGCTTACGCGCTGTTAATACATGAAACCAAATTTTAACAGCATTAACTCCTGTTACCAATCGGCCCTCTCGGGTTTTCACGATCGGATATTTTCTCTCAGGCCTCTAATTTTTGCACAGGATGCCTTTTTTCAGTATTCACCCTGTCGAGGCGCCCAATTTTAGCACGGCCGCCTTTTTTCGGTTTTCGACCTGCAGGGCATTTTATTCTCTTCATTTTATTTTGGTCTTTAGCCGTGGAACCTTTTGAGTCTGTCGACGTTGATTGGTTCTTTGAATTCATTTCCATCACTGTCCGACAAGATTGCAGCTCCTTTGGACAGCAGCTTTTTAAGGATATAAGGCCCCTCCCAGGTAGGTCTGAATTTCCCTCTGATATCTGGTATGCCTGGCCTCATGAGCTTGAACACCAAGTCTCCTTCTTTCAGCGGATGCTTTCTCACCTTTTTCCCAAAAGTCCTAGCTAATCTCTTTTGGTAAATCTGGTTATGATAATAAGCTTTCAGCCTAGTCCCATCTAGTAAGTTTAAGTGCTGTAGCCTCTGCCGCGCCCATTCGGCCTCCGGAACTTGGGTTTCCATGACCACCCTCAGTGATTTTAGCTCTATCTCAACTGGCAATACTGCTTCCGTTCCGTATACTAGGGAAAATGGTGTAGCACCTGTAGACGTCCTTACCGTTGTTCTATATCCGCATAGGGTGAAGGGTAAATTTTTAGCCCAGTCTTTGTAGGTTTGGACCATCTTGGACAGGATCTTCTTCATATTTTTATTAGCAGCCTCTACTACCCCATTTGCTTGTGGTCGGTAGGGAGAGGATTTATGATGTTCGACACCATACTTCTCGAGGAGCTTCCTGGTTTCCCCCATGAACTGCACCCCATTATCAGACACTATGTGATGAGGGAGGCCATATCTGCAGATCAGATTCCTTTCTATGAACTTGGCCATATCCCTTGCGTTAATCTTTTTGAAGGATTCCACCTCTACCCATTTGGTAAAATAGTCAATTGCGACTATGATGTATCTGTGCCCATTGGATGCCGTAGGGCGAATCTCTCCAATGATATATATCCCCCAAGCAGTGAAAGGCCAAGGTGATGTCACGTTATGTAGCTCTGATACTGGCAAGTGCCTCAAGTCTGCGTATTGTTGACACAACTAGCATTGCTTGACATATTTTAAGCAGTCATTGTCTATCGTAAGCCAATAGAAGCCTTGTCTTATAATCTTCTTGGCCAAGGTCAAACCGTTCATGTGAGCCCCATAGACGCCTGCATGGGTCTCCTCCATCACTTTGCGGGCTTCTTTTTCATTCAAGCACCTGAGCTGAATCCCATCTGACTGTCTTTCGTACAACACCCCTTCTAGGGATATGAACTGAGTGGATAGCTTCTGGATCATCCTCTGGTCTTTCTCAGTAGCTTCCTCTGGAAATTTATTGTTTTCCAAGTAATTCATGATGTCGAAGTACCATGGTTTCCCATCCGCCACTTCTACTTCCATTACAGGCTTTATCTCAAAGCTGGGCTTCTCAGAACTCGAAATCAGCACTGGCTTCATAGCTACCCCTTCAGGATTATCCCACATTGACACTAAGGTTGCCAATGCATCAGCTAGACGATTGTCATCTCTCGGCACAAAGTGGAAAGTGCAAGTCTCAAACTGCCCACATACCTCTTTCAAATATTCAACATAGGGTACCAGCCGCTCTTCTTTCGAAGCCCACTCACCTCGGATCTGGTTAATCACCATGGATGAGTCACCAAAGACTTCTATATTCTTTGCCCCTAATGCAGCTAAAGCTTCTAACCCGAAAGTGCATGCTTCATATTCGGCTTCATTGTTGGTTGCTTTGTACCTCAGCTTCTTGGCTAGGGGGAGTTTCTCATTATCTGGGGTTGTCAAGATGATCCCGACTTCGGCCCCTCTATTATTCACTACCCCGTCGAAGTGTAACTGCCATCCTTGGACAGCAATCGCGACTATGCTCTCATCCGGAAAGGTGAACTCGGGAGTGTCTCCTTGAATAGGATGCTCAGCAAGAAATTCAGCTACGGCTCGCCCCTTAATAGTTTTACGAGTGATGTATTGCACATCAAACTCTTGTAGCAAGAGCAGCCACCTCCCCATCTTACCAAGCAAAGACGATGCTTCTTGCAAATATCTTAAAGGATTATGCTTGGCCACTGCCTGAACTTTGTATGAGTGGAAGTAATGTCTCAATTTCTTTAATGCCCAAATCACTGCAAGGCAGATTTTCTCTACTTCAGCATATTTAATCTCATAAGCCAGGAACTTCTTGCTGAGGTAATAAATTGCGAATTCCACCCCAAATTCATCCTCTTGAGCCATCATGGCGCCCACAGAACTGCCCTCTACTGCCAGATACAGGATAAGCGGTTTGATCGGTTGTGGTGGCCTTAGCACTGGCAGATTCAACAGGTATTCCCTGATGCTGTCAAAAGCTTTCTGGCAGTCTTCGTTCCAGACCACAGGTTGATTCTTTCTGAGCAACTTAAAAACAGGCTCGCATATTGAAGTGAGCTTGGCAATAAATCGACTGACATACTGCAGCTTGCCCAGAAAACTCCTTACATCCTTCTCTTTTTGCGGCACGGGCATCTCTCTGATGGCCTTCACCTTGTCCGGGACAATTTCTATCCCCCTCTGGCTGACGACATGTCCCAATAGTTTTCCTGAAGTCAATCTGAAAATGCACTTCTTGGGGTTAAGCCGCAGATTATACTCGTCAATCCTTGTGAAGAATTTTTCTAGAGCTTCAAAGTGACCCTCCCGGGTGGCTGATTTGACCATCATGTCATCGACATACACCTCTACCTCCTTGTGGATCAGGTCGCTTAGAATCTTGGTCACCATCCTCTGGTATGTGGCTCCTGCATTCTTCAGGCCGAAAGGCATGACTTGGTAGGCGTAAGTCCCCCATTCTGTGATGAAAGCGGTCTTAACCCGGTCAGCTATTTTGTTCAGGATCTGGTTGTAGTCCACATAACCATCTCCAAAGCTGTACATCGCGTAATGGGGCACTATCTATCAGCACATCGATGTGGGGTAGTGGAAAATCATCTTTGGGGCAGGCCTTGTTCAGATCTCGATAATCCACACACACCCTGACCTTTCCATTCTTCTTCGCTACAGGGACCACATTTGCCAACCATGTAGGATATTGCACTTCAACAAGGAACTTAGCTTCAATCTGCTGTCGAATTTCCTCCTTGACCTTGTCTGCCCATTCTGCCCTGAGCCTTCTCAACTTCTATTTCACAGGCTTATAGTCTGGATAAGTCGGGATAGCATGTTCTGCTATGTCTCGGTCAATCCCCGGCATGTCCTCATAGGTCCAGGCAAAGACTTTTTCGTGTTTTCTTATTATTCTCTCAAAATTATTTCTCTCATCAGGAGTTATATTTGATGCTATTAGAATTTCTTTCAGATTTTTCGAGGTTCCAAGATTAAAAGGTGTTGTATCGGTGGAATCGATGTCAAAAATTGATGGAATATGATCATGTTCATGCATGTTAAAATCATTAGAAACATCGCACAAGTAAGAGAAATCGTTTGCCTTATTAATAATATTATAATTGTCATTTACATCATAAAAAAGTTATGGAATAAAAAGACAGTCTAAGCTAGAGTCTTCTTCTGCCACTCCAGAGGTCGATGCTGCTGCAGCTTGTTCATTGGCTTCCTGATTCAGCAGAGGCCCTTCAGGTATGTCTGTGGAAATCTTCAAATCCCCCTTCTTAAGTTCTAATTCTGCTATCTTCTCTTTCCCTTTCAGCCTAGCAGCCAACATCTTATCGGTGACGACCTCTTCAGGTTCGCATCTGTCCCAAGTGATACCCTGAGTCATGACCTCCTCATCCCAGAAGTTCTCGGCGGTCTTGATAAACCTGACACGCCAGTTAAATACATCATTAAAGATCTCAAATCCGAGAACAATTCTCCCCTTCACCCATTACGGTCCATCTTCGCCAGTATAAGCACAAACTGAGGATGTTGGCACGAAGCTCTCTGAAATGTGAGGGATCTTATCTGCTGCCTTCTTCTTGCCAAAGCTGCCTCTGTATCCCAGACCTTTCTGGTTCTTCTGACCTCGAGTGGTGATCGCAGTCTGCAACCCTTGAGAGTTTCTGCCCAAACCAGTCCCAGGGAGATAGTGCATCTTCTTCAACATATTAACCACAACTGGGTTATCCACTGACCCGCATTCTTCTCTTATCATGGACAAGTGGAAGCCACTAAATGGCTGATTAGCTATTTCAAGCGCCGAAACCTGATTCTCCCTGGCTGCCTTGATAGTCACCACCTCCCATTCATGTGGGAACTTTATCATTTGATGCAGCGTGGATGGCACTCCTCCTAATCTGTGAAACCAGGGTCTCCCGAGCAGAGCTGAGAAGTTAGCAGGGATGGGCAGAACCACAAATTCTACTTCCACCTGAATGGGTCCTGTCTTGACCAGGGTCTTATATGTTCCCGAGGCCTGCCTCATTGAATTATCATAGGCTGTGATAGTCAGATCTGATCCACTAAGCATATCCTCGTTTAAACCAAAAGCCTGCAGAGCTATCAGAAGGCACACATTGATAGAAGACCCATCGTCTACCATAACGCAAGCAGTGTGCTTATCGTTAATCTGTGCTTTGATGTACAGGGGTCGGTTATGATTGCGGCCCTCGACCGGTAGGTCGGCGTCAGAAAAAACCAATCTCTCTTCGGATCCTCCCTTAACTAAGCCCAAAAGCTCTGATGGTGAAATCGTGGTGGCGACCGTGGCCTCAACCAAAGCCTCTACTACCTTCTACCTATGAGAAGGGGACTGTCTCAAAAGATCCCAGATGGATATTTGAGCTGCAGTCTTCTTCAACTGTTTAACGATTTGATTCTCCTCTGGCTCTTTACCTACTGATGGCTGCACCGGCTCAGGTAGCCTTATAATCTCAGGGACCACTCTTCCACTCCTTGTCACAACCCCAATCTCTTCTCCATCTTCATCAGACCTCCACAAATCAAGGTTCATCTCTCCCTCCTCCTCGGCTTCTTCACCGCTCTCGCTACTTGACCAACAATCAAGGGTCGCCACGACTGCTTTCTCCTCTCTATCCTCGGAACAATCAACAGCAATATTCTCGCTCCCATATAAATCTTGTAGCATGTACCACTCTGGCAAGCTAGATCCGATCATAAACACGGGTGGTGGTACGGCATTATATCCGGGCTTCTTCTCAATTTCCCTTTTCTCAGGGTCGAAAATTTGCTTGCTATCAATCAAGTCTTGGATAGAGCGCCGCAGCGCTTTACACTTATCTGTGATATGGCCTGAGTGCTAGTGAAACGCATAGAATTCATTGTCTTTGTGCCCAGGCTTCCCCTGCATCATAGCAGGCCTAGGAGCTAAAGGCTGCAATTTCCCCTCCTTCATTAACCTACTCAAGACCCAAGATAATGGTCTCCCTAAGTTTGAAAACTTCATCTGGGTGGTTACCTCAGTAGCAGATACCTCAACTGTTCTTCTGGTGCTACTACTTGGACCCGCTAGCCTACTGGTTCCTTGATCGGGGTTAGCCCTTTTTGCAAAATTATCATTGTTAGCTTTCCGAGCCAAGAACTCTCCCTTTGCTTCGATGGCTATATCCTTGAGAGACTCCCAGTCCTTCAACCCTTTCATCTTCAAGCCATCCTTCAGGTACGGGCTTGCGTTCTTGATAAATAAACGAATCTGGTCCTGGGTGTCTGGCTTTCTCCGCATCTCCATTACTCGGTTCCGCCATCGGGTGAGATAATCATGGAAAGATTCCTCGGCCTTCTGCTGGAGCAATTCAAGATCTTTGAGGGTCACCTCCATCCTGGTGTTGCAATCATACTGTCTCAAAAACTCCTCCGTGAGCAGATCCCAATCTTCTTTAGTGCGACTGTCGAGACCATGATACCAGTCGACGGCATGAGCAGTCAGACTCAGACAAAAGTATTCTACCTTTTGCTTCTTAGACAACGTGGTCCCTTTCATGACCAGAGAATATTGCTTCACATGAGCGGTCGGGTCAGAAGTACCATCAAATTTCGGCACGTCCGATATCTTGAAGTTGTAAGGAATCGGGTCGTCTCCCTCCAATTCCTTATCCTCTGGGTTCATCCACTGACCCCTACTCAGCATACGGGCCATAGCTTCAAACCTCTCTTCCATCTTTTTCAAAATGAAATCATCAGTCTGAGGTGCCTTCCCCCTCTCGGATACAATACTCACCCTGTCATCTTTGATATCCCTATCATCATCAATCCTCAGTACAGGTCTTCTTCTCTGCTCTCCCGAGGTTACTGACCTCAACTCTACTGGCGGCGGTGGCCTAACGAGCTCTTCTCGCCTCTCAGCTCTTTCTTCCTCTGGCTCATGCTGTCTCACGGGAGGAGGAGGAGGAGGATTCTGTGGAGCATTCTGCTGTGCCAGGGCGGTCAACATATTCATCATTCTGCCCTCGAATTCCTCAAATCACCGACCCACTTCTTCCCCGATCATGGCCCTGGTGGCATCATCCCCTCTAGGCGAGTTTGCCATCTGAGATACAGTACCGCTGATTTCTAATAAGATTTCTGGTAGGCAATCTCTATCTGACAGCTCAAATGTAGGAACTCGAATCAGTCGTTCGGTAGGTGATCTAGTCCACTTGGGCAGATCTATGATGGCTGCAGGGACAAGATGTTAGATATGATGCGTGAAATGCAGGTGTAATGCATGGTCGTGATATGCAACATTCACAGAGCACAAGCAAGCAAGTAGGTCCTTCCACCCTTATTTCTCCCACACAAGTGGTCGTGCAGTCTCTTTCTTAGGTGGGATTAGCCCAAGGGTTAGCGAGGGACCCAATGGACACGCATGGTGTGCAGCAAAAAACCGGCAGCATGACACTCCTATGCTAATGTACAAGCGGATGGATAATGATCGTCACGTATTTGGACGTTCCACAAATTTCGACATGGCCATACCGGGGCATAAAAGCCTTTGGCTAGATTACTAAGCGAGACATCTGGACTCACCCAATATATGAGGATCCATACAACAAGCATGGAATTAGGGTTCATTTCACCTGTGGAAAGTAGCTACGGCCATTACATGAGCTTCATACAAGGGAGATATTTCTTTAAGGCTACCCAAGCATGATCCCTGCCGACAGGTCTAGCTCATCATGAGCATAGCGACCGATCGGGTCATCATTTTGATATACCATTGAGGTACGTGGCTTGGGCTGGTGATTATCCTTAACACTTCCCCAAATTGAGTGAAAATGGGGTCGTGCTTCAGGAACGCACCGGGGCTAAAAGAGGGACCAAACTAGCATATTCTAAGGCTCTAATGATATGCGAATGCAAATTTGAGAGAAAACGAATTTATGAATTAAATTTTAATCATAAATGTTAAACGAGGTATTTTCAAATTGAAATCTCGAACCATAAACGTCCCCAGCGGAGTCGCCACTGTGACGCGCACCGGATCCCCGCGGCCGCCCATGGGACCGCCCGCTCGAGGACAATCGGGGCATTTGTGGGTCCGTTGACAGCTTGCAATAAATCGCAAGTGCGTCTATGTTTGGCAACAAGGAGGTTTCATGGAGTCGCCACCCAATAGAATATTGGGAAAGTTTCTCTCGCCTCGGAGAGCCTAAGACTGCGCTTAGTATCCATTTTGGGCTAGCCAGAGGGATCTTGGAAGGTAAACCTCTCTCCCTAAGGAGCCTAGGATTAGCGCTAAAGTCTCGTGGCACAAAAAGGTGTCTTGGAGGGTAGACCTCTAGCCTCTTTGAGCCCAAAGACCAGAGCTGGGTCCGGGATTTCTCATCTATTTCTACCTCGATTATTTTATGATCAAATTTTAATTATCATTGATTCACTCTCTCTCCACACGATGCAATTAATCGAAGGCGCATTTATTCACATTTGGAAAGTCGTAAATGGGCAAATAAATAGCAAAAGCAATAAATTACAATAATACAAGGAGCGGAATACAACTCCTTTTTATAAATGTGCGATACATACACAAATCGGGGCATTGTTTATTATGAGGACTTTGGTCCTCGCATGCATCATTATCAAAATTGGATATTTTTTATTGTGATGATTTTTATTGGATAAAAATAGGACATTGGGTCCTTGCATTTGTGCAAACCTCATTTTATTGAATATAAAACAATGAATCATTTTTATACATTAGCGAGATACAAAAAAGGTATATCCATGTACATACTAACAATGAATAAACGAATCAAGAAAATGACCAAGGAGGTTAGGAAACTAAACCGGACGAAATCCTCCGAATATGGTAGATAGCCTCTCAAGCTCAAGATGGTCCAAGAGAATCAATATATGCTCACAGAAAATTAGAAGATGTCAATATACAAAGAATTAACATAAATAAAGTCAAAAGGACTGGAAAGAGAAAGAAGAGTTTTGGAAAGGTGGAGACAGAACCCAGCGACGGCCTTTCTTAGGTGACCGACGGGCGTCTGTCAAATTGACCGACATGTCCGTCGGTCACTCAAGTGGAAGAGCGTCTGTGAGTGGGGTGACCGACGGGCGTAGGTGATGAAGATGACCCGTCGGTTACCACTGTCTCTGAAAAAAATAGTAAAAGAACTATTTTTGAAAGCCAAAAAGGGGGTTTTATCACAAAATGAGATAAAGAGAGTCAAAATAAAGAAGAATAATGAAAAAAATTGAAAGAACAACAAAATAAGGAGTAAATATGAAATGGTATGGAGAAGGAATCTGAAGTATTTACCCTCAGATAATTGCTTTGAGTGAGATTCTTGTGTTGAATAGAGCCCCGCGCGTTCCACGAGAAGCAAAGATGAAGGATCAAGAGAAGGAAGATGGATTATTTCTTCTTTAACCCCTTTAGAGACTGATTTTGGGATCAAAATCTAAAGAAAACTAATTATTTTTAGTTCCTTTTGATTGATTTGATCCTCCTTTAAAAGAGATTTCTTTATGAAATGTGTTTGCTGGAAGAGAGAGAAAATATGCTTGAATTTTGGCAGAGTTTCCACTCTTGAAAATTTTTGGAACCCTTTTTCAAGTGAAAATCCGGAGCTTTTATAAGCCAGACACGACCGACGGGCGTCAGTGTATGGAGACGGGCATCGAAAGAATCCTTCTGGCACAAGGATTCGTCCGACGGCCCTGCCACATCCACCGATGGGTGTCGGAAAGGTTCCGTGCTCCGGGAAACCAGGCGGCGCTCTGACAGGGTCGGTGATTTTCCGACGGGCGTCGAAAAATACCACAGGCCGTCTGTGGAGGAAAATATACCTTTTTGACTAGAAAATCCCCTGTTTTCTCCCCCTCTGCCTATGAAAGTTAAAAAGACTCACTTCTCGTGGAACGCGGGACTAAAACTTCCAAATCCAAACCATTTATACAGGCTCAGATACTGATTTCATCATAGGGTAACCTCTGATCCGGACCGCTCCGGGACACGGTGCTTACACAGGAAACCCCAAAACCCAAACACATACCTCTTCAACGCTGACCCAAAACTCAACCAAGGCACCAATAATCACCAACCACAAGAATGACAAGGAGGAAGCAACCCTTTCCTGCGTTCTCTCTCTTTTCTTTTCCCCATTTCTTTCTTCTCATTTAATGCACACACCTACCAAGTCCACATGGCAAATTCTCATTGGGCAAAAATCCCACTTATTGACTCTTCAAACCATGACACCATACTCCTATCTCACTTGATAATTCTTAACTAGATATTTTCCATCCTTAGCACCATACACACAATCCACTAGATAAAACCACAACCAAAACACCCTACATCCATACACCACATGCACACTAAATGATTTCCCCCACTTAACTTATTTAATTAATTACTTTGAAATTAAGTCCTTATCATCAAATTCCCTCATGCACAAATTACCGAAATACCCTTTACTTATCTAACTTAGCTTGCCGATTCCGACTAGGCCCGATTTGGGGTGTGACAAATTCCATCTCAATTAGGGTTAATTTTTAGTCCAGTTCAATTGAACCGGTCCGATTCACTAATTTTTCAGTGTCACTAAAAACTTTATTTTTTACTACCAAAAATTTATATATATTATTTAAAGTCTATATATGTCTTCAAAATTATTTTTAAAGGTCATTTACTATTTCTAAATTATATTTAAAGTCCATTAGATCCTTTCCTCTTATGCTCAATCTTCATTTTAATCATCTTAGATTCCTTTAACTTGATCGCTGCTACAACTAGCCGATAATAACCAACTTGTTGCGTGACAGCCATAGCCGATAACGGTCCTCTGATCACTTCCCTCAAACCCTCCGAAAAATGCTGACAACTAAACTCCTCAGTCAAAAGCAACTTCGGTACATACTTGCTCAACTGGCTAAACTCCTTCTCGTACTCACTTACTATCATACCCCGCTGTTTCAAACTGATGAACTCTTTCCACTTGTCTTCCAGGTATGCCTTCGTCACATACTTTTGTTCAAACTCTTGCTTGAAGAAGTCCCACGTCAACTTAGCTGGCCATTGAGGGCTACGAAGCACAAGCTTCAACCAATCATACGCTGGCCATTGAAGTAGCAATACAGCACAAGATGCCCTTTGATTGACAGGACAACTAATCTCTTACAAAATCTGATCCACTCTCTCAATCCAGAACTCGGCCATATCCGATTTGTCCAATGAAGTCGCATGAAAATCTTCGGCTCCTTTTTTCCTCAATAACTCAGTAGGAGCCTTAGGAGCCGTAAACTTATCCACTAACTGAAGTAACCCTTGCACTAAAGCCGAATTCCCAAATCCCATACCGGGCATATCATGATGCTCATCACGCTGATGCTGCGAAGCAGACTCCTCAACTCTCACTGCATTCACAGTGCCCGTTGTCTCACCCACATTCTCACTTAGATCAGACTCCATCTAGACACTACACAAGACAAGACACATATGCATTAGGCCATGACACAAAACTGACTCGCATGCAAAGACTCGACACGTAATGATCAAAGACAACCAGAACTGCCTAAATCTTGCTCTGATACCAAAAACTATAACACCCCCGATGCCCCCGTTGGAAGGATGTCGGGGCACTACCCGACACTCACTCAGGGACACGCACACATATCAGCGAAAGCGAATGATAACGGTAATAAAACTCATAATCTTAACATTAAATAAAATATATAAAAAAATACATAATTCAGAAATTACATAAGGATCCTTAATAAAAATTACATATGCCACTAACCAAAAGAATACATATACAAAAAGAATAATACAGGAGTAGAACATAAAATAAAGACTCTACTCCTAGTGGCCAACCCTAGAGATGCGCGACGAACCGAATAAAACTTGCCACCTACACGAAAAAATAGCTCGTGCTAAACGATAACGCTTAGTGGGGAGGAACAAGACCAACAGAACACTATATAATAATATCATGCAATAATACATAACTATATGCATCAACATATTGAATTCACTAAGTATCAGAGAACTGAGATATTTATAAGTCAATAATCACTATATGAAATCTGAACTTGCTAAGAGAAGGTAATAACCAATTACACTAACTGTAATCACATAATATTCAGAACACTTCACTACGGGAAAGCCAAACACTTCAAACAATAGCCTGAATTTCACTAGTGGTGGATACGGGAACATTACACGGGAGACCAAAGCCTCAAATTCTTTTATACCCGAAGGTAGCATGGGAGACCGGAGTCTCAAAACATTTTCACTAAGACCTTAACGGAGGTCAACCGTAATCACTAGACCCATAGTGGGGCCAACACTGGCAGCTGCACTCACTATCCCTTTATAAGCATGCTTACCTATCCACTACACTGCACTTTAGGCTTTACACACACTTTTGGAATATAACACTATGCATAATCACTATTTCGAGTATACTATTATCAATCCATTGCATAAATATATAAATCACGTATAGATTTTATTTATCACGGGCATATAACTTGTATAAGCATGAAAAGATTAAACAAATGAATATTTAACGAGGTTGAACGAAAAGAAATCATGCAAGAAATTCAAAGAAAACATATGACAGAAAATAGGGCTTACAGAGTGATATGCAAATCCCTCAAAACCATATAACATTTTGAAAACTAAAGTTTTCAAAACAGCAGGGAATTACACGGCGGTATGGGGAAGCCTCACCACCGTGTAAGCCACCCCACACGGGGGTCGAGAAAGCCCTAATCGCCGTGTGACAAAACCAACAATTTAAAAGACAGAGGCCATTCACACGATGGTATGCACTATCCTAACCGCCGTGTAATATGTTACACGGTGGTATGGACCGATCTTACTGCCGTGTGGCATGACGGACAACCAAAATCACCAAGGCAGAATCGGTTTACACGGCGGTATGAACTCCCTTACCACCGTGTAACCCACCCAGAACCCAGAATTTCCCAAAAATCACATTTGTTTTACATGCCAAACCTACTCCTAACTCAAAAAAATTTAACATATCATGCTTACACTCTTAAAATTTCAAAACACATTCAATCTAACATGCTCAATATCAATAAAACTCAACTTAATCACTAACAATAATCAAAGATGTGTAATAACTGAAAATTAACACAATCAAACTCAATCCAGAATTCCTTCAACACTAATGCTCAAACACTTCTAAAACCACATGCACCACACTAACATTTCACTACTATCACTACTCAAATAATTACATGCATAAACACATACAAACTACTCACAATTCCAGAATTTTAAACACAATACACACTCATAATCCAAAGTGAGAAATAGGGCAAACAAATTCCAAATATACACATCCAAAGAGCTCCCAAACCTGACAAAGAAGCTTCAATCCAACTGCTTCAAAAATCCCACTTTTTCCTGCCCTTTATTCTTCCTTCTCTCCTCGGTTTCTTGCACAAAACCCAGCCACAATACACACTTAATCAAACCAAAAATAAAGAAGGAGAAGAAGAACCCAAAGCAACCCCAATCACTTACCTTTCAAAACCCAGCTCAAAATCAAAAATCCAACCCAAGCTTGAAGACTCATGTAGGCAAAGCAAGAGAGAGCAAGAAAGAAAGGAAGATGAGCAAGGAGGAGAGGAAACGTGAGGAAGAAGAGAAATTCTACTTTTTTTCCCTCTCTCCTTGAATCACTTCACATTTATTGCTCCCACCTACCTATACTACTTGGCACAATCCTATTGTACCAAAGGTTCCCACTTTGACTTCTCTTTACAAGGCACCATACACAACACACAATAGATAACCTCTTATTAAATACTTTACATCCTTGTTACCAAACACTTCACACACACTAGATAATTCCTTCGCTTAACACTTTTAATTAATTTTACAATTAGGTCCTTATTATCTAAATTTCCTCATGTACAAATTACCAAAATATCATTAATTTCTTACTTAGCACGCGAATTCCGACTAGACCCTTTTTGGGCGTTACACAAAGACTTTTTCGTACTTTTCTTTTCAAGATTTTCTCAAATTTTAATCTCTCTTCAGGAGTTACATTAGATGCTATCAAGATTTCCTTTGGGTTTTCCAAAGCTCTGAGATTAAATGGAGTAGCATCAATTGAATCAATATCAAATATGAATGAATCATGATCATGATTATGCATAGTGAAATCATTAGAGACATCACACAAGAAAGCAAATGTTTTCATCTTATTAGTGAAACCAGAATTAAAACGTCATTATTTAATAGTTCAAAAATAAAAAGAACATCTAAATAGCTAACATCTTCCTCTCCCGCCAACACAGATGTTATAGTGGATGGCTCATTGCCATCCTTAGGAACCGTCTTCCCTTGCCACTTAGACACTTAATCTGTCTTACTCTTTCCCTTTTGCTTTTCTGGGTCCGAGATCTATTTTGAATCAATCTAATCTTGAATGTCATGTCTCAAGGTCATGCAATTGTGTGTGGTATGCCAGGTGTGCTGATGGAAAGCACAATATTGATCCGCCTTGTGATTGGGCTATCTCTGGTTTCCAGCGAGCCTAGCCGGCAATGGCTATAATATCCCCTCCTTAATTAGCCTCTTAAGGACCAAAGATAAGGATCTGCTCAAATTAGAATAGTGCATTTGATTCATTTTTGTGGTCGGCGCTTCTGCTATCTTAACATTGCCCTTATTGTTGTTGTTGACACGTAAGCTTTCATTTTTTAGAATAGACGTCATTGCGGGGTTTCCACCCTTTTCAGGCACAATGTTATATTCTATAGTACGCCTCCTATTTCCTTCTTGCTCAACTAGTGAATTAAGTGGCACCTTGCTTCTGGTCTCGAAAGGAAATGGAAGCACTGCAGCCGTGTAACACCCCAATGCCCCTTGAGAGGATAAGGGAGCGCAACATACTTCCTATAATGAAAAATTATTTAACATTACTTAGTCAAAATTACTACTATCATTAAAAACATTACTTAACTCTATTAAGATTACAAATAACACTATCACTATCATGGGTCAATATAGCTTACATATTATAATATAAAATTTCATATTACAACTGCATTCTTTACTTACACAAAAACGGAGCTCTATTAATACAATATCATTACAAAATCAATCTAAAATACTTTAAGCTTCTATTGTGGCTTGCAGATGCCCTTCCAAAATACGAACTCTAAGCTAAAAACCTACACAAGAGACAAAAACCCTTGCTAAGCGATAACACTTAGTGGGGATGTTAACCAATAATTGCAATACAAGCATTCATACATAAACACATATCATTATAACTTGCCTTTCTCAGTAATAGATCATGTAGTAGCACTCATACAAGGTTTTCACATTAGGCCGAACATTCAATAATCCATTCTCTATAATAACAATATTCGATACTTATCATCAGTGGAAGACTTCAATATTAAGATCACTATATCACTTAGCATGGCATTGATATTACACTATATAGCAGGGATAACACTAACAATAGTTAATAAGAACACAATCATGATATAACACACAATATTATCATCAAGTACACACAATCTGTAACACCCCTATACCCCCTGGAAGGATATCGGGGTGCCACGCGGACACATACGTATATATATACATATACATACACTAGCGGAAGCAATAGCATAATACGCAACCATATAAAAATAATAAAATAATATAATATTACACTAGGGCCCAACATGTAATTCATATTAACTACCTATATACATATTTATCTTTATACATGTTCATATTACAACTTATTTTCATTTAACTTTACATATACATTTACATAATGATGTTACTCAAAACATTATAAACTCTATTCCTATTTTACACAAAAAGATGAACAAAACTTCCTAGTGGCCTTGGCCTGCAGATGCACGCTCTCACTGGTCTGAGCCTGTAAACCTACACGAAAATAAACATCCGTGCTAAGCGATAACGCTTAGTGGGGATGAAGATAATGCAAAGGACTTCTTTACGAAGTCACAAATAACTTACACATTTCACACAACACTAATCAAATAATTCATGCATATAACCTTCTCACTTGTACAGATCATGTATTCATATATATTCAATAATCGTGTGACCACATTCATGTAAACATGTACTTGCATTTAAAACTGTCATGTATTTAAAACATTACTCTCCTGTATTATACAGATCATGTGCTCAAATATAACATTAGCCATGTGTTCACATTCATACAACATTTACTTGTACACAGGACTGTCATGTACTCCAAATATTATTCTCATGTGCTATAACATTTATTCAGAGCAATACTTTTAATCGTCTCAAGTTCACTGCACAAAATTAATAAGGCTGAATTCCTTTCATGGTGGATACGGGTAACTTTGGATACTATTTACAGTATCTTACATGTGGAGAATTAACTCAAACTCTACTGAATACACACGGTATTCAAAACTCTGGGAACAATTAAGGCCAACTCTAGCAGCTACACTCTAACCCTTTATAAGCATGCTTATCTATCCACTATAACGGTAATTAGGCTCGATGAACAACTTAGTTATGCTTTGTCTTATTACGAAAACACAAACTATAATTCAAGTGCATTCATCAAATTCAGAGACATTCAATTCATGTACAATCTTTATTGATCATGTTCATTTAACTAATATTAACCTTGTAAGAGGTTTAAAGGATAATTTTAAACCAAACACTGATCAAATGGTGATATACAAAACTCACATAGACATATATCAACTCAAAACAGAAGCTACTTACATGGCAGTATGAGAATCTTTTATCGTCGTGTAAGGCGAGACTGCAAGGAAGCAAAGAGGCCGAGCACGACTCGTGCTCCCTCTTTTTCCTGGAGCATGCATCGTGCTCCTGCTCCCTCTTCTTTATCTCTTAGAGCACGTCTCGTGCTCTCTCTTCTTTTCTCTCTAGTTGAGCACGACTCGTGCTCCTCCTTCCTTTTCTCTCCGAGACGTGCTACACAACCTGACTAGGACAACAAAAAACTTTGGAAGAACGTGTTTCTGTCATGATCGCGACCACTGTCGCGCTGGCAACAGAAGGCTCCGTTAGGAACCTTTACGAGACTTCTTCTCACCTCAAACTTGTATCGTCTAAACTGACCTCTAAACATCATTTTCAGGCAACACTGTCTCTTAACAATTGTTCCCTAGGATGTTAACTTTCCAAAGGGAGAAATATCAGGTCGTTTGGACATATATAACGTCAGATATAACTTAAACACTCTATACTGTTCCAGTGAACCTGCCAGAACAGAGCCACTTACGTTTCGATTACTTATGAGATACTTAGAGCAAGAATTAGCTCAAGCACCCTCATTGACATTTTTATCTACGGATCTTAGGGTTCAGATGAAATTTGAATCAACTCAATTGAGGCCCTATACCTCAACGTATGGCAAAAACATCATATAGAGGTCTGACAAAAACTAAACATAATTTCCCCAAAACCACACTTTTCACACAAAAGCTATATGAAAACCATATAACACATCCAAAAATCATGCAATATGATCCAATACATAATCACAAACATATATACATACATATACCATGACAGTACTGCAAGCAATCAAAATGATCAAAATAAGATTTACACACGATCCCTACCTCTAGGAAGCTTGAACTCAGCTCTCTATTCAGCTCCGACCTTTCTTTGCCTTTATTCAGTTTCTTGTTCATAGCTTCCATGCACAAACCATTCAAAACACTAGAGTTACTCATCTCTTCACTTTAAATCAAAAATATAAAGAAAAAGGAGGTCAGATCGAGGAACAAATCCAACTTACCTTCTTGAAGAGACCTAATCAAGCCCGACTACTCTCTCTAAGCGAATCCAAGTGGTTCTCTCAAAGAACCAAGCAAATGAAAAAGAAAGAAATGAGATGGCAAAGCAAGGAGGACATGGTAAAAACCAAAGAAAAAGAGAAAGAAAAGAAGAACAATAGGCCAAAGTAAGAAACCAACGTGAAAAAAGGAAAAATGGGTACATAGCCAACCCTCATCCAGGATTTACTTCTCAATTTAATGCCATTTACTTTAATTAATACATGTATATCTCTACTTTGACTCCTAATCCCCTCTTAATTCAACCAAGTTAAAAAATTTTTATCCTATGGTCATTGTTCCATTTTTAATTCATTTAATGCCCTAACTTCTTGCCACTTGTTACCCTCCTACGATGCCATGTGTCACTCTCCTACAAGCCACATGATAAAATCCTAATTTAGTTAACATTCCATAGGAGGGTTCTGTCGTGCCCGCGATGATTATCGTGCTCGCGATAAAACTCTCACACTCAACACTTGATTTATTGTACCAAAATTTTGTAATTCTACTAGGGCCACTTCAGGGTGTTACACAATCATTCTCTTATAGATAGCCTGACTCGTTATAGAATTGGATACGAGTACAATAGATATTAAACACTAGAGACCGAAGTCCCAAACACTAAATTGTTGGATACCCATCGGTATTAATCACTAGACACCTGTTGGTGCCACACTAGTAGTTGCGAATCACTAGCACTTTATAAGCATGGTTACCTATCCACGACTCGATTATAGGCTTAATAATTAATTTACTTCACAGTATAAGTTAACATACACTAGTACAAGTAGGTTTACATCAAGCTCACATTTTCTTATATAGATTTATACTACAGGTTCAATTTAATGTTGAAAGGTTCAACAAATTCATCAACCCAAATATACACTCCATCATGCTTCTTTATAAACTCAATACAATATGATTCTTTCATATATGATCAATATTGTATCCCATGTCATGTTCAATAATTAAAAGCATGTACATATTTAACTCCTTTATTAAACTACTATGCCATAGCATTATTTTCATATAATTTCAATTGAGAAACATTCATATACTCATTTCATAGTGTTAGACATGAATTGGTCAATCTATAGGAACTTACAGTGAAGTTCGGATGCATTTCGGAAGGGAAAAACACACAAAAATACACAAACTAGAGAAGGGTGATGGTGGGAAATGATTCATGCCAACCATGGGCTCCAAATCAAGAAGAAAATCTCACTTTTAGCTTTTTCTATCGAGCTTGCGACCTTGGTCGCACTCTCGACAGTAGCTTCCATTAAGTGTCCTACAAGACTGCTTTTCACCTCAAACTTGTACTACTTAAACCAACATCTAAACCTCATTTTAGGCAAAACTTCCTTCTTAAAATTGTTCGCTAGGACATTAAGTTTCTAATGGGACAACTTTTAGGTCATTTGGAAATCTAAAACGTCAAATATGACCTAAACAACATATACTATTCCAATAGACCTTCCAGAATAGAGACACTTACGTTTTGGCCACTTTTAAGAGTCTTAGATTCAGAATTAATTCATGGTCATTCTAGAACTTTTATAGGTATGGGAATCATGGTTCTAATGGCTCAATGATCACTTAATTTGGAGTTGTCAAACTCCATTTATGACCAAAACATCACACGGAGGTCTAAGACAATTTGAGCAGAGTTTTCCCCTAAAACTAATTTATACTTTGGTCATAATCTCATGGCAATTCAATCAACAATTTTAACACACATCTTAATTTATAACATCTTATCAATTATCATATAAGTACACATAAATCCTAATTAATCAATCATGCATTTAATTAAAGGTTAAAACCAAATCTAATCCCAAACTCATCAAACATGTAACTAAAACAAAGAACTTAACAAAACAATCCCAAACCGCTTGAAGCACTCCTTCACTTCACAACTAGGTGACCTTCTCTTTACCCTTGGCTTTCTCACTAGCTTCTCCAACTTTTAGCCACATACACATACACATATTCAAAGTAGGATTAACACAATGAATAGAAATTCAAATGAAAAGGAGAAGGAAAGATAAACAACACACAATACAAACTTACCTTTCTAACTATTACTTCCCTTCCTTGCCAATGCAACTCTAATCTTAGCAATAAATTGCTGAAATTGAAAGAACAAGGAGGAGAGATGATGAACAAAAGAAAGAGAGCAAATTTAGAGAGAGTTTATCGAACCAAGGAGAGGACAAGGACATATTTTCCCACTATACTTTACTAATATATGCATGCAAAGATGAGGTGTCACAAGGTAGTTTTAGACAGATTTTGACACCTTAAATTCCACTATTCCTCTCTCAATTTTAATTAATATAGTTTAAGTTAAGTAATCACCACTCAACTTAATTAAACTTCTATTTACACTAATCACACACACAATTACACTTTGCTTACTACAATACTTTATTTACTTGAAATTAATTCCTTAATTTCCCATTTTCAATTTAATCCAAATCTGTAAACCCTAATTTCAGATTCACTTAATTACACTAATCACACTCGATACTACTAGGGTGATTTTGGGCTATTACAGGCTGCCGCTTTATGAGCCTTCCCGACCGTGGTCGATTGAACTTGGTTAAGAGCAGTCGCCATAAGCTGGGATTGAAGAACGAGTGACATGGCATCCATTCTTTCCTTAATCATGGCCAACAGCCTTTTATCAAGCTCTTCGAACCTTTTGTCCATCTCTAGGGCAATTAGGGCATGAGTCTCTTCAGTTTGTTGTGAAGGGCCAACCATTTGTAATGCCTGCAGACGCTGTAGTAAGGATGCTAAATCTTTGTTAGCTAACTCGAACTTTGATCGCTCTTTAGACAACTAACAGGAACCCTAAACCACCCAAGTAAATGTTCTATAGTGGTTGAAAAAGTCAAGGGGTTAGAGTGATGTATGCAATTCATGGAAAAAATTATACACAAGATGATGCATACAAGGGAAATATAATATGCACAGAAAAGGATATACTGTAACACCCCTTACCCATTCGGATCGGAGCGAGGTACCGTAGGAGCAGGGGTGTCACACTAAACAAATCGATACAAAGCAAACATTCATACATGAAATGTCACACCCCAAAGTGGCCCTAGAAGAATTACAGAGTTTTGTTCGAAAAAGGTAAATTTTATGTGAGAGTTCTGTCGCGAGCGTGACAAGTGTCACGGGCGCGACAGAGCCCTCCAACGGTTTTTGAACTTCAGCTGGTTGGTGCGGGCATGAGCGTTCTGTCGCGAGCGTGACAGAACCCCCTCGCGAGATGTGTGCATAAGTGGAACTAAGAGACTTGGAGTTGTAGGGAGTTGACACATGGTATCATAGAAGAGTGACAAGTGTCATCATAAAAGAGTGACAAGTGTCATTGTAGAAGAGTGACAAGTGGCGGCATATGAGAGTGACAAGTGGCATCGTAAGAGTGTGCCAAGTGTCATTGTAAGAGAGTGACACATGGCGGCGTAGGAGGTTGACAAGTGGCATCGTAGGGTTTGGACACATGGCATGAGTTAAGCTTATGTTTTGGAAAGAGATAAGCATGTAATTAATTTGGTAAGTGGCATTAAATTGAATAGTAAATGTTGGATAGAGTTTGACCATTTTCCTTTTGCCTTCTTTTGCTCACGTTGGATGGTTATTGGCCATTTGTTCTCCATCTCTTTCTCTTTTCTTAGGCCTTCAGCCGTTCTCCCTCTCTTATACTTTCTTTTTGTTCTTTTGATTTGCTTTTCAGGAGAATTACTTGAAGTGGCTTAAAGAGAGCATAGTAAGACTTGATTAGATCTCTTCAGAAGGTTAGCTTAATTTATTTTCCGATCTGACCTCCTTTTTCTCTTTGTTTTTGATTTAAAGTAAAAGAAGAGTAACCCAAGTGTTTTCTATGTGATTTGTGAAAGATGTGGATAAGAGGCTAGTGAAGGAAAAGAGAAGATCGGAACGAGTAGAGAGCTGTGATCGAGTTCCTAGAGGTAGGGATCGAGTACGATTTTGTTTTCCTGGCATGTGATTGAATGATATGTGTTTAAAAGGAACCATGACTGGATGTAGATGAATATGATGAGCTTTAACTAGCTCAATTGCTCTTTTAGTGTATATTGGTTTATTGTTCATTTTGATTGCTTTCAGTGCTCATGACATGTGTATATATGTTTATAAGTATGTAACTTGATCATTTGAGTGTTTGTGTTGATGATAGAGCTTGATTTTGCGAAATTCTGCTTATTTGTCATCAGACCTCTGTGTATTGTATTTGTAATAAGTAGAGCTATAGGACTCCAATATTGTTAATTCCAATTGAATCTTAAATATAAGATCCGTATCTAAAAATGTCTAAGAGGGTTCTTAATCTAATTCTGGCCCTAAGTATCCCAAAAAGTAGTTAAAACGTAGTTGACCTTGTTCTGGCGGGTTCACTGGAATAGTATATGTTATTTAGATCATATCTTTTTTTATAGATGTCCAAACGACCTGAAAATTGTCCCATTTGAACGATAACATCCTAGAGAACAATTTTTAAGAGAACGTTTTGCCTAAAAAAGACTTTTAGAATTTCATTTAGACGATACAAGTTTAGGGTAAAAAGCAGTCTTATGAGGCACCAAAGCGGAGCCTCTGTCGCGAGCGCGACACATGTCGCGACCTTGCGACAGAACAACTCATTTTAGGCTTTTTCTTCTTCTTTTTAAGCTCCTAGTTGCCGCCGGTCAACCCCTTACCCTTCCCCTTGACTAAATTGTATATTTTGTTGATGTTTTACTCCCCGGAATGAACCCGTATTACCCCGGAATGTTTCCGTGATTTATACTCTACATGTTTAGGGTTATCAAATGATTATAGGATTAGTTATCTATGTAACCAATGCTACGGCATAAGAGTTAGCGTTGACCATGTTATGCCATGTGATATGAATTGTTATATAATGATTTGGTATAGAGTATAGAACCCTTATGTAATCTGTCTTCTGTCGCGAGCGCGACCTCTTGTCGCGATCGCGACAGAGAACCCCTTCTCGACCTGTTTTACTTGTTTTAAAGAATGTTTCCTTTTGTCTTGCTTTGCATGATTTATATGTTTATGTAATGAATTTAAATGTTACATGCTTTTAATTGTTGAACAAGATTGTATATGAATTACATGCCTCTGAATTTGATAAATGCACTTGAATTTTTGTTGGTGAGTTGATGTCTGTGTATAGTGTGTGAGTTGGTACTGAGCCTGATTACCGTTATAGTGGATAGATAAGCATGCTTATAAAGGGATTACCAAGTGCGGCTGCCAATGTTCCGCCCCATTTAGGCGAAGCGGGTCGACCTCTGAGAATGGTCATTAATAGAGATATATGAAAAATGTTTTGTGACTTCGGTCTCCTGAAAATATTTTTTTTTATAGAGCGTCCCGTATCCACCATGAGAGGAACTCAGGCTTGTTTTGTTAAATGTTGTGCAGTGAACTTGAGATGATTATAGTGTTGCTTTGAATAAAGCTATAGTACATAAAAGTAATGTTTAAGTACATTACAGTTCTGTATACACGTACATGATTACATGAGTGTATTGACATGAATGTGGTTACATGATAATGTATATTTGAATAAACGAAATGTACAAGATGTAGTGTACATGAATTAGTGAAAGAGTAGATGTTACTTATATGTGAGTTCAGAGTATTTGATAACTGAGCATGCAACCTGTATATATGTATGAGATCTATATGCATGAGCTAGTTGATCCTGTTACATGAGATCCTATATGCATGAGATATATGATTGTGTGATTTATCTGTGACTTCGTAAAGAAGTCCTTTGCATTATTTTATCCCCACTAAGCGTTATCGCTTAGCACAGATGTTTATTTCCGTGTAGATTACAGGTTCGGATCAATGAGTGGACATCTGCCGGTCAAGGCCACTAGGAGTTTTGTTATACCTTTTTGTATAAGTTAGAGATAGAGTTTTTACATTTTGAGTAACGTCATTATGTAATATAAGTAGAAAAATCACATGTAAATGTATATGTAAAGTTAAATGAAAACAGAGTGTAATATGAACAAAGTAGTACATATGTATAGTTGATATGAAATGCATGTTGGGCCCTAGTGTAGTATTTAATTACTTTTAAATGGATGTGTTTATGCTATCGGTTCCGCTAATGCATGTACATGTATACGTAAGTGTCCGCGTAGCGCCCCGATATTCCTTACCGGGGGTATGGGGGTGTTACATGAAATGCATACGAGAATACAACGGAGATTAAAACTTCAGAGAAACAACAACTGATCATACATTAATGTAACAAAATCATTACAATAATGTTCTGATCAATCGCCAAAACAGTATAATTACTTAACCAAAATATACAATGCGAAAGCTTACAAAATTACTGATACAATGAGAGTTCTATACAAAAAGAATCATCATAAAATACTATAAAAATAAGCCCTAACACTAATTCCTTCTGTGTTGGCTTGACTGG
Organism: Excoecaria cochinchinensis; assembly: GCA_947683425.1. Taxonomy (NCBI): domain Eukaryota; kingdom Viridiplantae; phylum Streptophyta; class Magnoliopsida; order Malpighiales; family Euphorbiaceae; genus Excoecaria; species Excoecaria cochinchinensis. The sequence continues at coordinate 24,172,103 of CANTUQ010000055.1, read as the reverse complement.
CGGCGAGTCTCCCAAAACACAGCACCTTCCGCACCTGCATGGATAAAACACCGTGCTAAGCGATAACGCTTAGTGGGGAAACACACAACAAAAGAGTGGATGGCCATTCAAAATGGTCGTCAAAGCATAACACATAGGATATGACATATGTGGATAATCATGTCAGATATATAATCATACTCGCATAATAGAAACATACATTCAGAAGCTCATATCCACATTCATATACATATCAACTGACTTCTCATACTTATCATTAAGCGCATTCGAATATCATATTCTTTTAATCATATCAAAGCAGAACAAAACAAACAGAGCACATGTTGACTCACAATAGTGGATAACGAGTATACAGCGATGGTACCTTACGCGTACGAATCGAACAGTGACGGTACCTTACTGGTTCGAATCGAAAACCATTGTATTTTATCACATTCAAATTATTTTACAGAGGGGACCTTAAACAAGAACCAAATACATTTATGGAACGTGAGGATCTAAACGGGGATATGATCGGGGTCCAAACAGATCGAAGGGCTGCAGCTAAAAGACTCTATTAGGCATGCCTAACTATCCACTAGACTGACTCTTGCAGGTCATGCATAATCCAAATAATGTTCCAAAACACTGCACATAATTTATCATGGATAACATGTCATTTATCATGAAGAAATCATGATATTACACATATAAGAAAAATAATATAGCATACAACAGTGAAAAACCAAGAAAAGACATTTAAAACACATTTTAGAAAAATAGAGCACGTGAGAGAAACAGGACATACTGGAGTCACTATCGCGATCGCGACAAAGTCTTGCTCGCGATAGAATGGCCAGGGATGTGAACAACCTTCACAGAGGGTTGCTCATAACTCATGAGCATTGCTCACGTCTCGAGAGCATAGATCACGACTCGTGAGCATTGATGGCTCACGACGCTCACGACTCGTCAGCATTGCTCATGACACTCACAAGCTCTCAGCCTTTAGATGCGAGAGTTGTAAATTCCATTTTGTCGCGCTCCCGATAGCATCGGGATTTCCATTTCTCAACAAAAACGCAGGAAGCCCAGAAAATTCAAACCAAAACCATTTTCACCCAAATCAAACTTAAACTCCAACTTACCTCAAAATAGGCCTTCCAAACACCATAACCAACGTAAAACAACATATTTCCACAATTAATTACAATCAATTTATCAATTCACAAATCAATATCTCAATAATCACGGAACCAGAAAATTCTGCAGCAAAGTTCAATCAACTTCACATTTGATTCAATAATTCAATAATTATGCAACATACCTCATCAAAACTCAAGACCCATATCATATATACCAATATAAGCTTATTTACACATCATAAATTTCTAGAAATTCTTGCATACCTCAAAACCCACATATGAACATCAATTCAAAGAAAGTTCCCAAACCTGATACTCCTATGCTCCAATCTAATGAGCACCACTTCCGAGCGCCTTCTCCTTCCCTTTAGGATCACGAGGAGGCTCAACTAACCAAACAAATCCTAGATCAAAACCCAAACCAGAAACGTGAAGAGAAGATGAAGAACAAGATGAAGGAGATGATGAAAATGCAGAAAACTTACCCAAAAGAAGACAAAGAGATGATCAATTGCCACAATACCAACTTGGATCCAAGCTAGGGCTCTTTTGAGAAGAGAAAAGGAAAAAGAAGAGTAGGGAGAAGAGAGAAACAGGAATGAGGAAACAATGCTGTTTTTTCCCTTTTTTCTCTTTCTTCCTCTTTTTCTTTTCCTAACGCTAGACACATGTCATTTCCTCATTAGTGGGATTTGATCACTCACACCAAACCACATGCTCTACATCACACACTAGACCTCCCTCACTAAAACACACCCTACTATCATATGCTCATGCACACACCATTACAACCCAACTTACTCCCTTACATCCTACAACCATGTGAGCAAACAGACACAAACATAAACCAACTTACTTACACTCTAATACCATACATGCACCGACACTGTATTAAAGCCCATAAACATGCAATTATCCCAAAGTACCCTTATCACATGCCAAAACACATACAATGCACATGTACAAACATGGCTCAAACTTCTAGCGGGAAAATGGGGTGCGACAACTCTCCCCTACTAAGAAGAATTTTGTCTTCGAAATTCTCACCTGAACTGAACAAATGCGGATACTGAGCCCTCATGGTCGCCTCTGGTTCACAAGTCGCTTCTACTACCCCGTGATGATTCTATAACACTTTGACCAAAGGGACTTGCTTATTCCTCAACTGGCTTACTTCTCGAGCTAAAATAGCCTTCGGTTCTTTTTCATATAAAAAATCTGGCTGCACTTGAACATCCTAAACTGACAAAACGTGCGACGGATCCGATCTATACCGACGGAGCATAAAAACATGAAAAACAACATGTAACTTCGCTAATTCCATCGGTAAAGCCAACCTATAGGCTACCGGACCAACCTTAGCTAACACCTCAAAAGGTCCAATAAACCGAGGACTAAGCTTACCCTTCTTACCAAATCTCAGCACTTTTCTCCAGGGAGAAACCTTAAGGGAAACTTTGTCCCCGACTTCAAACTGAACATCTTTCCTCTTAAGGTTAGCATAGGACTTCTGTCGATCTTTAGTCGCTTTCAGATTCTGCTGCACAACTCTGATCTTTTCCTCTGTATCCCTAACCAATTCTGGCCCAATAACTGAATGCTCGGATAACTCTATCTAATAAACTGGAGTCCTACACTGACGACCATATAAAGCCTCATAAGGTGACATACCGATGCTCGCCTGATAACTGTTGTAATAGGCAAACTCCATCAACTGCACATATCTTCCCAACTACCAGGAAAATCCAATGCACAAGCCCTCAACATATCCTCCAGAATCTGTATGACCCGCTCTGACTGACCATCTGTCTGAGGATGAAATGCCGTACTGAAATTCAACTTGGTACCCAAAGCTCTTTGTAGTTCTTTCCAAAACGTAGATGTAAACCTTGGGTCCTGATCTAACAATATAGATAACGGCACTCCATGCAATCTGACCACTTCATCCACATAGATACTGGCCAACTTATCCATCAGATAATTCACTCTGACTGATAGAAAATGAGCTGACTTCGTGAGTCGACTTCGTAAGTTGATCCACTATCACCCAAACCGAGTCGTGTTTCCTCTAAGTCAAAGGCAAACCAGATACAAAGTCCATGGCGATATCATCCCACTTCCACTCGGGAAATGATAAAGGTGTGAGCAATCCCAAAGGAACTTGATGCTCAGCCTTTACCTTCTGACATGTCAAGCACTTAGACACAAAATCCACAATATCCCTCTTTATATCGTACCACCAATAAAACTGCTTCATATCCCGATACATCTTCTCATTATCGGGATGCATAGTGAAAACCGTAGTGTGTGCCTCACTCAAAAGCTGTTTCCTTAACTCGTCATTCTCGGGCACACACAAGCGATTTCTATACATCAGCACCCCATCCAAAACTAAGAACTCTAACTGCTTACCAGATTGAACCTCTTGCATAACCCGCTGCAACCTCTTGTTAACCTTCTGAGCATCTACAATCCTCTGTCTCAAAGTAGGCCGCACTCTCAACTGGGCAACCAAAGCCCCATCAAAATCAAATCTCCACCTATACCGCCTCAAAAACAAAGCTGAAACCGACTTTCGACTCAGAGCATCAGCCACTACATTGGCCTTACCAGGATGGTAATCCAATATACAGTCGTAGTCCTTAAACAACTCTGACCAACGGCGTTATCTCATGTTCAACTCCTTCTGTGTGAGTAGATACTTCAAGCTCTTATGATCCGCAAAAATCCTACACTTCTCCCCATACAGATAGTGACGCAAAATCTTCAAAGAAAATATCACAGCCGCTAACTCCAAATCATGCATCGGATAGTTCCTTTCATGCGGTTTCAATTGACGAGAAGCATAAGCTACAACTTTGCCCTCTTGCATCAACACACAACCAAGCCCAACACCGGAAGCATCGCTGTACATCACAAACTCTTTACCCGAGATGGGTTGAGTAAGTACAGGAGCTTCCACTAGTAACTTCTTCAACTGCTCAAAATAAGCCTGACATTTATCCGACCACTCAAACTTAACTCCTTTCCTCAACAACCTCGTCATCAGAGCAGCAATTACTGAGAAACCCTTCACAAACCTACGAAAGTAACCCGCCAAACCAAGAAAAATCCTCACTTCTAGAACATTCCTAGGCGCTTTCCAATCCATAATTACCTCAGTCTTAGACGGATCCACTTGAATACCCTTAGCCGAAATAATATGACTGAAGAAAGACACTTCCCGAAGTCAGAAGTCACACTTACTAAGCTTCGTAAATAACTGATGCTCTCTCAGAACTTGCAAAACCAACCCGAGATGCTTCTCATGCTCACTCTCATCCTTGGAATAAACCAAGATATCATCTATGAACACTACTATAAATCGGTCAAGATATGGCCTGAACACTCGGTTCATCAAATCCATAAAAGCCGCAGGTGCATTGGTTAAACCAAACAGCATCACTAAAAACTCATAATGGCCATACCTAGTCCGAAATGCAGTCTTAACCACATCAGCATCCTGAACTCGAAGCTGGTAATAACCCAACCGAAAATCAATCTTCGAAAAGACACCCGGACCTCGGAGCTGATCAAATAAATCCTCAACTCTAGGCAAAGGATACTTGTTCTTAACTATGACCTTATTAATTTGCCTATAGTCGATACACATTCTCATAGAACCATCCTTTTTCTTAACAAACAGAACCAGAGCGCCCCATGGAGATATGCTAGGCCGAATAAACCCCTTATCCAATAGCTCTTATAGCTGAGTTTTGAGTTCTCTCAACTCTACAGGAGCCATCCGATAAGGTACTTTTGATATGGGAGTAGTACCCGGCACTATCTCTATGGATAACTCCACCTCCCTCTCCGGAGGCAAACCAGACAACTCGCTCGGGAACACATCACCAAACTCTCGAACAACTGGGATATCCTCAATACTAACTTGATCCCGCTTAGAATCCAATATCACTGCCAGAAAAGCCTTACAACCCTTCCTAATGAATCTCTTAGCTTGCATTGCGAAAATCACATTGCTCAAGGAGCTAGGACCCAAACCTTTAATGATAACAGAAGACCGTTCTCTATCCCCAAGAACAACTATCTTCCCATGATAGTCAACCACTGCTCGATGCTTACCCAACCAGTCCGTACCCAAAATCAAATCAAACTCTTTGAAAGGCAACTCAATCAAATCTGCTGGAAACTCAACTCTCTCAACCAACAGGGGACAATTCCTATACATTCTACTCATATTGACACTATGCCCTAAAGTACTGGTCACACATATCTCATAGTCTAACTGATCTACCTCATGCAACTTATCAATTATGTTATCGATGCACAAATATGAGTGTGTGGAACTAGGGTCAATTAGAGCATATAATTCAATGTCATGGAGTAGGAACTTACCGGCTATCACATCTGGAGCATCCTGCTCCTCCCGAGCTCTCATTGCATATGCTCTAGCTGGGACTGGCAAAAGATGCTCAACTGACTCTGATGCAGCACCCTCTCTAGGCCGACCGCCTTGACCTCTTCCACGGCCTCTACCACGACTAGCTTGAGTAGCATTCGAACCAACTCTACTGGCCTCTTGCTGATCACCCAAAGCCTCATTCGATCTTGGACAATTGGCTAAAAAGTGCTCGGTGCTCCCACAGCAGAAACACCCACCTGTGAGCCACCTACACTCACCTCTGTGCCGCTTGTTACAATGAGAACATTCTGGTAACATCTCAGTCCTTCCACCCGAATTAACTCTACCAGAACCAGATACTATAGCTAAACCCTGTCTTCTACCTCTCGTAGCCGGGCCTGAAGATGACTCATCTTGTAGGTTCCTTGACCTCTTACCCGAGGATGAATAAGATGAACCTCCACGAGAGGGGTTTCTCCTCTGAGCCCTCTCTCTCAAAATAGATTCTGACCTCTCAGCCCGCACAGCATCTTGCACAATCTTGTAATACCCCACTCCCGGAGTACCCATCAAATAAATCAACATCGCCCGCAGCGACTCATTCAAACCGGCCTCAAAATGCCTACACCTAAACTCCTCTGTCAAAATACCTTCTGGTGCATACTTCGCCAAACGGTTAAATTCCTTCTCAAAATCAGATACAGACATCGCTTTCTACTTCAAACTCAAGAACTGAGCCCACTTAGCATCCTTGTATGTCTGAGTCATATACTTACTTGTGAACTCTCTTTCAAAGAAATCCCATGTAATTGGATCAGGCAACTGAGGATGCCTACAAACCAACTCCCACCATTCATATGCAGACCCTTGCTGCAATGCCACTGCACACTCCACTCGCTAATCAGGAGGACACCAAACCTCCCTCAAAGCACGCTTCACCATATCAATCCATTTCTTAGCCAAATCTGATTCATCCAAACCCGTTCCAAAGAAGTCTTCTGCACCCGCTCTTCTCATACTCTCAGTAGGGGCTCTAGAGGCATTCACTCTCTCCAAGACTCTAGCCATGTCCTATGAGAGCCTAAACATAGCTTCGAAGGGCATGTTTGCGGCCTCGGGCTGGACCCTAGCAGGTTGAGCCGATACAGAAATCGAAGGATCAACAGCTTGTGGATTCACGCTTTCAGCTGACCCCACAAGTGACCCCCGAACAGAGCCAGAATCCATCTAAAATAAATAAGACAACCGCATCAGCTAATACAGTCCTAAATATATACGCATCCATACATAACAATGACAACAAAATTCCCAGAAACGCCTAAACCTAGGCTTTGATACCAAAAACTATATCACCCCTACCCATACGTAGGCGAACCCATCCGGATTGGAGTGAGGTGCCGTAGGAGCAGGCGTGTCACACCAAACAGATCGATATAAAGTAAACATTCATACATCAAAAGTACAAGAGAATACAGCGTAGATTAAAACTTTAGAGAAACAACAACTGATCATACATTAATAAAACAAAATCATTACAATAATGTTCTGATCAATTGCCAAAACAGTATAAGTACATAACCAAAATATACAATGCGGAAGCTTACAAAATTACTGATACAATGAGAGTTCTATACAAGAAGAAGCATCATAAAATACTATAAAAATAAGCCCTAGCACTAATTCCTTCTGTGTTTGCTTGACTGGCGGCGACTCTCCCAAAACACAGCACCTTCCGCACCTAGACGGATAAAACACCGTGCTAAGCGATAACTCTTAGTGGGGAAACACACAACAAAAGAGTGGACGGCCATTCACAATGGTCGTCAAAGCATAACACATACGATATGACATATGCGGATAATCATGTCAGATATATAATCATACTCGCATAATATAAACATAAATTCAGAAGCTCATATCCATATTCATATACATATCAACTGACTTCGCATACTTATCATTATGTGCATTCGAATATCATATTCTTGTAATCATATCAAAGCAGAACAAAACAAACAGAGCACCTGCTGACACACAATAGTGGATAACGAGTATACAGCGATGGTACCTTACGGGTACAAATCGAACAGTGACGGTACCTTATGGGTACGAATCGAAAACCATTGTATTTTATCACATTCAAAACATTTTATAAAGGGGACCTTAAACAAGATCCAAATACATTCAGGGATCGTGAGAATCCAAACGAGGACCTAATCGGGGTCCAAACAAAATCGAGGTCTACAGCTAAAAGACTCTATTAGGCATGCCTAACTATCCACTAGACTGACTCTTGCAGGTCATGCGTAATCCAAATCATGTTCAAAAACACAGCATATAATTTATCATGGATAACATGTTATTTATCAAGAATAAATCATGATATTACACAGATAAGCAAAATAAGATAGCATACAGCAGTGAAAAGCCAAGAAAAGACATTTAAAATGCATTTCAGAAAAACAGAGCACGTGAGAGAAACAGGGCATACTGGAGTTACTGTCGCAATCGTGACAAAGTCGCACTTGTGACAAAATGGCCAGGGACGTGAACAACCTTCACGGAGGGTTGCTCATGACTCATGAGCATGGCTCACAACTCGTGAGCATTGCTCACGATGCTCACATCTCGTGAGCATGGCTCACGACTCGTTAGCATTGCTCACGATGCTCACAAGCTCTCAGCCTTCAGACGCGAGAGCTGGAAATTCCATTCTGTCACTCTCGCGATAGCATCGGATTTCCATTTGTCAACAAAAACGCAGGAATCCCAAAAAATTCAAATCAAAACCATTTTCACCCAAATAAAACTTAAACTCCAACTTACCTCAAAATAAGCCTTCCAAACACCATAACAAAGATAAAACAACATATTTCCACAATTAATTACAATCAATTTATCAATTCACAAATCAATATCTCAATAATCATAGAACCAGAAAATTCTGCAGCAAAGTTCAATCAACTTCACATTTGATTCAATAATTCAATAATTACGCAACATAACTCATCAAAAATCAAAACCCATATCATATATACCAATATAAGCCTATTTACACATCATAAATTTTTAGAAATTCATGCATATCTCAAAATCCACATATGAACATCAATTCAAAGAAAGTTCCCGAACGTCATACTCTTATGCTCTAATCTAATGAGCACCACTTCCCGATGCCTTCTCCTTCCCTTTAGGATCACGATGAGGCTCAACCAACAAAACAAACCCACAAATCACACAAACAACAAACCCTTGATCAAAACTGAGACACCCCTTACCCATACTTAGGCGATCCCATCCGATAAGAAGTGAGACGCCGTAGGAGTAAAGGTGCCACCATACAGATACATAATATACATACATACATACATAAACATACATACCTAAAATTAAGGGTAAATTAAAACTTTGCAACACCAATCATGGAAAAACTGATCATGCATTAATATAATGAAAACATTACATTACTGTTCTGATCAACTGAAAGATACAACAGATAATTACAAATCCCAAAATACATATACAAAAGCGGAGGCTATTACAAAACCATATAAAAGAGTTCTATACAAAAAGAATCCTCAAACTACAAAAATAAAGCCCTACGCTAAGACCCTGCTGTGTTGGCTTTGATGGTGACGACTCTCCCAAAAGCGATTCCTTCCGCACCTGCACGGGCAAACACACCGTGCTAAGCGATAAACGCTTAGTGGGAAACACACATATAGCATAAGGACAACCATTCACAACGGTCGTTAAGGCAATTCACATACGTACTTCGTGTACAAACGATAATCATGGCATGACAATAATAATAAACTCATGCGCACATACATAAAGCCATTGATCAGAAGATTCATAACAATAATCATATTCTCATAATCGATTACACTTTTCACCATTGAATCCATAAGGATATAACATATGTTTTCCCATATAACAATTCATACAAAACACCTGCTGACCCGAGGGAGTGGATAACGAGTATACGGACAGTACTTTACGGGTACGAGCCGATACGGACAGTACTTTACGGGTACGAGCCGATAAAACAAATTTTCATTTAACTTTTCGAAACATTACAAAGGGGATCTTAAACAAGATCCTTTTAGATAAGGGTTCGCGAGGAACCATTCGGGGACCTGATCGGGGTCCAAACAGAAATAGAAGCTGCAGCAAAGACTCTATTAGGCATGCCTAACTATCCACTTACTAGACTCTAGTAGGTCATACATAAGCCAATCAATCCATTTCATAACTTCTAAAATCATCATCATAAAATGAGCATAATCATATCATAGTTACACTTGCATATTATTTATAGAATACCAAGCATAAATCTCATAACTGCTAAAGAAAACTGAAGTTCAAGTCACACGCAATGAAAGAAAACTCATTCAGCATACAAGGGACTGTCGCGATCACGACGTCTGTCGCGCTCGCGACAGAGACCAACGTCTCTTCGCTACGCACACGTGACGAATTTCGCGACCGCGAGGAGGACGGAAGGGCCAGGCTCTGTCGCACTCGCGACGGTTGTCGCGATCGCCACAGAGGACAATTGGTGCTGTCGCGGGCTCGCGATAGATCGAGTGCTCGCGATAGCACTTGGCCAACGATACGCAAGGCTCCCAACACCGCTCTCTGTCGCGATCGCTCCCAACACCGAGGCTCCCAACACCGCTCTCTGTCGCGATCGCGTTAGCGTCGGGTTTTCAAAAATCTGTAGAAATTCTGCAGATTTTCCTCTTCCAATTCCTCACCCAACATCACAGAACTCAACCAAGAGTCACTTACCTAAATTCCAGCCATCCAAAAGCATCAACAACCATAATACAACATTTATTAACAATAAACTTCATACAATCCATTAATTTACACATTCAATTTCAAGAATCAATCAAAAACCCAATTTATGCATCAAACCACATCAATTCCAAAATTATCATAATTAACTCAAAAACTTGCAAGTTCCACATTCCAAAACAAAGACCCATATCATACATACCATAACAAAAGCATATTTCAACTCAAATTTCCAGAAATCATCAAGAACACATTTACATGCAAAGATAAGAAATTCCCAAACCTCAAAAATTCCCACTCTGGTTCACGAGAAGGTTCAACTAAGCACAAAACAACATAACACACAAACACAAAATCCAACTTCAAACCCAAGTCCGAAAATAAGAAAAAGAGAAGAAGATGGAGAACCAAATGAAGAAAAGAAGAATAAATACAGTAGATTTACCTTTAAAATACTATGCAATGAGCAATTTCCACCACTAGAGGCTTGAATCTAAGCTAGGGCACTTAAGAGAGTGCAAAGGAGGAAGAAGAAGGAGAAGAAGAAGGAACGGGAAATGGGTTTCAAAATCTGATTTTTCCCCTTTTTCATCTTTTTCTCTTTCCCACTTTACACTTGTCAATCATCTAGTGGAGGAGATTACTCACTCACACCCTAACCTAGTGCACCACATGCACACAATGAGACACCCTAATAATGCATCCTACTCATGTATGAGCAACACACACAATTAATCCACTAGTGCATATCCTACTATGGTGCACTCAACCACACATAATGAAACTCTCATGAATACCCACTACAATGGTGCGCTTGGGCACACACAATCCTGTCCCAACTAATTCACACCAAAGCACCATGCATGCACCCACATGCAAGAGAAACTCTTAAAATATGTAATATTACCAAAATGCCCTTATTATAAAAAACTTATGCAAATGCACACATAAACATATGTGGCTCATTCAACTAGGGGGCAAACGGGGTGTGACAACTCTCCCCTACTAACAAGAATTTCGTCCTCGAAATTCTCACCTGAACTGAATAATTGCGGGTACTACAATCTCATCGACTCCTCCGGCTCCCAAGTTGCTTCCTCAACCCCATGGTGACTCCACAAAACCTTGACCAAAGGAATCTACTTATTCCTCAACTGTCTTTTTCCCGAGCTAGGATAGCTCTAGGCTCCTCATCGTAGGAAAAATCTGACTGCACTTGAACTTCTTGAACTGATAACACATGGGAAGGATCCGATCTATACCGACGGAGCATCAAAATGTGAAACACATCATGAAGCTTTGACAATTCCATCGGCAAAGCTAATCTGTACGCCACCGGACCAACTCTTGCCAACACCTCATACGGACCAATAAAACGAGGACTAAGCTTTCCTTTCTTTCCAAATCGAAGCACTTTTCTACAAGGAGACACTTTAAGAAAAACCTTGTCCCCAACTTCAAACTGTACATCCTTTCTCTTCAGGTTGGTGTGACGCGCGCCGGGTCCCCGCGGCCGCCCATTCTGACCGCCCGCACGTGGGCGATCGGGGCAATTGCGGGTCCGTCAACAGCTTGCGATAAATCGCAAGTGCGTCTATGTTGGGCAACAAAGAGGTTTCATGGAGTCGCCACCCAATAGAATATTGGGAAAGTTTCTCTCGCCTCGGAGAGCCTAAGACTTGCACATTTTATCCATATTGGGCCATGAGGCCTAGGATTAACGTCTAAATCTCGTGGCACAAGAGGTGTCTTGGAGGATAACCTCTAGCCTCTTGAGCCCAAAGACCAGAGCAGGGTTCGGGACTTCTCATTTATTCGTACCTTGATTAAGTTTACAATTGAGTTTTGAATTTATTAGTTTGCTCTCTCTCCACACAATGCAAGTTTGGTTCAAGCCCAATTTATTCACGTATTTAAAACAATAGATAAACAAATAAATAAAATAATAAAGAATTAAATCAAATAAATTACAATAATACTAGGAGCGGAATACAACTCCCATTTATAAATGTACTATACATGCATAAAACGGGTTATTCATTTATTTTGAGGACTTTGGTCCCCGCATGTGTTTATTATGGAAAACCATTTTCATGTGATAATTTTATTGGGTAAAAATAGGACATTGGTCCAAAGTTTTATTTAGCAAACATTCTATTTAGTAGAAAACATTTGTGTGGTGGTTCTTTTAAACACGGTCGAAAAATCATTTATTATTACAAACCACAAATAAATAAAATACAATAGAATAGTAATTACGTATTTCTAAATAAATAAATAAATGAATACATAAATAATTGCATAAATAAATAACAATAATAATAACAATAATCAATAATGATAATAATAATAAAACATAAAATTAAATAATCACAAATCAATTAAATAACAACATCAACATAAAATTAACACAAATTAGACAATAATAATAATATCAATGATAATAATAATAATAATATTAAATAAATATAAATAATAACAATAATAAATAATAATAATAATATTAATAATAAATCAGAATAATGAATAAATATAATAATAATATTATAATGATAATAATAATAATAATAACAGAAATTAAATAAATATATATAATAATTATAATAATAATAATAATAATATTAATAAATCAGAAATTAAATAAATAAATATAATAATAATAATAATATATTAATAAATCAGAAATTAATAATAATAATAATAATAATAATAATAATAGGGAGAGGGGATTTACCTCGCCGGAGCGGCAGTGACGGACACCACCTCCACCGGAAGCTAGATCACCGCACGCTGAGCTCCTCGCCGGTGTCCACGCGCCGGAAAACGTCACAGGCTCGCCGAAAAACGCTCCCGAAGTCTCGCCGCCATCTCCCTCCGATTTGCTTGTTGCCGGCGATTGGGGGCAGATAACCGGTGCCGGAGGTTTCGTCCGGCTGTGGGGAAGCTAGCTCCGCTGCGCGTGGCGCCAGCCGACGCCGGAGGCGGCGCCGGCCACCTCTCCTTCCTCTCCCCTTTTTCTCTTTTCTTCTTTCTCGGTGGTCTGCGTGGGTTTGGTTTCCAGGTCTCCCTCTTTTCCTCTTTTCTTATTTCCCTTACTCACTCTTTCACTTTCTCTTTTCTTTTTATTTTCTTTTCTATTTGCTCTTTCTTACTTGCTCTTATGGCCGGCCACCTTCTCTGTTCTTGCTCTCTCCTCATTATTCTCTCTTTTCTTTGCTTTTTCTTTGCAATCCGAGAGCCCTTTCTCTTTTCTTTTTCTTTCTCTCCTCTTTCTTTTTTCTTTTCTTTTCTTGCTCTTCTCTCTTTGATCTGCCGGCCTCCTTTCTAATTTCCTCATTCTTTTCTTTTTATACACCCTTAATTAGGGCTAAGGGCACAAGAATAATTTCCTCCACAATTCCCTCCTTTTCTCCTTTTCTTAATTTTAATTAATTTAATTCTAATAATACACATACATACTAATTTAATCAAACATCATACATATTAATTAAACATTACACACATTAATTAATCTACTTAATATATAATTTATCTAATTAATTAAACATTTTACATTTTAACTAATTAATTAACTAATTAATCTTTAATTTTACATACATTTTAATTAATACAATAATATTAACTAATTAACTAATTAATTAACAAACAACATCAACTAATTAAATTTTACACATACACATATTTATATATTATCACATATATTATTTTTTTGGGAGGGAATAATCAAGGATCAAAAATCACCGTTTTCATTTTATGCCGGACTCGGGACCCGGTGTCTACAGTTGCCCCCAATTTTGGAGAAGCTAGTGCATAGACACCTAGGTGAGCCAAAATTCAAAGAGGAAGAGAGAAGGGATTACATACCTGCCTTCTTACCGAGAGTCGGATAGAGAGATGCCTCCTCAAAGGATTTAGAGATTTTGCCTCCTCAGAGGACTTTGAGAATTTTGCCTCCTCAGAGGACTTGGAGAATTTGCCTCCTCAGAGGATCAGAGGACTTTGGAAATTTGCCTCCTCAGAGGACTTTGAGATTTTGCCTCCTCAGAGGACTTTGGAAATTTTCCTCCTCAGAGGACTTAGAGAATTTTGCCTCCTCAGAGAACTTTGAGAATTTGCCTCCTCAGAGGACTTCGAGATTTTGCCTCCTCAGAGGACTTTGAGAATTTACCTCCTCAGAGGACTTCGAGATTTTGCCTCCTCAGAGGACTTTGAGAATTTGCCTCCTCAGAGGACTTTAGGATTTTGCCTCGTCAGAGGACTTTGAGAATTTTGCCTCCTCAGAGGATTTTGAGAATTTTGCCTCCTCAGAGGACTTTGAGATTTTGCCTCCTCAGAGGACTTAGAGAATTTGCCTCCTCAGAGGACTTTGAGATTTTGCCTCCTCAGAGGACTTTGAGAATTTACCTCCTCAGAGGATTTAAAGGTTTTGGTGGATGCGCCGAGTCTGCTCCAGACTTACAAAACGCGAATTACACTGAATCGCTACCAAGATTCGAAGTGTTTGCACTGAATCGCTACCAAGATTCAAAGTGCGAGGGTTGCTCTCTTGAGCTGCACCGAGTCTGCTCCAGACTTACAAAGTGCTGATGATGATGATGCGCCGAGTCTGCTCCAGACTTACAAAATGCGGGGGTTGCTCTCTTGAGCTGCACCGAGTCTGCTCCAGACTTACAAAGTGCTGAGATTGTTCTTCTGAAATGGATGTCCTTCCGGACTGGGTGTCCTCCTGGACTGCCCTTCTGAGCGGTCATTCAGATATTTTCTGCAAAATCAGATGCACAAAATATACACAAGAAGTCGTATGCATGATGTTGTGTGGGATTTGTCTCCTTAGGGAGCTTAGGGAATAGGCCTCTTCAGAGGGCTTCGAGATTTGCCTCCTCAAAGGACTACACGTTTCTGATAACTGCCCCCTGAGAGGTCTTGGGTTGCTTGTCTTGATTGATGGATGGAATGATGTCGCCACTTGGATTCTACCGGTGTCCGTGTCGAGTCTCTTTTTCTGCAAGACTTAGAAAGGCAAATATGCATAAAAAATTGTGAGCATGCACGTGAGATGCGTATGTATGCAGCAATGCAGTATAAAAATTCATCTAAGTGGATTTGGAGGCGACAGCCAATTTGATTGCAATTTGCAGTAAGATCAGTGCCTTCTGGAATTGCCTTTGAATTTCATGCTCTTTGGGGATCATGAGGTTCTCGTCTGAAACCTGTAGTCATTATTTTAAGGTAGTGCGTCCCTCGTGGATTTTCGCACTAGCTTTTCTTGGCGGGAAATGCGTCCTTCCGGATTTTCACATGACCCTGTGCCTTATTTTTGCCTGGAATGGACCCAATCCAACCCAGCGGTTTTTTTTTCTTTTCTTTTTTCTTCTTTTTTCTTTCTTTTTTTTTTTTTTAGGGACAGACTGCCTATTTTCAGGTTTTCATCCTGTCCCTTGGCCTAACTTTTGCTTAGAGCGCCAATTACGGTTTTCATCTCTAACGGCCTTTTTTCTTTTTTTTCTTGTTTTCTTTTTCTTTTTCTTCTTCTTTTTTTTGTACATCAGATGAACTATTCTGGTTACATCAATACCATTGCATAAATGCACATATTTCAATTTGATTTCATAATATATGATCATTATTTGGCATTAATCCCAAGATACAAAACCTCATCCAATCTCGGGATGGATCTTGAAAGCATCAAACTCCTGTTATCAATCTGCTCTCTTTTTGATTCTCATGATTGAATATTTTCTCTCTGCTCTCATTTAATCTTTTGAATGCAAATTCTAGAAGCAACGTCGGAGACGAGACTTAACTCAAATGCATGAATGCACTCATGGCTTCTCGCTTGAAGCTCAAGAAACACCATAGGCCTCTTCTTACGTACCAAACCTTATTAAAAGGTCATCTCCGCTAATTGGATAAGACTGAACCCAGAATCAAAAGGTCTTACTTTGGTTGTAATTTCAGGCTTGGGTAGATGGCTGTCAAAGAAAGATCAGGTCGCTAGAGAAAAATGGCCGCGATATTTTCTCGACTGATGGATGAACCGTTCTCGGCTCAAAAGTATTCTTGAATTTGGACTCGATAACATTCTAGCTCCTCGAGATCAGAAGGTCAATTACTGAAACTAGTCAATTGGTCACCATTTTGAGCTCTCTTTTTTATTCTTCTTTTTTTTCTTTTCTTTGCTTCTTTTTCTTTTTCTTCTTTTTTTTTTCTTTTTAATTTTTGCTTTCTTTTTTCTTTTTCTTCTTTTTGCTTTCGCTTCGTTTTTTTTTTTTTTAGCTCATGCCTTTCATGCATGACTAAACCCTCTTTCCAAAGTCTGAACTTGCTCTTATCAAGGCAATTTTTTTTATAGTCCAAAGAATTGTTCAAATGTACATCCATCAGTTTTAGAGCGGCCACTCTTCTAAGGGGAAGCCAAAATCATTTTAGGCGATGGGGTAGTTTTAATGTGTGTAACAACAAAACTGGCACGCATTCAGCATACCTCCATAAAGGCTCAACGGGCTAGCAAGCGGTTGCAGAACAAGGGTAGGAAGTAGTCATTTAGAGAGCTATACAAAGAAAAGATTGCCTAAATCATTTTCCAGATTCTGTCTTATCCAGAGATCGCTTCGACGGGTAATCAGAAAGGTTCTAGTGCTCTTAGTGAGTTTTCATCCAATCTCCTAATTGCAACTAGTTTTTTCTTTCTTATTTTTATTTTCTCTCTAAATTTCTCTCTCTACAGGAGTTATATCAGATGCCATCAAGATTTTCTTTGAATTTTTCAAAGTTCCAAGATTAAATGTAGTAGTATTAATTGAATTAATGTCAAAATGAATGAATGTATCATGATCATAAGAAATGAAATCATTAGAAATAATATACAAATACACAAAAACATTGTTCATCTGTCATCAGCTTTTATTTCCCCATCTTCTCTGGGTCAGCAATTTCTTTATTGTTGATCAGATCTTGAATTCAATCCCTCAGAATTTAGCATTGATCCGTTAAATGGCCCGCGTTGGTGGGCTGCTATGTCCTCAATCTCATCTTCTTCCACAAAATCCTCCTCGGGATTATCAACCCTTGCCCTTCTTGGCTCAACAGGTGCAGCTTCATTCCAGCAGGCGGTTCAACTTGCCCCCGAGGAGGGACTGCTGGTACTTGTTGAGCAATAGGCGGCTGCAGAATAGGAGGTGCTTGTGCAGCAGGGGGATGGGCAATTCTTTCGACCATAGCACCCATCATATCTAGCATTCTTCGTTCGAATTCATCCAACCTCCAAGCAAGATCTTGAGTGGTTGGGTTTCCAGTTTCGTCCGCCATGGAGGATGAGGTACTAGATGTCGAGAGTGGCTCAGGATCCCAATCGAGCACTAATTCAAGCAATCCAAAGGGTGAGTCTGGCCTTACTAATCGATCGTCAGGACCTCTAATCCACTTGGATGAATTTATGATGGCTGAAAATTTAAATTATTAGAATGATGCGTGTATGACAATATACAATGCATGATCGTGAATTATGCCGATGGAGTGAAAAAATCAATAAATTGCAATGCGATGCAATGCATGAAAAAGTTATATTCAAGATGGTATATGCACATGAAAAATAATATGTAGGCAAAAGGATATATACACAATATGAAATGTATATATTTTTTATTTTATTTACTTTTTCATTTTATATATTTATTTAATTTTTTTTTTATTTTTTTTTTACATGAATGACATGTGATGTATGTGCATGTTGTGCAGCATTCACAGCCACATGCAAATAGGCATATCCTTCCAACCTTATTTCTCCCACACACGTGGTCGTGCGGTCCCTTTCCTAGGTGAGCTTTATCCAAGGGTTAACAGGGAACCCAATGGACGCGTATAGTGTAAGGTGAGGGGCCGACAGCATAACAACTCTTAATTTAAAGCACATGCGCATGGATGTTTGGCCATTATATATTTAAACAATTCGATTAAATCAAGATAAGCCCATCGGGGCATGAAAGCTTTTGATGAAAATCATCTGATTCAATTGATTTTGTTCAATATATGACGGCCCAATTAGCAAGCACGATATTATGGTACATGTCACCTAGTGGAGATTTCTATTGCCATTACATGAGCTTTGGTCAAAAGGTGGTGTTACTTTGAGGCTACCCAAGCATGATCCCTGCCGACGGGTCTAGCTCATCACGAGCGTAACGACCGATCGGGTTACCATTTGATATACCATGATGGTACGAGACTTGGGCTGGTGATTATCCTTAACACTTCCCCAAATTGAGTGAAAATGAGGTCGTGCTTCGGGAACGCACCGGGACTGATAAAGGGACCAAACTAGCATAGATCTAAGGCTCTAATGCGATGTAATGCAATTTTGAGAGAAGAGCGAAATTTATAAACTAAAACTAAATTGTAAATTTTAATCAAGATACTTTCGAATCGAAGTCTCAAATACCTCCCCAGCGGAGTCGCCACTGTGACGCGCGACGGGTCCCCGCGGCCGCCCATTCTGACCGCCCGCACGTGGGCAATCGGGCCAATTGCGGGTCCGTCAACAGCTTGCGATAAATCGCAAGTGCGTCTATGTTGGGCAATAAAGAGGTTTCATGGAGTCGCCACCCAATAGAACATTGGGAAAGTTTCTCTCGCCTCGGAGAGCCTAAAACTTGCACATTTTATCCATATTGGGCCATGAGGCCTAGGATTAACGTCTAAATCTCGTGGCACAAGAGGTGTCTTGGAGGATAACCTCTAGCCTCTTGATCCCAAAGACCAGAGCAGGGTTCGGGACTTCTCATTTATTCGTACCTTGATTCAGTTTACAATTGAGTTTTGAATTTATTAGTTCGCTCTCTCTCCACACAATGCAAGTTTGGTTAAAACCCAATTTATTCACGTATTTAAAACAATAGATAAACAAATAAATAAAATAATAAAGAATTAAATCAAATAAATTACAATAATACTAGGAGCGGAATACAACTCCCATTTATAAATGTACTATACATGCATAAAACGGGTTATTCATTTATTTTGAGGACTTTGGTCCCCGCATGTGTTTATTATGGAAAACCATTTTCATGTGATAATTTTATTGGGTAAAAATAGGACATTGGTCCAAAGTTTTATTTAGCAAACATTCTATTTAGTAGAAAACATTTGTGTGGTGGTTCTTTTAAACACGGTCGAAAAATCATTTATTATTACAAACCACAAATAAATAAAATACAATAGAATAGTAATTACGTATTTCTAAATAAATAAATAAATGAATACATAAATAATTGCATAAATAAATAACAATAATAATAACAATAATCAATAATGATAATAATAATAAAACATAAAATTAAATAATCACAAATCAGTTAAATAACAACATCAACATAAAATTAACACAAATTAGACAATAATAATAATATCAATGATAATAATAATATTAACATAATAATATTAAATAAATATAAATAATAACAATAATAAATAATAATAATAATATTAATAATAAATCAGAATAATGAATAAATATAATAATAATATTATAATGATAATAATAATAATAATAACATAAATTAAATAAATATATATAATAATAATAATAATAATAATAATAATAATAATATTAATAAATCAGAAATTAAATAAATAAATATAATAATAATAATATATTAATAAATCAGAAATTAAATAAATAATAATAATAATAATAATAATAATATTAATAAATCAGAAATTAAATAAATAAATATAATAATAATAATAATATATTAATAAATCAGAAATTAATAATAATAATAATAATAATAATAATAATAATAATAATAATAATAATAATAGGGAGAGGGGATTTACCTCGCCGGAGGCTCACCGGAGCAGCAGTGACGGACACCACCTCCACCGCACGCTGAGCTCCTCGCCGGTGTCCATGCGCCGAAAAACGTCACAGGCTCGCCGGAAAACGCTCCCGAAGTCTCGCCGCCATCTCCCTCCGATTTGCTTGTTGCCGGCGATTGGGGGCAGATAACCGGTGCCGGAGGTTTCGTCCGGCTGTGGGGAAGCTAGCTCCGCCGCGCGTGGCGCCAGCCGACGCCGGAGGCGGCGCCGGCCACCTCTCCTTCCTCTCCCCTTTTCTCTTTTCTTCTTTCTCGGTGGTCTGCGTGGGTTTGGTTTCCAGGTCTCCCTCTTTTCCTCTTTTCTTATTTCCCTTACTCACTCTTTCACTCTCTCTTTTCTTTTTATTTTCTTTTCTATTTGCTCTTTCTTACTTGCTCTTATGGCCGGCCACCTTCTCTGTTCTTGCTCTCTCCTCACTATTCTCTTCTTTCTTTGCTTTTTCTTTGCAATCCGAGAGCCCTTTCTCTTTTCTTTTTCTTTCTCTCCTCTTTCTTTTTTCTTTTCTTTTCTTGCTCTTCTCTCTTTGATCTGCCGGCCTCCTTTCTAATTTCCTCATTCTTTTCTTTTTATACACCCTTAATTAGGGCTAAGGGCACAAGAATAATTTCCTCCATAATTCCCTCCTTTTCTCCTTTTCTTAATTTTAATTAATTTAATTCTAATAATACACATACATACTAATTTAATCAAACATCATACATATTAATTAAACATTACACACATTAATTAATCTACTTAATATATAATTTATCTAATTAATTAAACATTTTACATTTTAACTAATTAATCTTTAATTTTACATACATTTTAATTAATACAATAATATTAACTAATTAACTAATTAATTAACAAACAACATCAACTAATTAAATTTTTCACATACACATATTTATATATTATCACATATATTATTTTTTTGGGAGGGAATAATCAAGGATAAAAAATCACCGTTTTCATTTTATGCCGGACTCGGGACCCGGTGTCTACAGTTGGCATAAGACTTCTGACGATCCTTGGCCACTTTCAGATTCCATTGCACAACTTGAATCTTTTCCTCAGTATCTCTAACTAGATCTGGCCCAATAACTGACCTCTCAGATAACTCTGTCCAATAAACTGGGGTCCGACACTGACGTCCATGCAGAACCTCATACAGTGACATACCAATGCTCGACTGAAAACTGTTGTTGTAGGCAAACTCCATCAATGATACATACCTGTCCCAACTACCCGGGAAGTCCAAAACACAAGCCCTCATCATATCCTCTAAGATCTGAATCATACGCTCGGACTTACCATCTGTCTGAGGATGAAATGTTGTACTAAACTTTAGCTTGGTACCCAAAGCTCGCTGCAATTCCTTCCAGAACTTAGATGTGAACCTTGGGTCTCTATCAGAAACTATGGACAAAGGCACTCCATGCAACCGAACTATCTCATCCACATAAATACTGGCCAATCTATTCATCGGATAGTCCATCCTAACCGACAAAAAGTGAGCGGACTTCGTGAGTCGATCCATAACAACCCAAACAGAATCATGCCTTCTCTGAGTCAAAGGCAATCCGGAGACAAAATCCATAGCGATGTCATCCCATTTTCACTCTGGGACGGACAAAGGCGTAAGCAATCCAGAAGGAACCTGGTGCTCAGCCTTGACCTGCTGACAAGTCAGGCACTTGGATACAAATTCCACTATATCCCTCTTCATACCAGACCACCAAAAGAATTGCTTCAAATCCCGATACATCTTCACACTGCCCGGATGCATGGTGAAAACTGAACTATGTGCCTCATCCAAAATCTTTCTTCTTAACTCTTCACTATCCGGTACACACAAACGGTTTCTAAATAGAAGAACCCCATCCTTAACCGAAAACTCTTACTGCTTGCCCAAACTGAATTCTTGCACAATTCGCTGAAACTTCTCATCAACCTTCTGAGCATCAACTATCTGCTGTCTCAAAGTAGGCTTGACCCTCAACTGAGCTATCAAAGCCCCATCTGAACCAAACCTCCATCTGAACCATCTAAAAAATAAGGCAGAAACTGACTTCCTACTCAACGCATCTGCGACTACATTGGCCTTACCCGGATGGTAATCCACAATGCAATCGTAGTCATTAAACAGCTCTAACCAATGACGTTGCCTCATATTCAATTCCTTCTGAGTCAGAAAATACTTCAAACTCTTGTGGTCCGTAAAGATCCTGCACTTCTCACCGTAGAGGTAATGACGCCAAATCTTCAAAGCGAAGACAACCGCTGCTAACTCCAGATCATGTGTCAGATAGTTCCTCTCGTGTGGCTTCAACTGTCGAGAAGCATAAGCCACAACCTTACCTTCCTGCATCAGAACACATCCCAAACCAACACCTGAAACAACACTATACATAACAAACTCCTTACCCGAGGTGGGTTGAGTTAGTATAGGAGCTTCAACTAATAACTGCTTCAACCTCTCAAAACAGGCTTGACACTTATCCGACCATGCGAACTTAATTCCTTTCCTCAATAACCTGTTCATCGGAGCAGCAATCACGGAGAAACCTTTAACAAACCGACGGTAGTAACCCGCCAGATCGATAAAACTCCTTACTTCCTGAACATTCGTAGGCGCTTTCCAATCTACTATCGCCTCAATCTTAGCTGGATCCACTTGAATACCCTTAGCTGAAACTATATGGCCCAAAAACGACACTTCCCGAAGCCAAAAGTCACACTTACTTAACTTGGCAAACAACCGATGCTCTCTCAAAACTTGTAAAACTAACCGAAGATGCTCTTCATGCTCGGTCTCATCCTTGGAATACACCAAAATATCGTCTAAAAACACCACTACAAACCGGTCTAAGTATGGCCTAAACACTCTATTCATCAAATCCATGAATGCCGCTGGAGCATTAGTCAAACCAAACGGCATAACAAGGAACTCATAGTGGCCATACCGAGTCCGAAATGCAGTCTTAACCACATCCTCGTCCTTAACACGAAGCTGATACTACCCAGACCGAAGATCTATCTTGGAAAACACACCCGCACCTCGAAGCTGATCAAATAAATCTTCAACTCTGGGCAACAGATACTTATTCTTCACTGTGACCTTATTAATCTGCCTGTACTCGATACACATCCTCAAGGACCCATCCTTTTTCTTAATAAACAGAACTGGAGCTCCCCAAGGAGATATCCTGGGTCGAATGAACCCCTTATCCAATAGCTCTTGAAGTTGAGTTTTAAGTTCTCTCAACTTCACAGGAGCCATCCGATAAGGTGCTTTCAATACCGGTGTGGTACTCGGCATAATCTCTATGGCTAGCTCAACTTCCCTCTCAGGAGGCTGATGCGTACTCAGCAAGTGTACTGAATCGGCAAGTAATATAGTGGAATATAATTAAGACCACAAGTTATCGAACCCAAGGGACTGTGTTGTGCAAGTGTTTGACAATTAATTGTATGCTAAAGAATTCCCAATATTTTTGATGTGGTGATTGTTTAACTCAGAAAAATCAATAATCTAACTGATGATATTAATGTCTAAGAATATTAACGATTTAATAATACAGCGATTTGATCAAATAACTAAGAGATCTTGCTAAGGAATACCCATTCTCCCCAATAATATCATGTGAATACTTAATTCAACAATTTCATATACAATCAGTGAATAATCTAGCCTATACCATAGCTTGCCTTTCGGATCCAGCTTCTCTAAAATATGCATTTACCAATCCGGATGCAGCACATAAATTAGCATTATTACAGATCTTAAAGTTCTAAGTTAAATACTCCTACCATTCCGGATTCAGATATCAAACTCATTTATCTTCCACCATTCTGAACCTATTGAAATAAACATTCACAGATTTTAACTACCAATTCGGATTCATCAAATCAATGAAAGTTGATTAAAATAGAACAGAGCATGTGTATGTATTTATGGGTTGATTGCAATCAAAGTTTATCTTGGTAGATCTCCCCTTAACTTGCATTCAAACCAGCAACAACAGATAATTTCAGAGAAGATAAAACTGATGTATATTTGTATGTATTTATGAACTGATTACAATTAAAGTTTATCTTGGTAGATCTCCCCTTAACTTGTATTCAAACCAGCAACAACAAATAAAATCAGAGAATGTAAAACTGAAGTATATGCATAATACAATCCATACAAAATTATAAACATGATTTACTGGGGAATTAAGGCATCCCTTAATAAGAAATAGGATTACTCACTCATACTTGAATTAAAGACTGAATTAAATAAAGAGAAATTGATATTACCCATTTGAATCTGAAAATGAAAATCTTACAACAAACCAAACGATGTTCTTCAACTGAATCAGCTATTCCAACTTCAAAATTAAATTACAGAATTGAAATATCACTTCTAAAAATTTCCAGATCTGAAATCCTAGAGTTTATTTTTTTCAGCAAAAACTAAAAGTTCTTCTCGTTCAATCTGTTCTCAAAACTTCAAAAATAAATAATAACCTTCAACTCTCTCTGATTATTCCTCTCCGATTTAAATAACAACAGCTTAAATTTAATCCACAACTATATTAAAAATCCTAACTTAACTTACAGAGAAAATAAATTTTCTTTTTGTTTCCAGAAAAAATCCATCGACCCCCTTCCAATCTAACTTCAGTCCCTAAATAACCGTTCAAAGTTCAAAGTCAAAAAGTGGCCTTCAGAGTCTTTGATTTTGTGCAGATTTGGTTCACAACTAGGTTACACGGCGGTATGAGAGTCTCTCACCGCCGTGTAACATGCCTCTGGTCAATAATCTTGACATTTTGCTCCCTTGTCCAGTGCCGCAATTTCTGGAAATTTTACGCCTCACACGGCGGTATGAGACTTCCATACCGCCGTGTAACACCTTACGTATGGGATGATTCTCGTGGTACACGGCGGTATGGAAACCCCTTACCGCCGTGTGCTTCCCTTCTGATGCTCTCCCTTAACTTTCGTTTCACACGGCGGTGAGGAATAACCTTACCGCCGTGTAAACTACCTAAAAATGCCAAAATTAACATAAATCTTCATTTAGTGCACCAACTAACGTTAAATGACATTTTATCAAAAATTAACACAAATAACAGCTTTTAGACTAAGAAATAATCTCTAAATTCACATCAAAACATTGTTTAATTTAAACTTATCAAAATACCCCACACTTAGCTTTTGCTCGCCCTCGAGTAAAATAACTTCTTCAATTCCAGCCATCTCAATTTTCAAGCAGGAAAATGGAAATTCAGAATACCAAGCAAACACTTAGTAAATTCCACTTTAGAGTAATCTTCACTCAAACAAGTTTCAAACGAAGAAAATACAATCGAATTTCTGATGTGTGTGTGCAAAGGCCAAAACCAATGTTTTAATATTTTTCAAAACTTAAAACTTCCAGCATCAATCAATTAAGAGCAAATTTAATCAGTGCATGAATGTACTTCTGGTTTCTCACTTGAAACTCTAGAAACACCATAGGCCTCTCCTTTAGTACCGGAACCCGAAGGTCATCTCCACTGAACAAATTAAAACATAAACATGATCATTAGGTCTTAAGCAGGTTGTAATGTATGGTTCAATCGGTGATGGCTAACAAGAGAAGTTTAGGAAATCAAATGAAGATTCAGCCACTCTACCAACTAACACTGCTACCCAAAAATTTTCATCACCTACTTCCAATCTATCAACAATTGCCAAGACTTAGCTATTTCCCAAATATGAAAAAATTTTATCACCAGAGAAATAATACGATACAATTTCTTTCTCAGTCCCTATTATACCCCAATATTGTCTTCTAATAGAGGATACCCCACACTTGAATTTTGCTATACTCAGAATTAATTTTTATTTTATTTTATTTTATTTTATTTTTTTATTTTTTTTTTTATTTTTTTATTTTTTTTTAATTGCACTTAGTGGGATACTTATATCCTCTATTTTCTTGCAACTTACTTGTCAAGTAATATCCCAAAATTCTTTAATTTTTTATTACCCATTTATTTACTACTAAACACCTTATTTCAACTTTCAATGTCTTCCCAACCCAATCCTAGAGTGGCCAATTCTTAGAAAGGCTAGGCAAAAGCGTTTAAGTTAAATGGCATATTAAGTGTGTAACAAGAAAAATTTCAGAGTACGCTTTTAGCATACCAATTCAGCTCAATGAGGCTAGCAATGGAAAATTAATTCAATAGGTGGGATAAAGTTTATTTTAAGTAGCTTCTCAAAAGAATTAATGCCTAAATCATGTCAACATTTATGTCTTAATTGTTATGTCGTTTCGAAGGGTAATGTGGAAGGTTCTAGTGCTCTAAAATCTTTTTGATCAAAAGATTTCATGCTGGTTTTTCTTTATTTGTAAAAACTGGCCTAAGTGCACAATTCATGGAAATTGCAATTGTATATTTCTACTTTGAAAATTGCTAAGAAAAAAAATAACTTTAAGACAGAATCTTACTCTCTTGCCGACTAAGTGCTCTGAATGACCTTTTCAATATTAACAATTGAGCTGGAATAACAACTTAGAAATTTGTTAAGCTAAGCATGAGTTAAATTGATGAGCTCAAAACACAAAATATAACTTAAACAACCAACTACAGAAACCATTATCAAAAAGCAGAAAATATAACTTGTAAAATATAAAAGCAAAAGAAACAAAAGAAATAATAAACTTAAACTTACTAAAGTACTGCAGGGTTAGTCACATCACATCAAAGTTACACAAACTAGCTACCCCACACATAAAAACTTGCTGTCCCCAGCAAGTGATTCAAACAACCAAAAATAACAAAAGAAACAAAATAAAAGATCAGATAACTTCCCAGAAAATCAGTCCTGTGGAGGTGGTGGCGGAGGAAAGCGATCTCTCATGGTCTGATAAAACTGCTCCTGCTCCTGCCGAGAAAGATACATGGAATGCTCCAGCCTTGACAGACTCTGTGCTTGCAAAGCTAACTGCTGCTCATGCATATCTAATCGTCCCATAAGCTAAACATGTTCAGCATGGGTATCCTCCAAGAAGCTCTCCCACTGATCTAAGCGGGAATTAATTTGAGCCTGTCCAGTCTGCAAAGCCTCAAAATGGGCAGTAAACTGGGAAAAATCATAGGCTGGCATGGCTGGGGCGGGTCCTGCAGCAGCTGCACCTGCAGCCTCCTCTGGCTGCTCATCCTCTTCCTCAGCCCCTTCTACGGGCAACTGTACTCGGCCCCTTTCAATGAGGCGCAAGTATTCGTCCCTTGTGGACAATCGGACTTGTTCATGAAAATGATGATCATCTACAATGATCCTCAAATTCTTCAGCATCCTGAAATCCAGTAAATTGCTATCTCCCAAATCTGGTCCCAACGAGCTGAGGCCTACTCTCTTAGCTAATACCGTGACCACCCATCCGATCGCGATCTTCTTTACCTTCTTTGGATTAGCCTGCAAGTCTTCAAATTTTTTCCATAAGAAATAGGCTCCATTCAATCGGATCTGGTGGATCATGCAATGTAAAAATAATGCCTCAGCCTGATTCACCACGCCAGCAGCTTCAATATGTCCATAAAAAGAAAGGGCAAAAAATCGATGTAAAATCCTCAAGGCATGATCCCTCAGATGGTGTGCCTTGGAATGCCCAGTGACATATTGTGTGGCTGTTACTGGATCGTAGATTGTGGCCCACACTGCCTGCTTATTCAAGTCGGGCAGATGTCTAGCTCCATCCAATGGAAAACCCAAGGCATCTGCGAATTCATTAAAGGTTAGAGTGTGTTTTCTCTTGTTTAACCAGAATGTTACCTCCCCGGGGTCCTCCTCATCATCATTATCAATCTTGCAATCTACAGTGGCTAGAAAATCCCTTGTCAATTTCGGATGAACTCGCTCCCTTTTCTGAAAGAAGTCTGTCCATCCTATCCCCTCAATCAAATCATTGATTTCTTCATTTATCCCCAATGTCCGTAGTGCATCAAAATCAATAAATGTAGAAGGTAGGAAGGTTGCCTCTGTTAGACATTTGTATGCAATATGGCACCTTGTAGGGACCCATGATGGTATTGAGCTATTCTGAGAAGAGGATGCCTGGTCCGTTCTTGATCTTTTTGGAGCCACTGCATCAATATATAAACACAATTAGAAGGGATAAACAAGGCTTAAATTTTCAACAAAATAATAGACAAGCCCATATTTAGATAAAAACAATTTGCAATCATTAAAACTTCAATGCCACAATGAAAATCTTTAGCAAGGACAAAAGCCAGCATTTATGATAACAATGCATCCCCTAGTTCCCTTAATAGCAAGTGCACAAAAGAGATAGAATGGGAAAATCACAGCATTCGCATTGCATCATCTTACCTCAATGTAGTTCACATTCTTAAATGTTCGCAAATGTTATTTACAGCATGAGACAAATATATGGTATGGTATATGAAAGCCATAAGATTTCCCAATGATTACAGATCTATCTAACATAGAAAGGTTGAAAATCACTCATTCAGGCAATTTATCAAACACTTGGCGGGCACCAATTTTTGTATATAGAAACAGAAATTCTCATGCAATTGTTAACCCCAATTTCTCCAATTAGCAACAAACAACCCATTAAGTAAGCAAGGCAATATAATTCAAGGGAATAAAACACAAATTCAGACACCAATTTATGATATAAATCACAAAATTGTCTCATACATCTCGCCCCCCCCCCCCCCAATTAATGGAATAAAACAAAGAAAAAAAATACAACACCAAATCAGCCTCCAATTGAAAATTAAAACACAAAATCCAGCCATTAATTAAAGATTAAAGCATATAATTTACTCATTGCTTGAAGAAAGAAAGAATTAAGAGGGAAGAAATTGAAAAACACACAAATCCTAGAATAACAGAGAACAAAATTAAAAAGGAAAGAGAGAAAGAAAACTTACTTGAATTGAAGAATGAAGACTTGATGTGCAAAAGCTAGGGTTAGAATCGAATTTTACCACTTGAAAATTTTGGTCGCAGATCTTGGGTTAAAGGGATATGAGAGAGCAAAGTTCTGTTTTCAAAAAAAAATTGGCAAAAGAAACTGATGACAGGGGTTTTTTAAAAACAGGGTTTAACGTGTTACACGGCGGTATGATAATTCTTCACCGCCATGTAAAATGCCACTGTCTCAGTTATGAAAATGCTCGTTTCACACGGCGGTATGATGGTTCCTCACCGCCGTGTAAAACAAGTTTTTGAGAAAAATTAACCCTTTAAATAAGCAATAATTTCCCCAAGTACTCCAAAACATTTTTACATTATGTTCAAAAATCAATAGACCACTAAATAAAAATACAAATGACCTACAAACTAAAAATAACCAGTCTTAATAAATTAAAATAAAAGAGAATAAGAATAGAAATTAATTTAGTTCTGATTTTTAGTCTCAGCTAGACTTTGAACTCACCTTATTCGTCGTCCAATAAAATAGTCACTGCTGCACCTTCAGCGTGGTTTTCAAAATAAGGTTTTAGACGATGACCATTTACCTTAAATTCCGTGCTCCCAGGTTGTTTTCTGATCGTGATAGCTCCGAAGTCAGCTACATTTACCACTTCAAATGGTCCCGTCCACCGCGACTTCAATTTTCCAGGAAACAACCTTAATCGACTATTATACAATAGGACTTTCATACCTGGAGTGAATTCCTTTCTGATCAGTTTCTTGTCGTGCCATCTCTTCGTATTTTCCTTATACTTCTCCGCTTGTTGGTATGACCAATAGCATATTTCTTCCAACTCATTCATCTGGAGAAGTCTCTTCTCACCTGCACTCTTAACATCGAAATTCAGAAATTTAGTTGCCCAATAAGCTTTGTGTTCAAGTTCGACAGGGAGATGGCATGACTTACCATAGACTAACTTAAACGGGGATAACCCTATAGGCGTTTTGAATGCGGTTCTATAGGCCCATAAAGCTTCATCCAGCCTCAAATACCAATCCTTCCTAGATGAATTTACAGTCTTTTCTAGGATTGTTTTGAGTTCTCTATTAGAAACCTCAACCTGTCCATTTGCTTGAGCATGATATGGGGTGGTAATTTTGTGCCTCACGCCAAATTTTTTCAATAGGGCAGTAAATTGATGATTAACAAAGTGTCTGCCCCCATCACTAATTATGGCCTTTGGCGTGCCAAACATAGTGAAAATGTTCCTCCTAAGGAATTCTAGTACAATTTTGGCATCGCATGTCTTAGTAGCTATGGCTTCTACCCACTTACTCACATAATCCACAGCCACTAATATATACTCAAACCCAAAGGATATTGGAAAAGGTCCCATGAAATCTATCCCCCACACATCAAATAATTCCACTTCAAGCATATTGGTTAACGGCATTTCATCTTTCTTAGAAATATTTCCTACCCGTTGACATCTATCACATCTTTTCACAAAACTTTGAACATCTTTAAACATGGTAGGCCAATAAAAACCAGAAGATAAAATTTTTGATACCGTCCGATTTGGCCCATGATGGCCACCAGCTTCCCCACTATGACAAGCCTTAATGATTTCTCCTTTTTCTTCATCTGAAATGCACCTTCTTATTACTTGATCGGCGCACAAGCGGAATAAGTACGGGTCGTCCCAAATGTAATGTTTGGTATCAGCACGCAGCTTCTTCCTTTGTTGCCATGTAAAGTCTTTTGGCATAAAGCTTCCTGCAAGAAAGTTGGCTATATTAGCGAACCAAGGAACAGAAATCTCATGTTCAAACAAAGCACAAATATGTTCATCAGGGAATAAATCTGAAATCTCCCCTTTCTCAATGTGAGCATTTTCCAGTCGTGACAAATGGTCTGCTACAAAATTTTCTGCTCCCTTCTTATCTTTAATTTCCAGGTCGAATTCTTGCAGTAGAAGCACCCATCTGATCAGTCTTGGTTTGGATTCCTTCTTTGCAAATAGGTGTCTCAAGGCAGCATGGTCAGACCACACCACAATTCTTGTTCCCAGCAAATATGACCTGAATTTTTCGAATGCATACACGATTGCAAGAAGTTCCTTCTCCGTTGTGGTGTAGTTCATTTGAGCTCCTGTCAAAATGTGACTTGCATAATAAACCGTACAAAATACCTTCTCTCTTCGCTGCCCAAGTACTGCACCAACTGCAAAATCACTAGCATCACACATTAATTCAAAAGGCAAATTCCAATCCGGAGAAATAATCACCGGGGCTGAAATGAGCCTCTGTTTCAAAGTCTGAAAAGCCAGCATACATTCATCGTCAAAATCAAAAGAAGCATCTTTCATCAACAAATTGGATAAAGGTTTAGCAATTTTTGAAAAATCCTTGATAAACCGGCGGTAAAATCCTGCATGTCCCAAGAAACTTCTAATTCCTTTCACACTAGTTGGAGGTGGTAATTTTTCTATCACCTCTACCTTAGCCTTGTCAACCTCTATCCCCTTCTCAGAAATTTTGTGCCCAAGCACAATGCCTTCCCTTACCATGAAATGGCATTTTTCCCAATTCAGTACCAAGTTGGTCTTCTTACACCTTTCTAACACCAATTCTAAATGCCTAAGGCAGCTCTCAAAATGACTCCCATAAATGGTAAAATCGTCCATGAACACCTCCATAAATTTCTCTATGAAGTCATGAAAAATTGCCATCATACACCGCTGAAATGTAGCTGGTGCGTTGCACAGCCCGAAGGGCATTCTCCTGTATGCAAAGGTGCCATAAGCACAGGTAAATGTTGTCTTTTCTTGATCTTCTGGAGCTATGGGTATTTGCATGTAACCGGAATATCCATCTAAAAAACAATAGAATCCATTTCCTGCCAATCTTTCCAACATTTGATCAATAAAAGGTAAAGGAAAATGATCCTTTCTGGTTGCATTATTTAACCTCCTGTAGTCTATGCACACTCTCCACCCTGTCACTGTGCGTGTGGGAATTAATTCATTTTTTTCATTGGCTACTACAGTCATCCCTCCTTTCTTTGGTACACATTGGACTGGACTTATCCAATTGCTATCAGAAATGGGATAGATAATACCTGCATCAAGGAGCTTGAGTACCTCCTTTTTCACCACTTCTTGCATTGCTGGATTTAGCCGCCTTTGGGGTTGCACCACCGGTTTGAAGTCAGTTTCCATAAGTATCCGGTGCGTACAATAGCTGGGGCTGATTCCTTTTAAATCTGAAGTTGACCAGCCAATTGCTCCTTTATGCTTCTTGAGTACTTCAATAAGCATTTCTTCTTCCAAACCTGTCAATAAAGATGAGATAATTACTGGTTTTGCATTATCTTCTAAAAATATATATTTTAAATGTGAAGGAAGAGGGTTAAGTTCAGAATGTGTATCCCCCTTTTCCAAGTTTAGTCCTTCTTCCTGTGTGCTTTCTTCTTCACTTTCTTGCTCCATAGCTGCAATCACTTCCTCATCTTCCAGTTTTTCATTCTCCAAAGAATGCAGTAAATCCTCATTCACCGGATCATCTTCTAATATTTCCTCTTGCACTTCTTCTACACACTTGTCGATTGTATCCATAAAGTAAGCAGATTCTTCTATATCATTTGATGGATACCTTTGAGCTTTGTTCATATCAACAATTAATTTTTCATCATTGAATCTCAGAGTAACGGTTTGCCCATGCACATCAATCAAAGCTTTTGCTGTGTTTAAAAATGGTCTCCCCACAATAAGTGGTACTTTCCTATCTTCTTCCATTTCCATCACCACAAAGTCTACTGGAAAAATGAACTTTCCCACTTTCACTAACAGGTCCTCTATCACTCCCTTGGGTCTCCTCACCGACCTATCCGCAAGTTGGAGTCTCATTCCCGTCTCCTTAAGATCACCAAGATTCAGCTTCCTGCAAATACAATAAGGCATTAGATTTATGCTTGCACCTAAATCACACAAAGCATTACCATAAAAATTTTCACCAATAGCACAAGGTACAGTGAAGCTACCAGGATCTTCCAATTTCTCAGGGATCTTGTTCATGATTATAGCACTGCAATTTTCTGTTAGTTGAACAGTTCCATGCCCTTCTAATTTCTTTTTATTAGAACATAGTTCTTTCATAAATTTAGCATAGTTGGGCATATGAGCTAAAGCTTCAGCAAATGGTAAATTAATGTGTAATTTTTTAAACATTTCTATAAACCTAGCTTTTTGCTCATTTTTCTTTTCTTGCCTAGCAATAGCAGGATATGGCAGTCTATTTATGTCGAGATCTTCTACCCTTGGATTCACTATACTTTTACCTTTATCCTTTTTAGGAGCATTTTCATTCATTTCTGAAGTGGAGTTAGAATTACTTACCGTCCGTGTTGGCTCCTCCTTTTCTGAAGAATTTTTACCTTGATCTTCTCTTTGTGCAACGTCCTTTCCACTTCGCAGTGTAATTGCTTTGCTTCCTCTTTTGGATTCCAATCCACATTTGAGGGAAATGTTCCTGGTTGCCTTTGGGACACAGAATTTGCAAGCTGACCCAATTGAGTTTCCAGATTTCTCATAGAAGCATCTTGGTTTCGGTTCCACTGCTCTTGAGATTTCCACCTAGATTCTTGATTTGTCATGAATTGCTGCTGACTGTTTATGAAGTTAGCCATCATATCCTCAAGATTTGGCTTCTTCTCTTGTATAGGTGGCCTAGGTGGGTATCCCGGTGGATGGTATGTTTGAGCTTGTGGTTGATTGAAGTTTTGTCCATGGTTGTGATGGGATGGGTATGGCATTTGGTATTGGTTGGATGTTTGGGGTTGGTATAAATGTCCTTGATTGTGCTGAGTACTTTGGTTGAAAGGGGGTCTTGCTGGTGAGTGAGAGGATGAAGTATTCTGATTTCCATCTTTCCAAGAAAAATTCGGGTGATTTCTCCAGCCTGGGTTGTATGAGTTACTATAGGGGTCACTCCTCCGATAATCCCCTACAGCATTAACATTTCCCATTGATGCACTCTCTTGAGCATACTGCCCACTTTCATACCACTCATCTTCTTGAGAAACAGATGCTACATTTTTCAGCCTTAAGTTTTTCATCTCGTTTTGCATTGACTCCACCTGTGCCCTCAGTATTGACACTTCATCTACACTATGTATTCCTTGTCTTCTTGGGACTGATCTAGGATTAGCCCACTGAGCGTCATTTGATGCCATTTCATCCAGCAGTTGGAATGCTTCTTCTGGTATTCTATTCATAAAAGAACCTCCTGATGATGCATCAAGCAAAGATTTTGTTTGTGGTGAAATACCAGAATAAAATTGTTGCATCAGATGGTATATTGGTATTTCATGATGCGGACAGCTTCTTAACAATCTTCTGAATCTTTCCCAAGCCTCATAAAAAGGCTCATCACTCATTTGGCTAAATTGAAAAATGCTGTTGCGAATATTTGCTGTTTTTTTAGGTGGGAAAAATCTCATCAGAAACCTTTCTTGCAATTGATCCCACGATGTAATTGACTGTCTTGGTAACATTTGCAACCACTCTCTTGCCTTTCCAATCAAGGTGAAAGGAAATAATTTCAGTCTTACAGCATCAGGTGTCACTCCTGGAATCTGCACTGTGTCACTAATCTCCAAAAATAAGTCCAGATGTTGTGCAGGATCTTCCACTTCTGATCTAGAAAATTGATTTCTTTGCACCATGTTGATAGTTGCTGGTTTCAGTTCAAATTGTACTCCTCTTGGCAGCACAATTGTTCTATGGTCTTCAGTCCATCTTGGCACAACATAGTCCCTTATCGTTCGCTGCCTAGGGACTTCTCCTCCATAATTTCTTGGTACCTCTTCATGTGCCCTTGGCACTTGTTCATTTTCGGGAGGAAATTCATCATCACGCGGATTGTTCTCCATGACGATTTCTCTGTTGGCTCTCCTGCGTTGATGTAATGTCCTCTCGATTTCAGGATCGTAGGGTGCTAATGGTCCGTGTCTAATTCTGCTCATACACCACAACTACCTGAAAAGAATAAAAATAATAAAATCAGAAAAATGAATACACAAACAAATAAAAATCAAAACTTACTGACAACGTTGATCCCCGGCAACGGCGCCAAAAACTTGACGCGTACTCAGCAAGTGTACTGAATCGGCAAGTAATATAGTGGAATATAATTAAGACCACAAGTTATCGAACCCAAGGGACTGTGTTGTGCAAGTGTTTGACAATTAATTGTATGCTAAAGAATTCCCAATATTTTTGATGTGGTGATTGTTTAACTCAGAAAAATCAATAATCTAACTGATGATATTAATGTCTAAGAATATTAACGATTTAATAATACAGCGATTTGATCAAATAACTAAGAGATCTTGCTAAGGAATACCCATTCTCCCCAATAATATCATGTGAATACTTAATTCAACAATTTCATATACAATCAGTGAATAATCTAGCCTATACCATAGCTTGCCTTTCGGATCCAGCTTCTCTAAAATATGCACTTACCAATCCGGATGCAGCACATAAATTAGCATTATTACAGATCTTAAAGTTCTAAGTTAAATACTCCTACCATTCCGGATTCAGATATCAAACTCATTTATCTTCCACCATTCTGAACCTATTGAAATAAACATTCACAGATTTTAAATACCAATTCGGATTCATCAAATCAATGAAAGTTGATTAAAATAGAACAGAGCATGTGTATGTATTTATGGGTTGATTGCAATCAAAGTTTATCTTGGTAGATCTCCCCTTAACTTGCATTCAAACCAGCAACAACAGATAATTTCAGAGAAGATAAAACTGATGTATATTTGTATGTATTTATGAACTGATTACAATTAAAGTTTATCTTGGTAGATCTCCCCTTAACTTGTATTCAAACCAGCAACAACAAATAAAATCAGAGAATGTAAAACTGAAGTATATGCATAATACAATCCATACAAAATTATTCACATGATTTACTGGGGAATTAAGGCATCCCTTAACAAGAAATAGGATTACTCACTCATACTTGAATTAAAGACTGAATTAAATAAAGAGAAATTGATATTACCCATTTGAATCTGAAAATGAAAATCTTACAGCAAACCAAACGATGTTCTTCAACTGAATCAGCTATTCCAACTTCAAAATTAAATTACAGAATTGAAATCTCACTTCTAAAAATTTCCAGATCTGAAATCCTAGAGTTTATTTTTTTTCAGCAAAAACTAAAAGTTCTTCTCGTTCAATCTGTTCTCAAAACTTCAAAAATAAATAATAACCTTCAACTCTCTCTGATTATTCCTCTCCGATTTAAATAACAACAGCTTAAATTCAATCCACAACTATATTAAAAATCCTAACTTAACTTACAGAGAAAATAAATTTTCTTTTTGTTTCCAGAAAAAATCCATCGACCCCCTTCCAATCTAACTTCAGTCCCTAAATAACCGTTCAAAGTTCAAAGTCAAAAAGTGGCCTTCAGAGTCTTTGATTTTGTGCAGATTTGGTTCACAACTAGGTTACACGGCGGTATGAGAGTCTCTCACCGCCGTGTAACATGCCTCTGGTCAATAATCTTGACATTTTGCTCCCTTGTCCAGTGCCGCAATTTCTGGAAATTTTACGCCTCACACGGCGGTATGAGACTTCCATACCGCCGTGTAACACCTTACGTATGGGATGATTCTCATGGTACACGGCGGTATGGAAACCCCTTACCGCCGTGTGCTTCCCTTCTGATGCTCTCCCTTAACTTTCGTTTCACACGGCGGTGAGGAATAACCTTACCGCCGTGTAAACTACCTAAAAATGCCAAAATTAACATAAATCTTCATTTAGTGCACCAACTAACATTAAATAACATTTTATCAAAAATTAACACAAATACAGCTTTTAGACTAAGAAATAATCTCTAAATTCACATCAAAACATTGTTTAATTTAAACTTATCAGAGGCAAACCCGGCAATTCACTCGGAAAAACATCACTAAACTCTCGGACAACAGGGATGTCCTCAATCCTAACTTGATCCCTCTTGGAATCCAAAACCACAGCCAGAAAAGCCTCACAACCTTTTCTCATAAACCTCTTGGCTTGAATCGCAGAAATCACATTGTGCACGGAACTCGTACTCAAAACTCTAACAAACACTGGAGCTCGGTTCCTATCCCGAAGCACGAAAGTCTTCCTATGACAATCAACCACGGCTCTATGTTTGCTCAACCAATCCATACCCAAAATCAAATCATACTCTCTGAAGGGCAACTCTATCAAATCCACAGGAAACTCAACACCCTCAACCATCAACGGACAATTCCTAAAAACTCTACTCACACTGACACTATGCCCTAACGGATTGGTCACACATATCTCATAGTCTAACTGTTCTACTACATGCAACTTATCAACAAACTTATGCATGCACAAATATGAGTGTGTGGAACCAGGATCTATTAGAGCATATAATTCAGTGTCATGGAGTAGGAACTTACCAGCAATCACATTAGGGGCATCCTGGTCCTCTCTGGCTCTAACTACATACGCTCTAGCTGCGACTGGTGGGGGACGCTCAACTGTCTCAGAACCAGCTCCATCTCTAGGTCGACCGCCTCGACCCCTACCTCGACCTCTACCTCTCGCAGCCTGCGAAGCATTCGATCCAACTCTGCTAGCTCCTCCCTGAGGACCCGAGTCTTCACCCATCTAAGGGCAATTAGCCACACGGTGCTCGGTGCTCCCACACCTAAAGCACCCACCAGTGAGCCAGCTACACTCACCCCGGTGAGCCTTACCACAATTCTCACAAACTGGTATAGCATCAGACCGACCACCTCTACCAGAGCCAGCTATTGCGGCTGAACCTTGCCTTCTTCCTCTGGTAGCCGATCCAGCTGAAGGTTCATCTTTCGGGTTCCTAGACCTCTTACCCGAAGATGAGGAAACACCACCTCTAGCAGAACTCCTCCGCTGAGCTCTCTCTCTAATCAAAGATTCCGCCTTCTCTGCCCTCACAGCAGCCTCAGCAATCTGATAATAACTTACCCCCAGGTATACACATCAAAGAAACTAAAGTAATCTTCAAAGAATCATTCAACCTGGCTTCAAAGTGCTTGCATCTGAAATCATCCGTCATAACCCCACGCGGAGCATAACGAGACAACCGGTTAAACTCCTTCTCATAATCTGCAACTGACAAGGCCCTTTGCCTCAAACTCAGAAACTGCGCCCATCTTGCATCCTTATAAGCCTGAGTCACATACTTCTTAGTGAACTGCTAATCGAAGAAATCCCAAGTAACAGGATCAGGCATCTGAGGTTGCCTACACACTAACTCCCACCATTCATACGCTGGACCTTGAAGCAAAGCTACAGCACACTCAGCTTGCTAATCATGAGGACACCTGACTTCCCTCAAAGCTCTCTTAACTTTATCAAGCCACTTCTCAGCTAACTCAGATTCATCAAGCCCAGTCCCATAAAAATCCTCAACACCGGCTCTTCTTAGACTCACTATCGGAGCTTTCGGGGCAGTTACCCTTTCCAGAACCCGAGCCATGTCCTGGTGCAATCTAAACATTGCCTCAAAAGGCATGGTAGCGGCCTCGGGCTGGACCCTAGCATGTTGAGCCGACACCGAAACAGAGACAGACGGATCTACCGCTGGAGGGTTCACACTTTCAGCGGACTCCTCGAGCGCACCGTGAGCAGAATTAGAATTCATCTAACAACAAGAGGACAACCACATCAGCCAACACAGCCTTAGACATAGACATATGCACACATAACATCACATAAGTAATCACCCAGAAACGCCTAAACCTGGCTCTGATACAACAACTTGAGAGACCCCTTACCCATACTCAGGCGATCCCATCCGATAAGGAGTGAGATGCCGTAGGAGTAAAGGTGCCACCACACATATACATAATATACATACATACATACATAAACATACATACCTAAAATTAAGGGTAAATTAAAACTTTGCAACACCAATCATGGAAAAACTGATCATGCATTAATATAATGAAAACATTACATTACTGTTCTGATCAACTAAAAGATACAACAGATAATTACAAATCCCAAAATACATATACAAATGTGGAGGCTATTACAAAACCATATAAAAGAGTTCTATAGAAAAAGAATCCTTAAACTAAAAAAATAAAGCCCTACACTAAGACCCTGCTGTGTTGGCTTTGATGGTGACGACTCTCCCAAAAGCGATTCCTTCCGCACCTGCACGGGCAAACACACCGTGCTTAGCGATAAACGCTTAGTGGGAAACACACATATAGCATAAGGACAACCATTCACAACGGTCGTTAAGGCAATTCACATATGTACTTCGTGTACAAACGATAATCATGGCATGACAATAATAATAAACTCATGCGCACATACATAAAGCCATTGATCAAAAGATTCATAACAATAATCATATTCTCATAACAGATTACACTTTTCACCATTGAATCCATAAGGATATAACATATGTTTTCCCATATAACAATTCATACAAAACACCTGCTGACCTGAGGGAGTGGATAATGAGTATACGGACAGTACTTTATGGTTACGAGCCGATACGGACAATACTTTACTGGTACGAGCCGATAAAACAAAATTTCATTTAACTTTTACAAAACATTACAAAGGGGATCTTAAACAAGATCCTTTCAGATAAGGGTTCGCGAGGAACCATTCGGGGACCTGATCGAGGTCCAAACAGAAACAGAAGCTGCAGCAAAGACTCTATTAGGCATACCTAACTATCCACTTACTAGACTCTAACAGGTCATACATAAGCCAATAAATCCATTTCATAACTTCCAAAATCATCATCATAAAATGAACATAATCATATCATAGTTACACTTGCATATTATTTATAGAATACCAAGCATAAATCTCATAACTGCTAAAGAAAACTGAAGTTCAAGTCACACGCAATGAAAGAAAACTCATTCAGCATACAAGGGACTGTCGCGACGACAGAGACCAAAGTCTCTTCGCTGAGCGCACGCGACGGATTTCGCGACGGCAAGGAGGATAGAAGGGCCAGGTCTGTCGTGCTCGCTACGGTTGTCGCGATCGCGACAGAGGACAATTAGTGCTGTCGCGATCGCGACAGATCGCGTGCTCGCGATAGCACTTGGCCAACGATATGCTCTGTCATGATCGCGACAGTCGTCGCGCTTGTGACAGAGAGTACACAACACTTCTGCTGTTACGGGCTCGCGATAGATGTCGTGTGATCACGACAACAAGGCTCCCAACACCGCTCTCTGTCGCGATCGTGATAGTTGTCGCGATCGCGATATCGTCGGGAATTCGAAAATCTGCAGAAATTCAGCATATTTTCCTCTTCGAATTCCTCACCCAACATCACAGAACTCAACCAAGAGTCACTTACCTCAATTCCAGCCATCCAAAATCATCAACAACAATAATACAACATTTGTTAACAATAAACTTCATACAATCCATTAATTTACACATTCAATTTCAAGAATTAATCAAAAACCCAATTTATGCATCAAACCACATCAATTCCAAAATTATCATAATTAACTCAAAAACTTGCAAGTTCCACATTCCAAAACAAAGACCCATATCATACATACCATAACAAAAGCATATTTCAACTCAAATTTCCAGAAATCATCAAGAACACATTTACATGCAAAGATAAGAAATTCCCAAACCTCAAAAATCCTTTGCTCCTATTGCTTAGTTCCACTTGGCCCAACCTTCTCCTTACCCTCTGGTTCATGAGGAGGTTCAACTAAGCACAAAACAACATAACACACAAACACAAAATCCAACTTCAAACCCAAGTCCGAAAATAAGAAAAAGAGAAGAAGATGGAGAACCAAATGAAGAAAAGAAGAATAAATGCAGTAGATTTACCTTTAAAATACTATGCAATGAACAATTTCCACCACTAGAGGCTTGAATCTAAGCTAGGGCACTTAAGAGAGTGCAAAGGAGGAAGAAGAAGAAGGAGAAGAAGAAGGAACGGGAAATGGGTTTCAAAATCTGATTATTCCCCTTTTTCATCTTTTTCTCTTTCCCACTTTACACTTGTCAATCATCTAGTGGAGGAGATTACTCACTCACACCCTAACCTAGTGCACCACATGCACACAATGAGACACCCTAATAATGCATCCTACTCATGTATGAGCAACACACACAATTAATCCACTAGTGCATATCCTACTATGGTGCACTCAACCACACATAATGAAACTCTCATGAATACCCACTACAATGGTGCGCTTGGGCACACACAATTCTGTCCCAACTAATTCACACCAAAGCACCATGCATGCACCCACATGCAAGAGAAACTCTTAAAATATGTAATATTACCAAAATGCCCTTATTATACAAAACTTATGCAAATGCACACACAAACATATGTGGCTCATTTAACTAGGGGGCAAACGGGGTGTGACAAAAACCCAAACCAGAAACGTGAAGAGAAGATGAAGAACAAGATGAAGGAGCTGAAGGAGATGATGGAAATGCATAAAACTTGCCCAAAAGAAGACTAAGAGAAGATCAATTCCCACCACACCAACTTGGATCCAAGCTAGGGCTCTTTTGAGAAGAGAAAAGGAAAAAGAAGAGTAGGGAGAAGAGAGAAACGGGAATGAGGAAAAATTCTGCCCTTTTTCTCTTTCTTCCTCTTTTTCTTTTCCTAACCCTAGACACATGTCATTTCCTCATTATTGGGATTTGATCACTCACACCCAACCGCATGCTCTATAACACACACTAAACCTCCCTCACTAAAACACACCCTACTATCATGTGCTCATGCACACACCATTACAACCCAACTTACTCAATTACATCCTACAACCATGTGAGCAAACGCACACACACATAAACCAACTTACATACACTCTAATACCATACATGCGCCCACACTATATTAAAGCCCATAAACATGCAATTATCCCAATGTACCCTTATCACATAACAAAACACATACAATGCACATGCACAAACATGGCTCAAACTTCTAGGGGGCAAATGGGGTGTGACATACACACATACACGAAAGAAATGTATATGTTTTTTATTTTTTTCTAACATCCATGAATGACACGCGATACATGAGCATGCTGTGCAACATCCACAACCACATGTAAGCAAGTAGATCCTTCCAACCTTATCTCTCCCATACACGAGGTTTTACGGTCTCTTTCCTAGGTGGGCTTAATCCATGGGTTAGCGGGCAACCTAGCGGATGTGTATGGTGCACAGTGAAAAATCGACAGTATAACCTCTCTTAGCTAATATGCATACTTATATGGATCCATCGAGGCATGAAAACCCTTGATTAGGTGACCAATCAACTTATTTAGGTTTGATAAATACAAAATGATCCATACAGCAAGCATAGCATTATGGTACTTTCCACCTAGGGGAAGTATCTATTTCCATTACATGAGCTTTGGTCAGGGTGATGATACTTTAGGCCTACCCAAGCATTGTCCTTGCCGATGGGTCTAGCTCATCACGAGCATAATAACTAATCGGGTCTCCATTTAATATACCATGATGGTATGAGGATTGGACTAGTGATTATCCTTTACACTTCCCTACATTGAGTGAGCATAGGGTGGACTTTCGAGAATGCACTGGGGCTGATAAAGGGTGTAAACTAGCATAGATCTAAGGCTCTAGTGATATATAATGCAATTTTAAAAAGGGACAAAATTTTAAATTAAAACTCAATTATATGTTTTAACCAAGGTACTTTAGAAGCGAAGTCTCATTTAAGTCCCCAGCAGAGTTGATATTGTGATGCGCGCTAAAAGCCGGGGGCTCCGAATGATCCGCTTTTAGGTTATTCAATAGAGGTTCATGAGACTTGTAAAAAATTATAAGGGTATCTATGTTAGGTAACAAGGAGGTGTTTTGGAGTTTCCACCCAATAAAATATTGGGAAAGGTCGTCTAGCCTCACTGAGCATAAGACAGTGCATGTGTGTCTATTTTGGGCAATCAGAGACATTTTGGAATCCTCTTTACAATAGAACATTGGAAAAATTCATCTAATCTCGTGAAGCCTAAGACGATATATATAAGTCTATTTTAGGCAAGTCAGAGATATTTTGGAGTCCCTAACCCAATAGAAGATTGGGATGGTTCGTCTAACCTTATAGAGCCTAAAACAATGCAACTTGGGCCTACTTTGGGTAACAAGAAATATTTTGGAGTTCCCTTTCTAATAGAACATTGGAAAGGCTCATGTAACTTCATTGAGCCTAAGACCAGAGATGGTTCGGGACTTCCCATTTATTCATACTTTGATTAAATTATAATTGAGTTTTGAATTTAAACTTTCATTCCTTTTCTCATACATTTTAATGCAAAAAAAATTAAACTGCAAATAATTACATGCATAAACACATACACAACACTCATAATTCTAGAATTTTAAACACAATGCACACTCATAATACAAAGTGAGAAATAGGGCAAACAAATTCCAAATATACACATCTAAAGAGCTCCCAAACCTGACAAAGAAGCTTCAATCCAACTCCTTCAGAAATCCTACTTTTTCTTTCCTTTTGTTCTTCCTTCTCTCCTCTGTTTCTTCCACAAAATCCAGCCATAATACACACTTAATCAAACTAGAAATAAAGAAGGAGATAAAGAACCCAAAGCAAACAATCACTTACCTTTCAAAACCAAGCTCAAAATCAGAAATCCAACCCAAGCTTGAAGACACACGTAGGCAAAGTAAGAGAGGGCAAGAAAGAAAGGAAAATGAGGAAGGAGGAGAGGAAACATGAGGAAGAAGAGAAATTTTGCTTTTTTTCCCTCTCTCCTTCACTCACTTCACATTTATTGCTCCCACCTACCTATACCACTTGGCACAATCCTATTGGACCAAAGGTTCCCACTTTAACTTCTCTTTAAAAGGCACCATACACAACACACACTAGATAACCTCTTATTAAATACTTTATATCCTTGTTACCAAAAACTTCACACACACTAGATAATTCCTTCACTTAACGCTTTTAATTAATTTTACAATTAAGTCCTTATTATCCAAATTTCCTCATGTATAAATTACTGAAATATCATTAATTTCTGAATTAGCACATGAACTCCGACTAGGCCATTTTTGGGCCATTACACTTCTTCAGGTCTGGCTTCGAGAGGCAGGAGGCAAGGTTCTGCCATGGGTTCTAGTGCAGGCAGAGGTGCTTCTGGTTTGAGGACTGATTTATTACCTGAGTGTTCTCACTGCAGTAAGTGCCATCGGGGTGAGTGTAGGTGGCTCACGGGTGGTTGTTTTCGATGTGGGAGCATTGATCACTATTTGGCTAATTGTCCAAAGTGGAGTAAGGCCTCTGGTGATCAGCGTGAGGCTAGCTGAGTTGGATCTAATGCTCCGCAAGCTAGTCGTGGTAGAGGCCGCGGTAGAGGTCGAGGTGGTCAATTTAGAGAGGGAGCTCCATCAGAGTCAGTTGATCATCCCTTGACGGTTCCTGCTAGAGCATATGCCTTGAGAGCTCAG
Source organism: Excoecaria cochinchinensis (assembly GCA_947683425.1). Classification (NCBI taxonomy): domain Eukaryota; kingdom Viridiplantae; phylum Streptophyta; class Magnoliopsida; order Malpighiales; family Euphorbiaceae; genus Excoecaria; species Excoecaria cochinchinensis. The sequence goes on along the minus strand of CANTUQ010000055.1, from coordinate 24,127,413 downwards.
GATGAGCAAGATGCCCCGGATATGATTGCTGGTAAGTTCCTACTCTTTGGCACTGAGTTATATGCTCTAATTGACCCTGAATCCACACACTCTTATTTTTACACGAGTAAGTTATTTGATAAGTTGCATGATGTTGATCAGTTAGATTATGAGGTTTGTGTGACCAGTCCTTTAGGCCATTGTGTCAATGTGAGTAGAGTGCATAGGAATTGTCCTCTTTTGGTTCAGGGTGTTGAGTTTTCTGCTGATTTGATTGAGTTGCAATTTTGGGAATTTGATTTGATTCTGGGTATGGATTGGCTTAGTAAGCACTGGGCCGTAGTGGATTTGTCATAGAAAGGTGATTGTGTTGCGAGATAGATATCAATCTTCTGTTATGGTTAAAGGTTTGGGTTCGAGTTCTTTGAGTAATGTGATTTCCTCCATGCAAGCTAAGAGGTTTATGAGGAAAGGATGTGAGGCAATTTTAGCAGTTGTGTTGGATTCTAAGCGTGATCAGGTTGAGATTTAGGATATCCCAGTTGTTAGGGAGTTTGGTGATGTGTTTCCTAGTGAGTTGCCTGGGTTGCCTCCCGAGAGAGAAGTGGAGTTTTCCATAGAGATTTTGCCTGTTACTTCGCCCATTTCGAAAGCACCTTATCGGATAGCTCCTGTAGAGTTGAGGGAACTCAAGACTCAACTACAAGAGTTAATGGATAAGGGGTTTATTCGACCCAGCATATCTACATGGGGAGCACCGATTTTGTTTATCAAGAAGAAGGATGGCTCTTTGAGCATGTGTATCGACTATAGGCAAATTAACAAGGTCAAAGTGAAGAATAAGTATCCCTTACCTAGAGTTGAGGATTTGTTTGATCAGCTTAGAGTTGCGGGTGTCTTCTCCAAGATTGATCTTCGGTCAGGTTATTATCAGCTTCGAGTTCAGGATGCAAATGTGGTTAAGACTGCATTTCGGACGCGGTATGGCCATTATGAGTTCCTTATGATGCCATTTGGTTTGACCAATGCACCTGTGGCTTTTATGGATTTGATGAACCAAGTGTTTAGGCCATATCTCGATCGATTTGTAATAGTGTTTATTAAAAATATTTTGGTTTACTCGAAGGATGAGAATGAGCATGAAGAGCATCTTCTGTTAGTGTTGCAAGTATTGAGGCAGCACCGTTTATTTGCGAAGCTTAGTAAGTGTGACTTTTTGTTTCGAGAGGTGTCTTTCTTGGGTCAAATTGTGCGAGCTAAGGGTATTCAAGTGGATCCAGCTAAGATTGAGGCAATTGTGGATTGGAAAGCGCCTAGGAATGTTCCTGAAGTGAGAAGCTTCCTTGGTTTGGCAGGCTACTACCGTCGATTTGTGAAGGGATTTTCGGTCATTGCTGCTCCTATGACCAGATTGTTGAGGAAAGGACTCAGATTTGAGTGGTCGGATAAGTGTCAGCTGTGCTTTGAGAGGTTGAAGAGTTTGTTAGTTGAAGCTCCTATACTTACTCAACCCACCTCGGGTAAGGAGTTTGTGATGTATAGTGATGCTTCGGGTATTGGACTTGGATGTGTGTTGATGCAAGAGGGTAAAGTAGTGGCTTTTGCATCTTGTCAGTTGAAGGATCTTGAGAAGAACTATCCGACGCATGATTTGGAATTGGCAGCTGTGATCTTTGCTTTGAAGATTTGGCGGCATTATCTCTATGGGGAGAAGTGTCGGATTTTCACGGACCATAAGAGTTTGAAATATCTCCTCACGTAGAAAGAGTTGAACATGAGACAACGTCGATGGTTAGAGTTGTTCAAGGATTATGACTACATTGTGGATTAGCATTCGGGTAAAGCCAATGTGCTTGCAGTTGCTTTGAGGCAAAAGTTGGTTTCGGCTTTGTTCTTGAGGCGGTTCAGATGGAGATTTGATTCGGATGGGGCTTTGGTTGCCAAATTGAGAGTGAAGCCGACTTTGAGACAGTCGATTGTGGATGCTCAGAAGGATGATTTGAAATTGCAGCGGGTTTTGCAAGAGGTTCAGCAGGGTAAGCAGTCTGAGTTTTTAGTTTTGGATGGGGTGCTTATGCATAGGGATTGTTTGTGTGTGCCCGAGAGTGATGAGTTATGGAAGCAGCTTTTGAGTGAGGCACATACTACGGTCTTTACTATGCATCCTGGCAGTGAAAAGATGTATTGGGCTATGAAGCAGTTTTACTGGTGGTCTGGGAAGAAGAGAGATATTGTGGAATTCATGGCAAAGTGTTTAACGTGTCAACAGGTAAAGGCTGAGCGGTTCGGTCTACCGAGCGGTCTAATCGAGGGCTCTCTGTCGCGAGCGCGACAGAGCGCTCGGCTGGCAAGCAGTTATGGGTAGTCCCCTGTTGTGAGTGTGACAACCTTTATTTATCGCTCATTGTCGCGAGCACGACAGTGATATGTGTTTCAGTCTCCGTGCGAGCGTGAAGACTGCCATGATCGTGACAGGGGGGCAAGTTATGCCTCTGTCGCGAGCGCGACACCCCTGGTTTTAAATTGTGTTTTCTTTTATGAATTTTTGATGTTTATTTTCCGAACTTGTGTTACTTTTAAGTTTATACTTGGACTATTTTATAAAGTATATGAGCATAATTGGATGTATTATGCATGGAGAATTCTATGAATTATGTTAATGACGTTTGATGAATTATGCATAACCTGCTAGAGTCAAATAAGTGGATAGTTAGGCATGCCTAAAAGAGTTCTATAGCTGAAGCCCTCAGTTCTGTTCTGGACCCTGATTAGGTCCCTATTTAGTTCCTCACGAACTTCAATGTGTTCGAATCTTATTTAAGATCCCTTTTGTAAAATGTTTTGAAAAGAGAAAATATGATATTGTTTCTGATTCGTATCCATAAGGTACCGCCATGCGTTGGATTCGTATCCGTAAGGTACCGCCATGCGTTCACTCGTTATCCACTACTGTGAGTCAGCAGGTGTTATGATTTGTTCTGTTATGCTTGAGTATGATTATAAATTTTTGAATCTGAATGATTCTATTTATGAGGATATGAATCAGTTAGCATATGAATGTGATTATGGACCTTTGAATGGTTATGAATGTGATTGGTTTATGATTATATCTTATATGATTATCAGCATATGCTTATGCCATTATGAATGTGTTTTGCCTCGATGACCATTGTGAATGGCTGTCCATATTATTATTGTTTGTTTCCCCACTAAGCGTTATCACTTAGCACGGTGTTTCATCCGTGCAGGTGCGGAAGGTGTATAGCTTTTGGGAGAGTCGCCGCTAGTCAAGCCAATACAGTGGGATTGTTGATAGGACTTAGCTTCTTTTTGTATTATGATTCTTTTGTAATAGTGAACTCTCTTTGTTTTTAGTCTTTTGTTCAGCTTCCGCTATATATCTCTAAAAGTTGAAATTATGTTGGTATCAGAACAGTTATGTATTGAATGTTATTATTCTATCAATGATTGTTCAGTTTGGTTTTAAAGTTTTAATTTTCGCTACTCATATATATGTTTATATTATGTGAATGAATGTTTTTGTACCGTTCTATTTGGTGACACCCCTGCTCATACGGGTTCTCACTCCCGTGCGGATGGGTTCCCCTACGTATGGGAAAGGGGTGTTACATTTATGCTCTAACTTAATAGGCAAATGGCATGCTTTCCCATACACTAACCTATATGGTGACATCCCAATAGGCATTTTGAATGCAGTGCGATATGCCCATAGTGCATCATCAAGTTTATCTACCCAATCTTTCCTAGACTTAGAAACTATTTTTTCTAGTATCCACTTAAGCTCTCTATTTGAAACCTCTACTTGACCACTAGTTTTTCGATGGTAAGGAGTAGCTACCCTATGATGCACACCATACTTATGCAATAGTGAAGCAAAAGAATGATTAATGAAATACATACCTCCATCACTTATGATAGCTCGTGGCACTCCAAACCTGGAAAATAGTTTGTTCAAAAACTTTATTACCACCTTTGAATCATTGGTTAGTGTTGCTTTGGCTTCAACACATTTGGAGATATAGTCGACCCCAACCAATATGTAGTTTTGCCCAAAAGATAAAGGAAAAGGACCCATGAAGTCTATCCCCCACACATCAAATATCTCTACTTCCAAAATACTATTCAAAGGCATCTCATCTCTCTTCCCAATATTACTAACCCTTTGACACCTATCACATTTAGTGATAAAATTCCTAGCATCATGAAATAGGGTAAAAACCACATTCAAGCACATGAGAGGCAGTTTTTATACTGCCATTATGACTCAAATACAAAGATGAATGACAATGTGTCAAATGTTAACAAACTCATCCTCACTTACACACCTGCGAATTACACCATCCCCACTTATCTTAAACAAATAGGGTTCCTCTTAAAGGTAATTCTTAAAATCACTAAAGAACTTTTTCTTTTGTTTCCATGTCAATCCATGAGGTACAATTCCTGCAACAAGAAAATTAGCAAAATTAAACCATGGTACATGCACTTAGTTAATTGCCATTAGAGATTCATCCGGAAAAGATTCATTAATTTCATTGCTATCCCCTATAGGTCCTTCATCATTTTCTAACCTTGACAAGTGATCAGCCACTAAGTTTTTAGAACCTTTGTTATCTCTAATCTCAAGGTCAAATTCTTGTAACAAGAGAACCCAACAAATTAAATGAGGTTTAGCATCTTTTTTAGCAAATAAATACCTAAGTGTTGCATGATCCGTATAGATTATAACTTTAGATCCTAACAAGTAAGACCTAAATTTATCACATGCATAAACAATAGCTAACATTTCCTTTTCAGTTGTTGTGTAATTCACTTGAGGTGGTGACAATGTATGGCTAGCATAATAAATGACATGCAAATGTTTACCTTGACGTTGAGATAGCACACATCCTACAGTGAGATCACTTATATCACACATGATTTCAAAAGGTAAACTACGATTAGGTGCAGTTATTATGGGTGCACTTACAAGAGTTGTCTTTAATGTGTTAAAAGCTTTCATACATGCATCAGAAAATTCAAAAGGCACATCCTTTGCCAACAAGTTAGTTAAAGGCTTAGCAATTAATGAAAAATCTTTTATAAACCTTCTATAGAATCCCGCATGTCCTAAAAAGGATCTTACACCCTTAAGTGTAGTTGGTGGAAGTAATTTCTCTATTAATTTAGTTTTTGCTCGAACTACTTCGATACCCTTACTTGAAATCTTATGACCTAGAACTATCCCCTCTTCAACCATAAAGTGGCATTTTTCCCAATTGAGTACCAAGTTGGTCTCCTCACATCTAGCCAATACACTATCCAAATTACTCAAACACAACTCAAATGAATCACCATAAACAGAAAAATCATCCATGAAAACTTTCATAATTTCTTCTATCATATCCCCAAAAATAGAAGTAGTTTGATGAGTTCAAATCTTTGCTTTGTTTATGTGAATTTTTAGCTTACTTTTAAGTTTTGTAGTCTTTATTTTAGGTTGTTTTGTTTAAATATTATTAGATTTTATTTAATAGACTAAATTAAGTTTTTATGTTGTTTTTGGCAGTTTTTAGGTGTTTTACACGGCGGTGAGGAATAATCATACCGTCGTGTATGTTGAAGAAAACATACAGCATGAAGTGGAATTTACACGGCCGTAAGGAATTGTCTTACTGCCGTGTAAAGAGATCGATTTCAAATCCAGCAGCGATTTACACGGCGGTATGAATTTCCATTCCGCCATGTGAATGTAAATCATCAGCAGCAATCTTGTTTTACACGACGGTATGGATTGGGCATACCGCGTGTAACCTCAACTTTTATAAATTTGGAGCTGCGAAATTTAAGGGGGAAATCTTTTTGGTTTTAAACAGTTTTTCTTTGTATTCATTTTATCTGTAACCTAGATGGAAGGTTTTGTTCTTCGCAATTAAATACTCAGTTTTTAGTGATTTCGATACTCTAGTGACTCTAGATTTTAAAGTTCTCTTTTATCTTCAAAGTTGTAATAGTTGGTTTAGATTAAAAAAACATGTATTCGTTATTGTAAGAATTTCATTTACATATCTTAAATGGGTGATATCAATTTCTCTCTATCTATTTTAGTTTTTATTCCAGTCATCAGTGAGTAGTTCTCTTTCTTGTTGAGGGATGCCTTGAATCCCCAAAATTGCTATAGTTAGCATATAGTGGCTTGAATATTAGTATAGTAATGATCAGTGAATTCTATAGAGTGAATAGTATGGTTTAGGTGAGGAAATAGTAGAATTAGTATCCTGAATTATAGAGGAGTTAAAAGGTTAAACGTGCGAGGGTAAGAGAAATCCTGGGATGGGTGACCTCTTTGGGAAGTTCTCTAGGTAAAAACTATAGCAGCGAGTCAAAATTTTTTTATTTGACCATTAAAAAATATAACTTATAAGGAGCCTGGTGATGTAATTTGGAGTGAAAATGAGGTCTAACAGGTCCCCAAAAGTCCAAAAGAAGAAAAGTCTCTGTTTCGATTCAAATAGTAATCAGGTGTAAACACCAGGTCCCGAGATAGCCCAAATTAGGGTTACCCAGTGATGAAATTAATGCCTATTCATAGGCAAGAAGGTTGGAAGTGATATTTCCCAGTCAAATTTCTGTAAAAAAAAAATTGCTTAGGGTGAAGGCCGCCCCTCTCGCTTGCCCTTTGCAGAGGCAAGCTTGGGGGGCCACCCCTCGCACGAGAGCACCCCTTGCGCAGCTGCCTGCCTCCTACAGTGGTGGGCTATATGAGGGAGGGCGCCCCTCACACTCGAACGGCGCGAAGGAGCCCCTCACATTTGTGACCACCCCCGGGTGCAAGAGAGCACCCCTTGTGCGCCTGCAGTGCTAGGGAGCTTGTAGACACCAGGTCCTGAGACAACTTTGGTAATATTTACTCAAAAATAGATAGAGAATGAAAGCACTTTGGTTCTTTATGGACTGGAGCTTTTTAAGAAAACTTGATAATTTCTCCGAAAAAAATATAATAAATAAATAAATAGAAATATAAAAAGAAATAAGAAAAAATTAATTAATTAAGATTAGGTCGAATTAATTAGCTACATAAAATTAAAGAGAAAATAAATTAGAAGATAAGTAGATTGATTAATTAAAATGTGTGATAATTAAAAATTAAAAAGGCAAAAATTAAGGAGGAAATCAAGGGAGAAAATACATGTGCAAAACCCTAGCCAAATTGGAGTATAAAAAGAAAAAGAGAGAAGGTAAAAAAGGGGGTTTGTCATTTTGAAAGAGGGGGGACGGCAAATCAAAGGGGGCAAAGCCATGAAATAAGAAAGAAAAAGAAAATAGAAACCAGAAGGAGAAAACAAGGCAAAATAAAGAAGAAGGAATTAAAGAAAATAGAAAGCAAGAAGAGGGAGGAGGAAATTGGACCCAAGAGAAAGGAAGAGACAAACAAAGAAGAGAACAGGGACGAAAAATGCAGAAAACCAGAAAAATGGAAAAGAGAGGGAGAAGGCGGAGGCACCGCTGGCCACCCACGGCGACGGACCCCCAAACGAGCCACGCTAGGCGACCGAGGAGACCCAGACGAACCGGACGTTGGCCACCGATGTCACCCACTCACTGGCAGCAGGGAGATCGGAGGAGGCGAAGGCGGACCTGCCAACGGCATTTCCAACGAACCAGCAAGGCTTCTCGGCGCTTGGTCACTGGATACGGACTCCTAGCATCTCGATCTACCTTCTGGCGGCGGAGGTGTCACCAATGGCGGAGTCCGGCGAGGCTCCGATGAGTCCTTTTTATTTATTTATTTATTTATTATTATTATTATTATTATTGCATTTTATTATTACTATTATTTCATATTATTATTATTATTATTATTATTATTATTATTATTATTATTGTTGTTATTATTATTATTATTATTATTATTATTATTATTATTATTATTGATTAATATTATTTTTATTGTTGTTATTATTTTTATGGTGTGAATATTATTTCAATTATTGTTTTCATTATTATCATTGTGACGCGAGCCGAACCGGGAAGACCCTCATCAATAGGCCCGCTTTTAGGGTTCGAGAGATTGGTTCGTATCATTTGATTTTGGGCAACATGAGACATTTTAGAATTCCTTACCCAATAAAATATTGGGAAGCTCATCTAATCTCATGAAACCTTTAGGTACCTTTAAGGTATTTTGGAGTCGCCACCCAATTTACAAGAAATTGGAAAAGGTTATCTAACCTCTAAGGTCTAAACCAGAGAAGGTGTTCGGAACTTCACTCTTATTTATGCCTCGGTTAATTATAAGTGAGTTTTTAGATTATAGAATTCTACATCTCTTCTCCCGCGATTAGTGCAATTTATTAAAAGTGCATTTCAAGCATCAAAAAAGCGATAAAATGAAAGCTGTAAAGAAAGCGGCAAATGAAACGGTAAATAAAAGCGATAAACACGTAAGCACAACATTTACAGCGTTGAAATTGGGACAGAATACAATCCCTAAGTGAAAAGAAAAGCTTAAAGATTGCCGCAAAAATAATTAATTATAAGGGCCCACAAGATATATATAAACATAAAACTAACCAAACAAACAAAGTCAAAGAAGAGACATACATAAATCAGGATATTTATTTTACGAACATTGGTTGCTTCACACTCACTTAAAGATGGATCGAATAGTTATTTTGATTGTTGGATTGAAAACCGGGATGAGTGATCCCATTTTTAGAAAACTTAACTCTTCGTTTTATTCATGACATTTTACATTCCTTGCCTAAAATAAGGGACATTTGTTCCAATTTTATTAACAAAGTTCCAATTTAGTTATAAAAATATTTTTGTGATTTTTTACTCAACATGTGTGCAAATAAAATTATTTTATTCACAGACAAACAAACACAGTCATATAAAAGGGGACAGGTAAGGTCTCACCCAAAACATAATTTCCTATGCGTAGTGACCCCGTCCGCCTGGTCACGGCGATACTCGAACAAGTGACACCACATTTAAACACCAAACAAGAAAAAGTAACAATAAAATTGTTAGCAATAATTCTACAATCAACCAAATAAATACAGAGACAAGAGAAAATGCAAAACATAGCTAACACATGTGTATGTAACAAAACGGATTAAATTAGACATGTTAATTTAATATACAAATGACTCACGTGCAAAGGTAATTAAAAAATTAGTCATGCAAAAAATATAATAATAATAATAACAATGATAGAATTATAACCACAGCAATAGTAACACTAATGGTAGGAACAATAGAATAATAATAATAATAATAATAATAATAATAATAATTGATAAGACGTGGAAGTCTTTATCTGAAAGAGAGGGAGAGCCGATCGGATGATTGGGATCTGCAAGAAAGAATGCCCTGTCGGACCAGGCGTGAGCACTCCGAAGCTTAAGTTAGTAGCTTTCTAGAGAGAGAATTCTTAGAGAGAGAGTCTCGGAGATTCAATACCTGGTGCCACTATGCATTGGGCTATTTATAGGAGATAGGAGGGATACACTTGAGTGCTTGGGGCATGATAATTGGCAGTCAGAGCAGGTGAGCGGCGAAGTGACAGGGAGTAGGTGAAGGGCGTGGGCGCTGCCTTGTGTGAGTGGGCTGATGGGACTTGCTGTCCCATCAGTCCGATCGAACTACCTCCATCTTGACTTCTAGCTCACGTATGGTGCTCTTTGCTGATGGGCTTTGGGCCCTGCCAGGTGTGTTGGGCCGACTGTTTGGGCCTTGGCAAATGACATTTATATACTAATCACTTGTCCCCCCTCAAAGGGTCCGATCCGGGAGCATCCGTTGGCGGGATTTTTGAATTTTGAAAGGTGCTCATCAAAAGAGGCGCGTCTGTTTAGACAGTTGTCTCATTTAATGTTGCGTGTACATCAAGGGTGATGCTTCCTTCTCTGTAATGTAATGATGCTTTTATGGCACGTGGCGTGCATCCTGTGGTGAGCCGATTGGCATTTTCAAGAAGCTTTTGCCTATAAATAGGTAACTTTTGGGCGATTTTTCTTTACGTTTCAGTAGCCCTTAGAGAGATTTTGCCAAAATTTCTTCTCATTTCTTTCATCTTCCAAGTTCTGGTAGTTTTTTGCTCTCTGTTCCCTGAGATTTTTCAGAGTTCCTACAAGATTAGCCAAATAAGTAAGTAATCCCTTCTCGCTTATCTTAGATTTTCCTCTCATTCTTTCCATTGCGCCTTTGCATTCATCTTAGTTCATCCTTTTAGAAACTGGGAGTTACTGTGCTTCTTCCCCCCCCCCCTTTTGTTGAAAATCGCTTCCTTCAGTGGTTAATCAATAGATAGGAGTTTTATGGAGGCATACAGGGACATACTGGTGGTTGATCATTTTTCCAGGTTGAGCCCTAGAAAAGTGGCTGAGATTCCTTCTCGATACGGCTTCCCGAAGGATGTGTTTATGATGCCTTGCCCTGAGTGCATAGCGATGACGGAGGGGCCTTTTGGCCACAAAAAGAATGAGTGGTTCATCTGCCACCTATAGAGTTTTGATGTAGGGATGAGGTTCCCATTTGGCGCGTTCAAGGTGGCGGTATTGAGAGGCTATGAGATAACCCCCAACCAACTACATTCAAATGGGCGGAGGTCGGTGCCTTGCTTTAAAATTCTATGCAAAATAGAGGGAGTGGCTCTGACTTCACCAGCCGACTGAAAAGGAAACTCTTCAACGTCCCCTCTTCGATGAAAGGGTTCAAGGAGAGATATTTTTTAGTGGGGATGACTGGTGGATTCGGGGTGCAGCTTACTCGATCCGATGGAGCCACCATTTTGAGAGCCGCCGGTCAGCCTTTGTACGAGGCTGACATCAACAAATTGATGGATGCTGTAGCGAGGTGAGGAGAACCCTATGACTCCAACTATCTTCTGGGGACGTTGTTCGGGTCTTCTAGCTCCGAGGCTGGCAAAAATACAGAACCTTGTTTGTCTCTATAATGCAGCAGCGAGCACAATGGCTAGGGGAAATAACATGGCCAAACAACTTGCCGATCAGGCCAAGGCAAAGAGGGAGGCAGAGTGGGCTTCAAGGGAGGAGCGGAAGACTAAAAAGAGGAAGATCTTACCCTCTTCAGAAGTCCACACTTCACGGGCTCCAGCGGATGCTCATGCCCCCGCTACCATTGTTGCTACTGCTAACCCTGCCTCTCACCCAACCGTTACTATTTCTGATCCTATGGCCTCCCTATTTGGTACAGAGGGTCGGTGTCCACCCAGGCGGTTACTGCTGAGGGATGAGTCTGATTCTGAGGAAATGCAGCCAGCCGCCGATCCTATCAACATTCAACTTCTAAGGGAGGGCGCTCAAAAGAAGGCTGTTGAACCGGTGGTTGCATCGGATGCCCGAGTCATAGTAAGAGGCAAGGCTCCTGTCCAAGGCAAGTCAGCCCGGCGAGCTGCAGGGGGAGCCCCTAAGAGGCAAATTATGCCCCTGAAGGACGTGATGAGAGAGAACTTCAGCAATGACTGGTCATTGAGCAATAAGGTGGTGGCCAATTACATTTACCGGGGTATTCTTTAGGAGAACGACTTCAAGGACATGGGAGATCCCAGCTTGCTCGCCCAGGAGTGCAGCATATTTAATCAGCAGAGTCTGGAGGTGAGATTTAGCCATCTCATTTCATGATGTCTAGAAATTGGTGATGTATTCCTTTTCTAATGTTTGTTATTGTTGTTATTGTTTAGCTGATCAATAGGGGCCTGTGCTTGCACGGCATGGCAGGCTTCTTAAAGGCGAGGACAGAGGATGCTGCTAAGGTGAAGGAGGAGGCAGATGCTCGATGTGATGCTGCCTAGAAAGAGGCCTCTGTCCTTCGCTTGGAGGTAGCAGACCTGAAGAAGAAGGTTATTCAGCATGCCCAGGAGCTAAAGACTCCGTTCGGCGAGGTTTATTGGCTAAAGGGAGAAGTAGCACGCCTGACTGCCGATAGCGCTCAATGTAAAAGGTTTGAGGAAGAGGCGGCCAAACTGAGTGCTGAGTGCAAGCTTTTGGGTGCTGAGAGTACCAAGGCAAAGGAGGAGAAGGGCAAGGCTTTGGCAGAGTGCGACCAGCTTTTGGGTGCGAGACTCACTGAAGGACACTTTGGCAGACAAGGAGATGGCCTGGAGGAAGATGCTTGAAGAGGGGCTTGCCTGAAGTTGGTGCTTCTTTGCCAGCGGAGCCTATCTCTAAGGTAGCTATCGAGTCTTCCCAACTTTTTATCGAGCCAAGTGCAGAGCTTGCTGCTGATCGGATCTCGGCCCCTGCTGATGTAGAAATTGTAGATATAGAGACATAGATTAGATTTTTTCTCTTCTTGTAATGATTCTTGTAACTTGTACAATTTATCATTTTTCAATAATCTGTAAGTTTTTCTTTCAAATATGGTTTGTTGATATAATCAAGCTAATTAATCGGAGACACTTCCTGAATTTGAAGAAACTTTTTAAGCTTCGGAACTGATAACTGTTATAACCAGTGATCAATTTGTCCGATTCGATTGGAAAAGCATAATCAGTCAGTCATCTTGCATATGTTATGAATTAAACTTTTGGAGATTAGAGCCACGAACGTCAAGCATAGCGAATGACCTCTTAGCCTCATCACATTAACATGAAATTGGGCGAACAATTTCGTACATCGAGTGAGCGTTTTAATTTGCATTTCGATCCATGATCGTTGTGCAACACTTAACTCAGGAGAAACCGTTAGTCTAGTTTGACCCTTGCATTTTCGGTTCCAGATTAGTGTCGAACCTAGCAGATGAGCCTAAGGAAATTACGCAATTTTCGTATTTTTGGCTCTGGAATATCATCGAGCCTAATGGAGGAGCTTGACCTGCAAATAAATGGACTCTAACTTTCGCATTTTCGGCTTGGGATGAGCGTCAAGCCTAGCGAATAAGTTGTACCATACATACGTTTTATACAGATGGAAATGAATTTTTTATTTATTGAATTCAATTCTAGTTTGACCCTTGCATTTTCGGTTCCAGATTAGTGTCGAACCTAGCAGATGAGCCTAAGGAAATTACGCAATTTTCGTATTTTTGGTTCTGGAATATCATCGAGCCTAATGGAGGAGCTTGACCTGCAAATAAATGGACTCTAACTTTCGCATTTTCGGCTTGGGATGAGCGTCAAGCCTAGCAAATAAGTTGTACCATACATACGTTTTATACAGATGGAAATGAATTTTTTATTTATTGAATTCAATTCCCAATACAATATTACAAGTGGTACTTCTTGAGTACTTCGACATTCCAGCTTCTGGGAATGTCTAGCCCTTCTAACGTTCTGAGCTTATATGTACTTGGGCTTAAGACTTTGGAGACTTCATAGGGCCCTTCCCAGTTCAGCATTAGCTTCCCGACTCTGGCATTTCCCAAGCCTATGTCCACCTTTCTTAGCACCAGATCACCAATGTTAAAAGCTCTAGACTTCACCTTCGTGTTGGGATATCTGGTGACCCTTTGTTTGCAGGCGGCAATTTTGGCGTAGGCATCCTCTCTCGTTTCCTTTATTAAGTCTAAGTCCTCGCATCTATCCTGGATGCTCATCCGATCAGAATAGAATGCTGACCGACAGGATTGGAGGTCGATCTCTACTGGTATCATTACTTCAGAGCCGTAAACAAGACAAAATGGCGTTTGATGAGTGCCCATCATTGGCAAAGTCCTGTAAGACCATAGGACACTTTGTAGCTCTTCAATCCAATTGCCCTTCCCCTCAACCAGTCATTTCTTTAGCCCTTCCAGGATGGTTCGGTTAGAGACCTCAGTCATCCCGTTGCTTTGAGGGTGAGTGACTGAGGTGAATCTTAGGCTGATGTGCAAGCCTTGGCAAAAATTTCTGAAGGTGGAGCTGTCGAACTGCTTGCCATTATCTGTAATAAAAATGTTAGGCACGCCATACCTGCAGATGATGTTTTTCCATGCAAAGTTTTTGACCCTCTCTGCTGTGAACGTCGCTAGAGGCTCTGCTTCAATTCATTTGGAGAAGTGGTCGACTGCTACAAAGAGGAACTTCATCTGCCTTTTGCCTTGAGGAAAAGGTCCCAGGATGTCCAGGCCCCATTGGTTGAGTGGCAAGCAATTCCAATCGGCTGCTGGTCTGCTACGTGTTGGCTTATGACCCTTCAATAAATCTAGCATTGTTGGCATCTTCTTACTCTCTCATGGGGATCTTTGAAAATGATTGGCAAGAAGTATCCGGTCTGGAGTACTTTTCTTGCCATGGCCCTGCTAGCTTCATGTGCCCCACAAATGCCTTCATGGACCTATCTCAGGATGTAGTCTCCTTCTTCCTCCGTCACGCACTTGAGCTAAGAGTGGCTAAAAGCTTTTTGTACAAGTCACCGTTAATTATAGAGTAATTGAGGGATTTGCGTGATACCTTTCGGGCTTCGACTTTGTCTTCCTATAGTTGCCCTGTTTGCAGGTACCGCTTTATCGGGCTCATTCAGGCTTTATCCCCTTGATCAATCTCCATCACTTCTGGCTCGTCTAAAGAGGAGGAGGCTTGGTCGACAACAGTGATGTTTTCTTCTATTAGTCCCTATCTAGAGGCAGACATTTTTGCAAGCCGATCGGCATCTGAAGTTTGTTCTCTCGGTACCATCCGGAGAATCTAGTCTGATCTAGACTCTTCTATTATCCTGAATGCAGCCTTGGCCTTCGCTAGGTACTGAATCATGTTGGTTTCTCTAGCTTCGAAGGTGCCCCAGTCTTGGCTGGTCACGAGCTGGGATGTAACACCCCCTACCCATATGTAGGTGAACCCATCCATGTCGGAGTGAGATGCCGTATGAGCAGAAGTGTCACCGCACAGATCAATACAAAAACATACATTCACATATAAAATACATACTAAAATATAGCTAAAATTAAAACTTATGGGAGCATCAGAATGATTATTAATTAATATAATAGAAGTCATTACAATAATGTTCTGATCACAATTGATATTACAAAATAGTTACATATCCAAAAATACACAAGGCAGAAGCTTTACAAAAATATTGATACATAAAGAGAGTTCAATATTACAAAAGAATCATCAATACAAAAAAAAAATAAAGCCCTAACACTAATCCCTCTGTGTTGGCTTGACTTGCGGCGACTCTCCCAAAACAAAACACCTTCCGCTCCTGCACGGGTGAAACACCGTGCTAAGCGATAACACTTAGTGGGAAAACACACAAATAAGGTGGACGGCCATTCACAATGGTCATTGAGGCAAAACACAATTACGATGACATATGCAATAATCATAATAAATTTATACATGCTCAAGTTATATACATAGCATTCATAGGCTAATATTGCATTCAGATAATAGGTTCATATACTTCTCATCAAATAATTCGGATATCTCATTCATATATTCACAATAGAATGAAGCTAAGCAAAGCAAAACAAAGCACCTGCTGACTCATAATAGTGGATAATGAGCATACACATGGCGGTACCTTACGAGTAGGAATCGAACTCATGGTGGTACCTTGCGGGTACGAATCGAAAAATTGATATTTTATCTTTTATTCAAAACAGCTTACAGAGGGGATCTTAAACAAGATCCAAATACTTTTAAGGATCTCGAGGATCGAAACGGCGAGCTGATCGAGGTCCAAACAGAACTGAGGGCTCCAGCTAAGAGACTGTATTAGGCATGCCTAACTATCCACTAGACTGACTCTTGCAGGTCATGCATAATACAATTCACATTTAGGCATATCTTATTGAGTTCACAACTTAAGGCATAAATAACACACTCTTAATTCAACCATAACATTCAACAATTAGATCTAGCAACATACCATTTAATCATATTAGGCAATTAAAATAATACTAAATAATATTTAGAATCCATAATAAATGAAAGAGGGACGAAAACGGAGAAAATAGAAGAATTACAACACTAGAGGCAGAGGCACTTTAACATTGCCTTACCGCCGTGTAAGACATCTTACACAGGGGTAAGGCAAAGCCATACCGCCGTGTAACATGCCTCAAACAAAAAGGGACATAATGCTTTTACACGGCGGTATGGGAAATTCGTACCCCCGTGTAAAATCACGGCCCATAAATCTCACAAGGCATAATGACTTTACACGGCGGTATGGAACATCCTTACCGCCGTGTAAAATCACAGCCTTCAAATTTTGGGGAAAACTCACGATTCACATAGGGGTATGACAAACCATACTCGCATGTGGATCGCCAGAAACCCAAAAATCCTCTAGAAATCAACCCAACTTCCACACACAAAAAACACACAACTTAAAACCAACATTCAAAACATTAACACAAACTTAAAACTCACCTTTTGAAGCTCTCAACACCCCAAAAACATATTAGAAACATAATTAATAATCCAAATCAACCTAAAAATTTTGAACCTCATTTCAGCCCACATAGCATTTAACCCAACAAAATCACAATTAAGCATTGGCAGCACAATATCAATTTCTCATAGCAAATCAACCATTATAAAACTTCATCAATATGCCAACTTCCAGAAAAATCAAAGAAGAGCAAATGCATGAAAATTTACAAAATTCCCAAACCTGATACTCCTTAGCTCCAAATCACTTAACACCACTACCACTCGCCTTCTCCTTTCCCTTGGGATCGCGAGGAGGCTTGACTAACAAACATACCTACAAAATCAAACCAACACAAACCCTATATTAAAACCCCAAACCAAAAATAAAGAAGAAAAGAAAATGAAAAAGAAGAAATGCAGCCAAACTTACCAATTGGAGGTCAAGAGGTGATCAATTCCCACCACAATTACTTGGATCCAAGCTAGGGCACTCTTGAGATGAGAAAAGGAAAAGGAGGAGTAGAGAGAAGAGAGAAATGGGAAAGGAAACAAAATATGCTTTCCCTTTGCTCTTTCTTCTTCTAATTACCCCTTTTTTTCCTTACCCTAGCCAAGTGTCATTTCTTCATTGGTGGAAATTGACCACTCACACCCTACCAGTATGCTATACAACACACACTAGACTTTCCTTACTAACGCACACCCTACTAACATGTGAACATGCACACATTAGCATAATCCCACACACTCACATCCTACAATCCTACATGCACAAACACACTAGTGCAACCCAAAACATGCATTTTACCCAAAATGCCCTTATCACATGCCTTCACACACACACAATGTACACATGCACAAATGGCTCCAACTTCTAGGGGGCAAACAGGGTGTTACAACTCTCCCATACTAACAAGAATTTTGTCCTCGAAGTTCTCACCTGAACTGAATAGCTGTGGATAGTGGCCCTCATCGTTGCCTCTGGTTCCCAAGTCGCTTCCTCAACACCATGCTGATGCCATAATACATTGACTAAAGGGACTTGCTTATTCCTCAACTGTCTCACTTCTCGAGCTAAAATGGTCTTCGGTTCCTCATCATATGAATAGTCTGCTACACTAGCACTTCTTAAACCAACAACACATACGAAGGATCTGATCTATATCCTTAGCCACTTTCAGATTCCGCTGCACAACTCTGATCTTCTCCTCAGTATCTCTAACCAATTCTTGCCCAACAACGGAACACTCGGTCAACTCTATCCAACAAACCGGAGTCCTACATGGCCGACCATACAGAGCTTCATACTGTGACATGCCGATGCTCGACTAATAACTGTTGTTGTAGGCAAACTCCATAAGCTGCACATATCTATTCTAACTGCCCGAAATTCCAAAGAACAAGCCCGCAACATATCCTCCAAAATCTGAATGACCCTCTCTGACTGCCCATCTGTCTAAGGATGAAATGCCGTACTGAAATTCTACTTAATACCCAAAGTTCTATGCAATTCTTTCCAAAACTTTGATGTGAACCTTGGATCCCGATCTGACACTATAGATAATGGTACTCCATGCAATCTGACTACCTCATCCACATAAATATTGGCTAGCTTATCCATCGAATAATCCACTCTAACCGGCAGAGAATGCGCTGACTTGGTAAGCCGATCCACAACGGCAAAGGAGTGAGCAATCCCAAAGGGACTTGATGCTTAGCCTTTACCT
The DNA here is from genome assembly GCA_947683425.1 of Excoecaria cochinchinensis. Taxonomy (NCBI): domain Eukaryota; kingdom Viridiplantae; phylum Streptophyta; class Magnoliopsida; order Malpighiales; family Euphorbiaceae; genus Excoecaria; species Excoecaria cochinchinensis. The sequence goes on along the minus strand of CANTUQ010000055.1, from coordinate 24,109,377 downwards.
GCTGATAGGTCAAACACTTGGCCACATAATCCACAATGTCTCTCTTCATGCCAGACCACCAATAGAACTGCTTTATGTATCGGTACATTTTCTCACTACCGAGATGCATAGTGAAAACTGTAGTGTGTGTCTCACTCAAAAGCTATTTCCTTAACTCAACATCCTTGGGCACATACAAATGATTTCTATACATAAGCACCCCATCCAAAACCGAGAACTCTGACCATTTACCCTACTAAACCTCTTGCGAAGTCCATTACAATCTCACATCATCCTTCTGAGCATCCACTATCAACTGTCTCAAGGTAGGCTTCACTCTCAATTGGGCAACCAAAGCCCCATCTAAATCAAATCTCCATCGGAATTGTCTCAAGAACAAAGTCGAAACTAACTTCCTACTCAAAGCATCTGCAACCACATTGGCTTTACCCGGATGGTAGTCCAAAATGCAGTCATAGTCCTTAAAGAACTCTAACCATTAGCGCTGCCTCATGTTCAACTCCTTCTGCATGAGGAGGTACATCAAAATCTTATGATCCGTAAAGGTCCTACACTTCTCCCCATACAGAAATGCCGCCAAATCTTCAAAGCAAAGATCACAGCCGCCAATTCTAAATCATGCATCGGATAATTCTTCTCATGTGGCTTTAACTGACGGGAAGCATAAGCCACAACTTTTCCCTCCTACATCAACACGCATCAAAGCCCAACACTAGAAGTATCACAGTACATCACAAACTCTTTACCCGTGATAGGTTGAGTAAGTACACAAGTTTCAACTAACAACCTCTTCAATTGCTCAAAACAGGCTTGACACTTATCTGACCATTCAAATCTAACTCCTTTCCTCAACAACCTCATCAAAGAAGCAACAATAACTGAAAATCTCTTGACAAACCGACGGTAGTAGCCCGCTAAACCAAGAAAGCTTCTCACTTTCGGAACATTCCTAGGCGCTTTCTAATTAACAATCGCCTGAATCTTAGCCGGATCAACTTGGATACCCTGAGCCGATATAATATGCCCCAAGAAAGACAATTCCCAAAGCCAGAAGTCACACTTGCTAAGCTTCGCAAACAACTGATGCTCCCTTAACACTTGCAAAACCAACCGAAGATGCTCCTCATGCTCACTCTCATCCTTCGAGTAGATAAAAATATCATCTATGAACACCCCTACGAATCGGTCAAGATATGGCCTAAACACTCGTTTCATTAAATCCACGAAAGCAACTGGTGCTTTGGTCAAACTAAACGGCATCACTAAAAATTCATAGTGGCCATATCGAGTCTGAAATGCAGTCTTAACCACATTCTCATCCTTAACTTGAAGCTGGTAATAACCCGATCGAAGATCAATCTTGGAAAAGACTCCCGCACCTCTAAACTGATCAAACAAGTCCTCGACTCTAGGCAAAGGATACTTATTCTTCACTGCCACCTTGTCGATACGCCTATAGTCGATACACATCCTCAAAGAATTATCTTTCTTCTTCACAAATAACACCGGAGCTCCCCATGGAGATATGCTGGGTCTAATAAATCCCTTATCCAATAGCTATTTGACACAACTTCAGCAAGTGTACTGAATAGGCAAGTAATATAGTGGGGTAAAGTTAGGATCCCGAATTATCGTACCCAAGAGATTGTGTGTGCAAGCAATGGAAATCAAATGTATGCTAAAGAATTCCCAATTGTTTGAATTGATTGAGTTATCTATTAATTAAAAATAAAGAAATTAAATAAATAAAATAAGCAAGAAGAAATAATCAAATTAAAATGACGCCAATAATTGATAGAAATAAAATGATGGAAAAATTAACAAGATAACAATAACTGAAAAGCTCTTCACAAACTGACGGTAGTAGCCCGCTAAACCAAGAAAGCTTCTCACTTCCGGAACATTCCTTGGCGCTTTCTAATTAACAATCGCCTGAATCTTAGCCGGATCAACTTGGATACCCTAAGCCGATATAATATGCCCCAACAAAGACAATTCCCAAAGTGGGGACATAGATGGAATTATTATAAAAGTGGGGACATAGATGGAACTAATGGAAAAGATGTGGACAAAATTGGAAATTAAGGAAAAAGATTAAGGACTCAAATGTAATTAATGAAATGGTAAGTTTAATTAAAGGATTAAAATGTAAATAGTGAATAATATAATTGAATGAATGAATATGTAATCGAGTTGATAGATTTTTTGAGCAAATATGATTAATGATTTAATATGAAATAATAACAAATTTAAAGTGAAATTAAAATTAATTAGAGGCATAGTTGTTGTAATGGCATTTTTTAAAGACTATAAGTATTCAGTGTTTTGTATAGAGTCTGTTGTTAGATTCGTGGCATGAGATTATGTTTCTGGTGTTTTATATTCAGTAAAGTTTAAAAGTTAAACATACTTGAGGCATAGAAAATATAAGATGGGTGACCTTCTGGGAAGTAGTATAGCTGATATTTTCAGCTGTGTGTTAAAAAAAATTATACCGTAGAAATGAATTGTGGATTGTCAGGAATCTAGTGGTATAATATGGTGCGAAAATGAGGTCATATAGGTCCCCGAATGTCAGTCTGAAGTTCGGTTTGGTTGAACGAAAGTTAGGCCGAGGTTTGACCGAATTTTTAGAAATTGTTAGGGTGGATAAAAAGGTCTTCTGTGTGAAGTGTACAAGCTCAGAATAATTTTTAGAAATTTTTGACAACATTAGATTTGTATTTTACGGTAGAAATCGACTGAATCGAACCGGACCGATTTAGGTCAATCGGGCCCCAAATGGACCCCGATTGAGCTAAAAGTTTTTGTGGAGGCTATTTTTGACATTTTAAGCATGATTGAATTAATTGGGAGTGAAATTGAGTTCAGAAAACCTCATTTACCCTTAAATAGCATAAAATGACTCGAAAATAAAAAATCGGACCAAACTGGTTCGACCACTCTGGTTGGACCTAATTCGGTTCAATTGAACCCATATAAATACATCATATTTTCTTGAAATCTCTAGATTCCTCCCTTTGGTTGCCGCCTCTCACCCTCCCTCCTTGGCTAAATTCTTCTTCATCATTTCTCCACCATTTTTCATCCATTCTTTCTGTATCTCACCCCAAAATCAAGCCTCCCTAACCTATTTCAGCTCCTCTATATTCCATTGGTGGCCTTGGAAGTCCATTTGAAGGTTTAAAAGTGGGTAAAACCTAGACTTTTATGTTTAGGTGTCATTTAGAGGCAAGTGATTTACGTGTTTTTAATTTGGTTTCAAGGTTCCTAAGGGTACTTTAGGATGTGAATAAGATGTTTATGAAGTTTGGTTTTGATGAAATCTTCACCTTTGTGTTTGCACATGGTTATGTCAACTAGGTGAAGAAAGTTCTAAGAAAGCTAAAGGCAAGAAAAAAGAGTATTGAGAGGTGTATTACAAGGATCTAAGGTTTCTGATTGTAAACTCCATTTATTTCCATAGTTTGTGATGTGTTTTAGGTTATGGTTGTGAAGTAAGTATGTGTTTAAGGCAATTATATTTGAAAATAACTTGATATTCATATTTAGTGAGGTGAATAATGATGATATGCATGCTTAAAGTGAGAAAACATCTCGTGTATAAAAAGTTACTTCTTTGGCCGAATGGCATACATGGAATTTTGATGTGTTTAAATGATTTTTATGGCATGTTTATGATGTATACATGATATTTGGCATGTGATTTAGATGTTGGTATGTGTTTAAGCATTTGAAAGTTACATGATGCATGTTGTTCACATGTGGCAAAATGGTGTATACATGTAAAGGCATGATTTTTATGTGTTTTGATGTGATATCATGGCATGACTATGTTGTTTGACGTGTAATTGATCTAATGGTATGTGTTAGAGCATGTGCAAATGCCATGATGTATGTGATGTATGTATGGCCGAATGGTTACCATGGGTAAAGGCATGATTTCGATGTGTTTTAATTGAAATTAATGGCATGGTTATGTTATTTAACATGTAAATGACATAAATGAATGTTAAAGTTGATGAAAATAATTAATGGTGAAAAGATTACCTGTTGGTCGAATGATGTACATGTGTTTTTACATGTGGACGATGATGATGACATGTGAATTATGGCATGTGATGGTAAATGGATGTAAATTACATGCATAGTGATGTGGTAGTATGATAAAATGCCATAAAAAGTATGTATGGTAACCTAAAAATGAGAGATGTGATATGATAATGCCCTATGTAGTATTCTGGTGGTAAAGTCTAGTTCTGTATATGTCAGCTAGCTATAGGGACTTATGCCCGCAGGTGTAAGCATAACGTCTCACTTTTTCTATAGGCCAATGAGGGTTCTATTCTGTTCATTTGCATTTCATTGTCTATATTTAATGACAGGGGTGATCTTTCGGGGCCCCAATGGTAAAGACAGTGGTGGTCCTTCGGGGTCCCTCTGGTAATGATAGAGTTGTCCGTCGGGATTCTTTAGTACGTCTGTGAATCTCTAGGATTCACGTCTCGTTTATCCCGTATATAGATTTCTACCAGTTTTATACTAGGGGAAAAATGGTAATAATGAGCTTGAAATGGTTAAAATGTGATTAATTTCATGTTATGTGTGAAAATGACATAATTTGAATTATGTAAAAAGCTTGAGGGCAAAACGGTAATTTAGTGCATATATGTGTTGATGATGGCTAATAAGGGTAAAATGTTATTAAATGGTTAACTATGAAAATTGGTAACTTTTTATGGACCAAAATGTAATTTGGCATGAAAATGATAATTGGAGGTAAAATTGTAATTTGCATGTCGCATAATGTAAAATGGTTAAATAAAATTGAATTGATGGCATTTTAGTAAATATGGGTAAAGTAAAATGAACTAATGTTATAATCGTAAATTTTGGTTGAATAAAATGAACTCATTTTAGAAAAGTCTAAGGACATAATTGTAATTTTGCCAAAATTAAGGGTAAAATGGTAATTATAGCCTTTTTGTGTATTAATTGTGTAAATGCCCTTGATTATGTTATTGAATGATTAATATATGTGATATTTCATGCATAGTTAATATATTAAATAAATAATGTTTATTATGAATATTTTATTATTATATTGTTTATGAATATTATTTATGCATGTGAAATTAGTCTAGTGGAAATACCTGGAAATGCAATCACCACTAAGCATATTTAATGCTTAGCACGTAGTTTTGTTTGACTGCGTGTAGGTACGCTCTAGGACTCGGAGCAGTGCACCTCACATAATTTTGGGAGCGGACATAAGTGATTTTGGATATTAAGTATGTTGAGATTTTGTGGCATGTATATGAACTTATGAATTAGTCTTGGGTTTTGGATTATAATAGACAGTTATAACTGGTATTGGTTAGTAATGTGTGTTGTGGATATTGTTACTTGTTTGATGTCTGGTCGTGTGTAAGGCATGCCTAATAATTGATAGAAATTAAGTTAATATATTTGGTAAAGGAATTTATGTGTTAAAGGAAATTGACTAAATGAATAGTAACTTTGGACAGTTATAGGTCAATCGATGAATTTGTTAATAAGATAAAAGTTGGTTAGTAAGTTTATTGATTTATTTAATATTATCAATAGACTTAGTTAATTGGATTATGGTGTCACCGAATATATTAAAAAAAATATATTTGTACCGATTTTAATTAATTGGCTATTTAATAACCTGATTAGTTTAATTAGGTTAACTGATATAGGATTTATAGTTAATAATCGGTTTGTAAGGAATAAGGGTGTTACAATTTATTTTGGTATCAGAACCCCGATTTAAGTGGTTCTAAGATAGGAGTGGGTCAATAGGATTAGTATAAGTACATGTACATGCCAAATAATTTTTGGACAGTATGGTGATGTGAGGCTAATGTATGCTTGCTCCTTGTGCTAGATTGTTATAATAGATTCCAATGATAATAGACGTGAGGGTGATGTTGAAAGTGCCTCATCTATTAGTGTTAGTTAGTCGAGATCGCCTCAGTATCAAGGTACTCCGTCGACTGCACCTCCCCCTCAGTAGCAGCCTGAGTTTATGAATATGATGACAAATTTCTTAGGATTTATGCAAGCTCAGCAGCCGCAGCCTTAGGTGCCTGATCAGCAGCCGACTCAATCTAGGTAGAGACCTATTTTAGAAAAGATTAAGAGATTGGGAGCGGAGGATTTTTATGGTCGTGATCCTTTGACTACAGTTCAGGCAGAGGAGTGGTTGTTTAAGCTCAGGCGTATGTTTGAGACCACTCAGAGTTAGCCAGATGAGATGCTTCAGGGAGCAGTAGCTTTGCTTCAGGGTCCTGCTTACACTTGGTGGAGTTTAGTTCGTAAGCACACTCCAGCTAATCAGATTTCTTGGGAGTTTTTCCAGACTCAGTTTGAGAAGAAGTATGTCAGTTCTTAGTATAGATCTGCTATGCAAGATGCATTTTGGAGGCTCAGATAGGGTGGTAAATCTGTTGCTGAATATGAGAGAGAGTTCGAACTCCTCAATTCCTATCTTAAAGATGAGTCTATGACTAAATAGAAGCCGTACCACAGATTTGAGAGAGGACTGCACAGCAACATCAGATTGATCTTAGGTTCCCAAAGGCATAATAATATGAGATCTTTAGTAGAGGCAGCCCTCAGAGTGGAGACTATTATGTTTGATGAGGCCGACAGACAATCTAGATTTAAGCAGAAAAGAAAGCCATGCCAGTCTTTAGGTGCTTCCAGTTAGGGTAAGAAGTCCCGATGCCCTCCTCTATCTTAGAGCTGTGCCCCAGCAACACTTGCTACCATACAGAAGAACACAGCTAGCAGTAGTGTTCCAGTTAACTCTGTAGCCAGTGCACCCAAGGGTAGAGGCCGTGAGTCAGTGCTGCAGTGTTCCCATTACAAGAAATTCCATCTTGGTTAGTGCAGATATTTGATCAGAGCTTGCTTCAAGTGTGGGTCCTAAGACCATGAAATCAGAGATTGTCCAAAGTTCCAGCCTTCTTTAGCAGTTTCACTAGCTCCAAGTGTGGGTCCAGCTTCTCAGAGAGGTTGTGGTAGGGGAGCAACTCCTCCACAGACTGCGTCAGGCCCTTTAGTTCAGCCTTCTTAGGGTCGTGCCAATGGACGCACCTATACTGTCAGAGCCCGAGAGCAGGAGGATGCACCAGGTATCATTGTTTGTAAATTCTCTTTGCTTTCTCACTCAGTTTATGCATTTGTAATCATCGTGTCCCGGGGTGGTCCAGATCGGAGATTACCCAATAAAGAAATCGATACCTGGTCCCGAATGAGTGGATGCAACTCGAAAATTTTGATCCTCTGGGCTTACGAGAAGTAAAAAAAGGTTATATAGGAAAAGGGAATTTGGAAAATTGGGGGTTTTAGCTTTGAATTTTTGCTCCACGGACGGTCTACCCGTCGGTAGTTGAATGTCCCGTTGGTCGTCAAAATCACCACCTCTCTTAGGGATGGACAACCCATCGGTAGCTCACAGACACGTCGGTCGTTAAGGCAGCCACCGCTTTAACTCTGGAACACGTGTCCCGTCGGTCAGCAGACACGGACACATGTCCCGTCGGCAACTCAGGGATGCCCATCTGTGAGGTTAGGCCTGCCCGTCGGTCATGCCTGTAAGTAGTAAATCTTTTCATTTTGAAAGGGTTGGAATTTTCTTGGAAAAAAGTCACAAAAAGCAAGTTTAAAAGGGCAAATCTTCCTCTTCTCAAGCTTTCTTTTCTTTATCTTTATTTTGATTAAGTTCCCATTTTTTCTCACTTTTTTCTATGATTTGGTTTCACTTTTAAGTGAATCTATTTTATTTGGAGAAAGCTAAATCCATTAGTTTTCATCCATTTGACGGATTCAGATATTTCAAAAATTCAGTAAAAATCAAGGAGAAATATAGACATTTTTCTTTCTTGGTTTTTTGCTTTCTTCTCGTGAGACGCACAAGGTTCAAGTCTACCGAAGTTTCACTCTAGAAAGGTACAATCCGAGGGTAAATATTCTGGACACTCGCTTTATTCATCTATCAGATTTATTTCAACATTTATCATATTCATTTAGCTTTTACTTAGCTTTTATTTACCTTTATTTTGTTTGAAAGTTGTTTATTTAAAAGAAAAGAGAAGAAGAAGTTTTCTTTTCATTTTTATTTGGAGACCAGGGGCGACCGACGGGATGTAGCTCACCGACGCCCATCCATCGCTCGAGCGATGGGTAATACACCCATTTGTCGTTTGAGCGATGGCGTGTGAGGCCTGTTGTCCGTCGGTTGCATGAGGGATGGCCGTCGATCGGCTACCTCTACCCGACTCTAATTTTTTCCTTTTTTTCCCTCTATCTAATTCTTATTTTATTTTCAAAATGTTTTTAAACAACTGTATTTTTATGTATTGTGACGCGCGCCGGATCCCCGCGACCGCCCATGGGATCGCCAGCTCGAGGCCGATCGGGGCATTTGTGGGTCCGTTGACAGTTTGAAATAAATCGCAAGTGCGTCTATATTGGGCAACAAGGAGGTTCCATGGAGTCGCCACCCAATAGAGCATTGGGAAAGTTACTCTCGCCTCAGAGAGCCTAAGACTGCGCTTAGTATCCATTTTGGGCCAGCCAGAGGGGTCTTGAAAGGTAAACCTCTCGCCCTAAGGAGCCTAGGATTAGCGCTAAAGTCTCGTGGCACAAAAAGGTGTCTTGGAGGGTAGACCTCTAGCCTCTTTGAGCCCAAAGACCAGAGCTGGGTCCGGGATTCCTCATCTATTTCTACCTCGATTATTTTATGATCAAATTTTAATTATCATTAATTCGCTCTCTCTCCACATGATGCAATTAATTGAAGGCGCATTCATTCACATTTGGAAAGCCGTAAATGGGCAAGTAAATATCAAAAGCAATAAATTACAATAATACAAGGAGCGAAATACAACTCCTTTTCGAAAATGTGCGATACATACACGAATCGGGGCATTGCTTATTTTGAGGACTTTGGTCCTCGCATGCATCATTATTAAAATTGGATGTTTTTATTTGTGATGATTTTTATTGGATAAAAAAAGGGCATTCGACCCTTGCATTTATACAAACCTCATTTTTATTGACTATAAAACATTGATCCATTTTTACACTTAACGAGATATGAAAAGAGTATATCCATGTACATAAGACAGTCAATGAATAACAAATGAAGGAAATAGTCAAGAAGGTTAGGAAACTAAATCGGACTAAATCCTCCGAATATGGTAGATAACCCCTCAAGCTCAGTATGGTCCCGGGAAATCAATATATTGCTCACAGAAAGTTAAAGGATGTCAATATAAAAAGAATCAACATAAATAAAGTCAAAAGGACTTGAAAGAGATAGAGAAGATTTGAAGATATGGAGACAGAACCCAGCGACGGCCTTTCTTAGGTGACCGACGGGCGTCTGTCAAATTCATCGACATGTCCGTCGCTCACTCAAGTGGAAGAGCGTCTATGAGTGGGGTGACCGACGGGCGTCGGTAAAGAAGATGACTCGTCGGTCACCACTGTCTCCGAAAAAATAGTAAAAAGGACTCTTTTTTGAAAGTAAAAAAAAAGGGTTTTAACACAAAATGAGATAAAGAGAGTCAAAATAAAGAAGAATAATGACAAAATTGAAAGAATCAACAAAATAAGGAGTAAATATGAAATAATATGGAGAAAGAATCTGGAATATTTACCCTCAGATAATTGCTTTGGGTGAGATTCTTGTGTTGATTAGAGCCCCGCACGTTCCACGAGAAGCAAAGATGAAGGATCAAAGAAAGGAAAAATGGACTATTTCCTCTTTATCCCTTCAAGAGACTGACTTTTGAATCAAAATCTAAAGAAAACTAATTAGTTTTTAGTTCCTTTTGATTGATTTGATCCTCCTTTAAAAGAGATTTCTTTATGAAATGTGTTTGCTGGATGAGAGAGAAAATATGCTTGAATTTTGGCAGAGTTTCCCCTCTTGAGAATTTTTGGAACCCTTTTCTAAGTGAAAATCCGGAGCTTTTATAAGCCAGGCATGACCGACGGGCGTCGGTGTATGGAGGCGGGCGTTGGAAGAATCCTTCTGACACAAGGATTCATCCGACGGGCCTGCCATATCCACCGACGGGCATCGAAGAGGTTGCGTGCTCCGGGAAACCAGGCGGTGCTCTGACAGGGGCGGTGATTTTCCGACGGGCGTCGGAAAATACCACAGGCCGTCAGTGACCCTAAGCAACGGGCTGGCCTCACAGACGGGCTGACCGTCTGTGGAGGAAGAATTTACCTTTTTGACTCGAAAATCCCCTGTTTTCTCCCCCTCTGCCTACAAAAAGTAAAAAGACTCACTCCTCGTGGATCGCAGGACTAGAACCTCCAAATCCGAACCATTTATGTAGGCTCGGATACTGATTTCATCATAGGGTAACCTCTGATCCGGACCACTCCGGGACACGGTGCTTACAGTTGCCCCCAGTTTTGGGGAAACTAGTGCACAAGCGCCTAGATAAGCCAAAACTCAGAGAAAGGACAGAAAGAAAGAAGGCGTACCTGCGACGGTTCTTACCTTCCATGCCTCTTACCGAGTAGACCTCGTCTCGGTTTGTTCGGCAATGTGAAGATACCCCTATCGGTCTCGTCTCGACCTATAGGCGTTGGTGAGGCGTAGCATCCTCTGACTACGAACTCGATAGGAAGTGCGGTGTTTCTCTAACCACAGCTTCGATCTGAAGTTCCCTTGCTAACCCCCATCCGATCTGCAAGGTGCGTAGCACTCTCTGGCTGCTGCGTGAACCGTGAGATGCGACACTCTCTGGCCACGATCTCGATCTGGTGAAGAGCAGTGTTTCTCTAACTGCAGCTTTAATTGGTGAGAAGCGGTACTTTCTGACCACAGTCTCGAGGTGAAGAGTAGTACTCTCTAACTACAACTTCGATCTAAAGTTCCCCTGCTAACCCCCATCCGATCTACAAGGTGCATAGCACTCTCTGGCTGCCGTGCGAACTGTGAGATGTAGCACTCTCTAGCCACGATCTCGATCTGGTGAAGAGCAGTGTCTTCGATTTCTGCTGGCCTCATCTCGGCTTGGGCAGGGTTGAAGAGACATAGCGCTTCCTGGCTACAAACTCGGTGTGAAGAGGAGGAGACCTCGCCGGGTTCCTCGTTCCAAAAAAAAGAATCTTAGGCGCCCTTGTTCGGATTGCTAATCAATGCCTGTGTTCGGATCGGTGTTTCTCTATACTTGTGTGATAAAAGGTTTTGTTAGTTCATGTTTGAGTGGTCATCTTTTAACCTGTCTATTGATAGCGTGATCTTGCTTTATTTGTTATGCCATGTTTCATTTATATTCTTTCTTATTGAGTTATTATTCATCATTTTTCATCATTTTTGTTTTGGAATATGAGTGAATGTGAAGGCATATATTCATCTGTTATATGAATGAATCATAAATAACTGAATAAATCCATAAATCTTGGAAACAAAAGTTTTCCACCAGAAAAATCTATTTTGTACAATGTATATACAAAGCATAAATGTACAAAAATATGACTCCCTGAATGTCATAGGGGTGTGTAGTCAAAGGGCTCATCGGGGTCCTCATCATCCGATATATGCACTATCCCTGGCGGAGGTGGCCGTGCCGGCGGTGGAGGCTGAGCCGTGGAGGGTCCTACCTCAGCATCGTGGGTTTGCCTGAATCAGATCTGAGCGTGGCCATCAAAGAAAGGCTGGGTGCAAGTCCTCATGAACTCCAACGTCTCTGATACTGTGCCTCCCAACTTCTTGAACGCCTGGCTCAACTGAGTGGTCTGCTCACTGGCGGCCCTCTTCATGTGCTCTAGGCGCTGCTCTGCCTGCTCCCTGAACTCCCTCATGGTCTGAGACAAGGGTGGGAGGATCCCCTCTATTGCCTGGATGCGGGATCTCAGAGAGTCGAGCGACTCATCGATCATCTGTAGGGTCATGTCAACCCTCTGAGACGCCTGATCCTGAGACATCCTCAAATCATGAGCAAGCTGCTGCCTAAGCTCCCTCTGACCCTGGGCAACCTGCTCAATCAGCCTCGCCTACTCACCTCTGAAGGCCTCTATGACCCGAGCCTGCTCATCCCTGAAAGCATCAATGATCCGAGCCTGCTCCCGTGTCGTATGCTCGATGTAGCCGGCCTGCTCCTGAGCTAACCGCTCCACCGACTGGGACTGCTCCTGAATAGTAGCCTGTTGGCGGTCCAACCTCTCATGAATAGCTCTATCCCTCTCATCCTGTCGTCGCTCTAAGGCTGTGAACATGGAAGTGAGGAGTTGAGAGAAGTCAGGCTGTGCTGGCTGCTGTGGTGGCTCTGGAGGCAGTGCTGTGGAGGTGGATGCCCCTGGGTCGCCTCAAGAATACGGATGATACCTCTCGGGGAGTCCGTGGGTAGTCCTCTGCACCCTGACACTCGGCAACGGGACAGGAGTCGGTGCTCGGGATGCTGGTGAGGCGGCAAAGAGCTCATCCATCGTGAATTCCATGTCAAAATCCGACGGGGTCCTAGGCTACTCCTGCTGCTGTGGCAGTGGCACAGTCTGAGGCTGAGGAGGCTAGGGAGGCTGCTGCTCCGAATGAGACTCGGGCTGTGGAGGCTGATGCTCTGGCTGAGGCTGGAGCTCTTGCTGTGGAGGCTGATCCTCTGGTTGCTCCGGGTGGTCTGGATCTGGACCCAAGGGTGGAAGTGAGAACATCTGCTGGGTCTCGTGAATGGACAGCACCCTGTAGGCCTCTGCCTGCCCTGATATCGGGGAGATCATCCCCATCTGTACTGTCGTTGCGGCATCCACATGGATCCCCTCCTCTAAGGGTCCTCTCAACCTGTCTGGGGCAACTCCCAACCTCAAAAGCAACCGGGTTATAACTCCTCCCACTATCACCATCGGTGTCAATCCTCTGCCGACTCTGGTCAAGTTGGCCAAGATCTCATGGCTAATGTTGAGACGCTGGCCTGCCACCATAGCCCAGAGGCTCCAGATCTCGACCGTGTTAAGCGACCCTGGATTACCAGCTCGACCGAGGTACGAACTGGATAGCACTCTGTGCAAATACCGGAGTGCCTAAGACACCAGTACGGTGCTCTTTGTTGTATCATGATCATACAGCACTCCCGGTAGGGCAATGGCCGCCCAATGGGCACGTCTCACAGCTCGCTGTGGGATCTCGACCCCCTCCTCTATAGGGAGCTCCATGGCCTGTGCGAATCTCTGCCTGGTAATACTGTAATGGTCACCGTCGAACCAAAACTGGACCACCCCTGGCTCGGTATCTGAACTCTGAAAATCGGCATAGCGGAGAGTGGCTAGGACCTGGCGAGTAGCCTCTGGAAAAGTCTAGAAGGAGGGGGCAAGAAACTCTGTCCACCCAGCACCCTCGACAAGCAAATCAAACTCTGGGGCCATCCCTAGGGCCTCTAGGAACGGACGGGACACGAAACGGCTGGCCCGAAGCTCTACCTGAGCCAACGCTCTATACCTCTGAGCTGACTCATCATCCATCCAACCCGAAACTACGACCTCGAGCTGTGCCTGCGGTGCTCTGCGTCTGGGAGGCATCCTGCAAAGGAGAAAAAATTAGATAGCAAAAATTTGACAAAACAAATATTATTAGACTTATTTTCAGGGTGAAGGCCCATTTAGGCCTCACCAGGGCAATGGCGGCCCGAAAACGAGATAGAAAACTGATAACAAATGAAATGGGCGAACGTGCTGTCAAAGGAAGTTGCCCAACATGCCTCGCACATATCAAAGCAAAAGCAACATGCAATTAGCATGGAAATAATTTGAAGCGAATAAAAATGGGCTTGCCAGGCCCCAAGGCATGCATTATACAAAAAAATATTCAATTTTAAAATAAAATAATAAAAATTTGGGCAGCACCCCGGCAAGGGTATGCCCAACCCCCTGCATAAAAAGGCATCAAATTAGGCCTTAGGCCTCAATAACAATATATGCATGTAAATGGGACGCACCCCGGCAAGAGTGTGTCCCCAACAACACAAAAAAATAACGGCCTCAGGCCTCAAAAGCAATATATGCACAGAATAGTGCGCTAGAAAGTGTAATTCTAAAGCACCAAAGTTATGGAAACATTCTATTTCTATGTGATCATGCAAAGGTTCAGATTTAACTTGCACTAAGAAAATGGGCAGCATCCTCCCTAAATTTTTAAGGCATCTAAAGCATCCTAACCGTTTCTAAGGTTAAAGGAAGATGAAATGAAGAAATAAATTGAATAAAATTCAAGAAAAGGTAGTTATTTACTTACTTGTAGTCGCGAGAAGTGTAGAAACTGAAGAAATATAAATATCCAAGCACCCGGTGAGTAGAGAATGCGAAAATATGAAGAACTCACGAAAGAAGAAGAAGAAATGCTTGAAAAACACTAAAAAAATGCAAAAAAACCGTTTGAGAGAGGAAATGAAAGGGATAGCAGGCGCTGCACCGTCTGTCACTCGCCCTTATATAGAATATCGTGACCGACGGGCTGGGCGTCTGTAGGAGCGACCGACGGGCTGGCTGTCTGTCACTCAATAAATGCGAGTTAATGCGCGTGATGAAATGCAATGCTGACGTATACGTCTGCCAGGTGGATCTCTACCGACGGGCAGGCCGTCTCTTAGGAGAGGCGGGTAGGCCGTCAGTGACACTTCCCTATAAATTCTTACAAAATTTTTGCTCCTCTTAAGTCTCTTCATTTTCCAACATCTTGAGCCTTTCATCTTTCTTAGCATGTCTCCTTCTCTAGCCCAAAGGATGCACCGTATCTTAGATGACAAACACACTTGGGAAGAAGGGGCCCTTTCTTCTCTGTCTGGGCTGAAATACCTGTGCCGAATCAAAGTTGATCAGAACCTCCTTCTGGCGGCGACCCACTTCTGGAACCCCCGATTTCACGTCTTCCGGTTCACCTACCAGGAACTGTGCCCTTTGACTGAAGAGTTAGCTACCATTCTTGGAGCCTGGTTCCCTCCTAGCGCTCTGCCTTGCGTCCCCCGCTGCGGCCTATTCTAGACCCGGGACATAGCTATGGCCCTTGGCATTCCTTCTTCTGAGGCCGTCCGGCTGATTCCTCCGAGCTCTTCCTTTGCTCTGGGGCCACTGATCGAGGCTCTGGATTAGTTTACTGACATTCCCACCTACCGGATAAGCATCATATTCTTATTTTGCATGGTGAACTTCCTTACTGTTGTTCCAGGGGGTTTAACATGTGATCTTCGCCTGTTCGGAGTCCTGAGCGACTTTTATCTGAGATTATCACCCTTACCACTCATTCTGGCTGAAACCATTCTGGGCTTGGACGCTGTGAGCTCTGGATCCACTACAACCTTTACCCGCAGCCCCTTATTGCTCCAGGTACGTCATTATTTTAAAGGTAGTGCGTCCCTTATGGATTTTCACACTAGCTTTTCTTAGCGGGAGGTGCGTCCTTTCGGATTTTCACACAACCCTGTGCCTTATTTTTGCCTGAAGTAAACCCTACTTACTCCAGCGGCTTTTTTCTTTTGTTCTTCTTTTTTCTTATTATTTTTTATTTATTTATTTATTTATTTATTTTTCAGATCTGGCTGCAAGAGAAACTGAGGATGCTGTCTGAGCCACCTCCTCGAGTTACCCCATAGATGATGACATCAGTTTCACGTCTGCTTGGCTCCCACTGTCTCATGTGGTCATTGATGGGCCATCGGGGTGTGTTCCCCTCTGTGGGCTCCGTCGAGCCACCTTCTGCATCACTTTTCGATGTATACGTCAGCTCGGGATGACCCAGGATGTAGTGAGGGTTCCCTTATCTTTCCGGGGAGGAGCTCTCTCGGTTGCATTTGCTTCTCGGTATCATGAGCTGTGGGGCAAACTACCAGTGAAGACTGTTATCCCGAGGTTCGGCAATCATTCTGTGTCTTCGACTAACGAGTACAAGAAGTGGATCCTTAGTCCAGCATCTAATAACAGGACTCGAGGGCTCAAGCATCTGGTCGGCGAGAGCAGCAGCAGGACTCAGCTTAGCTTATATATGTATTTCTTTTGGTGCTACATTTCTTTTTAATGAAGAACTAGGAAATGACAAAAATGAAAAAAATAATATTCATTCTATTTCACGAATTTGTGTACATTTTCATATAATTTCAGCATACATGATCAGTTTTGGCATTTACTCAGCTGCTTACACGCTGTTAATACATGAAACAAAATTTTAACAGCATCAACTCCTGTTACCAATCGGCCCTCTCGGGTTTTCACGATCGGACATTTTCTCTCATGCCTCTAATTTTTGCAGTGGATGCCTTTTTTCGGTTTTCACCCTATCGAGGCGCCCAATTTTAGCACAGCCGCCTTTTTTCGTTTTTCGACCTGCAGGGCATTTTATTCTCTTCTTTTTATTTTGGTCTTTAGCCATGGAACCTTTTGAGTCTGTCGACATTGATTGGTTCTGTGAATTCGTTCCCATCACTATCCGACAAGATTGCGGCTCCTTTGGACAGCAGCTTTTTAAGGATATACGGCCCCTCCCAGGTTGGTCTGAATTTCCCTCTAATATCTGGTATGCCCGGCCTCATCTGCTTAAACACCAAGTCACCTTCTTTCAGCGGATGCTTTCTCACCTTCTTTTCGAAAGTCCTTACCAATCTCTTCTGGTAAATCTGGTTATGATAATAATCTTTCAGCCTACTCTCGTCTAATAAGTTCAAGTGTTGTAGCCTCTGCCGCGCCCATTCGGCCTCCGGAATTTGGGCTTCCATGACCACCCTCAGTGATTTGAGCTCTATCTCAACTGGCAATACTACTTCCGTTCCGTATACCAGGGAAAATGGTGTAGCGCCTGTAGACGTCCTTACCGTTATTCTATATCCCCATAGGGCGAAGGGTAACTTTTCAGCCCAGTCTTTGTAGGTTTGGACCATCTTGGACAGGATCTTCTTCATATTCTTATTCGCGGCCTCTACTGCTCCATTTGCTTGTGGTCAGTAGGGGGAAGATTTATAATGCTCGACACCATACCTCTCGAGGAGCTTCCTGGTTTCCCCCATGAACTGCACCCCATTGTCAGACACTATGTGATGAGGGAGGCCATATCTGCAGATTAGATTCCTCTCTATGAACTTGGCCATATCCCTTGCATCAATCTTTTTGAAGGATTCCACCTCTACCCATTTGGTAAAATAGTCGATTGCGACTATGATGTACTTGTGCCCATTGGACGCCGTAGGGCGAATCTCTCCAATGATATATATCCCCCAAGCAGTGAAAGGCCAAGGTGATGTCAGGTTATGTAGCTCTGATACTGGCAGGTGTCTCAAGTCTGCGTATTGGTGGCACAACTGGCATTGCTTAACATATTTCGAGCAATCATTGTCTATCGTAAGCCAATAGAAGCCTTGTCTCATGATCTTCTTAGCTAAGGTCAAGCCATTCATGTGAGCCCCACAGACGCCTGCATGGGTTTCCTCCATCACTTTACGGGCTTCTTTTTCATTCAAGCACCTGAGTTGAATCCGGTCCGACTGTCTTTTGTACAATACCCCTTCCAAGGATATGAACTGAGTAGATAGCTTCCGGATCATCCTCTGGTCTTTCTCAGTAGCTTCTTCTGGAAATTTATTGTTTTTCAAGTAATTCATGATATCGAAGTACCATGGTTTCCCATCCGCCACTTCTACTTCCATTACAGGCTTGATCTCAAAGCAGGGTTTCTCAGAACTTGAAATCAGTACTGGCTTCATAGCTACTCCTTCAGGATTATCCCACATTGATACCAAGGTTGCCAACGCATCAGCTAGACGATTCTCATCTCTCGGCACGAAGTGGAAAGTGCAAGTCTCAAACTGCCCACATGCCTCTTTCAAATATTCAACATAGGGTACCAGCCGTTCTTCTTTTATAGCCCACTCACCTCGAATCTAGTTAATCACCAAGGATGAGTCACCAAAGACTTCTATACTCTTTGCCCCCAATGCCGCTAAAGCCTCTAACCCGAAAGTGCATGCTTCATATTTGGCTTCATTGTTGGTTGCTTTGTACCTCAGCTTCTTTGCTAGGAGAAGTTTCTCATTATCTGGGGTTGTCAAGATGATTCCAACTCTGGCTCCTCTGTTATTCATTGCCCCGTCGAAGTGTAACTGCCATCCCTGGATAGAAATCGCGACTATGCTTTCATCAGGAAAGGTGAACTCGGGAGTGTCTCCTTGAATAGGATGCTCAGCAAGAAATTCGGCTACGGCTTGCCCCTTAATAGTTTTGCGAGTGATGTATTGCACATCAAACTCCTGTAGCAAGAGCAGCCACCTCCCCATCTTACCAAGCAAAGACGGTGCTTCCTGCAAATATCTTAACGGATTCTGCTTGGCCACTGCTTGAACTTTGTACGAGTGGAAGTAATGCCTCAATTTCTTTGATGCCCAAATCACTGCGAGGCAGATCTTCTCTACTTCAGCATATTTTATCTCATAAGCCAGGAATTTCTTGTTGAGGTAATAAATTGCAAATTCCACCCCAAATTCATCTTCTTGAGCCATCATGGCGCCCACAGAACTGCCCTCTACTGCCAGATACAGGATAAGCAGTTTGATCGGTTGCGGCGGCCTTAGCACTGGCAGATTCAATAGGTATTCCCTGATGCTGTCAAAAGCTTTCTGGCAGTCTTCGTTCCAGACCACAGGTTGATTCTTTCTAAGCAGCTTAAAAACAGGCTCGCATATTGAAGTGAGCTTGGCAATAAATCAGCTGACATACTGCAGCTTGCCCAAGAAACTCCTTACATCCTTCTCTTTTTGCGACACAGGCATCTCTCTGATGGCCTTCACCTTGTCCGGGTCAATTTCTATTCCCCTCTGGCTGACGACATGTCCCAATAGTTTTCCTGAAGTCACTCCGAAAATGCACTTCTTGGGGTTAAGTCGCAGATTATACTTATCAATCCTGGTGAAGAACTTTTCTAGAGCTTCAAAGTGTCCCTCTCGGGTTGCTGACTTGACCATCATGTCATCGACATAAACTTCTACTTCTTTGTGGATCAGGTCACTTAGAATCTTGGTCGCCATCCTCTGGTATGTGGCCCCGGCATTCTTCAGGCCGAAAGGCATGACTCGGTAGGCGTAGGTCCCCCATTCTGTGATGAAAGCAGTCTTAACCCGGTCAGCTATTTTGTTCAGGATCTGGTTGTAGCCCACATAACCATCTCCAAAGCTGTACATCGCGCAATTGGCGGCACTATCTATCAACACATCGATGAGGGGTAGTGGAAAATCATCTTTAGGGCAGGCCTTGTTCAGATCTCGATAATCCACACACACCTTAACCTTTCCATTCTTCTTCGCTACAGGGACCACATTTGCCAACCATGTAGGATACTGCACTTCAATAAGGAACATAGACTCAATCTGCTGTCGAATTTCCTCCTTGACCTTGTCAGCCCATTCTGGCCTGAGCCTTCTCAACTTCTGTTTCACAGGCTTATAGTCCGGATAAGTCGGGATAGCGTGTTCTGCCACATCTCGGTCAATTCCTGGCATGTCGTCATAGGTCCAGGCAAAGACTTTTTCATGTTTTCTTATTATTCTCTCAAAATTTTTTCTCTCCTCAGGAGTTATATTTGATGCTATTAGAATTTTTCTCGGATTTTCTAAGGTTCCAAGATTAAAAGGCTTTGTATCAGTGGAATCGATGTCAAAAATTGATGGAATATGATCATGTTCATGCATGTTGAAACCATTAGAAACATCGCACCAGTAAGAGAAATCGTTTGCCTTATTAATAATATTATAATTGTCATTTACATCATAAAAGAGTTCTGGAATAAAAAGACAGTCTAAGCTAGAGTCTTCTTCTGCCACTCCAGAGGTTGATGCTGTTGCAGCTTGTTCATTGGCTTCCTGATTCAGCAGAGGCCCCTCAGGCATGTCGGAGGAAATCTTCAAATCCCCCATTTTCAGTTCTGATTCTGCTATCTTCTCTTTCCCCTTCAGCCTGGCAGTTATCATCTTCTCAGTAACGACCTCTTCAGGCTCGCATCTGTCCCAAGTGATACCCTGAGTCATGACCTCCTCATCCCAGAAGTCCTCAGCGACCTTGACAAACCCGACACGCCAGTCAAATACATCGTTAAAGATCTCGAACCCAGGGACAATCCTCCCCTTCACCCATTGCGGCTCATCTTTGCCAGTATAAGCACATATTGAGGATGCTGGTACAAAGCTTTCTGGGATGTGAGGGATCTTATCCGCCGCCTTCTTCTTGCCGATGCCGCCTCTGTACCCCAGACCTTTCTGGTTCTTTTGACCTCAAGTAATGATCGCGGTTTACAATCCTTGAGAGTTTCTGCCCAACCCAGACCCAGGGAGATAGTGCATCTTCTTCATCATATTAACCACAGCTGTGTTATCCACTGACCCGTGCTCTTCTCTTATCATGGACACGTGGAAGCCACTAAATGGCTGATTAGCTATTTCAAGCGCTGAGACCTGGTTCTCCCTGGCTGCCTTGATAGTCACCACCTCCCCTTCATGTGGGAACTTTATCATTTGATGTAGCATGGATGGCACTCCTCCTAATTTGTGAAACCAAGCCCTCCCGAGCAGAGCTGAGAAGTTAGCAGGGATGGGCAGAACCACAAATTCTGCCTCCACTTCAATGGGTTCTATCTTGACCAAGGTCTTAAAGGTTCCCGAGGCTTGCCTCCTTGAATTATCGTAGGCTGTGATAGTCAGATCTGATCCACTAAGCATATCCTCGTTTAGACCAAAAGCCTGCAGAGCTATCAAGGGGCACACATTGATAGAAGACCCATCGTCTACCATAACGCAAGCAGTGTGCTTATCGTTAATCTGTGCTTTGATGTACAGGGGTCGGTTATGATTGCGTCCTTCAACCGGTAGGTCGGCATCAGAAATGACCAATCTCTCCTCGGATCCTCCCTTAACTAAGCCCAAAAGCTCTGACGGGGAAATCATGGTGGCGACCGTGGCCTCAACCAAAGCCTCTACTACCTTCTGCCTATGAGAGGGGGACTCTCTCAAGAGATCTCAGATGGATATTTGAGCCGCAGTTTTCTTCAATTGCTTAACAATTTGATTCTCCTTTGGCTCTTTTTCTACTGGCGTCTGCGCTGGCTCCGGTAGCCTTGTAATCTCGGGGACCACTCTTCCACTTCTCGTTACAGCCCCTATCTCTTCTTTGTCTTCATCAGACCCCCACAAATCAAGGTTTATCTCTCCCTCCTCCTCGGCTTCTCCACCGCTCTCACTGCTAGACCAGCAATCAAGGGTCGCCACGACTGCTTTCTCCTCTCTATCGTCGGAACAATCAGCAGCAAAATTCTTGCTCCCATATAGATCTTGTAGCACATACCACTCTGGCAAGCTAGATCCGATCATAAACACGGGTGGTGGTACGGCATTATAACCGGGCTTCTTCTCAGTTTCCCTCTTCTCAGGGTCAGAAATTTGCTTGCTATCAATCAAGTCTTGGATAGAGTGCCGTAGCGCTTTGTACTTATCTGTGATATGGCCTGAGTGCTGGTGAAATGCATAGAATTCATTGTCTTTGTGCCCAGGCTTCCCCTGCTTCATAGCAGGCCTAGGAGCTAAGGGCTGCAATTTTCCCTCCTTCATTAACCTTCTCAAGACCCAAGATAATGGTCTCCCCAAGTTCGAAAACTTCCTCTGGGTGGTTACCTCAGTAGCAGACACCTCACCTGTTCTTCTGGTGCTACTGCTGGGACCCGCTGGCCTACTGGTTCCTTGACCGGGGTTAGCCCTTTTGGCAAAATTATCATTGTTAGCTTTCCTAGCCAAGAACTCTCCCTCTGCTTCGATGGCTATATCCTTGAGAGACTCCCAGTCCTTCAACCCCTTCATCTTCAACCCATCTTTCAAGTACGGGCTTGCATTCTTGACAAATAAACGAATCTGGTCCTGGGTGTCCGGCTTTCTCCGCATCTCCATTACTCGGTTCCGCCATCGGGTGAGATAATCATGGAAAGATTCCCCGGCCTTCTGCTGGAGCAGTTCAAGATCTTTTAGAGTCACCTCCATTCTAGTGTTGCAGTCATACTGTCTCAAAAACTCCTCAGTGAACAGATCCCAATCTTCTTTAGTGCGAAAATCGAGCCATGATACAAGTCGATGGCATGAGCGGTCAGACTCAGACAAAAGTATTCTACTTTTTGCTTCTTAGATAGCGTGGTCCCTTTCATGAACAGAGAATATTGCTTCACATGAGTGGTCGGGTCAGAAGTACCATCAAATTTTGGCACGTCTGGCATCTTAAAGTTGTAAGGAATCTAGTCCTCTCCCTCCAATTCCTTATCCTCTGGGTTCATCCCCTGACCCCGGCTCAGCATACGGGCCATAGCTTCGAACCTCTCTTCCATCTTCTTTAAAATGAAGTCATCAGTCTGAGGTGCCTTCCCCCTCTCAGATGAAATGCTCATCCTATCATCTTCGATATCTCTATCATCATCAATTCTTAGCACACGCCTTCTTCTCTGCTATCCTGAGGCTACTGACCTTAACTCTACTATCGGCGGCCTAACAGGCTCTTCTCGTCTTTCAGCCTTTTCTTCCTCTGGCTCATTCTATCTCACGGGAGGAGGAGGAGGAGGAGGATTCTGTGGAGCATTCTGCTATGCTAGGGCGGTCAACATATTCATCATTCTGCCCTCTAATTCCTTAAATCGCCGGCCCACTTCTTCCGCAATCATGGCCCTGGTGGCATCATCCCCTCTAGGCGAGTTTGCCATCTCAGATACAGTGCAACTGATTCCTGGAAAAATTTCTTGCAGGCCTTCTCTATCTGATAGCTCGGAAGCAGGAACTTGGATCAGTCATCCGGTTGGTGATCTAGTCCACCTGGGCAGATCTATGATGGCTGCAGGGATAAGACGTTAGATATGATGCATGAAATGTAGGTGTAATGCATGGTCGTGATATGCGACATTCACAGAGCACAAGCAAGCAAGTAGGTCCTTCCACCCTTATTTCTCCCACACACGTGGTCGTGCAGTCTCTTTCCTAGGTCAGATTAGCCCAAGGGTCAACGAGGGACCCAATGGACACGCATGGTGCACGGCAAAAAACTGGCAGCATGACACTCCTATGCTAATGTACAAGCAGATGGATAATGATCGTCACGTATTTGGACATTCCACAAATTTTGACATGGCCCTACCGGTGCATGATAGCCTTTGGCTAGGTTACCAAGCGAGACATCTGGACTCACCCAATACATGAGGATCCACACAGCAAGCATGGAATTAGGGTTCATTTCACCTGTGGAAAGTAGCTACGGCCATTACATGAGCTTTAGACAAGGGAGATGTTTCTTTAAGGCTACCCAAGCATGATCCCCGCCGACAGGTCTAGCTCATCACGAGTATAGCGACCGATCGGGTCATCATTTTGATATACCACGGAGGTACGTGGCTTGAGCTGGTGATTATCCTTAACACTTCCCCAAATTGAGTGAAAATGGGGTCGTGCTTCAGGAATGCACCGGGGCTAAAAGAGGGACCAAACAAGCATATTCTAAGGCTCTAATGATATGCGAATGCAAATTTGAGAGAAAGCAAATTTATGAATTAAATTTTAATCATAAATGTTAAACGAGGTATTTTCAAATTGAAATCTCAAACCATAAACGTCCCCAGTGGAGTCGCCATTGTGACGCGCACTGGATCCCCGCGGCTGCCCATGGGACCGCCCACTCGAGGGCGATCGGGGCATTTGTGGGTCCGTTGACAGCTTGCAATAAATCGCAAGTGCATCTATGTTGGGCAACAAGGAGGTTTCATGGAGTCACCACCCAATAGAACATTAAAAAAGTTACTCTCGCCTCGGAGAGCCTAAGACTGCGCTTAGTATCCATTTTGGGCCAGCCAGAGGGGTCTTGGAAGGTAAACCTCTTGCCCTAAGGAGCCTAGGATTAGCGCTAAAGTCTCGTGGCACAAAGGTGTGTCTTGGAGGGTAGACCTCTAGCCTCTTTGAGCCCAAAGACCAGAGCTGGGTCCGGGATTCCTCATCTATTTCTACCTCGATTATTTTATGATCAAATTTTAATTATCATTAATTCGCTCTCTCTCCACACGATGCAATTAATTGAAGGCGCATTCATTCACATTTAGAAAGCCGTAAATGGGCAAGTAAATATCAAAAGCAATAAATTACAATAATACAAGGAGCGGAATACAACTCCTTTTCGAAAATGTGCGATACATACACGAATCGGGGCATTGCTTATTTTGAGGACTTTGGTCCTTGCATGCATCATTATTCAAAATTAGATGTTTTTATTTGTGAAGATTTTTATTGGATAAAAAAAGGGCATTGGACCCTTGCATTTATACAAACCTCATTTTTATTGAGTATAAAACATTGATCCATTTTTACACTTAACGAGATATGAAAAGAGTATATCCGTGTACATAAGACAGTCAATGAATAACAAATAAAGGAAATAGTCAAGAAGGTTAGGAAACTAAACCGAACGAAATCCTCCGAATATGGTAGAGAACCCCTCAAGCTCAGGATGGTCCCGAGAAATCAATAGATTGCTCACAGAAAGTTAAAGGATGTCAATATAAAAAGAATCAACATAAATAAAGTCAAAAGGACTTGAAAGAGATAGAGAAGATTTGAAGATATGGAGACAGAACCCAGCGACGGCCTTTCTTAGGTGACTGACGTGCGTCTGTCAAATTGATTGACATGTCGGTCGCTCACTCAAGTGGAAGAGCATCTGTGAGTAGGGTGACCGATGGGCGTCGGTAAAGAAGATGACCCATCGGTCACCACTGTCTCCGAAAAAACAGTAAAAAGGACTCTTTTTTGAAAGTCAAAAAAAAGGGTTTTAACACAAAATGAGATAAAGAGAGTCAAAATAAAGAAGAATAATGACAAAATTGAAAGAATCAACAAAATAAGGAGTAAATATGAAATGATATGGAGAAGGAATCCGGAATATTTACCCTCAGATAATTGCTTTGGGTGAGATTCTTGTGTTGATTGGAGCCCCGCGCGTTCAACAAGAATCAAAGATGAAGGATCAAAGAAAGGAAAAATGGACTATTTCCTCTTTAACCCCTCAAGAGACTGACTTTGGAATTAAAATCTAAAGAAAACTAATTAGTTTTTAGTTCCTTTTGATTGATTTGATCCTCCTTTAAAAGAGATTTCTTTATGAAATGTGTTTGCTGGAAGAGAGAGAAAATATACTTGAATTTTTGCAGAGTTTCCCCTCTTGAGAATTTTTGGAACCCTTTTCTAAGTGAAAATCCGGAGCTTTTATAAGCCAGGCACGACCGACGGACGTCGGTGTTTGGAGGCGGGCGTCGGAAGAATCCTTCTGGCACAAGGATTCATCCGACGGGCCTGCCACATCCACCGACGGGCGTCGAAAAGGTTGCATGCTCTGGGAAACCAGGCGGCGCTCTGACAGGGGCGGTGATTTTCCGACGGGCGTCGAAAAATACCACAGGCCGTCTGTGACCCTAAGCGACGGGCTGGCCTCACAGACGGGCTGACCGTCTGTGGAGGAAGAATTTACCTTTTTGACTCGAAAATCCCCTGTTTTCTCCACCTCTGCCTACGAAAAGTAAAAAGACTCACTCATCGTGGATCACGGGACTAGAACCTCCAAATCCGAACCATTTATGCAGGCTCGGATACTGATTTCATCATAGGGTAACCTCTGATCCGGACCGCTTCGGGACACGGTGTTTACACGTATTTTATTTTTTTTCATTCTTTGCTTGCATGTGTATCGCTTTAATCTGTAAATATTAATGTTTCTTTTATTTTGTGAGTTTTGTGTTTTTTCCTTCTCTGGATGGATTGAGCCGCGGAGAATCATCATGCCACCATGGAATGCCTATCTTTAGTTTAGTTTTCCTATTTCCTTTTATTTGCTTATTTTATTTTCCTTATTTCTTATTCAGTTCATGTAATTTTTCTTTTGTTTTATTTTATTCCGCGTAAAATAAAAATGAATACCTGTTTCATATTAATTAAGATCAGGATTATTTCATAAAATTAAAGGACCCAATGTCCTATTTTAGCCAATGGCAATGTCACATAAAATTCGTTTTCATAATAAATGCATGTGAGGACCAAAGTCCTCAAAATAAATGAATTTCCCGTCTTTTTGTATGTGTATTTATATCATACCTTTAAAATGGGAGTTGTATTCCGCTCATAGTTTTATTGTAATTTAATTTTGAGTATTTATTTCATTTACCTTTTTATGTATATTTACCGCTTTTATGTGGATTTTTGTGCTTTAATTAAAAATTTACATCGCGTGGGAGAGAAAGCGAATTAATAAATTCAAAACTTGAATGTAAAGTTAAAACAAGGTAGAAATATAAGAGAAGTCCCGAACCCAGCTCTGGTCTTTGAGCTCAACGAGGCGAGAGGTCTATCCGATCACTCATTGGAACCTCCAAGACACCTCTTGTGTCCCATCAAAAGGATTAATTAAAAATCATAGGCTCCATAGGGTTAGAGGGTCATTCTCAATGTTCTATTGGGATGATTGCCTCCAAGATCCCTTTGGTCTGCCCAAGATGGAAATATGCACCGTCTTAGGCCCTCTGAGGAGAGACGAACTTTCCCAATGTTTTATTGGGTGGCGACTCCATGAAACCTCCTTGTTGCCAAAAATAGACGCACTTGTAATTCATTACAAGCTGCTAACGGACCATCAAATGCCCGATCGCCCTCAACCGGGCGGTCAATGGGCGCCCACGGGGTCCGGCGCGCGTCACAGCATTGATTGATCCTGGTTCCACACACTCCTACTGTAACACCCCCTAAGTCCCCATTGGAAGGACGCTGGAGAGTGCTACCGAGGCTCAGTCGCATACATGCACACATACGCTAAGCTGAAGCATACATTCGTACATAAAAACATACGGAGATACAACGGAAATTAAAACTTTAAGCAAACAGTAGCTGAACATACATTAACTCACATACATATATATAATCATTCAGCGGAAGTGCAGACAAAAGATAAAACGGAGAAATAACTGAAAACTTAATTATAATAAGATCCTTACATATAACTACATATACAAAGGACTACAAAATTACAAAATCCAAAATACCAAAGCTGAACAAAATACAAAACTTCTAACTCCTAGGTGGCCGACCTTGCAGATGCGTGACTTGAACGGAACCAAACCTCCCACCTGTATGGGAAAAGAATCCGTGCTAAGCGATAACGCTTAGTGGGGAGAACAAACAAGCAACATGGATGGCCATTCCCAATGGTCGTGTGACGCGCGCCGGATCCCGATGCGCCGCCCTTTTTCGGACCGCTCCCACGTGGGCGATCGGGGCATTTGTGGGTCCATTGACAGCTTGCGATGAATCGCAAGTGCGTCTATGTTTGGCAACAAGGAGGTATCATGGAGTCGCCACCCAATAGAACATTGGGAAAGTTACTCTCGCCTCGGAGAGCCTAAGACTGCGCTTGGTATCCATTTTGGGCCAGCCAGAGGGGTCTTGGAAGATAAACCTCTCGCCCTAAGGAGCCTAGGATTAGCGCTAAAGTCTCGTGGCACAAAAAGGTATATTGGAGGGTAGACGTCTAGCTTCTTTGAGCCCAAAGACCAGAGCTGGGTTCGGAATTTCTCATCTATTTCTACCTCGATTATTTTATGATCAAATTTTAATATCCTTAATTCGCTCTCTCCCCACACGATGCAATTAATCGAAGACGCATTCATTCATATTCGGAAAGCCATAAATGATCAAATAAATAGTGAAAGCAATAAATTACAATAACACAAGGAGCGGAACACAACTCCCTTTTATAAAGAGTGCAATAAATGCATAAAACGGGTTATTCATTTAGATGGGAACGTTGGTTCCCGAATATTCATTTTATAAAAAAGTATAGAATTCTCAAATCGGTTTAGATCTTTTAGTTTGGTATGAAAACGAGGACATTGGTCCAGTTTTGTTAACAAATATTCGATTTAGTATAAAACATTTGTGTGGTGGTTCTTTTTAAGAGCGGTCGAAAATCATTTTATTATTACAGACCATAAATACATAAAATGAAATAAAATAGTAATTACATATTTTTCGAATAAATAAATAAATGCATTCTAATTTACCTGTTCCGCCCATACTTCTTAGAAAAACCACATGCCTCCCGCATTGCAGTCAAAATAGAGAAATGATATTTGTTAATCGTGAATAAATAAATAATTGAATAAATAAATGAATAAATGAATGATTGAATAAAGGATTAAATTAAATGATAAGTAAATGAATAAATAATTAAATAAATAATTGAATGAAATAAATTGAGAGTTAATGAATATAAAAGCACAAATGACAATTAAAACTGATTGATGCCAATAAAAATAATAGTGCTAATAATAATATCATAAAATAATAATGAATAATAAATAAACATAAAATGATGATTGTAATTATGAATGGATATAATAATAATAATAATAATAATAATAATAATAATAATAATAATAATAATAATAATAATAGCAATAATGCAAATAATAATAATGCTAATATTATAAACAGAAAATAAATATATAATAATAATAGTAATTAATAATATAAAAAACAGAATAATAATAATATCATAATAATCATAATATCAACAATAAAATAATATAATCTCAATATTAATAATAAACAAATAATACTAAATAAATATAACAATAATATAATCTCAATATTAATAATAAACACTAATAATAACAAATAATACTAAATAAATATAATGATAATATAAAATATTAATTAATAATAAACGTAAATAGATAACAATAATAATATTAAACACTAATAATACACAAATTAGACAATAATAATATTAATGATAATAATAATAGAAAATATAATAATAATAATAATAATATTAATATTAATAACATAATAATAAATGTTAAATAATATAATAAATACAGAATTATGAATAAATATTAATAATAATAATAATAAATAAATAAATAATAATATTAATTAATATTAATTAATAATATATTAAAATAAATAAATAGAAAATAGGCTCACCGGATTTCCCTCGCCAGAGCGGCCGTTGGAGACACCGTCAACACTGGATGGTAGATCAGAGCGCCGGTGGTCACGCGCCGGAAGGTCGCCGGATTCGGTCGGAAGTCGCGTCGGCAGGGTCCTCTCTTCTCTTCGCCGATCTCCTCCACGCCAGCACCGATCGGAGGTTGCCGTTCGGTGCGTCCGGGTCTCCTCTTCACTCCGGCGGGGCGCGTGCGGCGGTTCAGCGCCGTAGCTGGCCGTCGGGAGCCTCGCTTCCTTTCCCCCTTTTCTCTCCCTTTTCCGGCGTCGTGATCTGGGTCTGCTCCTCTCCTTCTTTTCTTATTTCTTCCCTCTATTTCCTTTTCTATTTCTCTTTTGTTTGGCTTTTGGATTTGTCTCTTTGATCTTTGGTTTTGTTTTCTCTGCTCTCTCTTTTATTCTCTTTCTATTTCTATTTGCCTTTGGCTTCTTCTTGGTTCTTTTGGTCTGTGTCTTTTTTCCCAGCCGAGAGAGCTCTCTCTCCTCTTGCTCTCAATTTTCTTTTTTTTTCTTTCTAATTTCCTAGTTGCCGAAAGAGAGAGCCCCCTCTTCCCTCTTCATTTTTTTCTTCTTATACCCTAAAATTAGGGTTGGTTTTTTGGGTCATAATGGTAATTTCCTCCATTTTTAGTTTTTTAATTACTTGAACTTAATTAAATAACACACATTAATTAATTTAAACATTACATATTAATTAAACATTATATATTAATTACATTACATATTTTACATCTTAATATATTTAATCTATTTAATATATCATATAATTTATCTAATTAATTAAACAATTCACATATTAACTAATTAATCTTTAATATTTCATGCATTTTAATTATCTAATTAAACTTACAATATTAATAAATTAAATTAACCCAACATTAATAATTAACTTCTAATTTTATCTACCTAATCTATATTATATATTTTTATTTTTTCAGAGGGAATTACTAAGAACCCAAAATCACTTTTTGACATCAAACCCGACTCGGGACCCGGTGTCTACAGGTCGTCAAAGCATAACACATTCATAATAGCAAATGCATATAGTCCTAACAGATAGATATACATGCTTGCATAAAAAGTCATGCATTCAGAAGATCATAACCACATTGATGTACACATTACCTGATTGTTCTTTCCATTATCGTAATTATACGGTTACCATATTTCTATAATCATACTAAAGCATCCAAAGCAGACAGGATACCATACAGGATACAAGTGATATCATGCAATTACACATACAAATTAACTTTCACTTAACGAACTCACGGGCATCAGATGTCAGAGATTTCACATGTATAGCTACTAATTATCATGCCTGAAATGTAAACACATGACCAGAAACCAAAATCACTACCCTAGGAAAAGCTAGAGAGAGAACACATAACATAACACAATATTTATAACATTCCATGGTCAAGAGCACATTCATACGTATCTTAAATCACATACTTCACCATAACAGTCAATAGCACCGAAATCACGTTCATATACATACTTATTAACCATAACATTCAGTAATTCAAGTTTACATTTATATACCTATTAATTCATATGCTTATAAACATAACTAATCGGATTCACATGCTCATCAGCACAACATAATAAACTATAACCATGGCATTCAAGAGATCAAGATCACAGTTGTACACCTTTCAATTCACATACTTATGTCCATGACTGATTGTATACGAACACATTCACAATATGATATATGTTGATAATCATGTACGATACACATGCTTGAGTCGCATTCAATCCGTTCAGAGATTCATAATCACATTCGAGTACATAACTGATTCACATGTCCAGAATTATGCTCATCCAAATATCATATTCTCTTAATCATATCAGATAAAATAAATAGGATACCTACTGACTCAAAATAGTGGATAACGAATGTACTGACAGTACCTTACGTGTACGAATCGAATACAGACATCACCTTACGGGTGCGAATCGAATACAGACATCACCTTACGGGTGCGAATCGAATACGGTCATCACCTTACGGGTGCGAATCGAATGCAGACATCACCTTACGGGTGCGAATCGAATACAGACATCACCTTACGGGTGCGAATCGAATACAGACATCACCTTACGTGTACGAATCGAATACAGACATCACCTTACTAGTATACAGTTCATATTAAGTGACAATGTGTACAAAAATACATAATTTAACATCCCTAAATCATATGAAATATATAAGATTCTATTGCAAAAACAGGGTAGGTCACGGTGGTAATCATATTGGTTGCCACCGTGACATACCAAGGATCTCGACAGAATGCAAGTCTGGGGTACCTCAAGGTGGTAACCCTTGAGGTTGTCACCGTGACATACCCACTGCCCAAAACAAAATGCTATTCCTCACACTTTATCATATCATTTATACCAACTAATTGTACATTTCTATAAATACTTACTTACCCCGGTTTGCCACATTATGGATCTTCATTTAAAAGAGGAATTCATAAGCTAAAAGCATTAAATCACATTTATCATTATCTTATTATATAATCACTCAAATATCCACATGAACCATAATAGCATCATAGATATCTTGCATACTAATACATTCTATTAACATTTATTATCAATGCATGCATCATATAATATTGTTAGGCAATTACTTCAATCACACATTCACTACCCATATCCCATATATATATACATATATATATATATATTTCATTAAGCAAATTCATTTCATGTGATGTCTTTCATGTGCATATAACTTAGATCTTAAGTCATACCTATGCATATTTGTTCATATCATACACGTTTATATAGATTAAAGTATTATAATGTTCAATAATGTCATTAAACTTGACTTGATTCTAATACATACAATTACACATCATTACTTCATTAGTTTGCTATTAATCTTAATCCTATTCATGTTTATTTTCCAAGTGATAACTATTCTTATACTCATTTAATGGTCCTAAACTTGCATCGGATAGATCCTAAAAAGTTTCGGTGGAAAGCGGCTTCAATTCGAGAAGAAAAACACATAAAATGGTTAAGACAGAAGGGGTCACGATGGTAATGAATTTGGTTACCACCATGAGGTCCAAACTAAGCATTCTGCCTAGCATTTTCATATGTCATGGTGGTCATGAATTTGGTTACCACCGTGACCTACCAAAAATTTGCAAAACAGAAGCTAGAATTCAGGACTGCTTCACAACTCCTTTTTGTTCAGCCTTAACGGGCATCTAAACGACATTGTTAGGCAAAACTTCCTTCTTAACATTTGTTCCCAAAGATGTTAACTTTCAAATACAATATATTTCAGATCAAACTGACATCCATGACATCAGATATGATCTAAACAACCTATAGTGCTTCCCTGAACCCGGCAAGAGAAGATAGCTCTACTGCATGACTACTTTTGAGACACTTAACGTCAAAATTAGATCAAGATTATTTCTGTAAAATTTATTGGAATATATCTTAGCTTTCCAATGGTACTGGTGTCATACCATTTGGAGTTCTACAACTCCCAATACAGCTTAAAAACCGAAGAAAGATCAAGTGCATTCTAACCCAGTTTTTCACCCAAAATCCTATTCACATGCACAAATGAACAATTTAAACCAACACTCACTACCATCATCATATATCATCAACAACACATTCAAGAAACTTATATCACACATGAATATACTAAAATTCATATACATAATAGAGAGTTTCCCAAACCTGGAATTGAAGATCCCAAAATCACTCTTCTTCAACCTTCAATCATCAATCTTTCTTCTTAACACCAATCACTAGCACCAGCGAAACCCATAAATTACTCATCCAAAACCTAACTTTCCCCAAATCAAAAGTAAAACAGAAGGAGAAGAAGAACCAAACACATGCAAACCAAAACTAACTCTTACCTCTTGAATCTTGCCCCAAAACTCAACCAAAACAAACCAAGGATCTTGCAAAACACCAGCCAAGAAGAAAGGAGATGGAGTAGAGAATGAACAAGGAAAAGAAAGAAGAAACCGAGAGAGAGAGAGGAGAGGACGTGAGGCAGATTTCCTTTTCCTCTTTTTCTCTTTCTTTTCCCTCTTCATTAATTGCTCTACCAACCAATCCACATTGCAGCCTACTATTGGACCAAACAAACCCACTTTGACTTTCAAGCTCCAATGCACCATACACCACTCACACACTAAATGATCCCTTAAATCAATGCTTTAAAATATTTGGTACCAAAACACAACACACACCAAACAATTGTTCAAAAACACTTCACATCCTTGGGTACAATACACACACTTCACTAGATAAATGCCACAACAAAACACCCTACAACCATACACCACATGCACATCAAATAATTTACCACATTTAACTTATTTAATATATTAATTACTTTAAATCCTTGTTATACAAATTCCTTATGCACAAATTACCGAAATATCCTTAAATTCCCGACTCAGCATGCAAATTCTGACCAGGCCTGTTTCGGGTTGTGACAACTCTTCCCTCCTAACAGAATTTCATCCTCGAAATTCATTTACATCGGAAAGAATTCCCAACATTACAGTCCAAGTCACCACCAAACTCATATACTCCCCTTTCAAACTACTCACTCGCTTACACTTATCGCCATCGCTACACTCTTGAATCAATTTCTTAAATTCGAGTCAATCACACTTTCCTGGATAATCATTACTGAACTGCACATCAGAAATCAAAACACAAACACTTCACACATAAACCATTTAACTTCCACTGATAGCTACACAAATCCTTTAATACTTCAAAGAGGTTCGTCATGCATCCTGTTCTCTTAACGATACTTCTGTTAAACTGCAAAAATTATTTTACATTCACTTGCAAGACACAACTAGACACGACATAAAGCAAGACACATCTGCATTAGGCCACGACACGAAACCGACTCTCATGCAAAGACTCAACACATAATAAACAAGATAACCAAAACCGCCAAACAGGCGCTCTGATACCACTAAATGTAACACTCCCTACGTCCCTATTGGAAGGACGCTGGAGAGCGCTACCGACGCTCACTCGCATACATGCACACATACGCTAAGCTGAAGCATACATTCATACATAAAAACATATGGAGATACAACGGAAATTAAAACTTTAAGCAAACAATAGCTGAACATACATTAACTCACGTACATACATATAATCATTCAGCGGAAGTGCAGACGAAAGATAAAATAGAGAAATAACTGAAAACTTAATTACAATAAGATCCTTACATATAACTACAAATACAAAGGACTACAGAATTAAAAAATCTAAAATACCAAAGCTGAACAAAATACAAAACCTCTAACTCCTAGGTGGTCGACCTTGCAGATGCGTGACTTGAACGGAACCAAACCTCCCACCTGCACGGGAAAAGAATCCGTGCTAAGCGATAACGCTTAGTAGGGAGAACACACAAGCAACATAGATAGCCATTCGCAAT
Source organism: Excoecaria cochinchinensis (assembly GCA_947683425.1). Classification (NCBI taxonomy): domain Eukaryota; kingdom Viridiplantae; phylum Streptophyta; class Magnoliopsida; order Malpighiales; family Euphorbiaceae; genus Excoecaria; species Excoecaria cochinchinensis. The sequence continues at coordinate 24,074,838 of CANTUQ010000055.1, read as the reverse complement.
GGTCGTCAAAGCATAACACATTCATAATAGCAAATGCATAAAGTCCTAACAGATAGATATACATGCTTGCATAAAAAGTCATGCATTCAGAAGATCATAACCACATTGATGTACACATTACCTGATTGTTCTTTCCATTATCGTAATTATACGGTTACCATATTTCTATAATCATACTAAAGAAACCAAAGCAGGCAGGATACTATACAGGATACAAGCAATATCATGCAATTACACATACAAATTAACTTTCACTTAACGAACTCATGGACATCAGATGTCAGAGATTTCACATGCATAGCTACTAATTATCATGCCTGAAATGTAAACACATGACCACACTCCAAAATCACTACCCTAGGAAAAGCTAGAGAGAGAACACATAACATAACACAATATTTATAACATTCCATGGTCAAGAACACATTCATACGTATCTTGAATCACATACTTCACCATAACAGTCAATAGCACCGAAATCACGTTCATATACATACTTATTAACCATAACATTCAGTAATTCAAGTTTACATTTATATACCTATTAATTCATATGCTTATAAACATAACTAATCGGATTCACATGCTCATTAGCACAACATAATAAACTATAACCATGGCATTCAAGAGATTATGATCATAGTTGTACACCTTTCAATTCACATACTTATGTCCATGATTGATTGTATACGAACACATTCAAAATATGATATATGTTGATAATCATGTACGATACACATGCTTGAATCGCATTCAATCCATTCAGAGATTCATAATCACATTCGAGTACATAACTGATTCACATGTCCAGAATTATGCTAATCCAAATATCACATTCTCTTAATCATATCAGATAAAACAAACAAGATACCTACTGACTCAAAATAGTGGATAACTAATGTGCTGACAGTACCTTACGGGTACGAATCGAATACAGACATCACCTTACGGGTGCGAATCGAATACAGACATCACCTTACGGGTGCGAATCGAATACAGTCATCACCTTACGGTTGCGAATCGAATACAAACATCACCTTACGGGTGCGAATCGATTACAGACATCACCTTACGGGTGCAAATCGAATACAGACATCACCTTACCGGTGCGAATTGAACACAGACATCACCTTACGTGTGCGAATCGAATACAGACATCACCTTACTAGTATACAGTTCATATTAAGTGACAATGTGTACAAAAATACATAATTTAACATCCCTAAATCATATGAAATAAATAAGATTCTCTTGCAAAAACAGGGTAGGTCACGGTGGTAATCATATTGGTTGCCACCGTGACATACCAAGGATCTCAACAAAATGCAAGTCTGGTGTACCTCACGGTGGTAACCCTTGAGGTTGTCACCTTGACATACCCACTGCCCAAAACAAAATGCTATTCCTCACACTTTATCATATCATTTATACCAACTAATTGTACATTTCTATAAATACTTACTTACCCCGGTTTGCCACATTATGGATCTTCATTTAAAAGAGGAATTCATAAGCTAAAAGCATTAAATCACATTTATCATTATCATATTATATAATCACTCAAATATCCACATGAACCATAATAGCATCATAGATATCTTGCATACTAATACATTCTATTAACATTTATTATCAATGCATGCATCATATAATATTGTTAGGCAATTACTTCAATCACACATTCACTACTCATATCCCCCACACACACACACACAGATATATATATATATATATATATATATATATATATATATATATATATATATATATATATATATATATATATATATATATATATTTCATTAAGCAAATTCATTTCATGTGATGTCTTTCATGTGTATATAACTTAGATCTTAAATCATACCTATGCATACTTGTTCATATCATACATGTTTAAATAGATTAAAGTATTATAATGTTCAATAATGTCATTAAACTTGACTTGATTCTAATACATACAATTACACATCATTACTTCATTAGTTTGCTATTAATCTTAATCCTATTCATGTTTATTTTTCAAGTGATAACTATTCTTATACTCATTTAATAGTCCTAAACTTGCATCGGATAGATCCTAAAAAGTTTCGGTGGAAAGCGGGTTCAATTCGGGAAGAAAAACACGTAAAATGGTCAAGACAGAAGGGGTCACGGTGGTAATGAATTTGGTTACCACCGTGAGTTCCAAACTAAGCATTCTGCCTAGCATTTTCATATATCACGGTGGTAATGAATTTGGTTACCACCGTGACCTACCAAAAATATGCAAAACAAAAGATAGAATTCAGGACTAGTTCACAACTCCTTTTTGTTCAGCCTTAATGGGCATCTAAATGACATTGTTAGGCAAAACTTTCTTCTTAACATTTGTTCCCAAAGATGTTAACTTTCAAATACAACATATTTCAGATCAAACGGACATCCATAACGTCAGATATGATCTAAACAACCTATAGTGCTTCCCTGAACCCGGCAAGAGAAGATAACTCTACTTCATGACTACGTTTGAGACACTTAACGTCAAAATTAGCTCAAGATTATTTCTGCCAAATTTGTAGGAATCTATCTTAGCTTTCCAACGGTACTAGTTTCATACCATTTGGATTTATACAACTCGCAATACAGCTTAAAAACCAAAGAAAGGTAAAGTGCATTCTAACCCAGTTTTTCACCCAAAATCCTATTCACATGCACAAATGAACAATTTAAACCAACACTTACTACGATCATCATATATCATCAACAACACATTCAAGAAACTTATATCACACATGAATATACTAAAATTCATATACATAATAGAGAGTTTCCCAAACCTGGAATTGAAGATCCCAAAATCACTATTCTTCAACCTTCAATCATCAATCTTTCTTCTTAACACCAATCACTTGCACCAGCGAAACCCATAAATTACTCGTCCAAAACCTAACTTTCCCCAAATCAAAAGCAACACAGAAGGAGAAGAAGAACCAAACACATGCAAACCAAAACTAACTCTTACCTCTTGAATCTTGCCCCAAAACTCAACCAAAACAAACCAAGGATCTTGCAAAACACCAGCTAAGAAGAAAGGAGATGGAGTAGAGAATGAACAAGGAAAAGAAAGAAAAAACCGAGAGAGAGAGAGGAGAGGACATGAGGCAGATTTCCTTTTCCTCTTTTTCTCTTTCTTTTCCCTCTTCATTAATTGCTGTACCAACCAATCCACATGGCAGCCTACTATTGGACCAAACAAACCCACTTTGACTTTCAAGCTCCAATGCACCATACACCACTCACACACTAAATGATCCCTTAAATCAATGCTTTGAAATATTTGGTACCAAAACACAACACACACCAAACAATTGTTCAAAAACACTTCACATCCTTGGGTACAATACACACACTTCACTAGATAAATGCCACAACAAAACACCCTACAGCCATACACCACATGCACACCAAATAATTTACCACACTTAACTTATTTAATAAATTAATTACTTTAAATCCTTGTCATACAAATTCCTTATGCAGAAATTACCGAAATACCCTTAAATTCCCCAACTCAGCATACAAATTCTGACCAGGCCCTTTTCGGGTTGTGACACCTACATTAGTTCTGATATTGCTCGGGAGAAGGGATTTCATGATTGTCGGTTAGACCAGGATATCTTAGTGAGTAATCCTTTATGGTATAGTGTGGTGGTAAACAAGGTTTTTAGAGATTGCCCAGTTAGTGCTCAGGGTTTTGGGTTTCCTGCTGATCTGATTGATCTACCCTTTTGATAGTTTGATGTGATCTTGGGTATGGACTAGTTATCCACTAATCAAGCCACTGTTGATTGTAAGAGAAAAAGAGTGACTCTTAAGAGTGCAGATAATAGGGAGATAGTCTTTGTGGGTGAGAGATTAGATTTCCTTTCTGATGTGATTTTTGCCACTGCAGCTAAGAGACTTATTAGAAAAGGTTGTGTCGCCTACTTGTGTTATGCAATGGAGGCTAAAAAGGATGAACTCCGAGTTGCAGATGTGTAACAACCCGAAATGACCTTAGTCGGATTGCGCATGCTAAGTCGGGAATTTAAGGGTATTTCAGTAATTTGTTCATGAGAAATTTGGATGATAAGGACTTAATTGCAATATTAATTAAAGATGTTAAGTGCAGGAATTATCTAATATGTGTGTGTTGTTTAGTAACAAGGTTGTAAGGCAATTATCTAGTGGATTGTGTGTATTGTACTAAGGTTTAAAAATATCTACTTAAGAATTATCTAGTGAGGTGGGAGTATGGTGTCAAGGATTGGTAAGTCAAAGAAGGAATTATTAGTCCAATAAAAGGCTGCCATGTGGCTGGTGGGTGTGTTCAATTAATGTGAAAAGAAGAAAAAGGAAAAAGAAAGAGAGAGGGAAGGCAGATCACATTTCCCTGCTCTCTCTTCTCCTCCTCTTCCTATTTTCTCTTCTTCTTTCTCTTTCACGTTTATTGCTCTTCATCCCTTGGTTGTGTGCGTGAGCTAGAGTAGATTGGGATTATCTAGAGGCTGCATTGAAGAGGTAAGTTGGGGATTAGGGTTTCCTGCATGTGGTTCTTCTTCTTCTTCAGCTAGTTTTATTTGAGTTAGGGTTTTTGGAAGAGTAATTTCTGGGTTTTGGTTTGTGCAAGTATGGGTTGTAAGAGGAAGCTTAAGGACAAGGAAAGGATAGAAGATTGAAGCTTGAAGAGTGATTTTGGATCTTCATTTCCATGTTTGGGAGTTTTTGAGTTGTCTCTGCCCTAATTCTCTTTGAATTGTAGTTGTGTTTGTTTTGTTTAATTTCTGGAATTTTGAGTGTATTTTGATCATGAGCATGTTGTGTTATGCATTTGAGTGATAAGGTAAGAGTTTGTGCATGATTAAATGGATTTTGAGAGGTTTTAAAATGGATTTCTGGAAAAAAGATGAAGTTTCTGCTTTTTTACTATTGATCGTGTTCATCGCAATATGCCCAGGTGAGAGGAAAAGCATGAGTCGTGCTCCTCCCCCTCCAGCCCGCTTTGATTTCTTTCGGAGGAAGAGCACGAGAAGTGCTCCATGAACACGACTCGCACTCAAGAGCACAAGTCGTGCTCTTCAGACACGAGTCGTGCTCCCTTACCTCATGCTATTCCTCCTCCCCCCTTCAACTTGTTTAGTTTCATCCAGTGAAAGAGCACGAGACGTGCTGACCTTCTTCCTTCTCCCCAGACGGACAGCAGAGCATGAGACGTGCTCGAAGAACACCACTCATGCTCAAAGAGCACGAGTCGTGCTCTTCAAGCATGACTCAAACACATGAGCATGAGTTGTGCTCATGTGCACGAGTCGTGCCCCATTCTGCTCAGCATTCCCCTTGTTCTGCCTGTCCTGTCTTCTATCTGATTTTCTAAAATGATCATCTTCTTTCACTCTGCATGGTTTCTTACTATTGTATGGGATATGTTTTTGCCTAAATTATTTTGGAATTTGTATTCTGAAGTGGGTGATTATTTAAATGATAGCATGCTATTATTTAACTAAGATATGCTTAGTAATAGTGATCTCGAGTAGACTAGTATTTGATGTAAATTATACGTGTTGGTTTATTAACGTTAATTATTGTAATTCGTATCGCATATTGCATGTGGAATTCAAGTGATTTGAATGCCATGTTTCATGGTTATTATTATTATGAGCATGTTATATTAAAATGTGAAAGGTGTTATGCATATATTTACTCATGATTCTTCCCTAAGAGTAATATGTTATAGTTAACATGAGTAGTACCATTGTATGATCAGGGTTTTGTATTGATGATCTTTGGTATGAAAGCATTTTTATATCTAACTCCGGTATGCTTGATAGCGGTGATTATCCATATAGTGTGTTGACTAAATTATATTGTTTGCTTGGCAACACGAATGGTATGATGCACGTTTCTTCTTAGTGCATGGTGTGTGCTTATTTATTCCCATTTATGCATGATTAATATGATGAACTATACGATTATGAACCCATGAATGATATATGAGCAATTTGGTAAGTATCATGGAATGAGTTTGATTTATTATGCAAACCTAAGATTTGTGATCCTTGCTATGAATAATGTGTTATGCTTAAGTGTGATTAGTGTTATGCATGACCTGCGAGAGTCGGTCTAATGGATAGTTAGGCATGCCTAATAGAGTCTCTTTAGCTGCAGCACCTTTGGATGTTTAGACCCTGATTAGGTCCCCATTTGGTTCCTCGCGAACCCTTTTTAATGTGTTCAGATCCTCGCGATCCTTTTCAATGTGTTTGGATCTTGTTTATGATCCCCCTCAGTAAAATGTTTTAAATGTGATAAAAATTAAATGGTTTTCGATTTGTACCCGTAAGGTACCCTTTGGCCGATTCGTACCCGTAAGGTACTGTCCTTATACTCGTTATCCACTATTTTGAGTCAGCAGGTGTTTGTTCTGAATTGTGTTGCTATGACTACAAGAATGTGATATTCGAATGAGCATAATGATAAGTATGAGAAATCAGTTTACATGTATACGAACGTGGATATGAGCTTCGAAATGTATGTCTTTATTATGCAAGCATGATTTTATATCTGACACGATTATCCACACTTGTCATATAATGTGTTATAAGTTTCAGAATGCTTTGAATGTGATTCGACTAATGTATTTACGTATGTGACTCAAGCCTGTTTTTATTGTATATAAGCATGTGAATCGGATCAGTTGTGGCTAAGTATGTAAATTGATATGTTTAAGATTGTGATCTTGACCTGTCGAATATTATGAATGTAGTATCATGTTATATCTTTCTTGGGCCTCTGCTACTGTAGTGATTTCTGCATTCTGTTAGGTGTCTATGTTTCTCTGTATGCTACTACGTATATTGTTATGGTAATATGAGAGTATGGTGTATTAGCTTTGTGATTGGTTTCAGCTATTGTATGGGCATCCTTGTGTGACAGTTTTATGCATGATTAGATAGTTAGAGATTATGCATTGTGTAATCTATGAATTTTCACATTTTATTGATCTCGGTAAGTGTAAGTGAATTGTATTTTCGCATGATGATGTTATGAATGGGATGTTATGTTATTATTCTTCGGTCTCTGCATTGGGGTGTCTTCGGCACGTCGTCAGGTGTTTTTGGTATGATATTATATGTATTAGAGTGCCGCAGCGGAAGTGTTGCACTTTGACCTTGTTAGTCGGTTCTCGGCTAGTGTGTGTATTATGTCATGATAGTTGTATGTTTGGATCTCTAGTGACTTTGCATGAGATTTGTGTGCATCATTGTATGGTAGTGTAGTGCATCAACTTCATATTTCAGGCATCAGTTAACGTGTATGTGCATCACTGCATGATAGTTGCATTGCGTGTGAATCAGCTTTTGGTTGGTATATGGGTATTTTGGTATGACAGCTGCGTATTTATACAATTTGTGTTTTCGTATGATTCGCTTTATGATTTCTGAGACTTCGGTGGAACCGGTAAGTGTTTGCCAATGAGTTTATATGTATTTTTGCATGATGTTATATGTTTGTTAGTTTAGTGTCCTTTTGTTTTTGTTCCTTCCCACTAAGCGTTATCGCTTAGCACGGGTTCTTTTCCCGTGTAGGTTGCAGGTTTTGGTTCGGTTTGAGTCGACCATCTACAAGGTCGGCCACATAGGAGTTAGAAGTGTTTTGTTATTTTGTTTTCAGCTTCAGATTCTGTAATTTTATAGCTTTTTGCTTATGTATTTTGCTATGTAAGGATCTTATTGTAATTAGGTTTTCAGTTATACCTTCGTTTTATCTTTCGCCTTATGCTTCCGCTAAATGATTGTATGTATGTATGTGAGTTATTGTATGTTCAGCTATTGTTTATTTAAAGTTTTAATTTACGCTGTAATTCCGTATGTCGTTATGTATGAATGTGTGCTTCCGCTTAGTGTATATGTGCATGTATGTGAGTGAGCGTCGGGTAGCGCGCCCGCCGGCGCCCTTCCAACGGGGGCAACGGTGGGGGTGTTACAAGATGTGCCTACAGTTCAGGAGTTTCAGGATATATTCCCTGAAGAACTTCTTGGTTTGCCACCTAATCAAGAGGTAGTGTGACACCCCCACCGCCGCCCCCGTTGGAAGGATGCCGGCAGACGCGCTACCCGATGCTCACTCAGAACATTCACACATACACGTATGCATGCGCTAAGCGGAAGCATTCTCTAAGAATAATAATAAAGGTAGAACATAAATCTCATATAATCAAAATATAGAGTTAGATACAACATCCAAAATATTACATCAGAAACTTTACAAATAGATATAAGAGCCACTATACAAAAATACTACATATAAAAAGAATTACAGGAGGAGATAACAAAAACAACTCTACTCCTATGTGGCTGACTTACAGATGCGCGACACGAGCAAACTTCCAAAAATCCTGTCACCTACATGAGACAAGAACCCGTGCTAAGCGATAACGCTTAGTGGGGAGGAAACAATACAACAGAACACTATACAATGATATTATGCACTAATACTTAAATGCAAACATGCATCAACAATACAGAAACAACTAAAAATCAGAGGACAAAAATATTTATATGTATATATCACGAATCACTGTATGGGATCAGAATTGAAAACAGAAATCACGAAGCAAATACTAATAATCACAATCACGCAATAAACCAACACTTCACTAAATCAATACTAAACTCTTCACACAATAGCCTGAATTTCACTGGTGACGGATACAGGAACACGGCACGGGAGACCGAAGCCTCAAAAACAGTTTTAATACCCGAAGGTAGCGCGGGAGACTGGAGTCTCAAAACATTTTATCACTACACAGAAGATGACCATCTCGGAGGTCGACCGCTTCTCCCAAACGGGGCGGACACGGGCAGCTGCCCTCACAAACCCTTCTTAAGCATGCTTAATTATCCACTAGCTTGACACTTCAGGCTCGACAGCTCACTCTTAATCACAACACTTACTATACAAGTCTCAAATCAAAACTCCAATAATATACTAATTCACTACAACGACACTAGTATCATAATGTCAACAAGACATCAACTCAGTCAAGTACCATGCAATAGTGAGAAACCGTTCAAAGTGGGACAAAAGAATCACATTCAGAAAATAGGGTAGGCAAGAAGGGTATATGTCGTGATCGCGATAGTATCACGCTCGCGACAGAGCACGATGTACCTCCTTGCAAGCTCGCGCCAGAAGGCATGCTCGCGACGAAGCATGCTAGCAGGTACGCATAAAACCGAGTTCTGTCGAGCTCGCGACGGCGTTGCGATCGCGACAGAAACTAGCTCCTTCCTCCTCATGCGCACGCTTGGCAACATGCTCGGGCAGAGGGTTCAGCCATAAAGCTCTTTGTCGCGATCACGACAGAGGGCTCTCCAAGAACAAGGGGCCAAATCTGCACTCTGTCGCGCTCGCGACAGAACCCAGATTTGCCCAAAATCTGCACTTCCAGCACTTGTTCCCACACAAACCTTCAAACACGCATTCAATCATGCACAAACACTTACCTCAAGCCACTAATACATCATCGCAACATTCTCAAAGCCACATAAACACATTTTACACAATAATCAAACATCAATTCATCATGGATGCCTACAAAACTAAATCTAACATTTAGTTTACATAACATGCTCATGTTTTCAAAAACACATGCCATTCTTACTATATCAGTATCATCTCACTCATATTCATTACACGATGCACACATGCGTTCACATATAATTTAACACTCAAGAACATTAATAACATGCAAACACAAAATACATTTGATCTAAGAAGAAAATAAGTGAAAGCACTCCCAAACACATTCAAATTATAGCTCCCAAACCTGGAATTGAAGCTTCTCACTTTTTTCTTCAAGGACCCACCTTCTCTTTCCCTTTACTCTTTCTTCTTTCTTCCGATTCTTGCACAAAACCTAGCCAAAACACACTTAAGTCTAATCATAAAATTCACTCTTCAAAACCAGAAATCAAAGGAACAAGAAGGAGATGAAGAAACCCCAACTTAAACTCAAGCACTTACCTTCAAGAACTCAGCTCAAAAACTTTGAAATCCTACTCAAAACTCGTGAAAAACACAAGAGAAAGGAAATGAGAGCAAAAAATGGAAGAAACAAAGAGAGGGAGAACGGGAAATGAAAAATAAGGGAGGAGGGGGATAGCTTCCACGGGAAGTTTCACTAAAATCTGCCCTCCCTTGCCTCTCCCCTCCTTTTCCATTCAATGCTCACCTACCCATGCCCACTTGTCACAATCCTAGAGAATCAAACCATCCACTTTGAGTTAAAAAATCCTTGGCACCATACTCCACTTACACAATATAATCTCTTACATAAATATCTCCAAGGCACCAAACTTAACTCACACCATATAATTTCTAATAAACTACTTACATCCAAGGCACCTTACACACATAAACCACACAATAAAATCCCTTAACTCACTTACATCTTAGCACCATACACAACAGCACACTTAATAATTCCCTTTCTTCACTTAATTAATTTCTTTGCAATTAAAATCCTTATAATCCAAATTTTCTCTTACTCAAATTACTGAAATACTCTAAATATTTCGACTTACCACGTAGATTCCGACTAGGCCCTTTTTGTGTTGTTACAATCACTCCCCCTTAAAGAAATTTCGTCCTCGAAATTTCCCCGCTAACCACTTATATCCAAACAACCCAAAACTCAAACCGAACTTAACAAAAGCTATTAACACAACTTACCGGAAGGTCCTGCTCGATCCGCAGCATCCTCTTCTAACATGGCATACACTCGCGGGCGCGTATACACTTCTTCAGTTGGTGGCTTTTGCACTGTTTCTGACGGCTCTTGCGAAAGACGTCCACTGCCTCTTCCACTTTGATTTCCTCTTGCTCTCTGACCACTTGCTCTACTATCGGGTCTTTCCTAAAGCTCTCGTCGATGCAGACAATTTGCAACCATATGCTCTTGGCTGCCACATCTGAAACATGCTCGAGAAATCCTTCTGCACTCGCCCCAATGGCGCTTCTGACAATGCTCACACTCCGGGATCACACTTCTCTTGCTAGAAGGTGGCGCTACACTACCAACATCCGAATGTACTGAAGTCGAACTCTTCACACCTTGGCCACTCGGGACACCTCTCGACTTCTTACCACTTCCAATCCCACCATCCGGTGCTTTCCTCTTGTTCTCGATTCTCTGTTTGATCAATTCGGATTACTCCAACTTGATTACTGCTGCCACAAGCTGATAATACCCCACTGGTTGCACGACTGACATCGCGGACAAGGGACCTCTGATCACCTCACGCAATCCCTCTTGAAAGTGTCTATATCAAAACTCATCCGTCAATAAATGCTCAGGCACATACTTACTCGACCGGCTAAATTCCCTCTCGTAATCACTCACGGTCATACCCCGCTGCTTCAGACTGATGAACTCTCTCCACTTTGCTTCCCGATATGCCTTCGTCATATACTTCTGCTCAAATTCTTGCTTAAAGAATTCCCAAGTCAACTCAGCTGGTCGTTGTGGATTTCTCATCACAAGTTCCCACCAATCGTACGCTGATCCTTGTAACAACGACACTGTGCAAAGCACCCTCTGATCAGCGGGACATCTAATCTCTTGCAAAATTCGACCTACCCACTTAAGCCAAAACTCGACCACATCATATTGGTCTAAAGCAGTCCCATGAAAGTCTTCTGCTCCTCTCTTTCTTAACAACTCAGTCGGAGCCTTAGGAGCAGTCAACCTCTCTACCAACTGAAGTAAACCTTGCACTAGGACCGAATTCTCATGACCAAAACCCATACTAGGAATCTCTTCTTGCTGACGCTGAGGAGCAGGTTGCTCACCTCTCACTACACTCGCACTACCAGCCGTCTCACCCACATTCTCACTTGGATCAGACTCCATCTAGACACTACACAAGATAAGATACATCTGCATTAGGCCACGACACAAAATCGACTAACATGCAAAGACTCAACAAAACAAACAACGACAACCAGAACCGCCTAAATCGGCGCTCTGATACCACAAACAGTGACACCCCCACCGCCGCCCCCGTTGGAAGGATGCCCGGCGGACGCGCTACCTGACGCTCACTCAGAATATTGACACATACACGTATACATGCGCTAAGCGGAAGCATTCTCTAAGAATAATAATAAAGGCAAAACATAAATCTCATATAATCAAAATATAGAGTTAGATACAACACCCAAAATATTACATCATAAACTTTACAAATAGATATAAGAGCCACTATACAAAAATACTACATATAAAAAGAATTACAGGAGGAGATAACAAAAACAACTCTACTCCTTTGTGGCCGACTTGCAGATGCATGACACGAGCAAACTTAAGCGATAACGATTAGTGGGGAGGAAAAAAGACAACAGAACACTATACAATAATATCATGCACTAACACTTAAATGCAAACATGCAACAACAATACAAAAACCACTAAAAATCAGAGGACAAAAATATTTATATATATATATATATATATATATCACGAATCACTGTATGGGATCAGAATTGAAAACAGAAATCATGAAGCAAATACTAATAATCACAATCACGCAATAAACTAACACTTCACTAAATAAATACTAAACTTTTCACATAATAGCCTGAATTTCACTGGTGGCGGATACGGGAACACGGCACGGGAGACCGAAGCCTCAAAAACAGTTTTAATACCCGAAGGTAGCGCGGGAGACTGGAGTCTCAAAACATTTTATCACTACACGGAAGATGACCATCTCGGAGGTCGACCGCTTAGCACAAACGGTCCGGACACGGGCAGCTGCACAAACCCTTCTTAAGCATGCTTAATTATCCACTACCTTGACACTTCAGGCTCGACAACTCACTCTTAATCACAACACTTACTACACAAGTCTCAAGTCAAAACTCCAACAATATAGTAATTCACTACAACGACACTAGTATCATAATGTCTACAAGACATCAATTTAGTCAAGTACCATGCAATAGTGAGAAACCGTGCAAAGTGGGACAAAAGAATCACATACAGAAAAAAGGGCAGGCAGGAAGGGTCTCTGTCGCGATCGCGACAGTGTCACACTCGCGACAGAGCACGGGGTACCTCCTCGCGAGCTTGCGTCAGAAGGCATGCTCGCGACAAAGCACGCTAGGCAGATTCATATAAAGCCGAGCTCTGTTGCGCGCGCAACAGAGACCAGCTCCTTCCTCCTCGCATGCACGCTTGGCAGCATGCTCGCGCGGAGGGTTCGGCCACCGAGCTCTCTGTCGCGGTGGTGACAACATCACGATTGCGACAGAGGGCTCTGCAAGAACAAGGGGCCAAATCCACACTCTGTCGCGCTCGCTACAGAACCCAGATTTGCCCAAAATCTGCACTTCCAGCACTTTTTCCCACACAAACCTTCAAACACTCATTCAATCATGCACAAACACTTACCTCAAGCCACTAATACATCATCGCAACATTCTCAAAGCCACATAAACTCATTTTACACAATAATCAAACATCAATTTATCATAGATGCCTACAGAACTAAATCTAACATTTAGTTTACATAACATGCTCATGTTTTCAAAAACACATGCCATTCTTACTATATCACTATCATCTCACTCATATTCATTACACGATCCACACCTGCATTCACATATAACTTAACACTCAAGAACACGAATAACATGCAACCACAAAATACATTTCATCCAAGAAGAAAATAGGGGAAAGCACTCCCAAACACATTCAAATTACAGCTCCCAAACCTGGAATTGCAGCTTCTCACTTTCTTCTTCAAGGACCCACCTTCTCTTTCCCTTTACTCTTTCTTCTTTCTTCCGATTCTTGCACAAAACCCAGCCAAAACACACTTAAGTCAAATCATAAAATTCACTCTTCAAAACCAGAAATCAAAGGAACAAGAAGGAGATGAAGAAACCCCAACTCAAACTTAAGCACTTACCTTCAAGAACTCAGCTCAAAAACTCAAAAATCCTACTCAAAGCTGATGGAAAACACAAGAGAAAGGAGATGAGAGCAGAAAATGGAAGAAAGAGAGAGAGGGAGAACGAGAAATGAAAAACATACGAGGAGGGGGATAGCTTCCACGGGAAGCTTCACTAAAATCTGCCCTCCCTTGCCTCTTTCCTCCTTTTCCATTCAATGCTCACCTACCCATGTCCACTTGTCACAATCCAAGAGAATCAAACCATCCACTTTGACTTAAAAAATCCTTGGCACCATACTCCACTTACACAATATAATCTCTTACATAAATATCTCTAAGGCACCAAACTTAACTCACACCGTATAATTTCTAATAAACTACTTACATCCAAGGCACCATACACACATAAACCACACAATAAAATCACTTAACCCACTTACATCCTAACACTATACACAACAAGCACACTTAATAATTCCCTTTCCTCACTTAATTAATTTATTTGCTATTAAAATCCTTATAATCCAAATTTTCTCTTACTCAAATTACAAAAATACTCTTAATATTCTGACTTACCACGCAGATTCCGACTAGGCCCTTTTTGGGTTGTTATAGATAGAGTTTACTATTGACTTAGTACCTGGTACTGCACCTATCTCTATTGCTCCATACAGGATGGCACCATCAGAACTTAGAGAATTGAAGACCCAATTGCAAGAGTTGCTTGATAAAGGCTTCATTAGACCGAGTGTTTCACCTTGGGGAGAACCAGTTCTCTTTGTGAAAAAGACGGATGGATCACTTCGGTTATGTATCGATTACCGGTAACTGAAAAAGGTAACCATAAAGAATAAGTATCCATTGCCTCATATTGATGATCTATTTGACCAGTTGAAAGGCGCTGTTGTGTTTTCGAAGATTGATTTGAGATATGGCTATCATCAGTTGAAGATTAAGGAATCAGATGTGCCCAAGATAGCTTTTTGCACCAGGTATAGTAATTATGAGTTCATGGTTATGCCTTTTTGATTGACGAATGCTCCTGTAGCTTTCATGGACCTGATGAATAGGGTTTTTCATCCCTATTTGGATGGGTTTGTGGTAGTCTTCATTGATGATATTTTGGTGTATCTGAAGACTCTTGAGGAGCATGATGAGCATCTGAGGATTATGTTGCAGACATTGAGAGATAGATAGTTATTTGACAAGTTCGGCAAGTGTGAATTCTTGTTGAATAAAGTATCATTTCTAGGCCATGTGGTATCAGCAGATGGTATTAAAGTTGATCCTAAAAAATTGAATCCATCTTACAGTGGAGATCACCCAAGAGTGTCACAGAAGTTAGAAGCTTCTTTGGTTTAGCAGGTTACTACAGGAGGTTTGTAAAGTGGTTTTCTTCTATTGCAGCTC
Organism: Excoecaria cochinchinensis; assembly: GCA_947683425.1. Lineage (NCBI taxonomy): Eukaryota > Viridiplantae > Streptophyta > Magnoliopsida > Malpighiales > Euphorbiaceae > Excoecaria > Excoecaria cochinchinensis. Next base: position 24,059,449 of record CANTUQ010000055.1, on the reverse strand, counting down.
TTTTAACTAGGTTGTTACAGAAGAATGTCAAGTTTGCTTGGTCTGATAAGTGTTAAGAAAGCTTTCAGAAGCTTAAGAGTATGTTGACTGAAGCTCCAGTTTTATGGCAACCTGAACCTAGTAAAAGACTGTGTGATCTACAGTGATGCCTCCATAAACGGTTTAGGCTATTAATTGATGCAGGAAAGCAAGGTGATTGCTCATGCCAGCCAACATCTTAAGACTCATGAGAAGAATTATCCTACTCATGACCTTGAGTTGGCAGCTATTGTATTTGCTTTGAAGATCTATAGACATTATCTTTATGGTGAGAGATGCTATATCTACACTAATCATAAGAGCCTTAAGTATTTGCTTACTCAGAAGGAGCTCAACTTCAGACAGAGGCATTGGCTTGAGTTGATCAAGGATTATGAGTGTTTCATTGATTATTATCCTTATAATACCCCCTACCCATACGTAGGCGAGCCCATCCGTGACGGAGTGAGATGCCGTATGAGCAGGGGTGTCAGCACGCAGATCAATATAAAACCATACATTCACATATAATATACATATTAAAATACAGCAAAAAATAAAAATTTTCAGAAACATCAAAATGATTATTATTAATATAATAAGAGTCATTACAATAATGTTCTGATCACAACTGATATTATAAAATAAATACATAATCAAAATATACGAGGCGGAAGCTTTACAAAATTACTGATACATAGATAGTTCAATAATACAAAAGAATCTTGCTACAAAAATAAAGCCCTAACACTAATCCCTCTTTGTTGGCTTGACTGGCGGCGACTCTCCCAAAAGCAAAATGCCTTCCGTACATGCACTGGTGAAACACCGTGCTAAGCGATAACGCTTAGTGGGGAAACACACAAATAGTATGGACGGCTATTCACAATGGTCATCAAGGCAGAGCACATTCACAATGAGATATGCTATAATCATAACGGATTTAAACATGCTAAAGTCATATCCATAACATTCGTAGGCTCATATTTGCATTCGGATAATAGCAAGTTCATATACTTATCATCAAATCATTTGGATATCTCATTCATATATTCACAACGAAACAGAGCAAGACAAAGCAAAGCAAAACACTTGCAGACTCACAATAGTGGATAACGAGTATACACATGGTAGTACCTTATGGGTACGAATCGAACACATGGCGGTACCTTACGGGTACGAATCGAAAACATGGCGGTACCTTACGAGTATGAATCAAAAATCGAAATCACATTTTTATCATTTTCAAAACATTTTACAGAGGGGATCTTAAACAAGATCCAAATACTTTTAGGGATCGCGAGGATCCAAACGGGGACCTGATCGGGGTCCAAACAGAACTGAGAGCTGCAGCTAAGAGACTCTATTAGGCATGCCTAACTATCCACTAGACTGACTCTTACAGGTTATGCATAATACAAATCACACTTAAGTATAACATATTGTACAGAGTGAAGAATCATGAGTTAAAGATATGCACCACACATTCCGGATTCCATCCAACATTCAATATAAGTTGATAAATCAAAAATACAATCTAATGCTATTAGATAAATGAAATTGCACTAAATAATATTTAAAACCAATAAATAACGAAAGAGGAATGAAAACAAAGAAGAATCAAAAAACTTCAAAAGCTGGGCGGAAGCAGTTTACACGGCAGTATGGTTTACCCATATTGCCGTGTAAAATGGGAGAACAGGAGTCGTGCATGAGGGACATAACTCGTGTCGCTTCCCAAGTTGTCTGTCGCAAGTCGTGTTCCCAAACACGACTTACGGCATAATTCCTCCCAGCCAGCATGAGTCGTGCTGCACACGCACGAGTCGTGCTGCGCTCCACTTCTCACCCCTCTTCGCTGAACTGCACGATTCGTGCATGCCAAAGGTAGCACGAGTCGTGCTGTCTCACACAAGTCAGGAGAGCGGCCATCATATGGGGGTATGCCCAATCATACCGCCGTGTGAAACGCACCAAACCTAGAAATTTCCCAAAAAAAATCACCCAACTCAAATATAAACTTAAAACCCAGAAATCAAACATTCAAATCATTAAAATCAACTTAAAAACTCACTCTTTGAAGCTCTTAACTCTCAAGAACATATTGTAAACATAATTAATAATCCAAATCAACCCAATAATTTTGAATCTCATTTCAGTCCACATAGTATTAACCCAACAAAATCACAATTAAGCATTACTAGCACAATATCACATTCTTATAGCAAATCAACCATCATAGAACTTCATCAACATGCCAATTTTCCAGAAAAATCAAAGAAGAACAAATGCATAAAAATTCACAAAATTCCCAAACCTGATACTCCTTAACTCTAAATTACTTAACACCACTACCACTTGCCTTCTCCTTCCCCTTGGGATCGCGAGTAGGCTCAACTAGAAACGATACCCACAAATCACACAAAACACAAACCCTAGATTAAACCCCAAACCAACAAAGAAAAGAAAAGATGAAGAAGATGAAGAAATGCAGCAAAACTTACCAAATGAGGGTTAAGAGATGATCAATTCCCACCAACTCTCTCTTGGATCCAAGCTAGGGCATTCAAATGGAGAGAAAAGGAAGAAGAGAGCAAAGAAAAGAGAGCAACGGGAAAAGAGATAGGAAAATATGTTTCCCTTTTCTTTTTCTTCTTCTATTTACTCTATCTTGACCCTAGCCACATGTCATTTCCTCAGTGGTGGAGATTGACCACTCATGCCCCACAAGCATGCACTACACACAAGCACAATGCTATCCTCACTAATGCACACCCTACCAACATGTGAACATGCACACACTATCACAACCAAACATAGCACACCCTAATAACTTATATGTACACACACTCTAGTAAAATCCCCAAAACATGCATTTTACCCAAAATGCCCTTATCACATGCCTTCATACACATAATGCACAGATGCACAAATGGCTCTAACTTCTAGGGGGCAAATGGGGTGCTACAACTCTCCTAACAAGAATTTCATCCTCGAAATTCTCACCTGAACTGAAAAGCTGTGGATACTGAGTCCTCATCGTCGCCTTTGGTTCCTAAGTTGCTTCCTCAACTCCATGATGATGCCATAATACCTTGACCAAAGGGATTTGTTTGTTCTTCAACTGTCTCACTTCTCGAGCTAAAATGACCTTCGGTTCCTCATCATACGAATAATCTGGCTGCACTCGGACATCTTAAACCAACAACACATACGAAGGATCTGATCTATACCGACGAAGCATGGAGACATGAAATACATCGTGCAACTTCGCCAACTCCATCAGTAAAGGTAACCTATAGGCTACCGGACCAACGTTTGCTAATACCTCATAAGGTCCAATAAATCGAGGACTAAGTTTACCCTTTTTACCGAATCGCAACACTTTCCTGCAAGGTGAAACCTTAAGGAAAACTTTGTCCTCGACCTCAAACCTAATATCTTTCCTCTTCAGGTTAACATAGGACTTCTATCTATCCCTAGACACTTTCAAATTCTGCTGCATAATTCTGATCTTCTCTTCAGTATCTCTAACCAATTCTGGCCCAACAACCGAATGCTTGGTCAACTCTATCCAACAAACCGGAGTCTTACATGGCTGACCATACAAAGCTTCATACGGTGACATGTCGATGTTCGACTGATAACTGTTATTTTAGGCAAACTCCATAAGCTGCACATGTCTGTTCCAACTACCCGAAAATTTTGAAGCACAAGCCCGCAACGTATCCTCCAAAATCTTAATGACCCTCTACGACTGCCCATCTGTCTGAGGATGAAATGCCGTATTGAAATTCAACTTGGTACCCAAAGCTCTTTGTAACTCTTTACAAAATTTTAATGTGAACCTTTGATCCCTATCGGACACTATAGACAACGGCACTCCATGCAATCTGACCACCTTATTTACATAAATACTGGCTAACTTGTCCATTGAATAATCCACTCTAACCGGCAGAAGGAGTGAGCAATCCTGAAGGGACTTGATGCTCAGCCTTTACCTGCTAACAAGTTAAACACTTTGCCACAAAATCTACAATGTTTCTCTTCATGCCATACCACCAATAGAACTGCTTCATATCCCGATACATTTTCTCACTACCGGGATGCATAGTGAGAACCGTAGTGTGTGCCTCACTCAAAAGTTATTTCCTTAACTCAACATTCTCGGGCACACACAAAGGATTTCTATACATAAGTACCCCATCTAAAACCGAGAACTCTGACCGCTTACCCTGCTGAACCTCTTGCAAAGTCCATTACAATCTCACATCATCCTTCTGAGCATCCACTATCAACGAAGCCCCATCTGAGTCAAATATTCATCGGAACCGTCTCAAGAACAAAGCCGAAACTGACTTCCTACTCAAAGCATCTGCAACCACATTGGCTTTACCCGGATGGTAATCCAAAATGCAGCCGTAGTCCTTGAACAACTCTAACCATCAGCGCTGCCTCATGTTCAATTCCTTCTGTGTGAGGAGGTACTTCAAACTCTTATGATCCGTAAAGATCCTACACTTCTCCCCCATACAGATAATGACGCCAAATCTTCAAAGCAAAGATCACAGCCGCCAATTTCAAATCATGCGTCGGATAATTCTTCTCATGTGGCTTTAACTGACGGAAAGTATAAGCCACAACTCTTCACTCTTGCATCAATACACAACCAAGCCCAACGCGTGATGCATCACTGTACATTACAAACTCTTTACCTGAGATGGGTTGAGTAAGTACGGGAGCTTCAACTAACAACCTCTTCAACTTCTCAAAACAGGCTTGACACTTATCCGACCACTCAAATCTAACTCCTTTCCTCAACAACCTTGCCATAGGAGCAGCAATGACTGAAAAGCCCTTCACAAATTGATGATAGTAGCCTGCTAACCCAAGAAAGCTTCTCACTTCTGGAACATTCCTAGGCGCTTTCCAATTAACAATCGCCTCAATCTTAGCCGGATCAACTTGGATACCCTGAGCCGATACAATATGCCCCAAGAAGGACACTTCTCAAAGCCAGAAGTCACACGTACTAAGCTTCTCAAATAACTAATACGCCCTCAACACTTGCAAAACCAACGGAAGATGCTCCTCATGCTCACTCTCATCCTTCGAATAAACCAAAATGTCATCTATAAACACCACTATAAATCGATCAAGATATGGCCTAAACACTCGGTTCATCAAATCCATGAAAGCCGCTGGTGCATTGTTCAAACCAAACTGCATCACTAAATACTCATAGTGGCCATACCGAGTCCGAAATGCAGTCTTAACCACATACTCATCCTTCACTCAAAGCTGGTAATAATCCAACCGGAGATCAATCTTCAAAAAGATTCCCGTACCTCTAAGTTCATCAAACAAATCCTCGATTCTAGGCAAAGGATACTTATTCTTCACCGTGACCTTGTTGATTTGCCTATAGTCGATACACATCCTCAAAGAACCATCTTTTTTCTTCACAAATAACACCGGAGATCCCCATGAAGATATGATGGGTCTAATAAACCCCTTATCTAATAGCTCTTGTAGCTGAGTTTTGAGTTCTCTCAACTCTACAGGAGCCATCCGATAAGGTGCTTTAGAAATGGGCGAAGTACCCAGCACTATCTCTATGGACAACTCCACCTCCCTCTCCGGAGGCAAACCAAGCAACTCACTAGGGAAAACATCTCCAAACTCCCTAACCACTGGGATATCCTCAATCCGAACCTGATCACGCTTAGAATCAAACACCACTGCAAAAAAATGCCTCACAACCCTTCCTCTTGAACCTTTTAGCTTGCAAAGCGGAGATCACATTACTCAAAGAACAAGAACCCAAGCCTTTAACAACTATAGAAGACTGATCTCTATCCCAAAGCGTAACTACTTTCCTATGACAATCAACCACTGCCCGGGGCTTACTCAGCCAATCCATGCCCAGAATCAAATCAAACTCTCTAAAAGGCAACTTAATCAAATCTGCAGGAAACTCAACTCCGTCTACCGAAAGAGGACAATTCCTATGCACCCTACTCACATTGAAACTATGCCCTAAGGGACTGGTCACACATATCTCATAATCTAACAGATCTACATCATGCAACTTACCACTTAACTTATCCGTGCGCAAATATGAGTGTGCAGGACCAGGGTCAATTAGAGCATATAATTCAGTGTCAAGGAGTAGAAACTTTCCAGCTATCACATCTTGAGCATCCTGCTCCTCCCGAGCTATCATAGCATAGGCTTTGGCTGGCACTGCCAAGGGATTCTCAACTGACTTAGATGCAGCTCCATCTCTAAGTCGACCGCCTCGACCTCTACCTCGGCCTCTACCATGACTTTCTTGCGGAGCATTCGACCCCGCTCTACTAGCCTCTCTCAGATCACCAGAAACATCATTTTACCGTGACAGTTAGCCAAAAGGTGCTCGGTGCTCCCACATCTGAAACAACCACCATTGAGCCACTTACACTCACCTCGGTGTTGGTTACTACAATGAGAGTAGTCAGGCAACAACTCGGTCCTAACACCAGAACCACCTCTACCCGAAGTCATACTCATAACTGAACATTGCCTCCTGCCTCTCAAAGTCGGGCCTGCTAAAAATTTAACCTACGGGTTACTCGACCTCTTACCCGAGGATGAAGAAGATCCTCCTCGAGAGTGATTCCTCCTCAGAGCCCTCTCTCTCAAAATTGACTCTAATCTCTCGGCCCGCAATGCAGCTTGCACAATCTGATAATATCCAACACCCGAAGTACTCATCAGTGAAATCAATATAGCCCTTAAGGATTTATTCAACCCATTCTCAAAATATCGACATCTAAACTCCTCAGTTAGAACACCCTAAGGAGCATACTTGGCTAATCGGTTAAACTCCTTCTCAAACTCTGAAACCATCATCGCCCTCTGCTTCAAATTCAGAAACTGCACCCACTTAGCATCCTTGTACTCTCGAGTCACATACTTGCTTGTAAATTCCCTATCAAAGAACTCCCATGTGACTAGATCGGGCAACTGAGGATGCCATCGAACAAACTTCCACCAGTCAAAGGCGAATCCTTGCAACAGGGCTAAAACACACTCTACCCGCCGTTCCTGAGGACACTGAATCTCGTCTAAAGCCCGCTCTACCTTCTCTAACAATTTCTCAGTATATTTTGATTTATCCAAACTGGTCCCATAAAAGTCCTCTACACTCGCCTTCCTCATATTCTCAATAGGTGCTCTAGGAGCGATCACACTCTCAATGACCCTAGCCATATCCTGTGAAATCTTCAACATGACCTGAAAGGGCATGGCCGTAGCCTCAGGTTGCGCCCTAACAGGTTGAGCCAACATAGACACAGAAGGACCGACAGCTTGAGGGTTCACGCTCTCGGTGGACTCCTCAAGTGACCCATGCACCGAATTAGAAGCCATCTAAAATAAATACAAAGACAACCGCATCAGCCAACACAGTCCTAGACATATACACACAGATGCACATCAACATCCAAAAAATGCCAATACCTGGCTCTGATACCAAAACCTGTAACACCCCCTACCTCTACGTAGGCGAACCCATCCATGACGGAGTGAGATGCTGTATGAGCAGGGGTGACACCACGCAGATCAATATAAAAATATACATTTACATATAATATACATACTAAAATACAACAGAAATTAAAACTTTTCATAAACATCAGAATGATCATTAATTAATATGATAGGAGTTATTACAATAATATTCTGATCACAACTGATATTATAAAATAAATACATAATCAAAATATACAAGGCGGAAGCTTTACAAAATTACTAATATATAGAGAGTTCAATAATACAAAAGACTCTTGCTACAAAAATAAAGCCCTAACACTAATCCCTCTGTGTTGGCTTGACTGGCGGCCACTCTCCCAAAAGCAAAATGCCTTCCACACCTGCACGGGGTGAAACACCATGCTAAGCGATAACGCTTAGTGGGGAAACACACAAATAGTATGGACGTCCATTCACAATAGTCGTCAAGGCAGAGCACATTCACAATGACATATGCAATAATCATAACAGATTTATACATGCTCAAGTCATATCCATAACATTCGTAGGCTCATATTTGCATTTGGATAATAGCGAGTTCATATACTTATCATTAAATCATTCAGATATCTCATTCATATATTCACAACAAAACAAAGCAAGACAAAGCAAAGCAAAACACCTGCGGACTCACAATAGTGGATAATGAGTATACACATGGCGGTACCTTACGGGTACGAATCGAACACATGGCGGTACCTTACGGGTATGAATCGAAAATCAAAATCACATTTTTATTATTTCCAAAACATTTTATAGAGGGGATCTTAAACAAGATCCAATTACTTTTAGGGATCACAAGGATCCAAACGGGGACCTGATCAGGGTCCAAACAGAACTGAGGGCTGCAGCTAAGAGACTCTATTAGCCATGTCTAACTATCTACTAGACTGATTATTGTAGGTCAGGAATAATAGAAATCACACTTAAGTGTAACATATTGTTTAGAGTGAAGAATCATGAGTTAAAGATATGCACCACACATTCCGCATTCCAACCAACATTCAATATAATTTGATAAAGCAAAAATACAGTCTAAGTGTATTAGATACATAAAATGACACTAAATAATATTTAAAACCAATAAATAACGAAAGAGAAACGAAAATGAAGAAGAATAAAAAAACTTCAAAAGCTGGGCACAAGCAGTTTACACGGCGGTATGGTTTACCCATACGGCCGTGGAAAATGGGAGAACACGAATCGTGCATGAGGGACACGACTCGTGTTGCTTCCCAAGTTGTCTGTCGCAAGTCGTGTTCCAAAACACGACTTGCGGCAGAGTTCCTCCCAGCCATCACGAGTCGTGCTGCACTCCACTGCTCGCCCCTCTTCGTTGAACTGGACAATTCGTGCACACCAAAAGCAGCACGAGTCGTGCTATCTCGCACGAGTCGGAAGAGCGGCCATCACACGAGGGTATGCCCAATCATACCGCCGTGTGAAAGGCACCAAACCCAAAAATTTCCCAGAAAAATCACCTAACTCAAATATAAACATAAAACGCAAAAATCAAACATTCAAATCATTAAAATCAACTTAAAAACTCACTCTTTAAAGCTCTTAACACTCAAGAACATATTATAAACATAATTAATAATCCAAATCAACCTAATAATTTTGAATCTCATTTCAGTCCATATAGCATTTAACCCAACAAAATCACAATTAAGCATTACCAGCACAATATCACATTCTTATAGCAAATCAACCATCATAGAACTTCATCAACATGCTAATTTTATAGAAAAATCAAAGAAGAACAAATGCATAAAAATTCACAAAATTCCCAAACCTGATACTTCTTAGCACCAAATCACTTAACACCACTACCACTTGCCTTCTCCTTCCCCTTGGGATCGCGAGAAGGCTCAACTAGAAACGATACCCACAAATCACATAAAACACAAACCCTAGATTAAACCCCAAACCAACAAAGAGAAGAAAAGATGAAGAAGTTGAAGAAATGCAGCAAAACTTACCTAATGAGGGTCAAGAGATGATCAATTCCCACCAACACTCTCTTGGATCCAAGCTAGGGCACTTAAATGGAGAGAAAAGGAAGAAGAGAAGTAAAGAAAAGAGAGAAATGGGAAAAGAGATAGGAAAATCTATTTCCCTTTTCTTTTTCTTCTTTTATTTACTGTTCCACATGTCATTTCCTCATTGGTAGAGATTGACCAATCATACCCAACAAGCATGCACTACACACACACACAATGCTATCCTTACTAATGCACACTCTACCAACATGTGAACATGCACACACTATCACAACCCAATATAGCACACCCTAATAACCTATATGTACACACACTCTAGTAAAATCCCCAAAACGTGCATTGTACCCAAAATGCCCTTATCACATGCCTTCACACACATAATGCACACATGCACAAATGGCTCCAACTTCTAGGTGGAAAACGGGGTGTTACAATCCTAGTAATGACAACATTATAGCTGATGCTCTCAGTAGAAAATTCATGGCTTCTCTTCAAGCTATGAATGTGAGATTGGATGTTTCAGATGATGGCACCTTAGTTGCAGAGTTGCAGGTTAAGCCTGATTTTCTCCAGCAAGTGAAGATGCCCAGAATCAGGATGACAGGTTGTCTTCTATTATGTCTCAGGTGAAAGATGGTCATGTTAGTGATTATTCTTTGGGTTCAGTTGGTGGGTTGTATTACAAGAAGCATTTGTGTGTTCCTGATCAAGCTGATTTGAGAAGGAATATCTTGTCAGAAGCCCATCATAGTGCCTTTACCATGCATCCTGGTAGTAACAAGATGTATCAGGATCTGAAGAAACAGTATTGGTGACCGGGTATGAAGCGAGATGTGACCGAGTTTGTGGGTAAGTGTTTAATTTGTTTGCAGGTTAAGGCAGAGCATCAGGTTCCCTCAAGTTTGCTTCAGCCTATTGTCATTCCTAAATGGAAATGGGATAGGGTAACCATGGACTTTGTGTCAGGTTTTCCTCCCACAAGAAAGAAACATGATGCAGTTTGGGTGATTGTTGATTGACTCACTAAATCATCTCACTTTTTGCCTATCAGAATGGATTATCGATTATCCAGGCTAGTAGAGTTGTATATTAGTGAAATTGTGAGATTGCATGGCGTGATCCAAGATTCACTTCCCAGTTTTAGAAGAGGTTTACAAGAAGCTTTAGGGACCAGATTGCATTTTAGTATAGCTTTTCATCCTTAGACAGATGGTCAATCTAAGCATGTGATTTAAATTTTGGAAGACATGTTGAGGTGCCATGTACTTGAGTTTGGTAACAGTTGGGAGAGGTACTTGCCATTGGCCGAGTTCTCCTACAACAACAGTTATCAGACTAGTATTACGATGGCTCGCTATGACGCTTTATATTGTAGGAAGTGCAGAACTCCTCTTTGCCAGACCGAGTTGAGCGAGAACAAGATATTGGGGTCAGATTTAGTTCAAGAAACTAAAGAAAAGGTTCGAGTGATCAAAGACAGATTGAAAGAAGCCATGGATCGACAAAAATCTTATGCAGATTTGAAAAGAAAAGATGTAGAATTTTAGGTTGGAGATAAGGTATTTTTGAAAGTTTCTCCATGGAGGAAGATTCTGAGATTGGGAAAGAAGGGCAAGCTAAGTCCAAGATTTATTGGCCCCTATGAGATTGTTTAGCGGGTTGGACCAGTGGCCTACAGACTGAAGCTTCCACTGGAATTGGAGAAGATTCATGATGTCTTTCATGTCTTTATGCTTAGGAGATATCGATCTGATCCTAGTCATGTCATCAAGCCTGAAGTAGTTCGAGTTCAGCCCTACATGACATATGAAGCGTTCCTTGTGAAGATTATGGCTAGTGAAGTGAAGCAACTCAGGAACAAGCGGATCCAATTGGTGAAGGTCCTTCGGAATCATCACAATGTTGAAGAAGCTACGTGGGAACCTGAAGAGAAGATGAGACAACAGTACCCCCAGCTCTTCAATATAGGTAAATTTTGAGGACGAATTTTTTATTGGTAGGGGAGAGTTGTAATGGCCTGTTTTATAGCCTAAAAGTATTTAGTTTTTTTCTATAGAGTCTGTTGTTAGATTCGTGGCATGAAATTATGTTTCTGGTGTTTTGTATTCAGTAAAGTTTAAAAGTTAAATGTGCTTGAAGCATAGAAATCCTAAGATAGGTGACCTTCTGGGAAGTAGTATAGATGATATTTTCAACTGTGTGTTAAAAAAAATATTATTTTGTAGAAATGAATTGTGGACTATCAGGAATCTAGTCGTATAATTTGGAGCGAAAATGAGGTCCTATAGGTCCCCGAATGTTAGTATGAAGTTCGGTTTGGTTGAACCAAAGTTTGGCCGAACCAAAGTTTGGCCGAGGTTTGACCGAAATTTTAGAAATTGTTAGAGTGGATAAAAAGGTCTTCTGTGTGAAGTGTACAAGCTCAGAATAATTTTTAGAATTTTTTGACAGCTTTAGATTGGTGTTTTACAGCAAAAACTGACTGAATCGAACCGGACCCCAAATGGACTGCGATTGAGCTAAATTTTTTTATGGAGGCTATTTTTGACATTTTAAGCATGATACAATTAATTAGGAGTGAAATTGAGTTCAGAAAACCTCATTTACCCTTAAACAGCATAAAATGACTTGTAAACCGAAAATTGGACCATACTGGTTCGACCTGGTTTGGTTCAATTGAATCCATATAAATACATCATATTTTCTAGAAATCCCTAGATTCCTCCCTTTGGTTGCCGCCTCTCGCCCTCCCTCCTTGGCCGAATTCTTCTTCATCATTTCTCCACCATTTTTCATCCATTCTTTCTCTATCTCACCCCAAAATCAAGCCTCCCTAACCTATTTCAGCTCCTCTAGATTCCATTGGTGGCCTTGGAAGTCCATTTGAAGGTTTAAAAGTGGGTAAAACCTAGACTTTTATGTTTAGATATCATTTTGAGGTAAGTGATTTAGGTGTTTTAATTTGGTTTCAAGGTTCCTAAGGGTACTTTAGGATGTGTGTAACGCCCATTCCCGACCACATGACTAGCTAAGCTAAAGCAGTCGAGAACGGTTGCTACGCAACAAAATATAAATACACATCGCTATCACACACACATGCCCAAAACCTATACAATTAAAAATTTTATCACTCACATATTCACATGCAGCGGATATCTCATGTTAATTTACACAGTCACATACTTATATACATCATACCATATGCTGTAGGCTTACATTACGATACTAACTATTACATTCATACATATTCCTTGATTACAAAAAGGATTAAAACGAATATACAAAATTCATTGCCAACATATAACACCCCTAAAACCTACAAGATAGACACTACTAGTGTTGACTGTCAGTAATACGAATTCGTCTTTCAACACACTTTGCATCCAAACCTACATGGAATAGAAAAGAAACCCGTGTTAAGCGATAATGCTTAGTAGGGAAATAACGTATAGAATATACATATATACATGATAGCAGATATCAGAAAAACAACGTGCAAGAGTTCATACTTAAATTATTAACTTATAAGCATGCATATAATTTATACACATAGCACAATTGCTCATACACAATCTAGTTCAATATTCATAATATTATCATATATATTCATCAAAGTACACCATAAATCATACATAACAACTTAATCGTTTAGGTTTATCCTTATCTTGTTTATTTAACTTTGCCTGCAATTTAATGATGTGGATAACGGGTATCGCATTGGTACCCTGAAGTACAGTAAATACAGTGTATCTGTGGATACTCACATTCGTATTGGTACCCTAAGGTACAGTAAAATTTAACATATTTAATGTTTCACATTGAGGAATCCAGCAAGGATTCAAATCGCATTATGATTCTAGAGGAATCGGACGCATTGGGTTGCAGCACTTAGACCCTATAGGCATGCCTATCTATCCACTACTTGACTAGCAGGCTATAATTATTCAATTCAATTATCAATTTATTTGATCACATGATCTAGCAGTTATAACAAGTCATTAGAGCAAATATTAATATTATTCCTCCATTACACACATTTGTAAGCCAATGAGAAATCTACATTCTTAGCCACCATCATGCCATTATTTTAACTCATCACAAAGCTCATGAAATAACTTGACATAGATTATAACATAACAAAGCATATAAACTCATTAATCACATATAATCATCCCATTTGATATCAGCATTAAGCATTTATTAAGTGTTATTATACATAATTATTCATTGCTTTACCATTCGGATATCAATCATGAATGACTAAGAATTTTTCACAAAAATAGGATACCTCACGGTTACAACCATTTTGGTTGTCACCGTAACATACCAAAAGTTTAAAAACAGAATGTAATCTAGGATATCTCACGGTCACAACCATTTGTATTGTCATCGTACACTAATTACCCGAACAGAATGCATCTATTAAGTATCTAATGGTCACAACCATTTTGGTTGTCGCCGTGACATACTCTCTTGGTGGAAGGAAGAATGTAAATCAAGGTACCTCACGGTCACAACCATTTTGGTTGTCACCGTGACATACAAAGTTCACTTCATGCATAATAGAATTCATGGTACCTTACGGTTACAACCATTTTGGTTGTCACCGTCACATACAAATCACAACTAGGCAGAATGGAAACTTTGCATAACTCATGATGGCAATCTCTTGGTTGTTACCGTGACCTATGCAGAAGTTGCAAATCACAATGGTGCGAACAACCTCTTTTTGTATATCATTCACAAGACTTACCATTCAACCATTTCACTCTTATATCCATATGCCAACCAACTTATTAACTAGCATATTACACAATTTCCATTTCAATTAACTCAATTTAAGATGCATAGAATTAGGCACGTTACATGTTCCACAACCTTAGTTATAGTTCATTATGTTATAGGCATCTTTTATTCACATGCCATTAGAGTTCCTCAAAAAACACATATAAACCAATATTTTCATACTAATCACACAGCAAATACCCAAGTGCAAACATTTAACATTCAATGTAACAAAATCAACTAACACATAACCAAAACAAAGCAAGTTTCCCAAACCTTATCGCTTAAGCTCCTATTGCTCACTTAGCACTTGATTGTCCAATTTTTGCTTTTCCCTTAACCTTCTTGGTTTCTTGCACTATAAATTCCAGTCCAATTTCTAGAATTGGAGCACTATATCAATTCCTCAATTAAATAAAATTCAAAACCAGAAAGAGTAGGGGATAAAACTACAAATAGCCACTTACCCTTCAATTACCACATCTTAATACTTGATCATCATAGCAAAATTCATAGGATCAAAATGGAGAATTCTAAAGGAAAATCACACGGAAGCGAGGAGTAGAAGAAGCAAAATTGAAAGAGATATGAATGGCTAGAAATACATGCAAGCTAGTGGCTTTTCTCTTTCCTTAAGAACTTATATTGCATGGCAAAGGATTAGGTGGCAAGGGAAGCTATTGACACCCGAAAATCCACCTCTCAAATCTATCTCCCACTTAGCTTAGCTAATCCCCATTTAGTGCTAAATAACCCAAATTAACTTAATCATGCAAAGTTACATGTTAGTCACTTAACTTACTTTTAGTTACTCAATAAGTCCTTCCTTATATTATAATTTATTCCAACATCACACATTTAACTAACACACACCTTCATTTAAGCCAATTAAGCCAATTTTCACTAAGGTATGATCCGGGCCATTACAATGTGAATAAGATGTTTATGAATTTTTTTTTTTTTAAAGGAAGTTTGATTGTGATGAAATCTTCATCTTTATGTTTGGACATGGTTTTGTCAACTAGGTGAAAAAAGTTTTAAGCAAGCTAAAGGCAAGGAAAAGGAGTATTGATAGGTGTATTACAAGGATCTAAGGTTTATGATTGTAAACTCCATCTATTTCCATGGTTTGTTATGTGTTTTACGTTATGTTTGTGAAGTAAGTATGTGTTTAAGACATGTATAATTGAAAATAACTTGATATTCATGTTTAGGGAGGTGAATGATGATGATATGCATGCTTAAAGTGAGAAAACATCTGGTGTATAAAAAGTTACTTCTTTGGCCGAATGGTATACATGGAATTTTGGTGTGTTTAAATGAGGTTTATGGCATGTTTATGATGTATACATGATGTTTAGCATGCGATTTAGATGTTGGTATGTGTTTGAACATGTGAAAGTTACATGATGCATGTTATTTACATGTGGCCGAATGGTGTATACATGTAAAGGCATGATTTTTATGTGTTTTGATGTGATATCAAGGCATGACTATGTTGTTTGACATGTAATTGATCTAATGGTATGTGTTAGAGCATGTGAAAAAGCCATGATGTATGTGATGTATGTATGGTCGAATGGTTACTATGGGTAAAGGCATGATTTTGATGTGTTTTAATGGAAATTAATGGCATGGTTATATTATTTAACATGTAAATGACATAAATGAATGTTAAAGTTGATGAAAAGAATTAATGGTTAAAAGATTACATGTTGGCCGAATGATGTACATGGGTGTTTATATGCGCACCATTATGATGACATGTGATGGTAAAGTGATGTAAATTACATGCATAGTGATGTCGTGGTACGATAAAATGCTATAAAAAGTATGCATGGTAACCTAAAAATGAGATATGTGACAAGATAATGCCCTATGTAGTATTCTGGTGGTAAAGTCTAGTTCTGGATATGTTGGCTAGCCATAGAGACTTATGACCGCAGGTCTGAGCATGACGTCTCACTTTTTCTATAGTCCAATGACAGTCCAATTCTGTTCATTTGCATTTTATTGTCTGCATTTAATGACAGGGGTGATCCTTCGGGGTCCCACTGGTAAAGACAGGGGTGGTCCCAACGGATTTCTCCGGTACGTTTGTGAATCACTAGGTTTCATGTCTCGTTTATCCCGTACATAGATTTCTACCAGTTTTATACTAGGGGCAAAATGGTAATAATGAGCTTGAAATGGTTAAAATGTGATTAATTTGATGTTTATGTGTGAAAATTACATAATTGGAATTATGTAAAAAACTTGAGGGCAAAACGATAATTTTGTGCATATGTGTATTAATGATGGCTAATAAGGGTAAAATGTCATTAAATGGTTAAATATGAAAATCGGTAACTTTTTAGGGACTAAAATGTAATTTGGCATGAAAATGATAATTGGAGGGTAAAGTTGTAATTTGCATGTCGCGTAATGTAAAATGGTTAAATAAAATTGAATTGATGGCATTTTAGTAAATATAGTAAAGTAAAATGTACTAATGGCATAATCGTAAATTTTAGTAAAATAAAATGAACTAAGGGTATTTTTGTCATTTTAGAAAAGTCTAAGGGCATAATTGTAATTTTGCCAAAATTAAGGGTAAAATGGTAATTATAGCCTTTTTGTGTATTAATTGTGTAAATGCCTTTGATTATGTTATTGAATGATTAATAAATGTGATATTTCATGCATAGTTGATATATTAAATCAATAATGTTTATTATGAATATTTTATTATTATATTATTTATGAATATTATTTATGCATGTGAACTTAGTCTAGTGGAAATACCTGGAATTGCAATAACCATTGGGCATATACGCCCTAAGACTCGGTGCAATGCACCTCACATAATTTTAGGAGCGGACAGAAGTGATTTTTGATATTAAGTATGTTAAGATTTTCTGGCATGTATATGAACTTATGAATTAGTCTTGGATTTTGGATTGTAATAGACTGTTATAACTGGTATTGGTTAGTAATTTGTGTGGTGGATATTGTTACTTGTTTTATGTCTGGCCGTGTGTAAGGCATGCCTAATAATTGGTAGAAATTAAGTTAATATATTTAGTAAAGGAATTTGTGTGTTAAAGAAAATTGACCAAATGAATAGTAACTTCGGACAGTTATAGGTCAATCGATGAATTTGTTAATAAGATAAAAATTGGTTAGTAAGTTTATTGATTTATTTAATAATGTCAATAAACTTAGTTAATCTGATTATGGTGTCACCCAATATATTTAAAAAAAAAATATGTGTATTGGTTTTAATTAATTGGCTATTTAATAACCTGAATAGTTTAATTAGGTTAACTGACATATGATGTATAGTTAATAATAGGTTTGTAAGGTATAAGGGTGTTACTGTTGTAATTATGGTGAATTGGAGTGGTAACATTGGAATTTAAGGGTAAAACAAGGATTAAATTGTAATTTGAGTTAGAATGTTATAATAAGGACTAAATGGTAAATTCTATGCCAAACAATAAATGAAATAGTGGAATTAAGTAGTGGCAGTTTTGTGAATATAAGGAAATTAAGGGTAAGATCATAAATTGAGATAAAGTTTAGGGACCATATTGTAAGTTTATAATATTAAGATTAATTAAGGAATTAAAAGTGTAATTAATCGATGATATAAATAATAAGTGTGTAATTGATAATTAGTGAATGAATAATTAAAAATTATAAAATATTATTGTATGAATAATTATTAGATGTATAATTGTTTTAATTGATATATATATATATATATATATATATATATATATATAGTGATTATGGAGGTGTGAGTAACTTAAGTAAGTTTAAAATAGCGACGTAATTATAAATACGAGGAAATGAAGAATCGAAAGGTAAATTAATAACATTACTGTAAATAAGTAATAAAACAGTGACTTCAATGTAACTGATCATAAAAACGATAATGTTAGGACTTGAATATAAATTGATGAGGTAATTGACTATTAAATGGAGTTGTGAAAACATTCATTTGGATATATATATTGGTGAATTAGGGAATGACTAATAAATTAATAAAACTAACAATAAGAATAATAATGATAATATAAATAAAGTGCAATAAAAAGGTAAATCAAGGTACCTCACGGTCACAACCATTTTGGTTGTCACTGTGACATACCAAGTTCACTTCAGGCAAAATAGAATTCATAGTACCTTACGGTCACAACCACTTTGGTTGTCACCATGGCATACCAATCACAACTAGGCAGAATGGAAACTTTGCATACCTCACGATGGCAATCTCTTGGTTGTCACCGTGACCTATGCAGAAGTTGCAAATCACAATGGTGCAAACAACCTCTTTTTGTATATCATTCACAAGACTTACCATTCAACCATTTCACTCTCAGCTCCATATGCCAACTAACTTATTAACTAGCATATTACACAATTTCCATTTCAATTAACTCAATTTAAGATGCATAGAATTAGGCACATTACATGTTCCACAACCTTAGTTATAGTTCATTATGTTATAGGCATCTTTTATTCACATGCCATTAGAGTTCCTCAAAAAACACATACCAACAAATATTTTCATACTAATCACACAGCAAATATCTAAGTGCAAAAATTTAACATTCAATGTAACAAAATCAACTAACACATAACCAAAACAAAGCAACTTTCCCAAACCTTATCGCCTAAGCTCCTACTGCTCACTTAGCACTTGATTCTCAAATTTTTGCTTTTCCCTTAACCTTCTTGGTTTCTTGCACTACAAATTCCAGTCCAATTTCTAGAATTGGAGCACTATATCAATTCCTCAATCAAATAAAATTCAAAACCAGAAAGAGTAGGGGATAAAACTACAAATAGCCACTTACCCTTCAATTACCACATCTTAATACTTGATCATCATAGCAAAATTCATAGGATCAAAATGGAGAATTCTAAAGGAAAATCACACGGAAGAGAGGAGTAGAAGAAGCAGAATTGAAAGAGATAAGAATGGCTAGAAACACATGCAAGCTAGTGGCTTTTCTCTCTCCTAAAGAACTTATATTGCATGGCAAAGGATTAGGTGGCAAGGGAAGCTATTCACACCCGAAAATCCACCTCTCAAATCTATCTCCCACTTAGCTTAGCTAATCCCCATTTAGTGCTAATTAACCCAATTTAACTTAATCATGCAAAGTTGCATATTAGTCACTTAACTTACTTTTAGTTACTCAATAAGTCCTTCCTTATATTACAATTTATTCCAACATCACACATTTAACTAACACACACCTGCATTTAAGCCAATTACAATTTTTTGCTGAAAGGAAGTTTGGTTGTGATGAAATCTTCATCTTTGTGTTTGGACATGGTTATGTCAACTAGGTGAAGAAAGTTTTAAGCAAGCTAAAGGCAAGGAAAAGGAGTATTGAGAGGTGTATTACAAGGATCTAAGGTTTATGATTGTAAACTCCATCTATTTCCATGGTTTGTTATGTGTTTTACGTTATGTTTGTGAAGTAAGTATGTGTTTAAGAAATGTATAATTGAAAATAACTTGATATTCATGTTTAGGGAGGTGAATGATCATGATATGCATGCTTAAAGTGAGAAAACATCTGGTGTATAAAAAGTTACTTCTTTGGCCGAATGGTATACATGGAATTTTGGTGTGTTTAAATGATGTTTATGGCATGTTTATGATGTATACATGATGATTGGCATGTGATTTAGATGTTGGTATGTGTTTGAGCATGTGAAAGTTACATGATGCATGTTGTTCACATGTGGCCGAATGGTGTATACATGTAAAGGCATGATTTTTATGTGTTTTAATGTGATATCAAGGATTGACTATGTTGTTTGTCATGTAATTGATCTAATGGTATGTGTTAGAGCATGTGAAAAAGCCATGATGTATGTGATGTATGTATGGTCGAATGGTTACTATGGGTAAAGGCATGATTTTGATTTGTTTTAATGGAAATTAATAGCATGGTTATGTTATTTAACATGTAAATGACATAAATAAATGTTAAAGTTGATGAAAAGAATTAATGGTTAAAAGATTACATGTTGGCCGAATGATGTACATGGGTGTTTTCATGCGTACTATTATGGTGACATGTGATGGTAAATGGATGTAAATTACATGCATAGTGATGTCGTGGTATGATAAAATGCTATAAAAAGTATGCGTGGTAACCTAAAAATGAGATATGTGACATGATAATGCCCTATGTAGTATTCTTGTAGTAAAGTCTAGTTCTGGATATGTTGGCTAGCCATAGAGACTTATGACCGCGGGTGTGAGCATGACGTCTAACTTTTTCTATAGTCCAATGACGGTCCTATTCTGTTCATTTGCATTTTATTGTCTGCATTTAATTACAGGGGTGATCCTTCGGGGTCCCACTGGTAAAGACAGGGGTGGTCCTTCGGGGTCCCTCTGGTAATGACAGAGTTATCCGTTGGGATTTCTCCGGTACGTCTGTGAATCACTAGGTTTCACATCTCGTTTATCCCGTGCATAGATTTCTACCAATTTTATACTAGGGGCAAAATGGTAATAATGAGCTTGAAATGGTTAAAATGTGATTAATTTGATATTTATGTGTGAAAATTACATAATTGGAATTATGTAAAAAGCTTGAGGACAAAACGATAATTTTGTGCATATGTGTATTAATGATGGCTAATAAGGGTAAAATGTCATTAAATGGTTAAATATGACAATCGGTAACTTTTTAGGGACTAAATTGTAATTTCGCATGAAAATGATAATTGGAGGGTAAAATTGTAATTTGCATGTCGCGTAATGTAAAATGGTTAAATAAAATTGAATTGATAGCATTTTAGTAAATATGGTAAAGTAAAATGTACTAATGGCATAATCGTAAATATTGGTAAAATAAATGAACTAAGGGTATTTTTGTCATTTTAGAAAAGTCTAAGGGCATAATTGTAATTTTGCCAAAATTAAGGGTAAAATGGTAATTATAGCCTTTTTGTGTATTAATTGTGTAAATGCCTTTGATTATGTTATTGAATGATTAATAAATGTGATATTTCATGCATAGTTGATATATTAAATAACTAATGTTTATTATGAGTATTTTATTATTATATTGTTTATGAATATTATTTATGCATATGAACTTAGTCTAGTGGAAATACCTAGAATTGCAATCACCATTGGGCATATTTAATGCTCAGCACGTAATTTTATTTGACTGCATGTAGGTACGCCCTAAGACTCTGTGCAATGCACCTCACATAATTTTGGGAGTGGACAAAAGTGATTTTGGATGTTAAGTATGCTAAGATTTTGTGGTATGTATATGAACTTATGAATTAGTCTTGGGTTTTGGATTGTAATAGACTATTATAACTGGTATTGGTTAGTAATGTGTGTGGTGGATATTGTTACTTATTTGATGTCTGGTCGTGTGTAAGGCATGCCTAATAATTGGTAGAAATTAAGTTAATATATTTAGTAAAGGAATTTGTGTGTTAAAGGAAATTGACCAAATGAATAGTAACTTCGGACAGTTATAGGTCAATCGATGACTTTGTTAATAAGATAAAAATTGGTTAGTAAGTTTATTGATTTATTTAATAATGTCAATAGACTTAGTTAATCTGATTATGGTGTCACCTAATATATTTTAAAAAAAATATGTGTATTGGTTTTAATTAATTGGCTATTTAATAACCTGATTAGTTTAATTAGGTTAACTGACATATGATGTATAGTTAATAATAGGTTTGTAAGGTATAAGGGTGTTACTGTTGTAATTATGGTGAATTGGAGTGGTAACATTGGAATTTAAGCGTAAAATAAGGATTAAAGTGTAATTTGAGTTAGAATGTTATAATAAGGACTAAATGGTAAATTCTACGCCAAACAATCAATGAAATAGTAGAATTAAGTAGTGGCAGTTTTGTGAATATAAGGAAATTAAGGGTAAGATCATAAATTGAGATAAAGTTTAGGGACCATATTGTAAGTTTATAATATTAAGATTAATTAAGGAATTAAAAGTGTAATTAATCGGTGATATAAATAATAAGTGTGTAATTGATAATTAGTGAATGAATAATTAAAAATTATAAAATATTATTGTATGAATAATATTTAGATGTATAATGGTTTTAATTGATATATATATATATATATATATATATATATAGTGATTATGGAGGTGTGAGTAACTTAAGTAAGTTTAAAATAGCGACGTAATTATAGATATGAGGAAATGAAGATTCGAAAGGTAAATTAATAGCATTACTGTAAATAAGTAATAAAACAGTGACTTAAATGTAACTGATCATAAAAAGGATAATGTTAGGACTTGAATATAAATTGATGAGGAAATTGACTATTAAATGAAGTTGTGAAAACATTGATTTAGATATATATATTGGTGAATTAGGGAATGACTCAAAAATTAATAAAACTAACAAGAAGAATAATAATGATAATATAAATAAAGTGCAATAAAAAGGTAAATTTTGTAATTGTGATAAATATAGAGGATTAAATTGTAAATTGATTATGGTGAGATTATTAAAGGGGCCTGAGTAAATTAAACTATAGTGTAGGGTTATTGAATGACAGGTTAGAAAGGATTAATAAAATTAATTGTGTGATTTTCTAAATTAGAATATTAAAAATGTTTAACTAAGTATAATGGAAAATAATAAGTGAAGGGTAATTGTGATAGATTGCAGTGTGTGTAATAAGAAAGTGTTAATATAAAAAGAAATTAATAGATCTGTTATAATGTTAATTATATGAATGAATGAAATTGAAAAGGAATTTACGTATTAATAATGAAACTAAAAGAATGACAATAATGTAAAATGTTTATTTAGATAATTGTTAAGAGCAATGTAAAATTTATATTATTGATTAACTGACATGGATTCTTTAGAGTAAATAATAGGAGTAATGACAGTGTCAGTAATAATAGATATAGCATTGATTAATAAATAAACAAGATAATAATGATAGAACAATAAGCATCCAAGTAAGCCAGTGATCGAATAGTAGTGTTATCCATCCAAGGATAAATACGACTCGTAATTGATTAAAGTTAAATAACCTAGTGAAAGATTCGATATAGTGAAAGATATTAATGCAAAAAGTTAGTGTAGTGCAAAAAGAGTAAAGAAAGTATTAGGAACATAAAGAAAGTTTTAATAATGAAACAGTTTCACTAACATAGAAAATAAAGACTATCTAATAAGTGATTCAGTAAACATTAGAATGTCCGAATTTAGACTATAATTAAGTATATATGTTAAGGAAAAAGGAAGGAATCCACAAGTTATAATATAGATAAAATAATAAAAAGAATCGTTAATGGAATTGATTATTAATTGATAGACCAAATGTAATGTAACCAGTGTTGGGATTGTTAGCGCATATAATAAAGTTACTAATAATAGAAAGGAAAAGGGCAAAGTTTCAATAAAAATAGTTACAGAAACAAAAATAAATGAATATATGTATAAGATAATTACGAAATTGTCAATATAATTAGTTCTTAAATTAATGGAAAAAATGTATATTATTGAATGTCGTAAAATGTCGTAAAAGTTAACAGTGCAAGTGATAGTGATACTGCAATAGCATTAATAATGATTAATGCGGTTACAGTAATACTGGCAAAGGTAAAGATAATGATTACTGTAGAAGAGTGTTAAAACTATCTAAAAGACTTAGAGATTAATATTCCCATAATTCAAATGAAGAAATACTATATGTGTGTGTGCATGCATGTACTACTAATGTGAAAAATTTAGGATATGTATCCACCACTGGGCATTTTTAATGCTCAATGAATAGAATGTTAATGCGCGCAAGTTGTGTTAGTTTTTTATGTGGCCGATGATGTAGAGACAACAGAGGAAATGATCGACAGCAGGGATAGAAGGAGTGGTATGGCATGTATACGATCGCAGTAGAGAGAAGCAATGGTATATGGTATAAGTATGTGGCTTGTGTGTTAGTGTATTGTTATGGTTTTGTATATGTACGTTTGTGATTGTTTTATCGAGTGCTTTGTAGTGGCTGTCACTGCAGTGCTCTGTGACATCCGGTATCCGTATCATCTACGGTTATAAGTGTGTTACAACATTCCTCATTACATTTAATTATTCCAATAACACAGAGTATTTACACACATTCTAATAACAACGAATATAAAATTCTTCGCTTCACTCCCACGTTTTAGTCTAATCTCAAATCTAGTGGTGTATCTTCTCCACAGATGCCTTTCTCGGTACCTACACGCAGTCAAATAAACTACATGCTGAGCATTAAATATGCTCAGTTGTGATTACGAATCTAAAAATTTCCAAATCTAACTTATAAACACACATATGCATAACATACATTATACTTAATCAATTTTTTAATTTCATTTAAATCACTCACTAAATTCCCACTTAGTGTCATTTTACACTATAATTCATTACTTAACCTTATTATGAGCAATTTACAATTCCATCCCTAACTTATTCAATACTTGTCAATTGCCCTTCCATTCAATTACCTTACCATTTGACTATTCACTTTCAGCGTAATTACAATTAAGTAAATTTTCTCACCTTTATTTACTTAATTTCTCACCTTTATTTGCTTAATTAGCATCCTAATTTCCATGTGGTCCTCAAACTTTCATTTTTGTCCTTCTTTAACTATCAATTTACACACTTAATCACCTAATTTCACATTTCATCATTTTCACACTAAGGCATTTCTTTTTACACGTTTCTACATTCTTGTCGTGTAAATTACAGTTTAGTCCTCAAATTATTATTTTCATATTCATTTTACATATTATTTCATATTAAGCTTTTACATTGCAATTTAATCCATTAATCGTTCATTTTACTATTTTTGTGTCAAATTATCTTTTTGTCCCTAAAATGATAAAATTTCCATTCAGTCCTTTATTTTTCAGTAATTTATAAAAAAACCCTTCAATTTCATTCTATTTACGAAAATGCCATTATTCACTCTTATTATTCATATAAATCATTATTCAACTTACAAATTACACATTAGTCCCTAAACTTTGCATTCTTTACAAAATTGTCATTTTAATTTCACTTTTCTCTTACATATCACTTATTAATGTACTTTTACACATAGTTACTGTTTTGCCTCTAAACTTTTATCAAATTATAACTTTGCCCTTCATTTAATGTTTACTTGTAATTTTTCCATTTATTTACTACATTTTCACATTTATTCACTTCTTACTTTATAATTTATCAATTAGTCTCATAACTAATTGATTTCACGATAAATGAGGACTTAGTTCTCAAACATTTTACCTCATTTCATGTAAGTTCTTTTTCTTTTAAATTCTCATTTTTCACTGTACTTTTTACGTTTCTATATCATTTTTACTATTATGACCCGTTTGAATTATAATTTAGATAAATTACCTTTTTCACCCTAAACTTTTTATTTTCTTTCATTCAAGTCCTTTCTCATATAAATACTCATTTTCATTTTATTATTTTTTTCATAATCAAATTATTTTACAATTATACCATATTGTAATAGGCTTTTATTCATTATAATTTTATTCATTATGCTTTTATACATTATACTTTTATACATTATACTTTTACATGTTATATTTTTACATAACAGGCTTTTACATGTTATACTTTTACATAATATACCTTATGTCATTTTACATTCAGTCATTTTACTTTTTGCATTTGCAAACCATTTTACAATCATGTCACTTTACATTATATCATTTTATCATTTTATCATTATACCCTTTTTCATTTTATCATCATATCATTATTATGCCCCTAGTACAATCCCGATAGAAAATCTACAGACTGGATATACGAGAATGTGGACTCCAGAGGCGCACTGCACTGCACTAGGGAATGACCCCGAAGGATCATTCCATGACTTTCATATAACATATAATGTATGACGTATGGCGTGTAATATATAACAAAGGACTATGGTAGACCATAGCAAATCTGCCATAGTAAAGCAAGTCGTCATGACTTGCACTGCGGCATGGGTGTCCTTATGGCTAGCAAAACATATCCTGAACTAGATTTAGACCGCCAGACCACTACTAATGGCAAAACTTTCTCAATTATCTTTTAAATCCACTTTTCATACTTTTAACACTTTCATTTACTTTTACATTTCATTTTCATTTCTTTCACTTCATTATCATTTCAATACACTAATCGATCACTATTCTGATCGATTATGCACAATTATCAACATATACTGATTTCATAAAATAAGTATACTCAATCCATTAAATGGCCATGAATTCATTTTAAAGCCCATTTCATTCTTTTCTTATCATTTTACTTTCAATTATTCATTTCAATACATTAGTTAGCCACCATTTCAACCTTTATGTACATTTCATGAATAATTTCATTATAGTTCATCATTTTCCCTTTAAATATACTATAACATTATATTCAAAATATTCAAATGTATTCCATAAATTCCAAATAAATTTATGGACACACATTTTCATGTCTAAATTCATTTTAAGCCATTAAACTTTAAATATACTTAAAATATACCATAGTATACACTAAGGTACCATTCAGCCAAGGAAGGCACTTCACTTTACAAATTCTTTTAATTTCATTTTAGCATTTCAAATATTATATTTAAGGCCCTTAATCATTTTTCTAAGCTTATGATTCAATTGAGCATATATTTTACACAAGTTCACTTAAGTCAATCATTTAATTTTCATGTGTCTCTTTTCATTACAATCTCTCTTTCACTTCTAAGTCATTCATTTATCCATTTTACATCTTATATCATATGTATACCACTTAACCAAACACATTTCCTTCCTTAACCCATTCGGCCACCTTAGGGTTTTTCTCTAACATTTTAGTTATCACTCATTCATTGCTTATTCAACTAAATTAAGCCTCAATTCATATGTATATACCATTTAATTTCATTTAATCACTAGGTATACTATAAATATACCTAAATATACCATTATGTTTCACTATGACCAAGACTTGCACTTGGTTTTCGTTCAATCTAATCACTCTAATTAGCTTGTTTAACTTCCTTAAACTCATATATCACTTCAATTTCACTTATACATGCATTTTACACCCATTTACTATACAAACATAATGTAAAACCCAAATTTTCACATGAAAACACTTAGATTATGTAATCACAAACCTCATATCCAAGCTCTAGCCTTCCATAAGTCCTTATTCCTTTTCTTTAACTTTTAAGAAGCCATTTCCCCTTGATTTCTCCTCCATGGACAAATAGACAAGACAACAAAACAATCATCTATCGCCTTCTTTTTTCACATATAATCTCATAAACATGCTTAACACACCCTAATATATTATTTAAAACAAATAAATCAAATTAAAATAACTTAATTCTCTTACCTCAGTTTGGAGACATAACCTTACATCCTTGATTTTCTTTGCTTTTAATCCATCAAATGGTTACTAGAGGTTTCTATAGTCTTATAGAGGGCTGAATTACACTTTGGGTGCTTGAATTTAGGAAGAGAGGAAGCAAGAATTGAAGAAAATAAAGAGAAAAGAGATAAAGGGGACTTCGGCCAACTAAGGGAAGAAGAAGGGCTCAGGAGATAAGGATTATTCATATATAAATTTGCCATTTAAGTGCTTTGATAGTGGGCCAAAATGGTTCAACCCTGGTCCAACCAATGGCCCAATTGCAATTTAAGCCCATTATGAAATTTTTCCATGGTTTTCTCACTTCACAACTCCAAATCATTCCAAATTTTATTCCATAATTCATATCATATAAGAAGTAGGTTCTACACAAAATTTCAACTAAATCGAAGTCCATTTCTTGTCTGGTTCAATCAAATCGGTCCAGTTAGCAAATTTTCAATGTTCTCGAAAAATTTCATTTTCACTACCAAACAATTCTACATATTATGTAGAATTCATCTAGAATTTCGAAAAATTTTTGAAGTCATTTACTATTTTTAAAGGCTCGATCAAACCTCCGGTCAACCCGAGTACTATTCAAATCGGAACATAACTTTTTCTTACTTTCTAAGTGTAACTCCTTATAAAAATGATTCCGTACTTCTTAACATATATTCATTAGACTCCAATAATATTTTGGGGTCAATCGGAAACCATTTATCTGTTTGATAATTATTTCTCTATCTGATAACCCAATTTTTCAGTGTCACCAAAAATTAATTTTTCATTACCATATCATTTTACTCATCAATACAAGTACATCGTTATTGTCAAATCATTTTTCTGAGGTCCGTAGCATCCTCTACGGTTCGATCAAATGCTCAGTCAACCTAGTTACTATTTGAACTAAAACCGCTACTTTTCTGTATGTTTTACTTTTGAGAACCTATTTGACCTCAAATCCACTACAAATTTTAAGTTCGGACTCGTTATGACTTATACTTTTCAATAATCTAATAAAATATTTTTTAGCTCCGGGTTTACTTTTCACCCCGGAAGCACTATTTATTATAGGGAAATACTATTCACGACTAACCCGGTATTGGGGCCATTGCACACCTAAAGTGATAGTGGGTATTTTCTTTCTCTATGATGCTAATATGTATGTCTTGATAGATCCTGGCTCTACTCATTCATATATATGCACTAAGCACTTGTTTGATAGAATGCCACTAGTAAAACAATTAGACTATGACATACATGTGACAAGTCCTCTGAGTTAAAATGTTAATGTTAACTAAATATACATAAATTGCCTTATAGTGATCTAGGATAGAGAATTCTATGCTAATTTCTTTGCTCTACCCTTTTATGACTTTGGTTTGATATTAGGAATGGATTGGTTGTCAAAACATCAGGCCATTGTTAATTGTAGTAAGAAAATGTTTGTACTCTATTATCCTGACCAGTTCAGTGTAGTAGTGTATGTCATTTGGTCTAGCCCAATATCTAGTGTAATTTTGGCCATACAACCCGTCGATGCCTTGGAAATGGGCGTAAAGCTTTTCTAGCATTAGTGCTTGACTCTAAATGGGATAAAGTTAAACTGGAGGATATACCAGTAGTAAAAGAATTCCCGGATGTGTTTCCTAAGAAGTTACCCCGACTTCCTCCTGAACAAGAAGTAGATTTGTCCAATGAGATCTTACCTAGGACAGCTCCTATCTCTAGGGCACCCTATAGGATGGCTCCAAATAAATTAAAAGAATTAAAAGTTCAATTGCAAGAGCTCCTAGATAAAGGATTTATTAGACCTAGTGTTTCTCATTTGGGTGCACTGGTCTTATTAGTGAAAAAGAAGGATGGTACTCTACGGATGTGTATCGATTATCGGCAAATCAATAAAGTAACTACAAAGAATAAGTATCCCTTACCCAGAATATAAGATCTCTTTGATTAGTTAAAGTGGGCAGGTGTCTTTTCCAAAATTGATTTGAGATTAGGATATTGTAAACTTTGGGTAAAAGATGAAGATGTCCCGAAAACTGCATTTAGGACCTGATATGGTCATTACAAGTTTCTAGTAATGCCATTTGGGTTGACTAATGCACCTGCAGCATTTATGGACTTAATGAATCATATATTCCAACCTTATCTAGACCAGTTTATAGTTGTGTTTGTTGATGATATCCTGGTATATTCCAAGAATGAACAGCAATATGAATAACATCTATGGATTGTGCTATAGACTTTGTGGGAAAAATAGTTTTATGCCAAGTTAAGTAAATGTGAATTTTGGCTTAGGGAAGTTTCATTTCTGGGCAATGTTGTATCTTCTGAAGGTATAAGAGTTGATACTGTCACACCCCGTTTGCCCCTTAGTAGTATGAGCCTACTTCTGTGTGCATGCAATTGTATGTGTTCGGCATATCATAAGGGTATTTTGGTAAAAATGCATGTTTTAATGGTTTTATTAGCATGTGGATTCATGTATGTTATTAGAGTGTGAATTAGTTGGGATATGTTTGTGTGTGCATGAGCATACCATTATAGGGTGTGCATTAGTTGGGAGTGCATTGGGTGTGTGTAGTGCATGTGTGTTGGGTGTGAGTGGTTAATTTCCACCAATAGGAAATGACACATGGCTAGGGCAAAGAAAAGAAAAAGAAAAAGAAAGAAAAAGGAAAAAAAATACAGATTTTGTTCTTCTTCACGTTTTTCCCCTTCCCTCGTCTCCTTCTTCTTCCTTTTCTTTTCTCCAAGAACCCTAGTGTGGATTCAAGTCTTGTTGGTGGAAGATTAATCATATCCTTGCATTCTTTTGGTAAGTTATTGCATTCTTTATCTTGTTTTTCCATTTGTTCATCTTCTTCTTCTTGATTTTCAGGTTTAGATTTAACTTAGGGTTTGCATTTTGGGTGTTTTTTGATGTGTTGTGCTTAGCTAAGCCTCCTCACGATCCCAAGGGCAAGGAAATAGCTGGGAGTAGTGGAACTAAGTGATTTGAAGCAAAGGATTTCAGGTTTGGAATTTTTGCATTTACTGGGCTTCCTGCGTTTGACTATTTACAGTGTTTGTGTTTGGTTGATTCTTTGATGATGACCTGATGTATTGATATTGCATGTTGGGATTTTGAATGAGTGGGTTGATTGTGATTAATGCATGGAGATTGAGACCTTGGAAATGGAATTTACATGGGTTGGAGCTTACTGTCATTTTTCTGGGTGTTGATATTTTGAGTTCTTATTTAGATATTCTCTGTTTTGGATGAATGTTTATTGAAGTATTTTCATATTGTTTATGTTGGTTTTGCGTGTTTGAGGAAGCTCATTTCAGGTGAGAATATGTTGGATTTGAATTGGGAGGAATTGCTGAGAATTCTGGGTTCTGTAGATTTTCACGATTTTAGCTAGCGTTTCGAAAATGGGAAGTCTGCATGCCTGTCCTAGTCGTGTTTGGGTATGTGAGTTGTGTTCTCCTTTGCTTTTCCTTCTCTTTTCTCTCTTATTCTGCTTGCTATGTTTTGCTGCTCGTGTGCTTGTCCGAGTCGTGCTGGAGCGTGTGAGTCGTGTCCATCTTCCTCTCTTTCTTCTCTTTTACACCATCTGAGGGAGAAGTGAGAGAGCCAGAGCAGGAGTCGTGCTCTGGCAGAGAGTATGATCACGAATGGTGCTCGAAGGCACAATTCGTGCTCATGCTGAGGGACTCAGCACGAGTCATGCTCCTCAGCACGACTCATGTCCCTCAAAGCTTCAGTCTCTCCAATTTTTCATCAACTCAAATGTGTATTTTTCAATCCTTTTTCCTTTGTTTTGGGTTCTTTAGGTTTCATTTATGTGTTTTCAATTAGCAAATGATGTAATATGGTATTTTAACTCAGCCAAATAATAAGTAGTGTATACTGTATTGCATGTTATAGTTTATTGAATGATATTGGGTTATGCATGTCTTATTTATGATTTATTAATAATGAATGTGAGTATAATTATGTATTACTCTTGGAAACTTGATTTGAATGATGCAAAAGCTACTAGAGTCAAGTAAGTGGATAGTTAGGCATGCCTAATAGAGTCCTTTAGCTGCAGCCTCAGTTCAGTTTGGACCCCGATCAGGTCACCATTTGGTTCCTCGCGAACCCCTCAGTATTGGATCTTGTTTAAGGTCCCCTCAATATAATGTTTTGAAAATGATAAAGTAAAATGGTATTTCGATTCGTACCCATAAGGTACTGTCAGTTATCGATTAGTACCATTAAGTTACTATCTGTATACTCGTTATCCACTATTATAAGCCAGCAGGTGTTATGTGTTTTGTCTACTATGTATTACTCCGATATGATCATGCAAATGTGATATTCAAATGAGTTTATTAATGAGATGTATATCCAGTTAATGTGATTATGAACATGAGTATGGGATGCGGAATGTATGGCTTAATATGCAAGTATGCTCATTTATATATATGATGTTATAGTATGAGTATTTGCATTTGTCACTATGAATGTGCTATGCCTTGACGACCGTTGTGAATGGCCGTCCACTCTTTGTTGTGTGTTCCCCACTAAGCGTTAATCGCTTAGCAAGGTGTTTTATCCGTACAGGTGCGGAGGACGGTGTTCTTTTGGGAGAGTCATCGCCAGTAAAGCCAACACAGAGGGTTTAGTGTTAGGGCTTTATTTTTTGATAGCATGTTGATTCTTTTGTATCGAAACTCTCTTTACACCATTATTTTGTAAAGCTTCCGCATTTACTTACTTTTGGGTTATGTAATTATCTTATTCTAACTTTTGATCAGAATATTTTTGTAACGAATTTTGCTATTGTAATGATGGATCATTTTGATACTTATGAAGGATCATTTTGATACTTATGAAGGTTTTAATTTTCCCGTAATGATGTATGGTTATTATGTATGAATGTATGCTTTGTATCTTTATATGCTTTGTGACACACCCGGCTCATACAGCTTCTAACTCCTAGAGGATGTGTACGCCTACGTATGGGTAGGGCGTGTTACAGATTCTGCGAAAATTGAAGCTACTGTGAAATAGAGATCACCTCAGAATGTGCCGGAAATAAGAAGTTTCTTGGGGCTAGCGGGTTATTATCCGAGATTCATTGTAATAGCTTCTTCCCTTGGTAGATTGCTTCAAAAAGGGATAAAATTTGAATGGGCTGATGGGTGTCAAGCCAGTTTTGATCAATTGAAGAAGATGCTTATTGAAACACCAGTTTTGGCACAACCTACTCCGAGTAAAGAATATGTAATGTTTAGTGATGCTTCGAGGAATGGTCTGGGATGTGTACTGATGCAAGATGGCAAGGTAGTGGAATATGCATCAAGACAACTGAAACAGCAAGAGCAAAACTATCCTACTCATGACTTGGAATTAGCTGCTGTAGATTTTGCTTTAAAGATATGGTGACACTACCTGTATGGTGATAAATGCAGAATTTATATGGATTACAAGAGCCTTAAATACTTATTGACACAAAAAGAAATTAACTTGAGGCAGTATTGATGGCTTGAATTATTCAAAGATTATGATTGTATTGTTGTTTATCATCTCAGAAAGGCTAATGTGGTAGCTGATGCCTTGAGCTGGAAGATGCTTTCTGCCTTATTAATACAACATCGCATATGGAAATTTGCACCTGATGCAGCTTTGCTAACTCAATTAAAAGTTAAACCTGGACTAAGATAATTAATAGTTAATGCTCAGAGAGATGATGCTAGGTTGCAACAAATTATGCAATCATTAGAGAATGGAGACAAGACTGACTATTCAATAAAACATGATGGAAGCCTAAATTACAAGAACAAGTTATGTGTACCAGCCGACCATGAGTTAAAAAAAGAAATTGCTACATGAAGTTCACAATACAGTATTCAATATGCATCTTGGAAGTAACAAGATGTACCAAGATTTGAAATAGTTTTACTGGTGGCCAGCGATGAAAAAGGACATAGCTAAATATGTGTCAGAATGTCTAATGTTTCAACAGGTTAAAGTGGAACATCAAGTGCCATCGGGTTTATTGAATCCTATCCCAATACCACATTGAAAATGGGATAATATCACCATGGACTTTGTTACTCGCCTTACCCTCACACTGAAGAAGAATGATTTGGTCTGGGTGATTTTTGACTGTAACACCCCGATTTGGACCTTAGTAGGATTTACAAAGTTAATTGCTTGATTAAGGGTATACGCGTAATTTGATAAATATGGAATTGGGTTAATTAAGGACTTAATTTTAAAAGAATTAAAGTTAACAAGAGAAAGAATTTAGTTAAGTGGGTAAAAGGATATTTAGCCAAGGACTAAAGGGGACAAAAGCCAAGGATTTTATAAGATTGACCTATGGGATGGTGACACATAGGATTGGTGGTTGGAAGCATTAAAAGAAAAGGAAGAAAAAATGGGAAGAGAGAGGGAAAATTAGATTTTCCTCTTTCCCATTCTCCTCTTCCTGCATTCCCGTTTCTTCTTCTTCTTTATTTTCTACTTCTTCCTTCTTCTCCTTTGGTGTTTCTTTAAGAGTTTGAGTTGGATTTATAAGGTAAGTGGTTGGATTTTCGGGTTTATGGTCTTCACCTCCTTCTTTTTTTTTTGTTTTGATGTAGTATTTGAGTTTGGATTAAGTGTATTTTGATTTGTTTTGGTTGCAAGAATCCAGTGGCAAGAGGAAGGACAAGTGTAAAGAGAAGATTGGACCTTGAAGAGTGTGGTTTTAAAGCTGTGTTTTTGAGGTTTAGGAGTTATGTATTTTGATTGAGTTGCTTTTGAGCTTTTATGCTGTATTTACTGGAAATTGAGCTAAATGTATGTTTAAAATGCATTATTTGAGTTGAGTTTTGACATTTGTATGTCATGTTAGAATTTATTTTGCATATGAAAGTTAAATGTGGATTTGTAAGGTTTAGATCAAAATTCTGGGTTTGTTGCTTTAATTGTGCATTCTTGCCAATATTGATTGTTTGTAATAAGAGTAAATTGTTATGAATGTGATTATAAACATGTTTTTAATGCAATTATTGAGTGATTTGAGGTCGTATGCATGATTGTATGATTTTGGAGTAGTTGGCTGTGAGAGGGGCTGCATGAGGTTGATAGCAGAGTGTGATTTTTAACTCTATCGTGACTGTGATAGAGTACGCTATTGCTGAGCTCCAGCTGAGGTGCTTTTTGGCTCGAGCGCGATAGAGAGCTCGGTAAGCCGAGCATTCATCGGACTGTTCTTCATCGTGACTGCGCGTACATGTGACTACGCAATGAGGAACAACCTGCCTTCTGTCCCGAGCATGACAGAGTCCTGCCAGCCCCTATTGCAAGCACATAACACATCACGAATGCGACTTTGGGGCGAGATTCACCTCTGTCGCGAGCGTGACCATGCCCTGATCCTCAAATGTTTATGAATTATTGCTCTTCGCATGGTTTCTCACTCATGAATGGGGCATGATTTTAGTTGTATGAGCTATCATTTGTTACTCTATAGATGTCTAAATTGATATTTATATATGTGTTATATGGTTTGAATACTGAATAAAGTAGGATTAGAATGTAATGTAAAGAGTATTTTTGTGTGAGCCTCAATTATCATAGTAGTGGATAGATAAGCATGATTTTTTAGGGTTAAAGTTGTAGCCGCTATAGTTGACCCCATTTGGGTCTAAATTCGGCCCCGTTTGGGTCTAAATATTTTGAGACTTCAGTCTCTTCTATTACCTTTGGGTATAAATGTTTTGAGACTCACGTCTCTATATGTTCAATACTGTGTCCAATCAGTATCAATAGCACCCATATCCACTATCAACGTGAACTCAGGCTAATGTATATCTAGATCATTATAGTAAGGCTAGTATGTTATAAGTTTATGTGGTTGAGTAATGGCAAGATGTAGTGATTTGATGTTTTGATTTTCACGTCGACATTTGTTTGTTTTATGTTTATACATGTTTTGGAGATGTAAAGATAAGTTATTTCAAGATTGTTTTATTAGATGAGTGTAAAAGTTGATCCTATTTCATGCTAAAGCATATGTAGAATTACATGAGTTATTCATATGTAAATTGTGCTTGTCATCGATATGTTTCGTAGCGGAATGTTGTAATATTATTGCATTTTTTTGTTGCATTATAGTATTATATTCTATGATTTCTTTGACTTCGTTAGAAGTCTCTTGTTTTTGTTCCTCCCCACTAAGCGTTATCGCTTAGCACGAGCGTTTTCACGTGTAGGTGGCAGGATCGTTTTGGAATTGGACATCTACAGGTCAGGGCCACTAGGAGTCAGTTATAGCTCTTCGTATTTTTGTTATTATATTTTGTATAGTCATGTATATGTATTTGTAAGAGATATTATGTTTAAGTTAATGTAAAGGTTTTGTATATAAATATTTCAGTATATGTATATGTAAATATTATAAGATCATTTTTGTAATTATTATGGATTATTTATGAAGTGTAATTAAAGTTAAGTTGTTTCCTTTATGATTTGTTTTATTTTGCCTCCGTTTTTGTTTTAGCTTGGTTATGTCAGCATGTATATGTACGTGTTTGAGCTTTGGTCTCTGCGTAGCACTCTTATATCCTCCCAAGGGGTATTGGGGTGTTACGTTGACAAACTTACTAAATAAACTCATTTCTTAAAGGTCCGAGTTGATTGTCATATATATCTGTTAGCAGGTTTATATGTAAATGACATTGTTTGGTTGTATGGTATTCCGATATCCATTGTGTCTGATCGAGATCCCCGATTTACATTCAGGTTTTGGAAAGAATTACAGTTAGTTTTAGGCACCCGGCTCCATTTCAGCACAACATTCCATTCGTAGACAGATGGTCAGTCTGAAAGAGTGATACAAATTCTGGAAGACATGCTACGGGGATGTGTATTATACTTTTCTGGTAGTTGGGATAGGTACATTCCTTTGAAGGAATTTGCCCATAATAACAGTTATTAGTCGAGTATTGTAATGGCCCCATATGAAGCACTATACGGCAGGAAGTGTAGAACTCCAGTATGTTGGACTGAATTAGATGAGCATAAAGTAATTGGGCTAGATATTGTGAAGGACACGGAAGAAAAAGTTAAATTAATTCAACAACGGTTAAAAACTGCCAGTGACCGACAAAAATCATACGCTGACTTGAAGAGAAAAGATATTGAGTATGAAAGCAGGGAGAAAGTATTCCTAAAGGTATCTCCATGGCGTAAGGTACTTTATTTTGGAAAGAAAGCAAAACTTAGTCCGCGGTTCATTGGTCCATATGAAATATTGGAAAGAATCAGTCCAGTTGCATACCGTTTGGCTCTTCCACCGGAATTGGCTAAGCTTTATGATGTGTTTCATGTATCTGTGTTCCAAAGTTATCGTTCAAATGAGTTGCATATTCTTCCAATAAAGGATATTCGGGTTCAATTAGATTTTTCTTATGATGAAGAGGCTAAAACTATTCTAGCCCAAGAAGTAAGACAACTTCGGAATAAATAAATTCCCTTAGTGAAAGTGCTTTGGCAGCACCATGGTATGAAAGAAGCAACTTAGGATCCAGAAGCTGCAATGGAAGCTTAGTACCCCCAGTTATTCAATACAGATATGAATTTCAAGGACGAAATTCTTTTAAAAGGGAGAGAATTTTAATGCCCCAATTCGCACCCTAGTAGTTTTGGACATATTTGGGAATATATTTAAGGATAAATGAGAATAATTGTGTTTATAAGTTAATATATATAATTGGATTTAATTTGTTTGTAGGGAATTAATCTAATTGAAGAGGTTAATTTTGTAATTTACATGTGAGGACTTAATTGGATAAATATGTGGATTAAATTGCATTATTTAAGAAGTTAAATGTGCGTATGAATAAATATAATTAATCAATAGTTAAATTTATGAAATCAAATAAGAAGAAGGATTAAATAGCAAGAAGACAAGGGGAAGCAATCATGCTAGGACACTTAACAACTCTAGACTTGGGAGGAAGCTTCTTCTTGGCTTTATAAGCCAAGAAGGTTGGCTGCTGATAAGTTGCAATTATATTACTATTTTAGTTTAATTCTTGGCATAATTATGTGTTTATTTATTTATTTTTAATCTTAATTAATTAGTTTTGTCATTTTATTATTTTATTATGCTTTATAATTTTTAATAAGTTTTGGGATGTTTTCAGGCGTTTTATTTTAATCCGGAGCTAAATTGAAAGTTCGGGTTGATTTTAGGAGCAGATGGTGATGCAAAAGCAATTCTGCCTAGAAAGCACAGCTGTGTTTTTAAATAACACAGCTGTGTTTTATCTAGTCCCGTGTTACGAGAGTCACCGAAAGAACAGTTGTGCTATTGCACAAGGCACAACTGTGTTACGCAGCAAGGCGCGCGCACGAGGACATCGACGCATATTTTTTCACCAAAAAGCACAATTGTTCTTATGCAAGAAGCATAGCTGTGCTGCGCCTTTTCCCACCAGATCGCGCACACGACGCAACCCTAAAAGCGCTACTTACTCACAGACACAACTGTTCTTTATGAAAGCACAGCTGTGCTTTTCTTCTGGTTATAAAATCAAAGCGCCGTTCATCTTGAAAGGGAGAGTTAGACTTAGTTTTGATTTTTCTTTTAGTTTCCAGCATTATTTTCATTTTAGTTTAGGTTTTAATTTTTATTTTAATATGCTGTTTTAGTTTAGATTTAATTTTGAATTGCAATTTTATTCTTAAATAATTTAAATCAATTTAGCTTAGATTTATATTTTTGGGGATTCAAGTGGATTCCAAGGTTGAAGAACAAGACCTTTAAGATCTATTTTCTCTCTCATCAAGGGTGTATTCTAAACTTTAATTTTTCATATTTTATGTTTATATTCTTGATGTTAAAGTAATTATTCATTCTTAGGAGTTCTTGAATCATATTTGTATTTTGGATATTTGGATTTAATGAATATTTTCATGATTTCTTTTATTTCTCTCATTTTATTTTCTGCATTTATAATGATCATTGGGTTTGGTTATGATTCAGTCCGGAATGATGATTGATTTCAAATCTGATTTTTGTTTTAATTTGTTTATGCTAAGTTTTCTATCAATTTTGGTGTATCTTTTAGACGACTCCGTTTAGGAATCTAGAAGTACAGAATTTTATGATTTAAAATTATAGTGAGGAGTGAAATATTTGAGTTTTGGGTTATTTGACTCCATATTGGAAAAATAAACCGAACTTAGGATTTTAAACCCGTGCATCGGCTAGTTATGTGGCTGACTCCGGTTTGAGATGTCATATAATTAGAGTGGCTGACTCCGTTTGGGAAGCTTGGGTTTAGTTGGGTTGTCCAGAATTTCATGTTTATATTGTTTTACCAATTTCCAATTACATTTATGAGGATAGAATTTCCTAAGCATTTAATTTCATTCTTGAGTAATTTCTTGATGAACAATTTTATATTTAATTGTTAATTTATTTTCTTTCATAGCTTAGTTTTCTCCACCAAACAAACCGGAGATATCTCAAATTAACTCATCTAGAGATATTTAACATGACAATCCTTTTTCCCTTGGGTACAATAACTCAGGGTCCTAACTATACCCCACTTTATTACTTGTCGATTCGGTACACTTGCCGAGCACCGATCAAGTTTTTTGGCGCCATTGCTGGGGAAAAAATGGTGTTGTTTGTTTTATATCTTTAGTTGAGTTAGTTTGAGATTTTTATTTTTTTTCTTTGTTTTAATTTGGTGTTTATCTTTGCAGGAAAATTTTGAGGTCTTTTCAAAATGATGCAAGATAGTGTTCAAGATTATGAGTTGGTCCTTTTGCGAGCTCAAGTAAATGATATGAGGAGGGAGATGCAAGAGTTACAACAATTGTATTCAACTTCACCTGACACCTATTCACCGTCCTTTGAAGATCCTTACTCTCAATGGGAATCACAAGAGTCTAACTCCGCCAAAATCATAACTTTTCTAGACTACATATATTACAGAGAGAAGCAATTTCATACGGAAAAGGGGGAGTGGCAGGCTACAATCAATTATCAAGAGGAGAGGATCAAGGCTCAAGGAAATCTATTAAGAAGTCAAGCACTGGAGATCCAAAATTTGGAATCCAAGTTGGAGCTTTTAATTGTCTCTTCGGTTGATCAAAGAGATGGTGGTGAATTGAGTCATGCACCTATAGAGCTTATCGAGAATTTTGAAATTTTTGAGGATGGTTGCATGAAGAAAAAAAGGAGCCAATCATTATTGAAGACAAATCTTGTGTTTGTTTGGAAACTAATTTCAGTTTTTCTGTGCAGGATAGTACACCAAAGGAGCAAGAGTTGTGTGATTGTCAAGTGGAAACACTAGATTCAATCCATTTGAAGGATTTATTTAGGCTGGAAGAGCCGGTGGAGTTCGTTTATAGTGAACCCAAGGTGGAGTCGTACTTCATCGAAGACATGGAATTTCCCACCTTGGTGGCTTTCGATGATTTTCTCCTACTGACGGGGGAAAATGAGGAGAAAAAACCGGAAAGACCATTATTTGGTTCACAATCTCGTCCACCCGAGAGTAACATGAGTCGAGCTGGGACTTAATAAACAAGAATTTTTTCTTAACCTTTCTTATTTAATTATATGTCATTCATATGTGTTTTTGTATTTTATGTTTTTAATTTTTAGTTGTTTATTTTGAATCTTTAAAAAAAAAATATTACATACAATTATATAAAATTATATTCTTTAAATTTTTGGTGTATTAGAATGTTATTTTGCTGTTTTTCATGTTTAATTTGTTGATTTTTAATTTTTTTGTTTTAATTGGTTTTGGTTTTGGTTTGGTTTATTGTTTTGGAATTTAATAGGGAGAACAACAAGAGAATTCAAAAATTTTGGGGCCAAAATTGTATAGTGCAGATGTGGGACAATAGCAATTTACTAGTTATCTCACGGTGACAATTAAAATTGTTGTCACCGTGAGA
Organism: Excoecaria cochinchinensis; assembly: GCA_947683425.1. Lineage (NCBI taxonomy): Eukaryota > Viridiplantae > Streptophyta > Magnoliopsida > Malpighiales > Euphorbiaceae > Excoecaria > Excoecaria cochinchinensis. The sequence continues at coordinate 24,018,685 of CANTUQ010000055.1, read as the reverse complement.
TACATTTCATCATGGCAGTAGCATCAGGTAAAGCGCGAAGACACAGCTGTGCTTTCAACAACACAGCTGTGCTTTCGTTTAAAAAAAATGCCGAAACGTAGGCTGTGTAAACACTGTTGTGCTTCTTTCAAAAGCACAGCTGTGCTTTTCGCACAGCCCATTTAAAACAAGTTGTTTTCATTTCGGCGCTGCTCCCTCTCTTCTTCTTTTCTTTTCTCCTCTATTTCCCCCTGTTCTTCAGTTTAAATATTTTTTTTTCTAAATTTTCTCTTTGATCTCCATTGGAAACCCAAGCTCACCTCAGGTAATTTTGATTTAATGCATTTTCATAGAGCTTAATGGAATTCTTTTCATCGTTTTTCTGCATTTCTATTTTTTTTATGCCGATTCTGATTTCTCCCCAAAATGTCTGCAAAAATTCCAAATTTTTGGGGTTGAGAATTAAGAGCTCTCTCTCTCTCTTTCCCGTTATTTATCTCCCAAATTTCTTAAGTCAGTAGCTCAATTCGACAGTTCCAGGTATGTAATTTCCTCATTCATACGCATTCTATTTTTTCATTTTAGTGGACTGTGCTTGATCCTTAATTGGTAATTTTGTTGTGTTAGTTGTAATTTTTGATGTGTTTTACTTCTTTGGGCCAACATGGACAGAAATGGATGTTTAGGATTGGAAAGATCGTGCTCAAAAATCTAGTGTAATCATGCTCACCAGCTGTTTGATGAAATGCCTGAATGAGAAATTCATGTCAATTTTGGACTGCTCACGTGATTAATTCAACATTTTTATCAATTTATTCTGCCCAACTCTGTCCCTCTGATCTGTTGAGGATATTTTCAGATTCATTTTGCATAAATCAGTTTGTTTATTCATTGTTGATTAGGCGCCTTCAACTGTTGGAATTTATCTTAACATTTTGATATTGAGCAATTATTTTGAACCTAATTTCATATCTGTGTTCCTGTTTAATTGCTCTTATAGCAGTGTTGAGTTGATGGATGCCATTAGAATTAAATTTGAGCTTAATAATCATTGTGCTAGATGGGATGTGTTCCTGCATTTTGTCTTGAAATGTGGCTTGCTGATATTGGGATTTTGAGCTGCAGAATTCTAAACTGAATTATTTTGAGATAATTGGGGCATTATGCATTTTATGAATATGGAAAGAAAATTTTGCACGTTAAATTTAAATTGCTTGAGATTTTTCTTGGCATTTATTTTGTTTTAGAAGTATTTGCTGCTGCTTTTAGCTTTGTGGTTTAAATGCATGATATTGTGCTTGATTGAATTGAGACAAATGCATGTTTGCTAGTTCCCGACTTGATGGGATTAGGATGAGTTATTTTTTATGCCAATTTTTCACATTCTTATTTGCATGCAACTTTGAATTTTTCCTACATATTTTTGCTGTGAATGACGTAGTGATTAAGTAAACTTTGCATTTCTCTCTTATTTTCTATTAAATTGGATTTATATTATTTTTGGCATATACACTTCAGGGGTTAATTACTTGTGCTTATTTTTATTCCCCACCTTGTGCTTTTCATTTTTAATTTGTTTAAATTCTGACTTGCGCAATCTTCCAATTGTGATTAAACTTGTGCATTGATTTTTTACTTCATTTTGTTTATACTTTTGCCTTATGCTTAATTGTCCATATTTTGCACCTTCATTAGCTATAAAATTTTATTTATTTTGCAAATTTCTGTTGTGAAGTTTTGCTGAGTTTTGTTATTATTCTTTCAATCTAGCCATATATGTGGTTTGCACTTAATGAAACTAAGAATGTTTTGGATAAAGTTTATACTTTATTTTTCAAGAACCATGGTTCAGAACAGAGATAAGCAACCATCAGCGCCCATTTTGCCTCCTGATTGGTTAACTCCAGCACAACGCACTTTGTTCAATAAGCTGGCTGCAAAGATTATTATTTCTAGTAGGTTTATGAGTATGAAGACACTCATTGACCTGGGCAATCAAGAGAGGGTATTATCTTTGCTAAGGAACATTGGATGGGAGGAGTCCTTTTCTCTGAATGGTCCAACTCATCCTACGATAACCTTGGAGTTTCTTAGTACTTTTTAGTAGTCTCCAAGGTTATCTAAGGATGATGTAAATACCATTCAGTTTAGAGTAAACAATACTCCTTATTTTCTATCGATTTCTAACCTGGCTAGATACTTGAGGTTGCCAGTGGATGGGGAGGTGCACATTGTGGGTGATTCAGTTGCACATTGGGCTATTATCGGGAAGCCCAATATGGACTTTTATGCGAGAAACACCAAGTCAACAAAGCTCCTCTCTCCAGTCTATCAGTACTTGCATAGAGTGATGACTTCTTCAGTGTTCATGCGACCGGGGTGTCCTAGCAATGTGACCACACCAGACTTATCTTTTCTTTATGCTATGGAGGCCGGCATCCGAGTTAATGCCATACCTTGGTTGTGCAAGCAACTGAAGAGAGCCACCACTACTTCAGGGAAGAGGATCGGGATAGGTGGATTGATTACCTTGATCATGAGAGCCCTACATTTGCCTACTCCTGATATGGGACCAGTATTGAGGTCATCGTACTTGATTGATGAGGAGGTAGTACTCAGGTGTGGGATTGCTATAGAGGATCCTTCTTCTGAGCGTGAATATAGACTTAGGAGAGCGGAGGAGATAGATGCCCATGACTCTGGTGATGATAGAGAGGGCGATTCTGATGATGGTGGCCACCAGCCAGTTGATACCGATATTGATGCTCCACCACCACCTCCACCACAGAGAGCGACAACCACTACTTCCAGTAGGAGGGTGGGACAGAGGAGTGACATTCCATTCTCCCCTCCAGATATGAGCCGCTATGCTTAGGAGCATGATGAGTCGTCTTCTTCCATAGCCCCTCCACCCTCAGCTCCATATTTTGATGCTTCGATGGTCCAGACTTTGTTTTCAGAGATGCAGTCTATGACAGCATCAATGATGCAGTTTGAGACTTCTTTTAGTGAGTCGAGGAGGGAGCAGGCAGTCTTCTAGGAGAGGGTTTGGGAGTGATTGGATGAGTTGAGCAGAGGATTGGCGGAGGTCAGAGCAGCTATCTTTCTGAGTGACCAGTTGATCTCTAGCATGGACCTGTCAGTGCAGAGAGCTTGGGAGCATTTATCTTCCATTGAGACTCAGATGGAGCAGGTGTGCCGAGATATGGTCCTAGGAGCTGAGCAGAGAGACGCATTCTTGGGAGCCTTTCAGCAGAGGATTATTGCACAGTTGGACAGGTTGAGTAGTGAGATTCATGGATTTTTTAGACCTGTTTCCACTGTATTTCCTCCACATTTGAGATGACCACCACATTGATATATTGTATATCTTTCAGGAAGTGATTCTTTCATAACAGATTTTGTAATCTATTTATTTTGTAGTTAATGAAATTGATGTAGTCAGGCAATTTATGATTTTATTTATTTTGTTTTATTTTTGAAATTGTGTGGCTGAGCCAATGCCGTGTGATAGGATAGACTTATTATATGTGTTGGCTATGAATCTCACAAATTTCAGAGTATTTCATTTTGCACAGTGATTATTGGATTTTTGCACAGGTTTTGAGTTTCTTCATTTTGCATGCAGGAATTTTGTATGGTTTTATTTTTGCACAGTAATTATTTTATGTTAGCCATTTTTTAGATGATTGTAATTAATTTTAAATTGCAATCAGCGTTTGCGCAGCATGGGGAAAATTTTTTGAGAAACTCTTTTTGTACTTCACTTTATTGCACTGAGGACAGTGCAACATTTTGAGTTTGGGGTGGAGTACCATTTTAATTCTTCGAACCAAAACTAGTTCCGTTTTATTGTGTCTTTTTAGTTTGTTCTATTTTTTTTATATCTTTAGGGTAACTTTTTAAATTTTTAGCAGTTTTTAATTATTTTTTGTTTTGTTTGTGGTGTGTTTATGCCAAGTTTTTATCTGGATATTGTTATGGTTGTTCTTATTGATTTAACCTTGATTTAAATTTTTATTTCATCCTAGTAGTTCTCAATTGTGAATAATTTTGACCTTAGTTTTAGAAATTTGTGTTTCATTCAATTTTAAGTTGAGTGAGAAATAGTCCTGTTTGTATCTTTATTTGCTAGACTGCATATAAACCTTGATTATATTTTGCAATTTTTAAATTTTTAGCACTTTGGGCCTGTTTTTAAAATTTGAGAAAAATCTAGATACAATTAGGGGATTAGATGAAAACTCACTAAGAGCACGAGAGCCTTTCTGATTACCCATCGAAGCGACTCCTAGATGGTGCATGAGCAGATTGAGACAAGAATAAATAGCACCCTACGACCGTGAAATCAAGAGGACTTTACATCAACGAAGGAGAGCTAACAGAGACAATAACATGGAAAACAATCCTCCTTGTATTGGTGCATTTCCTCTCGAGAACGAACAAGTACTGAGGGCACAAGAAGAGATGCCGGGTAACTAGAAGAGGTCCCTAGGCAAAGAACGATAAGGGATTATGCTGTACCGAGATGGAATGAGGATTATCGGACAATTGTGCTGCCAAGGCGAGTACAATTTGAACTTAAACCAGCAACCATCAATATGGTACAGAGGAACCAGTTTTTGGGTTCAGAAGTGGAAGATCCTGCACAGCACCTGGACATATTTTTGGAGGATAGTGATACGGTCCAAATTCCAGGAGTGGCATCTGACTCGGTAAGATTAAAGTTGTTTCCTTTCACTTTGATTGGAAAAGCAAGAGAATGGCTGCAAATGTTACCGAGACAGTCAATCAGATCATGGGACCAGTTACAAGAGAGGTTTTTGATGAGATTCTTCCCTCCTACAAAGACTGCGAACATCCGTAACAGTATTTTGGGTTTTAGTCAAATGGTTGAGGAGCCTTTTCATGAGGCTTGGGAAAGATTTAGGAGATTGTTGAGAAGCTGTCCACACCATGAGATAGCAATCTACCATCTGATGACAATATTCTATTCTGGGGTTACACCGCAAACAAAATATCTTTTGGATGCATCATCAGGAGGATCATTTATGAATAGGCTACCAGAGGAAGCTTTCCATCTGCTGGATGAAATGGCAGCGAATGATGCTCAATGGGCTAATCCTAGATCGATTCTGAAGATGCAAGGAATACATAATGTAGATGAGGTGTCAATGCTGAAGGCACATATTGAGTCAATGCGGAAGGAGATGAGTGGTCTGAAAGTGCGAAATGTAGCTTCTGTTGCTCAAGAAAGTGGATGGTACGAAAATGGGCAATATGGTCAAGAGAGTGGAGCAATGGGAGATGTAAATGCTGTAGGAGATTACAGAAGAAATGACCCCCACAGTAACACATATAATCCGGGTTGGAGAAATCATCCAAACTTCTCTTGGAAGGATGGAAATTAAAATGTGTGACGCACGCCGGATCCCCGCGGTCGCCCGTTCGACCGCCCGCACGTGGGCGATCGGGGCATTTGTGGGTCCGTTGACATCTTGCAAATAAATTGCAAGTGCATCTATGTTGGGCAACAAGGAGGTTTCATGGAGTCGCCACCCAATAGAACATTGGGAAAGTTATTCTCGCCTCGGAGAGCCTAAGACTGCGCTTTCTATCCATTTTGGGCCAGCCAGAGGGGTCATGGAAGGTGAACTTCTCACCCTAAGGAGTCTAGGATTAGCACTAAAGCCTCGTGACCCAAGAAGTATTTTGGAGGATAACCTCTAACCTCTTGAGACCAAAGACCAGAGCTGGGTCCGAGATTTCTCATCTATTTCTACCTCAAATATTTTATGATCAAATCTTAATATCATTAATTCGCTCTCTCTCCACACTATGCAATTGATTAAAAGGCGCATTTATTCACATTTTGAAAGCGATAAATGATCAGATAGATAATGAAAGCGATAAATTACAACAATACAAGGAGCGGCATACAACTCCCTTTCATAAATGTGCGAATCATGCATAAATCGGGGCATTGCTTCTTTTGAGGACTTTGGTCCTCGCATGCATCATTGTTAAAATTGGAGATTTTTGTTTATGATGATTTTATTGGATAAAAATAGGGCTTTGGCCCCCTTTTGCATTTTATACAAACCTCATTTTTATTTAAGTATAAAATCATTAGATCATTTTTATACATTAACAAGATATGAGAAGAGTATATCCATATACATGAAATAATCAATGAATAACAAAAATGAAGGAAAAAATCGGGAGGGTTAGGAAACTAAACCGGATGGAATCCTCCGAATATGGTAGATAGCCTCTCAAGCTTGTGGTAGTCCAAGGGAAATCAATATACACTCATAGAAAAGTTGAAAGATGTTAATATACATAAAATTAACATGTAGGAAACCAAAAGGGCTTGAAAAAGATTAAAAAACGATTTAAAAGGATGGAGGCAGAATCCACAGATGACCTTCCTTAGATGACCGACGGGCGTCGGTTAAGGTAACCGACATGTCCGTCTGTCACTCAAAGAGAGGTGTCTGTAGGTGGGGTGACCGATGGGCGTCGGTGATAAAGATGACCCGTCGGTCACCACTGTCTCCGAAAAAATAGAAGAGAGAAATTTCTTTCCAAAGCCAAAAAAAAGGTTTTATCCCAAAAGCAGATAAAGAGAGTCAAAATAAAGGAAAATGATGACAGATATAGAAAAATTCCACAAAATAAGGAATAAATATAAAATGATGCGGAGAAGGAATCCGGAATATTTACCCTCAGATAATCGCTTTGGGTGAGATTCTTGTGTTTATCCAAAGCTCATGTAATGGCTGTAGTCACTTTCCACAGGTGAAGTGAACCGTAATCTCATGCTTGCTGTATGGATCCTCATGTATTGGATGAGTCCAAATGTCTCGCTTGGTAACCTAGCCAAAGGCTATCATGCCCCGGTAGGGCCATGTCGAAATTTATGGAGTGTCCGAATACGTGGCGATCATTATCCATCTGCTTATACATTAGCATAGGAGTGTTATGCTGCCGGTTTTCCGCCGCGCACCATACGCGTCCATCGGGTCCCTCGTTCACCCTTGGGCTAATCCCACCTAGGAAAGAGACTGCACGACCACGTGTGTGGGAGAAATAAGGGTGGAAGGACCTACTTGCTTGCTTGTGCTCTGTAAATGTTGCATATCACGATCATGCATTATACCTACATTTCATGCATCATTCTAACTTTTGTCACTGCAGCCATCATAGATCTGCCCAGGTGGACTAGATCACCAACCGGGCGACTGATCCGAGTTCTTACTCCTGAGCTGTCAGATAGAGAGGGCCTACCGGGGATTTTATCAGAAATCAGTGGTACAGTGTCTCAGATGGTAAACTCGCCTAGGGGGGAAGACGCCACCGGGGCCATAATTACGGAAGAAGTGGGCCGCCGTTTTGAGGAATTCGAGGGCAGGATGATTAATATGTTGACCGCCTTGGCACAGCAGAACACTCAGTAGAATGCTCCACAGAATCCTCCTCCTCCTCCAATGAGACAGAATGAGCCTGAAGAAGAAAGGGTTGAAAGGCGGGAAGAGCCCGTTAGGCCGCCGCCAGTAGAGTTAAGATCAGTGGCTTTGGGAGAGTTGAGAAGAAGGCCAGTGTTAAGAATTGATGACGATAGAGATATCGAGGATGATAGGTTGAGCATGGCATGTGAGAAGGGGAAGGCGCCTCAAGCTGATGACTTTATTCTAAGGAAGATGGAAGAGAGGTTTGAGGCTATGGCTCGTATGATAGGCAGAGCTCATGGGATGAATCCGGAGGATAGGGAGTTGGACGGAGAGGACTCGATCCCTTATAATTTCAAAATGCCGGATGTGCCGAAGTTTGATGGTACTTCTGACCCCACCGCACATGTGAAGCAATATTCTCTGGTCATGAAGGGGACCACATTGTCCAAGAAGCAGAAAGTGGAATACTTCTGTCTGAGTCTGACCTCTCATGCCATAGACTGGTATCATGGCCTTGACCGCCGCACTAAAGAAGATTGGGATCTGCTCACTGAGGAGTTTCTGAAGCAGTATGACTGTAATACCAGAATGGAGGCAACTCTGAAAGACCTTGAGCTACTTCAGTAGAAAACCGGGGAATCCTTCCATGAGTATCTTACCCGATGGCGGAACCGAGTAATGGAGATGCGCCGAAAGCCTGACACCCAGGATCAGATTCGTCTTTTCATTAAGAACGCGAGCCCGTACTTGAAGGAGGGATTGAGAATGAAGGGGTTAAAGGACTGGAAGTCTCTCAAAGATATAGCCATCGAAGCAGAGGGAGAGTTTTTAACCCGAAAAGCTAACAATGACAATTTTGCCAAAAGGGCTAACCCCGGTCAAGGAACCAGCAGGCCGGCGGGTCCCAGTAATAGCACTAGAAGAATGGGTGAAGTGTCTGCTACTGAGGTAACCACCCAGAGGAAGTTTTCAAACTTGGGAAGACCATTATCCTGGGTCCTGAGGAGGCTGATGAAAGAGGGAAAATTGCGCCCTCTGACTCCTAGGCCAGCTTTGACACAAGGGAAACCAGGACATAAGGATAACGAATTCTGTGCATTCCACCAGCACTCGGGCCATATCACTGATAAATGCAAGGCGCTCCGGCACTCTATCCAAGACTTGATTGATAGCAAGCAGATCTCTGACCCTGAGAAGAGAGAAACTGAGAAGAAGCCCGGTTACAATGCCGTACCACCACCCGTGTTTATGATCCAATCTAGCCTGCCATAGTGGTACGTGCTACAAGATCTATTTGGGAGTGAGGAGTCCGCTGTTGATAATTCCGAGGATAGGAAGGAGAAAGCTGTTGTGGCGACCCTTGATTGCTGGTCTAGCAGTGAAAGCGGTGGAGAAGCCGAGGGTGAAGAAGGGTTGAACCTTGATTTGTGGGGCTCCGATGGAGACGAGGGGGAGGTAAGCGCTGTCACGAGAAGTGGAAGGGTGATCCCCGAGATTACAAAGCTACCTGAGCCGGTACAGCCATCAGCAGAGAAAGAGCCAGAGGAGGGGCAGATTGTTAGGCAATTGAAGAAGACCGCGGCTCAGATATCCATTTGGGATCTGTTGAGGCAATCCCCCTCTCATAGGCAGAAGGTAGTAGAAGCTTTGGTTGAGGCCACAGTCGCCACCACTATTTCCCCGTCAGAGCTTTTGGGTTTAATTAAGGGAGGATCCGAGGAGAGATTGGTCTTTTCCGACGCCGACCTACCTGTTGAAGGCCGCAACCACAACCGACCCTTGTACATTAAAGCACAGATTAACAGTAAGCATATTGCTTGCGTTATGGTGGACGATGGGTCTTCTATAAACGTGTGCCCTTTAATAGCTTTGCAAGCTTTTGGTTTAAGCGAGGATATGCTCAGCGGATCAGATCTGACTATCACAGCCTACGATAACTCGAGGAGGCAAGCCTCGGGAACCTTCAAGACTTTGGTCAAGACAGGACCTATCGAAGTGGAGGTCGAATTTGTAGTTATGCCCATCCCCGCTAACTTCTCAGCTTTGCTTGGGAGACCCTGGTTTCATAAATTAGGAGGAGTGCCATCCACACTGCATCAGATGATAAAGTTCCCGCACGAAGGGGAGGTGGTGACTATCAAAGCGGCCAGGGAAAACCAGGTCTCAGCGCTGGAAATTGCCAATCAACCATTCAGCGGCTTCCATGTGTCTATGATAAGGGAAGGGCATGGATCAGTGGATAGCCCAGCTGTGGTTAATATGATAAAGAAGATGCACTATCTTCCCGGGGCTGGATTGGGCAGAAACTCCCAAGGGTTGCAGACCGTGATCACCACTCGAGGGCAGAAGAACCGGAAAGGCCTGGGGTATGGAGGTGGCTTCGGCAAGAAGAGGGTGACAGACAAGATCCCCCACATTTCAGAGAGCTTTATGCCAGCATCCTCAGTTTGTACGTATACTGGTGAAGATGAGCCACAATGGGTAGATGGGAGGATTGTCCCTAGCTTTGAGATCTTTAATGATGTGTATGACTGGCATGTAGGGTTCGTCAAGACTGCTGAAGACTTTTGGGATGAGGAAGTCATGACTCAGGGTATCACTTGGGACAAGTGCGAGCTTAAGGAGGTCGTTACTGAAAAGATGGTAGCTGCCAGGCTGAAAGGGAAAGAGAAAATAGCAGAATTAGAGCTGAAAATGGGGGATTTGAAGATTTCTTTCGACGCGCCTGAGGGGCCTTTGCTAAATCAGGAGGTTAGTGAGCAAGCTGCAACGGCATCAACCTCGGGAGTGGCAGAAGAAGACTCTAGCCTAGATTGTCTTTTTATTCCAGAACTCTTTTATGATGTAAATGATAACTATAATATTATTAATAAGATAAATAATTTCACTTATTTGTGCGATGTTTCTAATGATTTCAACATGCATGAACATGATCATATTCCATCAATTTTTGACATTGACTCCACTGGCACAACGCCTTTTAATCTTGGAACCTCGGAAAATCCGAGAGAAATTCTAATAGCATCAAACATAACACCTGAGGAGAGAAAAAATTTTGAGAGAATAATAAGAAAACATGAAAAGGTATTTCCCTGGACCTACGAGGACATGCCGGGGATTGACCGGGACGTGGCGGAGCATGCCATCCCAACTTACCCAGATTACAAGCCTGTGAAGCAGAAGTTGAGAAGGCTAAGACCAGAATGGGCTGACATGGTTAAGGAGGAAATTCGACAGCAGATTGAAGCTAACTTCCTTGTGGAAGTCCAGTATCCTACATGGCTGGCAAATGTGGTTCCTGTGGCAAAGAAGAACGGAAAGGTCAGGGTGTGTGTGGATTATCGAGATCTTAACAAAGCCTGCCCTAAATATGATTTTCCACTACCCCATATTTATGTGTTGATAGACAGTACCGCCAATTGCGCGATGTACAGCTTTGGGGACGGCTATGTGGGCTACAACCAGATCCTGAACAAGATAGCTGACAGGGTTAAAACTGCTTTTATCACAGAGTGGGGGACCTATGCCTATCGGGCCATGCCTTTCGGCCTGAGGAATGCAGGGGCCACATACCAGAGGATGGCAACCAAGATCTTAAGTGACCTGATTCACAAAGAAGTGGAGGTGTATGTCGATGACATGATGGTCAAATCAGCCACCCGAGAGGGACACTTTGAGGCTCTAGAGAAGTTCTTCACCAGGATCGATAAGTATGATCTGTGACTTAACCACAAGAAGTGCATTTTCGGAGTGACTTCAGGAAAGCTGTTGGGACATGTCGTCAGCCAGAGGGAGATAGAAATCGACCCAGACAAGGTGAAAGCTATCAGAGAGATGCCTGTGCCACAAAAAAAGAAGGATGTAAGGAGCTTCCTGGGCAAGCTGCAGTATGTTAGCCGGTTTATTGCCAAGCTCACTTCGATATGCGAACCTATTTTCAAGCTGCTTAGAAAGAATCAGCCCGTAGTCTGGAACGAAGATTGCCAAAGAGCCTTTGATAATATCAGGGAATATCTGTTAAATCCGCCAGTGCTAAGGCCTCCGCAACCTGTCAAACCGCTTATTCTGTACCTGGCAATAGAGGATAGTTCAGTGGGCGCCATGATGGCTCAAGAGGATGAATTTGGGGTGGAGTTTGCGATTTACTACCTTAGTAAGAAGTTCTTGCCTTATGAAATAAAATATGTTGAAGTGGAGAAGATCTGCCTTGCAGTGATTTGGGCATCAAAGAAGCTGAGACATTACTTCCACTCATACAAGGTTCAGGCAGTAGCCAAGCAGAATCCATTAAGATATTTGCAGGAGGCACCGTCTTTGCTTGGAAAGATGGGGAGGTGGCTGCTCTTGCTACAAGAGTTCGATGTGCAATACATCACCCGCAAGACTATCAAGGGGCGAGCTATAGCCGAATTTCTTGCTGAACATCCTATCCAAGGGGACACCCCCGAGTTTACCTTTCCTGACGAGAGCATAGGCACGATTTCTGTTCGAGGATGGCAGTTACACTTTGATGGGGCAGTGAATAACAGAGGAGCCGGAGTCGGAATTATCTTGACAACCCCAGATAATGAAAAACTTCCTCTTGCTTAGAAGCTGAGATACAAAGCTACCAACAATGAAGCTGAATACGAAGCGTGCACCTTCGGGTTAGAAGCTCTAGCGGTGTTGGGGGCAAGGAACGTAGAGGTATTTGGTGACTCGTCCTTGGTAATAAACCAGATCCGAGGTGAGTGGGCTGTTAAAGAAGAACGACTAATCCCCTATGTTCAATATCTGAAAGGGATGTGTGGGCAGTTTGAGACTTGCTCTTTCCACTTTTTGCCCAGAGATGAGAACTGTCTGGCTGATGCGTTGGCAACCTTAGTGTCAATGTGGGATAACCCTGAAGGAGTGGCCATGAAACCGGTGCTAATTTCGAGCTCTGATAAGTCTAGTTTTGAAACCGAGCCAGTAATGGAGGTAGAGGCATCAGATGGGAAGCCATGGTACTTTGATATCATGAATTACTTGGAAAACGATAAATTTCCAGAAGAAGCCACTGAAAAAGATCAGAGGATGATATGTAAGTTATCTACTCAGTTCATATCCTTAGAAGGGGTGTTGTACAAAAGACGGTCAGATGGGATCCAGCTCAGGTGTTTGAATGAAAGAGAAGCGCACAAAATAATGGAAGAAACCCATGCAGGGGTCTGTGGGGCCCACATGAATGGTTTGACCTTGGCCAAGAAGATCATGAGACAAGGCTTTTATTGGCTTACGATAGACACTGATTGTTCGAAGTATGTCAAACAATGTCAGTTGTGCCAACAGTACGCAGATCTGAGACACCTGCCGGTATCAGAACTACATAACCTGACATCACCTTGGCCGTTTGCTGCTTGGGGGATAGATATCATTGGAGAGATTCGCCCTACGGCGTCCAATGGGCACAGATACATCATAGTCGCAATCGACTATTTCACCAAATGGGTCGAGGTAGAATCTTTCAAGAAAATTGACGCAAGAGACATGGCCAAGTTCATAGAGAGGAATTTGATCTGCAGATATAGCCTCCCTCATCACATAGTGTCTGATAATGGAGTGCAGTTCATGGGAGAAACCAGAAAACTTCTCGAGAAATATGGTGTTGAGCATCATAAATCCTCTCCCTACCGACCGCAAGCGAATGGAGCAGTAGAAGCCGCCAATAAGAATGTGAAGAAGATCTTGTGCAAGATGGTCCAAACCTACAAGGACTGGGCTGAAAAGTTACTCTTTGCCCTGTGGGGATACAGAACGACGGTAAGATCATCTACAGGCGCTACCCCATTTTCCCTGGTATACGGAATAGAAGCAGTATTGCCAGTAGAGATAGAACTTAAATCTCTAAGGGTGGTCATGGAGGCCCAAATCCCGGAGGCCGAATGGGCACAGCAGAGGTTGCAGCACTTGAACTTACTGGATGAGAGTAGGCTGAAAGCTTATTATCATAATCAGATATACCATAAGAGATTGGCGAGAACTTTCGGAAAGAAAGTGAGGAAGCACCCGCTGAAAGAAGGAGACTTGGTGTTCAAACAGATGAGGCCAGGGATACCAGACATCAGGGGGAAATTGAGACCTACCTGGGAAGGGCCGTATATCCTTAAGAAGCTGTTGTCCAAAGGGGCTGCAATCTTATCAGATAGTGATGGGAACGAATTCAAAGAACCGATCAATGTCGACAGACTCAAAAGGTTCCACGGCTAAAGACCAAAATAAAAAGAAGAGAATAAGATGCCCCGCAAGTCGAAAACCGAAAAAAGGCGGCTATGCTAAAATTGGGAGCCTCGACAGGGTGAAAACCCAAAAACGGCATCCTGTGCAAAAATTAGAGGCATGAGAGAAAATGTCCTATCGTGAAAACCCGACAGCGCTGATTGGTAACAGGAGTTGATACCGTTAAAATTTGGTTTCATGTATTGATGGCGCGTAAGCAGCTGAGTAAATGCCAAAACTGATCATGTATGTTGAAATTATATGGAAATGTACACAAAACTCGTGAAAAAGGATGAATATTATTCTTTTCACTTTCGTCATTTTCTAGTTCTGCATTAAAAAGAAATGTAGCACCAAAAGAAATACACATATAGGCTAAGCTAAGTCCTGCTGCTGCTCTCACCGATCAGATGCTTGAGCCCTCGGGTCCAGTTATCAGAGGCTGGGCTAAGGATCCACTTCTTGTACCCGCTAGTCGAAGATGCAGAATGGTTGCCAAACCTCGGGATGACGGTCTTCACGGGTAATCTACCCCACAGCTCATGATACCGGGAGGCAAATGCGGCCGAGAGATCTCCTTCTCGGAAGGACAGGGGAACCCTCACTATATCCTGGGTCATCCCAAGCTGTCGTGTACACCGGGAGGTGATGCAGAAGGTGGCCTGACGGAGGCCGCAGAGGGGAACGCAACCCGATGGCCCATCAGTGACCGCATGAGACAGCGGGAGCCAGGCGGATGTAAAACTGATATCGTCATCTGACAGCTCGCCAAATCTGGTAATGCCTTCACCGGCTGTGATACACCCATGCAATTGTTGACGAGGCAAGAAATGGCTCGGCGAGTACTGGGGGGTAACACGAGGGGGTGGTTCAGACAGCATCTTCAGTTTTTCCTGTAGCCAGATCTGAAAAAAAAAAAAGCCACTGGGGTAAGTAGGGTTTACTTCAGGCAAAAATAAGGCACAGGGTTGTGTGAAAATCCGAAAGGACGCACTTCCCGCTAAGAAAAGCTAGTGTGAAAATCCATGAGGGACACACTACCTTTAAAATAATGACGTACCTGGAGTAATAAGGGGCTGCCGGCAAAGGTTGTAGTGGACCCAGAGCTCACAGCGTCCAGACCCAGGATGGTTTCAGCCAGGACAAGTGGTAGGGGAGACAGTCCCAGATGAAAGTCGCTCAGGACTCCGAACAGACGAGAGTCACCGGTCAAACCCCCCGGAGCAACAGTAAGGAAGTTCACCATATAGAATAAGAATGTGACGCTTACCCGATATGTGGGGATGTCAGTGAACCGATCCAGAGCCTCGATTAGTGGCTCCAAAGCAAAGGAAGAGCTCAGAGGAATCAGCTGGTTGGCCTCCGAAGGGGGTATGCCAAGAGCCAGGGCTACGTCCCGGGTCTAGAGTAGGCCACAGCGGGGGACGCAAGGCAGAGCGCCAGGAGGGAACCGAGCTCCCAGAATGGAGGCCAACTCTTCAGGCAAGGGGCACAGTTCCTGATAGGTGAATTGGAAAACGTGGAACCGGGGGTTCCAGAAGTGGGTCGCTGTCAGGAGAAGGTTCTGGTCGATTTTCACCCAGCACAGATATTTCAGCCCGGACAAAGAGGAAAGGGCGCCTTCTCCCCAAGTGTGTTTATCATCTAAAATACGGTGCATCTTTTGGGCAAGAGGAGAGGACATTTGGAGAAAAATGAAGGACTCCAGATGTGGGAAAATGAAGAGACAAAAATTTTGCAAGATTTTATAGGCAAGCGTCACCGACGGCCTGCCCGTCTCTCCACAGGGACGGCCTACTCGCCTTTACACAGGGACGGCCTGCCCGCCTCCCCACAGAGACGGCCTGACCGTCGGTATAGGTCCACCTGGCAGATGCATACGTCAGCATTGCATTCATCACACGCATTAACTCGCATTTATTACATGGCAGACGGCCAGCCCGTCGGTCGCTTGTACAGACGCCCTGCCCGTCGGTCAAGAATTTCTATATAAGGGCGAGTGACAGACGGTTTAAACATTGCTGTCCCTTTCTTCTTCCTCTCTCAAACGGTTTCTTAGCGTTTTTTAGCGATTTTTAAAGCTTTTCTCCTTATTTTTTCGTGATTTCTTCATATTTTCGCATTTTCTACCCACCGGGCACTTTGATATTCATATTTTCTCCAGTTTCTACGCTTCCCGCGACTACAAGTAAGTAAATAACTACTTTTTTTTGAATTTTATTTTTCTCTTCATCTCTTTTCCTTTTGACTTTAGGATGCCTTAGATGCCTTAGGAATTTAGGGAGAATGCTGCCCAATTTTCTGTATTATTATTCTTGTAATTAAATCTGAACTTTTTGCATGATCACATTGAAGTAGAATTTTTCCATAATCTCGGTGCTTTAGAATTGCATCCTTTTAGCGCACCATTTTGTGCATGATTTGCTTTTGCGGCCTGAGGCCATTATTTTTGTATCGTTGGGGGCATACTCTTGCCGGGGTGCGTCCCATCTATATGTGTACACTATTGTTGAGGCCTGAGGCCTATGTTTTTATCCTTTTGTGCAGGAGGTTGGGCATATCCCTGCCGGGATGCTGCCCAAATTTTTATTATTTATTCTAGAATTGAATCTTTTTTCCATGTATAATGCATGCCTCGGGTCCTAGAAGGCCCATTTCTTTTACTCGTTTCAAATTATTTGTATGATAATTGCATATTGTTTTTGCCTCGATACGTGCAAAGCACGTGGGCAACCTATGCCCTTTAAATTTATTATCTTTCTTTCTATCTTATTTTTGGGTCGCCATTGCCCCGGTGAGGCCTAAATCGGCCTTCACCTTGAAAATAGATTTAAGAATATTTGTTTTACAATTTCTGATATTTAACCTATTCCTTTTGCAGGATGCCTCCCAGACGTAGAGCACCACAGGCCCAGCCCGAGCTTGTAGCTCCGGCTTGGATGGATGATGAGTCCGCTCAGAGGTACAGAGCGTTGGCTCAGGTAGAGTTTCGGGCCAACCGTTTTGTATCTCGCCCATTTCTAGAGGCCCTTGGGTTGGCCCCAGAGTTTGATTTACTTGCCGAGGGTGCTGGTTGGACAGAGTTCCTTGAGCCCGCCTTCCAGACATTTCCAGAGGCTACACGCCAGGTCTTGGCCACTCTCCGCTACACCGGCTTTCAGAGTGCAGATACCGACCCGGGGGTGATTCAGTTTTGGTTCGATGGCGACCATGTCAGTATCACTAGGTAGAGGTTTGCTCAGGCCATGGGGCTCCCTACGGAGGAGGGGGTCGAGATCCCGCGGAGAGCGGTGAGACGCGCCCATTGGGCGGCCATTGCTATACCAGGAGTGCTGTACGATCACGATACAACGAAGAGCACCGTACTAGTGTCTCAGGCACTCCGGTGTTTGCACAGAGTGCTTTCCAGCTCGTACCTCGGTCGAGCTGGTAATCCTGGGTCGCTTAACGCGGCCGAGATCTGGAGCCTCTGTGCTATGGTGGCAGGCCAGCGTCTCATCATTAGCCACGAGCAGACTCGGGTCCTGGAGGCTTTCAAAGGAGAGCAGATGAGGCTGATTGAGCAGATTGCTCATGGTCAGAGGGAGTTGAGGCAGCAGCTCGCTCATGATGTGAGGACGTCACAGGACCAGGCGTCTCAGAGGGTCGATATGACCCTACAGATGATTGATGAGTCACTTGACTCTCTGCGATCCCGCGTCCAGGCGATGGAGGGGATTCTCCCCCCTCTTTCTCAGACCATGAGGGAGTTTAGGGAGCAGACGGAGCAGAGCCTGGAGCAGAGGAGAAAGGCCGCCAGCGAGCAGACAATTCAGTTGAGCCAAGCCTTCAAGAAGTTGGGAGAGAAGGTTTCTTAGACCTTAGGGTTTATGAGCACCTGAACCCAGCCCTTCTTGGACGGTTACGCTCAGATCCGGTTCAGGCAGGCCCATGATCATGAGGCAGGACCCTCCACAGCTCCTCCACTGCCTCCGGCCCGTCCACCTCCGCCAGGGACCGTGCATATATCGGATGATGAGGATCCCGATGAGCCCTCAGACTACACACCTCTTTGATCTTCAGGGAGTTATTTTTGTATCTTTTGTATATTTTTATATATTTTGTATATGCACTGTACAAAAATGACATTCCTAGTGGAAAACTTTTGCTTCCTTATTGCATGATCATTCGATTGTTAATTGCTTAATCACATCACAGAAAGTGTATGTTCTCATATCTACTTACATGTCGATAAAAATGACAATAAAAAAATAAAAAAATAATACAAAACAAAAATAAACAACAAAAATGATAATCGATAACATCTCAATAAGAAAAAAATGAATAAAAGATGAAACATGGTATAGCCAATAAAGCAAAGGTCACGCCATCAATAGACAGGTCAAAAGATGACCACTCAAACGTGAACTAACAAAATCTTTTATCTCACAGGTACGGGGAAATACCGATCTGAGCACAGACATCGATTAAAAAGATCTCCTTTGAAACAAGGAAACCAGCGGAGTTTCCACACTCCAGATCGAAGCTGTGGTCAGAGAGTGCCGCACTTTACCAGATCGAGGTTGTAGCCAGAGAGTGTTGCATCTCATAGATCGAAGCTGTGGTCAGAGAGTGCCGCACTTCACCAGATTGAGGTTGTAGCCAGAGGGTGCTACATCTCACAGATCGAAGTTGCTGTTGAAGAAACACTGCTCTTCACCAGATTGAGACTGTAGCCAAAGCATGCTGCATCTCACCGGATCAAGGTTGTAGCCAGAGAGTGCTACATCTCACAGATCGAAGTTGCAGTTGAAGAAACACTGCTCTTCACCAGATCGAGATTGTAGCCAGAGAGTGCTGCATCTCCCCAGATCGAAGCCATGGTGAGACTGTAGCCAAAGCATGCTGCATCTCACCGGATCGAGGTTGCAGCCAGAGTGTGCAGCATCTCCCTGGGTACCTACAGGTCGAGATAAGGCTGATGGAAATATCTTTGCATCGCCGAGCGGATCGAGACAAGGTCCACCCGGAAGAAGGCACGGAGGGTGAAAAGCCGTCGCAGGTACACTTCCTTTCTGACCTTTCTCTGAGTTTTGGCTTATCTAGGCGCTTGTGCACTAGTTTCCCCAAAACTGGGGGCAACTGTAAGCACCGTGTCCCGGAGCGGTCCGGATCAGAGGTTACCCTATGATGAAATCAGTATCCAAGCCTGAATGGTAGGTTGGATTTAGAGGTTGTAGCCCTGCGTTCCATGAGAAGTGAGGTTTTTATCATTCCTGGGCCGAGGAGAGAGAAACAGAGGTTTTTTCGAGTCAAAGGGATTTTTGTCCTCGATAGACGGCCAGCCCGTCTGTGAAGTCAGCCCGTCGCTCCGAGTCACCGACGGCTCTGGGTATTTTTCGACGCCCGTCGGAAAATCACCGCCCCTGTCAGATTGCCGCCTGGTTTCCCGGAGCACGCAACCCTTCTGACGCCCGTCGATGGATGTGGCAGGGCCGTCGGACTAATCCTTATGTCAGAAGGATTCATCCGACGCCCGCCTCTATACACCGACGCCCGTCGGTCGTGTCTGGCTATAAAAGCTCCGGATTTTCATTTGAAAAGGGTTGGAAAATTTTCAGAAGGGGAAACTCTGCCCAATTTCAAGCACATTTTCTCTCTCTTCCAACAAAAATACTTTTTTCTAAAAGAACTCTATTGAATCAAGGATCAAATCAATCAAAGGAACTAAAAGCTAATTGGTTTTCTTTAGATTTTGACTCCAAAATCGATTTTCTGAAGGATTGGAGGTGAAATATCTCATTTTCTCTCTTTAATCTTTCATCTCTGCTTCTCGTGCAATGCGCGGGGCTCTAACCGACACCAGAATCTCACCTGAAGTGATTATCTGAGGGTAAATATTCCGGATCTTTCCTCCATTTCATCTTATATTTAATTTTTTATTTATTTATTTATTCTGTGAAATTTTTGAATATCTGTCATTACTTTCTTTCATTTTGACTCTCTTATCTCCTTTTGGGATAAAACCCGCTTTTTGACCTTGAAAGGTTTCCTTTTTCCTTTCTGTTTTTTGGAGGCAGAGGTGACCGATGGGTCATCTTCATGACCGACGCCCGTCGGTCACCCACCTACAGACGCCCATTCTTGAGTGACAAACGGGCATATCGGATAACCAAACCGACGCCCGTCGGTCAACCAAGGAAGGCCGTCGGTGGGTTCTGTCTCCATCTTTTTAAATCATTTTTCATTTCTACTCAGTCTCTTTGACTTCTTGTGTGTAAATTTTATGTATATTAACCTCTCTTAACTTTTTGTGAGTGTATATCGGTCCTCCTGGATTATCCCGAGCTTGAGCGGCTAACTACCATGTTTGGAGGATCTCGTCCGGTTTAGTTTCCTAATCCTCTTGTTTCATTTCTTTTATTGATTATCTTATGCATATGGACGTACTCCTTTCATATCCCGTTGATGTATAAAAATGACTCAATGGTTTTATATTTCATAAAACGAGGTTTACACAAAACAGGACCAATGTCCTATTTTATCCAATAAAGATCATCACAAATGAAAATATCCAATTTTAATAACGATGCATGCAAGGACCAAAGTCCTCAGAATAAGTAATGTCCCGATTTATGTATGATCCGCACATTTACAAAAGGGAGTTGTATTCCGCTCCTTGTATTATTGTAATTTATTGCTTTCACTATTTATTTGATCATTTATGGCTTTCCGAATGTGAATAAATGCGCCTTTTAATCAAATTGCATAGAGTGGAGAGAGAGCGAATTAATGACATTAAAATTTGATCATAAACTAATTGAGGTAGAAATAGATGAGAAATCCCGGACCCAGCTATGGTCTTTGGGCTCAAGAGGTTAGAGGTTATGCTCCAAAATACTTCTTGGGTCACGAGGCTTTAGCGCTAATCCTAGGCTCTTTAGGGTGAGAAGTTCACCTTCCATGATCCCTCTAGCTGGCCCAAAATGGATACCAAGCGCAGTCTTAGGCTCTCCGAGGCGAGAGTAACTTTCCCAATGTTCTCTTGGGTGGCGACTCCATGATACCTCCTTGTTGCCCAACATAGACGCACTTGCGATTTATTTGCAAGCTATCAACGGACCCGCAAATGCCCCGATCGCCCACGTGCGGGCGGTTGAACGGGCGGCGCTCGGGATCCGGCACGCGTCACAGCTGGCCTAGGAGCCAGAGGGTGCAATTTCCCTTCCTTCATTAACCTTCTCAAGACCCAAGACAATGGTCTCCCCAAGTTCAAAAACTTCCTCTAGGTGGTCACCTCGGTAGCAGACACTTCACCCGTTCTTCTAGTGCCATTATTGGGACCTATTGGTCTACCGGCTCCTTGACCGGGGTTAGCCCTTTTGGCAAAATTATCGTTGTTAGCCTTCCTAGTCAAGAACTCTCCCTCTGCCTCGATGGCTATATCCTTGAGAGACTCCCAGTCCTTCAACCCCTTCATCTTCAACCCATCCTTCAAGTACGGGCTTGCGTTCTTGATGAATAAACGAATCTGGTCCTGGGTGTCGGGCTTTCTCCGCATCTCCATTACTCGGTTTCGCCATCGGGTGAGATAATTATGGAAAGATTCCCCGGTCTTCTGCTGGAGTAGTTCAAGATCTTTTAGAGTCACCTCCATTCTGGTATTGCAGTCATACTACTTCAAAAACTCCTCAGTGAGCAGATCCCAATCTTCTTTAGTGCGGCGGTCAAGGCCATGATACCAGTCGATGGCATGAGAGGTCAGACTCAGACAAAAGTATTCTACCTTCTGCTTCTTAGACAACGTGGACCCTTTTATGACCAGAGAATACTATTTCATATGAGCGGTTGGGTCAGAAGTACCGTCAAACTTCGGCACATCTGGCATTTTGAAGTTGTAAGGGATCGGGTCCTCTCCATCCAACTCTTTATCCTCCGGGTTCATCCCTTGGCCCCTGCTCAACATATGAGCCATAGCTTCAAACCTCTCTTCCATCTTCCGTAGAATGCAGTCATCGGTCTGAGGTGCCTTCCCCCTCTCAGATGTAAGGCTCATCCTATCATCTTCGATATCGTCATTAATTCTCAGCACGGGCCTTCTTCTCTGCTCTCCCGAGGCCACTGACCTTAACTCTACTGGAGGTGGCCTAACAGGCTCTTCTCGTCTTTCAACCCTTTCTTCTTCTGGCTAATTCTATCTCACAGGAGGAGGAGGAGGAGGATTCTGCGGAGCATTCTACTGTGCCAAGGCGGTTAACATATTCATCATCCTACCCTCGAATTCCTCAAATCGGTGGCCCACTTCTTCCGTAATCATGGCCCTGGTGGCGTCTTCCCCCCTAGGCGAGTTTGCCATCTGAGATACTGTACCACTGGTTCCTGATAAAATTTTTGGTAGACCCTCTCTATCTGACAGCTCAAGAGCAGGAACTCGGATCAGTCGTTCGGTTGGTGATCTAGTCCACCTGGGCAAATCTATGATGGCTGCAGGGACAAAACGTTAGGTATGATGCATGAAATGCAGGTATAATGCATGGTCGTGATATGCAACACTCACAGAGCACAAGCAAGCAAGTAGGTCCTTCCACCCTTGTTTCTCCCACACATGTGGTCGTGCAGTCTCTTTCCTAGGTGGGATTAGCCCAAGGGTCAACGAGGGACCCAATGGACGCTCATGGTTCACGGGGAAAAATCGGCAGCATGACACTCCTATGCTAATGCACAAGCGGATGGATAATGATCATCACGTATTTGGACGTTCCATATTTTTCGACATGGCCCTACCGGGGCATGATAGCCTTTGGCTAGGTTACCAAGAGAGATATCAGGACTAACCTAATACATGAGGATCCATACAGCAAGCATGGAATTAAGGTTCATTTCACCTGTGGAAAATAGCTACGGCCGTTACATGAGCTTTGGACATGGGAGATGGTTCTTTAAGGCTACCCAAGCATGATCGCTACCGACAGGTCTAGCTCATCACGAGTATAGCGACCGATCGAGTTGTCATTTTGATATACCATTGAGGTACGTGGCTTGGGCTGGTGATTATCCTTAACACTTCCCCAAATTGAGTGAAAATGAGGTCGTGCTTCAGGAACGCACCGGGGCTAAAAGAGGGACCAAACTAGCATATTCTAAGGCTCTAATGATATGCGAATGCAATTTTGAGGGAAAGCGAATTTATGAATTAACTTTTAATCATAAATGTTAAGCGAGGTATTTTCAAATCGAAATCTCGAACCATAAACGTCCCCAGTGGAGTCGCCACTGTGACGCGCGCCGGATCCCCGCGGCAGCCCGTTCGACCGCCCGCACGTGGGCGATCGGGGCATTTGTGGGTCCGTTGACATCTTGCAAATAAATTGCAAGTGCGTCTATGTTGGGCAACAAGGAGGTTTCATGGAGTCGCCACCCAATAGAACATTGGGAAAGTTACTCTCGCCTCAGAGAGCCTAAGACTGCGCTTGGTATCCATTTTGGGCCAGCCAAAGGGGTCATGGAAGGTGAACTTCTAACCCTAAAGAGCCTAGGATTAGCGCTAAAGCCTCGTGACCCAAGAAGTATTTTGGAGGATAACATCTAACCTCTTGAGCCCAAAGACCAGAGCTGAGTCCGGGATTTCTCATCTATTTCTACCTCAATTATTTTATGATCAAATCTTAATATCATTAATTCGCTCTCTCTCCACACTATGCAATTGATTAAAAGGCGCATTTATTCACATTTTGAAAGCGATAAATGATCAGATAGATAATAAAAGCGATAAATTACAATAATACAAGGAGCAGAATACAACTCCCTTTCATAAATGTGCGAATCATGCATAAATCGGGGCATTGCTTCTTTTGAGGACTTTGGTCCTCGCATGCATCATTGTTAAAATTGATGATTTTTGTTTATGATGATTTTATTGGATAAAAATAGGGCTTTGGCCCCCTTTTGCATTTTATACAAACCTCATTTTTGTTTAAGTATAAAATCATTAGATCATTTTATACATTAACGAGATATGAGAAGAGTATATCCATAT
The DNA here is from genome assembly GCA_947683425.1 of Excoecaria cochinchinensis. Lineage (NCBI taxonomy): Eukaryota > Viridiplantae > Streptophyta > Magnoliopsida > Malpighiales > Euphorbiaceae > Excoecaria > Excoecaria cochinchinensis. The sequence goes on along the minus strand of CANTUQ010000055.1, from coordinate 23,995,000 downwards.
ACATGAAATAATCAATGAATAACAAAAATGAAGGAAATAATCGGGAGGGTTAGGAAACTAAACCGGATGGAATCCTCCGAATATGGTAGATAGCCTCTCAAGCTTGTGGTAGTCCAAGGGAAATCAATATACACTCATAGAAAAGTTGAAAGATGTTAATATACATAAAATTGCCATGTAGGAAACCAAAAGGGCTTGAAAAAAATAAAAAAACGATTTAAAAGGATGGAGGCAGAATCCATAGACGACCTTCCTTAGATGACCGACGGGCGTCGGTTAAGGTAACCGACATGTCCGTCTATCACTCAAGGAGAGGCGTCTGTAGGTGGGGTAACCGACGGGCGTCGGTGATAAAGATGACCCGTCGGTCACCACTGTCTCCGAAAAAATAGAAGAGAGAAAATTCTTTCCAAAGCCAAAAAAAGGTTTTATACCAAAAGGAGATAAAGAGAGTCAAAATAAAGGAAAATGATGACAGATATAGAAAAATTCCACAAAATAAGGAATAAATATGAAATGATGCGGAGAAGGAATCCGTAATATTTACCCTTAGATAATCGCTTTGGGTGAGATTCTTGTGTTGATTAGAGCCCCGCGCGTTCCACGAGAAGCAAAAGATGAAGGATCAAAGAAAGAAAAATGGGCTATTTCTTCTTCAACCCCTCAAAAGATTGATTTTGGAATCAATATCTAAAGAAAACTAATTATTTTTAGTTCCCTTTTGATTGATTTGATCCTTGGTTAAATAGATTTCCTTTGTAAATGTGTTTTATTGGAGGAGAGAGAAAATTTGCTTGAATTTGGGCAGAGTTTCCCCCTTTAAAAATTTTTGGAACCCTTTTCAATTGAAAATTCGGAGCTTTTATAAGCCAGACACGACCGACGGGCGTCGGTGTATAGAGGCGGGCGTCGGAAGAATCCTTCTGACACAAGGATTCGTCCGACGGCCCTGCCACATCCACAGACGAGCGTCGGAAGGGTTGCGTGCTCCGAGAAACCGGGCGGCGTTCTGACAGGGGCGGTGACTTTTCGACGGGCGTCAAAAAATACCACCAGCCGTCTGTGACTCGAAGCGACAGGCTGACTTCACAGACGGGCTGGCCGTCTGTGGAGGACAAAAAGCCTTTTTGACTCGAAAAAACCTCTGTTTTTTCCCCCTCTGCCCAGGAATGGTAAAAAGCCTCATTTCTCGTGGAATGTGGGACTAAAACCTCCAAATCCAGCCCTTTATACGGGCTCGCACACTGATTTCATCATAGGGTAACCTCTGATCCGGACCGCTCCGGGACACGGTGCTTACAAAATGCTTCATCCTCTCATTCACAAGTAAGAGCCCCCTTCAACCAAAACACTCATCACAACCAAGGGCAATCATACCAACCTCCAATATCCACTCAGTATCAAACACCATATCCTCTCCATCATGACAAAGGACAAGGTTTTAATCAATCATAAGCTCAACCATACAACCCACCGAGATATCAACCGAGGCCACCTGTGCAAGAAAAGAATCCAAACCTTGAAGATATGTTGGCGACTTTCATAACCAGTCAACAGCAGTTTGTGAATAGCCAGCAACAGTTTATGGATAATCAAGAAACAAGGTGGAAATCTCAAGAGCAATGGAACCGGAACAAAGATGCTTCCATGAGGAATTTAGAAACTCAGGTGGGACAGCTTGCAAATTCTATGTCTCAAAGGCAACCGAGAACGTTTCCCTCGAATGTGGATCGGAATCCAAAGGAAGAAGCTAAAGCGATCACACTGAGAAGTGGCAAGGAAGTGGCACCGAGAGAGGACCAAGGTAAAAATTCTTCATCATCATCAGAAAAGGAGGAGCCGACACGGACGGTAAGTAACTCTAACTCTAGAGTAGAGGTTAATGAGAAAGCTCCTAAAAATGATAAGGGTAAGGGTCTAGTGAATCCTAAAGTAGAGGATCTTGATATTAATAGACTGCCATTTCCTACTGTGACTAGACAGGAAAATAAAAATGAGCAAAAGGCTAGGTTTCTAAAGATGTTTAAGAAACTGCACATAAATTTACCATTCGCTGAAGCCTTAGCTCACATGCCTAATTATGCAAAATTTATGAAAAAATTATGTTCTAATAAAAAAATTAGAAGGGCATGGAACTGTACAGCTCACAGAAAATTGTAGTGCTATAATTATGAACAAGATCCCTGAAAAATTGGAAGATCCAGGTAGCTTTACTTTACCCTGTGAAATTGGTGAGGATTTTTATGGAAATGCTTTGTGTGATTTAGGTGCTAGCATAAATTTGATGCCTTATTATATTTGCAGGAAGCTTAATCTTGGAGAGCTCAAGGAGACGGGAATGAGACTCCAACTTGCAGATAGGTCAATGAGGAGACCCAAAGGAGTGATTGAAGATCTGTTAGTGAAGGTGGGGAAATTTATTTTCCCAGTGGATTTTGTAGTGAAGGAGATGGAAGAGGACCGCAAGGTACCACTCATTATGGGTAGGTCATTTTTAAATACAGCCAAGGCATTTATAGATGTGCAGGGTCAAACGGTAACCCTAAGATTCAATGAGGAGGAGTTGGTGGTGGACATGAACAAGGCTCAAAAGTATCCATCTGGTGATATGGAGGAGTCTGTTTATTTTGTGGATGAAATAGATGAGTGTGTAGAGGAGGTGCAGGAAAAAGTGTGGGGAGCTGATCCAGTGAATGTGAGTTTGATACATTCATTGGAGGATGGAGAGATGGAAGAAGAGATGAAGGGAGAATCGATAGCAGCCATGGAGATAGAAGATGAAGAAGAGGAATTACAGCAAGAAGAGCTTAATCCAAAAAAGGGGGATTCAAATTCTGAACTTAAACCTCTTCCCTCTCATTCGAAATATGTGTTTTTAGAAAATGAGCAAAAACCAGTAATTATATCTTCTTTATTGTCAGGTGTTGAAGAGAAGATGTTGCTTGAGGTGCTGAAAAAGCACAAGGGTACCATTGGATGGGAGACATCAGATTTGAAGGGGATTGACCCTAGTTACTGCACACACCTAATTCCGATGGAGGAGGAATGCAAGCCGGTAGCTCATCCTCAAAGGAGACTCAATCCGGCCATGAAAGAGGTGGTAAAGAAGGAGGTACTTAAACTCCTAGACTCAGGTATTATCTACCCTATCTATGATATTAAATGGGTTAGCCCATTGCAGTGTGTGCCTAAGAAGGGGGGGATGACAGTGGTAAGGAATGGGCTGAATGAATTGAGTCCAACTCGTACAGTTACGGGGTGGAGAGTCTGTATTGATTTTAGAAGGTTGAATAATGCCACTAGAAAAGACCATTTCCCTTTGCCTTTTATTGACCAAATGCTAGAAAGGCTGGCAGGTAATAGGTTTTACTATTTTTTAGATGGGTACTCGAGATATTTGCAAATCCCTATAGCTCCTGAAGATCAAGAGAAAACAATCTTTACCTGCCCGTATGGCACATTTGCATATAGGAGAATGCCCTTTGGGTTATGTAATGCACCGGCTACGTTTCAGCGGTGTATGATGGCTATTTTCCATGACTTCATAGAGAAATATATGGAAGTATTTATGGATGACTTCACTATATATGGGGCTGATTTTAAGAGTTGTTTAGAGCATCTCGATTTAGTGCTTGCGAGGTGTTAAAAGACCAACCTAGTTTTGAATTTGGAAAAATGCCATTTTATGGTGAGAGAGGGCATTGTGCTCGGGCACAAAATTTAGGAGAAAGGGATAGAGGTTGATAAGGCCAAAGTTGAAGTGATAGAAAAGTTACCACCTCCGACGAGTATTAAGGGCTTTAGGAGTTTTTTAGGACATGCAGGGTTTTACCGTCGCTTTATCAAAGATTTTTCAAAAATTGCTAAACCCTTGTCTAATTTACTCATGAAAGATGCTGCTTTTAATTTTGATGGTGAATGTATGCTAGCTTTTGAAACTTTGAAGCAACAGCTCATTTCAGCCCCGGTGATTATATCTCCGAATTGGAATCTGCCGTTTGAATTAATGTGTGATGCTAGTGATTATACAATTTGAGCAGTGCTTGGACAGCGGCGGGATAAGATATTTTGTGCAGTTTATTATGCCAGTCATATGTTGACAGGGGCACAGGTTAATTACACCACCACCGAGAAAGAGCTTCTTGCAATTGTGTATGTGTTTGAGAAGTTCAGGCCGTATTTGCTGGGTGCTAAAATCGTGGTGTGGTCGGACCATGCAGCCTTGAGGCATTTGTTTGCCAAGAAGGAATCCAAGCCCAGGTTGATTAGATGTGTGCTTTTATTGCAAGAATTCGACTTGGAAATCAAGGACAAGAAGGGAGCAAAAAATTTTGTGGGGGATCATTTGTCACGATTAGATAATGCTCACATTGAAAAAGGGGAAATTTTAGATTTTTTGCCTGATAAACATATTTGTGCTTTATTTGCATGTGACACCTCTGTTCCTTGGTTTGCTAATGTAGCAAATTTTCTTGCCGAAGGACTTTACATGGCAGCAAAGGAAGAAGCTATGAGCGGATGCCAAACAATACATTTGGGATGACCCGTACCTATTCCGCTTGTGTGCTGATCAAGTTCTAAGGAGGTGCATCTCAGATGAGAAGAAGGGTAGATTATCACAGCTTGTCATAGTGGGGAGGCTGGTGGACACCATGGGCCAAATAGAAAAGTATCAAAAATTTTATCTTCTAGTTTTTATTGGCCTACTATGTTTAAGGATGTCCAATTTTTTTTGAAAACTTGTGATAGATGCCAAAGGGTAGGAAATATTTCTAAGAGAGATGAGATGCCCTTGACTAATATGCTTGAGGTAGAACTGTTCGATGTGTGGGGAATAGACTTTATGGGACATTTTCCGGTTTCATACGGGTTTGAATATATTCTAGTGGCAGTTGATTATGTGAGTAAATGGGTAGAAGCTATAGCCACTAGAACTTGTGATGCAAAGGTTGTTTTAGAATTTTTAGAAAAAATATATTCACTCGGTATGGAGCCCCTAGAGCCATTATTAGCGATGGTGGTGAGCATTTCGTTAACCACCAATTTGAGGCTTTATTGAAAAAATTTGGAGTTAGGCATAAGGTCACGACCCCTTATCATGCTCAAGCTAATGGTCAGGTTAAAGTGGCAAACCGGGAGTTAAAGGCCATTTTAGAAAAGAAGGTCAATGCATCTAGAAAAGATTGGTACCTTAAGTTGGATGACGCTCTATGGGCTTATAGGACAGCATTTAAGACACCGATAGGGATGTCCCCTTTTTGGTTGGTTTATGGAAAGTCCTGTCACCTCCCAGTGGAATTAGAGCACAAGGATTATTGGGCTACAAAATTTTTGAATTTTGACCCTGAGAATGCAGGAAAGTGCAGGGCCTTACAGCTGAATGAGTTAGAGGAGCACCGATTTTGGGCATATGATCATGCCATGAAATACAAAGACAATACCAAGAAGTGTTATGATCGAAAGCTGGTAAGGAAGGAACTTATACCTGGAATGAGAGTACTCCTTTGTGATAGTAGGTTGCGATTATTTCCCGGAAAGTTGAAATCGCAATGGAAGGGACCCTATGAGGTTGTGGCAGTTGATAAGTTTGGAGTGGTGACATTGAAGCACCCGAGGTTTGAGAATGAATTCAAGGTGAATGGACATCGTATGAAGCCTTATTTTGAGTCTACATTTGATAGTGCTTCCTCGATCGTCACTCTTGCAGATCCTTGACGGTATTTAAAAGTCTAGATGTGGACTTGTTAAATGCAGAACTTCTTCTTAACTTTGTTATTTTTTTGTTTATTGATATTTCCTGTAGGTAGCTAGTTTTGTTTCATTTTGTCAAATTTGTGTTTATTAGTGAAACTATGTTTTTGTTGGAGAATTCTCAAAGTATTTGTAGCTAGAAGTTTAGAGAGATTGATGAAATTTTTTGCAAGTGTGCAGGTGGTCACGGTGGCAAGTGATTTGGTTACCACCGTGACCAAAGGAAGTTGCATTCGGGATTCTGTTTGGTGCACATGTCACGGTGGCAAGGTATCTGGTTGCCACTGTGATCAGATGTGGATGACATTCTGTTTTCAAGGTTAGATATGTCATGGTGGCAATGAAATTCATTATGACCATGACATGTTGAACTTTCGATTCTGTTTTAAGAGAGTGGTATGTCACGGTGGCAACTGATTTCATTGCCACCGTGACCTCTTGGCGGTCCAATTCTAGAGTACAAATGTTAGGTATGTCACGGTGGCAACCATTTGGTTACCACCATGACCCCCTCACAAAAATCTTTTAAAATCCCTATTTTATTTACGTTATTTCTCACTCTCCCACACAACACTCACTCTCTCTAATTGCACATCTCATTTTTCTCTGCTCTATTTGTTCTTTCTTCGGCTATAATCTTTAAGATTCTACAACAAGTAAGTAATTTTCTCTTTCTTTTACTTTAATTTTATTTTTGTTTTTCTCCTACTTTCGTTTCCTGTTCTCATTCGTTCTCCATTGTTATGCTACTCTCGCTTGATTTGTCAGAATATTTCAATTATTTTCTTTTATTGCTCTGAAATCTTAAGGTGAATCCTATCAATTCTTACTTTCCTTCTTAATTTTTAGTCTTATTTCTGAACGTGAATGATTGGGAAGTAGGAGATTCGGGCGTAATTTGTGCACAACTTCGAGTTTATGATTTTACTCAATTTTTGGTTTGGTTTTGGATTTTTTCGATCTTCAACTACTTGTTCTACAGTATATTGTTGCCAATTGCCAATTTGGGAGGGTATTCTTGCTTGTGGTTCCCATTTACGTGAGTTGAAATGGTGCTTACCATGTGTTTGATAAATTGTCTCCATGAAATGTTTTCCAGATTTTTGCATTTATTGACAATTTAGATTGCAGAGATTCTTTTGCCTTTGTGTTTAGTTATGTTTAATTTTGGGATTGTAAGTTCTTGACTTTTTTGAGCATTGATGATACTCTAAACAATTAGTTAGGCACGTGAAAATGCATATGCTTGGGTAGAATGTATTGAATTTTGATAATGAAAGTTGAAGCCTTTGCCTACTTGAACTTTTATTGTTATTGAAATTGGCTATTTGTTTTTCGTGCAGTGGCCCCTAAGCGAAAAAGCAGTACCCTCGCATTGAGTTCTACAGGCTCACCTTCGCGTTAAAAATCGGTGGATATTTCTAACGTATCAGGCTAGGTTCCGGGTCCCAAAAAGGAGGCTTATGCTCAATTCTCCGAATGTTCATACATCCCGACAAGCTATCTGGATTTTGCATTGTTGGAAAAACTGGGGATAAAGAGTGAAGTCTAGAGGTTTATTTCCAACATTGGCTAGGAGAGGGTTTTCTCGCATACTGAGAAAGTTTATCCTCAATTGACTCACGATTTTGTGTCGACCATCACCTGTCGACCAGGCTGAGGCCTTATCAATGATCCAGGTTCTGTTTCATTCATATTGGACAAAATACAATATAATCTCACTTTTCATGAATTTTTAGAGTATCTGGGTTTTTCACATCTCACACTGAACTGTTATGATAATTACGATAAAGATGGTGCTTGGGTAATAATTAGAGACACTATGACTGCCACACAATATGTCTCGGGCAAAACTAAGTCACATCATTTAAACAGCCACATTCTGCGCATCTTCTATTATTTTTTCTCACTATCTCTGTTAAGCCATGTGGATTCAGCGGGCCAAGTCAACTTACCTGAAGCTTCATTTCTCACATCCATGGTGCAGGTTGTCCGAATTAATGGCGCCACGCATTTCTGGCACAAATTAGAGGAGGTGCAATGGCAACCGAATAAGGTGAAAAAATTCACACTTGGTGGATTTGTCACTGGCATAGCTAAGCGTGTCTGTCACCCCTTGAATAAGTATAAATCCTTGCCTTCCATTGCTAAAATTGATAAGAAGATGCTCCGAAATATGAAGGTCGTAGTAAAGGATGAGACTACAGCGAATGGATGTCGATTGTCCACTCATGATGAATATCTGCAGGGCGTCGAGCGAGGTCTGGGTGGCTTGCCACATGAGAATGAGGAGGATCCTGCAGTGCCAGTGCCTCCAGCTCTAGAGCCCGAGCAGTTCTCTTCGCAGCAATACAGTGTTCTTATGGAGTGTATGGACAAAATCATCACATCTCAAACCAAGCTTCAATTGCAGATGGATCAGGTGCTTTTGGGACTTTTGACGTTGACAGCACGGTTTGATGCCCACTTTCCACCGCCGCCACCTTCATCGGAGCATTAAATAGGGAGCCCTACTATCTTTTGTTTTTTTTTCTTTATTTTATTTTTGTTTTGTTTTGTGATATTGTGACTTGCTGGGGATAGCAAGTTCTTATGAGTGGGGTAGGGGAGTAACTCCAACTTCTTATATGTAACTAACAGCTTATTATGTATGTTTATTTTTTGTTTTAGCTTTTGTGTACTTTATTGTTGTTGCCTTAATATCCCTATCTTAGCTTGGTTGGCTCTTAGTTATTCCTGTTGTGAATGTTTTGAACTTTAATTTGAGAATGGTTTATCTTAAAAATTAATCATAGCAAATGAGTAGTTGGAAGTTTTAGAAGCAAATTAATCTAAATTAGTCATATATCTTGTAATTTCCAATCTTTTCTGCACTATAGGCTTGTTTATGAAAACTTGAAAAATCCAGTGCATAAAAGTTTTTGAGTGAAGGAATTTTAGGATAGATAGAACCTTCCTCATCACCCTTCGAAACATCAGAACAACTCAAGCAAATTTAGGACATGATCTAGGCAATTTCTTTCTTTGGTAACCATTTTAAATAGCTTTTGACCTACCTGTTTACTTCATTTCCATTATTAGCCTCGTTGAGCCAATTTGGTATGCTAAAAGCGTACTACGAAATTTTATTGTTACACTCTTATTATACCATTTAGCCTAAATGCTTTTGCCTATCCTTTCTAAGAATTGGCCACTCTAGGATTGGATTGAAATAACATTGAAAGCTAGATAAGGGTATTTACAGTTAAAATAGTAAGGGTGTACGAAGAATTGTTGAACTGTGGGGTGTTGTTCAGTATTGTGTTAAATTTTCCCTTATTGGAGTCAATATTGGTGATAAAAAAATAGAGGGTATGAGTATCTCACTGACATAAAAAAATAATATATATATATATATATATATATATATATATATATATATATATTGAAAAAAAAAAATCTTGATGAGAAATGTGATCATTGTTTAATTTGTAAGTTGGTTAGTTATAGAAAAGTTCAAGTGTGGGGTATCCTCTATTAGAAAAAAATACGTTCACATTCTTGGATAGTTGGATTTGAAGAAAAGTTTTCAATAACGAATTTTGTCTTTTCGGGTTCGTATGGTTTAATGTATTTCAATTTTGGGGAAGTTTAGAGAATTTTAATAATTGTGGGAAAATTGAAAGTAGATTATGGATAAATTTTTTGTTAAGATTGAGTAGTGATAAGTGTAGGTAGAGTGGCTGACTCTTTATTTGATTTCCTTTACTATTCTTGTTAGCCAATTACCTAACCCAACATTTCAACCTTGGAATAAGTCCTTTTGATCCTGTTCTTGATTTGAGTTATTTACTGGAGATGACCCTTGTCACACCCCAAATTGGGTCTAGTCGGAATTAGCAAGCTAAGTCGGTTAAGTGGCGGGTATTTCGGTACATTGTGCATGAGGAAATTGGATGTTAAGGAATTATCAAGTGACGTAGGAGTATGGTGCCATGGTTTGAAGAGTCAATAAGTGGGATTTTGGTCCAATGGGAACTTGCCATGTGGCATGGTTGGTGAGCATTGAATGAAGAAAAGAAGAAATGAGAGAGAGAGAGAGAGAGAGAGAGAGAGAGAGAGAGAGAGAGAGAGAACACAGAATTTGGCATTCCCGTTCTCCCCTCCCTCTCACGCCTCCTCTTCTTCTTCTCTTCTCCATTTTCTGCTTTTCCTTTTCTTCTCTTTTGGTCGGATGTTTGTGTTTGCTTGGTGGTGATTTTGACTAAATTTTGGAGTAAGATTTTAGAGGTATGTGTTTGGGTTTTAGGGTTCTGCGTTTTGGGTTTCTTCCTCCTCTTCTTCTTGGTTTTTGTTTGAATTAAATTGGGTTTGGATGAGTAATTTTATGGGTTTTTGTTTGTGCAAGTTCCGGTTGGCAAGAAGAAGCTTAAGGGGAAGGAAAGGATTGAAAATTGAAGCTAGAAAAGTGATTTTTGTGTCTTTGATTTCCAGGTTTGGGAGCTTGTTTTTTGCATTTTCAGTTTTGGGTCGTCTACCCTAATTTTTCTTGGATCATGAATGTGTATTTGTGTGTGATTTCCAAAAATTTAAGTGTTGTTATGAGTTATGCATGATTTGTTTGGGAATAATTTGTGTATTTATGATTTTATATGTTAATGAAATTCTAGAAAATTGGATGATATTTGGTGTTTAAATGGTGTATATGACTTGGGGTTTTGAGCATGTTGAATTTAGAACTTACATTGTGAATATCAGTTTGTGATTATGTGAGTGATGCTTAAGTAAGATTGTTAGATTATGTATGTTAAATTGATGGAAATAAGTTAATGATTGGAATGTGAAATTTCATGATGGTTGTGAATGGTAAGCAAAGAAGGTGAGTTTTTGGGTGATTAACATGGTATAAATGTGCAATTTTGGTGTTGTGTTGTTTGGGTTTCGAATTGGTGTGATTTTTGCAATTTCTGGAATTTCCAGAAGTCACACGGCTGTAAGAAATTGGCTCACCGCCGTGTGAATCGAGGAAATTCCTCAGAAAATGCAAGGCCGTGGTTTTACACAGCGGTAAGGAGATGCCCATACCGCCTTGTAAAACGCTACTGCCCTAAGAGCGTTTTGAGCTGAACGTCTCACACGGAGGTAAGGGTTTTCCCCATACCGCCATGTGAAATGTTTTTTGCCAGTACCTGTGTAAGTCGTCTTACACGGCGGTAATGTCTAAACCATACCCCCATGTAAGGTGCCTTACATGGCGGTAAGGGACTACCCATACTGCCGTGTAAAACGCTACTGTCCTCAGTTTTACAGATTTTTGACCTTCTTCCTTTTCACTCCTTTTTCTCTTATGCTTGGGTGAAAATGTTATTTAGTGTCTTTCTATATATCTCACATGATTTAATGGTACGCTTTGCGATGCTAAATTTATGAATGCTATTTTTAGTATGGAAATGGGTTATTTATACTTAAGTTAAGAACTCTATATGGGAATAGCATGTTGCTGTGCCAACTTATTTGAATGATAGGATTAATGTCTGAATACCATATTATGCCTGAGCTTAGGAGCCAATGTGTTATATTAAAATGTGAAAGGTGTGTTCGTGTATTTACTCATGGACCTTCCCTAAGAATAATATGTCATGCTTATATGTAAATAGTATCCTTGCATGATTAAATTTATGCATTGTTAATCATTGGTATAATAATGTTCCATATTTGACCCTGATATGCTCTAGAATATTGAATAATGTTAAGGTGTTAACTGAATTATATTATATGTCTTGTAACACGAATTGTATGATGCATGGTTAACATTATGAACTTATCTACGTGTTTACTATATGCTGGCTTATGCATGAATATATACATACATACATATATATATATATATATATATATATATATATACATATACATATATATATATACATATATATATATATACATATATATATATATATATATATATATATATATATATATATATATATATATATATATATATATACATATATATATATATATATAAATATATATATATACATATATATATATACATATATATATATATACATATATATATATACATACATATATATACATATATATATACATACATACATATATATATATATATATATATATATACATATATATATATATATATATATATATATATATATATATATATATATGTATGTATATCTACATATTAGGTGTTTCGACATATGATTTGAAAGATGCGCGACTTGCTAGAGTCAAGTAAGTGGATAGTTAGGCATGCCTAATAGAGTTTCTTTAGCTGCAGCACCTTTGGACGTTTGGACACTGATCAGGTCCCCTGTGTGGTTCCTCACAAACCTTTAATGTGTTTGGATCTTGTTTAAGGTCCCCTCAGAAAATGTTTTTGAATGTGAAAAATGATGTTGCTTTTCGATTCGTACCCGTAAGGTACCCTTTGGCTGATTCATACCCGTAAGGTACTGTCCGTACACTCGTTATCCACTGTTTTGAGTCATCAGTTATTCTGTTTGCTTTGTCTGATATGAATATGAGAATGAGATATCCGTATGTGTAAGATTTCAGTTATGTGAATCAATTATTCATCTGAATGTGCATACGAATCCCTGAATGGGTTAAATGTGACTTAAGCGGGTATCTTATATATGATTACTCACATATATCGTATTGTGAACTCGTTTGAATTCGATTAGTTATGATCATAAGCATGTGAATTAATATGTATAAGTATGTTGGCTCGAATCACTGAATGCTATGTTGAATTGGTGAGTTAGTAGATGTAATATTGTGGTATAATGCATGTGGATCGGCTTCTAGTAAGTGCATATACCATAATGAAATGTTATGCTATAGGGTTTTTGGAACTCAGCTATTGTAATGCTCTCGGTATGTTGTCATGTGTTTGCTTTCCATGCCATGATGTTTTAAGTAGTGGTGTTGCGCAGTGGAAGTGCAGTTTTTTGACGTTATTCCTTAGTTCTCGGCTAATATGAATGTATATCTTGGCATGATAGTTGTATGTTTAGACCTCTAGGGCTTTGCATGATGATGGTGTATGTTCTGCATGATAAGTAGTATCGACGCACGTGAAAGCTCAGACATTTGATACGGTGAGTACTGTAAGTGAAAGTAATTTGTAAGTGTAATTGCTTGGTAATAATTGTGTTTAGTCTGGTATTCTGTCGGCTTAGTATTGCTTTAATATGGTTAGAAGAATATGGTAACTGCAGGTGTTTGGTACAAAGATGAGTAATCAGGTAATGTGAATATATATATATACTATCGATCGTATGGTTTATTTTGTAAGCATAGTTAATGATATGTTATGAGCATTTGTTTTTGTCATTTGTGTTTATGTTATGTTTTGACGACCATTGTGAATGGCCGTCCATATACTTGTGTGTTCTCCCCACTAAGCATTATCGCTTAGCACGGGCTCTTTTCCCGTGCAGGTGGCAGGTTGGTTCGATTCGAGTCGCGCATCTGCAGGGTCGGCCACATAGGAGTTAGGAGTTATTGTTTCTATTATCAGCTTCTGTAATTTGGGTTTTATATTCTGTAACCTTTTGTAAATGTGTTATATGCAAGGACCTTAATGTAATGTTCGGATGATTAAATGTTGTTATAAGTATGTGTTAAGTTATTCCTCAGTTATATCGTCTGCTTTATGCTTCCGCTGATTTTAAGAGTGTATGTGTGTGTGCATGTGCTTATGCTTCCACTTAGTGCTTGCGAGTGTGTGATTTAATGCATGACCAGCTTTTGCCCGCAAGGTAAGTTTTTAATTATCCTGCATTTATGCATGTATGATTATGTATGAATGTATGCTTCTGCATAGTATATGTGTGCATGTATGTGAGTGAGCATCGGTAGCGCTCTCCGACCTCCTTCCAACGGGGACGTAGGGGGTGTTACAACCCTTGTGGTTCCGGTGCTAAAGGAGAGGCTTATGGTTATCCTAAGTTTTAAGTGCGAAACCTGTATGCAAATTTACTTGCATATTCATTTTCTTTGCTCAATTGCTGGAATGCATTGGTTGTTTTGTTTTGAAAAGAGAAATTTTTTTTTGAGCCTAGCACACACACACGTGAAATTACTTGATATAAATTGATTTGAGAATTTGTAAGTAAGACCCTTATGCTTGGTGCTATGACTGTTGTTAAGTTTTCGTATTCCGAGTTAGAGTTTGAAATTTCAGGAATGTGGATAACTCATTTACTCGAGGACGAGCAAAGTCTAAGTGTGGGGTATTTTGATAACTTCAATATAGTACATAGTTTTGATAGTGTTTTCGTATGATTTTTGGGTGTTTAGTTGTGTTTTTTTATCATGTTATGTTTCCTTCAGGTTAATTTTGCTAATCTTAGTCAAATTGGAGTTTTGATGCATTATATATAGCTTTTTGATGGAGTTTGATTTGTCTTTGCAGGTGTGGTTCTAGGTACCTCACGGTCACAACCAAATTGGTTGTGACCGTGACATAAAAAGGAATTGAAAACAGGAGCTGACTTACATGGGTCACGGTCATAACAAAACTCATTGTGACCGTGACATAGAGATCCATCGGACAGAATGCAAGTTGCGAAGGTACCTCCCGGTGACAATAAATTTAATTGCCACCGTGACATAAATTTTTCCTGGACAGAAGCTAAAAATGAAGACCTCACGGTGGCAACAGATTTCATTGCCACCGTGACTGCTCTTCTGTGCGCAAAGGCAGATTAACGTTCTCGACACCTCACGGTGGCAACAGATTTCATTGCCACCGTGACCACTCTGACACTATATAAACGTATTTTTCTGTTTGGCTAGGGTTCCGAATTTTGTAGTTTAGTTTTTATATTAGTTTTGAGATTGACAATTTTCAGAGCTTTTCTTCTATTCTGAATTTTAGGTTTCTAATTTTTTTGTCATTAGTTTTGAATTAGAAATCAAGAAAATTTCATCAGATGCACATAATTTATTTTCAAGAGAGTTTTATTTTCGGGTTTCTAGAATTTGAATTTAATTCTCCATTGAAGATCCAAAGAAGAAGATTGAAGAACATGGAATTCAATCGGGATTTCCGCTTCAATGAATTTCTGGGTTTATTCTTTCCTTTATTCTTTTGATTTTGTAATGGATAGTGAGTAGTCTTTTAGTTGTTTAGGGGATCTCTGAATCCCCTACCCATGATGTGAATTATGAACACCTTTTGAAGTTACATATATGAATGAATGGTTTATTTCACTCTTCCATATTGTCAGTTCGTGGGATTTCATTTCTCAATTCAATTTCCAATTTCACTGAATGATTTAATTCATATATCTCTATTGGTTATTGAGTTTGTATGGACTGAATGCCATGAATATTTTTATTCTCAGATTTTCTATCATGTTTGCTGTATCATTTGGATTGCTCCGGAATGGGAATCTAGATGTGCAGGTTTTCATGGTTTAAGATTGGAATGAGGAGTGAAATAATTAGGTTTTTGGTTGTTTGGCTCCGGAATGGGAAGGCAAACCAAACTTAGGATTTTAGACCCGTGCTTAGGCTAGTTATATGGCTTGCTCCAGAATGGGACGTCATGCAATCAGAATAGCTTGCTCCGGAATGGGACGCTTAGGTTAAGAGGGTTATCCCGATTTCTTTCATATAGGATTCTTAGATTAATTTTATTCACATTCTGCTATGGGGTGGATGAGTGAACCTGAGCAACGTTCTTTTCATTCTTGAATTTTTTGCTTGTCTTATTTTGTTATTAGTTTTTGTTATCAGTTTTTGCTGTTAGCTTTATTTGTTTACTTTTCACTTGCTTTTTAGCTGTTTAATTCTTTTGTTTTTAATCAGTAGATTACTTAATCAATTCAAACTTTTGGGAATTCTTTAGCATACATTTGATTTTCTTCACTTACACACACAATCCCTTGGGTATGATAACTCGGGGTCTTAATTTTACCCCACTATATTACTTGCCGATTCAGTACACTTGCTGAGATCGCGTTATTTAGCACACACACTGAGAAATTGTTTAGTATGTTCTTATGTTTATTTGTTATTTAGTAAGCATTGGTATTTACAAGCCTATCTTCTTGTTCCTTAATTGAGAATGACTTGTTATTTTCTTTTATTGAGATTAAAATGATTGAGAATGTGGTTCAGTTGCCAAGAAAGAGAAGACAGCCAGGCAATCTTCCTCCACCAAGGCAGCCATCCTCCATCTTTTTTACACCAAAAATTTGATTAAAAGTGGTTTTAAGTGGAATTCAAGCTAGAAATTTTGTTATTAGAGTGATTTTGAAGCATGCAAGTTAAGAATTTTATGCTATTCATCATCTTCTTCCTTTTGAATGTTTAGAGTACAAGTTTTGTGTTTATATGAAGTTACTATGGTTTTGCTACTTGAATTTGAAGAAGTAGCTGCTGAAGGGAAGAAAAAAAGAGAAAAAAAAAAACAAGAAAGAAGGTGATAAAGGTGAAGGAATGAGTGATTTTGAGGTTTGTGAATTCTTCATCTTTTATGTTAAATTTATTGTTAATTCTAAATTTGAAATGATGAAGCATTTGTCTATGTCTATGAATGCTATTGAGAGCATTGAGAAGTTATTTGTGCATGAGAAATTCTTTTTGATGTGTGATTTGTGTGAAAGAAGTGTGTCGGTGTCATTTGGGGGATATAAGAATGGAAAAACAAAGCAAATTGAATTTCCAAATTTGCACAACTGTGTTTTAGTGAAAAATGAGGTAGCTATGTTATGTCAAACAGTAGTCAGGAATACCTTAACCCCCGTATGAACGTATTGAATGGCAGAAGTAAGGCGGTCTGTTGCCTTACACTGTAGGCAGGTTAGCCCTCACTGGCATGTAAATGCATTGTGTCCAACAACATTTGAATCTTGACATGCCACACGGTGGTCAGGACATTTCTACCCACGATATGGCATGTCACATGGCGGTCAGGATTGTCTTTACCGCCCCGCAAACGCATTTTGTTTGTTAATGTTTAAATTTCGGCATCCCACACGGTGGTCAGGATCTTCTGCCCACCTTGTGGAGTCTTTTACACGACAGTTGGGATTGCTCTTACCGCTGTGGAAAAGCATTTTATTTGTTAAGACCCAAATTTCAGTATTTCACACAGCAGGTAGGTTTTCTTTACCGCCGTGTGACCCTGTTTTCCAGAATTTATTTGTGAATTTTGCTATCAAATGGCTTTAAAATGTAACCAAGTTAAACATATTGATTATTTAACAATAATAAATGATATTTACAACGCTTTTGTACTGTTCTATGAGTTATCCATAGAGGAATACATGTCCTATGAAAATCTTTACTTAATGCCATGACATGATAAACATGGAAAGTAACTAAAGTCCGAATGTATCCTCTCCTGCCTGCTTTAGACTGGGATTGTGGATAGATAGGCAAGCATACAGGGACTCCGATTGCTATAGCCCCCATTCTGTCCTGTAGACCTCGTTTGGGTCATTATTCACTGCAAAAGAGATAAATAATATAATTAAAATGTTATCTACCTTTGGGTACCCCCATTCTATACCTATGGCTACCCTTGTTCAGTATTTTCTCGTTATCCACTCCCCTAGGAATAATGTAGGCAACTTTATATTATTAAGTCCAAGTTATCTATAATCTAAGATATGCTCGCAATATATATATATATATATATATATATATATATATATATATATATAAGGATGCCGCAGGATTCAAAAAGTATATCTAAAACTATCACAAAGCAAATATCCACGAATGGATTTCACAACCTTAAACTAAAAATGCAATGCAAAAATAATCAAGAAGGTACGTGGCACTAATCAAGCATAATAACCGAGTTATCCTTTGGAAACCAGTAGCCCGCAACCTTCAAGATAGTTTCAAAATATGCAAACAATATTTTTGATATACCAAATCAGCATCAGCTGCAATTACAGAGCATACTTATGAATGCAAAAATTTATAAGCTGTTTGAAAACATATATATATATATATATATATATATATATATATATATATATATATATATATATATATATATATATATATATATATATATATATATATATATATATATATATATTAA
Organism: Excoecaria cochinchinensis; assembly: GCA_947683425.1. Lineage (NCBI taxonomy): Eukaryota > Viridiplantae > Streptophyta > Magnoliopsida > Malpighiales > Euphorbiaceae > Excoecaria > Excoecaria cochinchinensis. The sequence continues at coordinate 23,977,170 of CANTUQ010000055.1, read as the reverse complement.
AATAGCAATACAAATTACAAAATCTGTAAGGTACAAAGGCTCAATACATGATCTACACTTACAGGTTTTGAAATATAATAATTACAAAGTTTTCTAGAGATAACCACTCAGCTCAACATTACAGGGGTTGATACTTAACACATGAGCTACCTCAAATCTTTCTAAGTGCAAGAGAGTTTGAAGACTGGAAATCCTCTCCAAAAATAAGTCTCTCCCTTCAACTTGGAAGAAGGGATTCTTAAATAAGCGAGTCCACCTTCAATCTCGGGATCCTTTTTGGGACATGAAGTAACTGGATGAGCTGGAAGTGATGCCTTCACATGCTGAGTTCCTGTTGCTCCGTGATGGCTGTCTTGAAAAGAGGACAAGAGGCCAAAAACAACCGACTGAAATAATGTCTTTTACTGTTTTCTTTCTAACTCTTTTTTTTTTTTTTTTAGAGTAGCCTGGACCTTATACAAAGATATGGGTTTAAGCCTGTTTACAATATTTGGATTTTCTCCAAATGTTTAAATTGAAATGGGCTAGACCCATTTTTTACAAATGGGGCTTTTTGGGCTTAAACAAGAGTTTGGGAAAATCCCATAACATCAACATCATTATCATTGCCTAAGTCTTCTATGGGCTCAGAGCTGGAGGATGAGGCTGCCTTTGAAGGGCATGAAGAAGCTTTCGAAGTAGTGGTCTTGCTCTGGAGGAGTTGGTCTATAATCTGAAAGTATTCTTCCTCAGTTTTTGTGGTTGCTAGCTGGGTCTGGGCAAAGGACTTCTATGCCAAGAATTGTGTTGTCATCGCATTTGATTTTAAGAGGCCTTGAGTTTGAAGCCACTAACTTACAGTTGGTCTTTTGATGGAGTTTAGAATACAAAATATTGTCCACCATTTGACCTTGAATATTCTGACGAGGATGGTTTGAGCCTCCTGTTGAAAATATTCTAGATACCAAGTAGTTACCCAAGGTAAAAAGAATTTTGAAGCAAAAAGCATTAAAGGATGAAAATGCGTTTCTCTATCAGAAGGTTTAGAAGTGTAACACCCCTTACCCGTACTCAGGCGATCCCATCCGATAAGGAGTGAGATGTCGTATGAGTAGAGGTACCACCACACAGATACAGAATATACATACATCCATACATAAACATACATACCGAAATACAGGGTAATTTAAAACTTTATAAAACCATTCATGAAATAAGCTGATCATGCATTAATATAACGGAAATCATTATATTAATGTTTGATCAACCCAGAGGTACAAAAGATAATTACATATCCCAAAATTATACATATACATATGCAGAAACTATTACAAAACTAACATCAGAGAGTTCTATACAAAAAGAATCATCGAGATATAAAATTTGGCCCTACACTAAAGACCCAGCTGTGTTGACTCCGTTGGCTGCGAGTCTTCCAAGCAAACTCCTTCCGCACCTGCACGGGTAAACACACTGTGCTAAGCGATAAACGCTTAGTGGGGAAACACATATATATCATAAGGACAACCATTCACAACGGTCGTCAAGGAAAACACATATAGATAGCATAATCAGAAATACGCATTAAACAAGAGAATAATCACATGAACATGTAAACATATAGAATCATACCTTCGATAAAGTACCACTGCCTTCAAAACATCTCATTAATAAACATATTAGGATAATACAATATCATACTTAGCAAAGCAATTCAAAAGACAAAGTGCCTGCTGACTCAAAGTAGTGGATAACGAGTGAACAAACAGTACTTTACGGGTACGAGCCGATCACCAATAGTACCTTATGGGTACGAATCGAGAAATCAATTTTTACTTTTAATTTCCACAAAACATTTTCGAAGGGGATCTTAAACAAGATCCGAACACAAAGGGGTTCGCGAGGAACCAAGCGAGGACCTGATCGGGGTCCAAACTAAACAAAGGGCTGCAGCTAAGAGACTCTATTAGGCATGCCTAACTATCCACTAGACTGACTCTTGCAGGCTAAAATCGTATAGTTAAAATCCACATTTTAATTATAACAAATAAAGAATTCATATACTTAAATAGATCAGTACATGCACAATTATGGCTCAAATTAAGTGATATTGAATGCTAAAATCCAAAGTATAACCTTTCTAAAACATGGGAAGAAAACAGGATTTCATTGCAAAATAAGGTAGGTCACGGTCACAACCAAACTGGTTGTCACCGTGACAGGTAGGTCACGGTCACAACCAAATAGGTTGTCATGGTGACATACCAAAGCTTCTCGGCAGAATGCTGATAAGGGGTACCTCACGGTCACAACCAAACTGGTTGTCACCGTGACGTACCAAGAAAATCAACAGAATCCAAAAGCTGGACATCTCATGGTCACAACCAAAATGGTTGTCACCGTGACATGTCCCCAACCCAAAACAGAATAGAAGTTCTGGGTACCTCACGGTCACAACCGAAATGGTTGTCATCGTGACGTACCAAAGAAACCAAACAGAAGCAAAAGTTTTGGTACCTCACGGTCACAACCAAAATGGTTGTCACTGTGACGTACCAAAAACCCAGAACAGAAGCAAAATCTGGGCACCTCACTGTCACATCCAAAATGGTTGTCACCGTGACCCATGCCCAGATTCCACGCTGTCGAGCCAAAACACCAGATTTTTCAACCCAACACTAAAATTCCTCACTCAAATCATGATATAATGACTCAAACTTTAAATTCAACCGAAATCCATCATCAAATTCACGCCACAAACGAATCCTACTCATGGATTCAAGGAACTGCATCAATTTACACAATCAATAGCATCATTATTCACATCACATATCCATCAATCTCATAATTGATTCCAAAATTCACAATCAAGGTTTAATAGACAAAGAAAACCAAAACCCATAACATAAAAATTAATAAAAGCATCAAGAACATCAAAATTTCCAGAATTACATTCAATTAAACATGCCAACAATTCAAATAGCACAAATTCCCAAACCTTAAATTAGAAGCTCTATCACTTGGCTCCACTAGATCCAACAACTTCCTTGCCTTTAGGATCTCTTGGAGGCTCAGCTAAGCAACAAACGACAAAAATACACAAACTCAAAACCGTAACTTCAAATCCCAAAACCAGAAAATGCAAGGGAAAAAGAAGAACTTGAACAAAAGCAAAACCAAAAGCATAAAGCTTACCAATCAAACACAAGGAGTAGTTAATTCCCACCACACCAACTTGAATCCAAGCAAACTACTTAGAGAAGAGTAAAGAGGAAGAAGAAGAGGGAAGGAGAAGGGGAACGGGAAAATGGGTTAGAAAATCTGAATTTTCCCCTTTTCCTCTTTCTTTTTCCTTTCTTTTCTCCCCTTTACACTTGTCAACATCTTAGTGGGGGCATTAATCACTCACACACTAGATGAACATGTCACACACACACAATGAAACACTCTAATAATGCACCCTACACATATATGAGCAACACACACAATGCTCTCTCACCTGACACACACACTATGCTATGCTCACATGCATATAATCCCAACTCCACTTATGCACACCTCATTTCTATATGCACACCCACACCGGAATAAACCCATAAAACATTCAATATTCTCAAAATGCACTTATGGTATGCCAAACACATACAAATACATACTCACATATATGTCTCATTCTACTAGGGGGCAAACGGGGTGTGACAACTCTCCCCTACTAATAAGAATTTCATCCTCGAAATTCTCACCTGAACTGAACAACTGTGGGTACTGAGCTCTCATCGACTCCTCTGGTTCCCATGTCGCCTCTTCGACTCAATGGTGATTCCATAAAACCTTAACCAAAGGAATCTGCTTACTTCTTAACTGCCTCACTTCCCGAACTAGGATAGCTTTAGTTCCTCATTGTAGGAGAAATCAGACTGCACTTGAACCTCTTGAACTGACAAAACATGAGAAGGATCCGACCTATACCGACGAAGCATAGAAATGTGGAACACATCATGCAACTTGGACAACTCTATCGGTAAAGCCAGTCTATAGGCTACCGGACCAACTCTTGCCAACACCTCATACGGACCAATGAAACGAGGACTAAGCTTTCCTTTCTTTCCAAACCTAAGCACTTTTCTCCAAGGAGAAACTTTAAGGAAAACCTTGTTTTCGACTTTAAACTGCACATCCTTTCTCTTCAAGTTGGCATAAGATCGTTGTCGATGCTTGGCCGCTTTTAAATTCTGCTGCATAACCCTGATCTTCTCCTCTGTATCTCTAACCAGATCTGGCCCAAACACTGACCTCTCGGATAATTCTGTCCAACAAACTGGAGTCTTACATTGACGTCCATACAAAGCCTCATAAGGAGCCATACCGATACTGGACTGATAGCTATTGTTGTAAGCAAATTCCATAAGCGATACATACTTGTCCCAACTACCCGGAAAGTCCAAAACACAAGCTCTTAACATGTCCTCTAAGATCTGAATCACTCGCTCGGACTGACCGTCTATCTGAGGATGAAATGTCGTACTGAAGTTCAACTTAGTACCCAAAGCTCACTGTAACTCTTTCCAAAACTTAGATGTGAACCTTGGGTCCCCATCTGAAACTATAGACAAAGGCACTCCATGCAACCAAACTATCTCATCCACATAGATACTGGCCAATCAATCCATCTGGTAATCCATCCTAACCGACAAGAAGTGAGCGGACTTTATGAGTCGATCCACAATAACCCAAACAGAATCATGCTTTTTCTGAGTCAAGGGCAACCCGAAAATAAAATTCATAGCAATGTCATCCCACTTCCACTTGGGAACGGACAAAGGCGTGACCAATCCCGAAGGAACTGTAACACCCCGTTATCCCCGTTGGAAGGATACCGGAATGCCACGAGGACAAACATATAAACAAATCCAAAGTACATACTTGTAAATAAACCAAATGAAATTTAGAGAAACTTTTAATCATACTATATTAAAACCTTTAACATACATATATATCAGTATCGTTTTACAAAAAGAGGCTCGTAAGCAAATACATATACAAAAATAATTGTTCCTTTACAAAGATTCATTTTGCTATTAACAAGCCATGTACAAAATAACAGCGGAAGACTCAAAAATAACTTCATCCAAAAAGACTTCTAGTGGCCGACCTGCAGATATCTGACTCCAAACCGAACTCGCCACCTGCACGGGAAAAGAGCCCGTGCTAAGCGATAACGCTTAGTGGGGAGGAACAAAACAAACTAACAATATAAATATATAACATTTACAACAATAATATATAATCTCACTGCAACAAAAACGTGCAATAGAATTATGATTCAAAGTCAAAGGCATCAAAGTTACATATAGAAATATTCCATGTTCTTTACTTGGCATGCATAACTATACATTACAAGCAATTAACTACTCAATTCATATTTAGGATCAACATAATTCTCACCATTCTAAGTACACAGATACTAGGTGCATATCATAAAGTTATGCTAGTATTCATGTGCATCATATACTTGTAAACCTGTCAATAAACATCTCAACATATCCAACACATATTAACATGTAGCCTGATTAGTCTAAAATACCCTCTAGAAGTGGATACGGTCAAATGAATACTGATAGAACACAGTATCCCAAGCATTTAGAGACATGAGTCTCAAACATGTACTTTTCATATAGAGACCGAAGTCTCGCATTATATCCATATAGACCCATACAGGATCGAAACAAGGATCCAAACGGACCCACGTATAACGTTTTATCATATAGCAGCTGCACACATACTCTAACCTAAGTAAGCGCTTACTTATCCACTACTATGACTTATTCAGGCTTAAAAACACAAACCATCAATTCAAGCACCAATATCAATATGAGAATTGAAATTAATACTAATCTATCATCCAGGTATACATGTATACTGATCACATTTTGAAACATGTAAATATAAACATTAAATACAGAAGTTAAAAGGACTTATAACTCACATTAAAAATAATCCATACTTATGTAAATTATAAACATGTAAATCATGTACATTAATACTAATTATGACCACAAATCTCATAATTAAACAATTATTAAAATACAAATCAAATCTTTAAAACCCAAACGTTTGATATGTACAGAAAAACCCTTTAAACCAGAAGTTAAAACTTGGTTTTTAGAAAAATAGGCAGCTGGAAGAAGGCTGGTCACGAGTTACCCAGGCAGTGGTAACTCGTGACGCTGATTTCTCGCGAGCGCCACGAAGAACGGGGCAGTCACGAGTCGTGACCATCCGTCATGCCTCGTGACGCCTTAGAGGAGAGGGGGAGGTCACGAGATCTTGTCTCGTGACACGCAGGGAAGAGGAGAGGTCACGAGGCGTGATGCTCCATCACGTCTCGTGTCCTTCAACAGAGAAGGGGGTCACGGCATGATGCTCCATCACGTCTCATGACCTTCTTCTCACACTTCTGCTTCTCATCTCCTCTACACAAACTTCAAACTTTCCAGAAAACGTAAAAACCAAAAAAATTGTGAAAACAGAGTACAACCAAAATTCAAAACCCACTTTGTCTAAAACCATTTTTCTTGCAATAATTATTCAAACATATTTCTTCTAATCTCCAGAACACATTTACAGAAATTTTCGTTCAATTAATCACATTCTAACACAATCAAATAATATTAACAGAGAGTCACAAACCCAGAATCTTCCCTTTTAACGTACATGCAAATGGACTTCCACTTAAACATGCAAAGCAACAGAACTTAAACCCTACTTACCATACATGTAATTTCTATTACTCATGCATCTTGATAAGCAAATACACGTAAATAACATTGATATCAGAACAGTAACCAGGATCCAAAACGATAAATAACAGACGCTCCCAAACCTGTGATGAAGTTCAAAAATATCCACTGCACTTTTTAATCCACAATCTTCCCTTTTCCCTTCTCTATCCTCTTATCTTCAGATGCTTGCAAACAGATAAAACCATAATCATTAACCCAAGAACAGAATCTCTATAAACCTTAAGAAGAAGAAGAAGAAGAACCACACGAAAACTGACAGCCACTTACCTTCTGAAGCTTCTACCAAACCCAAACCCTAGTTCCACAATGGAAGAACACACATGCAAATGAGAAGAAGAACAGAAAATGGAGAGGGAAGGGATGGCTAACGTGAGAGAGAGCAAAAGAGAGAAAACCTCACGTCTTTAGTTTTCCAGGAACTAAAAACATTCAGACCTTTCTTTTCTCTCACCCACAAGCACACACTCACTCTCCACTTGGCACACATGCACGGGTTCACTAATCCACTAATACTCTTTTACCGTTAGATCCAAACAATTCCCATAAAGTCCTTGCCAAATTACTCTTTACTCACTAACTAAAAATCTGTAAAATAATACTTTTAATTCCTTACAATATAATCCTCATTCCTCTTGCAAAATACCCAATTGCCCTTAATTGTCCAATTAAAATTGCTAATCCAATTAAGCCACTTATGGGGTGTGACAACTCTCTCCTTCTTAAGAAAATTTCGTCCTCGAAATTTCCTCGCTTCTCCAATACATCTCAAATACCAAAACCGGAACAAAACAAAACTTAACATATAAACACTTACCCGAAGGACCTGCGGCAACGGTCGCATCTTCAGTAATCATAGCATAAGCTCTATGCCGGTTATGATCTTCCGTAGCACCAGGTCGTTGCACTGTCTCTGATGGTGCTCTCGGAGCTCTACTTCCATCACGATTGCTTCGATTGACATTGGATCTTCTGCTTTCTTGTTGATTCTGGTCCTCCTGTCGATTAGGGCAATATGCAAACCGATGCTCCATACTCCCGCACTTAAAACACGCGCCGGTAATCTTGCGACACGTACCCCCAATGATACCTATGACAATGCTCACACTCCGGTGCTCGATTTCCCTTGCTAGCATGCGGTGCCACACTTCCTACTTCTGAAGGTACTTGAATAAACCCTCTATTTCCTTTTTCAACCGGAGCACCCTTGGACTTCTTAGTACTGGCAACTCCCCCATCCGGTGCTCTTCTCTTGTTAACCATTCTCTGTTTAATCTCCTCAGATTCCTCTAACTTCATTGCCGCAGCCACAAGCTGATAATACCCCACCGGTTGTAAGACGATCATAGCGGACAAAGGACCTCTGAACACCCCACGAAGTCCCTCCAGAAAATACCTACATCTGAACTCATCCGTCAATAACTGCTCGGGCACATACTTACTCAACCGGTTGAATTCCTTATCATACTCACTCACAGTCATTCCCCGCTGCTTCAAACTAATGAACTCTCTCCACTTAGCTTCTTGGTAAGCCTTCGTCACATACTTTTGCTCAAACTCTTGCTTGAAGTATTCCCAAGTCAGTTCGGCTGGTCGTTGCGGATTTCTCATCACCAGTTCCCACCAGTCATATGCTGATCCTTGGAGCAACAATACTGCACATGAAGCTCTCTGATCTACAGGACATCTAATCTCTTGCAAAATCCTACCTACCCTCTTCAGCCAAAACTCAGCCACATCTGATTCATCCAAGGCAGTCCCATGAAAGTCTTCTGCTCCTCTCTTTCTTAACAACTCAGTTGGAGCCTTAGGAGCAGTCAACCTATCAACCACTTGCAGTAACCCTTGTACTAACGTTGGATCAAAACCAACTCCTCGATTTGCACCCACAGCTGGTGCAGGTTCCCGCTCATGCCTATCCTATCCCACTGGATCACCTCCTCTGACTGGATTCTCTCTTCGACCCACATTGATACTGCTCATGGTGTCGCCCATATACTCACTTGGATCCGACTCCATACAAACACTACACAACACAAGACATCTGCATTAGGCCACTACACAAAACTGACTCTTATGCATAGACTTGACTCTACACTCAAACAATCACAACATAACCCAGAACCACCAAACTTGGGCTCTGATACCAAGCTGTAACACCCCGTTATCCCCGTTGGAAGGATACCAGAGTGCCACGAGGACAAACATATAAACAAATCCAAAGTACATACTTGTAAATAAACCAAATGAAATTTAGAGAAACTTTTAATCATACTATATTAAAACCTTTAACATACATATATATCAGTATCGTTTTACAAAAAGAGGCTCGTAAGCAAATACATATACAAAAATAATTATTCCTTTACAAAGATTCATTTTGCTATTAACAAGCCATGTACAAAATAACAGCGGAAGACTCAAAAATAACTTCATCCAAAAAGACTTCTAGTGGCCGACCTGCAGATATCTGACTCCAAACCGAACTCGCCACCTGCATGGGAAAAGAGCCCGTGCTAAGCGATAACGCTTAGTGGGGAGGAACAAAACAAACTAACAATATACATATATAACATTTACATTAATAATATATAATCTCACTGCAACAAAAACATGCAATAGAATTATGATTCAAAGTCAAAGGCATCAAAGTTACATATAGAAATATTCCATGTTCTTTACTTGGCATGCATAACTATACATTACAAGCAATTAACTACTCAATTCATATTTAGGATCAACGTAATTCTCACCATTCTAAGTACACAGATACTAGGTGCATATCATAAAGTTATGCTAGTATTCATGTGCATTATATACTTGTAAACCTGTCAATAAACATCTCAACATATCCAACACATATTAACATGTAGCCTGATTAGTCTAAAATACCCTCTAGAAGTGGATACGGTTAAATGGATACTAATAGAACACAGTATCCCAAGCATATAGAGACATGAGTCTCAAACATGTACTTTTCATATAGAGACCGAAGTCTCGCATTATATCCATATAGACCCATACAGGATCGAAACAAGGATCCAAACGGACCCACGTATAACGTTTTATCATATAGCAGCTGCACACACACTCTAACCTAAGTAAGCGCTTACTTATCCACTACTATGACTTATTCAGGCTTAAAAACACAAACCATCAATTCAAGCACCAATATCAATATGAGAATTGAAATTAATACTAATCTATCATCCACGTATACATGTACACTGATCACATTTTGAAACATGTAAATATAAACATTAAATACAGAAGTTAAAAGGACCTATAACTCACATTAAAAATAATCCATACTTATGTAAATTATAAACATGTAAATCATGTACATTAATACTAATTATGACCACAAATCTCATAATTAAACAATTATTAAAATACAAATCAAATCTTTACAACCCCAACGTTTGATATGTACAGAAAAACCCTTTAAACCAGAAGTTAAAACTTGGTTTTTAGAAAACAAGGCAGCTGGAAGAAGGCTGGTCACGAGTTACCCAGGCAGTGGTAACTCGTGACGCTGATTTCTCGCGAGCGCCACGAAGAACGGGGCAGTCACGAGTCGTGACCATCCGTCACGCCTCGTGACGCCTGAGAGGAGAGGGGGAGGTCACGAGATCTTGTCTCGTGACACGCAGGGAAGAGGAGAGGTCACGAGGCGTGATGCTCCATCACGTCTCGTGTCCTTCAACAGAGAAGGGGGTCACGGCGTGATGCTCCATCACGTCTCGTGACCTTCTTCTCACACTTCTGCTTCTCATCTCCTCTACACAAACTTCAAACTTTCCAGAAAACGTAAAAACCTGAAAAATTGGGAAAACAGAGTACAACCAAAATTCAAAACCCACTTTGTCTAAAACCATTTTTCATGCAATAATTATTCAAACATATTTCTTCAAATCTCCAGAACACATTTACAGAAATTTTCGCTCAATTAATCACATTCTAACACAATCAAATAATATTAACAGAGAGTCACAAACCCAGAATCTTCCCTTTTAACGTACATGCAAATGGACTTCCACTTAAACATGCAAAGCAACAGAACTTAAACCCTACTAACCATACATGTAATTTCTATTACTCATGCATCTTGATAAGAAAATACACATAAATAACATTGATATCAGAACAGTAACCAGGATCCAAAATGAGAAATAACAGACGCTCCCAAACCTGTGATGAAGTTCAAAAATATCCACTGCACTTTTTAATCCACAATCTTCCCTTTTCCCTTCTCTATCCTCTTATCTTCAGATGCTTGCAAACAGATAAAACCATAATCATTAAACCAAGAACAGAATCTCTATAAACCTTAAGAAGAAGAAGAAGAAGAACTACACAAAAACAGACAGCCACTTACCTTCTGAAGCTTCTACCAAACCCAAACCCTAGTTCCACAATGGAAGAACACACATGCAAATGAGAAGAAGAACAGAAAATGGAGAGGGAAGGGATGGCTAATGTGAGAGAGAGCAAAAGAGAGAAAACCTCACGTCTTTAGTTTTCCAGGAACTAAAAACATTCAGACCTTTCTTTTCTCTCACCCACAAGCACACACTCACTCTCCACTTGGCACACATGCACGAGTTCACTAATCCACTAATACTCTTTTACCATCAGATCCAAACAATTCCCATAAAGTCCTTGCCAAATTATTCTTTACTCACTAACTAAAAATCTGTAAAATAATACTTTTAATTCCTTGCAATATAATCCTCATTCCTCTTGAAAAATACCCAATTGCCCTTAATTGTCCAATTAAAATTGCTTATCCAATTAAGCCACTTATGGGGTGTGACAGGAACTTGATGATCGGCCTTTACCTGCTGACATGAAAAGCACTTGGATACAATGTCTACTATGTCCCTCTTCATACCAGACCACCAATAAAACTGCTTATATCCTGATACATCTTGTTATACCCGGGATGCATGGTGAAAACCGTGTTATGCGCCTCTCTCAGAAGTTGTTTCCTCAATTCCTCATCGTCTAGAACACACAAACGGTTTCTAAACAAAAGCGCTCCATCAAGAACTGAGAACTCTGACTGCTTGCCCAAACTAACCTCTTGCACAATCCGTTGAAGCCTCTCATCAAACTTCTGAGCATCAACTATCCGCTATCTTAAGGTAGGCTTGACTCTCAACTGAGCTATCAAAGCCCCATCCGAACCAAACTTCCATCTGAACCGTCTCAAAAATAAGGCAGAAACTGACTTCCGACTCAAAGCATCTGCGACTAAATTGGCCTTACCCGGATTGTAATCCACAATGCAATCATAATCTTTAAACAACTCAAGCCAATGACGTTGTCTCATATTCAGTTCCTTCTGAGTCAGGAAATACTTCATACTCTTGTGGTCCGTAATGATCCTGCACTTCTCTCCAGAGAGATAATGGCGCCAAATCTTCAAAGCGAAGACAACTGTTGCTAACTCAAGCTCATGCGTGGGATAGTTCCTCTCATGTGGCTTTAACTGTCGAGAAGCATAAGCCACAACCTTACCTTCCTGCATCAGAACACATCCCAGACCAACTCCTGAAGCATCACTATACATAACAAACTCCTTACCCGAAATGGGTTGAGTAAGTATAGGAGCTTCAACTAACAACTGCTTCAACCTCTCAAAGAAAGCCTGACACTTAACCGACCACTCGAACTTAACTCCTTTTCTCAACAACTTAGTCATCGAAGCGGCAATCACAGAGAAACTCTTAACAAACCGACGGTAGTAACCCGCCAAACTAAGGAAACTCCTCACTTCTTGAACATTCCTCGGTGCTTTCCAATCGACTATCGCCACAATCTTAGCTGGATCTACTTGAATACCCTTAGCTGAAACTATGTGGCCCAAAAATGACACTTCCCGAAGCCAAAAATCACATTTACTCAACTTGGCAAACAACCGATGTTCCCTCAACACTTGCAAAACCAATCGGAGATGCTCCTCATGCTCGGTCTCATCGTTGGAATACACCAAGATATCATCTATAAACACTACTACAAATCGGTCCAAGTATGGCCTAAACACTCTGTTCATCAGATCCATGAATGCCGCTGGGGCATTAGTCAAACCAAACGGCATAACAAGAAACTCATAGTGGCCATACCGAGTCCAAAATGCAGTCTTAACCACATCCTCATTCTTAACCCGAAGCTGATAGTACCCTGACCGAAGATCTATCTTAGAAAACACACCTGCACCTCGAAGCTGATCAAATAAATCTTCAACTCTAGGCAACGGATACTTATTCTTCACTGTGATCTTATTAATCTACCTGTAATCAATACACATTCTTAAAGACCCATCCTTCTTCTTGACAAACAAAATCGGAGCTCCCCATGGAGATATGCTGGGTCGAATAAACCCCTTATCCAATAGCTCTTGCAGTTGAGTTTTTAATTCTCTCAACTATATAGGAGCCATTCGATAAGGTGCCTTCAATACAGGTGTGGTACCCGGCATGATCTCTATGGCTAGCTCAACTTCCCTCTCTAGAGGCAAACCCGGCAAATCACTTGGAAAAACATCACTAAACTCCCGCACAACAGGGATATCTTCAATCCTCACTTGATCTCTCTTGGAATCCAAACTACAGCTAGGAAAGCCTCACAACCTTTTCTCAAAAACCTCTTGGCTTGAATCGCTGAGATCACATTATGCACAGAACTCGTACCCAAGCCTCTTACAAACACTGGAGCTCGGTTCCTATCCCGAAGCACAAAGGTCTTCCTATGACAATCAACCACAGCCCGATGCTTGCCCAACCAATCCATACCCAAAATCAGGTCAAACTCTCGGAACGGCAGCTCTATCAAATCCACTGGGAACTCTACACCTTCCACAAACAGAGGACAATTTCTAAAGACTCTACTCACATTGATACTATGCCCTAATGGATTGGTCACACATATCTCATAGTCTAACTGATCTACCACATACAACTTATCAACAATCTTATGCGTGCACAAATATGAGCGTGTGGAACTAGGATCTATTAGAGCATATAATTCAGTGTCATGGAGTAGGAACTTACCAGCGATCACATCAGGGGCATCATGCTCCTCTCTGGCTCTCACTGCATAAGCTCTGGCTACAACTGGTGGAGGACGCTCAACCTTCTCAGAAACAGCTCCCTCTCTTGGTCGATCGCCTCGACCTCTACCTCAGCCCCTACCACGGGTAGCCTGAGTAGCGTTGGATCCAACTCCACTAGCCCCTCTCTGTGGACCCGAATCCTCGCTCATCTGTGGACAATTTGCCAAACGGTGCTCGGTGCTTCCACACTTAAAGCACCCACCCTGGTGAGCCTTGTTGCAATGAGCATAAACAAGTGTAGCATCCGATCTACCACCTCTGCCAGAACCAGCTACCGCTGTTGAACCTTGCCTTCTACCTCTAGTAGCCGAACCAGCTGATGGCTCATCTTGCGGGTTCCTGGATCTCTTACCCGAAGATGAGGAAGAACCACCCCGAGCATAATTCCTTCGCTGAGCTCTCTCCCTAAGCAATGATTCCGTCCTCTCCACCCTCATGGCAGCCTCTGCAATCTGATAATAACTTACCCCAGGCATAGACATCAAAGAAATCAAAGCAATCTTCAAAGACTCGTTCAACCCCGCTTCGAAATGCTTGCATCTGAAATCATCTGTCATAACCCCACGCGGAGCATAGCGAGACAGCCGATTAAACTCTTTCTCATAATCTGCAACTGACAAAGCCCTTTGCTTCAAACTCAGAAAACTGTGCCCATCTTGCATCCCTATATGCCTGAGTCACATACTTCTTTGTGAACTCCTCCCCAAAGAATTCCCATGTAATCGGATCAGGCATCTGAGGTTGCCTACATACCAACTCCCACCATTCATAAGCCGACCCTTGAAGCAATGCCACCGCACATTCAGCTTGCTGATCAGGAGGACATCTGACTTCCTTTAAAGCTCTCTTCACTTTATCAAGCCACTTTTCAGCAAACTCTGACTCATCTAGCCCAGTCCCATAAAAATCCTCAACACCAGCTCTTCTTAAACTCTCTATTGGAGCTTTAGGGGCAGTCACCCTTTCCAAAACCCAAGCCATGTCCTGATGCAATCTGAACATTTCCTCAAAAGGCATGGCAGCAGCCTCGGGCTGGACACTAGCACGTTGAGCCGACACAAAAATAGAAACAGACGGTTCTATAGCTGGAGGATTCACACTTTTAGCGGATTCCTCAAGCGCACCACGAGCAGAATTAGAATCCATCTAACAAACAAGATGACAGCCACATCAGCCAACACAGCCCTAGACATAGACACATCCACACATAGCATCACATAAACAATCACCCAGAAATCCCTAAACCTGGCTCTGATACCACAACTTGTAACACCCCTTACCCTTACTTAGGCGATCCCATCCAA
The DNA here is from genome assembly GCA_947683425.1 of Excoecaria cochinchinensis. Classification (NCBI taxonomy): domain Eukaryota; kingdom Viridiplantae; phylum Streptophyta; class Magnoliopsida; order Malpighiales; family Euphorbiaceae; genus Excoecaria; species Excoecaria cochinchinensis. Next base: position 23,961,970 of record CANTUQ010000055.1, on the reverse strand, counting down.
TAAGGAGTGAGATGCCATATGAGTAGAGGTGCCACCACACAGATACAAAATATACATACATCCATACATAAACATACATACCAAAATACAGGGTAATTTAAAACTTTATAAAACCATTCATGAAATAAGCTGATCATGCATTAATATAATGGAAATCATTACATTAATGTTTGATCAACCCAGAGGTACAAAAGATAATTACATATCCCAAAATTATACATATACATATGCGGAAGCTATTACAAAACTGACATCAGAGAGTTCTATACGAAAAGAATCATCGAGATATAAAATTTGGCCCTACACTAAACACCCAGCTGTGTTGACTCCGATGGCTGCGACTCTTCCAAGCAAACTCCTTCCGCACCTGCACGGGTAAACACACCGTGCTAAGCGATAAATGTGTAGTGGGGAAACACACATATATCATAAGGACAACCATTCACAACGGTCGTCAAGGCAAACACATACAAATAGCATAATCAGAAATACGCATTAACAAGAGAATAATCATATGAACATGTAAACATATAGAATCATACCTTCGATAAAGTACCACTACCTTCAAAACATCTCATTAATAAACATATTTGGATAATACAATATCATACTTAGCAAACCAATTCAGAAGACAAAGTGCCTACTGACTCAAAGTAGTGGATAACGAGTGAACAAACAGTACTTTACGGGTACGAGCCGATCATAAATAGTACCTTACGGGTACAAATCGAGAAATCAATTTTTACTTTTAATTTCCACAAAACATTTTCGAAGGGGATCTTAAACAAGATCCGAACACAAAGGGGTTCGCGAGGAACCAAGCGGGGACCTGATCGGGGTCCAAACTAAACAAAGGGCTGCAGCTAAGAGAATCTATTAGGCATGCATAACTATCCACTAGACTGACTCTCGCAGTCTAAAATCGTACAGTTAAAATCCACATTTTAATTATAACAAATAAAGAATTCATATACTTAAATAGATCAGTACAAGCACAATTATGGCTCAAATTAAGTGATATTGAATGCTAAAATCAAAAGTATAACATTTCTAAAATATTGGAAGAAAATAGGATTTCATTGCAAAACAGGGTAGGTCACGGTCACAACCAAACTGGTTGTCACCGTGATAGGTAGGTCACGGTCACAACCAAATAGGTTGTCACCGTGACATACCAAAGCTTCTCGGCAGAATGCTGATAAGGGGTACCTCACGGTCACAACCAAACTGGTTGTCACCGTGACGTACCAAGAAAATCAACAGAATCCAAAAGCTGGACATCTCACGGTCACAACCAAAATGGTTGTCACCGTGACATGTCCCTAACCCAATACAGAATAGAAGTTCTGGATACCTCACGGTCACAACCAAAATGGTTGCCACCGTGACGTACCCAAAACCTAGAACAGAAGCAAAATCTGGGCACCTGACGGTCACAACCAAAATGGTTGTCACCGTGACCCATGCTCAGATTCCACACTGTCGAGCCAAAACACCAGATTTTTCAACCCAACACTAAAATTCCTCACTCAAATCATGATATAATGACTCAAACTTTAAATTCAACCGAAATCCATCATCAAAATCATGCCACAAATGAATCCGACTCATGGATTCAAGGAACTACATCAATTTACACAATCAATAGCATCACTATTCACATCACATATCCATCAATCTCATAATTGATTCCAAAATTCACAATCAAGGTTTAATAGACAAAGAAAACCAAAACCCATAATATAAAAACTAATAAAAGCATCAAGAACATCAAAATTTCCAAAATTACATTCAATTAAACATGCCCACAATTCAAATAGCACAAATTCCCAAACCTCAAATTATAAGCTCTATCACTTGGTTCCACTAGATCCAGCAACTTCCTTGCCTTTAGGATCTCTTGGAGGCTCAGCTAAGCAACAAACGACAAAAATACACAAACTCAAAACCCTAACTTGAAATCCCAAAACCAGAAAATGCAAGGGAAGAAGAAGAACTTGAACAAAAGCAAAACCAAAAGCATAAAGCTTACCAATCAAACACAAGGAGTAGTTAATTCCCACCACACCAACTTGAATCCAAGCAAATTACTTAGAGAAGAGTAAAGAGGAAGAAGAAGAGGGAAGGAAAAGGAGAATGGGAAAATGGGTTAGAAAATCTTAATTTTCCCCTTTTCCTCTTTCTTTTTCCTTTCTTTTCTCCCCTTTACACTTGTTAACATCTTAGTGCGGGCATTAATCACTCACACATTAGATGCACATGTCACACACACACAATGAAACACTCTAATAATGCACCCTACACATATATGAGCAACACACACAATGCTCTCTCATCTAACACACACACTATGCTATGCTCACATGCATATAATCCCAACTCCACTTATGCACACCTTATTTCTATATGCACACCCATATCGGAATAAACCCATAAAACATTCAATATTCTAAAAATACACTTATGGTTTGCCAAACACATACAAATACATACTCACATATATGGCTCATTCTACTAGGGGGCAAATGGGGTGTGACAAAAAGAGGTTTTGAAAAGGGGGTAACTTTCCTAAATTTTTGGTTTAAGGATTTTAGGAGAAGCTCTGAAAAATGAGCAAACCAAAAAGGGATCTTGGAAGGCTCCTGTTTGAGGTTGAATTAAATCAGTCAAGTATGGGAGAAATTTGTGTTTTGGAAAAGGAAGGTATTGTACCAGGCTTGCTGGTAATCCCAATATGTATAAGTTCTGCAATGGTTATACGTGGTTTTGAAATCAATAGGGAAATGTTTTAGTTGGTGAAGGTTTTGTCCCCACTCGAGAGGAGAGAGGATTTTGTGGATTTTCGTTATTGAATAGTTTATTTGGCCAGTTTTGGGATTGTCTTTTATGGATATAGAACAAGTCAATTCCAAAATAACTCAGTAATAAGGGCTAGGGTTTTGTTAGATCCCATGGTTTTAAAAGCCAGCCTTTTGGGAAAACCTTTGAAATGGCCATTTGAGGGTTTTGTAGGAAAAATCCTTCCTCCATAGTCCAAATATATTGGAAATTAGTTTTAACAAAATATTCTGAAATTATATTGGATTGTGATAACACAATCTGAGAACCATTTTGAGTTAAAATGATTTTTGAAGATTCCTCCTGAGAATACTTTGAAGAAATTACTCATAGATCGGAGGGTTTAATAAGAGTCCATTCACAAGGGTTTTCTTGTTAAGGTTTTGAAACCTGTTTAGAAGAGGGTTTTGAAGTTGAAGATTCCCCTTCTATTTTTCAATTAGCTTGAGGAGCCTTACCTGCCTATTGCTCTACCAAGGTTTTAAAAAGTAAGCCAAGTTCTGGCTGTTTTAAAAGAGTCTCAATCCATTGCTGGACTTGGGACTGTTTAAGCAGGGCCTCTTCATCTTCTTCGACTATTTGGGTCCAGGATTTGATTTCTATAGCAGACAAGACTGCTATAGGTTTTGAATCTTTTTGGTCCTTATTTTGGACCACTTTTTCTTTTCCTTTTCATTTTCTTGGCATTCTGGGGTCCTATTTTGAAGGAACTCTCTGGTCAGAAAATCTAGAATTGAATTTTTATCTCCTTTAATAAATTCAATTTAAAAATCAAAGATACTGAGGATGGCTTGGCATCTGGCAAAAATCTGTTTAGATGCAATATTTTGAACATCTTTTTGTAAAACTTCCTTTGCTGATTTACAATCAATACGAAGTAAAAAATTTTGATTGAGTAAATCACTTTGGAATTTTGAAATGTACATGACAATTGAAAGAATTTCTTTTTTAATGGTAGAATAATTATTTTGACAATCATTCCAATGTGCAGATGTGAACTGGACAATGCATTCTTTTCCGCCCACATTTTGTTTTAAAATGCCTCCATAGCCTATGTCAGACGCATCAGTCTCAACAATCTTAGGTGCAAAAGGATCAGTTAAATGAAGACATTAAATTTTCTTAACCTGCTTTTTAATTTGTTGAACAACCTGAGTATGTTCTTCTGACCAAGCTACAGGGTTTTGCTTCAACCTATTATGCAATGGTTTTGCTTCAACCTATTATGCAATGGTTTTGCTAACCGGTTGATAGTGGGACAAAAGTTTAAGTCATAATTTAAGCTACCCAAAAACCTTTGGAGTTGGGTTTTGTCTAAAATTTTGTTTGGAAACCTGTCTGCAAAGACCAAAGACCATTCTATTGGTGAAATAGTTCCCTGGGATATATAATGTCCTAAGAAATGAATTTTCGTTTGAAAGAGAGAGATTTTTGTTTTTGATACTACCAAACCATTTTTCCTAGCCGCTAAGAAAATTGATTTAAGGTTTTTAAAATGCTATTCAATTGACTCAGAGAAGATTAACACATCATCAATATAAACAACACAAAATTTTGAAAATGGATTAAAAATTTCATTCATAATTCTTTGGAATTATGAAGGAGAGTTTTTTAATCCAAATGGCATAACCGTCCACTCATAATATCCCAAAGGAACAGTAAAAGTGGTTTTATAACGATCTTTTGGATCAATCTGAATTTGCCAAAAACTCGATTTCATATCAAATTTTGAAAAGACAAATGCAGAATGAAGCTTTTGTAAAAGATCTTTTTTGTTTTGAATTGGATATCGAATCAATTTTAAAGCCTTGTTTAATGGTTTGTAATTGATTACAAGCCTAGGCGTGCCTCTTTCTATTTCAAAATTTTTGTTAACATAAAAAGCTGTACAACTCCAGGGAGACCTGGATTTTGTAATTAGACCTTTTTGTTCTAAATCTTGAATCTCTTTTTTACAGTGCTCTCCGAGTTCATGATTCATTTGAATAGGTCTAGCCTTAGTCGGAATTTATTTTTCTGAAAAGTCATTTTCATATAGTAGGTCAACCATGTGTTGTTTTGTATCCTAGAAAGCATTTGGCAAATCTGAACAAATTTCATTTTCAATTTGTTTTTGAAGATTAGAAATTCTTTCTTTGACCAAATCATCTTCCAACTATTTTTTAATTCTAAAAAAGGATACATCCTATTTTAAAAATTGCAAATATATTTGTTTCCCTTGAATTATACAATTCAATTCATTTTTGTAAATAGAACAAGCTTTTAAATGATTTAAATTTTTGTTCTGCAATGAAAGGGAAAATAATTTTTTCTTTATTTGTCTTGAAAGAAATACCATCATAAGTGATAGAATAGGGAGTAATCATATTGATAAATGGAGTCCCTAAAATGATAGTATGGCTGATATTATCTAACAAAACAAAAGGAGTTTTGATGAAAATGTTTTCATTTTGGATGGAAGCTTCCGTTTTAAATTTGATCTTCATGTCGGAGTTATTAGCCGTGATAAGTTTTTCAGAAGTTTTTTCATAAAATCTTTTGGAGATGATACAGCTTTTTAAACAGTTTACATCAGCTCCTTTGTCAAAAAGAGCAACTGTGTCAATTTTAAAATCATCTGAAAATATAAGAGAATTTTTTACCAAATATTTTTTTGAAGTTATTTCTCATAAAATAAACAAGAAATCATTTGGTTCTTGTTCTAGACTTTGGACTTCATTATCTAAGTCTAGGTTTGCAGTTTCATTTTCCTCCTTTTTTTTGTTTTTATTATCACTTGAACTGGTTTCTTGCGAAAGAAGAACATGAAGGGGTTTTGAACCATTTTCCTATTTTTTAAGAGTTTTTAGCTCTTGTTTTATAATTCCAATTTCTTCTTGTAGTGATTGAATTGTGACAGGAGTTTTTATTTTGGTTTTACTACCTAGAATCTTGGTTAGATCATAAGTAGTGTTTGGAATAAGTTTGGAGGTTGAAGTGGAAGGTTTTGGAGATTTGGGTTCAAAAGACTTCAAAAGTTTTTCAATGATTTCCTTTTGAAGTTTTGAATCTTCCACTTGTTTTATGATATCAAGAATTAATTCCTGATCTTTTGTTAAAACATTGATTGACTTTAAACTAGTACCTGACTCACTGTTGGAGGAATCAAGGGCAACTAATTCGTCATTTTGAAAAGAATCTTCACTTTCACTAGATTCGGTTTAAAATTCACTTTTAGAAGTTTCAAGGATTGCTTCAATTTTTTGAATTTTTTCTTCCTCAACCTGTAATTCTTGAAGTTTTTTGTTAAGTTTACAATATTTGAAAGTGTGGCCAGGTTTGCCACATTTGAAACATGTGACTTGTTTAAATGTTTGTGGTTTGAACGGTTTCTTAAAAGATCTTCATTTCTTGTAAGGCTTTTGTGGTTTAGATCTTTTGTAAAACTCTTCCTTATTAGGTTTTGAAGAAAACCGTTTGTGAGGCATTTTGTTGGATTTGGAATAGGGGCCTCCACAGGTTTTTGTTAGACCTTTTGTGGAAACTTTGAACTATTTACAAAACGATCCTAGTTCTTGCCTAGTTTTCTTCGTTTCCCATTTTAAATATTTTTGAAGTTTTAAATCTTGGTAGATTTTTAAACCTTCTTTTTGGGTGAAACTAACTAATCCCCATAAGTCGAATGGTTATAAGGAATTTGATTGATACCCCAGGTTTCCTTAATTTTATTTCTAACTCTCTCTCCTAAAAGGGGACCTACTAGAAATTTTTTTTTCCAAAATGGTTGATTGGAATCTTTCCTAAGTATTATCCTAGTAAAGAAAGTGCTTTTATAATTTTAAAAATCAGAAAGCTTTTTGAACCTAAGGTTTGAAAGCAATTATGCATTTCTATCTTTTAAATGAGAAGGGTCACCTATGAAATATAGACTAATCGTATGGATTAGGGTTACGACTGCATTAGGAATTGGGTTACTCATCATATCGAGAATGGGAGCTCCATCCTCTGTGGTCTGAATGGCACTTAATATTTCTAATTGCTGTTGGGCAGTGAGGTGATAATCCCACTATCCTTTCAGTTGTCCTGAAAATCCTGCAATGAGGAGTTCAGCAATAGCTCTATCAGGTGTATTTGTTTGGCTTTTATAGGCATTAAAAGCCATAGTCATCTGTTGTAGAAGACTAAGGATATTGTACTCAAACATACCATCTGTGTTCCATTCATAGACAGTTGAGGCATTAAACTTGGACTGAGATAAAATATTCGGTCTATTTTCTATACCTAAGTCTGGAGCCATAACTATTGTCAATGGCTGGCTTCTTAGCCAATAGAGTCTGTTCAACTCCTCATTTTGAGTTTGTGAGTCTCCAGAATTAGAAGCTTGATCTAAAGTACTAACAGTTTTGTGACGGTCAGGAATGTCTTATACAACTACTGGTGTATAAGTAAAAGTTTATTTTAGCCTATTGAGTTGGGCTTTAAGAGCTTCGGTAAATTCTGATTTACCTTCCCTGAACAGTTTTTGGCTTGTTTTTAAAACCTAAAAAGGTTTAAACACTAGACTTTTAAGTTTTGAAGCTGTTGTGTCATGGAAAACAACAGTGGTGGTTTTCTGGCTTTCCTCAATCCTAGTCAATTGTTTTGCAACTGTATTAAGATGAGTGTTTGTAAAATTATTTTTTTGTACAACGTTTTTAATGTTCTTGTTTAAATTTCACTTGGATTTTTGTAAGGAGCAGCATCTATTGTGGTTCCTAGATGTGCTATTCTAAGGTTTCTTAATGGTGGATGTTCAGATTGAGTTTTCCTACTATCTTCTAAATCTCACTCTGTGACCTTATTCCTAATTGTAACAGGGTTGACAGACTTGGTATTTGTCTTGAAAGGATATGCAATTTCATTTTGAGAAGCATACATTTCAAACCAGTCAAAAAATAAAATATGAGCTTTGTTTTGCATGACAAAATCATAAAATTCTTTTTAAATTTCTTGTCTTTTATCTAAAAAATTCATGAAAAACTAATTTTTTTTTTCTGAATTTTTAAATGCATAAAAATCTTCATGTAAATACTTTTTATCAAATTCAAATTCTTTTTCAAGAACATTAAGTTCATTTATAACATTTTTAGTTATTGCAAAAAAAGATGGTGAAGTCGGTGGTGAATTATTTTATTCTTCTTCACCCACTTGTGGTCTATTATAGACCTGATGGGGTGCATTTGAAGAATAATCCACGTTTTGAAAAGAAGCACTTGGAATGCTGGAGCAAGAAAAGCTTTGCGTTTTGAAAATTCTCCATCCTATCAGGCAAATGGATTACAAAAGGTAAATTTGAGATTTTTCCCAAATCCATAGTACCGGTGGAAGAACCAGCATCAGAGTATTGATGGCTAGAAACTCTACTGAAGCTAATTTTTACCTTTCTATCATTGTACTGAGTAATTTTTCTCAAATGTGTATTTGGTTTTGCCTGTTAAGGAGATTTTGGTTTTAAAATACCCTCCAAGATTCATTCTTCAGGAAGACTGGTGTCTTTCTAAAAGATAGATTTTGGAATAATAGTGTTAGATCTAGACATATCTGTTTATAAAAAGAGGTTTCACCCTTTTTAAATTCCACATTTTTAGTTGTAGTAAAAGCAAAAACCATTGCTTTATAATGCATCTTAAATATGATTGCTAATGGAATTGATCCTTACAGCATTTTATAATTATGAGTTTTGATTTGTAAAATCAAAGATTTTAAAATGTTCATTGTGACGCACGCCAGAACCAGCAAGGCCCTCATTGAACCCGCTTTTAGGATTCAAGAGATTGGTTCACGTCTTTTTGATCTTGGGTTACACGAGACATCCCCTACCCAATAGAACATTGGGAGGTTCATCTAATCCCATGAAACCTTTAGGCTCCTTTGAGGCATTTTGGAGTCACCACCCAATTTACAAGAAATTGGAAAAAGGTCATCTAGCCTTGGGGGTCTTAAATAAGAGAAGGTGTTCGGGACTTCCCATTTATTCATGCCTTGGTTAAGTTTATAATTGAGCTTTGAATTTAGAGTTTCATCCTATTTCTCATTCATTTTAATGCAGTTTATTAAAGCGCAGGTTGTCCACTTAAGGAAAGAAATAAATAAAATAGAATACATAAAAGTAAATACAACAAAACTAGGGGCGGAATACAACCCCCATTGTAAATAAAATACAGATCATGCATAAATCGGGATATTCATTAATGGTGAGGACATTGGTCCTCACATGCATTTTATTATGAAATAATTTTTATGTGATGATTTTGGATGGAGAAAATTGGGACATTGGTCCCATTTTTATTTAGGAAAAATACCAAGTTAATTAATGAAAAAAGACGTTTAGTGATTTTCTTTCTAGCGGGCCTAAATAATCAATTTTACAAGAAAATATACATGGTAAAAATAAATAAAATATTACAAATAAAGAAAATAATCCCAACGAGCCTTCTGGATCTCCCCATGTGCTCGTAAAAATGCCCAAATAAAGAAAATAAGTTTTGTCATAAAAACAAAACATAAACAAAATAATGTTAGTAATTAAAACAATTAAATCAATAACAAACGGTAAAATGAAATAAAATAAGATAAAAAATATGACATTAAAATGACAATGGAATTAATATGTTAACAATAAAAATGCATAATAAAAATGCATTGTAAATGACAAATTAACTAAATGACGTGAATGAAATAAAATACAACATGTTAATTAAACAATACATAAAAATATGAACATGATGAAAATAAACAAGTAATTGAATAAACAATAAATATAACATGTAACAATGATAAAAGAGTGGTAAAAATTAATAAATAAAAGAATAATGAAAACAATTAAGATAATGACATGATTAATTAATGTGCTCATAATTAACATAACCCATTTTCATGGCAAAAATATTAGTGAAAATAAATTAATTAATTAATTACGTGCTAAAAATAATGAGGAATCAAAACAAAATAAATTATTTACATGTTAGGAATTAAAAAAAAATCAATGTTCACATGAATAAGGATAAAATCATATATAAACATATTAAATAAAACAAATATAACAATAATAGAATAAACAAATAAATGGAAACAATAAGTAAATTAATGAAAACAATAAAATATACATGAATAAATTAGAAGTAAACAAAATAAAAGAAAATAAAAATCAAGCCCGGAATATTTACCCTCAGAATTTTGGATTTGATAAAGGTAAAATTATGATTTTCTTGGAAAATTGCTTGAAAAATAATTTAGCAATAAAATTAATTACTTTTGTTTATGGAGGAAACAAAGAAATTAATTTGTATTCTTAAGAATAAAAAATTGATTTGTAAGTGAAAAACAATTCTTTGTGTTTATGAAAAACAAAGAAATTGATTTAGAATAATTAAGAATTGAAAATTGATTTTCCAATCTCAATTAAACCTTATTAATTAAAAGAGAAATCAGGAAATTGTTGAAAAGAAAATAAATCAAAGAAGAAAGAATGCAGAAAAAAATTCTGATGTGAAAAAATAATAATGGAGAAAGAATGCAGAAAATTCTGATGAAAAAATAATAATGGAGCCAAAAGGATTAATTGGAGTATTTAAGAATTGAAAATTGATTTTTCAATCTCAATTAAACCTTATTAATTGAAAGAGAAAATGTGAAATTTTTGTTCAAGGGAAAAAATAGAAGAAGAAGGAAGAAATCTGAAATTTCAGGTCTCAAGAATAAAGTGGAGACTCCCCCTAGGTTTTTCCAATCATTAAGAATATATAGGATAAAAGAAAGTTTCCCTAATTCAATTAGGGAAAGCAATTTTATTTTAACACAAATTCCTTTATTTTTTGTGATAAAATCAAGTTTAATTAATTAATTATCAAAAATAATATTTTAGAATTTTATTTGGACTAAAAAACCTTGATTTAGGGTGAAAAAACCCAGAAAAAAGGGGTAAAAAATCGTAAAATAGCTGTTTTAGGCCCTTTAGCGATGCCAGGGGGAAGGGACGCCCGCCGCTATTGAGAGACGGGCGTCGCACGCAGCAACGCTGCGCAATTCCGCCCGCTGAGCCGTGAAAACTGCGCGCACTTTTAGTGACATGCAGCATAGGCAACGCTGCGCGTCGCCTTTTCGAGCCCGGCGCGCTGGGTGCCAATGCGCCCGACACTCGCGATCCGAATTTTTTAAAAAAATTTTAAATTGACTAAAAACACTATTATTTTAAGCTCCATTTTTCAAAATTAATTTTTAAAATATTTTTTTATTATTTTCCAATTTTTCACTCTAAAATGCAATTTTTCAAGGGAATCATCACTTCTAACCCTTTTGTCCTTGACAAGACATCTTATTATCATTGGGTAACTTCGATCTAGGCTGACTCAGGACCCGGTGTCTACATTCATATCTTTTAAAGACAATGAAATATCAGGATAACATTCAAAAGAGATTGGTTCTTGACAAAGGTTTGCCTCTACTGACGCTATCATAGAATCCTAAAAGTTTAACCATTTAGCATCACTCAAGACACAAAGTATTGAAGTGTTTAAGCCATCTTTGGTTAAAGGTTTAATTCCTACCTGGACAAGACCTATATGAATATAGTTGTATTTCCTGTCTTGGTATTTTTGCAAAGTTTTTTGAGAAAGAAGTTTGATGGTTTCAAATGGTTTTGAAATTTGTACATCCCTTTCTTCTATTTTAATAACATAGTCAGTTTTAAATAGGTTTTAAAACAGACCAGTTTTATAAACTTGGTCTTTTTAATTTTCGAAATTTCCCAGTTGTTTAAAGATTTTTGAAAATTCTCAATAGTGATTTCTTCACTATTGATCGAACATTTTAAACTTGATTCCGTGGAATCTGAAGCAAGAAAACTTGAAAGAGAAGTGGATCTACAAAATAAATTATTCATAATTTTAAAAATTTAATTAATTTTTGAAAAATGTATTTTCTTACCTGGATAACTATGCCCTGGAACGTTACTGCCCTAAACGCCTACTAATAGCTCAAACGGGACTTACTGCCTCGCATCTAACCTTACCCAGATAATATTTTATTTTTTCAATAAACAATTAAATTTACCAAATTATAAATTATCAAATTTATATAAACACTCCCCCCATATATATATATATATATGTTGCAATGTTGTATCGTAGTTATATTAAGGTTATGAGTATGCATTAAGTATCTGTCTATGATCTGTGTTTATGCATTCATCATGTGTGCATGGTTTCGATGACTGCTGTGAGTAGTCATCTATTTCATGCTAATTCCCCACTAAGCTTTACGCCTAGCATAAGTTTTCTATTTATGTAGGTACCGAAGATAAAGCTAGTGCCAAGAACATCTTGCATTAGCCAAGGCCAACACACTCGTAAAAGAATTCATATGTAGGATTCACTTTTGATATAAGCTTTGTATCTAATATCTTTTTGCTTGTAATTATATATATTAATATTGTATCTAAACTTATATGATACTGAAATATCTTTTAGTAATGTAAATTAATATGACTTCTGTTAAAGCTATTTGTATAGTTTAAAGAAATGATAAAATTTTATATCTCTAACTATTGGACTTGTGCTTTACTCTGCTACACTCTCTTATTCTCCGAAAGGGGTATAAGAGGTGTTACTGGTATAAACTTCTAGTAAAGTTTAGGTTCATTTTAGTAGGAAAAACTCAAGTTTCAGGTCAAAATAACAGAGGTCACACGGCGGTCAGGAAAACCTGACAGCTATATAAGGTGTCTAAAATCAAAAATTCCAGTCCAAAACTATTTTATATAGTGGTTAGGATATGTCAAATGGCGGTTAGGAATTCCTAATAGTTGTGTGGCATGCAGGATATTCAAACCTTCAGTCTATAATCGTTTTACACGGCAAGCAAGTGCAACTTACATGGCGGTTAGGAATTCTTAATAACCATATGGGTTGCACAAAATGTAAATTTTTAGTCCAAAATCATTTTACAGGGTGGTTAGAGGCATGTTACATGACAGGCAGGAGTTCCTAATAGCTATTGTGCTAAATCCGCAAGCGGACGGTTTATCGATTATAGTACTTAAGATATCGTTCCCACGAGGAAAGTATGTTGATTATTACTTACTATTACTACTTGATTTTATCTTGTTTACAATGTTCAATATTTTAAAGATTAATTCTATACTACTAGTGTAATGCAAAGTACTTATACCTAATTAATAATGATCAAAGAAGATAATGTAAATGATGAAGAAATAATAATTACGAAACTTGATTCCACCTTTCAAATATAACTGTAATCTTATAAGCAAGCCAAATTGCAATAATATTCTAGTCCACTCTCTCGACATGGACTAGAGTGCCTAAAACATGCAATTACAATGTTAATCCTCAATTTTCATTGATGAACTAATTAATTCCAATTATATGTTCTAAGATTAGTTACCAATTTATAGCAATTATCTTAACATACTAATCTCTTAAGCAATGTTTTGATAATGAATCTCTATTAATTGTAAGGTAAAGTGAATCTCTCAACTCTACTTTAACTTATAATGATCATGCAATAATACCAATAGACAATTCTGCATTAAAAGACTATTAACAATAATGAAAATAGAAATAACAATAATAACATTCAAGTTTCCTAAAGACAATTCATTTAATTACAGAGAAGAAAGAAATAAATAAATATAAAGTAGAAAGAAATCTCTCAATCCTTTCCCAAACACTTAAAGGAAGTCTTCTTCTCTTTTTGTCTTCTTCTTCAAAAGATAGAAACTAACTTAAGAATTTTAACTACTGAAAATTGTTCTTCTAAAACTTACAAAAAATACTTAGTTAAAATTCCACATATCTAAATTTACAACTGAATTTAATATATATAATATTCCAAAGTTCATTTCCTTTGATATGCCTCTTCAAAAGGTTGCAAAGCTTGGCAAAAAGACTTCGCTTTTCACATGGCTTTTCAAAATAACTGACCCAACAGCTCTCTCTGTCGCGCTCGCAACGTCTGTCACACTCGCTACAGGACACGAACTCCTCTTCCTTGGTTTTCTTCAGCTATGTTGACTACTGTAGACACCGGGTCCCGAGCCGGTCCAAGATCAGGATTACCCAATGATGAAAATAAAAACCGATTCATCAACAAAATAGTGAGGATCGATCGTCTCCTTCTAAAAATTATCTTTTCGAAAATAAAAAAAAAATATATATATATTAAAAAATTAAAAATAAAAAAGTAAGGTTGGAAGTTTTAATTTTATGTCAAAAAGTTTTTATTTAAAAAATAAAAAAGAAAAAAAGAAAAAAAATTTGGCCACTCATGGTCGCGGGCGCGCCTTGCACGTGAGGTGCAGCCACAGGCCCACCCAGCGCCCCTTCTCACGTGCCTAGCTGTGACGCGCCGAACCCCGAGCACCCTGAATGACCTGCTTTTAGGTTATTCGAGAGAGGTTCATAAAAACTTGTAAGGATTTACAAAGGCGTCTATTTTGGGCAACAAGGAGGTGTTTTGGTGTTGCCACCCAATAAAATATTGGGAAAGGTCGTCTAGCCTCACTGAGCCTGAGGTAGCGCATGTGTGTCTATTTTGGGTAATCATAGCTATTGTGGACGCCTCCTTCCAATAGAACACTGAAAGGATCATCTAATCCCGTGAAACCTAAGACGATGCATATATGTTTATTTTGGGCAAGCCATAAATATTTTGGACACCTCCTTCCAATAAAATACTGGAAAGATCATCTAATCTCGTGGAGCCAAAGACAATGCAAATTGGGCCTATTTTGGGCAACAAGAGATATTTTGGAGACCCCACCCCAATAGGACATTGAGATGGTCCTCTAACCTCGTTCAACTTAAGATTAGAGATGGTTCGGGACTTCCCATTTATTCATACCTTGATTAATTATAATTGAGTTTTGAATTTAAGATTTTGTCCCTTTTCTCATTCATTTATAATTAGAGCGCATATCAATCATATAATAAAAACGATAAATAAAAACAAGATAAGAAAAGGTAAAAAAATACAATAAATTACAATAAACTAGGGGCGGAATACAACCTCCAATGTAAATGAAATGTAAATCATACATGAAACGAGGCATTTATTATGGATGAGGACATTGGTCCTCGCATGCATCCTTACAGAAAATAATTTTAAATTGATAATTTATTTGGATGAAAAAATAAGGATATTGGTGTCATTTTATTAGAAAACCCAAATTTGTTTATAAAAATATTTTTGTGTGATTTTTAATTAAGCGTGCATAAAATAAATAATTTTATTACTAATTACATGAGAAACGAATTAAATAAAGACAAATAAAAAAAAATAATACAAATAACACAAAAATGGTAAATCAACAAAATCCCCGCATCTCCTCCTCGCGTGCAAATGTGCTCAAACATGACGAAAATAAGTATTGAAACAAAAATAAACAAAAAATTAAAGTTAGTAATTAAATCAAGAAAATCAATTAAATACATAAAACAATAAATAACAAATTAAAATAGATAAAAAAAACCGCATTATGGGTGATAAATAAATTAAATGACATATTAAAACAAATAGATTAACATATTAATAGATTAATACATAAAAATATGAAATAATGATGATGATGATGATGATGATGATGATGATGATGATGATTATGATGATGATGATGATGATGATAATAATAATAATAATAATAATAATAATAATAATAATAATAATAATAATCAAGTAAAAGTAAAAGAATAATAAAAAAGTAAAATGATCTTAAATCTATATCTAAAATTACATAAAATAAACAAATAAATAATAGATAAAAAAAAATCTACATGATGGCTAATTAAATATGAACAAAAAATAAATAAAAGAAAATAAAAAAAGAAATCGAGTCTAGAATATTTACTCTCAAATTTTGGATTTGGTAG
Source organism: Excoecaria cochinchinensis (assembly GCA_947683425.1). Lineage (NCBI taxonomy): Eukaryota > Viridiplantae > Streptophyta > Magnoliopsida > Malpighiales > Euphorbiaceae > Excoecaria > Excoecaria cochinchinensis. The sequence goes on along the minus strand of CANTUQ010000055.1, from coordinate 23,946,230 downwards.
AATAGGTGAAGATGATTGATTTTTCTTATTTTGATTCACAAAATAATAGATAAAAAATAATCTAAAAACTTTTCTCTAAAAAATTGTAAAAATCTTATTTTTACGAAATCAAATAAAAATTTAATTGCAAAAACAAACAATTATTCTCTTTGTTTCAAAATCAATTTTTCATCCAAAAAAATCAATGCAAGTCTTTGGAAGAAACCAATTGAAGACAAAAAAAGATTAAAAAAATAAAAAGTAAGAAAATTGGATTTTTAAGAACAAATAACTATTTTCTTTGTCTCAAAATCAATTATTCTTCAATAAAATTCAATCTAAATTGTTTAGAAGAAATTTTATTGAAGTAAAAAGAAGAAAAATAATTGAAGAAAAAGAAAAATTGCAAAAAATCTAGAAGAGAGAAGAAAAAATGCCTCAAAAGAAATTCTCCATTTTTCTTCTCGTAATTTCTATTTATATTAATAAAAATGGAAAACCTATTAAGTTAAGGAAGAAAATTGAATATTTATTAAAATTCCATTAATTTGGGTTCAAAAAGGAAATTATCATTAAAAATCTCATAAAAAAGGTGAAAAGTAAAAAAAAATCAAGAAAAAACGGAAAGAGGGGCAAAAATCTGGCCGCCCAAGGCGTCCGATGGGCGTCGGGCGCACGCGCCCAGTGCACAGCAGCACAGAGCGATGCCCCGCGTAGGCTAGCAATGCTGCCCCCCGCGCGGGGCGCCCATTGCACACGGTACGCTGGCCCTACCACGCGCGAGGGCTGCCGCAAATGCCGATTTTTTTTTTTTTAAAAATAACAATTTTTACTACAACATTATAATTTTCAAACTCCATTTTTCAAATTTAATTTTTAATACATTTTTTTCATATTTTTTATTTTTTATTTAAAAATGCAAATTTGACAAGAAAATCATCATTTTCAACCTTTTTGCCTGTGAACAGACATCAAATCATCATTGGGTAACTCTTATCTAGGATGACTCAAGACCCAGTGTCTACACCAGCGCCCCTTTTGCCGCATTTTTCGCCAAAAATTAGGTTTTGGGGTATTTAACCCATTTTTTAAGTGTTTTTTATTTTTAAAAGTATTTTTCTAATTAAATCAGGGTTTTTCTTGATGAGGGGTATAAATAGAACATTTTAGAGAGAGAAAAGGGGATTTTTTAGGGGGGAGAGCTTGGAGAGGCCATTTTTTAGAGCAAAAAAATTTCTTTCTTCATCTTTCTTGATTTTTCTTAGATCTAGAAAAAAATTTTGTGAGGTTGGATTAACTTAAGGAAGGAAAATTATTTTTCTTAGCTTGGATTTTCTCATCAAACATAAAAAATCAATTTTTTGAGTTTTTTTGTGTTCTTGATGTTGATAAATCTTTTTGATTTTATTTTTTAATCTTGACAATGAAAAAATAGATTGAGACACCTTGCTTCCAAATCATCAAATCTGAAGGCAAACATTTATGGATCTTTTTATTTTTGCTATCTCATTTTATTTTATTTTATTTATTTAATTTATTTTATTTTTTGTCTAAATATTATTATTTTCTACTACATGTTTATTTACCTACATCATTTTCATTTATTTAATTTTATTGGTTTATTATTATTATTATTATTATTATTATTATTATTATTATTATTATTGTTGTTGTTGTTGTTGTTGTTAATGTTATCATTATTATTGTAGTATTGTTATTATTATTATTATTATTATTATTATTATTGATGAGAAAAAATTATAGCAAATATAATTTAAGGAGGTAACATTCATAAATGGTACCTACCTCTTGTCACGCAGAAACTCGTTGTGGAAGCGTCTACAAGGATCCCGTTTAATTTTTGTCACTGACCTGTCTTTTATCCACATGTGGGATAACAATAGCTATTCCACAATCTAAAAGCCCCTGAAAGATTAAGACAAAAACAAGCGTCAGTGGGAATGAGTAGACTTGTGGCATATACATTTTTTCGTTACCAAATACTGAGATCTTCCATCTATTTATAGAGATCCTAATAGCTAGAGACATATCTCTATTATAACTCAGACTCTTTCTGAGATAAGATTTGGTAATCTTAATCAGATTGAATTACTTAATTCTATCTGAATTAGACGTTTGTCAAAATTAGAGTCATGGACGTATCCTAACTCTATCATCTCCCACTCACACATAACGGAACGCATTCCAGTCTTAATTTTCAATTATACTGGCAGATAGATTGTGTGACCAGCATACATCGAGAGCACTAGGGCTATACACCTGTTAGAGATATATTGCGTCTCGAAAAATAAGATCTTCATTTTCATGTACACCTAACCCTAGTTTGCCTTCTCACATTCATTGTTTTAACTCATGAACTCATAAAATAATTTTCGTGTTCACTATTATGTTTCTTCTCATAGAAACTATAATAGGCTAGCCAGTGAACCACAAAACCTTATGAAAGTGATCAAAACGCTATCTTCCTCTCTTATTGTATGCTATCCATCATGATTCAACTCGCTTTTCTAGTTAGATCCTCCAGGCCTAAACTTTTCCTTGACCTCTTGGAGACTAACTACGCCAGCCACATCGAACAATACTTCAGGGATAAGTTAAGGGTTCTAAGTGTTGAAATATAAATAGGGTCTCATAATAGGGAAAGTCGAGATCAATTATATTATTAAATTCCCATCCCTTTGGTTACATAAGCACACACGGTATAAAACATGTGTTATGGTGTTCTTTCCTTCCCTTAAAGGAGTGCATGTCTCACATTTTAATAATGTGTGTATATAACACCATACAGAAACGTAAAGTTGCGATGCACCGAAGCACCCAACTTTAGTCCGCTTACTTAAGGACTACTTCTTGTTTTTTTAGACAGAACATGGTAGTTACATATAACTTACCATCGGATTCCATACAATCCTTATTTGGATCTCAATCCAAAGCATACAACTTTATGTATGTCTTTATCTCTCACCTTAACAAGACTCATCTTGTAATTTCTATAAGACGGCTCTTTTAATTTGAATAGGCTCTTAAGCATTCTCATATGTTCAAAAATTGTCTCATCTTAATTTTTGCCAACTCATTGACAAAACTAAGGTAAACACCCTAGTGAGTGGGCTACTTTTCTGTTCGATATGCTCAATCTCATACAAATAACAGTAAATGTTTACACATAAACGTACACACTCATGTATTGCTAATAATGAACTTTGGTTATTATTCACAAATAATAACGTTAAGGGATTATATAAAATATAATAGCACTAATTAAATTCTACGCAAACCTCGAGATCTAATGTGTCTCTCAAAAACATGTCTCTCGTTATAGGTTTACTCAATGGATCTGCATGTAACACCCCAACCCATACGTAGGCGAACCCATCCACAAGGGAGTAGGAAGCCGTACGAGTAGGTGTGTTACCGAACAGAAGCGAGACAAAGCATACTAAAATACGGAAGAATTTAAAACTTGAGAAGTAGATTTGGACATGCATACTTCGCAAACGCGCATACACTAAGCAAAAGCATACAGTTGTGAAAACTTACAAGCATACAATAGAAGTTATTCTCCAAACATCGCTATACAAATATTTACATGGTCCAAAATATTATATAAGTATCTTTACATATTATTACATATACATATTTTACAGAATTACAAAATCCAAAATAAAGAAGCTGGACAAAAACCAAAACTCCTAGCTCCTATGCGGCCGACTCTGCAGATGCGCGACTCGAACAAAAGCAAACCTGCCACCTGCACGGGGAAAAGAACCCGCGCTAAGCGATAACGCTTAGTGGGGAAAGCACAAAATATATAGACGACCATTCACAACGGTCGCCAAGGCATACCACATACACGAAGGTGAATACATAAAATCCTGACAGATAAATATACATGCTTGTATAATATAGCCATGCACTCGAATATTCTTAACCACACTCATACACTCATATTATTAACACACCCAATTGTTTTGCCAAAATCATTATATTTATCCAAACCCAAGAGATGATGTCAAAACACCACACTTCCACTGCGTAAACTTATTACAAATTATCATGCCATGAAACGTAAACACATAATAACATACCGTAATTACTACAATAGCTAATAATAAGGAGCTATATAGCATCGTATTAAATTTGTTACATATGTTGGTTCAAGATCACATTCCTAAGTATACAAATCAGTATACTTAATCTTAGTAATTAACAATACATATTCACGTTTATATATGTAGACTTCAACCATAGTATTCAGTAATTCAGATTCGCATTCACATACATATTAATTTATCTCATTACTATACAGAAGTGTAGTATCCATATTATGTGATACATCGACTTCACATACACATACTATACACAAGACCATTTACAGATAACCACAAAGGTGCAATATACAGGTCAGAGTTACACTTAACCCAATCAGAGATTTATAATCACATTCGAATTCACAACTGGTTCACATGACCGAAATCTTCCACATTCGGATATCATATTCTCATATTCATATCAGATAGAGCAAACGAAATACCTGCTGACTCAAAATAGTGGATAACGAGTACTGAGGGGGAGACCTCATGAGGGAACACATAGCCCGATCTCTGATCGGGGAAACCTCAGAGGGAACACATAATATAATGTACCATACAGGTACAAGTCGAAAGGCAATATTGCATTGCACAGGATCTTAAACAAGATCCATACACATACACATACACATAATAGGGGTTCACGAGGAACCATTCGGGGACCTGATCAGGGTCCAAATCGTTCAAAGGGCGCTGCAGCTACACATACATAGACTCTATTAGGCATGCCTAACTATCCACTAGACTGACTTTCGCAGGTCATGCATCATTCAAATCATGTGTCACATCAGACAATATATAAACATCATCATACTATTCATTTTACAAAGCATATGATATAGTTCCATCAACATACTTTAGCACTATTCAAGGTTCTAAGATTTATCAGAGTCAAATATGGAAATATTATCATGCCAATCGTTAACGTAACACTCAAACTTTGTTTTTAACAATTAAACACTTTTTACAAAAACAGGGTAGGTCACGGTCACAACTAGGTTGGTTGTCACCGTGGCATACCAAAACTTTCGGCAGAAAGCACTCTTGGGGGTACCTCACGGTGGTAACCCATTAGGTTGTCACCGTGACATACCATGAACCCAAAACAGAATGCAAATCTGCGGCAGGTCACGGTGGTAACCACATTCATTGCCACCGTGACATACCAAACCCTCAAAACAGAATGCAAATCTGGGGTAGGTCACGATGGTAACCACATTCATTGCCACCGTGACATACCAAAAACCTCAAAACAGAATGCTATTCTTCACACTTAATCATATCATTCATACAAACTATTTATACATTTACATAAACACTTACTTACCCGGTTTGCCACATTATAGGTCTCTGTTTAAAAGAGAAATTCATAATCTAAAAGCATTAAATCACCTTAATCATTATCATATTACATAGGCACTCAAGTAACCACATGAACCGTTAAAATATCATAAATACCTTGCATATTAACATATTCTAATAACATTTATTACCAATGCATGCATCGTATAATATTGTTAGGCAATTACTTTAATCACGCATTCACTGCCCGTATCCCCTATATACATTTTTCCATTAAATAAACTCAATTCATGATTATGCATACTTGTTCATATCATACACGATCAATACCACAAGCACATCCTGTTCGATAATTAAAAGCATATATATATACATTTAATTTCATTATTAAACTCTTATGCTATAGCTTTAATCACTTACAATTTGGATTAACGACCACCTACATACTCATTTCCTAAGGTTAGAAATGAGTTAGACATGCTATAGGAACTTACCATGAAGTTCGGGTACGTTTCGGGAAGAAAAACACTCAAATTATGCATATTAGGGGGTGGTCACGGTGGTAACCAATTGGTTGTCACCGTGAGGTCCAAAAATGAGCATTCTGCCCTGCATTTTCATAGGTCATGGTGGTAACCATTTTGGTTGCCACCGTGACATACCAAAATATTGCAAAACAGAAGCAAAATTTCGGGACTGGTTCACTCCACAGTTTTGTACAGCCTATATCAAAGTCTAGAACTCATTTTTAGCCAAAACTTCCTTCTTAACAAATGTTCTATAGGATGTTAAATTCCAAATGCAACAAATTACAGGTCAATTGGACATCTATAGATTCAGATATGATCTAAACAACCCACAGTGCTTCTCTGAACCCGTCCAAAGAAGATAGGTCTACTTCTTGACCATTTTTCGGACACTTAGAGTTACAATTAGCTCAAACCTATTTCTAACACATTTGTAGACATATAGCTTATCTTTCTAAAGGTACTGATTTCATATCATTTGGAGTTCTATAACTCCCGAAACAGTGTAATAACCGAAGAAAGGTCCAGTGTATTCTAATCCAGTTTTTCACCAAAAAAACCTATTCACATGCAACAATGAGTCATTTGAGCCAACACTCACTACCATCATCACAAATCATCACAATACACTCAAGAAGCTTGTATCATACATGAATATACCAAAAATTCATATACAGATAAAAGAAAATTCCCAAACCTGATCTCCTTGGCTCCTATTTGCAAACTCCACTTCCACTAGCTTTTTCTTTCCCCTTAGATAATCTAGGAAGCTCCTCTGAACCACAAATCAAACACAACTAGGTTTAATACCAAAATACCACATAATTGAAAATTAAACCTAGAGAAGAAGAAGAGAAGACCTAAGGTACAATTCCTACAAACTCACCCTTGAGTGCAAAAGACACAAACCCAGCTATAACAGTCACCCGAAGAAGAAGGGAAGAGCAGAATTATGTAAGAAAGGAGAAGGAAAGAAGAGGAAGAAGAACAAAAGGCTGCAAATGGCGTGAGGAAGAGGAAAGCAATGGGAAGAGGAAGAAAAGGAAAAAGGTTTACAGCTGTCCTCACTCTCACTCACCCATTAATTCATTCTTATCTCCTAGCCAAGTGTCATTCTCTAATAGGAAATGATCCAACAAGCACCCTACTTCCATACTCTTCCTTACACTCAATTATTATTACTTAATCACACCCTATTCCCTTATCCTTAAACACACACCAATAAAATCTCTTAGCCCTTTAACATCCTACTACTATACACTACTAGCACACCATAACAATTCCTTCACTTGATTTATTTAATTAATTTCTTAGCAAATAAGTCCTTATTTTCTATATTACTCATGCACAGATTACCGAATTACCCTTACTCACTTTAACTGACCAAGCATATTCCGACTAGGCCCAGTTCGGGGTGTGACAAATCTTCCCTCCTAAAAGAATTTCGTCCTCGAAATTCACTTACACCGAAAAAAAATTCCCAGCATTACTTTCCATGTCACCAACAAACTCATACATATTACTCTCAAACTAGTCACTCGCTTACACTTATTGTCATCGCTACACTCTTAAATATCTTTCTTATATTCGAATCAAACACATTCATCAAAACAATCATTACTCAAATGACCGACTGAAATCAAAACCCGAACACTTTACACATAAACCAACTAACTTCGCCAATTGCTACATAAATCCTTCACTACTTAAAAGATGTCCGCCATACTTACGTTTCTCTTTACCATTAACACTCCTATCAAACTTTAAAATCCTTTTTACGGCCCCAAAATACTCTTTCTGTTCAATCTTTAACCAAACACAGAACACTTTCCTAAACGATTGCTGAGTGCGTCATTTTTACCCTTAATTTTAATATCAAATAGTACATATATACCCTGTCAGCTTCCTTTCCATCAAAACACATATGCAAATGCTTATCATGTATGGTTAAAGAAATGATGATGCAACGAGTATGTGATGGTTCATGTATGCAGAATAATGCGGAAGAGATGCAATTGATGCTATAATGATGCATTTTGTCCCATCCCCATGATTCAAGATGCTTTTATTCAAACACTTTTCTGGAGGTAGCCGACAGGTATATAGAGTACTACCAAAACCTTATAGAATCCAAATACTCATCCACTTACTCGATACCTTTCTTTACTGAGGTACACTCTGAACAAAACCTTGAGAAATCCTAGGAGCAGTCAGCCTATCCAAAATTCGAATCAATCCTTGCACTAATATTCTATCATTAGAAACAGGACCGGAATTCTAACCAAAAGGTGCTTAAAAACGAAACACTTTGATCAGAACTAATTGGGTTCACACTTTCTGTCGTCTCATTCACCTTCTCATTCGGGTCAGGCTCCATCTAACATAACACACACAGGACAAGACGCATCTGCATTAGGCCACGACACAAAATCGACTTATCCACCAAAACATGACACATACCAACTAGCATACAAAGACCTGACACTCAAACAAACAAAGACAACCAGAATCGTCAAACCGCGCTCTGATACCACTAAATGTAACACCCCAACCCATACATAGGCGAACCCATCCATAAGGGAGTAGGAAGCCGTACAAGTAGGTGTGTTACCGAACAGAAGCGAGACAAAGCATACTAAAATACGGAAGAATTTAAAACTTGAGAAGTAGATTTGGACATGCATACTTCGCAAACGCGCATACACTAAGCAAAAGCATAGAGTTGTGAAAACTTATAAGCATACAATAGAAGTTATTCTCCAAACATCGCTATACAAATATTTACATGGTCCAGAATATTATATAAGTATCTTTACATATTATTACATATACATATTTTACAGAATTACAAAATCAAAAATAAAGAAGCTGGACAAAAACCAAAACTCCTAGCTCCTATGTGGCTGACTCTGCAGATGCGTGACTCGAACAAAAGCAAACCTGCCACCTGCACGGGGAAAAGAACCCGTGCTAAGCGATAACGCTTAGTGGGGAAAGCACAAAATATATAGACGACCATTCACAACGGTCGCCAAGGCATACCACATACACGAAGGTGAATACATAAAATCCTGACAGATAAATATACATGCTTGTATAATATAGCCATGCACTCGAATATTCTTAACCACACTCATACACTCATATTATTAACACACCCAATTGTTTTGCCAAAATCATTATATTTATCCAAACCCAAGAGATGATGTCAAAACACCACACTTCCACTGCGTAAACTTATTACAAATTATCATGCCATGAAACGTAAACACATAATAACATACCGTAATTACTACAATAGCTAATAATAAGGAGCTATATAGCATCGTATTAAATTTGTTACATATGTTGGTTCAAGATCACATTCCTAAGTATACAAATCAGTATACTTAATCTTAGTAATTAACAATACATATTCACGTTTATATATGTAGACTTCAACCATAGTATTCAGTAATTCAGATTCGCATTCACATACATATTAATTTATCTCATTACTATACAGAAGTGTAGTATCCATATTATGTGATACATCGACTTCACATACACATACTATACACAAGACCATTTACAGATAACCACAAAGGTGCAATATACAGGTCAGAGTTACACTTAACCCAATCAGAGATTTATAATCACATTCGAATTCACAACTGGTTCACATGACCGAAATCTTCCACATTCGGATATCATATTCTCATATTCATATCAGATAGAGCAAACGAAATACCTGCTGACTCAAAATAGTGGATAACGAGTACTTAGGGGGAGACCTCATGAGGGAACACATAGCCCGATCTCTGATCGGGGAAACCTCAGAGGGAACACATAATATAATGTACCATACAGGTACAAGTCGGAAGGCAATATTGCATTTCACAGGATCTTAAACAAGATCCATACACATACACATACACATAATAGGGGTTCACGAGGAACCATTCGGGGACCTGATCAGGGTCCAAATCGTTCAAAGGGCGCTGCAGCTACACATACATAGACTCTATTAGGCATGCCTAACTATCCACTAGACTGACTTTCGCAGGTCATGCATCATTCAAATCATGTGTCACATCAGACAATATATAAACATCATCATACTTTTCATTTTACAAAGCATATGATATAGTTCCATCAACATACTTTAGCACTATTCAAGGTTCTAAGATTTATCAGAGTCAAATATGGAAATATTATCATGCCAATCGTTAACGTAACACTCAAACTTTGTTTTTAACAATTAAACACTTTTTACAAAAACAGGGTAGGTCACGGTCACAACCAGGTTGGTTGTCACCGTGGCATACCAAAACTTTCGGCAGAAAGCACTCTTGGGGGTACCTCACGGTGGTAACCCATTAGGTTGTCACCGTGACATACCATGAACCCAAAATAGAATGCAAATCTGCGGCAGGTCACGGTGGTAACCACATTCATTGCCACCGTGACATACCAAACCCTCAAAACAGAATGCAAATCTGGGGTAGGTCACGGTGGTAACTACATTCATTGCCACCGTGACATACCAAAAACCTCAAAACAGAATGCTATTCTTCACACTTAATCATATCATTCATACAAACTATTTATACATTTACATAAACACTTACTTACCCGGTTTGCCACATTATAGGTCTCTGTTTAAAAGAGAAATTCATAATCTAAAAGCATTAAATCACCTTAATCATTATCATATTACATAGGCACTCAAGTAACCACATGAACCGTTAAAATATCATAAATACCTTGCATATTAACATATTCTAATAACATTTATTACCAATGCATGCATCGTATAATATTGTTAGGCAATTACTTTAATCACGCATTCACTGCCCGTATCCCTTATATACATTTTTCCATTAAATAAACTCAATTCATGATTATGCATACTTGTTCATATCATACACGATCAATACCATAGGCACATCCTGTTCGATAATTAAAAGCATATATATATACAATTAATTTCATTATTAAACTCTTATGCTATAGCTTTAATCACTTACAATTTGGATTAATGACCACCTACATACTCATTTCCTAAGGTTAGAAATGAGTTAGACATGCTATAGGAACTTACCATGAAGTTCGGGTACGTTTTGGGAAGAAAAACACTCAAATTATGCATATTAGGGGGTGGTCATGGTGGTAACCAATTGGTTGTCACCGTGAGGTCAAAAAATGAGCATTCTGCCCTGCATTTTCATAGGTCACGGTGGTAACCATTTTGGTTGCCACCGTGACATACCAAAATATTGCAAAACAGAAGCAAAATTTGGGGACTGGTTCACTCCATAGTTTTGTACTGCCTATATCAAAGTCTAGAACTCATTTTTAGCCAAAACTTCCTTCTTAACAAATGTTCTATAGGATGTTAACTTCCAAATGCAACAAATTACAGGTAAATTGGACATCTATAGATTCAGATATGATCTAAACAACCCACAATGCTTCTCTAAACCCGTCCAAAGAAGATAGGTCTACTTCTTGACCATTTTTCGGACACTTATAATTACAATTAGCTCAAACCTATTTCTAACACATTGTAGACATATATCTTAGATTTCTAAAGGTACTGATTTCATATCATTTGGAGTTCTATAACTCCCGAAACAGTGTAATAACCGAAGAAAGGTCCAGTGTATTCTAATCCAGTTTTTCACCAAAAAAACCTATTCACATGCAACAATGAGTCATTTGAGCCAACACTCACTACCATCATCACAAATCATCACAATATACTCAAGAAGCTTGTATCATACATGAATATACCAAAAATTCATATACAGATAAAAGAAAATTCCCAAACCTGATCTCCTTGGCTCCTATTTGCAAACTACACTTCCACTAGCTTTTTCTTTCTCCTTAGATAATCTAGGAAGCTCCTCTGAACCACAAATCAAACACAACAAGGTTTAATACCAAAATACCACATAATTGAAAATTAAACCTAGAGAAGAAGAAGAGAAGACCTAAGGTACAATTCCTACAAACTCACCCTCGAGTGCAAAAGACACAAACCCAGCTATAACAGTCACCCGAAGAAGAAGGGAAGAGCAGAATTATGTAAGAAAGGAGAAGGAAAGAAGAGGAAGAAGAACAAAAGGCTGCAAATGGCGTGAGGAAGAGGAAAGCAACGGGAAGAGGAAGAAAAGGAAAAAGGTTTACAGCTGTCCTCACTCTCACTCACCCATTAATTCATTCTTATCTCCTAGCCAAGTGTCATTCTCTAATAGGAAATGATCCAACAAGCACCCTACTTCCATACTCTTCCTTACACTCAATTATTATTACTTAATCACACCCTATTCCCTTATCCTTAAACACACACCAATAAAATCTCTTAGCCCATTAACATCCTACTACTATACACTACTAGCACACCATAATAATTACTTCACTTGATTTATTTAATTAATTTCTTAGCAAATAAGTCCTTATTTTCTATATTACTCATGTACAGATTACCGAATTACCCTTACTCACTTTGACTGACCAAGCATATTCCGACTAGGCCCAGTTCGGGGTGTGACACTGCATGCGTAGAAACGTACTGTAAGTTCACTTCTCCTCGTGCAATAATATCTCCCGTATAAAGATACTTAATGTTGATATGCTTAGCTCTACTATAAGCTATCAACGACTGACTGTCACTATTACCTCTGAGGTAGTTACTCTTAACTGGCTCACAAACCATTTTAGCCAAACTATCTCTTATACTGCAGTTAATGAAGCGTCAAATTTAGCTTCCATTGTTGATAAGGCTACACAGGTTTATTTCTTTTTACTCCACAAGATGGCACTCTTGCCCAACAAGAATATAAACTTGAGGTGGATTTCCCCTCATCCACATCTCTTTCCCAATCAATGTTTCTTTATTCTCTCATTTGCAGATCCCTTTCTTAATAATAGAGAGAATAATCTGCTGTACTTTTAAGGTATCTAAGTATCTTTTTAATTACTTCCAATGTGCTTTGCTTGGGTTAGATTTATTTCTATTTACTATGCCCACTGCATAAAATATATAATGTTTTGTACACAACATCGTGTACATAAGACTACCAATGCTACTGGCATATAGAATGTTCCTCATACGTTCTTTTTGCTGGCATCTTGGGACATACATCTTTGCTAAGAAACTGATTCTTGGCAATGGGGTTATTTATGAGTTTGTAGTTTTGCATATTAAATCGTTCGAGATTTTTGTTGATATATTTCTCTAGAGAAACAGACAACAATATTCTCAAACAATCACTTGAAATCTTAACTTCAAGAATATAACATGCTTGACCTATATCCTTTATATTAAAGTTGGATAATAACCAATCTTTGATTTCATTTACGTACCCTTTGTTATTTTCAGCTTTAAACATGTCGTCTACAACCAATGTCAAAATGACAAATTTACTTTCAGAGCTTTTACTGTAAACACAATGATCTTCATCAATCATGTTGAACCCATTCGACATGATTTGTATGATGAAGTCTCAAGTACCATTGTATTGAAGACTGTTTAAGGCCATACATTGAACTCATCAATCAGCAAACCTTATGTTTACTACCTTTTTTGATGAAACCTATAGGTTGTTCCATCCAATTCTCCATTGAGAAAAGCAGTCTTCCCATCCATTTGATGAAACTCTAGGTCCAAACTCGCCACTATGGCCAGAATCAACCTTATGGACATAAATCTTACAACATATGAGAAAGTGTACTCATAGTCAATCTCTTTCGATTGTGTAAACCCCTTAGCGACTAGCCGAGTCTTGTATCTTTTGATACTTCTCTCAGCCTTTTGCCTCACTTTGAAAATCCATTTATTCCCAATTTGTGTCCTTCCACTAGATTAACCAGTTCTCAAACATGGTTTTGATCTCATGGTTGCCATTTTTTTCTTCCATTGCTTTCATTTATTTTTCCTTAGATGGGCATGAAAAAGCCTTTTGAATATTTTTATGCTCTTTCTTATCTTGTGGGATAACCAAAAGGGCTTCGTTCAAGCCTTCGATTTTAAATCGTCGGCATGGAACACTTATCCTTTTAGATTTTTGCATTTCTAAATCTTGATAAACATGTCTCATATATTTATCGTGATTCACAATGCTCCCACTGGGACCATGTTCCATACTCCCACTAGAGTCAGGAATACCATATTCTTTACTCCCACTAGAATCAAGAATACTCCCACTAGAATCAGGTCTCAAACATTAGGATCGCTTAGAGGATGAGGGTCTTAACCTTCTTCCTCTAAATCCCTCCCACTCGGATGGATTGATCCTAATTGTTCCTCTTCCTGAGATTAATTGAAAGTGAAATCTTAATTCACTTCGTCCAACTTTGAAAATTCATCCTCTGAAGAATATGACGTCTAGTGATTCAAATTATATCATTATGCCATTTTCTTGGTTATCCATGAAAATGTATCCTTTTGATACTTCAAAATATCTCACAGAGATACTCTTTTCACCTCTTGGTCTCAAATTTACCAAATTGAGGTATGATGGATGCAAGCATTACAACCCAAAAGTTGTAAATGGCTTAAGTCAACTTGTCGACCAGTCAATAGCTCATAAGTTGTGAAAGTGACAGATTCAGAGGGCACTCGGTTTAGAACATATGTGGCAGTCAATAAAGTATCTCCCTAATAGGAGATGGACAAATTTGCATTTACCATCATAGATCTACCCATATATAGGACAGTCTTATTTCTCCTTTCCTCAACACCATTTTGTTGTGGATTTCTAGGAATGAAAATTGATGTTCAATCCTTTTTCATCACATGAAGCTTTAAATTTATCTGTGAGATATAACTGACCTCTGTCAGTTCTTAAAGCTTTGATCCTTTTGTCTAATTGATTCTCATCTAAGTTCATATAATACTTGAAGCAACTCAATGCTTCTGACTTGTGAGAAATAAAATAGACATGACCACACCTAGTACAGTCATATATAAATGTGATAAAATAGTAGGCCTCATGCCTTGTCCTCTCATTTATTTGACCGCATACGTCATAATGAACTAACTACAATGGAAATTTGGCTCTAGTACCTTTTTCGAATGATTTTCTCTCTAATTTTTCGTTTTAGGTAGTACTCACGTGTGGGCAATTCAACCTTATTTAAATCGCCTACTAAACCTTCTTTGACTAACCGACTCATTCAGTCTTGTCCAATATGGTTCAATGTAGCATGCCATAATTTTACATTATTCTCATAACAATGTGAAAAATAAGAAATTTAAAGAAAAATTAGTTTTATTTAAATAGTCATGGTGCACTTCCATAACAATTAAATCGTTCAGTACACAACCAGAACCATAATAGAAATCATTCAAGCATAAGTGTACACTGTCATCCTCAAAATATAAATTGAAAATAAATTTCAATAAGATAAGAATAGAACCTAAATTTCATAACAAAGACATCTCTATCTCTTATTATATGGTCCATTGGTTCTGAATTTATCACCCACAAAGGATGGGATTCAGAACTGGATACATAAATTTCACTCACTTTTAAGTCAAATAGTGTATCTTTTTGGACATAATGCAGTCTCTTGCATAGTGTCCTTTTTATAGGCAATTGAAATATTTTACTCTTGAAACGTTTACCTCCTTTTTGCCTTTGGACCTTTAGTGATTCCGTTTTCCTTTTGCTTTTCAGGCTCTCAAGCCTTTTCCTTATCCCTACTTTTAAAGCTTCTTTCGTTGTTCTAGTTAGAACTCATTCTACTTGAACAGGACTGTGCCACATGCACTATGGCATTAACCTTAATCGCTGCCAAACAGTCCCTTTTAAGCTCCAAATGATAAATAACACCCTTCTATGTTGCCCATATGAATTATTTGCATCTTCATATGCTCTTAACTCTTGGGAAAGGAATGGATAACAGTTTGGACTTACTGCTCGTCAGTCAACTTATGACCAAATTCACTAAGCTCACTTATTCTTTTCCATCTTTCTTATATGTTTTCGCATCGAATAATCATACTTTTTCTGATATGTATCAAATTTGATCATTGATGATCGAAACTTAGTCAGAGACACACCTCTGAACTTTTCCTGCAAAGCGATCCACAGACCCATTGTATTTTGATACTTGCGAAATTGCTTAATGAGGTCATCATCCTTTTGCACTTAGCAAGATGATGTGAGCAGTGGAATTCTTATTTTTTCATGCCACATAGGCATCTCAGTCCTGCATATGCTAGGCTATAGTGCCATTCTCAGGTTCAGTCATAACCGAACTTGAGGGTTCAAGAGCCTCTCACTCTTCAAGCACATACTGGATCTTCATATTCCAGATTTCATAATTGTCAGCATTTAGTTTCGTATCTTTATTAAGCTTGGTGACAATTGACTTGGAAGCAGCATCCATTAGGATCCTCTGATCTCCAATGGAATAATATTGCATATTTTTAAAGGAGATAAGGCAGTTCATGCAATTTACTATGCATCCGAAATAATAACTTAGTAAAATTTTTTATTAGGCTCAAATTCGAAAAGGCTACATATAGTATCCAATTACCCTCTAAGTCATAATGTCCAACTTTACAGGTTAAAATTTCATGCAAAGTAAATCTAAATTATTGGATTATTAAGTTCTCAAACTTATGAGGGGATTTTTATTAAGCCTCTACTTAATAAACATGCAATCATTTTACTCATAAAATATTGCAGGGCAATTAACAACGAAAATAAACACATTTATTATAAAGTTAAATGCCATCGTTTTAAATAAACACAATTATTTAACAAATAAATAAAATCCAATAATCCCAAAAATAAGATACTCATGTCAAATATCAATAGTAAACATAAATCCTATTTAACAAAACTCAAATTGACACTTATGTCAACTATTCTAGAAGTCCAAATTTCATAAAATCATTTCAGCTATTAAGATTATTTCTTTGATTGACTTCATCAATTCATCACACAACTCATAAGTCTATTGATGATGCCATGACGGTGCACACTCCGTCCATTTCATAATACCATCACAGATTTTTTAGTGCTGCTTCTTAACACTTCCCTTTTGGCAACTCGAACCAAAATTTCATTTTCATACTCAAACCACCATTCCAAATGCACTCTTGCATTTGTTCTCACACATGCATTTTATGATGCACTATTACATCAATATCATCAACTCAAATCTTCCTTTGCATTCTCATGTTGCATATTGATTACACTCTTGCATTTTTTTAAAGCTACTTATGCGTAATATAAGGAAGACTTACTGCCCTTATTCAACATTTCTATAACATATTACAAAACATTTTATACACTTATGTATAAACTCACATGATTGAAACACATTTCAATCAATAAGTAAGGACAAAAGCTCAAAAGTTTTTCAAAATATTTTTAAAAATTTCCAAAAGCAGAAAACACATTTTCTACATTTTTAATATTATTTTTCAAATCTTAAAAATAAAAAACAATTTTCTTGTCATTTAAAAATTTAACTAAAAAATTAGAAATAATTTGAAAATTTTATTTGATAAAAATCGAAGGTGAAATGGTGGTCGGAGGACACCGCACACACGCGCCGACGAAAGGAGAGCAGATGCGCCTTATGCGCAACACGCGCCATTACACGCGTCCTTCCACTTCAACTGCCATGTGTCCGTATACCATTAGTCCACGTGTCATGACAAGACACGTGTCAGGACCCTATTGGTCCACCTGTTGCACACGTGGCATCGGGGTGACACATCACCCATGACGCCTGTTGGACACGTGGCACAGTCCCATTGGTCCACATGTCAATGATGCCATCTCATCACTGACACATGGCTTGACATGTGGCATGTCCTCAGTTGTGCACGTGTCTGCCCCTGGTTAGTCCATGTGTCACCGATTGACATGTCATCGCCATATGGCGTAGCCATCGCTGCCCACGTATCGATCTCCCATTGGGCCACGTGTTTTCAGTGATGCATCACTAGAGACACATGGCGACGCGCATGTGAACCACCACTCACGCGCACGCGCCAGTCATATGTGGTGCATATTGTGTACGTGCCACCTTCTTAGCGAATTCTGGAGCTCCGGTTTCGACCGGTTGGGGGTTTTTGGGGCCTGTGATTCCAATGGTAAGGTCAAAAATAAAAAATTATGACTTCTAGTCTTGAGTTTTCAACACTCATATTCATCCCCTCGATTCGCAGTGTACACATACACAATTTTTGAGCTGCAATATATACACATGTAACACCCCGATGCCCCCTTTGGAAGGATACCAAAGTGCTACCCGACACTCACTTAGAAACATACATCTCAGCGGAAGCATACAACAACAATGATAGAAAATCATATATCATATATCAAAATATAAATATACATCATCAAATATATACATCACTGTAACCAAAAAGAATTTCATATTTATATAACAAAAATGATATACAAAAAGAATACAGGAGGAGTACAAAATAAAATAAAACTCTACTCCTAGTGGTCAACCCTGCAGATGCACGACTCGAGTGGAACCAAAAACCTGCCACCTACACGGGAAAATAACCCGTGCTAAGCGATAATGCTTAGTGGGGAGGAACAAAGACAATAGAGCACTATATAATACTATCATGCAAAAACATATGTAAATAAGTATCAACAGACTGAATTGTCTAAGTAACAGAACCAGAGATACATGAATCATAATCACTATAAGAAAATAGAGCTTAATAACAGTATACTTAAAACAATTACACTTACTGAAATCCCTCAATAATCATAACACTTCGCTAAGCAAAAATGCTAAACACTTCATACAGTAGCCTGAATTTCAGTGGTGGTGGATACGGGAACACTACACTACAAGGGACACTGCGAACAGTATCAAGAGTGGAGACCGAGGCTTCAACACCAACACTAATCACTTGACCCTAAGCGCGGTCATCACAAAGCCCAAACAGGGGCAACGTAGGCAGCTGCACTCACTATCCCTTTATAAGCATGCTTATCTATTTACTATTATGACACTTCAGGCTCAACTCACTCACTCGAAGCATATAACTTGACAGTACCAAAATCACAAGTCAAAACACTATCACATCATCAATTATTGATACAAAAGCTAGAACAATATTATCATTAAGGCGTAAGCAAAACCATGTACCATGTAATAGTGCGAAACCATGCAAAGTGGGGCAAGAAGAATCAATTCAGAAAATAGGGCAAGAAAGAAGGGCCTCTGTCGCGATCGTGACAGAGCACAGGGTGCCCCGTCGCACGCTCACATGAAGGCATGCTTATGACGAAGCACAGCTCGGCAGACACTCACTTTACCTAGCTCTGTCACGCTCGTAATAGAGACCGGGCACTTCCCCTTCGCGTCCACGCTCGGAGGCATGCTCGCGCTGGGGCTCATCTTAGCGAAGCTCGGCCTACCGAGCTCTCTATTACGCTTGTGACTTACGTCGTACTCATGACAGAAGTCTCCTCAGCAACAAAAAGGCCATTTCGCAGCGCGACAGAGATGAAAATTACCCAGAATCTGTACTTCCCTGCACTTCTTCCCATCTCAACTAATACTCAAATCCACTCAATCATGTACTAGCACTTACCTCAACACTTTGTTACATACCAAGTCATGCTTATCATCAATATATACTCAATTTATACTAATTTAAACAAGAAATAACAATTAAATCACAAGAGCATGCAAACCAAAATTACACTAACTCCTGCTATTTACTACCAAAACTTTATATGCAAATCACTATAACTTGAATCATGCCAAACCAACGATCCAACTCAATCAAATACATGCATTTACACATAATTTAACACTCAAGATCACTAGCAAATTTAAAGCATAACACATAGATGATCCGAAAAGAGAAGAGGGCAAAACACTCCCAAACCTCAAAATGAAGCTTCAATCCGTCCACTTCAAAATCCCACTTTCTCTTTTCCTTTACTCTTCCTTCTTTCCTCCGATTCTTGCACAAAACCTAGCCAAAATACACACTTAAATCAAACCAAACATTAACCCTTCCAAACTAGAAAACAAATTAAAAGAAGAAGAAGAAGAAACCCAAATCAAAACCCAAGCACTCAACTCTTCAAAACCCAGCTCAAAACTTCAGAAATCCTACTCAAATTTTGAGGAAATTAGACTAGGAAGGAGTGGAGAGCAGAAAATTTAGGTAAAGAAAAAGAGGGAGAGAACGAAAGGAGCAAGAGAAGAAAGGATAGCTTCCACGGGAAGCAAGTAATTTTTGCATTTCCCTCTCTCTTCCCTTCACTTCCCTTTCTTTTCCTCATTAATTGCCCTCAACTACCATGCCTTGTGTCACACTCCAATGGTCCCAAGAGTCAACTATCTTGACTTTACACTACTCTATCTTGGCACAATGCACAACACTCACCTAAATAAAATCTTCACTTAACACTTTAATTAATCTTGCCATTTATCCTCAATTACTCAAATTTCCACATGCATAAATTACTGAAATGCCCCTAATTTTTTCAAATTAGCATGCAAATTCCGACTAGTCCCTTTTTAAGTCGTTACAATCACTCCCCCTTTAGAAATTTTGTCCTCGAAATTTCCCCGCTAATCACATATATCCAACAACCCAAAAACCGAACATATATAAAAGCTTAACAATACAAACTTACCGGAAGGACCTGCGGGTTCCACTACATCTTCTCCTATCATCGCATACAATCGCGGTTGCACATACACTTCTTCAGTTGGCGATTTTTGCACCAATTCCGATAGCACCAGAGAAGGTCTTCCACTACCTCTGCGACTTTTGTTCCCTCTCGATCTCTGCTCACTTAGTCTACTTTCCGGCTGATCTTTAAGCTCTCTTCTTTCCGGGCAATTTGCTAAGAAATTCCCTTTGCTTCCACATTTGAAGCACGCTCCAAAGATCCTTCTACACTCACCCCAATGGCATTTCTGACAATGCTCGCACTCCGGAATCACACTTTCCTTACTAGAGGGTAGCGCTACACTCCCAACTTCCGAATGCACTGGAACCGAACCTTTCGCTGCTTGGCCACTCGGAACTCCTCTTGACTTCTTACAACTCCCAAGTCCGGGAGGCTCTTCTCTTCTGCTCAATCCTCTGCTTGATCAACTCAGATTCTTCTAACTTAATCACTCCCGCAACTAACTCGTAGTAGTTGACCGGTTGCATGACCGCCATGGCCGACATCAGTCCTCGAATCACTTCCCTCAATCCGTCCTCGAAGTGTCGGCACTTAAACTCTTCTGTCAAAAGCAACTCAGGCACATACATGCTCAACCGGCTGAACTCCTTCTCGTATTCACTCACTATCATACCCCACTATTTTAAACTGATGAACTTCTTCCACTTTGCTTCCCGATATGCCTTCATCACACATTTTTGTTCAAACTCTTGCTTGAAGAACTCCCATGTCAACTCAACTGGTCGTTGAGGGTTACGAAGCACAAGCTTCCACCAATAGTACGCTGGCCCTTGTAGTAGCGACACTACACAAGATACCCTCTGATTTGCGGGACAGTTAATCTCTTGTAAAATCTGATCTACTCTCTCAATCTAAAACTCGGCCACATCCGATTGGTCCAATGAAGTCCCATGAAAATCTTTCGCTCCTCTCTTTCTCAATAACTCAGTAGAATCCTTAGGATCGGTCAGCTTATCCACTAACTGAAACAAACCTTGCACTAAGGCCGAATTCTCAAATCCCATACCAGGCATATCATGATGCTCATCATGCTGATGTTGCGGAGCAGGGTCCTCAACTCTAACCCTATTAACACAGCCCGTTGTCTCACCCACATTCTCACTTGGATCAGACTCCTTCTAGACACTATACAAGACACATCTGCATTAGGCCACGATAAAAAACTGACTCGCATGTAAAGACTCCATACTCAAACATTCAAAACAACCAGAACCACCTAAACCAGTGCTTTGATACCACTAAATGTAACACCCCAATAACCCCGTTGGAAGGATACCGGAGTGCTACCCGACACTCACTCAGAAATATACGTCTCAGC
This sequence comes from Excoecaria cochinchinensis, assembly GCA_947683425.1. Taxonomy (NCBI): domain Eukaryota; kingdom Viridiplantae; phylum Streptophyta; class Magnoliopsida; order Malpighiales; family Euphorbiaceae; genus Excoecaria; species Excoecaria cochinchinensis. The sequence continues at coordinate 23,924,296 of CANTUQ010000055.1, read as the reverse complement.
GGAAGCATATAACAACAATGATAGAAAATCATATATCATATATCAAAATATAATTATACATCATCAAATACATACATCACTGTACCCAAAAAGAATTTCATATTCACATAACAAAAATGATATACAAAAAGAATACAGGAGGAGTACAAAATAAAATAAAACTCTACTCCTAGTGGCCAACCCTGCAGATGTACGACTCGAGCGGAACCAAAAACCTGCCACCTACACGGGAAAATAACCCGTGTTAAGCAATAACGCTTAGTGGGAACGAACAAAGATAACAGAGCACTATACAATAATATCATGCAAAAACATATGTAAATAAGCACCAACAGACTGAATTCTCTAAGTAATAGAACCAGAGATATATGAATTATAATCACTATAAGAAAACAGAGCTTAATAACAGTATACATAAAACAATTACACTTACTGAAATCCCTCAATAATCATAACACTTCGCTAGGCAAAAATGCTAAGCACTTCATACAGTAGCCTGAATTTCAGTGGTGGTGGATACGGGAACACTACACTACAGGGGGCACTACGAACAGTGCCAAGAGTGGAGATCTAAGCCTCAACACTAACACTAATCTCTAGACCCTAAGCGGGGTCATCGCAAAGCCCAAATGGGGCAACATAAGCAGCTGCACTCACTATCCCTTTATAAGCATGCTTATCTATCCACTACTATGACACTTCAGGCTCAACTCACTCACTCGAAGCATATCACTTGGCAGTAGCAAAATCACAAGTCAAAACACTATCACATCATCAATTATTAATACAAAAGCTAGAACAATAATATAATTAAGGCATAAGCAAAACCATGTACCATGCAATAGTGTGAAACCATGCAAAGTGGGGCAAGAAGAATCAATTCACAAAATAGGGCAGGCAAGATGGGCCTTTGTCGCGATCGCGACGTGCGTTGCACTCGCGATAGACCACAGGGTACCCAGTCGTGCACTTGCGACAAAGCACGGCTAGGCAGACACTCACTTTACGGAGCTCCGTCGCGCTCACGACAGAGACCAAGTACTTCCCCTTCGCGTTCGCGCTCACGCTGGGGCTCAGCTTACCAAAGCTCGGCCTACCGAGCTCTCTGTCGCGCTCACGATAGAGGGCTCCTCAGCAATAAAAAGGCCTTTTTGCATTCTGTCACGCTCATGACAGAGATGAAAATTACCTAGAATCTGTACTTCACTGCACTTCTTCCCATCTCAACCAATGCTCAAATCCACTCAATCATGCACTAGCACTTAGCTCAACATTCAATTGCATACCAAGTCATACTTATCATCAATATATACTCAATTTATATTAATTTAAATAAGAAATCACAATTAAATTAGAAGAGAATGCAAACCAAAATTACACTAACTCCTGCTATTTCACTTCCAAAACTTTATATGCAAATCACTACAAATTGAATCATGCCAAACCAACGATCCAACTCAATCAAATAAATGCATTTACACATAATTTAACACTCAAGATCACCAACAAATTTAAAGCATAACACACAGATGATCCGAAAAGAAAAGAGGGCAAAACACTCCCAAACCTCAAAATGAAACTTCAATCCGTCCACTTCAAAATCCCACTTTCTCTTTTCCTTTGCTCTTCCTTCTTTCCTCCGATTCTTGCACAAAACCCAGCAAAAATACACACTGGAATCAAACCAAACATGAACCCTTCAAAACCAGAAAACAAAGTAAAAGAAGAAGAAGAAGAAGAAACTCAAATCAAAACCCAAGCACTCACCTCTTCAAAACCCAGCTCAAAACTTCTGAAATCCTACTCAAATCTTGAGAAAATCACACAAGGAAGGAGTGGAGAGTAGAAAATTGAGGTAAAGAAAAAGAGGGAGAGAACGGAAAGAGCAAGAGAAGAAAGGGTAGCTTCCACGAGAAGCAAGTAATTTCTGCATTTCCCTCTCTCTTCCCTTCACTTCCTTTTCTTTTCCTCATTAATTGCCCTCAACTATCATGCTATGTGTCACACTCAAATGGTTCCAAGAGTCAAATATCTTGACTTTACACTACTCTCCCTTGGCATAATACACAACACTCACCTAAATAAAATCTTCGCTTAACACTTTAATTAATCTTGCCATTTATCCTCAATTACTCAAATTCCGACTAGGCACTTTTTGAGTCGTTACAACACATATATATTATTAACACAAAAAAAAATTATTATCTTTCATGCATCCTAGATCTACCAATTTTACACATAAAATTTTAGATCATTTTTAGCCACATGCCAAGATCCGAAAACAATGGCTTTGATACCAATGATGAGAAAAAATTATGGCAAATATAATTTAAGGAGGTAATATTAACAATAGTACCTACCTCTTGTAGTGCAGAAACTCATTGCGGAAGCGTCTACAAGGATCCCGTTTGTTTTTGGTCACTGACCTGGCTTTTATCCACATGCGGGATAACAGCAGCTATTTCACAATCTAAAAGTCCCTGAAAGATTAAGACAAAAACAAGCATCAGTGGGAACGAATAGCCTAACGGCATATACGTTTTCTCGTTACCAAATACTGAGATCTTTCATCTATTTATAGAGATCCTAATAGCTAGAGACCTATCTCTAGTATAACTCAGACTCTTTCTGAGATAGGATTTGGTAATCTTAATCAGATTAAATTACTTAATTATATCTGAATTGGACCTTTGTCCAAATTAGAGTCATGGGCATATCTTAACTCTATCAATTATTATTATTATTATTATTATTATTATTATTATTATTATTATTATTATTATTATTATTATTATTATTATTATTATTATTATTATTATTATTATTATTATCATTATTATCATTGTTATTGTTACTATTATTTGTTTATCGTTATTATTATTATTGTCATTATTATTATTATTATTATTATTATTATTATTATTATTATTATTATTATTATTATTATTATTATTATTATTATTATTATTATTATCATTTCTGTTATTATCATTAGTGTTATTATTATTATTATTATTATTGTTGTTGTTGTTGTTGTTGTTACTGTTGTTGTTGTTATTGTTGTTGTTGTTATTGTTGCTGTTGCTATTGTCGTTATTGTTGTTATTGTTGTTATTAATGTTTGTTGCTATTATTATTATTGTCATTATTATGTTTGCATGGCTAGTTTTGTGGAGCTTCTTAATTCCTTTTGTATATATGTTAATTAATTCTATATTTCCCTTATTTTCATTATTATTTAGTTGATTTTAGAATTATTGCTAATATTTTTATTGTTGTTTTTTTTTATTGGGGCTTAAAATGTGATCTTGCTTATGCGAGCATTTTCGTGACAAAACGAAGGGGTCATGATGCGTAGGAGGATACATCACTTGGGTGAGACCTTACCTACCTCTTATTTATGTGATTGTATTTATTCACAAATCAAGTATTTTTATTTTATACGTGTGTAAGATAAAAAATCACGAAAAATATTTTTATAACAAAATCGAGATTTTTACTAATAATTTAGGACCAATGTCCTTGATTTTAGCCAAGGAATACAAAATTTCATGAATTAAAATGAAGAGTTAAACTTTCTAAAAATTGGATCACTCATCCCAAATTTTCAAGCCAATAGCCAAAATAACTCTTCGATCCCTCTTTAAGTGAGTATGAAGGAACCAATGTTTCTAAACCGAATAAATATCCCGATTTATACATGTCTCCTCTTTTGTTTAATTTTGCGTATTTATTTAGATTTATGTTATATATCTTGTAAGCCCTTATAATTAATTATTTTTGGGACAATTTTATTAAGCTTTCTTTCATTTGGGAATTTTATTATATCCCAATTTCCATCTTAATTTTGTTTAGCTTTTCTTTTCATTTGGGGGATTGTATTTGTCCCAATTTCTCCTTTGTAAATAGTGTGGCTTTGTGTATTTACCGCTTTCTTTACAACTTTCATTTATCACTTTCTTGATGCTTAAAATGCGCTTTTTAATAAATTACATTAATTGCGTGAGAGGAGAGATGGAATTTTCTAATCTAAAAATCCCACTTATAATTAATCAAGATAAAAATAAGAGTGTAGTTCCATACCACTCTCTGGTTTAGACCATAGAGGTTAGATGACCTTTCCCAATTTCTTATAAATTGGGTGGAGACTCCAAAACACCTCAAAAGTGCCTAAAGGTTTCATGAGGCTAGATAAACTTTCCCAATGTTCTATTGGGTGGGGATTCCAAAATGCCTCATGTTACCCAAGATCAAATGACACGAACCATTCCCTCGAGCCCTAAAATTGGGCCATTCAAGGACCATTTTGGTTCGGCGCACGTCATAGTGGAGACTCTACTAGGGACTTTGTGATTTTTGTAATAACCCAAAATGTACCCTAGAAGGATTTGGGCATATTGAGGATAAATGGTAACCAAAGTTATACAAGTTGAAGTGTTAGATACGCCAAATAGTCAATTTAAGAATTAACGTAAAAGTTTTGGCAAGTGCGGCAAATTGTAAAATTGTGAAGTATGGAATTAGGACTTGATGGAAAGGATAAAATTAATTAAGTGGGCCAATCTGAAGAATTAGTAAGTTATATGTCTCAAATTATAAGGATATAAGTATTGAGGGATTGAAAAGAGAATTTGATAAAATTCTCAAGGTTGGACCAATAGCATGGTGACATGTGGCAAGGAGATTAGAGGAGGTATAAAAGAAGAGAGAGAAGGAGAGAGAGGGCATAAAATCTGCTCTCCCCTCTCCCGTTCTCCCCGTTCTTGCCCTCAACCTCTTATTCTTCTTTCACTTCTTGCTTTAATTCCATTTGCTCTCTCTTAGATCAAAGCCCAAGATTTGAGTGATGAAGTTTGCTAGTTTAAGAGATTTAAGTGAAGAATTTGTAATGGAAAGGTAAGTTTAAGTTTTGATTTCTCTTATTCCTTTGTTAGTTTTCAACCTAGGTTAATGTTTTGTATATGTGTTTGTGTAATTGATGAGGATCTTGGATGAGTTTGGAAGTAAGATAGATCAGCTGAAGAAGCTATTAGGAGCAAAGGAGATGAGGTTTGGGATTTGTTATTTTATTTTGGATTTTGATTTGATGTTCTAGAAATTTATGTGGATAAAGTTATTTGAGTATGTTTAAATGCTATGGGTTTTGACTCACTTGTGTTAAAATGCTATGAATGTGGTATAATGGATCAAAATATGTAACTGATTGAAGGTTGGAAGTAAATTTCTGGTTGGAAGTTAAATGAGGGATTTTGATTATGTTAATTGCATGAGTAAATTGTGATAGCGGTAGAAAAGTTGAGTTTGGAATTGTTTATGAAGTTTTGTATAGACAATGTGAGTAGTACATTTGTAATACTTTGTTAATTTTGAGGTATGATAAAGTTTAGTTGAGATTTGGGTTAATATTGGTTGATGTTCTGGGTTTGGGATGATCTACACGGCGGTATAAAATGGGCATACCACCGTGTGATCGTATTCTATTCTTCAGTTTCCTTGTCCGTGATTTTACACAGCGGTAAGGACTTTGCATACCGCCGTGTAAAGTCGTTATGCTTTGAATGATTTCTGTGTTTTGCATTTTACACAGGGGTAAGGAATTTCCATACCGCTGTGTAATTGCTCTCTGGACATGCTTAATTCTTAGCTTGGCATGATTTCTTTAGCTCCCTCACGAGTCATGAAGGCTGGCACGACTCGTGAAGCCCCCTCACGAGTCATGAAGGCTGGCACGATTCGTGAAGCTCCCTTATGAGTTGTGAGGGCTGGCACGACTCGTGCATCTAGTGTCACGAGTCGTGACATCATGCACGAGTCTACCTGCCCTATTTTCTGAAATGATTTTTTCTTTCTGGTTTTGCTCTGCATGGTTTCTCACTTGCGTTGTGTATCTATGTGACTTAGAATATGAATTGTTCTAATGTTTCTATACATGCTCCTATGTATGGTAATAATTGAAATACGTGAAGTTTAATAAAAACGAATGTATATGTGTAAAGAAATGTCAATGTATTCGTTAAGTGTAAACGAGTGCACGATGCCTAATAACATGCATATGTTTATTATGTTCATATGAATTTATAACCTGTGAAAGAATACATGATTAGTTTGGAAATATGATAAGTGCGATTTGTGCTAATGATATGCATGTTTATGAATGTATGAACTCACTTGAAAATAAAGAAATGTTATAAGTATTATATGACAAAGTTAAAATGTATAGCCTGCATAAGTCAATCCATTGATAGATATGCATGCCTATAGAGTTTAGTTGCTGCAGCCCCTCTATTCTGAACCCTGATCAGGTCCCCATTTTGATCCTCGCGATCCTCAATGTGTACGGATCTTATTTAAGATCCCCTAATGTGAAAACATTTTTTTATGAGAAAATAAAGATATTGCTTTTCGATTGTACCCTCGGGTACCCCAATGTGTTCTGTTCACTCGTTCATCCACCCCTTTGACTTAGCAGGCAATTAAAGAGTAAAAGAATGTGAACAAATTGATAAGTCCTTTGATGTTTGTCAAAAAGATATGTGAATGAGCATTGAATGTGTTTGTTGATATATATATGTATATCATCTGAGCTTGTACTTTACGCACTCATATGTTCTAGATCCTTTATGGACACCATGTGGAATTGTGTGGTATCTTCGGGTACCTGAATGCTTTTGTATCTAAATCTAATGTCAGTAAAATGAAAGGACATGTAACAGATAATGGTTGTTCTAATAGGTGTGTATGAATGAATATTGACTATATAAGCATTCGCATGTGGAAATGCCTGTTACTAATCGGTTTAAAAGTTATGAGTATTCATTGTATAAATGAATCCTTTGTAAAGAATTGTTTAAGTAATTGATATGCGTAATTAATATAATCGACTATTCAGTAAATGAACTTTATGTATGTATATATATATATATATATATATATATATTCGTTTATATGTTTGCAATGAGAATACATGTATGTTATATATTATTTGCCTACTGGATCGTAGCCAAGTTATCTACTGTAAGTATATTGGTAAGGAATTTATGTGCATTTTTTGTTGGTGCCCATGAGTACAATAATGATGTGCATATATTAGTTAAGGGAAATAAAGTAGTATGCATGATATAGATAACTGGACTTAGGGAATGAGTTAGGATTAATTTTGGAATATGTGTGTATAAAGGTTTCCTGTAAAACTACATGGTTCTGATTCCCAATAATAGGGATACGTAAGAAGCTTGGGATAATTATTTAAAGCCCGAACCAAATCTGAAATTTGAGGTGTTTTGTTTAGTTTGAACAAATGAAATGTTTTGACTTAAGTATCAATACCATAATCTGCATGATTTTGGAAATATTTGTAATAATGGGGATTTCTAAGACTTTGTGTTTCGACTATCAAAATGTATTTTGGTAACCTATGAGGTATAACTAATTATATGGTTAATTAAGTGAATAAAATAAATGATTGGTACGTTTAATGTATTTGTGGTTAAAAGTAATAAAGTAATTTCTATCTGTGGTGAACGAGATGTATATGTGTATGGATTTGCTTAAGTTTTTGGATGAAAATAATGATATGAATTTGAGATAATGTTAGCCAGTATTGCTTTATGCTTATGTATATATACTGCTTATGCATGTGTTTGTATTATCAACCACTGTGAGTGGTTGGTTATTATTTGTTTAGCCCCACTAAGCGTTATCACTTAGTAAGGGGGTGTTTCTCCATGCAGGTTAGGAGATTGAAGTTTAGTTCGTACGGTCCACTGTGACTTTGGCCAACAAGTTGGTAGAAGTTTATAGGAAGTGTTATTGATTTTCGGGATGTAATTAAGTTTTATAAATTAGCATTTGTTATGAGTTGTGATATTCTTTAGTGCGGATAATGGTGTGTGGGTGATATAAGTTTGGGATGTGTGTGTCGTTGAGGTCATAATTTTAGGAATTTTATTATTTTGTTTTTCATTATTGTTAAGTATGTATTTTGATCCGGTAGCAACCTCCACTCACCGTAGCACTCTGTCTTCGTTTTCCTTCGGTATGCTATGTGTGGGAGTTGGGGGTGTTACAACTTTGCTCTGAAAGTGTCTTGGTTAAAATGTATAATTGAGTTCTTAAAACCCAAAATTCTATCTCTTTTCAAAAATTGCATTGCATCAAGCTAGAGCCTTAGAATTACGCTAGTTGGTACCCTCTTTTTACCCCGGTGCGTTCCCAAAGCATGACCTTATATTCACTCAATGTAGGGAAGTGTTAAGGATAATCATCAGCCCAAGCCTAGTATCTTTTTGTATATAAAATAGAGACCTGATCGGTCATTATACTCGTGATGAGCTAGACCCATTGGTAGGGACCATGCTTAGGTAGCCATAAAGTAGCATTACCTTGACTAAAGCTCATGTAATTGCAATAGATACTTCCCCTAGGTGAGATGAACCATAATACAATGCTTGTCAAGTAAGCCATCATGTATTGAACAAAATTAAACAAATTAAGTGGACTTACATCAAAGGCTTTCATGCCCTGGTGGGGTTACCTTAATTTGATTGAAGTGTTTAAATACGTAATGGCCAAACTCATACGTAGGTGCATTCTGAGAGATATTATACTGCCAGCTTTTTTCCATGCACTGTGCGCGTTCATAGGATCCCCTGTTGACCCATGGATTAAGCCCACCTAGGAAGAGACAAATTGACCTCGTGTGCAGGAGTCACAAGGTTGGTTGGATTTACTTGCCTGCATATGGTTATGAATGTTGCATAACACGCGATCATGCATTATATATGTCATTCATGCATCATTCTAACAATTTGAATCTTTCAGCCATTATAGATTCCTCTAAGTGGACTAGAGGTTCTGACAGTCGGCTAGTATGGACAAACTTGCTCTTTGAATTGCCGGAATTAGTGTTTGATTAGGATTCTAAGTCACTTTCAACGACTAGTGAATCATCTTTAGAATCATCAATGGTAAAAAAAATTGGAGCTCTAACCACTCAAGAGCTTTCCAAGAGACTAGAGGATTTTAAGCGGACGATATTAGAGATGATGGGCACCATGGCCAAAAGGATTGCTCCTCCTGCTGCTGCACAACCACCTGTCGCTCCACAACCATCGGTAGTCCCTCCTCGGGGGCAAGTTGAACCGCCTCTTGGTGAAGAGGTCCCCATTGTGGGTAATGTTGTTCACTAACCTATCAATGAGCACAAAGCTGCTGCGCCATTTGAGCCAAGAAGGGCAAGGATCCTTAATCCTGATGAGGATTTCGTGATGAAGGATGAGGTTGAGGCACTAATAGCCCATCAAGTTGTGAGAGGTAGAGTACCCAAGGTGAAAGATGAGGGTATGAGAGGAATGAGGCAGCAGATTGAGGCGATCACTCGCTTGTTATCAGTTGGGAAGGGAATTAACCCTGAGGATAGAGATTTGGGGGATGAAGAGCTGCTACCCCAAAGGTTTAAGATGCCTGAACTGCTGAAGTTCGATGGTACTTCGGACCCATCTGCACATATTAAGCTCTATACCCTAGTGATGAAGGGCACAGGGTTGACCAAGAAATAGAAGGTGGAATATTTCTACCTTGGTTTGATGGGTCCGGCAGTAGTCTTGTATCACAGGTTGGACAGGAGGTGCAAGGAGGATTGAGAACTTTTGACTGAAGAGTTCATGAAGCTGTACGACTGTAGCACTAGAATGGAAGTCACCTTAAAGGACCTTAAGCTTTTACAGCAAAGGAGTGACGAGTCATTCTATGAATACCTCACCAGATGGAGGAATAGGGTGATGGAGATGAAGCGAAAGCCTGATTAGGCTATTCATCAGGAACTCCTACCCTTACTTGAGAGACTTGCTTAGCTTTAAGGGGCTTAGAGATTGGGAGTCACTTAAGGACATTGCTGTAGAGGCTGAGGAGGCTTACCTAGAAAATAAAGCAAGCAAAAATAACTTTGCTGGAAAACTTTTGGGAATCAGTCAAGGTACAGATTAGACGGTGCTGGAAGCAATAATGGTAGAAATGGTAAGACGGCCGAGGTTTCAGCTCCCGAAGTGGGAGAAGGCCATAGGCACTTTTCTAATTTTGGCTGCTCTCTATACTGGGTGTTGGAGAGATTAATGAAGGAGGGCAAGCTGCAACCATTGCAATCCAGGCCAGCTATGAATCAGGGACAGCCAGGGCACAGAGGTGATTAGTACTGCGCCTACCATCAGCACGCTGGGCACCTGACAGATTATTGTCAGACTTTGAGGAACAAGATCCAAGATCTTATCGACTCTAAATAGATCATAGATCCTAAGAAGAGAGAGAAAAGAAGAAGAAGAAGGCAGGCTATAATGCAGTCCCCCCATCATGTATATGATCAGGTCTGGTCTACCCGAGTGGCATGATTTGTAAGAGCCATATGGAGATGAGTACGTCGCTATCACCCATAGGGAGGCGAGTGAAGAAGGGATTCCCATGGTGGCGGTAAATTATTGATCCACTAGTGAGAGTGGAGAAAAAGATAACTGTTTTAGATGCTTTGTTCTTTTTATTCCAAGAACTTGTTATGACAATGTTTGCAATTTCAATAAGATGAACAATTTTGCTTGTTTGTATGGTATTTCTAATGATTTCATTTCACATGATTATGATGCATTCATTTTTTGACATTAAGTCAACTAATATGACTGTATTTATTCTCGGGACTTTAAATAAAATCATGATAGCATCTGATATAATCCCTGAAGAGAGAAAAATTCTGAGAGAATCTCAAATAAAAAAAAAAAGGCTTTGCCTTGACTTGGAATGACATGTTGACAATTGACAAGGACATTATTGGGACAACACTGCATCAACATGCCAACATGATGCCAAGCAAAATTTCAAAAGCCATTTTTTTGCCTCCTCAGAGTCTAGGATGCATATGATGCAGCCCAACAAAATCAAACTCCAATCATTAAAGGGCTATATCAGAAGCTAGACAGATGAAACTCTGCACCTTCATAAGAAATTTATAACTCATTAGAACCAAGCCTTATAATTCCTTTCCTCCCAACCATTTAAGATGTGTACCCCAAAGCCAATCAAAATTGACCTTTAACCATCTGGGACCAAGATGAGTAAAGCATTACCTTTACCAAAAAACAACAAAAAAAAAAAAAACAAAAAAAAAACACAGTTTTGCCCTAAATGACCTGAGGCTAACTTGTAACCCAATCTCAACGATTAAAGTGTACATCAGAAATTGAGCCACCAAAGCCGACAAAAAGATGATACAGACTTTCATGGTCAAGATTCAAGTGAAGAAACTCACTACCTTAACCAGTGTGCACAAGAGCCAAGGTGAAACTTTTGATGTAAAAAAAAAGAAGAAGAAGGAGCACTGTCAAAAGGAGCAGTCATCCCGATTGACAATGATGGAAGTAAGTCCGAAGGAGAAAATAGACACTGACAAACTGAATGAGGTCCCATGGCAAATGCTATAAAAAAAAGGGAGAAATAATAAATCCCCTGCGGGTTGAAAATCGAAAAAAGGTGACCTTGTTAAATTTGGGTGCCCTACCAGGATAAAAAAAAAAAGAGAGAGAGCATCCTAGGTAAAAATTAAGGGCTGAGAGAAAATCTTCAATCACGAAAACCCGAGAGGGCTGATTGATAATAGGAGTGTGATGCTTTCAGGATTTATCCCGAGATTAGATGAGGTCTTGTATTTTTTGAGTTGATGCCAAATAAAGATCATGTGTTATGAAATCAAATTGAAGCATATGCAATGGTGTGATCAGAGCAGTTCATTTTGCATACTCAAAGTTGTCTAGTTCCAGTATAAAAGTAGCACATTATTACTACCTACCCTCTACTACTCTCACAACTCAGATGCTTCGGTCGATTCATCCTACTATCAAATGTAAAGCCAATTCTACAGCACCATCATGAAAAGAATCAAGCTCATACAACTACGATCTAGGATGTAAGCACATGCTAATCACCCTCGAAGAATCTCTAGTAACAACTTCAACCTCTCTTACAATCTGCAAAAAAAAAAAATTAGAGAGAGAAGGCCGTTAGAGATGAAAACCATAACTGGCTCTCTAAGCAAAATTTAGGCAAAAGGATAGGGTGAAAATGTAACTCTCCCCGACACCCTCGTTGGAAGGATGCCGATGCGCTACCGACACTCACTCACAACAAACATACATACATGAGCGAAAGCATACACTATACACAAGAATAGAAAATTAACATATCATAATTAATAATATATAATATAATATAATATAATTACATCATCCAAAATTACATCTGAGATCTTCATTCAAAATACATATACTGAAATTCATATATATACAATAACAAAATGATATATAAAAAAAAAGGATACAGGAGGAGTACAAAATAAACAAAAACTCTACTTCTATGTGGCCGACCTGCAAATGTGCGACTCGCGTGAACCCAAAATCCTGCCACCTACACGGGAAAAGAACCCATGCTAAGCGATAAAGTTTAGAGGGGAGGAACAATAAAAAAGGGACACTAAACAATATATAGATAACATCATGCTGAAACCGGTTAATACACACTACTTCCAGGATCACTAATATTAGCAGTAACCAATGTGCACATAGCATAATCACTATACATTCATAAAATTCACTTAGTATCACTAGGCACGATTCAATATACTAGTAACCAATACATACGAATTCATGCATAAATATAGATATGAATACATCAACTCACTAAATTGGTAGACTATCGAGAATCAGAGATATCAGAAGCATGTTCACTAAATCAAGATCACTCAACATACATAACACTTCACTGATCAAAATACCGAGCATCATATCAAAGAAGCCTGAATTTAAATTGTTGTGGATACGGGAACACTACACTACTGGAGACCGAAGCCTCAATAGCATCACTAATCAAAACCGAAGACTGAAGTCTCAACAGTATCACTAATCAAAATTGGAGAGTGAAGTCTCAACAGTATCACTAAGACCCTATAAGCGGGGTCATCGCTAAGGCCCAAACGGGGCTAATATAGGCAGTTGCACTCATTATCCCTTTATAATCATGCTTATCTATCCACTACTATGACTCTTCAGGCTTAACATAAAAACTCTATACACTTTATCATATACATTACATCACTTAAGAATTAAATCATGATTCAATCATATATAATAAATATCACATAATATGCCACACTCAACAAATAAAAAGCATGTATACACTTAGTCCTATTATTAAACTCTTATGTGATAGTATCAATTACCATAATATTTAATTGTCAACCATATATTTATTTTTCTCAAAACTCTAAACAAGTGGTGAATAAGTTTTAGACCGTTCCAACGAAGTTCGGATGCATTTTGGAAGCAAAACATACCAAAATACCAAACCTAAAGGAGGGTAAGGAAGGGCAAGGGTACATGTCAATGATGGGGTTCAAAAAAAGAGGAAACACCTTGTACAACTAGGTTCTGTCGCGCTCGCGATAGAAGCCTCCTTCACAAGCTCCATGAAAGGCAGACTATCAGGATAGTTTCTCACTCCGACATTGCATCGCTTAAACCAACCCCTAAAACTCATTTTTAGGCAAAACTTCATTCTTCACAATTGATCCTTAGAATGATAAGAATAAAATGGGACAAATTATAGGTCATTTAGACATGTATAACTTTAGATATGAGCTAAACAACCTATACTGTTCAAGTAACCCGACCAAAACAGAGATACTACGGTTTTCGAAACTTTTCAGGATCATAGATCAAGAATTTGCCCACGGTCATTTCTGATACTTTTATATAAATGGAAGTCACGGTTCTAATGGCACAATAATCACTCAATTTAGAGTCCTAAAACTCTACTTATGACAAAAACATTACACAGAGGTCAGATGAAAATTGAACAGAATTTGCTAAAATCATACCTTATCATCTCAGCTATATGACAACCCATCTAACATTATCATCACACATGCATTTACTCAAAAAAATTACATACAATTTTCATAATTTACAAGACACAAACACATACACATTAAATCCAAAATGAGAACTAGGGCAATAGATTTCCAACTGAACATAATAAAAAAATCACTCCCAAACTTGGCAAAATGCAGCTTCAAATCGGGCCCCGCAAGATCCCACTTTCTCTTTCCCTTTGCTCTTCTTTCTCTCCTCCGATTCTTGCACAAAACCCAGCTAAAACACACTTAATTAAAGCAAGCAATAATTGTTCAAAACCCAGAAAAATAGAGGAAGAGGAGAAGGAGAAGAACCCACTACAAAACCAGAGCACTTACCTCTTCAAAACTTAGCCCAAACTCAGAAAATCCAACTCAAACCTTGAAGATTCACGTTAGGGCAACAAGGGAAAGCAGAAAAATGAAAGAAAAGAGAAGAAGAGGGAAAGAGGGAAAACATGAACTGTAGAGAGGAAGCAGAATTTCTGCTTTCTTGTTTCCATCTCTCCTCCCCTCCCTCCTCATTAATGCTCTCACCCACCAAGTCCTATGTGGCATGCTCCTATTGGACCAAATATTCCAACTCTTTGACTTTACACTTCACTCCTTACAAATCTCTTTCTTAATCCATGGCAAACTACATTTCACTCACTAATAAAATTCTTCCTTCTAAACTTTAATAATTCTTGCAATTGGGTCCTTAATTAACCAAATCCCACATGCATAATTACCGAATTACCCTTAATTTCTCGACTTAGCATGCAAATTCCGACTAGGGCACAATTAGGTTGTTACAATCACTCCCCCTTAAGAAATTTCGTCCTCGAAATTTCCCCGCTAATCATTTACATCCAAACAATCCAAACCGAAAATAAACAGAACATAAGAAAATGACTTACCGGAAGGCCCTGCTGGTTCAGCCGCATCTTCTACAATCGTCGTATACACTCGCGGACGTACATACTCTCCTTCAGCTAGAATCTTTCATACGGATTCTGATGGCGCTTGTGAAGGTCTTCCGACTAGTCTAATGGTAGTGGGATTCTATGAATTAAGGACTTATTCCCTACATTCTTGGTTTGAATCCCACGAAAGGCAAAAATGCACAAGGGGAGGTGTAAAGATCGTGAGTGCAACACGGTGGCTAGTGAACGACGTGCTGGGAAGGCTCGACGGGATATGTTCTGGAGATAGCTGTGACGCGCGACGAACCCAATAAGGGCCCTCGCTGGAACCCGCTTTTAGGATTTGAGGGATTGGTTCACATCTTTTGATCATGGGCGCCATGAGACATCTTGGATGCTTCCTTCCCAATAGAACATTGAAAAGGAACATCTAGCCCCATGGCACCTTTGGGCACCTTTGAGGTATTTTGGAGTCGCCACCCAATTTATAAGAAACTGGGAAACGTCTCTAACCTCTTATCGGTCTAGACCAGAGATTTGTGTTCGGAACTCCCCTCATATTCATGCTTTGGTTAATTATAGATGAGCTTTTAACTTCCTAAAATTCTACCTCTCATCTCACACAATCAATGCATTTAAATTAAAAGCACATTAAAAGCACGTAAAGAAAATAAATAAAAGCGATAAAGAAAGCGGTAAATGAAGTAACTAAGGAAAGCAGTAAACACACAAGCACACAATTACACGAGAAATAGGGGCGGAATACAATGCCTAAATTAAATAGTATTGGCCCGAAATTATTTACAGGGGCCCAAAAAGAAATGAACTTAAACTTGAAAACAATCAAACAAAATCAAATACAAGGAAAACATATATAAATCGGGATATTCATTTCGAGTTGGAACATTGGTTCCTTCGTGCTTGTTTGAAGGTTTAGGAACACTGGTTCCTTCGTGTTTATTTAAAGAGGGTTCGAAGAGTTATTTTGATCATTGGATTAAAAGCCGGGATGAGTGATCCCACTTTGGAGAAAAAGAAACTCTTCGTTTTATTGTGTCATTTTACATTCTTTGGCTAAAAGGAGGCACATTAGTCCCAATTTTATTAGTAAAAATTCCAATTTAATTATATAAATATTTTTGTGATTTTTTATCTCACGCGTGCATAAATAAAATAATTATTTTACAAGTAAGCACAACAAAAAGGAGGGAAATAAGGAAGGTCTCACCAAACTGACGTGTTCCTCTACGCGTCGTGACCCATCCGGGGAGCCACGGGGACACCCACATAATGCAACTCAAAGTAAATATCAGACAGAAAATAATATAAAAAATTTTAGTAATAATCCCAAACAAATTAATCGGACAAATGCAAGATGTAACAATAATAATAATAATAATAATAATAATAATAATAATAATAATAATAATAAACAATAATAAGCATAAAATAAATAAACATAGAATGATAATAAATAGAATGATGATAATAATGATATTAATGATTATAAATATTAAAGTCAAAGAATAATAATAATAATAATAATAACAAGAATAGGCCAAGTTGCCAACAAACACGCATATAATAATAATAATAATAATAATAATAATAATAATAATAATAATAATAATAATAATAATAATAATAATAATAATAATAATAAAGGAAGAAGAAGACTATCGGCAAACAAATAAAAATGAAGCTAAAATCTCAAGGATTAAACCAAAACTCATAAGAAAATCAAAGAAATAGCTACATAAACATGTTAACAGTGGCAAAATATAAGGAAAATATTGAACAATAGACATGGTATTCATAGCAAGAGGCAAAAATACTAATAGCAATAAATAATATACAGGAGGAAATAAATGAATGAAAATGGTTCCAAGTGTTTACCCTCAGAATTTATAAATCGGAAAATAGGATGCCTTGATCCGTCTTCCTTGTCGAAATTTATTGTGATGAACACAAGAAAATAACTTGAAAAAATATTTTTGGAGGATGATTGAGCACAGGAAATTAATTTTCCAAACTCAAAATCATCCGAGAATTAGATGTTCTTTAAGAGAAAAGGAAAAAAGAAGAAGAAAATTAAAGCTTTGAATTTTTAGGATTTTTCTAAAAAAGCTACGGCTACCCCTTATTTCTCGAGAGAAAGCTATCTCTTTTTCTGTGTAAAAATGCAGCTCTTCCTTGGAAATGAAGGATGAAACCCTTTTAATTTTTGTCTCACCCAAATAAGGGAAAGAGACAAACAAAACTTTCATTTTTAGTTTATCAAAAATTGTACAAAAAGGTGAAAGGAAAAGGAAAATGGGACTGGAAAAATCAGAAAACACAGAGAAGAAAGCGACCGAGCGGCCAAAACTGTCCGCGTACGGAGGGAGGCAGCACCTGCCCAAGAGGGTACGCGTCTGGCCTGGCGAGGCGGGCCCAGCGCACTTGCCTCGGGCAGGCGAGACACTCCCCAGGGTCGCACGCCCAGTGGGGTACGCGCCTCGCACAGGCACTGGGTGCGTGCCTCGTTCAGGGAGCTCGCGCGCTCGCCATTCTCGCCCGGGCTTGGACCGCACGCATCTCGTGAAAAAATAAATAAATAAAAAATGAAAATGAAAATAAAATGAAATAAGAAATAAAAAATAAAGAGTGAAAAGAGATAAAATATATATATATATATATTGTAAATCCCCCATACCCCCTGGAAGGATATCGGGGCGCCACGCGGACACATATGTATACATATACATATACATATACATATACATATACATATACATACACTAGCGGAAGCGATTATACTATACACATCCATATACATATAATATAACATAATGAAATAAGACTACACTAGGCCCAACATGCAATTCCTATTCACTACATATATACATTTATCTTTATACATGTTCATATTACAATCTGTTTCCATTTAACTTTACATATACATTTACATGTGATTTTTTACTTTTATTACATAATGATGTTACTCAAAACATCACCAACTCTATCTCTAACTTATACAAAAAGATGAACAAAACTCCCTAGTGGACTTGACCCGCAGATGTCCGCTCACTGATTCGAACCTGTAAACCTACACGGAGATAAACATCTGTGCTAAGCGATAACGCTTAGTGGGGATGAAAATAATGCAAAGGACTTCTATTTGAAGTCACAAATGAATCACACATTTCATTTGACAAAATCAAATAGCTCATGCATATAGCTCTAATACGTATATAGGTTGCATGCTCAAATATCAAATACTCTGAGCTCACATATAAGTAACATCTACTCTTTCGCTAATTCATCCACACTATAACTTGTACATCTCATTTATTCAAATATACGCTATCATATGTCCACATACATATAAACACACTCATGTAATCATACACTTGTATACCGAACTATAATGTACTTAAACATGACTCTCATGTACTATAGCATCTATTCAGAACAATACTCTTTAAACATCTCAAATTCACTACAAAACATTAACAAGCCTGAATTCCTTTCATGGTGTATACGGGACGCTCTATAAAAAAAATATTTTTGATAGACCGAAGTCACAAAACATTTTCATCTATCACTATTAATGACCGTTCTCGGAGGTCGACCCGCTTCGCCCAAACGGGGCGGAACATGGGCAGTTGCACTCGATAATTCATTTGTAAGCATGCTTATCAATCCACTATAATGGTAATCAGGCTCAAAAACCATTCAATTACTATACACAGACACCAACTCATCAATTGTAATTCAAGTGCATTTATCAAATTCAGAGACATTTAATTCATGTACAACTTTATTAATCATGTACATTTAATTATTACTAATCATGTAAGAGGTTTAAAAGATAATTTTAAACCAAGCATGGACCAAATGATAACATGCAAAACTCATATAAACCTATAACAACTCAAAATAGAAGCAGAAGATCAAAATAGGACAAACAGAGAAGAAGAGGCAGGAGCACGACTCGTGCTCACTCTCTCACACAACTGGAGCACATCTCGTGCTCCCACATTTCTCTCTCCTTGAGCACGACTCGTGCTCACTCCTTTTTTCCCTGGAGCACGTTACGTGCTCTCACTTTCCTCTCTCTGTGAGCACGACTCGTGCGCTCTCTTCCTTTTCTCTCCGAGTCACACTACACAACACGACTAGGACAACACCCCAATTTCTAAAGAAAGTTTCTATGTCGCGATCGCGACCACTGTCGCGCTCACGACAGAAGGCTCCGTCAGTAACCTTAAGGAGACTACTTTTCACCTCTAACTTGTATCGTCTAAACTGACCTTTAAACCTCATTTTTAGGCAACACTTTCTTCTTAAAAAATGTTTACTAGGTTGTTAAATTTCAAATGGGACAAATTACAGGTCAATTTGACATCTATGACTCCAGATATGAGCTAAACAAGCTATACTATTCTAGTAACCCGACCCAACCAAAGATACTCCGGTTTTTAACATTTTCGAGGATCATAGAGCCAGAATTAGCTCCAGGACCCTCTTAGACATTTTTAGATAGGGAGCTTAGATTTCAGATGCAATTTGATTCAACACAATTGAAGCTCTGTAACTCTACTTATGACAAAAACCATACTCAAAGGTCTAATGAAACCTAAACAGGATTTCTCTAAAATCACTCTTTACATACAAAACTATATGAAAACCAGTTAACACATCCAAAACTCATACACCATGATCCAATACATGATCACAAACATATATACATATATCATGAGCTCATTGCAAGCAATCAAAATGAGATTCGCACACGATCCCTACCTCTAAGAAGCTTGAACTCTATGCTCTAGTCAGCTTCAACCCTTTCCTTTCCTTGTCCAATCTCTTGTCCATCGCTCTCATGCATAACCAGACCAAAACACTTAGGTTAACCCTCTTTTCACTTTAAATCAAAAACAAAAAGAAAAAGGACGTCAGATCAAAAAACTAATCCAACTTACCTTTAGAAGAGACCTAATCAAGTCCTACTATGCTCTCTTTAAGCCACTTCAAGTAATTCTCTTCAATAGCAACTCAAAATGAAGAAGAAAAGGGAGAAAAACAAGAAAAAAGGCAAAATGATGGTAAAATGGCAGACCAAAGGAAAAGAAAAAGAAGTCAAAATGGCCAATAGCAATCCAACATGAGAAGGGAAAAGAGAGAAGCAGATGGTCAATCCTCATCCTCTATTTACTATTCAAATTAACGCCCACTTACTTTAATTAATACATGTATATCTCCACTTTGACTCTTAATTCCATTTTTAATTTATTTAGTCTTGCCACATGTCACTCCCCTACAAAGCCACGTGCCACTCTCCTATGCCGCCACGTGTTCGATACACATCAACTAATCTAACTCTAATAGTCTTCCTGTGAAGCATTCTGTTGCGCCCGCGACACTGTCGCACTCGCGACAGAACCCACACCCAACTACTTACTCAAATACACTCTCTTATACACACAAACTCTGAAATTCCCAAACAAAAATTCCAAATTTCTACTAGGGGCAAATCGGGTTGTTACATTTTTAGAGCAACAAAGGATATTTTTTACAAGGATAACATCATTATTGACACCTCTAATTCTGGCAAGCATCATTTGCATCATTGGGTAATTCTGATGTTGGATCGCCTCGGGACCCGGTGTCTACAGTTGCCCCCAATTTTGGGAAACCTAGAAATCAAGTGCCTTGGTGAGCCAAAATTAAGAAAAGAAGGGAAGAGACACGTGCCTTAGGCGGTCGCTTTTTCGGACTAAAAGAGATTGTTAGCGTGTTATCTTTTTTGAGATGGTGCCCCCTGAGAGGTCTTCGGTTGATCGGCTGCCCCCTAAGAGGTCTTTGAATGGTCGCCACCTGAGAGGTCTTCAATTAGCAGGCTGCTCCCTGAGAAGTCTTCGGTTGATCGCCCCATGAGAGGTATTCAGTTCGCCGCCACCTGAGATGTCTTCTGATGGTTGGTTACCCCCTGAGAGGTCTTCGGTTGATCGCCCCCTAAGAGGTCTTCGGTTAATCGCCCCTTGGGAGGTCTTCTATTAGCTGGTTGCTCCCTGAGAAGTCTTCGGTTGATAGCCCCCTGAGAGGTCTTCAATTAGCTGGCTGCTCCCTAAGAAGTCTTTAGCTGATAGCCCCCTGAGAGGTCTTCGATTAGTTGGCTGCTCCCTGCGAAGTCTTCGACTGATCGCCCCCTGAGAGGTCTTCGATTGGCTGGCTGCTCCCTGAGAAGTCTTCAGCTGATCACCCCCTGAGAGGTCTTCGATTGGCTAGCTGCTCCCTGAGTAGTCTTCGGCTAATCGCCCCCTGAGAGGTCTTCGATTGTCTGGCTGCTCCCTGAGAAGTCTTTGGTTGATCGCCCCCTGAGTGGTCTTCGATTAGCTAGCTGCTCCCTGAGAAGTCACCCCCTAAGAGGTCTTCGATTTGCTAACTGCTTCCTGAGAAGTTTTCGGTTGATCGCCCCCTGAGAGGTCTTCGATTAGTTGGCTGCTCCCTGAGAAGTCACCCCCTAAGAGCTCTTCGATTTGCTAGTTGCTTCCTGAGAAGTTTTCGGTTGATCGCCCCCTGAGAGGTATTCGATTAGTTGGCTGCTCCCTGAGAAGTCTTCGGTTCATCGCCCACTGAGAGGTCTTTGCTTAGCTGGCTGCTCCCTGAGAAGTCTTTGGTTGATCGCCCCATGAGAGGTCTTCGGTCAACTGGCTGCTTACTGAGAAGTCTTCGGTTGATCGCCCCCTGAGAGGTCTTCTATTAGCTAGCTGCTCCCTGAGAAGTCTTTGGTTGATCACCCACTGAGAGGTCATCGATTAGTTGGCTGCTCCCTGAGAAGTCTTCTGTTGATCACCCCATGAGAGGTCTTTGGTTAACTGGCTGCTCCCTGAGAAGTCTTTGGTTGATTGCCCCCTGAGAGGTCTTCGATTAGCTGGCTACTTCCTGAGAAGTCTTCGGTTGATCGCCCCCTGAGAGGTCTTCTAGTGGTTGGCTGCCCCCTGAGAGGTCTTCGGTTCTCTCTTTCTGCAAGACTTAGAAAGCCAAATATGCAGGAAAAATAGTGAGCATGCACGTGAGATGCCTATGTATGCAGAAATGTGGGACAAGAATTCATCTGAGTTGATTTGGAGATGATAAGCGGTTTGATTGCAATGTGCGGTAGGATCGATGCCCTCTAGAATTGCTTTTGAATTTTATGCCTCTGGGGGATTATGAGGTTCTCATCTGAAACCTGTAGTCATTATTTGAAGGTAGTGCGTCCCTTGTGGATTTTCACACTAGCTTTTCTTAGGGGGAGATGCATCCTTTTCGCATTATCACATAACCCTGTGCCTTATTTTTTGCCTGGAATGGACCCAACCCAAACCAGCGGCTTTTATTCATTTAATTTTTTTTATAGGAAAGACTGCCTATTCCCTGATTTTCCCCTGCCCTTTGGCCTAACTTTTGCTTAGAGCACCAGTCACGGTTTTCATCTTGTAGACGACCTCACCGCCTATCGGGCTGCCATAAGACAGGATCATGGAGTCGCCACCCGATAAAACATCGGGAAAGTAATTCTAACCTTATGAGGCCAAAACCAGAGAGAGTTCGGGACCTCACTCTTATTCATACCTTTGGTTAATATTATGTGAATGGGTTTTTAAGATCAATTATTTTATCTCTTCTCTCACATGCAAATTATACAATAAAATTAAAGCCCATTACAAGCACGTATAAAAAAGCAGTAAATAAAATATAATTACAATTATCTAAAAACAAATATGAAACCATAAAAAATGATAAAAATACATACATAAATCGGGCTATTCTTTTAGGCGGGAACATTGGTTCCCAATTATTTTTTATGAAAAGTTTTGAGTTCTCAAATCGACCTTTGCTTTGGGGTGAAAACCAGGACATTGGTCCAGTTTTATTATCAAATTTCATTTTGGTAGAAAACATTTGTGTGGTGGTTCTTTTTAAACGCGGTCAAAAATCTTTTATTATTACAAACCATTAGCGAATGAAAGGAGAACAAAATAATAATTACATATTTCAAAATAAATAAATTCTAATCTACTTATCCTGACCATGCTCCGCCTAACTCCGTGAGCGAGTCACATGCCACTCGCATCGCGGTAAAGACAGAAAATAATATTGGTTAATAATGAATAAATAAATAAATAATTGAATGAATAAATAAACAAATAAATAATTGAATAAAGCAAATTGAGAAAAATAATTAAAGTTAATAATGGATTAAATTAAATTAAATGATAAATAAATGAATAAATAGATAAATAATTGAATGAAATAAATTGAGAGAATTAATGAATGTAAAACACAATGGCAATTATAATAATCAAATGCAATAAAAATAATAATGCTAATAATAATACCGTAAGAGGATGATGATGATTAAATAAACAAAAAATGATAATAATAATAATAATAATAATAATAATAATAATAATAATAATAATAATAATAATAATAATAATAATAATAATAAAACAATAATAACAATAGTAACAAAATAATATATAATAATAATAATATTAATAGTAATAATAAAAGATAATAATATTAATGATAATAATAATAGCAATAATGCAAAGTAATAATAATAACATGAATAAAAATGGTAATGATGATGATAATAGTAATAATAATATTAAAATAATAACAAAATAATAACAACAAAACACAATGATAATTAATAATAACTAAATATACCCAATAATAATAATGATAAATAATGTAAAATAAACATAAATTAAATAATATTAATAACAAAAATACTAATAATAAATAAATGATAATGATAATAGTAAGTAGACATAATAACAGTAATACAAACTAATATTAATTAATAATAGGAAAATAGAATAATTAATAATAATAAATAATAACAATAATAATAATAATAATGATAATAATGATAATGACATTAAAATGATAATAACCAAACACAACAAATAAAAATAACTAAATATATACAATAATAATAGCAAACACAATAATAATAACAATACATAAATTAAATAACATCAATAACAAAAATAACAATATAATACAATAACACTAACAATAAGTAAATCAAATAATGATAATAATAATAATCATAATAATAATAATAATATACAGAATAATTAATGAATATAATAATAATAAATATAAAACATAATATTAAATAATAATAACAAATAAATAATAATAATAATAATAATAATAATAATAATAAAATAAATAAATGAAATAAACTTCCCTCACCGGTTTTTCGCCGCCGGCATCGTCTGAGGTCATCGGTGGTCGACACCTACAGCACCGGGGGGAAGATCGCCACGTCGGGAGCCCGTCGGAGTTGGTCACGCGCCAAAAGAAGCTTTACCATCGCCAGAAAACGCGCCGCAACGTCTCGCCAATCTCCTCGCCGATCTCCCTCACGCCGGCGACTTCAGATGATCGGCAACCACTACCGGCTTCGTCCGGGTCCGCTCTCCACCGTGGCAGGGCGCGTGCACCGATCGGCGGCTGTGGTTGGCCGGCGGAGCCCCCGCCACTTTCCTCTCTTTCTTCCTCCGTTTCCCTTGGTTCCGGCGTCCGTTGGTCCCCTCTGTTTTCCTTTCTTTTATTTCTTCTACCTTTTATTCCTTTTTTATTTTGATTCTTTTGCTTTGTTTTCTTATCTTGCTTTTTACTCCCTTATTTCCTCTTTCTATTTCACTTCTTTGTCTCTCTTTTCTTTATTTTCCTTTGATTTTGGTTTGTTCTTGTGCTCACTTGCTCTCTCTTTAATTTTTTCCTTTTTTTTGTTCTTCAGCCGAGAGCCTGCTCTCTCTTTCTCTCTTTTTTTATTTTTCTTTTCCTTTCAATCTCTTCCTCCAGCCGAGCCCTACTCTTTTGCTCATCTCATTCTTTTTATACCCCATATTTAGGGTTAAGGGGTCACAATGGTAATTTTCTCCATAATTCCCTCCTTTTCTTCTTTTTAATTAATCTAACTTAATTCAAATAACACACATTAATTAATTAATTTAAACATTACATATTAATTAAACATCACACATTAATATAATTAATCCACTTAATATATAATTTATCTAATTAATTAAACATTTAATTTATCTAATTAATTATACATTTTAAACTTTAATTATACATGCACTTTAATCACACAATAATATTAATTACTCAAGTAACTAACTACATTAACTAATTAATTTTTAATTTCACACACATATTTATTATATATTATTTTTTCCATTTTTTTCGGAGGGAATGATCAAGGATCAAAAATCACCATTTTAATTTTATGCCGGACTCGGTACCCGGTGTCTACAATTGCCCCCAATTTTGGAGAAGCTAGTGCATAGACACCTAGGTGAGCCAAAATTCAAAGAGAAAGAGAGAAGGGATTACATACCTGTGGCGGAGACCCTACCTTCTTGCCGGGAGTTGGATAAAGAGATGCCTCCTCAGAGGGCTTTGAGATTTGCCTCCTTAAAGGACTTTCGGATTTTGCCTCCTCAGAGGACTTTGAGATTTTGCCTCCTCAGAGGACTTGGGGAATTTGCCTCCTCAGAGGGCTTTAAGATTTTGCCTCCTCAGAGGTTTTCAGGATTTGCCTCCTCAGAGGTCTTCAAGATTTGCCTCCTCAGAGGTCTTCATAATTTGCCTCCTCAGAGGGCTTCGAGATTTGCCTCCTTAGAGGGCTTTGGGATTTTGCCTCCTCAGAGGACTTTGAAAATTTACCTCCTCAGAGGACTTTGGAATTTGCCTCCTCAGAGGACTTGGAGATTCTGCCTCCTCAGAGGACTTTGAGGTTTTTCCTCCTCAGAGGACTTTGAGATTCTGCCTCCTCAGAGGACTTTGAGGTTTTGCCTCCTCAGAGGACTTTGGGGAATTTGCCTCCTCAGAGGACTTTGAGAATTTGCCTCCTCAGAGGACTTTGGGGAATTTGCCTCCTCAGAGGACTTTCAGAATTTGCCTCCTCAGAGGACTTCAAGATTTTGCCTCCTCAGAGGACTTGAAGAATTTGCCTCCTCAGAGGACTTTCAGATTTTGCCTCCTCAAAGAACTTTGAGAATTTGCCTCCTCAGAGGACTTCAAGATTTTGCCTCCTCAGAGGACTTGAAGAATTTGCCTCCTCAGAGGACTTTCAGATTTTGCCTCCTCAAAGAACTTTGAGAATTTGCCTCCTCAGAGGACTTCAAGATTTTGCCTCCTCAGACGACTTGAAGAATTTGCCTCCTCAGAGGACTTCGAGAATTTGCCTCCTCAGAGGACTTTGGAGAATTTGCCTCCTCAGAGGACTTTCAGAATTTGCCTCCTCAGAGGACTTCAAGATTTTGCCTCCTCAAAGGACTTGAAGAATTTTCCTCCTCAGGGGACTTTCAGATTTTTCCTCCTCAAAGGACTTTGAGAATTTGCCACCTCAGAGGACTTCAAGATTTTGCCTCCTCAGAGGACTTTGGGGAATTTGCCTCCTCAGAGGACTTCAAGATTTTGCATCCTCAGAGGACTTGAAGAATTTGCCTCCTCAGAGGACTTTCAGATTTTGCCTCCTCAAAGGACTTTGAGAATTTGCCTCCTCAGAGGACTTCAAGATTTTGCCTCCTCAGAGGACTTTGTGGAATTTGTCTCCTCAGATGACTTTGAGAATTTGCCTCCTCAGAGGACTTGGAGAATTTTACCTCCTCAGAGGACTTGGTGAATTTTGCCTCCTCGGAGGAACTTAGAATTTGCCTCCTCAGAGGTTTTTCAAGATTTGCCTCCTCAGAGGACTTTGAGGTTTTGCCTCATCAGAGGACTTTGAGAATTTGCCTCCACAGAGGACTTTGAGATTTTAGATATTGCCTTTTGAACGAGGACTTAAAAGGTAATACTTCAAAAAGACTGAGAATGCCTTTAAAGAAGGACTTAAGGATAATGCTCCGAAGAGACTGAGAATGCCTTTAAAGAAGGACTTAAGGATAATGCTCCGAGGAGATTGAGAATGCCTTTAAAGAAGGACTTAAAGATAATGCTCCGAAGAGACTGAGAATGCCTTTAAAGAAGGACTTAAGGATAATGCTCCTAATAGACTGAGAATGCTTTTAAAGAAGGACTTAAAGATAATACTCCGAAGAGACTGAGAATGCCTTTAAAGAATGACTTAAGGATAATGCTCCGAAGAGACTGAGAATGCCTTTAAAGAAGGCCTTAACGATAATGCTCCGAAGAGACTGAGAATCAGAATGCCTTTAAAGAAGGACTTAAGGATAATGCTCCGAAGAGATTGAGAATGAGAATGCCTTTAAAGAAGGACTTAAGGATTGTCACACCCCGTTTGCCCCCTAGTAGTATGAGCCATGTGTATGTGTACATTTGTATGTATTTTGGCATGTGATAAGGGTATTTTGGGGTATATTGCATGTTATAAAGGTTATGTTAATATGTGGGTGCACATATGTTAGTAGGGTGTGAATTAGTTGGGAAATATTTGTGTGTGCATGCATATACCATTGTTGGATATGAGTAAGGGAGTAGTGATTGGGTGTGGAAGAGTGTAGCATAGTAGAAGGAATCTTATGGGATTTTATAGTGTGTGGATGCTCATACCTATGTGGAGTGCATTATTAGAGGGCTTTATTGTGTGTTTTACTCACACACTAGTAGGATGTGTTAAGTGGAGATATTTTGAGTGTGTGTAAGTGTATGAGAGTTGGGTGTGAGTAATTGGTTTGCACTAATGAGGAAGTGACACGTGGCAAAGGTTAGGAAAAGAAAATGAATGAAGAGTTGAATCCTTCTTCCCGTAACTCATTCTCTTCCTTTCCTTCATCATATTCTTCTTTCTATTCTTCTTCAATTTCTTCTCATCTAAAAATCTTAGATTAGATTTGTGTAATTGTGGGTAGAAATTAATTGATCTTGCATTATTTTGGTAAGATTAACACTTAATTGCATCTTAATTTGTCAATTTCTTTTACTCTTTAATCGGGTATTAATTTAGGATTTATTTTGTGTATTTTTGGTGGATCTATGTTTAGTTAAATATCCTCAAAATTTCAAAGGCAAGAAAATTGCTGGGAGTTGTGGATCTAAGTAATTGAAGTGAAAAATTTCAGGTTTGGGATTTTGTTTGGAAATTGTTTGGGATTTTGTTTGGAAATTATTTGTGATTTGTTTGTGAATTTTATTAAGTTTTATCTGACATCAGTGTGATGTATTTGTCATAAGTAGAGTTATAGAGCTCCAATTGAGTTGATTCAAATTTAATCTGAAAGCTAAGATCCGTATCTAAAATTTTCTAAGAGAGTTCTGGAGCTAATTCTTTACTTAGGATCTTCAAAAATGCTAAAAACCGAGACCTCTCTGCTTAGGTGGGTCAGATTGACCTTTGGTCATTATTTTTAGTATAAGTTGAGTTTTACAACTCCAAAATACATGATTCCAGTTGTATTAGAACCACAACTTTCGTATCTAAAACTTTGTTGAAGTAAGAATAATTTAAGTCGGACTCTAACTATTTTAAAATCGCCCATTTCAGTAGAGAAATTTGTCAGGTGTGTCTGTGGAGCAGGTTAGAGAAATTTGAGTATATCTCAACGATTTCAGCTCCTATTGATCTGAAATTTTGTCAATAGAAAGCTAACATCTTGAGGATTAATTTTTATGAAGATCAGTTTGTCTAAAAATGTCATTTAGTAGTTCAAAAATGCATATAGATTCAGTAAATTAATTCTGCCCTGTGTCTGATAATGTTTGGGGACTGGTTGGAAAGCACAGCTGTGCTTTTGGGTAGGACACAGCTGTGTTTTGGCTTTTAGATCGACCATATACAGCAGAGCACAGCTGTGCTTTATAAAAAGCACAGCTGTGTTTTAATAAAATTTGTCCCTCTTCACCAATTCATCCTAAAATCGATCATACACCTCCGAATTAGCCCCAAAGTGTCTAGAAACGCCTGAAAAATTTAATGTTACTTATTTTATAATTAGGTAATGAGGATATATAATTAAATTACCTATGAATTGAATAAATTCTTATAACGAAAAAAAATTAATTAATATGATGATTAACCATGAATTAAACTATAAGTATAATTTGCTAGATTAATAAATACTCATGACGAGAATTATATAACATGTGTATAATTTATGATTAAGGCATTAAACCTAATATATTATTTGATTAAATCCAATTTAATTAGGAAGCAAGAACTTGTGATTTGAATATTATGCCTTACATTTTATAATTGTATTTTTGCTATGCTAAATGTTTGCATTCCATATTATGCCTTAACCTATGAACTAAATGTGTCATGCTTAAATATAATTGATTTATGTATGTTAAATTCAATGGTTATTCATATTGAACAAATGTGTAACTCAATGTGAATTGTATTATACATGACCTGCAAGAGTCAGTTTAGTGGATAGTTAGGCATGCCTAATAGAGTCTTTTAGCTGCAGTCTATATGGATGAATTATATGGATGATTTGGATCCTGATCAGATCCCCGATTGGTTCCTCGCGAACCCTATAAGAAAATGTGTTTGAATCCTTGCGATTCTTATTAATATGATGAATCTTGTTTAAGGGCCCCTATAAAGGTTTTATAAATATAAAATAAAAATTGTTTTCGATTCGTACCCGTAAGGTACCGCCATGCGTTCGATTCGTGCCCGTAAGGTACCGCCATGCGTTTACTCGTTATCCACTATTTTGAGTCAGCAGGTATTCTGTTTGTTTTGCCTAATATGAATAAAAGAATGTGATATCCAAATGTGTAAAGCTTCAGTTATGTGAATCAGTTAATTATCCGAACGTGATCATGAATCTCTGAATGGACTGAATGTGACTCAAGCATGTATTTTGTATGCGATTACCCGTATATACCGTATTTGTGAATGTGTTTGAATTTGATCAGTTATGCTTATAAGCATGCGAATTAATATGTATAAATACTCTGGCTTGAATTATTGAATTCTATGATTAAATAAGTGAATTGGTATATGTATTATTGTGATGCAACTCACGTGAATTGGCTTTTATTGAGTGCCTAGATATTCTGGTATGATAATTGCGTGTTTAAAGGTTTGTGTTTATGCATGGTGCAGTTCTTACATCTGATACCTCGATAAGTATATGCACGTGGGATTGTAAGTATTTCTGCATGATAATATCTGTATCTTATATGATATTCGATCTGCTTTGAATTACTTAATATGATTATAGAATGTGGTAACCGTATGTATGTGACAGTGAGATGAACAATCAGGTAATGTATATATATACGTATGTAGATGTGAGCTTTTGAATTCATGGCTTTTATATACAAACATGTATATCTATCTGCTATGATTGTTGCATATGCCATTATGAATGTGTTATACGTTGACGACCATTGTGAGTGGCCGTCCATAAAATATGTGTGAATCCCCACTAAGCTTTTATCGCTTAGCACGGTGTGTCTACCCGTGCAGGTACTTAATGTTCGTGTTAGCCCTAGCCCCAATACATTGTAATAAAACACTTTAGCTAATAAATGAGGCATTTGTTTTATCCATTGTATTCCTGTGCATGTCAATTGATAGAACTATCCAAGAATGTTGTTTCAGTTTAAGTTATCATGTGTGAGGCACATGGTTGTAAGACCTTGAAACAAATGAGACTTCATTCTAAATATCCCTAGTCAGTCATTGTTATGGGAATAACAAATGAATTAAGACTAGTATGCTCTCTCTGATAAATTGAGTTCTGTCTTACGGATCATAAGGACAAGAGTGTCAATCAGAGATCATAGATAGATGTTTACAATATGGTATCTGGATTCGATCCATTAATGAGAACACTACATGGTACAAGTCATAAGTGTTTCTCATATGCAAGTTTTGTATCGGAGTTCTTAGACCTGAAATCTCTATGAAACTCTTTATGAATTATTGTGTACTTTGACATACACCTAACGTGCTCGTAATAGAGTGACAAGTATGGGTATGCTTGGGTATACATTGATTCATGTCAGAGAGCATGAGAGAAGTGAAGGGATTACCCCTCTCTATAAGAGAGAAAATATCATCGGCCACTTGATCAGTGAACTGAGAAGTGTATGGCCATACCGAGATGAAATAATGAGTAACCATTATTTATCTGAGAGTTCAGTGTCACTGGAATATCAAGAAAGGAATTAACTTACATATAAGGATGACTAGTTCCATGCCTTATATTAATTCTGATATTTATGGGTAAGGGACTATGCAAAATTGCATTAGGTCACTAAATGCCATTTGCATTTTCATTTAATTTGGAATGCTATAATATCTTGCTAGAGAATATATATAGCCTTTGAATTAATTCATTAATTCATTGCCAACATTAAATGGACCTATAGGATCGCACACAAAGTATTGGGCTTAAAATATTTAAATAATGTATTGGGCATTAATTTGGGCTTTTAATTAAAGTCAAATTAATGTATGTAATGGGTATTAAAATTGCTATTGGACCTTGGCCCATGAGAGAGGAGAAATTCGGCCCACATGATTTAATTTCAATTAATTAATTATATGATTAAGTTAATTGAGTATTAAATCCTAATTTGAATTTTAAATTTAAAAGGGTT
Source organism: Excoecaria cochinchinensis (assembly GCA_947683425.1). NCBI lineage: Eukaryota > Viridiplantae > Streptophyta > Magnoliopsida > Malpighiales > Euphorbiaceae > Excoecaria > Excoecaria cochinchinensis. The sequence continues at coordinate 23,892,865 of CANTUQ010000055.1, read as the reverse complement.
TAAACTAATATTTGTTACTTATCTCTAGGAAGTGTTTAAGATTGAATAAAACTATCTTAAGGTAGTAAAATTCAGATTAAAGACTTGCCATATGATAAGGATAGATATTGGAAAAGGATAAAACTCTAGGAGAGGTGGTGTAGAGATAGCATTCTCTCTCTCACTCTCAATTTTTCTTTTGGCCGATTTTCACAAGGGGTTTTTTTTTTCTTTTATGGTTTTCTTAGGTTATTAGGCATGAATAGCACCTAAAGAAAAGAAAAGAAAAAAGCTTGTAGCTTCAATCCTTGCCATTACACAATACTAATAATTGAGAGCTAGCAATCTCGGTTTTAAGCCTTGCTTGCAAGTGTGTGTGTGAACATAGAGAGGATTGGCATAAAGGCTATTCCTTGGCATTGGTGGTGAAGATTAAAGGTGGACAAACTCATCTTAGTTGCTGATCATCATCAAACTCAATTTGGAATAGGCATCTAAAGTTGTAAGTTTTAAAACCCTAAAAGCGCATGTTTCGATTCTTGTTATGGAATTGCTTGGCATGTATGATCCAATTTCGATGTTTTCCGCTGCGTGATTATCATATTCATATCATGTCATATTACATCAGTGGTATCAGAGCCTAAACATGCTTATTTTAGTGCTTTAGATGCATGAAATAATTAATTAAAAATCGTTACTTTTAATACATGCAATGCTGAAATTTTCTGTTTTGAGTTTTTTGCATTGTTTTGGTGTAAAAATGATTTTAATTGATTAGATAGGTATTATAATTAATATGACATGTTAATATAATGTCCTAAGATGTTCTAGGAGCTTTTATTGGTCATATTTAATTGATAATACCTGATGGTATATGTTAATATTAAAACTAGGTGCTTTTGGCATGTTAATTGTTAGTTCAACAACTAGTTTTGAATATTAAATGTAAAAACGTTTTTGGCATGTTTGTAAGTGATTTTAAAGATTAAATATCAGGTCTGGACATTTTTAAAATTTGGTTTTAATTCTGGTCCATGACAATTTAATTGATTAATTTTAATATCACTTAAAACAATGACTAGTTTGTGTTTGTTACATGTTTAATCTACATTGTTTATTTTGATTTGATTAAAATGGTAAAAACACATTTAGATCAGATTGGTACAATATATTAAATCATTTTTTATGACCTTATTTGAATTATTAAATGACTCATAAAATTGATTTAAGTATTTGTGCATTTTTGTGGCATCACATAAGAATTAAACAACTAGTTTTGTTGTTTGTTTGTTTTTATATGTATGTCGTGTATCATATATATGTTCTTCATGATTTTTTTGTTTTAATTCATGTCGGTACATATTATATGTATTTTTAATGTTTATGGGCAGTATGACATAAAATTAAAAATGGCAAAATTGGAAATTATACTAGAGTTGATTTATAGCACAAATCTAACTAGTTTGTGTTTTGGGCTTTTAAGAGAACTTATTCAATAAGAGGATTTAGTCCATTGGGCCTCGGCCTAGGCCCATTATAGGGTCATCTCTTAAAGGTTCAAGTACACAATTTCCATTAATGGGCTTGGCTAATTTAATTAAAATTGGACTTTGTTTGATCCATGAATGTTATGTATATTAATTTGCTTGTTTGGTGTGATGAATGGATATGCATGGTGCATTCATGGGCCCTGGGTTTTTGTAATTAATTATGGCCTGCGAGCCATTATGTATTTTTGTAAAAGTTTCATTTATTTCTTAGAATAGAATTTACTTGAAGACTTTGTAAGTCAAGATGAAGCCCACCGGAGTAAAGAAGCCCAACTCGAAGATTCTTATGTAATAGTATAGAATCTTAGTTGTAGGTTTTTGGGCCCATGTTTGTCACGCTTTACTTTATGCAATTATTTAAATATGCATGCTATAAATGGATGACAAAGCATATGCCATGTAAGCCGTAATAAAATGAATCCCTAATAATAATAGTAAGTCACAAAGTTGCCTTCCTAATTCGAAACATGTCAAGGCATCGATCATCGATCACGTAGACTGGGAGTCCTAGATACGCTCGATTATCTTTGTGAGGCATGGGTTGTGAATGTAGGTTGGACTTAACATGGAAAGGGATGCTCGGACCTAGGCAACTAATAAATGGGTTTGTGCTATAACATCTTGAGATGTTAACCCATTTGATCCAAGAGTCATGTACGAAACATGATTGGAGTTTTTCCTACCTAAGTAACTTAACTTGTTAGGTGTACAAGCTCAGCTTGACTAATAAGTTGTTGTGAAAAGTGGATCTTGGCCCACATTAAATCACTAACGCGAATTATTTAAAGGGATATTAATTCGGTTTGTGGGATTATAAAATAAGACCTCATTTAATCTTGCTAAATTTTATTGTAGATTGAAAAATGGCATCATCAAACAACAATTTCTCATTGCGATCGGTCCTTGAAAAGGACAAATTGAATGGCACCAATTTCATAGACTGGTCTCGAAACTTGAGAATAGTGCTTAAGCAAGAGAAAAAGTCGTATGTTTTGGATGCACCCTTGCCTGTTGAACCTAGCAGGAATGCCTCTGCGGTTCAAAAGGAAACTTTTGAGACCAAGAAGAGTGACTCCAATGATGTGACCTGTTTGATGCTGGCCACTATGGTGCCTGACTTGCAAAAATAATTTATGGACCAAGAGGCTTATGCGATCATGGTGCACCTAAAGGAGATGTTCCAAGAGCAAGCTCGTCACGAGAGATTTGTGACAACAAAGGCCTTGATTTCCTGTAAGATGGCTGCGAGTACTCCTGTTAGTACACATGTACTCAAGATGAAAGGGTATCTTGATACTCTAGAAAAGCTTGAGGTACAAGTGCCAAAGGAATTGGCCACTGACTTGATATTATGATCATTGACTGATGATTATGATCATTTGTAATGAATTATAACATGCATGCAATGAACAAGTCAATCACTGAGATTCATGGGATGCTTAAGAATGCTGAAGAGAACATTCGAAAGACCAATCCCATACTGATGGTTCAAGGGGGCATTAAGAAGGGACCGGCTAAGGGAAAAGGAAAGGGAAAGGCAAAACCCAAGAATGACCTGGCTCGGTTCAAGTCAAATGGGAGTGCACCTCAGGCCCAATCCAAGCCCAAGGAGAGCGAGAGCACTTGCTTCCATTGCAACAAAATAGGGCATTGGAAGAAGAATTGCGCTCTCTTCAAGGAAGAACAAAAAAGGAATGGAGCCAAGGCGTCCAGTTCAGGTATTTTTGTTATTGAAATTAACCTTTCTATCTCTACCAATTGGGTACTAGATACCGGTTGTGGTTCTCACATTTGTTCAAATGTGCAGGGGCTAAGAAATAGGCGGTTACTTGGAAAGAATGAAGTGGACCTCCGTGTGGGGAATGGAGCACGAGTTGCTGCCATGGAGATAGGCGACTATCAACTCACTTTACCTTCCGGACTTTGTTTAGTTTTGAAAAATTGTTATTATGTACCTGCTATGAGCAGAAACATTATTTCAGTTTCATTGTTGGATTTGGATGAATTTGATTTTATTATTAAAAATGGTAATGCTCATATTCGTCGCCAAGGCATTTCATATGGCAATGCCATGTTGGAAAATGGCCTTTATATCCTTGATTTACAAAACAAAGAGTCCATATACAACATTAATACAAAGAGGGTTAAATCAAACGAATTGAACCCTACTTACTTCTGGCATTGTCGTTTGGGACATACAAACGAAAAACACATTTCAAGACTCCACAAAACTGGAGTACTTGGGTCATTCGACTTAGAGTCTTATGATACATGCGAGCCATGTTTGCATGGAAAAATGACAAAAAGTCCTTTTAATAAGAAAAGTGAGAGGACTAATGGCTTATTGGAACTAATACATACCGATGTATGTGGACCATTAAGTACACAAGCTAGAGGTGGTTTTAGCTACTTCGTAACGTTCACAGATGACTTCAGTAGATATGGCTATGTCTATCTAATGAAGTATAAATCTGAAACTTTTGATAAATTCAAAGTGTTTAAGAACGAAGTAGAAAAACAACTTGGCAAAAGTATAAAAGCCATTCGATCTGATAGAGGTGGCGAATACTTAAGCCAAGATTTTGACGGTCATCTAAAAGAGTGTGGTATTATTTCACAGCTCACTCCTCCTGGAACACCACAATGGAATGGTGTGTCCGAAAGGAGAAATCGAACTCTATTAGACATGGTTCGATCTATGACGAGTCAAGCAAATCTTCCTATCTCTTTTTGGGGCTATGCATTAGAAACTGCTGCGTTTCTACTAAACCGTACTCCAACTAAAGCAGTTGAGAAGACACCATACGAGGTATGGACTGGGAAAGAACCCAATATGTCATTTCTTAGGATTTGGGGCTGTGAAGCACATGTTAAGAAATTAACATCTGACAAACTAGAGTCCAAATCCACTGTCTGCTTATTTGTGGGTTATCCCAACGAAACAAAGGGATACTACTTTTACTCACAAGCCGAGAACAAAGTATTTGTTGCTCGCAAGGCTGTTTTCTTGGAAAAGGAGTTCCTTCTCAAGAAAGATAGTGGGAGTAAAGTAGAACTTGGAGAAATTCAAGCGCCACAAATTCCTATAGAGGATGAGTTGGAAATGGGATCAAGTTCACAACCACTTGTGGAACAAGAACCCATTACACAAGTACCTAGAAGGTCCGGTAGGGTACGTCAGGAGATTCAGAGATATGGATTTCTAATCACCGACAGTGACACTATTGAGTTAGTAGATCGTGAGGATCCTACTACCTACCGAGAAGCTATTGAAAGCCCAGACTCGAAAAATTGGCTTGAAGCCATGAAATCCGAGATGCAATCAATGTACGATAACCAGGTTTGGACCTTGGTTGATCCACCGGAAGGTGCTAAGGTAATTGAATGCAAGTGGCTATTTAAACTCAAAGCTGATAAGACCTACAAAGGTAGACTAGTAGCAAAAGGTTTTCGACAAACTCATGGTGTAGACTATGATGAAACCTTTTCACCTGTAGTCATGCTTAAATCCATTAGGATCTTGCTTGCCATAGCTGCATATCATGATTATGAGATATGAAAAATGAATGTCAAAACTGCTTTCCTCAATGGAAATTTACTAGAGGAGGTGTATATGACACAGCCTGAGGGTTTTGTCAATCCCAAGCATCCTAAGAAGGTTTGCAAGCTTCAGAAATCCATTTATGGTTTAAAGCAAGCATCCCGAAGTTGGAATCTTCGTTTTGATGAGGCAGTCAAAGAATTTGACTTCATCAAGAACGAAGATGAGCCTTATGTGTACAAGAAGGTTAGTGGGAGCATAGTAGTATTTTTGGTCCTATATGTGGACGACATCCTTCTCATTGGGAATGACATTCCAACATTGCAAATGGTTAAGCAATGGTTGGGGAAATGTTTCTCGATGAAAGACTTAGGAGAAGCTGAGACAATACTTGGTATTCGGATATATAGAGACAGATCGAATCGGCTTTTGGGACTAAGTCAAGAAAAGTACATAGACAAAGTACTAAAGCGTTTTAGTATGGGAGACTCAAAGAAAGGGTACATACCTTTGGCTTTGGGAGTTCCTTTGACTAAAGAATAGTGCCCTAAAACCAAAGAGGAAAGGGACAACATGAGTAGAATCCCATATGCATCTGCTATTGGATCTATAATGTACGCTATGTTATGTACTAGGTTGGATGTTGCTCATGCACTGAGTATAACCAGTAGGTTTCAGCAAGACCCTGGTGAAAAGCACTGGTCTGCTGTAAAAGGGATTCTAAAGTACCTACGAAGGACTAAGGATCACTTCTTGGTGTATGGTGGTCAGGAAGAGCTCGTCATACAAGGCTATGCCGATGCTGCTTTTCAAACCAGCACTCAGGACTCAAGATCGCAATCTGGATTTATTTTTATTTTAAACGGTGGTGCTGTCAGCTGGAGAAGCTCAAAGCAAGAGACCGTCGCCGACTCAACTACAGAATCTGAGTATATTGTAGCGAGTGAAACTGCAAAAGAGGCTGTTTGGATTAGAAATTTCATTTCTGGATTAGGAGTTGTCCCAAACATCCTAGATCCATTAGAAATTTTTTGTGACAACAACGGGGCCATTGCACAGGCCAAGGAGCCCCGGTCACACCAAAAATCCAAACACATACTTAGGAGGTACCACCTGATCAGAGAGATCATTGATCGTGGGGACGTCAAGGTTAGCAAGATAGCAAGTGAAAATAATGTAGCAGATCCTTTGATGAAACAGTTGCGTCCAAATCTGCACGAAGCTCATTTGAGAGCATTCGGTCTTAGGGCTATGCCCAATTGGGACTAGTGCTAGTGGGAGAGTGTTAGTGTTAGCCCTAGCCCCAATACATTGTAATAAAACACTTTAGCTAATAAATGAGGCATTTGTTTTATCCATTGTATTCCTGTGCATGTCAATTGATAGAACTATCCAAGAATGTTGTTTCAGTTTAAGTTATCATGTGTGAGGCACATGGTTGTAAGACCTTGAAACAAATGAGACTTCATTCTAAATATCCCTAGTCAGTCATTGTTATGGGAATAACAAATGAATTAAGACTAGTATGCTCTCTCTGATAAATTGAGTTCTATCTTACGGATCATAAGGACAAGAGTGTCAATCAGAGATCATAGATAGATGTTTACAATATGGTATTTGGATTCGATCCATTAATGAGAACACTACATGGTACAAGTCATAAGTGTTTCTCATATGCAATTTTTGTATCGGAGTTATTAGACCTGAAATCTCTATGAAACTCTTTATGAATTACTGTGTACTTTGACATACACCTAACGTGCTCGTAATAGAGTGACAAGTATGGGTATGCTTGGGTATACATTGATTCATGTCAGAGAGCATGAGAGAAGTGAAGGGATTACCCCTCTCTATAAGAGAGAAAATATCATCGGCCACTTGATCAGTGAACTGAGAAGTGTATGGCCATACCGAGATGAAATAATGAGTAACCATTATTTATCTGAGAGTTCAGTGTCACTGGAATATCAAGAAAGGAATTAACTTACATATAAGGATGACTAGTTCCATGCCTTATATTAATTCTGATATTTATGGGTAAGGGACTATGCAAAATTGCATTAGGTCACTAAATGCCATTTGCATTTTCATTTAATTTGGAATGCTATAATATCTTGCTAGAGAATATATATAGCCTTTGAATTAATTCATTAATTCATTGCCAACATTAAATGGACCTATAGGATCGCACACAAAGTATTGGGCTTAAAATATTTAAATAATGTATTGGGCATTAATTTGGGCTTTTAATTAAAGTCAAATTAATGTATGTAATGGGTATTAAAATTGCTATTGGACCTTGGCCCATGAGAGAGGAGAAATTCGGCCCACATGATTTAATTTCAATTAATTAATTATATGATTAAGTTAATTGAGTATTAAATCCTAATTTGAATTTTAAATTCAAAAGGGTTTAAACTAATATTTGTTACTTATCTCTAGGAAGTGTTTAAGATTGAATAAAACTATCTTAAGGTAGTAAAATTCAGATTAAAGACTTGCCATATGATAAGGATAGATATTGGAAAAGGATAAAACTCTAGGAGAGGTGGTGTAGAGATAGCATTCTCTCTCTCACTCTCAATTTTTCTTTTGGCCGATTTTCACAAGGGGTTTTTTTTTCTTTTATGGTTTTCTTAGGTTATTAGGCATGAATAGCACCTAAAGAAAAGAAAAGAAAAAAGCTTGTAGCTTCAATCCTTGCCATTACACAATACTAATAATTGAGAGCTAGCAATCTCGGTTTTAAGCCTTGCTTGCAAGTGTGTGTGTGAACATAGAGAGGATTGGCATAAAGGCTATTCCTTGGCATTGGTGGTGAAGATTAAAGGTGGACAAACTCATCTTAGTTGCTGATCATCATCAAACTCAATTTGGAATAGGCATCTAAAGTTGTAAGTTTTAAAACCCTAAAAGCGCATGTTTCGATTCTTGTTATGGAATTGCTTGGCATGTATGATCCAATTTCGATGTTTTCCGCTGCGTGATTATCATATTCATATCATGTTATATTCCATCACTTAAGAAGCTTTGTTTAGAGTGAGTCGCTGCAGTCAAGCCAACACAGCAAGGTTTAGAGTTTGGAGTTTATTTTATTATGGTTGATTCTTTTATGTAAAGAACTTTTGATATTGGTTTGGAAAATAGCTTCCGCTGGTGTATTTGTATTTGGGCCTATAATATTAGTACATATATGATGAGTGATAACATGCGATGTATTATGAAAATTTTTAATTATCCTGTAATTCAGTATACATGTTTATGTATGATTATATTATTTGTATAGTATCTGCTTGGTGACACCCCGACTCATACGGGTATGGGTAGGGGGTGTTACAGGTTTTGGTATCAGAGCCTATGTTTAGTCATTTTCTGGGTGATGTTGTGATTGTTGTGCATAAATGTGTCTATGTCTAGGACTGTGTTGGCTTATGCGGATGTGTATCGACTACAGACAGATTAACAAAATCACAGTGAAGAACAAGTATCCGTTACCTAGAGTTGAGGATTTGTTTGATCAACTTCGAGGCGCAGGTGTTTTCTCAAAGATAGATCTTCAGTCTGGGTACTATCAGCTATGGGTTAAGGATGAGGATGTGGTTAAGACTGCATTTCGGACTCGGTATGGCCATTATGAGTTCCTTGTTATGCCATTTGGTTTGACCAATGCTCCAGCAGCTTTTATGGATTTGATGAACTGAGTGTTTAGGCCATATTTGGACCAGTTTGTTGTGGTATTTATAGATGATATCTTGGTGTATTCCAAGGATGAGCGTGAACATGAAGATCATCTTCGGATAGTTTTACAAGTTTTTAGAGAGCATCAGTTGTTTGCCAAGCTGAGCAAGTGTTACTTTTGGCTTTGTGAAGTTTCATTTTTAGGTCATATAATTTCTGCTAAGGGTATTCAAGTGGATCCAGCAAAGATAGAGGCGATTGTTGATTGGAAAGCACCTAAAAATATTCAAGAAGTGAGAAGTTTTCTTGGTTTGGCGGGTTACTACCGTCGATTTGTTAAGAGTTTTTCAGTGATTGCCGCCCCGATGACAAGATTGTTTAGAAAAGGAGTCAGATTTGAGTGGTCAGATAAGTGTCAGGCTTGTTTTGAGCAGTTGAAGAAGTTGTTAGTTGAGGCTCCTATACTTACTCAACCCATCTCGGGTAAAGAGTTTGTCATCTATAGTGATGCTTCAGGTGTTGGTCTTGGCTGTGTTTTGATGCAAAAAGGCATGGTTGTGGCTTATGCTTCTCGACAGTTGAAACCACATGAGAGGAATTATCCGACACATGATCTAGAATTGGCTGCTGTGATCTTTGCTTTGAAGATTTGGCGTCATTATCTGTATGGAGAGAAATGTAGGATCTTTACAGACCACAAGAGTTTGAAATACTTTCTCACACAGAAGGAATTGAATATGAGACAGCGCCGTTGACTTGAGTTGTTCAAGGATTACGACTACATTGTGGATTACCATCCAGGTAAGGCCAATGTAGTCGCTGATGCTTTGAGTCGGAAGTCGATGTCGGCTTTATTTTTGAGATGGTTTAGATGGAGATTTGATTCAGATGGGGCTTTGATTGCTCAGTTGAGAGTTAAGCCTACCTTGAGACAAAAAATTATTGATGCTCAGAGGGATGATGAGAAGCTACAGCGGATTGTGCAAGAGGTCAATTTGGGAAAATAGTCAAAGTTCTCCGTTCAGGATGGAGTGCTTATGTATAGAAATCGTTTGTGTGTACCAGAGGGGGAAGAGTTAAGAAGACAGCTTATGAGTGAGGCACATGGTACAGTTTTCACTATGCATCCTGGTAGTGAGAAGATGTATCGAGACATGAAGCAGTTCTTTTGGTGGTCTGGTATGAAAAGGGATATTACAGATTTTGTATTTAGATGCTTGACATGTCAGCAAGTTAAGACCGAGCATCAAGTTCCTTCGGGTTTGCTCACGCCTTTGTCTATTCCCGAGTGGAAATGGGATGATATAGCCATGGACTTTGTAACGGGTTTACCTTTAACACAGAAGAAACATGATTCAGTATGGGTTATTGTGGATCAACTTACAAAGTCCGCTCATTTTATACCAGTTAGGATGGATTACCCGATGGATAGATTGGCCAGTATTTATGTGGATGAGATAGTTCGGTTACATGGAGTGCCTTTGTCCATAGTTTCAGACCGAGACCCGAGGTTCACATCTAAGTTTTGGAAAGTTTTACAGCGAGCTTTGGGTACCAGGTTGAACTTTAGCACAGCATTCCATCCTCAGACAGATGGTCAATCTGAGCGGGTTATACAGATTCTGGAAGACATGATGAGGGCTTGTGCTTTGGATTTTCCAGGTAGTTGGGACAAATATGTAACGCTTATGGAGTTTGCCTACAACAATAGTTATCAGTCAAGTATCGGTATGTCACCATATGAAGCTTTATATGGTCGGCAGTGTAGGACTCCGGTTTGTTGGACCGAGCTATCCAAGCGATCAGTCATTGGACCAGACTTGGTTAGAGATATAGAGGAGAAGATCAGAGTTGTGCAGCGAAATTTGAAAGCGGCTAAGGATCGACAAAAGTCCTATGCCAACTTGAAGAGGAAAGATGTGCACTATGAAGTTGGGGATAAAGTTTTCCTTAAGGTATCTCCTTGGAGAAAAGTACTCCGTTTTGGAAAGAAGGGTAAGCTTAGTCCTCGCTTCATTGGACCGTATGAGATTTTATCTAAGGTTGGTCCGGTAGCCTATAGATTGGCATTACCGATGGAGTTGTCTAAGTTGCATGATGTGTTCCATGTTTCGATGCTTCGTCGGTATAGATCGGATCCTTCACATGTTTTGTCAGTTCAAGATGTGCGAGTGCAACCTGATTTTTCTTATGATGAGGAACCAAAAGCTATTCTAGCCCGAGAGATGAGACAGTTAAGGAGTAAACAAATTCCTTTGGTTAAAGTGTTATGGGATCACCATGGAGTCGAGGAAGCTACTTGGGAAACCGAAGAGTCAATGAGACCTCAGTATCCGCAATTTTTCATTTCAGGTGAGAATTTTGAGGACGAAATTCTTATTAGTAGGGGAGAGTTGTCACACCCCGTTTGCCCCCTAGTAGTATGAGCCATGTGTATGTGTACATTTGTATGTATTTTGGCATGTGATAAGGGTATTTTGGGGTATATTGCATGTTATAAAGGTTATGTTAATATGTGGGTGCACATATGTTAGTAGGGTGTGAATTAGTTGGGAAATATTTGTGTGTGCATGCATATACCATTGTTGGATATGAGTAAGGGAGTAGTGATTGGGTGTGGAAGAGTGTAGCATAGTAGAAGGAATCTTATGGGATTTTATAGTGTGTGGATGCTCATACCTATGTGGAGTGCATTATTAGAGGGCTTTATTGTGTGTTTTACTCACACACTAGTAGGATGTGTTAAGTGGAGATATTTTGAGTGTGTGTAAGTGTATGAGAGTTGGGTGTGAGTAATTGGTTTGCACTAATGAGGAAGTGACACGTGGCAAAGGTTAGGAAAAGAAAATGAATGAAGAGTTGAATCCTTCTTCCCGTAACTCATTCTCTTCCTTTCCTTCATCATATTCTTCTTTCTATTCTTCTTCAATTTCTTCTCATCTAAAAATCTTAGATTAGATTTGTGTAATTGTGGGTAGAAATTAATTGATCTTGCATTATTTTGGTAAGATTAACACTTAATTGCATCTTAATTTGTCAATTTCTTTTACTCTTTAATCGGGTATTAATTTAGGATTTATTTTGTGTATTTTTGGTGGATCTATGTTTAGTTAAATCTCCTCAAAATTTCAAGGGCAAGAAAATTGCTGGGAGTTGTTCATCTAAGTAATTGAAGTGAAAAATTTCAGGTTTGGGATTTTGTTTGGAAATTGTTTGGGATTTTGTTTGAAAATTATTTGTGAATTTTATTAAGTTTTATCTGACATCAGTGTGATGTTTTTGTCATAAGTAGAGTTATAGAGCTCCACTTGAGTTGATTCAAATTGAATCTGAAAGCTAAGATCCGTATCTAAAATTTTCTACGAGAGTTCTGGAGCTAATGCTGGACTTAGGATCTTCAACAATGCTAAAAACCGAGACCTCTCTGCTTAGGTGGGTCAGATTGACCTTTGGTCATTCTTTTTAGTATAAGTTGAGTTTTACAACTCCAAAATACATGATTCCAGTTGGATTAGAACCACAACTTTCGTATCTAAAACGTTGTAGAAGTACGCATAATTTAATTCGGACTCTAACTATTTTAAAATCGCCCATTTCAGTAGAGAAATTTGTCAGGTGTGTCTGTGGAGCAGGTTAGAGAAATTTGAGTATATCTCAACGATTTCAGCTCCTATTGATCTGAAATTTTGTCACTAGAAAGCTAACATCTTGAGGATTAATTGTTATGAAGATCATTTTGTCAAAAAATGTCATTTAGTAGTTCAAAAATGCATATAGATTCAGTAAATTAATTCTGCCCTGTGGCTGATAATGTTTTGGGACTGGTTGGAAAGCACAGCTGTGCTTTTGGGTAGGACACAGCTGTGTTTTGGCTTTTAGATCGACCATATACAGCAGAGCACAGCTGTGCTTTATAAAAAGCACAGCTGTGTTTTAAAAAAATTTGTCCCTCTTCACCAATTCATCCTAGAATCGATCCTACACCTCCGAATTAGCCCCAAAGTGTCTAGAAATGCCTGAAAAATTTAATGTTACTTATTTTATAATTAGGTAATGAGGATATATAATTAAATTACCTATGAATTGAATAAATTCTTATAACGAAAAAAAATTAATTAATATGATGATTAACCATGAATTAAACTATAAGTATAATTTGCTAGATGAATAAATACTCATGACGAGAATTATATAACATGTGTATAATTTATGATTAAGGCATTAAACCTAATATATTATTTGATTAAATCTAATTTAATTAGGAAGCAAGAACTTGTGATTTGAATATTATGCCTTACATTTTATAATTGTATTTTTGCTATGCTAAATGTTTGCATGCCATATTATGCCTTAACCTATGAACTAAATGTGTCATGCTTAAATATAATAATGAACAAATGTGTAACTCAATGTGAATTGTATTATACATGACCTGCAAGAGTCAGTTTAGTGGATAGTTAGGCATGCCTAATAGAGTCTTTTAGCTGCAGCCTATATGGATGAATTATATGGATGATTTGGATCCTGATCAGATCCCCGATTGGTTCCTCGCGAACCCTATAAGAAAATGTGTTTGAATCCTTGCGATTCTTATTAATATGATGAATCTTGTTTAAGGGCCCCTATAAAGGTTTTATAAATATAAAATAAAAATGGTTTTCGATTCGTACCCGTAAGGTACCGCCATGCGTTCGATTCATGCCCGTAAGGTACCGCCATGCGTTTACTCGTTATCCACTATTTTGAGTCAGCAGGTATTCTGTTTGTTTTGCCTAATATGAACAAAAGAATGTGATATCCGAATGTCTAAAGCTTCAGTTATGTGAATCAGTTAATTATCCGAACGTGATCATGAATCTCTGAATGGACTGAATGTGACTCAAGCATGTATTTTCTATGCGATTACCCGTATATATCGTATTTGTGAATGTGTTTGAATTCGATCAGTTATGCTTATAAGCATGTGAATTAATATGTATAAATATTCTGGCTTGAATTATTGAATTCTATGATTAAATATGTGAATTGGTAAATGTATTATTGTGATGCAACTCACGTGAATTGGCTTTTATTGAGTGCCGAGATATTCTGGTATGATAATTGCATGTTTAAAGGTTTGTGTTTATGCATGGTGCAGTTCTTACATCTGAGAATCAGAATGCCTTTAAAGAAGGACTTAAGGATAATGCTCCGAAGAGATTGAGAATGAGAATGCCTTTAAAGAAGGACTTAAGGATAATGCTCCGAAGAGATTGAGAATGAGAATACCTTTAAAGAAGGACTTAAGGATAATGTTCCGAAGAGACTGTGAATGAGAATGCCTTTAAAGAAGGACTTAAGGATAATGCTCTGAAGAGACTGAGAATGCCTTTAAAGAAGGACTTAAGGATAATGCTCCGAAGAGACTGAAAGTGCCTTTAAAGAAGGACTTAAAGATAATGCTTCGAAGAGACTGAGAATGAGAATGCCTTTAAAGAAGGACTTAAGGATAATGCTCCGAAGAGACTGAGAATCAGAATGCCTTTAAAGAAGGACTTAAGGATAATGCTCCGAAGAGACTGAAAATGAGAATGCCTTTAAAGAAGGACTTAAGGATAATGCTCCGAAGAGACAGAGAATGCCTTTAAAGAAGGACTTAAGGATAATGCTCCGAAGAGACTGAGAATGCCTTTAAAGAAGGACTTAAGGATAATGCTCCGAAGAGACTGAGAATGCCTTTAAAGAAGGACTTAAGGATAATGCTCCGAAGAGAATGAGAATGCCTTTAAAGAAGGACTTAAAGATAATGCTCCGAAGAGACTGAGAATGCCTTTAAAGACGGACTTAAGGATAATGCTCCGAAGAGACTGAGAATGCCTTTAAAGAAGGACTTAAGGATAATGCTCCGAAGAGACTGAGAATTCCTTTAAAGAAGGACTTAAGGATAATGCTCCGAGGAGACTGAGAATGCCTTTAAAGAAGGACTTAAAGATAATGCTCCGAAGAGACTGAGAATGCCTTTAAAGAAGGACTTAAGGATAATGCTCCGAAGAGACTGAGAATGCCTTTAAAGAAGGACTTAAAGATAATGCTCCGAAGAGACTGAGAATGCCTTTAAAGAAGGACTTAAGGATAATGCTCCGAAGAGACTGAGAATGCCTTTAAAGAAGGACTTAACGATAATGCTCCGAAGAGACTGAGAGTGAGAATGCCTTTAAAGAAGGACTTAAGGATAATGCTCCGAAGAGACTGAGAATCAGAATGCCTTTAAAGAAGGACTTAAGGATAATGCTCCGAAGAGATTGAGAATGAGAATGCCTTTAAAGAAGGAATTAAGGATAATGCCTTTAAAGAAGGAATTAAGGATAATGCTCCGAAGAGATTGAGAATGACAATGCCTTTAAAGAAGGACTTAAGGATAATGCTCCGAAGAGACTGTGAATGAGAATGCCTTTAAAGAAGGACTTAAGGATAATGCTCCGAAGAGACAGAGAATGCCTTTAAAGAAGGACTTACTGATAACGCTCCGAAGAAACTGAGAGTGCCTTTAAAGAAGGACTTAAAGATAATGCTTCGAAGAGACTGAGAATGAGAATGCCTTTAAAGAAGGACTTAAGGATAACGCTACGAAGAGACTGAGAATCATAAAGCCTTTAAAGAAGGACTTAAGGATAATGCTTCGAAGAGACTGAAAATGAGAATGCCTTTAAAGAAGGACTTAAGGATAATGCTCCGAAGAGACTGAGAATGCCTTTAAAGAAGGACTTAAGGATAATGCTCCGAAGAGACTGAGAATGCCTTTAAAGAAGGACTTAAGGATAATGCTCCGACGAGACTGAGAATGCCTTTAAAGAAGGACTTAAGGATAATGCTCCGAAGAGACTGAGAATGCCTTTAAAGAAGGACTTAAAGATAATGCTCCGAAGAGACTGAGAATGCCTTTAAAGAAGGACTTAAGGATAATGCTCCGAAGCGCGCGTCGCTAAGAGCGCGTGCAGCATTGCGCGCGCTTCATGCGCGAGGCTGCCGCTCCGATGCCCGTCCCTATATAACGACGAGCGTCCCTACTCCTGGCCGTCGCTATAGGGTTTGATACCTCTTTTTTCAGATTTTTGGACCTAAAAATCAGTTTTTTATCCATTTTTTCAAGGTTTTAAGGGATTTTTTCCATTTTTAAAAATTAAAATAGGTAATATCTGATTTAATTAAATTTTATCCCTTTAATTATTTTATTTTTTCCTATTTTTTCATATAAAAGGAATGAGATGAAAACCTAAAAGGGGGATTTTTTTGGCTAGGTTTTTTTCTCTTCATCTTTTCTCTTCTTCTTCCTCTCAAACTCTAAAAAATTCCAGATTTTTTCCCTACCAAAGAAGAACAAAAAATTGAGTTCATCTTTCATTCTTTTTTTTTTCCAACATAATTTCTTCTAAATATATATTTAGAAGGAGTTTTTATTGTTTGATTAATTTTTGGAGACAAACACAACAATTGTTTGTTCTCAATTTATTTTTTACCTTTTATTTGTGTTCAATAAAATTTTTTACATTGATTTTGTTTTGAATCTCTTTTTGATGGAAAGTTAATTTTTATACAAATAAAGTAATTATTTGTTATCAAAATCTAATTTTTTCCATTCGATTTTTATTTTGATATAAACCAAATCATTTTTTTCCTTTAATTGTAATCAATAAAAATCTTTTTTTAATCAAAACCATTTCTTTAGGGAAAGAAATCACTTCATTGCTCTTAAAGAATTTTTGTTCATTTTTTATCCTATTTCTTTCTGCGAATGAAATTCCAACATTTTTATTATTACACTCTAATATTGTAAATCAAGAAAAAAGAAATCGATAATCATTTTACCTTCATCGAATTCGAAACTCTGAGGGTAAACATTTCAGGCTTGTTCTTTTTATTATTTTTGTTCATGTTAATTTATTCATGTATATTTTTATTAACTTCATTTATTTATTTTATTTCAGATTTGTTTTATTTAACTTGTTTATGTATGATTTTATTCTTATTCGTGTATATTATTATTATTTTTATTATTTTCATTTACTTATTCATTTATTCCATTGCTTTTATATTTGTTTTAATTTAATATGTTAATATATTATTTTGTTCATATAAATATTGATTTTCTTATCATTTCTAACATGTAAATATTGTTTTCTTTTAATTCTTAACATGTAATTAATTTATTTCATTTTAACTCATCATTATTTCTAACATGTAATTAATAAATTCATTTTAATAGATATTTTTACCATGTAAATGTTTTATATTAATTGTAACTACATTAATTAATCATGTTGTTCATTTAATTGTTTTTGTCATTCTTTAATTCATTTATTTTATTATTCTTTCCTTTATTATTTTATATATTCATTGATTTGATTATCTTCATCATTATTGTTGTCATGTTCATATTTTTACATATTAATTCATTAACGTGTTATATTTTATTCCAATCACTTCATTTAATCCATTTGTTGTTCGTAACATATTTTTTCTCATTTACTTTAAATTGATAACATTTTAATTCATTTATGATTTTGATATCATTTCATTTTATCTCATTTTATTTTATTTTATCATTTGTTTTATATTTAATTGATTTTAATTGATTCAATTACTAACATTATTTTTTATTTGTGTTGTATTTTATTTTACATCTCATTTTTTGCTTGGGCATTTTTGCGAGCACACGGGGAGATCCAAGAGGCTCGTTCGGGTTACATGTTTATTTTCTTCATTTGTAATATTTATTTATTTTGTCTTTTTCATTTATTTTTGCCATGTAATTTTCTTGTAAAATTATTTATTTAGGCCCACTAGAAAGAAAGTCACTAATTTTTTTTATTAATTAATTTGAAATTTTTCCTAAATAAAAATGGGACCAATGTCTCAATTTTCTCCATCCAAAATAAAACCATCACATCAAAATTATTTTATAATAAATATGCATGCAAGGACCAATGTCCTCATCATTAATGAATATCCCGCTTTATGCATGTTTTGTATTTTATTTAGAATGGGGGTTGTATTTCGCCCCTAGTTTTGTTGTAATATTTTACATATGCTTTACTTTATTTACACTTTATTTATCGCTTCCAATATGTGATTGACATGCGCTTTAATTAATTGCATTAAAATGAATGAGAAATGGGATGAAACTCTAAATTCAAAACTCGATTATAAACTTAACCAAGGTATAAATAAATGGGAAGTCCCGAACTCACTCTGGTCTTTTGGGGCTCAATGAGGTGAGAGGTCTAGGACTTCCAAGACACCTCTTGAGTCCCACCAAAAGACTTAAATTACAATCCTAGGCTCCATAGGGTTAGAGGGTGAATGCCTCCAAGACCCCTTTGGCTTGCCCAAAATGGATATGTATGCGTCGTCTTAGGCTCGCTGAGGCTAGACGACCTTTCCTAATGTTCTATTGGGGGGCGACTCCAAGAAACCTCCTTGTTGCCCAAAATAGACGCACTTGTAAATACCTTACAAGTTTTAATGAATCCCATCCCGATTGTCCTAAAGTGGGCCTTCGGGAGGTCACGGGGTTCGGCGTGCATCACACTAGGATTTATTGAGTCATTTGGCGGGATACAAGCGGGGTCTTGGAGGTCTTATTCCAATGAGTGATCGGATAGACCTCTCGCCTCGTTGAGCCCAAATACCAGAGATGGGTTCAAGACTTCTCATCTATTTTTACCTTGATTAACTTTACAATTAAGTTTTGAATTTATTAATTCACTCTCTCTCCACACAATGCAATCTAATTAAGGCGCAATTATCCACAATGAAAGCGATAAATAAATAAAATAAAGAAAAACATTTAAATTGAAATACAATAACACTGGGAGCGGAATACAACTCCAATTTTAGAAGTGCAAATAATACATAAAATCGGGGAATTAATTATGAGGACATTGTTCCTTGACTTTGATTATTATAAAAATAATTTTCGGTGATGAATTCATTGGATAAGAAAAATAGGACATTGGTCCTTGGCTTTGTTAAAAAAATCCCAACGTTTGTTTATTTTTATTTGCGTGAGATAGAATAATTTGTATATAATGAAGACTAAGAATAAACAAAAAAATAAATAAACAAATGAAAGAATAAAGTTACAGAATTAAACCAAAAGGAGTTCTCCCGGGGTGTGAACGGCGATCGTTGTCTCAAGTTCAACTCGCCAAAAAATAAGAAAATGACATTTCATAAAATAATAAAATATGTTAGTATCGAAAAAAAATTCAAAATTAACCAAAAATCAAGATAAAGTTATAAGAATAATAAATAGTAAAATCAAGCAAGGTTAAGAAAAATATGAAAATAACTAAAATAAACTAAACAGAACGCGTGTCCAGAATATTTACCCTCAGATTTTACCGTTTTGGATGAAAATTTGGTTGGATTTGGTCGCACGTGTTTCACGAGAAGAAAACAAAACCAAAGAAAGAGATTTATTGAACCTTTTGGAGTGAAAATCAGATTCTTCTTTATAAGGGTAAAATGAGAATTTTTTCAACCTCAAAAAAGTGTAAAATTTTCCTTTTTATAGAAAAACACGACCGACGGGCGCCTGACCTACCGATAGGCACATGCCAATGGACTCGTGTTCGTTAGTTCGGACACGTGTCCGTCGGTAAACTCACAGACGGCCCATCCCTCGTGGCGAGTGAGACGGGCTACCGCTATGACCGACGGATGCCTCGCGATCGACGGTCTAATCGTTCATAGAAGAAAATTCAAAATTTAAGTCTAAATTCTCTTGATTTTTCGCTTCTTTCTACAACAAATAAAAACCTTTAATTCTCGTGAACTCAAAGGACCGAAATCTCTAAATTTTATCCATCTATTCGGAACCAGGCATTTATTTCTTCATTGGGATCTTTGATCTGGACCTCCTCGAGACACGGTGCTTACACCATGCATTTCACTTGCATGCTTCTATTTTTCTCGCATATTTGATTCTCCAGTTTTGTAGCAAGCGAGATTTGATACGGACAGCGACAAAAGCCGAGTGGCAATATTAGTCCAGACAATCAACCAAAGACTTCTCAGGGGGCAATCAACCAAAGACCTCTCAAGGGGTAATCGACCAAAGACCTCTCAGGAGGCACCGCTACAAATCTCAGAAGGGTTAGCATGATGGCGGCACTACCATTCTATGAAAGGTTAGCACGACCACAAAACTACCACTTCAGAACGGTTAGCACGATGGCGGCACTACCATTTTACGGAAGGTTAGCACGACTACGACACTACTGCTTCAGAAGGGTTAGCATGATGGCGGTACTACCATTCTACGGAAGGTTAGCACGACCAAGGCACCACCACTTCAGAAGGGTTAGCATGATGGCGGTACTACCATTCTATAGAAGGTTAGCATGACAACGTGCACTACCGCTTGAAAAGGGTTAGCACGATAGCGGCACTACCATTCTATGAAAGGTTAGGATGAGCATGGCACTACCACTTCAAAAGGGTTAGCATGATGGCGGCACTACCATTTTATAGAAGGTTAGCACGACCACGATACTACCGCTTTAGAGGGTTAGCACGATGGCGGCACTACCATTCTATGGAAGGTTAGCACGACCACAACACTACCGCTTCAAAAGGGTTAGCACGATGGCGGCGCTACCATTTTACGGAAGGTTAGCACGATCAAGGCACTACCACTTCAGAAGGGTTAGCACGATCACAGCACTACCATTCTACGGAAGGTTAGCACGACCACGACACTACCACTTCAGAAGGGCTAGCACAATGACGGCACTACCACTCCATAGAGGGTTAGCACGATCACAGCATTACCAATTCAAATCTCAGAACGGTTAGTACGATGGCGGTACTACCATTCTATGAAAGGTTTCACGACCACGACGCTACCACTTAAGAAGGGTTAGCTCGATGGCGGCACTACCACTCCACAGAGGGTTAGCACAATCACAACATTACCGCTTCAACAAAGGACAACACGCTGACAACATGGCGACAACCACCTCAACAACATCATCTAGTCTGGAAAGACGGTTACCTCAAGTACGTGTCTCTTTCCTTTTATTCTCTGAATTTTGGCTCACCTAGGCACCTATATATGACGTGCGCCAAACCCCAGGGTGCCCCGAATCGCTCGCTTCTAGGGCTTTTGGGGGGAGGTTCATGAAAACTTGTAAGGATTACAGGTGCGTCCATTTTGGGCAACAAGGAGGTTTCTTAGAGTCGCCAACCAATAGAACATTGGAAAAGGTCGTCTAGACTCGGTGAGCCTAAAACAAACTACTATGTCCATTATAGGCAAGCCAGAGGTATCTTGGAGGCTTCCACCCTAATGATATAATGGTCCTCTAGCCTCACGCTTGGGCAAACCAGAGGTGTCTTGGAGGTATCCACCCTAATAGAATATTAGGATGGCCCTCTCGCCTCGTGGCGCTTAGGACTATGCAATTTTGAACCTTTTACTGGAAACAAGAGGTGTCTTGGAGGCCACATCCCAATAGAACCTTGAGATGACCCCATCGCCTCGTTGAGCCCAAAGACCAGAGAAGGTTCGGGGCTTCCCATTTATTCATACCTTGGCTAATTTTATAATTGAGCTTTGAATTTAGCGTTTCATCCCTTTTCTCATTCAATTCGGTGCAGTTTAATTAAAGTACAAGTTATTCATTCAAAGGAGGCGATAAATAAAAGTATAATTAAAATGAAGCGTATGAAAATAAATTACAACAAAATTAGGGGCGGAATACAACCCCCATTGTAAATAAAATACAAATCATACATAAAATGGGATATACATTAAAGATGAGGACATTGGTCCTCGTATGCATATTTATTATAAAACAATTTTGATGTGACAATTTTTATTTTGGATGGAGAAAATTAGGACATTGGTCCCATATTTATTAGGAAAGGTTCCAAGTTAATTCATAAAAATGTTTTTGTGATTTTCTTTTTAGCGTGCCTAAAATAAACAATTTTATAAGAAAATTACATGGAAAAATAAATGAAAAATCCAAATAAATAAAATATTACAAATAAAGCAAATAAATATTTAACCCCAAATGAGCCTTCTGGATCTCCTCATGTGCTCGCAAAAATGCCCAAAAGGAAAAATAAGATGTGAAATAAAAACAAAACATGAATGAAATAATGTTAGTAATTAAATCAATTAAATCTGTTAAATATACAATAAATGATAAAATAAAATAAAATAAGATAAAATAAGGTGACATCAAAATGACAAATAAATTAACATGTTAACAATTTAAAATAAATGAGACAAATGTGTTATGAATAACAAATGAATTAAATGATGTGATTGAAATAAATAAAACATGTTAATGAATTAATATATGAAAATATGAACATGATAATAATGAAAATGAGGATAAGCCAATAAATGAATAAACAACGAATATATAAATTTAACAATGAAAAAAGAATGATAAAAAATGATGAGTAAAAGAATGATGAAAATAATTAAATAAGTGACATGATTAATTAACATTATCACAATCAACATGAAACATTTACATGGCAAAACGATTAATCCAAATGAATTAATTAATTACATGTTAGAAATAATGAGAAACTAATATTTACATGAACCAAAAATAATATATAAACATATAGACAATAGAATAAATAAATAAATAAATGAACAAAAATAAAAATATACATGTTGATCAATTAAATATGGAAAAATAAATAAAAGAAAATAAAAGTGTCAAGCCCAGAATGTATACCCTCAGAGTTTCGGATTCGATGAAGGTAAAAATGATGATTGATTTTCTTTGTTTATAATGTGCAAGATTAGAGTGAAATATGATGAAAATGTTGGAATTTTTATTCCAAATAAATAGGCTTGAAAAATAAATGAAGAAAGAAAATCAACAATTCTTTAAGGACAAAGAATTAATTTCTTTGTCTAAAGAATGATTTTTATTGATTAAAAGAATGCAAATGATCTCAAGAACGTACAATTATTTTGTTTGTCTCAAGAAAAAAAAATCATTTATAAAAAACATAATTTTTAGAAAATCAAATGAAAAATTAAATTTTAAAAACAAAACAATTATCTTGTTTATCTCAAAATTAATTTTTCATCAAAAAAGTGATTCAAATAAAAATCATTGAAAAAAACTCAAGTAAAAAAATTATTGAAAGACAAAAGAATGAAAATTGAATTTTTAAGAATAAATAATCACTTTATTTGTCTCAGAAATCAATTTTTCATCAACAAAATTCCATCTAAAATATATTTAGAAGAAATTCTATCGGAAAAAGATGAAGAGTTAAACTATTTTCTCTTTGTTTTTTGGAAAAAATCTGAAAATGTTGAGAGAATTTTAGAGGAAGGAGAAGAAAAAACCTAAAAAAACCCTAAAAGAAATTCCCCCCTTCATTTCTCTTTTTCATCCTTTTCTTTTTATATGAAGAAAAAAGAGAAAATAAAATTAATTAAGGAAAAAACTAAATTAAACAAGATATTAATTATTTTGAATTTTAAAAATGGAAAAAAACCT
Organism: Excoecaria cochinchinensis; assembly: GCA_947683425.1. Classification (NCBI taxonomy): domain Eukaryota; kingdom Viridiplantae; phylum Streptophyta; class Magnoliopsida; order Malpighiales; family Euphorbiaceae; genus Excoecaria; species Excoecaria cochinchinensis. Next base: position 23,869,592 of record CANTUQ010000055.1, on the reverse strand, counting down.
TTAAAAACCCTAAAAAATGGGATAAAAAATGGATTTTTTGGTTAAAAATCGGAAAAAACTGATTTTGGGGCAAAATTGGGCAATTTCAGCGAAACAGGTGCGACTGATGCCTATCGCTCGCAAGAGACGGGCTGCCAATGCACGCGCCGCGTGCTGGCAAGAGAAACGGGCGAGCGACGGCTCACCCCTCGCGCGCATGCGAGCTACGCCTCTCGCGGAGCGCCGCACGATGGAGCTTCGCGCGCACAGGCGCTCCGCGCTGCAGCAAGGCGAACCGCGGCCGAACCTCAAACTTTTTCTTTTATTATTAAAAATTAACTAAAAAATTCCAAAATTTCTAAACACCATTTTTCAAATCTAATTTTAAAAATATTTTTTATTGTTTTTTATTTTTTCACTCTAAAATGCAAATTTAACAAGGAAATCACCACTTTCAACCTTTTTGCCTGTGAAAAGGCATCTTATCATCATTGGGTAACTCTGCTCTGGGCTGCCTCAGGACCTGATGTCTACAGTTGCCCCCAATTTTAGGGAAACTAGTGACTAGTGACGAGATGAGCCAAAATTCAGAAAAGAAGGAAAGAGATGCGTACCTGAGGCGGCCCTTACCTTTTTGCCGCATTGAATGTTGTGACTTATTGCCGTTGAGCTGTAGTGCTATCTGACTGTGGCCCGTTTGCAATCTTTTCTATCGCATTGTCCCGCTCGCCTCCGGTCGGCTTGCACGGCGTTTGTGAGATGCGGTGTCCTCTAACCACAAACCCGTTGCGATCTGTTCTGTCGTGTGTGCCCAGCTGTCCTCGTCTCGGCATGTACGGTGGCTAATTTGTCTCGCTGGCCTCATCTCGGCTTGAGCTGCGTCTGTGGGATGCGGTATTCTCTAACCACAACCCTGTTGCGATCTGTTCTATCGTGTGTGCCCCGCTGTCCTCATCTTGGCTTGCACGGTGGTAGATCTATCCTGCTGGCCTTATCTCGGCTTGAACGGTGTCTGTGGGATGCGATATTCTCTAACCACAACCCTGTAGCGATCTGTTTTATCGCGTGTGCCCCACTGTCCTCATCTCGGCATGCACGATGGCTGATCTGTCCCGCTGGCCTCATCTCAGCTTGTACAGTGTCTGTGGGATGCAGTATAATCTAACCACAACCCTGTTACGATCTATTCTATCGCGTGTGCCCCGTTGTCCTCATCTCGGCATGCACGATGGCTGATCTGTCCCGCTGACCTCATCTCGGCCTGTACGGTGTCTGTGCGATGCGGTGTGATGCGCACCGGACCCCGGGGTGCCCCTTTGACTACCCGCTTTAGGGCGATTGGGCTGATGAGGTCCGTTGACAACTTGTAACGAATTACAAGTGCGACTATTTTAGGCAACAAGGAGATTTCATGGAGTTGCCACCCAATAGAACATTGGGAAAGTTCGTCTCGCCTCAGTGAGCCTAAGATGGCGTATATTTCCATTTTCGGCAAACCAAAGGGGTCTTGGAGGTAATCACCCCAATAAAACATTGGGAATGATCCTCTAACCCTATGGAGCCTAGGATTTATTATGCCTTTTTGACACAAGAGGTGTCTTGGAGGTCTCGTTCCAATGAATGATCGGATAGACCTCTCACCTCGTTCAGCCCAAAGACCAGAGAAGGTTCGGGACTTTCCATTTATTAATATCTTTGTTAAATTTATACTTGAGTTTTGAATTTACCTTTTTGTCTCTTTTCTCACGCGTTTAAATGCTATAAAAATTAAAGCGCAGTATCAACCATATAAATGAAGTGATAAAGAATAACATAAAGCGTATAAACATAAATTACAACAAAACTAGGGGCGAAATACAACCCCCATTTTAAATAAGCTGCGATCCACGCATAAATCGGGTTATTCATTTAAGGATGAGGAATTGGTCCTCGCATGCATATTTTAAGAAAACATTTTTGATGTCGCAATTTTATTTAGGATGAAAATTTAGGACTTTGGTCCTATTTTATTAGAAAAAACTAATTTATTCTATAAAATATTTTTATGCAATTTTTTATTTAAGTGTGTATAAAAACCATTTTATTTAACAATTACATACACGGAAATAAAAAATATAAATAAAATGAGAATTAAAATGTACAATAAAGATAACAAACCCCGCATCTCCTCCTTCACGTGCGTGGATACTCAAATAAGAGTAAAACAACGATTTGCAACCAAAAAATATAAAAACAAATAAAATTCATGTTAGTGATTGAGCCAAAGAAATTATTTAAACATACAAAACAACAAATCATAGATCAAAATAAATAAAACATGCATTATTTATGACTAAATTAATTAAATGACATGATAAAATATATAATTTAACAAATTAGCAACTTTACATGCACAAAATAACATAACATAATGACGAACGCAAATTATAAATAAAGATTAGCATGCATAAAAATTAATAATAACAAATTTATCATACCTAAAACATGCATAAAATAATTATGAGGCAATTTAACATGCATAAGAATATAAATATATTAATCATGCCAAACATGTTAAACAAATGATTATAATAACAGCAATTTTGAGCAAAAATAAAAATATTAACATATGCAAGAAACAATTTAACAAGAAAATAAAATAATAGATTCAAAAGAATTTACATATTAGATAAATAATTAAAGATAAAAATAAGAAGAAAATAATAGGCTAAAAGAATTTACATGCTAATTACTTAAATGAAAACAAAATAAAATGAAATTAGCAAAAAGAATAAAGGAATAAAGCCAATAATAATTACCCTCAATATTTTCTTGTAGAATTGAAGGTAGATGAATTAATCCTTTTGCCTTGATTTGTTAGAATAATAATAAAATTCAGATGTAAGAAATTGAAAAAAATTTTATGTAATTTTTTTGAAGAAAAATGAAGCAATTTTTCTAAGAAAATCCTTTTCAAAAATTTTTGCCAAAACCCAATTTTTCCTCCCCAAGAAAAATCAGATTTTTTCTTCCAAAAACCTTCCTAAAAACTCCCAAAAATCGTCCCCTTAAAAATCCTCCAGTTTTTTCCTTTAATTCCCTTCAAAAACTGCCAAAAAATGACCCAAAAACCCCACAAAATCGTAAAAATCGCGTACTGGGCGTCATGGGGGTAGAAATGGGTGAGGGACACCCGTCGGTGCGCCCGATGAGCATCCTAGCGCGCACTGCACGCGAAAATCACGCAGTGCGCGGACGATCCGCGAGACGCGCTTGGCGTCGCCCAGCGCGTGTGCGAGCACTCCGCGTGCTGGCGCGCACGCCCAGCGCGCTGTCGCACCCTGACACTCTCGAAAAAATATTTGTTATTATTTATTTTTTTTTAAAAAATCCTAAAAACTCATTTTTTTCCCCAAAAATAATTTTTAAATTTTTTTTTTTAAATATTTAAGAAAAATACATTTTTCTCCATTCCTAACAAATCCAAATGACAAGCGAATTTACTTTCGACCTTCATTCTTTTTGCCTATAAGCCGACATAGCTAAATTTCATCATCGGGTAATCCTGATCAAGGCTACTAGGGACCCGGTATCTACAGTTGCCCCCAATTTTGGGGAGGCTAGTGCGTGGGTGCCTAGGTGAGCCAAAATTCAGGAAAAGGAAAGAAGCGTGTACCTGAAGCGGCGACCTTCTTGCTACTCCCTGGGGAACACTGTTATGACTTAAAATATGAATATCCTCTCCGAGTTGCACTGAGTCGCTGACAAGACTACGAAGTGCTAGGGACCATCCTTGGACGGTGATGCGCCGAGTCGCTACCAAGACTACAAAACGCGAAAGATAAATTGCATCGAGCCGCTGACAAGGCTACCAAAAGTGCGCTGCACGGAGTCGCTAACAAGACTATTAAACGTACAGGTGCTATCCGCTGATAGCGATGCGCCGAGCCACTGACAAGACTACTAAAAGCGAAGAACAAAAAATCGCACCGAGCCGCTGACAAGGCTACAAAAAGTGCGCTGCACGAAGTCGCTGACAAGACTACTAAATGTACAGGTGCTATCCGCATATAGCGATGCACCGAGCCACTGACAAGACTACTAAAAGCGCAGACCGAAAAATTGCACCAAGCCGCTGACAAGGCTACTAAAAGTGCGCTGCACGGAGTCACTGACAAGACTACTAAACGTACAGGGTTCCATCCTAAGACGGTGATACGCCGAGCCACTGACAAGGCTACTAAAAACGCACAAGAGAGATGAACTGAGTCACTACCAAGACTACCAAAAATGCACGAAAGAACTCCACCGAGCCACTACCAAGGCTACCAAAAGTGCACCGTTCCATCTTCTGATGATGATGCACCGAGTCGCTGACAAGACTACAAAACGTGAAACCTGCTCTTTTGAGCTGCACCGAGTCTGCTACAGACTACCAAAAGTGCACTACACCGAGTCACTGACAAGACTACTAAAAGTGCAGGGTTCAATCTTGTAATGGTTACTGTCTTCTTTTAGATATTTCCTGCAAAATTATGTGCACAGAAATATATACAAGAAAACGTGTGTGTATGATATGAGATGCAAAATGCTTGCAAGAATGTATAGACCATGCCCTAGGTGGCCCAGGGTCTGCTAATGATATAGCTTGGTTGCTCCACCATGCCCCCGGAATCCAGAGGATTGTCATCTTGGCCTTAGGGATCTCGCCCCTAATATGTTTTCTGAAAGAGACATCCAGTACATCTTTGCCCCCCGGTCGATGATCATATACCCAGGATTCTGATTCATGTCCTGTGCTACTTGTTATCTGATTGAAAGAAGATCAACTGAAGTAATGCTGCCTTATCGCTCCAGGCATCGAACGTCATTGTTTTAAAGGTAGTGCGTCCCTTGTGGATTTTCACACTAGCTTTTCTTTGCGGGAAATGCGTCCCCTAAGGGATTTTCACATAACCCTTTGCCTAATTTTTGCCTGAAATTGATCCAACCCAATCCAGCGGCTTTTGTTTATTTCATTTTTTGTAGGGCAGACTGCCTGTTTCCAGGTTTTCACCCTGCCCTTTGGCCTAACTTTTACTTAGAGAGCCAGTTACGGTTTTCATCTCTAACGGCCCTTCTTCTCTTTTTTTTTTTCCTTTAAGGAACTACTGGAGAAAGCAATTATCAGAATAATTGCCAGGAGGTGGCAAACATATGTCACACCCCGTTTGCCCCCTAGTAGAATGAGCCTGTCTGTATGTGCAAGCATTTGCATGTGTTCGGCATATCATAAAGGTATTTTAGTAAAATGCATGTTTTTGGAGTTTATTTGCATGTGGTTATATGCATGACATTAGTGTGTGAATTAATTGGGAAATGATTATGTGCATTTGAGCATACTATTGTAGGGTGTACATTAGTTGGGAGTGCATTGGGTGTGTGTAGTGCATGGTGGTTGGGTGTGAACGATTAGTTTCACCAATAGGAAATTGACATATGTTTAGGGCAAAAGAAAAGAAAAAGAAAAAGAAAGAAGAAGGGAAAAATACAGAATCTGTTTTTCTTCACGTTCTCCCTCTTCGCATTTTCTTCTTCCTTTTCTTTTCTCCAAAAACCCTAGTGTGGATTTAAGTCTCGTTGGTGGAATTAATCATCCCTTTTGCATCCTCTTTGGTAAGTCATTGCATTCCTCACTCTGTTTTCCATTTGTTTTCATCTGCTTCTTCTTCTTTGAGTTTAGATTTAACTTAGGGTTTGTATTTGTGGGTGTTCTTTGATGTGTTGTGCTTAGCTGAAGCTCCTTGCGATCCTAAGGGGAAGGATATTGCTGGGACTAGTGGAGCTAAGTTAAGTGAAGCTTAGAATTTAGGTTTGGGATCTGTTTGATAAGATTGTTTGACTTTGAGTTTTCTGTAATTTTTAGGGTTTGTGTTTTTGAAGAACTTGAATGAATTGATGCTTGATTTGGTTGTTTTAATTTCCGAATTAAGTTGCAATTATCTTGTTTTTGCTGTTTGAGATGTCTTCTGGAAGTTAAGAACAGATGTGAATGGTTTTGAATCAAATTTGGGATTGATTTCTAAGTTCTGGGAATTCTGGAAATGGGACAATCGCGTTACTGTTGAATTTCCCCATTTCCAGAAGTTTGTCGCATGACTAGCTAAGAAGAGAGGCCAGTCATGAGTGGTGACTGCAAGTCACAACTCGTGACCAGCCAAGAGAGGCCAGTCGTGAGACGTGACTCCCAGTCACGACTCGTGACCGGCCAGTGTAGGCAGTCACGGGTAGTGACTCCCAGTCACGACCCGTGACTGGAAGCCAGTCACGAGACGTGACTCCGCGTCATGACTCGTGACCAGCAAGAGAAAAGGGACAAGTCACGTCGTGTGACCAGCAAAAGAAGAAGCCAGTCACGAGGCGTGACTCTCAGTCACGACTCGTGACCTGCTTGTGAAGGAGGCCAGTCATGAGTTATGATGCCAGTCACGACCCGTGACCAGCCCACCTTGTACGTCACCCCCGTTTGGCCTATTTTCTGAAATTTCCCGGTTTTAACTCAAAAATGAATTTCCGTACTTCTTCTGAATGGACTTATACTGCTGTATGATGCATGTCATACTTTTATATGCTTTGTTATGAGTGATACCATGATTCTTCAGATGAATTCTATTATGTACTCTGAAATATGATTTGAATGACGTATAACTTGCTAGAGTCAAGTAAGTGGATAGTTAGGCATGCCTAATAGAGTCTTTTAGCTGCAGCCCTCAGTTCAGTTTGGACCCCGATCAGGTCCCCCGTTAGGTTCCTCGCGAACCCCTCAGTATTAAGATCTTGTTTAAGGTCCCCTCAGTAAAAATATTATGTTTTGATAATAATAAAATGACTTTTGATTTGTACCTGTGAGGTACCCTCAGTATTCGATTCGTACCCGTAAGGTACCTTCAGTACACTCGTTATCCACTACCTCGAGTCTGTAGGTGTTCGATTGTATTGCTCCGTTCTGAATTGACTATATAAATGTGATATCTGAATGAGTATAATGATGAGATATATGTTTGATTATTTTGGAATGGATATGAATCTAAAATGCGGAATGTATGTCTTTAAATTATGAGCATGTTTATATGGATTATATTAAAGCTATTGCATTTTGCCATTGTGAATGTGTTATGCCTTGATGACCATTGTGAATGGCCGTCCATATTTTATGTGTGTTTCCCCACTAAGCGTTTATCGCTTAGCACGGTGTTTTTACCCGTGCAGGTGCGGAAGGAGTTTTGCTTTGAGAGAGTCGCCGCCGTCAAGCCAACACAGAAGGTCTTAGTGTAGGGCTCAGTTTTTGTAATCTGTAATGATTCTTTTTGTATAGAACTCTCCTGTATCAGTTTTGTTATAGCTTTCGCTTTTGTACTTATACTTTGGTTATGTAATATCTTTTGTTTCAGCTAGTTGATCAGAACATTATTGTGATGATTTTATTATATTAATGTATGATCAACTATTCCTTGCTTTTCCTTTAAAGTTTTTAATTATCCCGTATTTCAGTATGTATGGTATGGATGAATGTATGTTTTGCTTTGTATCTGTTTGGTGGCACCTTTGCTCATACGACATCTCACTCCTAATCGGATGGGATCGCCTACGTATGGGTAGGGGGTGTAACAGTTTTTGGTATCAGAGCTCTGGTTTAGGCATTTCTGGGTGTTGTTGTGTTGATTTGCTTAGATGTGTATGTGTCTAGATCTGTGTTGGCTGATGCGGTTATTTCTTGTTTGTTTAGATGGCTTCTAATTCTGCTCGTGGATCACTTGAGGAGTCCGCTGAGAGTGTGAACCCTCAAGCAGTAGATCCATCAATTTCTGTGTCGGCTCAGCATGCTAGGGTCCAGCCCGAGGCCGTAGCCATGCCTTTTGAGGATATGTTTAGATTGCATCAGGACATGGCTAGGGTTTTGGAGAGAGTGACTGCTCCTAGAGCCCCTATGGAGAACTTGAGAAGGGCAGGTGTGGAAGATTTCTATGGTACCGGTTTGGATGAGTCTGAGTTGGCTGAGAGATGGTTAGATAAAGTGAAGCGTGCTCTGAGAGAAATTCGGTGTCCTCCAGAGCAGCAGGCAGAGTGTGCACTAGTTTTACTGCAAGGGTCTACTTTTGAATGGTGGGAATTGGTTTGCAGGCATCCTCAGCTACCGGATCCGATCACTTGGGAGTTCTTTGAGGGTGAGTTCACAAAGAAGTATATTACTCAGACTTATAGAGATGCTAGATGGGCGCAGTTTCTGAGTTTGAGGCAGAGGACCATGTCAGTTTCAGATTATGAGAAAGAATTCAACCGGTTATCTCGTTATGCTCCGCATGGGGTTATGACAGATGATTTCAGATGCAAGCATTTTGAGGCGGGATTGAATGAGTCTTTGAAGATTGCTTTGATTTCCTTGATGTGCTTGCCTGGGGTTAGTTATTATCAGATCGTGGAGGCTGCTGTGAGGGCTGAGAAATCTGAGACTGTGATGAGAGAGAGGGCTCATAGGAGGAACCCTTCTCATGGAGGATCTTCTTCATCCTCGGGTAAGAGATCGAGGAACCCACAGGATGAGTCATCTTCTGGCTTGGCTTCCAGAGGTAGGAGACAGGGTTCTGTAGCTGTGTCAGGTTCTAGTAGAGGTGGTAGATCTGAGACTGCATCAGTTTGTCCTCATTGCAGTAAGACTCATCGGGGTGAGTGTAGGTGGCTCTCCGGTGTGTGCTTCAGATGTGGGAGTTCTGAACATCTTTTGGCTAGCTGTCCAAGATTGCATGAGGATTCAGGATCCCAGAGAGAGGCTAGCAGGGTTGGTTCGAATGCTTCTCAGGCTACCCGTGGTAGAGGCCGTGGTAGAGGTCGAGGTGGTCGACGTAGAGAGGGTGCTGCATCAGAGACAGTGGATCGTGAGTTGCCTGTCGCAGCTAGAGCATATGTTGTGCGAGCCAGAGAGGAGCAGGATGCGCCTGATGTTATTGCTGGTAAGTTCCTACTCCATGAAACTGAATTATATGCTCTAATTGACCCTGGTTCCACACACTCATACTTATGCACAGATAAAATTGTTGATAAGTTGCATGTGGTTGATCAGTTAGATTATGAGATATGTGTGACCAGTCCATTAGGGCATAGTGTCAGTGTGAGTAGAGTCTTTAGGAGTTGTCCCCTTATGGTTGAGGGAGTTGTGCTTCCTGCGGATTTGATTGAGTTGCCTTTCAGAGAGTTTGATCTGATTCAGGGTATGGACTGGTTGGGTAAGCATCGGGTTGTAGTTGATTGCCATAGGAAGACAGTTGTGCTTCGAGATAGAGGTCAGTCTCCTGTGTTTATGAAAGGTTTGGGTGCTAGTTCATTGAATAATGTGATTTCTGTGATGCAAGCCAAGAGGTTTATCAGGAAAGGTTATGAGGTTTTTCTAGCGGTCGTGTTGGATTCCAAGAGAGATCAAGTTCAGATTGAGGACATCCCTGTTGTGCGGGAGTTTAGTGATGTGTTCCCAAGCAAGTTGCCTGGTTTGCCTCCTGAGAGAGAGGTCGAGTTGTCCATTGAGATTATGCCAGGTACCACACCTATTTCGAAAGCACCTTATCGGATGGCTCCTGTAGAGTTGAGGGAACTTAAGACTCAGCTACAAGAGTTATTGGATAAGGGGTTTATTCAACCTAGCATATCTCCTTGGGGGGCTCCAGTTCTGTTTGTCAAGAAGAAAGATGGATCTTAATGGATGTGTATCGACTACAGGCAGATCAATAAGGTTACAGTGAAGAATAGGTATCTGTTGCCTAGGATTGAAGATTTGTTTGATAGGCTTCGAGGTGCAGGTGTTTTCTCCAAGATAGATCTTCGGTCAGGGTACTATCAGCTTCGAGTTCAGGACACAGATGTGGTTAAGACTGCATTTTGGACTAGGTATGGCCACTATGAGTTTCTTGTGATGCTGTTTGGTTTGACCAATGCTCCAGCGGCTTTTATGGATCTGATGAACCGTGTGTTTAGGCCATACTTAGATCGATTTGTAGTAGTGTTTATTGATGACATCTTGGTGTATTCCAAAGATGAGAGTGAGCATGAGGAGCATCTCAGATTGGTTTTGCAGATGTTGAGAGAGCATCGGTTGTTTGCGAAGCTTAGCAAGTGTGATTTTTGGCTTCGTGAAGTATCATTTTTGGGTCACATTGTTTCAGCTAGGGGTATTCAGGTTGATCCGGCCAAGATTGAGGCGATAGTTGATTGGAAAGTGCCTAGGAATGTTCAGGAAGTGAGGAGTTTCCTTGGTTTGGCAGGCTACTACCGTCGGTTTGTTAAGGGTTTTTCTGTGATTGCCGCTCCGATGACTAGATTATTGAGGAAAAGGGTCAGATTTGAGTGGTCAGATAGATGCCAGGCTTGTTTTGATCAGTTGAAGCAGTTGCTAATTGAGGCTCCTATTCTTACTCAACCCATCTCGGGTAAAGAGTTTATCATTTATAGTGATGCTTCGGGTGTTGGCCTTGGATGTGTTTTGATGCAAGAAGGTAAAGTCGTGGCTTATGCTTCTCGGCAATTAAAGCCATATGAGAAGAACTATCCGACGCATGATCTAGAGTTGGCGGCTGTGATCTTTGCTTTGAAGATTTGGCGTCATTATCTGTATGGGGAAAAGTGTAGGATCTTTTCGGACCATAAGAGCTTGAAGTACTTTCTCACACAGAAAGAGTTGAACATGAGACAACGCCGTTGGCTTGAGTTGTTTAAGGATTACGACTGCATTGTGGATTACCATCCTGGTAAGGCCAATGTAGTCGCTGATGCTTTGAGTCGGAAGTCAGTTTCAGCCTTGATCCTGAGACGGTTCAGATGGAGATTTGCTTCAGATGGGGCTTTGCTTGCTCAGTTGCGTGTGAAGCCTACCTTGAGACAGAGGATTGTGGATGCTCAGAGGGATGATCAGAGGCTTCAACGGATTGTGCAAGAGGTCAGATTGGGTAAGCAGTCAGAGTTCTCAGTTCAGGATGAGGTGCTTATGTTCAGAGATCGCTTGTGTGTGCCAGAGTCTGAGGATTTGAGGAGACAGCTTATGAGTGAGGTGCATAGTACAGTTTTTACCATGCATCCTGGCAGTGAGAAGATGTATCGGGACATGAAACAGTTTTATTGGTGGTCCGGTATGAAGAGAGACATCGTGGATTTGTTTCCAAGTGCTTGACTTGTCAGCAGGTAAAGGCCGAGCATCAGGTTCCTTCGGGATTGCTTACGCCTTTATCCGTTCCTAAGTGGAAGTGGGATGATATCACCATGGACTTTGTATCCGGTTTGCCTTTGACTCAGAAGAAGCATGATTCAGTTTGGGTGATAGTGGATCGGCTTACAAAATTAGCTCACTTTCTGCCAGTTAGAGTGGACTACTCGATGGACAGGTTGGCCAGTATCTATGTGGATGAGATAGTTCGGTTGCATGGAGTGCCTTTGTCCATAGTTTCAGATCGGGATCCGAGGTTCACTTCCAAGTTCTGAAAAGAGTTGCAGAGAGCTTTAGGCACTAAGTTGAACTTCAGCACAACGTTTCACCCTCAGACAGATGGTCAGTCAGAGCGAGTCATTCAGATTCTGGAGGATATGATGAGGGCTTGTACTTTGGATTTTTCGGGTAGTTGGGACCGATATGTAGCGCTGATGGAGTTTGCCTACAACAATAGTTTTCAGTCAAGCATTGGTATGGCACCATATGAGGCTTTATATGGTCGACAGTGTAGGATTCCGGTTTGTTGGACCGAGCTATCCGAGAGATCAGTGATTGGCCCAGAATTGGTTAGAGATACTGAAGAAAAGATCAGAGTTGTGCAGCGAAATTTGAAGGCAGCCAAGGATCGATAAAAGTCTTATGCCAATTTGAAGAGGAAAGACGTGCAATTTGAGATCGGGGACAAGGTTTTCCTTAAAGTTTCTCCTTGGAGGAAAGTGCTTCGATTTGGAAAAAAAAGGTAAACTTAGTCCTCGTTTCATAGGTCCTTATGAGATTTTGGCTAAGGTTGGGCTAGTAGCCTATAGATTGGCTTTACCGATGGAGTTGGCGAAGTTGCACGACGTGTTCCATGTTTCGATGCTTCATCGGTACAGATCAGATCCTTCGCATGTTCTTTCAGTTTAGGATATTCAGGTTCAGCCAGATTTTTCCTTTGATGAGGAACCAAGAGCCATTCTAGCTCGAGAGGCAAGACAGTTGAGGAGTAAGCAGATCCCACAGGTTAAAGTGTTATGGAACCATCATGGAGTCGAGGAAGCGACTTGGGAACCGAAAGAGTCGATGAGAGCTCAGTATCCGCAGTTGTTCAGTTCAGGTGAGAATTTCGAGGACGAAATTCTTATTAGTAGGGGAGAGTTGTCACACCCCGTTTGCCCCCTAGTAGAATGAGCCTGTCTGTATGTGCAAGCATTTGCATGTGTTCGGCATATCATAAGGGTATTTTCATAAAATGCATGTTTTTGGGATTTATTTCCATGTGGTTATATGCATGACATTAGTGTGTGAATTAATTGGGAAATGATTCTGTGCATTTGAGCATACCATTGTAGGGTGTACATTAGTTGGGAGTGCATTGGGTGTGTGTAGTGCATGGTGGTTGGGTGTGAACGATTAGTTTCACCAATAGGAAATTGACACATGTTTAGGGCAAAAGAAAAGAAAAAGAAAAAGAAAGAAGAAGGGAAAAATACAAAATATGTTTTTCTTCACGTTCTCCCTCTTCGCATTTTCTTCTTCCTTTTCTTTTCTCCAAAAACCCTAGTGTGGATTCAAGTCTCATTGGTGGAATTAATCATCCCTTTTGCATCCTCTTTGGTAAGTCATTGCATTCCTCACTCTGTTTTCCATTTGTTTTCATCTGCTTCTTCTTCTTTGAGTTTAGATTTAACTTAGGGTTTGTATTGGAGGGTGTTCTTTGATGTGTTGTGCTTAGCTGAAGCTCCTCGCGATCCTAAGGGGAAGGATATTGTTGGGACTAGTGGAGCTAAGTGAAGTGAAGCTTAGAATTCAGGTTTGGGATCTGTTTGATAAGATTGTTTGATTTTGAGTTTACTGTAATTTTTAGGGTTTGTGTTCTTGAAGAACTTGAATGAATTGATGCTTGATTTGGTTGTTTTAATTTCTGAATTAAGTTGCAATTATCTTGTTTTTGCTGTTTGAGATGTCTTCTGGAAGGTAAGAACATATGTGAATGGTTTTGAATCAAATTTGGGAATGATTTCTGAGTTCTGGGAATTCTGGAAATGGGAAAATCGCGTTACTGTTGAATTTCCCCATTTCCAGAAGTTTGTCGCGTGACTAGCCAAGAAGAGAGGCCAGTCACGAGTGGTGACTGCAAGTCACAACTCGTGACCAGCCAAGAGAGGCCAGTCACGAGACGTGACTCCCAGTCACGACTCGTGACCGGCCAGTGTAGGCAGTCACGGGTAGTGACTCCCAGTCATAACCCGTGACTAGAAGCCAGTCACGAGACGTGACTCCGCGTCACGACTCGTGACCAGCAAGAGAAAAGGGACAAGTCACGTTGTGTGACCAGCAAAAGAAGAAGCCAGTCACGAGGCATGACTCTCAGTCACGACTCGTGACCAGCTTGTGAAGGAGGCCAGTCACGAGTTGTGATGCCAGTCACGACCCGTGACCAGCCCACCTTGTACGTCACCCCCGTTTGGCCTATTTTCTTAAATTTCCCGGTTTTAACTCAAAAATGAATTTCCGTACTTCTTCTTAATGGGCTTATACTGCTGTATGATGCATGTCATACTTTTATATGCTTTGTTTTGAGTGATACCATGATTCTTCAGATGAATTCTATTCTGTACTCTGAAATATGATTTGAATAATGCATAACCTGCTAGAGTCAAGTAAGTGGATAGTTAGGCATGCCTAATAGAGTCTTTTAGCTGTAGCCCTCAGTTCAGTTTGGACCCCGATCAGGTCCCCCGTTAGGTTCCTCGCGAACCCCTCAGTATTAGGATCTTGTTTAAGGTCCCCTCAGTAAAAATATTATGTTTTGATAATAATGAAATGACTTTTGATTTGTACCTGTGAGGTACCCTCAGTATTCGATTCGTACCCGTAAGGTACCTTCAGTACACTCGTTATCCACTACCTCGAGTCAGCAGGTGTTCGATTGTATTGCTCCGTTCTGAATTGACTATATAAATGTGATATCTGAATGAGTATAATGATGAGATATATGTTTGATTATTTTGGAATGGATATGAATCTGAAATGCGGAATGTATGTCTTTAAATTGTGAGCATGTTTATATGGATTATATTAAAGCTATTGCATTTTGCCATTGTGAATGTGTTATGCCTTGACGACCATTGTGAATGGCCATCCATATTTTATGTGTGTTTCCCCACTAAGCGTTTATCGCTTAGCACGGTGTTTTTACCCGTGCAGGTGCGGAAGGAGTTTTGCTTTGAGAGAGTCGCCGCCGTCAAGCCAACACAGAAGGTCTTAGTGTAGGGCTCAGTTTTTGTAATCTGTAATGATTCTTTTTGTATAGAACTCTCCTGTGTCAGTTTTGTTATAGCTTCCGCTTTTGTACTTATACTTTGGTTATGTAATATCTTTTGTTTCAGCTAGTTGATCAGAACATTATTGTGATGATTTTATTATATTAATGTATGATCAGCTATTGCTTGCTTTTCCTTTAAAGTTTTTAATTATCTCGTATTTCAGTATGTATGGTATGCATGAATGTATGTTTTGCTTTGTATCTGTTTCGTGGCACATTTGCTCATACGGCATCTCACTCCTAATTGGATGGGATCGCCTACGTTTGGGTAGGGGGTGTTACAACATATATCCACTTAGACATCTTATAGTCATTAGATAGATAAATGATACATTTCTTGTTTTTTTAAGACAGAACTAAAAGAACAATGAAAATGTATTCTTTTATTCATTGCAAGGTTGTGTATATTTCTATATGATTTCATCATATATGATTCTCATTTGATAGGAATTCAAAAGAAACACAAGGCTACACCTAATCTCGGAATAGATCTTGTAAGCATCAAACTCCTGTTATCAATCGGCCCTCTCGGGTTTTCTCGATTGAACATTTTCTCTTGGCCCTTAATTTTTGCCCAGGATGCCTTTTTTTGGTTTTCACCCTGACAGGGCACCCAATTTTAGCAAGGCCGCCTTTTTTCGGTTTTCGACCCGCAGGGCATTTATTCTCTTCTTTTTATTTTTGGTCATTAGCCATGGAACCTTTTTAGTCTATCGACATTGACCGGGTCCTTTAACTCATTCCCATCGCTATCCGCAAAGATTGCTGCTCCTTTTGTTAGCAACTTCTTTAAAACGAACGGACCTTCCCAGGTTGGCCTGAATTTTCCTCGTATGTCTGGCACTTCCGGCCTCATCATCTTAAAGACCAAATCTCCCTCTTTCAACGGGTGCTTTCGTACTTTCTTGCTAAATGACCGAGCTAACCTCTTCTGGTAAACCTGATTGTGATAATAAGCCCGTAACCTATCTTCGTCCAGCAAATTCAGCTGCGATAATCGCTGTTCTGCCCATTCTGCCTCTGGAATTTTCGCTTCCATGACTACCCTCAAAGACTTCAACTCAATTTCAACCGGCAGGACCGCTTCAGTTCCATACACCAGAGAGAATGGTGTCACCCCCGTAGAAGTCCTGACTGTGGTTCTATAACGCCAAAGCGCAAAAGGTAACTTTTCTGCCCAGTCTTTATAGCTCTGAACCATCTTGGCCAATATCCTCTTCACGTTCTTATTCGCTGCTTCAACCGCGCTATTGGCCTGAGGACGGTAGGGAGAAGACTTATGATGCTGGATTCCATATTTTTGGAGCATCTGTTTAGTTTCTGCCAGGAATTGTACCCCATTGTCAGACACAATGTGATGCGGGAGACCATATCTGCATATCGAATTCCGTTCGATGAACTTAGCCATGTCCCTTGCATCAACCTTCTTGAAAGACTCTGCTTCAACCCACTTAGTGAAGTAGTCAATGGCAACTATAATAAACCTGTGCCCATTAGAAGCTGTAGGACGTATCTCGCCTATGATATCTATCCCCTAAGCTGCAAATAGCCATGGAGAAGTCAAGTTATGCAACTCTGAAACTGGCACGTCCCTCGAATTTTCATATTGCTGACATAACTGGCATTGCTTCACATATTTCGAACAATCCGTATCCATTGTGAGCTAATAGAATCCTTGGCGCATGATCTTTTTTGCTAAGGCTAAGCCATTCATGTGAGCTCCGCAGACCCCAGCATGAACCTCTTCCATAACTCTTTCTGCTTCTTTCTCTACCAAACATCTTAACTGGATGCCATCAGCTTGTCTTTTGTATAAGGTACCGTTTACACTGATGAACTGAGTGGATAGCTTCCGAATCATTCTTTGGTCTTTCTCCGTGGCTTCTTCTAGAAAAACTGACTTTTCTAGATAATTATGAATGTTATAGTACCACGGATTTCCATCGGCTTCCTCAACATCCATCACTGCTCAGCTTCGAGGCAAGGTTTATTCGAACTAGAGATCAGCATGGGCCTCATAGCAATTCCTGTTGGATTATCCCACATAGACACTAACGTGCTAGAGCATCAGCCAACTGATTTTCATCTCTGGGGATAAAGCGAAAAGTGCAAGTCTCGAACTAGCTACATAGCATTCTCAAGCGTTTCACATAAGGCAGCAGCCTCTCTTCCTTGACAGACCAATCCCCTCTGATCTGATGAATTACTAAAGAAGAATCTCTGAATACTTCTGCAGTCTTTGCTCCCAGGGCGAGCAGTGCTTCCAATCCAAAGATGCAAGCCTCATATTCTGCTTCATTATTGGTAGCCTTATACTTTAGCTTCTTAGCTAATGGTAGCTTCTCACCATCCGGGGTGGTAAGAATGACTCCTGCACCTGCTTCTTTACTATTGACCGCTCCATCGAAGAATAACTGCCATCCTTGTACTTTTATGGCTGTGACATCTTCATCCTAGAAATTATGCTCAAACTGATCTCCCTCAATAGGATGCTCGGCTAAGAACTCCGCTACGACTCTTCCCTTAATGGTTTTCTTGGTTATGTATTCAACGTCGAACTCCTGCAACAACAGTAACCATCTCCCCATTTTCCCTAGTAGCAAGGGTGCTTCTTGAAGATACTTAAGAGGGTTATGCTTAGCAACCGCCTGTACTCTGAAGGAATGAAAGTAATGTCGCAACTTCTTAGAAGCCCAAATAATCGCCAAGCAAATGTTCTCCACCTCAACATATTTGACTTCATATGGTAAGAATTTCTTGCTAAGATAATAAATAGCAAAATCCACACCAAAGTCATCTTCCTGAGCCATCATAACACCCACTGAATTATCCTCTACAACCAGATACATGATTAGTGGTTTGGCATAGCGTGGTGGTCTTAAGACTGGCGAATTTAAGAGATAATCCTTAATGGTGTCAAAGGCTAATTGACAATCATCGTTCCATACCACAGGCTGGTTCTTCCTTAGAAGCTTAAAAATGGACTCACATACCGAAGCCAGCTTAGCAATGAACCGGCTGCTATACTGAAGCTTTCCTAGGAAACTCCTAACCTCCTTTTCCTTTCGAGGCACCAGCATCTCTCTAATGGCTCTGACCTTATCAGGATCTACCTCAATTCCCCTCTGGCTTACTACATGACCCAATAACTTTCCTATGGTAACTCCAAAAATGCACTTCTTGGGATTGAGGCACATATCATACTTGCTAATCCTTTGAAAGAACTTTTCTAAAGCCTCAAAGTGACCTTCTCTGGTAGCCGACTTAATCATCATGTCATCGACGTACACTTCCACCTCTTCGTGGATCAAATCATTGAGAATCCTAGTGGCCATCCTCTAATAGGTTGCTCCTGCATTTTTTAAACCAAAAGGCATAACCCGGTAAGCATATGTCCCCCACTCGGTAATGAAGGCCGTCTTCATCCGATCCACTATCTTGTTAAGGATTTGATTGTACCCCGCGTATCCATCCACAAAGCTGTACATCATGCAAGCAACGGCACTATCCACCAGCACATCAATATGAGGCAGAGGGAAATCATCTTTCGGGCAAGCTTTGTTTAGATCCTGATAATCCACTCATACTCGAACTTTTTCGTCCTTCTTAGCCACGGGAACCACGTTAGCTAACCATGTTGGGTATTGAAACTCTATCAGGAACTTAGCCTCAATTTTCTTATGGATCTCCTCTTTCACTTTCTGCTCCCATTTTGGCCTTAGTCTCCGGAGCTTTTGCTTAACTGGTTTAAACTCTGGGTAAGTTGGGATTGCATGCTCGGCGACATCCCGATCGATTCCTGGCATATCCTCGTAGGTCCAGGCAAAGACTTTTTCATATTTTTTTAATATTCTCTCAAATTTTATCCTCTCTTCAGGAGTTATGTCTGATGCTATCAAAATTTCCTTTGGATTCTCCAAAGTTCCGAGATTAAATGTAGTTGTGCTAGTTGAATTAATGTCTAAAATGAATGCATCATGCTTATGATAATGCAAAATGAAATCATCAGAAACATCACACAAGGAAGCAAAGTTGTTCATCTCATTAACATAATCAGTAACATTAACATTGTCATTAAAAAGTTCTGGTATAAAAAGAGCATCTAAATAACTATCATCTTCATCTCCTGCCGACGTCGATGCTGCGGCCGACTGTAATTTGGCTCCTTAACTTGGAGGCTTTTCAACTATCTCCGGTGAAATCTTGAGACCTTAAATCTTCGGCTCTGGCTCTACCATCTTCTCCTTCCCTTTGAGTTTAGTGGCCAACAGCTTATCAGTTACAATCTCTTCGGGCTCATCCCTGTCCCAGATGCTGCATTGGGTCATAATCTCCTCATCCTAGAAGTTTTCTATATTCTTAATAACTCCAACCTCCCAGTCGAAGACATCATTAAAAATTTTGAAACCCGGGATGATGTTCCCATCTACCCACTGTGGATCCTCTTCTCTAGCATAAGCACAAACCGAGGATCCTGACACAAAGCTCTCTGAAATGTGGGGAATCTTCTCTGACACTTTCTTCTTACCATACTCTCCTTTGTAGCCTAACCCCTTCTGATCTTTCTGGCTATGCGAAGTGCTGACATCCTGCCACCCTTGTGAATCTTTGCCCAAACCAGCCCCTGGGAGGAAGTGCATCTTCTTTAGCATGTTCACCACCTGAGAGCTACCTTCTAAGCTTTGCTCTCCTCCGATCACTGATACATGAAAGCCACTGAATGGCTGATTAGAGATCTCCAAGGCAGACACTTGGTTCTCTCTTGCTACTTTAATGGTCACCACCTCTCCTTCGTGAGGTATCTTAATCATTTGGTGTAAAGTGGATGGCACTCCCCCCAACCTATGGAATCACGGTCTTCCAAGTAAAGCTGAGAAATTTGCTGGGATGGGTAAGACCATAAACTCTTTTTCTGTCTCAATGGGTCCAGTCCTGACAACAACTTTGAAAGTTCCCGATGCCTGCCTCCTGGAATTGTCATAAGCTGTGATGGTCAGGTCAGACTTGCTAAGCATGCTTTCATTTAACCCAAAAGCTTGAAGTGCCACTAAAGGACAGACATTTATTGATGACCCATCGTCAACCATAACGCAAGCAGTGTGCTTGCCATTAATCTGTGCTTTGACATATAATGGCCGGTTATGGCTGCGACCCTCAGCTGGCAAATCTGCATCAGAAAACACCAGTTTTTCCCCGGATCCCCCTTTAACAAGGTCTAGCAGCTCAGATGGAGAAATTGTAGTGGCTACAGTGGACACACTCAATGCCTCGACTAACTTTTGTCTATCGGAGGGGACTGCCTTAAAAGGTCCCAAATTGATATTTGAGCCGTGGTCTTTTTCAGCTGTTTTTACTATAGGACTTTCTTCCGGCTCCTTCTCTGTGGTTGCTTACACTGGGTCCTATTGCTTCTCAACTTTGGGGACAACTCTCCCACTTCTTGTTACGGCCTCAACTCTTTCCTCCTCTTCCGAATCCCATGGATTCGTGAACTCTCCATCTTTCTCTTCATCTTCTTCATCTCCACTCTCACTAGTGGACCAATAGTCGATCGTCGCCACGGGAATCCCTTCTTCTTTTGCCTCAGGGCGAGTGATAGCGACATACTCATTTCCATATAAATCTTGCATCACATACCATTCTGGTAAGCTCGATCCTATCATAAAGACTGGCGGTGGCACAACATTATAATTAGACTTCTTTTTGCTCTCTCTCTTTTCAGGGTCGGTGATCTGCTTACTATCAATCAGATCCTGAATTAGGTGCCTCAGCCTGAAACAATTGTCAATCAGATGTCCGGTATGTTGGTGAAAGGCGCAATACTCATTCTTTTTGTGCCCTGGCTGCCCTTGGGTCCTAGTTGGCCTAGGTGGAAGGGGTTGTAGCTTCCCTTCCTTTATCAGCCTCTTCAAAACCCATGACAAAGGCCTACCCAAATTGGAGAAGTACCTCTGACTCATGCCTGTTGCAGACACCTCGGCTGTCTTTCCACCTCTGTCACCACTGCTTGAACCTGCTGACCTGGCTGTCCCTTGATTGCTGTAGCCCTTCTTGGCATAGGACTCACTGTTTGCCCTTTTGGCCATATATTCTCTTTCTGCTTCTATGGCAATATCTTTTAAGGACTCCCCATCCTTCAGCCCCTTCATCTTCAGTCCGTCTCTCAAGTATGGGCTGGCATTCCGAATGAATAACCGAATAAGGAGTGTTTGGCTTGCGTTTCATCTCTATAACTCGATTCCTCCACCGAGTAAGGTACTCGTGGAAGGACTCTCCAGACTTTTGCTGTAATAACTCCAGATCCTTCAAAGTAACTTCCATTCGAGTGCTGCAATCGTACTGCTTAAGGAACTCTTCAGTCAACAAGTCCCAATCCTATTTGGACCTTTTGTTTAGTCCAAGGTACCAATCAATGGCAGCTCCTGTGAGACTCAAGCAAAAGTACTCTATTTTCTGCTTTCTCATTAAAGTCATACCCTTCATGACAAGCGAGTACTGCTTGATGTGTGCAGCAGGGTCAGAGGTGCCATCAAATTTTGGAATATCGGGCATCTTAAAGTTCTGGGGAATCAGGTCATCCCCATCCAGCTCTCGGTCCTCTGGGTTTATTCCTCTCCCTACAGTCATCATCCTTGCCATGACCTCAAATTTCTCTTCCATTTTTCTCCACATCACCTCCTCCAGTTTTCGCGGCTTTCCCTTAGCTACCGCATGCTCCTCTTGCTCATCTTCCCCAAAATCAACCTCGGACCTAGGGCCTTCTCCGCATTCGACGGGTGCAGGCACTCTTTGCTCAATAGCAGGTGGGTCGACCACAGGTTGGTTAATTACAGCAGGGGGATCTTCTCTAACGACCCCTTGTTCAACTGGCACTCGGATAGGGGCAGTAGTAGCTTGTTGCCTAGCTATGGTGGTGGCTAGGTTGCCCATCATTGCAATCATTCAGGCCTCAAACTCCTCCATTCTTCTTCCTACTTCCTCTGCAATTATTATCCGGGTTGCATCAGACTCATTTGATGGATTGGCCATATTTATGTCTGTCGATGACTCGGAAGAAAACCCTCACTGTCTTCTATGAGAGAATCTAAACTCTGATCCGATACTAACTCTGGTAACCCGAAAAGCAAAATCCTTCTTAACTGTCCGTCGGGACCTCTAGACCACCTAGGAGAATCTATGATGGCTGAAAGAAAATATTACGTTAAGATGATGCATGATTAAAAAATATTATAATGCATGCTCATGTTGATGCAACATAGATAAACACATGCAAGCAGATAGATCTTTTGACCTTATCTCTCCCACACATGTGGTAATGCAATCTCTTTCCTAGGTGGGCTTGATCCATGGGTTAACGGGGAACCCAATGGACACGTATGGTGCAGGGTGAAGAACCGGCAGCATAACAGCTCTTATCTAATGTACATACGTATGAGTGTTTGGCCATTATGTATTTAAACAATTCAACTTAATTAAGATGGGCCCATCGGGACATGAAAACCTTTGATAAAGACCATTTAATTAAATTGACTTTGTCCAATATATGATGGCCCATATACCATGCATGGTATTACGGTACATTTCACCTAGTGGAAGTATCTATTGCCATTACATGAGCTTTGGTCAACGGGTGATGATATTTTATGGCTACCCAAGCATGGTCCCTGCTAACGTGTCTAGCTCATCATGAGCGTAACGACCGATCGGGTCACCATTTCATACACCATATGGTACAAGGCTTGGGCTGGTGATTATCCTTAACACTCCCCTACATTGAGTGAACGTAAGGTCGTGCTTCAGGAACGTACCGGGGTTAAGATAAGGACCAAACTAGCATAATCTAAGGCTCTAGCATGGATGCAATGCAATTTCGAAAAGAGATGAAATTTTTAAATTAAAACTCAATTGTAAATTTTAACCAAGGTACTTTCGAAGGAAAGTCTCTTATGTCCCCAGCGGAGTCGCCACTGTGACGCGTACCGGACCCCGGGGCGCCCCTTTGACCGCCCGCTTTAGGGCGATCGGGCTGATGAGGTCTGTTGACAACTTACAACGAATTATAAGTGCGTCTATTTTGGGCAACAAGGAGGTTTCATGGAGTCGCCACCCAATAGAACATTGGAAAAGTTCGTCTCGCCTCAGTGAGCCTAAGACGGCGCATATTTCCATTTTGGGCAAACCAAAGGGGTTCTGGAGGTAATCACCCCAATAGAACATTGGGAATGATCCTCTAACCCTATGGAGCCTAGGATGTATTAAGCCTTTTTGACACAAGAGGTGTCTTGGAGGTCTCGTTCCAATGGATGATTGGATAGACCTCTCGCCTCGTTGAGCCCAAAGACCAGAGAAGGTTCGGGACTTCCCATTTATTAATATCTTGGTTAAATTTATACTGGAGTTTTGAATTTACCTTTTCATCTCTTTTTTCACGCGTTTAAATACGATAAAAATTAAAGCTCAGTATCAACCATATAAATGAAGCGATAAAGAATAACATAAAGCGCATAAACATAAATTACAACAAAACTAGTGGCGGAATACAACCCCCATTTTAAATAAGCTACGATCCACGCATAAATCGGGGTATTCATTTAAGGATGAGGAATTGGTCCTCGCATGCATATTTAAAGAAAACACATTTGATGTGGAAAATTTATTTAGGATGAAAATTTAAAACTTTGGTCCTATTTTATTAGAAAAAAACCAATTTATTCTATAAAATATTTTTATGCGATTTTTTATTTAAGCGTGTATAAAAACCATTTTATTTAATAATTACATACACGAAAACCAAAAATATAAAAAAAATGAGAATTAAAATGTACAATAAAGATACCAAACCCCGCATCTCCTCCTTCACGTGCGTGGATGCTCAAATAAGAATAAAACAACGGTTTGCAACCAAAAAATATAAAAACAAATAAAATTCATGTTACTGATTGAGCCAAATAAATTATTTAAACATACAAAACAACAAATCATATATTAAAATAAATAAAACATGCATTATTTATGACAAAATTAATTAAATGACATGATAAAATATATAATTTAACAAATTAGCAACTTTACATGCACAAAATAACACAACATAATGACAAACGCAAATTATAAATAAAATGCATAAGAATAAAAATACATTAATCATGCCAAACATGTTAAATAAATGATTATAATAACAGCAATTTTGAGCAAAAATAAAAATATTAACATATGCAAGAATCAATTTAACAAGAAAATAAAATAATAGATTCAAAAGAATTTATATATTAGATAAATAATTAAAGATAAAAATAAGAAAAAAATAATAGGCTAAAAGAATTTACATGCTAATTATTTAAATGAAAACAAAATAAAATGAAATTACCAAAAAGAATAAAGGAATAAAGCCAAGAATAATTACCCTCAATATTTTCTTGTAAAATTGAAGGTAGATGAATTAATCCTTTTGCCTTGATTTGTTGGAATAATAATAAAATTCAGATGTAAGAAATTGTAAAAAATTTTATGTAATTTTTTTGAAGAAAAATGAAGCAATTTTTCTAAGAAAATCCTTTTCAAAAATTTTTGCCAAAACCCAATTTTTCCTCCCTAAGAAAAATCAGATTTTTTCTTCCAAAAACCTTCCTAAAATCGTCCCCTTAAAAATCCTCCAGTTTTTTCCTTTAATTCCCTTCAAAAACTGCCAAAAAACCACCCAAAAACCCAAAAAAATCGTAAAAAATTGCGTACTGGGCGTCATGGGGGCGGAAATGGCAAGGGACGCCCGTCAACTCACGGGCGAGCGCTCCTCGTGCTGACGCGCGGGCCCAGCACGCAGCCGCGCCCCGACACTCGCGTAAATTTTTATTTTTTTTTATAAAAAACCTAAAAACTCATTTTTTACCCCAAAATAATTTTTAATTTTTTTATTAAATATTTAAGAAAAATACATTTTTGTCCATTCCTAACAAATCCAAATGACAAGCGAATTTACTTCTGACCTTCATTGTTTTTGCCTATAAGCCGGCATAGCTAAATTTCATGATTGGGTAATCTTGATCAAGGCTACTTGGGACCCGGTATCTACATGCGGTATTTTCTAACCACAACCCTGTTACGATTTGTTCTATTGCGTGTGCCCCGATGTCTTCATCTCGGTATGAACGGTGGCTGATCTGTCCTGCTGGCCTCATCTCGGCTTGCACGATGTCTGCGGGATGCGGTACTCTCTAACCACAACCCTATTGCATTCTATTCTATCGTGTGTACCCGGATGTCCTCATCTCGGCATGCACGGTGGCTAAGCTATCCTGCTGGCCTCATCTCGGCTCGGACGGTGTCTGTGGGATGCGGTACTCTCTAACCATAACCCTGTTACATTCTGTTCTATAGCGTGTGCCCCACTGTCCTCATCTCGGCATGCACGGTGGCTGATCTGTCCCGCTGACCTCATCTCGGCTTGCACGGTGTCTGTGGGATGCGGTATTCTCTAACCATAACCCTGTTGCCATTTATTCTATCGCGTGTGCCCTGCTGTCCTCATCTCGGCATGCACGGTGGCTGATCTGTCCTACTGACCTCATCTCGGCTTGCACGGTGTCTGTGGAATGTGGTATTCTCTAACCATAACCCTGTTGTGATCTGTTATATCGCGTGTGCCCCACTGTCCTCGTCTCGGTACGCATGGAGTCTGTGAGATGCAGTGTTCTCTAACTACAACCTCTGTTGCGATCTGTTCTACCGCATGTGTTCTGCTGGCCTCGTCTCGGCTCGTGCAGTGTCTGTGAGATGTAGTGTTCTCCAAGTATAATTTTGTTGCGATCTATTCTACCTCATGTGTTCTAATGGCCTCATCTTGGCTCGTGCAGTGTCTATGAGATGTAGTTTTCTCCAACTACAATCTCATTGCGATCTGTTCTATCGCTTGTGATTGAACGTTCTGTCTTGGTGGGGCTCTGTGCTCGCAGGGAGACTTTAAAAATCTGTGGTCCCTGAGAGGCTTAAATGCTAACTGAGATTCTTTGATGCTCGCTGAGAGACTTTGATTTCGAGCCTCCAGAGAGGAAAATAGGTTTGAACCTCCTCAGAGGAAAATTATATTTGAGCCTCCTCAGTGGAAATTTAGATTGGAGGTTTTGGTTGCTTGTCTGCAGGCGGATAGGTTTTAATATCTTTGGCATCCCTTAAAATGATCCTTGTTTTTGTTTTTGTTTGTTTTCTTATTTTTGGGATTCTTACATTTTGGATGTATTTGAATTTTACAGTATGTTGGATTTTCAAGGCCTTAAAACTATCTTCTTTTTTTTATTTTGTGTTGTTTTATTTTGTTTGTTTTTGTTGTTTGTGTTTGAGGATTTGTATTCTTTGTACATTTTGAAGTTGGATTTTGTACACTTTGTGTGATGTGTGTGAGCGTACATCTGATCATAGAGAAACTTACCTGATTGCCCCCGACATGGTGTGCATGAATAGGCTTACTCTTTTAAATGTCTTCTTGGGGGTAGGTTCGCGAGATTCCATTCTCATGAGGACTTCATTTTGATCTGATTGTTTGGGATGGATGAGCGCCGATGTAGAGCTAAAGCTGTTCCTCGGCCCATTTTTGCGTCTAATTGCCTCCAACTAAAGTATGTGTGCGTAGTCCGACTTCTCAATGGATCTTCTTTTCTGTAGATTTGTGTGATTCCAGATTGCCCTCAGCATGGTGTGCCTGGATAGGCTTGTTCTTCTAGGCATAATACCTTTGTACATATTCACCTGATTTTATGCCGGATATAGTGGCCGATAATGTTGAGCTGAACCCATCTCTTGGATTACGCTCTCATGAGGTCTATTCGATCCTTTCCTTCTGAGTCATGTACACAGCAATATATACAAAAGATTGTGTGTGCATATGGAATCATGTGTGTGAAATATACATACAAAACTATATATAGAAAACACATGCAAAGGATGATTGTACAAAAATTATGTGTACAACCATAAGTATAAAGGACTGAATGCACGTGACATGCAGGGGGATGTGCAAAAGATCTATGCATGTGGGATGTATGTGATATGCAAAAATGGATAGACCACATCCTTGGTGGTTAAGGGATTCATCGTGGGTACTACTCAGTTGCTCACATTATCCGATGCCCCCAGGGATCTAAAAAAGTGTTGTCTTGGCTTTATGGACTCTGACCCATAATCTTTTCAAGGAGAACTGACTCGTACGTATGTTTGCCCCCCGGTCAATGAGCATTTTGCGCCCAGGACTCTAAATCGAGTTCTGCCTAAAGGAAAGTCATTCGGAGTAATGCCTCCTCATCGCACTAAGCGTCAAAGGTCATTATTTTAAAGGTAGTGCATCCCTTGTGGATTTTCACACTAGCTTTTCTTAGTGGGAAATGCATCCCTTTAGGGATTTTCACATAACCTTGTGCCTAATTTTTTCCTGGAATGGACCCAATCCAATCCATTGACTTTTATTCATTTTATTTTTTGTAGGATAGTGTAACACCCCGAAACCAACCTAGTAGAGGGAGCCTTGTGTGCGTGTAAATATGTATGGTTTATTTTGACCATGCATTTATTTTTGTTAAATTAATTTGTTATTATGCTTTAATTGGGTTATGTTCTAGCGTGAGTGTGTGCATGAGAGTAGTGTGTATGTTAGGAGATTAGAATTGGGTAAGTGATAGAGGAGGAGAGTTGGGTATGTTTATTCTTTAAGAGTGTGACATGTGGCAAGATAAGGGAAAGATGGGATAAGTATGGGGAGAGTGAGAGAATGAAGTTAGCTATTCTCATTTTCTTCCTCAAGTTTATTTTCCTTTTTCCCCTCTCACGTTGCCAAGCTTACCCTCTTCATCTCTTCTTTGCTCCTTCTTGAATCCATCTCCTTAGTTGTGAGTTCAAGTGAGTTTGGGGTGGCCTAAGCTGGTGTGGTAAGTGATGGGTATTAGTTTTCTTATTCTTCTTCTCCTTCTTTAGATGAGTTTTGTAATTG
The DNA here is from genome assembly GCA_947683425.1 of Excoecaria cochinchinensis. Taxonomy (NCBI): domain Eukaryota; kingdom Viridiplantae; phylum Streptophyta; class Magnoliopsida; order Malpighiales; family Euphorbiaceae; genus Excoecaria; species Excoecaria cochinchinensis. Next base: position 23,842,127 of record CANTUQ010000055.1, on the reverse strand, counting down.
TGAGTTAGGGTTTTGAATTTGTTCAGTGTTATGGGTTTTGTGGTTAAGAGAATCCTCCTAAACAATCCAAGGGCAAGGAAGTAGCGAGCGGGAGTGGAGCCCATTGATAGGAGGTTCATTGATTTCAGGTTTGGCAAATTTCTGCTCTTTGAATGTTCATGTGTTCTTGTGTGTGTATACATGAATTTCTGAAATTTTGGGTGTGTAATTGGTCTTATTTTGGCATGTATATTATGGGTTTTTAGTTGTGAAAAATGATTATATATATGTGTGGGTTATTGAAGTGATTATGAGGATTGATTGAGTTTACTGTAATTTTTTAGATTTTGTGATTCATGGAATGTTAACATGTAAAGTGATTAATTGATGAGAATTGATTGTTGGAATATGTTAATTTATGTTTGTTGTGGTGTTTTGGAGGCCATATTTGAGGTAAGATTTGATTAAAAGTTTTTTGGTCAAAATCGTTTTGCTTAAGGGAAACTTTTGGGTTTCAGCTCTTCGTTGGGACAGGAAATCTAGTGTCTGTCGTGAGCACGACGTTGTTGCGATCGCGACAGAAAGGAATGCCCAGATCTCATGTTTTTGGGCATTCTAGCATGCACTGTATCAAAAGCGTCCGACTCGTGCTCCTTCAGTGTGCGAGTCTTACTGTAGAGCATGAGACGAAGGAAGGATGGGAGACAGCACGGGACGTGCTGGCACAACACCACTCGTGCTGGCCAAGCACGACTCGTGCGGCACTGAGGCCTTTACATGTCATGCTTCAGAGCACGTTTGAGGGAGAATGGACACGAGTCATGTCGCTCAGCACGACTCGTGCTCATTTTCCCTCTGTCGCGATTGCGACTCTGTCGCAAGCGCGACAGAGTCTCCGACCTGCTCTATTTTTCCCGAGCACCCAGTTGTCTGAAAATGAGTTTCTAACGTCTTTTTTAAGGCTAATTCTTATTGTTTACTATATGAATGTATTTATATACTTCCTATATCCTGAGTGATACTTGATACAAACATATGTTGTGAATTGAAATGTGCCTTGGATTATGCATGACCTGCTAGAGTCAAATAAATGCATAGTTAGGCATGCCTAATAGAGTTACCGTTGCTGCAGCTACCGAATGATTTGGACCCTGATCAGGTCCCCCGACTGGATCTTCATGATCCCTATGTACCGAATCTACGCGAAAATGTTTTTGAATAAAATTAAAAGATTGTTTTGATACCCTCGGGTATCTATGTGTTATGAGAATAATGTCAATACCTTCGGGTATCTATGCGCACTCGTTAACCACTATTTTGATAAAGCAGGTGCAAGGATGTTATTTGTTATTATATGTGAACTTTGAAATATTGCGTGTTGGGAATAATATGATTATGATGCTGTTATGCTTTAAGTAACTTATGAAATTTTAACATGTAACTGTGCCATTCGCTTGTGATTATTTGTTGATGCCACTGTGAGTGGTCGTTATGCATTTTTATTTCGCCAATAAGCGATTTCGCTTAGCACGGGTGTTTATCCGTGCAGGTGTGGAAGATTTTGAAGGGTTTATCAGTGGGATTCGCATCAACAGGGCCAATACGACTAGTGGATAGAAGATTTTGTAGTTTAGGCCTTGTATTCTTTTTGTATGTATTAAAGTCTTGTACTTTTAAAACTATGTAAAGAATCTTTTGTAAGTCGTTTTGATGTTAATTATATGTAACTATTCAGGCACATTTTGTATCTTTTTGGAATATGTAAACCACCTTTGTTATATTAATGAAATGCAATATTTTGCTCTGTGACTCTTTCTCTCATGAGTTGTGAAATTTTAATTTATTCATTTGCATATGTGATTGATGTACAATTGGTTCTGTTTGAGCGTCTGTGGGTGGCAACCCTTATCTAGCAGGGACCTTCATCCTCTTCATAGGGTGAAGTTTTCTACGTATAGGTAAGGGGTGTTACATTTTGTGGTATCAGAGCAGTAGGTTTGGACATTTCTAGGCTAGAGTGTCATAGAAAGTCTGTTAGACTTGTGTTGGCCTGATGCAAATTGTGGTTTATGTTTTGTATCTATGGAGTCTGCTCGAGGATCGCTTAAGGGGTCAGCTGAGAGTGCGAATCCCCAAGAGTAAGATCCATCAGTTACGGGTCCAGCTTAACCTCCTAGGGTGCAACCTGAGGCCCCTACGGCTCCCTTTGAAGCGATGCTTAAGATATCCCAGGATATGGCTAGGGTGCTGGAGAGAGTAACTGCACCTAGGGCACCTATTGAGAATATGAGAAAGTATGGAGCTGAGGATTTCTTTGGCACCGGTTTAGATGAATCAGACAAAGCTGAGATATGGATTGATAAAGTGAAGCTGGTACTAAGGGAAATTAGATGTCCGCCAGATAGAGAAGTGGAATGTGTAGTGTCTCTATTGCAAGGCTCTGCTTATGACTGGTGGAGGTTAGTGCTCAGTCAGCCCCAGCTTCCCGAGCCTTTGTCATGGGGTTCTTTGAGAAGGAGTTCCAGAATAAGTATGTAACTAAGGCATTGAAAGACGCTAGATGGGCGCAGTTCTTGAGTCTCAGACAGAGGGTGATATCTGTGGCAGATTATGAGAATGAGTTCAACAGACTCAGTAAGTATGCACCGCCAGGAATTCTTATTAATGAGTTTCGGTGTCAACATTTTGAGGCGGGTTTGAATGAATCTTTGAAGGAAATGTTAGTTTCTTTGATGTCTGCCCTGAATGTTAGCTATTATCAGCTAGTTCAGGCGGCCTTGAGAGCGGAGCGATCAGAGCATGTTTTGAGAGAGAAAGCCTTGAGGAGAAAGACCTCCAGAGGCAGTTCCTCTTCAGGGAAAAGATCAAGAGAATCTCGAGGGAATCCTGCTGGTGATCCTCCTGCTAGTCCGGCTACTAGAAGGAGGAGACAGGACTTTTCAATAGGATCAGGCACGGGTAGAGGAGGTTCAAGGGGTAGAGGCGATGTTACACCTCAGTGCTCCCATTGTAGTAGGCGCCACTGTAGCGAATGTCGATGGTTGACAGGAGGGTGCTTCAGGTGTGGTAGTACGGACCACTTCCTTGCTAATTTCCCGAATATGCGTGATAATGTTCCGGGTTAACAAGGGGGTAGTCAAGCAGGATCTAATGCTCCCCAAGGAAGTCGTGGTAGAGGACGGGGTCGTGGTGGACTGCCTCAAGAGAGAAAGTTATCTGAGTCTGTGGACCGCCCCGTTTCGACAGCTGGTAGAGCCTATGCCATGAAAGCTAGGGATGAGCAGAATGCACCGGATGTGATTGTTGGTAAATTTTTATTGTTTGATTCTGAAGTGTATGCTTTGTTAGATTCGGGTTCTACTCATTCGTACCTGTGTTCTAGTAGATTGGGCAATAATTTGGGGTGTGAGGAAAGATTGGATTATGAGATCTGTGTGCCTAGCCCGTTGGGTCAGAGTGTTATTGTGAATCGAATTTGTAGGAATTGTCCTTTAAGAATTGAAGGTATGGAGTTTGCAGTTGATTTAATTCGGTTACCATTTCATGAATTTGATGTTATTTTGGGAATGGATTGGTTAGCCAAGCATCGAGCCATAGTGGATTGTCACAGGAAAGTTTTGGTTCTCAAAGATAAAAATCAGTTACCCGTGATTGTGAAAGGTGAGGGAAGTAGTTTGTTTCATAATGTCATTTCAGCAATGAAGGCTAAGAGGTTTATAAGGAAGGGATGTGAAGCGTACTTGGCACTAGTTCTGGACTCCCGGAGAGGACAAGTTAAAGTACAAGATATTTCGATTGTGAGAGAATTTGAGTTTATTTTTCCGGAAGAGTTACCGGGGTTACCTCCAGAGAGGGAAGTAGAGTTGTCAGTGGAGATTGTACTGGGAGCATCTCCGATTTCTAAGGCTCCATATCGGATGGCTCCAGTGGAATTGAAAGAATTGAAGAGTCAATTGCAAGAACTTCTGGATAGAGGATTCATCCGACCCAGTGTGTCTCCTTGGGGTGCTCCTGTCTTGTTTGTTAAGAAGAAAGACGGGACATTGCGGATGTGTGTAGATTACAGGTAGCTTAACAAGGTTATGGTAAAGAATAAGTATCAATTACCGCGGATTGAGGACCTGTTTGATTAGTTAAAAGGGGCAGGAGTGTTCTCCAAGATAGACTTGAGATCGGGTTATTACCAGTTAAGGGTAAAGGATACAGATGTGGCGAAGATGGCTTCTCGGATGCGCTATGATCACTATGAATTCTTAGTGATGCCTTTTGGTTTGACCAACGCGCCCACAGCCTTCATGGATCTAATGAACAGGGTCTTCAAACAGTATCTGGATCAGTTTGTGGTAGTGTTCATCGACGATATTCTTGTTTATTCAAGGAATGAGAGGGAACATGAAGAACATCTCTGTTTAGTATTACAAGTGTTGAGGGATCACCAGCTTTATGCTAAACTCAATAAGTGTGAATTTTGGTTAAAAGAAGTAACTTTTCTTCGACATGTGGTTTCAGCCGATGGTATTCGGCTAGACCCATCCAAAGTGGAGGCGATTGTGAACTGGTTACCGCCTAAAAATGTGCCAAAAGTAAGAAGTTTTCTGGGTTTAGCTGGCTACTATAGGCGTTTTGTTAAGGGATTCTCAGTATTAGCTTCACCTTTGACTAAACTTCTCTGGAAGGAGGTGAGGTTTGTTTGGTCTGATAAGTGTCAAACCAGTTTTGATCAACTGAAAGAAATGTTGATTAAGGCTCCTGTGCTCACGCAACCTGTGTCGGGTAAGGAATTCACCATGTATGTGATGCTTCAGGAGTGGGCTTAGGATGTGTTCTAATGCAGGATGATAAAGTAGTTGCCTATGCTTCCAGGCAATTGAAACATCATGAGCAACACTACCCGACACATGACTTAGAATTAGCGGCAGTAGTGTTTGCACTTAAGGTGTGGCGGCACTATTTGTATGGAGAAAAGTGTAGAATCTTTACCGATCACAAGAGTCTGAAGTATTTGCTGACTCAAAAAGAGTTTAATTTGAGACAGCGAAGATGGTTAGAACTGTTCAAGGACTATCATTGTATTATTGACTATCATCCGGGTAAAGCGAATGTCGTAGCGGATGCCCTTAGTAGGAAATCAATGTCGGCTTTGTCTCTTAGTAGGGGAAGATGGAGATTTGATTCAGAAGGCGCATTGATTGCTCAGTTAAAAGCTAGACCGAGTTTGAGGCAAGCGATTGTGAATGCACAGTTGAGTGACCCTATTTTGCAGCGTGTTTATCAAGCAGTGAAAGATGGTAAGCAAACGAAATTTTCATTGGATAGTGAAGGAGTGCTTGAGCATGGGAATCGATTATGTGTACTGGATGGGAGTGATGTGAAGAAGAAGCTTTTGCAAGAGGCCCATTCATCGATTTTCACTATGCATCCGGGTGGAGATAAGATGTATCGAGATCTCAAGCAGCATTATTGGTGGCCAGATATGAAGAAGGACATAGTGAATTTCGTTTTGAAGTGTTTAGTGTGTCAACAAGTGAAAGTCGAACACCAAGTTCTATCAGGTTTGCTTAACCCCTTACCCATTCCTTAATGGAAATGGGATGATGTTACGATGGATTTTATGACTGGCTTGCCTTTGACACAGCGCAAGCATGATTCAGTATGGGTCATAGTTGATAGATTGTCAAAGTCAGTGCATTTCTTGCCTGTCGGTTGGATTATTCTATGGATAAGTTAGCAGAGATATATGTGAGATAGAGAGTCAGGCTTCATGGGGTTCCATTATCCATTGTGTCCGATCGAGACCCTTGGTTCACATCCAAGTTTTGGAAAGAACTTCAGTCAGCTTTGGGTACTCGGCTAAACTTCAGTACAGCGTTTCATCCTCAGACCGATGGTCAGTCTGAGAGAGTTATTCAGATTCTTGAGGACATGCTTCGGGGTTGTGCATTGGAATTTTTAGGAAATTGGGATCGATATGTGCCTCTGATGGAATTCACATATAATAATAGCTATCAGGCAAGCATCGGAATGGCACCTTATGAAGTATTGTATGGGAGGAGATGTAGAACACCGGTGTGTTGGACTGAATTGTCAAAAAGAGCTATGATAGGTCCGGAGATAGTGAGAGACACTGAAGAGAAAGTTAGAATTGTGCAATAGAATCTAAAAGTAGCCAAAGACAGACAGCAATCGTATGCTAATTTGAAGCATAGAGACATCCAGTATGAGATTTGAGACAAGGTCTTTTTGAAAGTTTCTCCGCGGTGAAAGGTTCTTCGTTTTGGTAAGAAGGGAAAGTTGAGTCCCCGGTTTATTCGACCCTATGAGATCTTAGAAAAGATTTGTCCGGTGGCTTATCGGTTAGCATTACTGACAGAGTTAGCCAAGTTACATGATGTCTTTCATGTATCTATGCTCCGTAGCTACCGATCAGATCCATCACATGTGCTCAAAGTGCAAGATATTCGGGTTCAGTCAGATTTTTCTTTTGATGAGGAACCGAAAGAGATTTTGGCTAGAAAGGTCAGGCAGCTTCGGAACAAGCAGATACCGTTGGTTAAAGTGGTTTGGCAAATCACGGTATTGAGGAAGTGACCTGGGAACCGGAAGAGGCAATGAGAACTCAGTATCCTCAACTATTTGGATCAGGTGAGAATTTCGAGGATGAAATTCTATTAAGGAGGGGAGTATTGTAACACCCCGAAACCACCCTAGTAGAGTGAGCCTTGTGTGTGTGTAAATATGTGTGGCTTATTTTGAGCATGCGTTTATTTTTGTTAAATTAATTTGTTATTATGTTTTAATTGGGTTATGCTCTAGTGTGAGTGTGTAACACCCCCTACCCATACGTAGGCGATCCCATCCGATAAGGAATGAGATGCCGTATGAGCAAAGGTGCCACCAAACAGATACAAAGCAAAACATACATTCATTCATAACATGCATACAGAAATACGAGATAATTAAAAACTTTAAAGGAAAAGAAAGCCATAGCTGATCATACATTAATATAATAAACCATTACAATAATGTTCTGATCAAACTAGCTGATACAAAAGATATTACATATCCAAAATATAAGTACCAAAAGCGGAAGCTAAAACAAAACTGATACATGAGAGTTCTATACAAAAGAATCATCACTGATCACAAAAAAACTGAGCCCTACACTAAAACCTTCTGTGTTGGCTTGACGGCGACGACTCTCTCAAAGCAAAACTCCTTCCGCACCTGCACGGGTAGAAACACCATGCTAAGCGATAAACGCTTAGTGGGGAAACACACATAAAATATGAACGGCCATTCACAATGGTCGTCAAAGCATAACACATTCACAATGGCAAAATGCAATAGCTCATAACATAACTCATAAGAACATGCTCACAATTTAAAGCCATACATTCTGCATCTCAAATTCATATCCATTTCCATATTAGCTGAACATACATTTCATCAATATACTCATGCCGATATCACATGTATATAGTCATAAGAGTAGAGCAAACCAATCGAACACCAAAAGAACACCTGCTGACTCTGGGTAGTGGATAACGAGTGTACAGACAGTACTTTACGGGTACGAGCCGATTACAGATGGTACCTTATGGGTACAAATCGAGAAAACCATTTTACTTTTAACTTTTAAAAATCATTTTCAAAAGGGGCCTTAAACAAGATCCTTACACAATAGGGTTCGCGAGAAATCAAACGTGGACCTGATCGGGGTCCAAACGAAACGGAGGGCTGCAGCTAAAAGACTCTATTAGGCATGCCTAACTATCCACTTACTTGACTCTAGCAGGTTATGCGTCATTCAAATCATATTTCAGAACATAACATATAATTCATCTGAAGAATCATGGTATCACTCATATCAAAGCATATAAAAGTATGGCATGCATCATACAGCAATATAAGTCCATTCGGAAGAATTACGGAATTCATTGTTGAGTTAAAACCGGGAAATTTCAGAAAATAGGCCAAACGGGGTGACCAACGAGGTGGGCTGGTCACGAGTCGCGACTGGCATCACAACTCGTGACCGGCCTCTTCCTCTGGCTGGTCACGAGTCGTGACTGAGAGTCACGCCTCATGACTGGCTTCTGGTCACGTCGTGACTTGCCCTTCTCTTGCTGGTCACGAGTCGTGACTGGGTGTCACGTCTCGTGACTGGCTTCCTACTTTTGGGCTGGTCACGGGTCGTGACTGGCAGTCACTACCCATGACTGCCTTCTCTGGCCGGTCACGAGTCGTGATTGGAAGTCACGTCTCATGACTGGCATCCTCTTGGCCGGTCACGAGTTGTGACTTGCAGTCACCACTCGTGACTGGCCTCTCTGGCCGGTCATGAGTCATGACTGGAAGTCACGTCTCGTGACTGGCCTCTCCTTCAATCTGGAAATGGGAAATTCAACAGTAACGCGATTTTCCCATTTCCAGAATTCCCAAAACTCAGAAATCAATCCCAAATTTGATTCAAAACCACACAAATCTGTTCTTACCTTTCAGAAAACATCTCATACACCAGATAATTGCAACTTAATTCGGAAATTAAAACAACCAAATCAAGCATAAATGCATTCAAGCTTCTCAAGAACATAAACCCTAAAATATTACAGTAAGTTCACATTCAAACAATTAACTCAAGCAAGATCCCAGACCTGAAATTCAAAGCTTCAATCACTTAGCTCCACTCGTCCCAGCAATATCTTTGCCCTTAGGATCGCGAGGAGCCTCAGCTAAACACAACGCAACAGAGAACATCCAACAATGCAAACCCTAAGTTAAATCTAAACCCAAAGAGGAAAAAGAAGATGAAAACAATGGAAAACAAGATGAGAAGAATACAATTACTTACCAAAGAAGATGTAAAGAAATGATTAATTCCACCAATGAAAACTTGAATCCACACAAGAGTTCTTAGAGTAAAGAAAATGAAGAAGAAGAAGGTGAGGGGAAGAAGGAACGTGAATCTACCCTTTCCCTTTCTTTCTTCCCTTTTTCTTTTTCTTTTCTTTGCCCTAAGAATGTGTCAATTTCCTATTGGTGAAGCTAACCACTCACACCAAACAACCATGCATTACACACACCCAATGCACTCCCAACTAATGCACACCCTACAATGGTATGAACACATGCACACAATCATATCCCAACTTAAAACACCTTAATATGATATGCTCAAGTGCACACAACTATTACCCAATTAATTCACACACTAATGTCATACATATAGCCATATGCTAATAAACCCCAAAAACATGCATTTTACTAAAATACCCTTATGATATGCCGAACACATGCGAATGCTTACACATACAGACAGGCTCATTCTACTAGGGGGCAAACGGGGTGTGACAGAGTGTGTGCATGAGAGTAGTGTGTATGTTAGGAGATTAGAATTGGGTAAGTGATAGAGGAGGAGAGTTGGGTGTGTTTATTCTTTAAGAGTGTGACATGTGGCAAGATAAGGGAAAGATGAGATAAGTATGGGGAGAGTGAGAGAATGAAGTTAGCTGTTCTCATTTTCTTACTCACGTTTCTTTTCCTTTTTCCCCTCTCACGTTGCCAAGCTTCCCCTCTTCCTCTCTTCTTTGCTCCTTCTTGAATCCATCTCCTTAGTTGTGAGTTCAAGTGAGTTTGGGGTGGCCTAAGCTGGTGTGGTAAGTGATGGGTATTAGTTTTCTTATTCTTCTTCTCCTTCTTTAGATGAGTTTTGTAATTGTGAGTTAGGGTTTTGAATTTGTTCAGTGTTGTGGGTTTTGTAGTTCAGAGAATCCTCCTAAAGAATCCAAGGGCAAGGAAGTAGCGAGCGGGAGTGGAGCCCCTTAATAGGAGGTTCATTGATTTCAGGTTTGGGAAATTTCTGCTCTTTGAAAGTTCATGTGTTCTTGAATTTCTGAAATTTTCGGTGTGTAATTGGTCTTATTTTGGCATGTATATTATGGGTTTTTAGTTGTGAAAAATGATTATATATATGTGTGGGTTATTGAAGTGATTATGAGGATTGATTGAGTTTACTGCAATTTTATAGATTTTGTGATTCATGGAATGTTAACATGTAAAGTGATTAATTGATGAGAATTGATTGTTGGAATATGTTAATTTATGTTTGTTGTGGTGTTTTGGAGGCCATATTTGAGGTAAGATTTGATTAAAAGTTTTTGGGTCAAAATAGTTTTGCTTGAGGGAAAATTATGGGTTTCAGCTCTTCGTTGGGACTGGAAATCTCGTCTCTATCGCGAGCGCAATATTCTCGCGATCGCGACAGAGAGCAATGCCCATATCTCTTGTTTTTGGGCACTGTAGCATGCACTGCATCAAAAGCGTCCGACTCGTGCTCCTTCAGTGTGCGAGTTTTGCTATGGAGCACGAGACGGAGGAAGGATAGGAGACAGCACGGGACATGCTAGCATAGCACGACTCATGCTCAAGCAGCACGACTCGTACTGGCCAAGCATGACTCGTGCTGCGCTGAGGCCTTTGCATGTCGTGCTTCAGAGCATGTTTGAGGGAGAATGGACATGAGTCGTGTCCCTCAGCACGACTCGTGCTCATTTCCCCTCTGTCACGATCGCGACTCAGTCGTGAGCATGACATAGGCTCCGACCTACCCTATTTTTCCCGAGCACCCAGTTGTCTAAAAATTAGTTTCTAACGTCTTTTTCATGGCTAATTCTTACTATTTACTATATGAATGTATTTATATACTTCCTATATCATGAGTGATACTTGATACAAACATATATTGTGAATTAAAATGCGCCTTGGATTTTGCATGACCTGCTAGAGTCAAATAAGTGTATAGTTAGGCATGCCTAATAGAGATACCATTGCTGCAGCTACCGAATGATTTGGACCCTGATCAGGTCCCCCGACTAGATTTTCGTGATTCCTATGCACCGAATCTACGCGAAAATTTTTTGGAATAAAATTAAAAAGATTGTTTTGATACCCTCGGGTATCTATGTGTTATGAGAATAATCTTAATACCTTCGGGTATCTACGCGCACTCGTTATCCACTGTTGTGAGAAAGCAGGTGCAAGGATGTTATTTGTTATTATATGTGAACTTTGAAATATTGCGTGTTGGGAATAATATGATTATGATGCTGTTATGCTTTAAGTAACTTATGAAATTTTAACATGTAATTGTGCCATTTGCTTGTGATTATTTGATGATGCCACTGTGAGTGGTCGTTATGCATCTTTGTTTCCCCACTAAGCGATTTCGCTTAGCACGGGTGTTTATCCATGCAGGTGTGGAAGATTTTGAAGGGTTTATCAGCGGGATTCGCATCAACAGGGCCAATACGACTAGTGGATAGAAGATTTTGTAGTTTAGGTCTTGTATTCTTTTTGTATGTATTAAAGTCTTTTACTTTTAAAACTATGTAAAGAATCTTTTGTAAGTCGTTTTGATGTTAATTATATGTAACTATTCAGGCACAACTTGTATCTTTTTGGAATATGTAAACCACCATTGTTATATTAATGAAATGCAATATTTTGCTCTATGACTCTTTCTCTCATGAGTTGTGAAATTTTAATTTATTCATTTGCATATGTGATTGATGTACAATTGGTTCTGTTTGAGCGTCTGTGGGTGGCAACCCTTATCTAGCGGGGACCTTCATCCTCTTCATAGGGTAAAGTTCTCTACGTATAGGTAAGGGGTGTTACAGATAGACTGCCTGTTCCTAGGTTTTCTCCCTGCCCTTTGACCTAACTTTTGCTTAGAGAGCCAGTCACGGTTTTTATCTCTAATGGCCTTTTTTTTCCTATTTTTTTTAGACTCTCTTGCCTTTCAGGTACAGCTGCAAGAAAAGTTGAAGCTGCTATCAAATCCCCTTCCTAGAGTAATCTACAATTATTCTATGAGGCATTTTCTCCTTAGGCATCGATTGCATTCCATGGCCTCCCTTGATCAATGTGTTGCTAGATTGGGTGAGGTAGCAGATGAGGAACGGGTTATTTAGGGCTTCATGGGGCTGCTTTTTACATTACCACCCATTATGCTCGATAGTTCAGACGGATTAACGATGTAGTGAGGCATCCTTTATCTTTCCAAGATGAACCTTTAGCTTCGATTTTGACCTCCATACATTATGGCCTCTAGGCAAACTGCCGATGAAGCCTATTATACCATCTATCCGGGATTGTTCCTTTACTCCCTGTGACGCGCGCCAAACCCCGTGGCCTCCCAAAAGCCCACTTTAGGGCGATCAGGATGGGATTCATAAAACTTGTAAGGTATTTACAAGTTGCGTCTATTTTGGGCAACAAAGAGGTATCTTAGAGTCGCCACCCAATAAAACATTGGGAAGGTCGTCTAGCCTCATCGAGCCTAAGACGGCGCATACATATCCATCTTGAGAAAGCCAGAGAGATCTTAGAGGTCTCATCCTCTACCCTCTGGAGCCTAGGATTTGTAAATTGAAGTCTTTTGATGAGACTCAAGAGGTGTCTTGGAAGTCCTAGACCGCTCGCCTCATTGAGCCCCAAAGACCAGAGTGAGTTCGGGACTTCTCATTCATTTATACCTTGATCAATATTATGATTAAGTTTTGAATTTGTTGTTTCACCAACTTTCCACACGATGCATTTAATTAAAACGCAATCATTCACATCAAAAACGATAAATTAAGCATTATTAAGGTAAACTTTCATAAAATCAAATTACAATAAAAATAGGGGCAAAATGCAACCCCCATTATAAAAATAATATATAGATCATACAGAAATCGGGATATTCATCGGAGTGAGGACATTGGTCCTGCCATGCATATTTATTACAAACTGATTTTTAAGAAGTGTCAATTTTGTTAGTTAAAAACAGGACATTGGTCCACAACTTTTGAGAATACTCCAAATTAATTACCATAAAATATTTGGCCCTTTTCACTTTAACGACATTGAAATAATCTTAATAATAACATAAATAAAAAGCAAGGGTGAAGAAAGAACCCGTATGGAAATCCTCAGATTGGCTCGACCCTCATCATTTACAACTCCAATTCCAAATGATCAGAAAATAACTCATAGAAATAAACATGTAAGTATCAAAATTGATGAATAAAATAAAGAAAAATAAATAATAGGAAACTTTAAAAGAAATAAGTTCAAAGATAAAAAAAGGAAAAATGAAAACGATTAATATAAGTTAATTAAGTCACACAAGTGCTAATCCAGAATGTTTACCCTCGGATTTTACCTTTTTGGGTGAATATCAGATGGTTTCGGTCCCCGCACGCTCCACAAGGATCGAATAAAAACGGATCAAAAATAAGAAAATTTGTATTTTCCCTTTTGTAAAATTTAATAGCGATCGAGTGTTTGAATTAGCTATATTGATGGAAACGAAAGAATTTCGTTACCTCAAATTGGCTTAATTCACAAGAAAATTTGAGGAAATTAATTAATTGGAAGAATTTTTTATCAAACAAAATTCTAAAAATAGAGATTTTATAGCTTTTTGGTAAATTGCTCACAATAAAAAATCTTCTCTAAAAATTCCAATCTCTCAAAAAGTGTTTAATTTTTTTCCACCAAAACTTTGTCAAATTTTATAACCCCAAATAATGAATTTTACCTCCCAATTTATAGAATTTTGGAGATAAAATCAGATAAGCATTAGTTTAAAGTTTGAATTTTAAAAGGAGTTTTAAAATTCAATTTTAAACCAAATCTTACCCAAAATTTGAAAGATAAGAGATAAAATTTTATCAAATCCGGTGATAACTGATCAGATCCACTACCGACGGGCGTCCCTACTAAGGGCACGCGTGGAAATTCGGCTATAGACGAGCCGTAATGCGGGACTAGGGACGGGCGTCCCTACTCAGACACGTGTCCGTCCTTAGCTACAGATGGGCCGTATCGCGGGACTAGGGACGGGCGTCCCTATTCAGACACGTGTCCGTCCCTAGCTACAAACGGGCCGTCCCTACTATGCATAGAGACATGGATCACCCCAAGTAGGGACGAGCGTCCCTACTTCAGACGGCCATCCCGTCTGTAGAGCAAAAATTCCTATTTCAAGCAAAATTTCCCAAACTCTTTCAAAACCTCACGCTATAGCGAAAAAGATTTTAATCCTTGTGAAACCGAAAGACGAAAACCTCCGAATTCCATCCATTTATCCAAAAACCAACATGGATCTCTTCATCGGGTAACTCTGACCTGGACTGCCTTAAGACCCGGTGTCTACAGCTGTCCCCCATTTTGGGAAAACTAGTGCACTAGTGTCTAGATGAGCCAAAATTCAGAGAAGAAAGGAAAGAAACGCATACCTGTGGCAGTCATTACCTTTTTGCCGTGGAAGTAACGATGCATCGAATCTGCTTCAGACTTACAGAACGCGAGGATTGCTCTCTTGAACTGCACCGAGTCTGTTCCAGACTTACAAAGTGCAGATGGTGATGCGCCGAGTCTACTCTAGACTTACAAAACGCGAGGGTTGCTCTCCTGAGCTGTACCGAGTTTGCTCCAACTTACAATGTGCAGATTGCTCTCTTGAGCTGCACCGAGTTTGCTCCAACTTACAAAGTGCGGATTGCTCTCCTGAGCTGCACCGAGTTTGCTCCAACTTACAAAGTGCGGATTGCTTTCCTGAGCTGGACCGAGTTTGCTCCAACTTACAAAGTGCAGATCAATCTATCGCGTGTGCCCTGCTATCCTTGTCTAGGTTTGCGCGATGGCTAATCTGTCCTGCTAGCCTCGCCTCAGCCTGCACGATGTCTGATTTATATCGCTAGTCCTGTTTAGCCTTGCGAACTTTCCTTGCTAACCCCCATTCAATCTGCAAGGTATGATTTGATCTGTTGACTCTCATCTAATATTGGATGTGATAATGTTTGATCGATCTATCCCTCCTTTTGACTGTTGGTCATTTTCGAATTAATGTAACCATGTGCCTGTATTATAAGAGATTCTTGTTAATTCTCATACCAATTAACTTGATTGGTAGATTTATGAACATTTTTATGTCTCTCTTCATTATTTATCATCCTGTTTTCTATATGATCAGTTGTCTTTTTTCTTTTTCTCTCTCTTTTCTTTTAAGAAATTTAAATCATGAAGAGATAACGTGCAAATTTAACAGGTTAATCCATAAATGTTTTTCCACTAAAAGGTTAAATTTTGTACAATATACAGATGTGATTACAACAAAAAGTATAAATACAAAGCCATAAGAACTCCCTGAACAATCTACAATGGCGCATAATCTTAGAGCTCCTCTAGATCATCATTACCATCATCTGATATATGAACCGGCTGGCCTCGTGATGAAGAAGCAGATGGTCCCGCATCTGGAGCAGATGGCTGCCTGGGAGGGGCTGATGGTCCAGCCTACTAAGCAGCTGAGGCTCTGGCCTGTCGCTGGTATCTGGGAGGTACAGCCACTGGTACTGATAACGGCTGTGCTCTCGCTGGGTCCTGCTGCCGGAACTGGACCTGTGCATTTCCATCAAGGAAAGGCTTTGCGCATACCGTCATGAACTGCAGCGTATCAGTGACGACCCCCCTAACTCTCTAAAAGCGCCGACCAGGTGGAGGGTCTGATCTGTAGAGGTAGTCCCCATACTCTTCAGCCTATCCTCTGTATGCTCTCTGAACTCTCACATGGACTGGACGATGGGAGGTATGGCACCCTCTAGGACCTGGATCCTAAATCTAAGAGCCTCAACTGACTCATCCACCATCTGCACAGATGCATCTATCCTCTGGGCCGCCTCATCCTGGGAGGCCCTCATCTCCTGCCTCAGCTGACCCGTAAGTCTCTCCTGCTCCTGTATCAAATGGTCAATAAGCCTCCCCTGCTTTTGGATAATACCCTATTGCTAATCCAGCTGCTCTAAAATGACTCTATCTCGCTCCCCAAGCTGCCCGAGAAGGGCCCTGTCCTCTCCTCCTGTCTGTGCTCAAAGGATGCGAACATAGAGGTTAAAATCGCAAAAAAATCTGGTTGAGCTGGGTGCATCGATGGTGTGAATGGAGGGGGAGCTGACTCTGGTGCCCGCTCTGGAGGTGGAGCTGTAGAAGTGGATGCCCCCGGGTCCCCTGCTCTAGCATATGGACTGAATCTCTCGGGTGCCCGGGGAGCTGTCCGATGTACTCTCGATGGCGGAGGCGGAGTAGGACTCTGTACTCTCTGTGCTGGAGGAGTAGCAAATAGCTAATCCATAGTGAACTCAATCCCCATGTCAGAAGGTGTATACGGCTGCTGCTCCACGTGCTGCGGCTGCGAAGGCTGACCCTCCTGGTGCTCTAGATGTCGGGGAGGCTGGTCCTCCTAGTGCTGTGGGTGCTCGGGAGGCTCCTGCTCCATCTGAGGCTGCTCCATCTGAGGCTGATCCTCTACCTGCTCTAGCAAGGGCAAGCTAAATGCATGTCTGGTCTCATGAATGGTGCGGAGTCTGTACGCCTCGGCTTGACCTGGTATCGGCAGTATCATAGCCATTGTAATAACTGCTGGAGCATCCACATAAATGCTCCCATCCAAGGCAGGCCCCAAGATGTCTGGACGAATACCCAGCTCAGGAGTAGTCTAGTAATGACTCCGCCAACATACACTACAGGGGCTGCCCCCCTAGATACTCTCACCATGTTAACCAAGATCTCGTGGCTGATGTTGAGCCGCTGGCTTGCCACCATGGCCCATAAACTCCAAATCTCAACGGCATTGAGGGACCCTGGGTTACCAGCTCGTCCCAAATAGGAGCCGGATAAAACCCTGTGAACATATCAAAGGGCCTGCGACGAGAGTACCGTGCTCTTCGCCGTATCATGATCATACGACACTCCCGGTAATGCAATAACCGCCCAATGGTGGCGTCTAACTGCCCTGTGGGGCACTATAACATCCTGCCCGAATGGAAGCCCCTTAGCCTCTGTAAACCGGTGACGGGTAATGCTATAATGGTGCCTCTCAATCCAAAACTAGATAACACCCTCCTCTATGTCAGATCTCTGGTACCCCCCGTACTGTAACGTAGCAAGAAACTGCCGAACTATCTCTGGGTGAGTCTGGAAAGCAAGCATCAGAAACTCAGTCCATCCCGCTCTTGCCATCAAAATATCGACCTCGTCGGCCATCCCGAGAGCCTCAATGAACGGCTTGGAAATGAAACGGCTAGCTCAGAACTGCACCTAAGCCAGCGCTGCATACCTCTATCTGGCCTCGGCACTCATCCAATTTGGGGCCTGAGGCTCAGGTTGATCGCGCGGAGCATATCGTCTCAGTGGCATCCTGAAAATAAAGTAAACAATTAGTTTGGTATCATAATCATAAACGGACTTTAGTCAGAAAATAACAAAAATTTAGGCAGCATTTCGACGGGGTCGTGTCTAAACCGAAAAAATTAAAATTAAATTAAAAAAAATTTTGGCAGCACCCCGGCAAGGGTGTGCCCAACCTCCTGCATGAGAAAATAAAAAAGATAGGCCTTAGGCCCCAAGCAACAGTGGAATATATTCACTCTTGTTAAAAAAAAGTGGGCAACACCCCGGTAAGGGTGTACCCAACCTCCTGTATGAGAAAACAGAAAGAAAGAGGGACAGGCCTCAGGCCCCAGGCAACAGTGCAACATACTCACATTTGCTTCTAATTCTTAGTATTGGTTTCAAAGTGCATGCATTCTTAAGGTCATGCCTAAATAATCTAAAAACTCAATAACTAAAAATTAATTATTCTCAAAATAGCACATATCCATGCATTTTATAACAGCATATTACTTACTCTATGTGTTAATTCTAGCGCTTAAAGCATTAAAAAAAAACATAACTATGGCCTTTCAAATTGTACTACAGCAATTAGCCAAAAATAAAATTAAATTACTCACCATAAAATAAAATAAATAATAAATAAAAACTAGAAGAATTTTACTAACCTGGAAGTTGAGACTCAATGAAGAAGAAAAGGACTAAACAGTGGTGCAAAAGAAACCAACCGAAAAAGCAAAAATGATAAAATGTAACTGAAGAAGGAGGGAAGAGCGTCGATGTGAAGAAAAGAGAGAAGAAAGCGATTGTCCGTCGGTACCAGCGTCCTTATATAGAATTTACGTACCGACGGGCTTTACGTCTATACAGTTACCAACGGGCATGCCGTCTGTCTCTCTGGATTTTGCATTTAACCCTCATTAATTACCTAATTAATGCGCGTGATATGCACGATGCAAAGACTGCCAGGTGGGCAACTATAGATGGGATCGCCGTCTGAGATAGGGACGGGCTATCCATCGATATATCAACCCTATAAAATTCACCTTTTTCTTGGACTTCGTGCCTCTTCTCTCATTTCAGCTTCATACTAATCTCTTTTCTCCAGTTTTTTCTTTTTTCCTAATTTATTTCCTTTAGTGACTTCGGTTCTAGCCACTGAGGAATGAATTCTCCTCTTCTTCCCAAAATGCACCGTATCTTAGACAATGCTCAAACCTGGGAAAATAGCACCCTTGCCCCCCTTTCTGGTTTGAGATTTTTACGAAGAGTCCAGATAAACCAAAACCTTCTTTTAACTGCGACTCGCTTTTGGGACCCTCGCTTTCACGTTTTTAGGTTCACCTACCAGGAAATGTGCCCCCTGCCTGAGGAATTTGCTGCTATCATCGGGACCTGGTATCCTCCTAGTGCTTTACCCTGCGTTCCTTGCTGTGGTTTGGTTCAAACTCGGGATATTGCTCTATCCTTAAGTATAGCTCCTTCGGATGCTGCTCGTCTAGTTCCTCAGGGCCCAGTATTTGCCTTAGATCCTCTGATTGAAGCACTGGATGAATTCTCCCACCTTCCTTCATGCAGCGTAAGTATCATCTTTCTTTTCTACCTGATGAAGTATCTGGTGGTGACTTCAGAGGAGCTGCTTGGAGACCCTCGTCTGTTTGGGATTTCGGACGATTTTTACCATGGGCTGACCCCTTTTCCACTTATTCTGGCCGAGACTATCTTGGGTTTGGATTCTGTCAGTGTCGAGCCTACCACTTCATTCTCTGGGAGCCCCTTATTACTCCAGGTACGTCATTGTTTTAAAGGTAGTATGTCCCTTGTGGATTTTCACGCTAGCTTTTCTTAGCGGGAAGTGCGTCCTTTTAGATTTTTACACAACCCTATGCCTAACTTTTGCCTGAAGTAAATCCTACTTACTCCAGCGGCTTTTCTTTGCCTTTTATCTTATTTTCTTTGGCTTTTATTTTTCCTTGTTTCTTCTTCCAGATTTGGTTGCAAGATAAATTGAAACTGCTGTCAGAGCCACCTCCTAGGGTCATTAGTCAGTACTCTGCGAAGCATTTTCTTCCTCGCTGGCATTTGTACCTACCTGAGACCCCTGACGAAGGCATTATCAGATTCAGTGATATATCAGATGAGGATATTAGCTTCATACATGCTTGGCTTTCCTTATCCAGCGCAGTTATTAATGGGTCTTCAGGATGCGTTCCCCTATGTGGGCTTCGTGAGGCAACCATTTACATCACGGCCCGCGGCTCTCGTCAACTTGGGATGACTCAGGATGTGGTGAGACTTCCTCTATCCTTTCGAGGTGGAGTCCTTTCTGCGGCTTTTGCCTCCCGCTATCATGAGCTCTGGAGTCAACTTCCACTGAAGACTATCATACCTCCCTTCGGGAACCACTCTGTCACTTCCACCAGCACGTACAAGAGGTGGATACTTAGCCCGTCATCTGATAACCGAACACGGCGACTGAGGCATTTGTCTAGCGAGAGTATTAGTAGGGCATAGTTTAGTTTTACATGCATTTTAAGCAATATGTTTCTTTTTAAAGCAGAATTGGACAATGATATAAATGAATAAGTCAAGTCTTATTTTATTTCACAAAATTGTGTACATTTCAGTACGATTTCAGAATACATGATCACTTTTGACACTAATTCAATTATGCAAGACTACATTCATTCATGGAACCAAATCCTGACAGGATCAAACTCCTGTCTCCAATCAGCCTGTTGTGCATTTTCTAATGATGCAACATTATACCGCAAGTATACGGTGTATCGCAATAGTACTTAAGATATCGATCCCACAAGGAACGTCTTTACACACTATTACTAATCGATTTTAATCTTGTTTACAATTGTAAAATGATAGAGAAATGATTCTAAATTAATCTAATATGTAAACCTACTAAGTCAAGTTTATGTGAATCCAAGAAGATAGAAAAGATTAATGATGCTAGATAAAAAGATGGAACTTTAATTAATTGTTCTTAATGATTTCAGCATTCTTATCTTGCAAGTCAAATTGAATGAATCTCCTACTTAATTTCTCAATATAAATAGGACTGCCTAAAACATACACATATAAATCTAATTCCAAATTTTCATTCAAGAATGAGATTATTATACATGCAAATCTTAGGAATAAAACACAACCTATAACAACCATTTTAATATTATGATTTCTCAAACAATATCTTAATGATGAATTTCCAATTAGATGTAAGAATAAATTTATTTCTCAATCAAACCCATACTTATAATGATAATGAATAATGTACTAATGAGAAATTCTACAATTAAGAACACTTGAATAAATATGAACAATAAAATAATTTAATATTAAACTTTTAAGTTCAGAATTTAAATCATAAAAATTACAAAGAAGCATTAAAAGATAAGAATTGAAGAAGGAGATTTCTCAACCCTTTTCAAGTCACCAATTGTAGTCCTCTTCCTTGTATAATATCTTCTCTTCAACACATAAACTCTACTTAAGAAAAACTAAAAGAAAACTATTTTTAACTACAGAAAAAGATATTCAAATGTTCAATTCTAAGTCATCATCTGTAAATTACAGTTGAGAATAGTATTTAAAATATCAGCTCATGCCCCTTCAGATGCCCTTCTACAAAGGTTATAATTGTTGGAGGAAAGTTGCAACTTTTCAAGTTCAAATTTGAACTTTAGTGTCTAACGGATCCTTCTGTCGCGATCGCGACAGCTGTCGCGCTCGCGACAGAACACGCCTGCTCTTTCGCTCGCCCTTTCCTCACGTGTGCCTTCTCCGCGCCTTGTCGCGACCTCGCGACGCCTTCCCTTGGTCGCGACAGCTCCTCTTCTCTTCTCTTTCTCTTCTTTCTCTCTTCTTCCCTTAGCTCGCTCTGTCGGGCTCGCGCCGCCTATCGCGATCGCGACAGGAGCTTTTCTGCCTTGGCTAAATTCTTCTTCTTTTCTCCATTTCCTCCACATTTTCTCCATTTGTCTCCTACATGCAAAACTTAACAAAACACATAAAACACACCTAATTCCAACAACTAAAAACACATAAAACATTATTTATAACCATAAAATATAGTTTAATTATGAGTTATTTAAACTCATATCAAACCCCCACACTTAAACATTTGCTTGTCCCCAAGCAAAACACATAAACAACACTAAAACAAAATATATATACTAACACAATATTCTGGAGCTCACTTAGACATTTGACAATTATTTGAAAACACCATGCATAGAATTATCCTTCTAACACACTAGCCTTAATATGCAACAAATTAAACATTCCCATCATTCATTAAACTTTAACCCTCTTTGCACATTTGGAAAACCATGAAATGGCAAAACACAATGATGTTTGATCTCAAGAAATCAAATATCTTAATACATGTAAGAGATTATTTCACACAAAGCATTGCCTAAGATAATTTTCACTCAACACTTATTTTGATAAACACTCAATCACTCAAGTGTATATAAAGGTTAGTGTTTTCCCTCATTCCTTGATTATGCCATTACATACCATAAGCTTGTAAGTAATAAAAATCTCCACTACTAGTAAAAGGTAGTAAAGAGGATCAAAGGGTCTTAAAAGGGTTGTAATGAGGCTTAGGTTAAGGTAAGAAACTTTTGGGTTTAAGTAGCTATTATTGTGCAGAGAAAAGCATTAATATAACATAGGAGAATTAACCAAATCAGAATAGCAACACGCATAATATTTTTAATCAAATTCCCTTCTTAAGAACATAAATTTGCTGCTAGCTCTTAATTTATACTTACTATTTTTTCTCTTTTTTTTTCCTTTTTTAAATATTGGGACAGCAAGAGAATTTAGTGTGGGTGCATTTTAATGCTCCTTCCCACACATAAGTAATTTAGATGTACATCTTGCTAATCCCATTTTTTCTTTCTCTTTTATTTTGTTTCTACTAGCAGCTGGAATTCTAACTTTGAAAAGAAGAAAATTTTAAAATTTTTTTTTTTACTAATTTCATGCTTTTCAATAACAATTATATCTCCATTGCTATATCAATCCTAATCCCTCCACAATAGGGTAATTACAAAGAAATTAAGCCTTGTTTAAGCAAAAGTTTGGTTATTAGTATGTTAAACAAGAAAAAACAGATATAGGCTCAAAATTGGCTACCTAAAGTCAAAAGGTAAGGAATTTTAAAAGTAAGCCAAAATAGGATCATTCTAAATGCCCTTATCATATCCCGTGTACATCCTCTACTAAAATGTAATCTCGAAATTTATTACAAACAAGTTCTAGAGGATATGGCATAAGAAGGCTCTCATATAAAGAAAAATTTGTGTATAAGGCTTCAAAAGCTCACATGGCTATAGTTTAAACTATAATAGGCAATGAATTGGCAAAACAATCTTTATTTACATATAAAAAGATACCTAACTTAAAAAGAACCTACACCAAAGTGTTTTACTAATTCATACCCTTCACTATGTACAATAAAAAGCTAAAGTAAAACAAATAATGAAAATGGTCAAAAAGTTACTATCTAGGCTAATGGTCAAAAAATATAAAACCTATGCATGCTCTAATTTTCAAATATTCATCAAATACTAAGCTCCAAAATATTTAGCATAAAACAACCTAAAACAATCTAAAACAATACATACCTAAATCTAGCAGTTCATGCAAACACAAGCTATACTACACAATTAAGAACACATAAAACTATATATACATATATGTATTAAAAATAAAACATATCAAAACATACCAAACATACCCCCCCACACTTAAAGGACACAATGTCCCCATTGTGTAAAAAGGTTTAAACTAAACAAACAAACTAACATAAACAAAACATAAATACAAACAAGAACAAAATAAAGAAAGAGAAAGGAGACAAACTTCAGAAACTCCCACTAGGGGAGCTTGGAGGAGAAGGAGAAAGGTCCACATTCTGCTTGCGGAAGAAACTGAGGAGTTTGCGGCCCAAGCTCTTTTGATTCTTTAACACCGTCCGCACATCAGTTTCCAGCACATCCATTCTAGCTGCCATACTCTGATTGGTGGCCTCAATACCATCCAATCGGTGCAAAATAGGCTCCAAATCTACAGCAGCTCCTCTAGCATTTCTCCTCTCATCATCAGCAAAACCTCGATCAGCCCTTCTATCATCAGCAGCAGCACCAGCAGCCGCCTCGTCCTCACCCGAGGAGTCATGAGCCATAGCTGCTGAAGCTGCTTCATGTGCTCTAGCATGAGACACACTTGGTCCAGCCAAATTGGGGTCAATCCTACTTGATCCACCTGCACATCTATCAACAAACCTTGGGGGCCAAGCTCCCTTGGTTAAAATATTAGCTCTGCGCAAATACACCACATCCAACAAAGGAATTGACTCTTTTTCTTCCATTACAAAATTATTCAAATCTCCCAAACATGCCAAAATAATCCCTGTTACCATATGACACATACCCACTGATTTACTACGGGCAGTAGACGCATGATAAAGGCCATCAAGTATAAAATCAATGGAGTCAGGTGTTTTGTGAGATTGCAATAAATCTAAAACAAACAAATCCTTTGTTTGGACCTTTGTACTTTCAACTCTCCCAAACATGGCATGACATTAAAATTTATGAAAAAGCATTAAAGCATTGTCTTTAATTTGCCTATTAGTAGAATTTTTGTTATTAAAACGTTTAAGGCCTGACAATGTATGCCACACAGGGGAAGGCTGAAATAGATGGGAATCAAAACGCTTACCATTCAAAGGGAAACCAAACCATGTATGCAAATCATTATAGTGAAAAGTATAATTAACACCATCATGCCTAAATTTCATTGAATCCCTTCCTTTATCCACATAATCTAAGGTCACAAAAAATTCTAAAGCCCAGTCCTTACGTACAGGTAAAGAGTAAGTGACGAATTTCCCCCATTTCATATATCTAAGGAAATTATTAATTTGGTCATTCAAACCCATGGTATTCAAAATAGCAAAATCAAGACCCCACATCCCTACATACGATTTTTTAGCAAAGTAAATGAACTTCTCACCCTCCTCATCAGAATAAATGGGAAAAGGACAATCGTACCTGTTTTGAAAAATAAGGGAAGCAGGCGTTGGTTCCTCTTCCGGATTGCTGGTTTCTCCCATTGGACGCTTCCCTTTACTTTTATCACCCACATGTTTAGTTCTCACCATTTCAAAAATCGGTTTACAATTGAAGAACAAGATGAGAAGAAATAGAAAAATAAAAGCAAGAGATTTATAGAAGAAGAAAAATGAGATAGGCGGTGGAAGTTAGAGAGAATCATGAGAGATTTGTGAGAGAATCGCGCCAAAATAAAGAAAAGAAAACGGAAGAGGCAAAAGAAAATTACATAAAGAGAAGTTATTAGGGTAGAAAATGAGAAGATGGGGAATTAAATGTGAGTCTAACGGTTGGTTTGACCGAAAAAAGTCGAATTCCGCGTTCTGTCGCGACGTCGCGACAATGCCGCGATCGCGACAGAACCGAAATGAAAAATTTAAACATCGCGTTATATGTCGCGTCATCGCGACAAATTTTCCCGCTCTCCATCGCGACATCGCGAAAATGTCGCGATCGCGACAGAATGCAATTTTGAAAAATCAAAAATGAAACTATCGCGATCACTCGATCCGTCGCGCCGTCGCGATGAAGTCTAAAACACCCTTTCCTCATTCTGTCGCGCTCGCGACGTTGTCGCGCTCGCGACAGAATGTAATTTTAAAAATCACATTTGCTTTTCCTTCCAAAAACAACATACAAAGGTATATAAAATAAATTTACATATGAAAACATCTGTGGAACAAAAAGAACGACATTAGTATATACAAATATCACATATAATAAAACATTTAATTAAAAAGAAAAGTTAAACCAAGTAACCATCAAATCATTTTTAATGAAAGAAATGAAACCTCCCTTCCATGAAATGTTTCCTCCAAATACACTTTACATCTTTGACCATTGTCTTTAAATAACTCATTTTTATTATTTTTAAGTTCCAAAAACCCTTGATCAAAAACTTGTGTAACTTCAAAAGGTCCACTCCATCTTGATCTTAATTTTCCCGGGAAGAGTTTCAATCTAGAATTATACAATAAGACCTTGTCCCCAATATTAAAATTTTTAATCCGTATATGTGCATCATGCCATTTTTTAGTCCTCTCTTTATAAATCTTAGCATTCTCAAATGCAAGAAGTCTCAACTCATCTAGCTCATTTAATTGTAAACATCTTTTGACACTTGCATCTTTAAGATCATAATTCAGAGTTCTAATGGCCCAATATGCTTTGTGTTCTAACTCCACAGGTAAATGACACGCTTTACCATAAACCATCCTATATGGTGTCATTCCAATTGGGGCTTTAAATGCAGTGCGATATGCCCACAAAGCATCATCTAATTTATGTGTCCAATCCTTCCTAGAAGTAGAAACTGTTTTTTCTAATATCCACTTTAACTCCCTATTTGACACTTCAACTTGACCACTTGTTTGTGGGTGATATGGTGTAGCTACCCTATGATGAACTCCATATTTTTGCAATATTGAATCAAAAGAACGGTTAATGAAATGCTTACCTCCATCACTTATGATGGCTCTTGGAACTCCAAATCTTGAGAAAAGCTTCTTTAAAAACTTTATCACTACCTTTGAATCATTGGTAGGTGTGGCTTTGGCTTCAACCCATTTTGATACATAATCTACTCCAACCAAGATATAGTTTTGACCAAAAGAAGTGGGGAAGGGACCCATGAAGTCAATCCCCCATACATCAAACACTTCAACTTCCAATATATTAGTCAAAGGCATTTCATCTCTTTTCCCAATATTACCAGCCCTTTGACATTTATCACATTTAGCTACATAAATCTTTGCATCATGAAATAAAGTTGGCCAAAAGAATCCACATTCAAGCACTCTAGATGCAGTTTTATTCGCACCATTATGACCCGAATATAATGCAGCATGACAATGCATTAAAATGTTTTGATAATCCCCCTCACTTACACAACGACGAATTATACCATCTCCACTTATCTTAAACAAGTAAGGCTCTTCCCAAAGATAATTTTTAACATCACTAAAGAATTTCTTCTTTTGATGCCATGTCAAATTTTCAGGTACAATTCCAGCAGCAAGATAGTTAGCAAAATCAGCATACCAAGGTACATGCATATTCAAAATTGACATCAAGGCTTCATCCGGAAATGTTTCATTAATTTCAATACCATCACCTAAAGTTTGTTCATTGTTTTCTAATCTAGACAAATGGTCAGCAACAAGATTTTCACTTCCCTTTTTGTCTTTGATTACAAGGTCAAATTCTTGCAATAACAATACCCAACGAATCAACCTAGGTTTAGCATCTTTCTTTGCAAATAAATACCTCAATGCAGCATGATCGGTATAGATTATAACTTTAGATCCCAACAAGTATGATCTAAACTTATCACATGCATATACCACAGCTAACATTTCTTTTTCAGTTGTTGTATAATTAACTTGAGGAGAAGACAAAGTATGACTAGCATAATATATCACATGCAAATTCTTACCATGCCTTTGGCCTAAAACACAACCCACAGCAAGATCACTTGCATCACACATAATCTCAAATGGCAATTCCCAATTAGGAGCAGCAATAATAGGAGCACTTATAAGAGCATTCTTCAAAGTTTCAAAAGCATGCATACATTCTTTAGAAAATTCAAAGGAAACATCCTTCACTAGCAAATTAGTTAAAGGTTTAGCAATTAAAGAAAAATCCTTTATGAATCTTCTATAAAATCCAGCATGTCCAAGAAAAGATCTTACCCCCTTAAGTGTAGTGGGTGGAGGTAATTTCTCAATTAATTCAGTTTTTGCTCTATCAACCTCAATACCCTTACTTGAAATTTTGTGCCCTAATACTATCCCTTCATCTACCATAAAATGGCATTTCTCCCAATTAAGAACTAAGTTAGTTTCTTCACACCTAGCCAATACTTTGTCTAAATTTTGTAAACAAAGCTCAAATGAATCTCCATATACAGAAAAGTCATCCATAAAGACTTCCATTATATCCTCTATCATGTCTCCAAAAATTGAAGTCATACATCTTTGAAATGTAGCTGGGCCATTACAAAGCCCAAAAGGCATTCGCCTATAGGCAAAAGTTCCATAAGGACAAGTAAATGTAGTTTTCTCTTGGTCACTAGGGTAAATAAAAATTTGGAAATACCCTGAATATCCATCAAGAAAACAGTAATGAGAATGGCCAGCAATTCTTTCAAGCATTTGGTCAATGAATGGTAAAGGAAAATGATCCTTTCTAGTGGCCAAATTAAGCTTCCTATAATCTATACACACTCTCCAACCTGTGGTGGTTCTAGTTGGAATTAAATCTCCATTCTCATTCCTCACTACTGTCATACCCCCCTTCTTTGGAACACAATGTATTGGACTTACCCAATCACTATCCGAAATGGGATAAATGATTCCAGCATCAAGCAATTTAATAACTTCTTTTTTTACTACCTCTTTCATATGAGGGTTAAGCCTCCTTTGTCTATCAGCTTTTGGTTTAAAATCATCTTCCATATTTATCCTATGCATGACAACATTAGGACTAATACCCTTCAAATCAAATATTTGCCATCCAATACTTTTTATCCTTTTTCTAACAACTTCTAATAATGCATGCTCTTGTTCTTTATTTATTTTATTAGAAATAATAATAGGCAAAGTATGATTTAATCCAAGAAAGGCGTACCTCAAATGACTAGGTAATTCCTTTAGATCAACATTTGGTGGACTTTCAATGGAAGGTGGTAAAGGTGCTTCATTACGAATAAGAGGTTCACTTCTAAAACTTTCTTGCTCTACCTTTTCATGAACTTCCTCTTCCATTTGGACTTCCTCTTCATCTGCATTTTCTAAGACTTCCACAACACACGCATCAATGACATCTATTTTCATGCACACATTTTCATCCATTGGGTATTTAAGTGCCTTTTCCATGTGATATTCAACACTATCATCCCCTACTCTTAAGACTAATGTGCCCTCATAGACATCCACTAAAGCCCTACCAGTCCTCATGAAAGGTCTACCCAATATTAAGGGACATTTCTCATCATATGCAAAATCTAAAATGACAAAATCAGCTGGCAAAATAAATTTATCCACTTTTACAAGCACATCTTCAACTATTAAAGCTCTAAGGACATAGCACCAAGCATCACATATGCTGTTGCTTCACCATCCTCTATTTATTTATGATAAATGCCATTGATCTCATCAGTGGCATCATCAGATGGAAGTGATGATGGATTTTGATCAAAGACATAATGGATTTTCTCGGACCGAGAATAATTCTCACTTGCCTAATCCAATCTGAGTAATTGCTGCCAAGTAACTTGTTGTCCAATATAGCACGTAGGTTTATATGAGAAGTACTCATAATAAAGTCCTAAATGTGAAAAAAAAAAAAAACTACATTGCTGTACGATCATGTATATGCATGCATTAATTAGGTTTTTAATTAATCCATTTAACTCCCACTATTTTATTGTGAATCAATAGCTCTCACTATTTAATTCGAGAAAATCTGGTGGTCTTCCTAGTGGAGCAATATCCAGTCCTTGATATGAAATTTGACCTTGACTTTGGTCAATAAATCAAATTTCATACCCTTGAAAGGTAGGTATATTTATACAAATTGTGTCTCTACACAACTATTGGATCATTGAGTTATCACCTCATGATATATACATATAATATATGCACTCCCTAATCTTACTTCTAGATCCATTGGCCTTGACTTTGGTCAACAAGCTAATAGGCTAACTAAGATGGCCCATTAATTGGATTTGAACGTATTTGATATAATGTGGATTTGACTTTAATCAACAACCCAAACTATAAAGAACTCTGATTCTCTTCCAATTAATGGAATGCTTATATACCTTAGTATTATTTTGAGGGGTTTTGTTAATTCGGTCTCATCATACATAGTTGGCACACATTTGTATGCTTCCTATATCTATCGCATATATATAAAACATAGAAATATAACATATTTATGGACTTTACTACATTGACCTCCTTGAGCCAAAAAGAAGATCAAAAGGTCAAACCTAGGTAGTATGCATTACTTACGTAGAAAGAAAATAATACAATATCTTCTTCTATATGGATCACCATCCGGCCTATCTGGCTCCTTGCTTATGATCTTCTTTTTCTATTATGACCTATGTAATCTAATTACATATTACAAGTGAAAAGATACAAACCAAAAGAAGTTGGCCGGGATATGAAAGTCCTCATGGGTCGAATTGCATATGCTCAATCACATTGGGCTTAATCCATGACTATCCATCATGCCAAACATACACCCTTATATGCAACTCCAATGCATAAAATTTAGAGCCATACATGGAATACTTAACTTGTTTCGACTCTTGAAATAATCTATGAGTTATTGTCTTAGTGTGATCAAGTTTAGAAAACTATTAAAATTAGGAAACTATTTCCATTTTAGAAAACTTTTTTGCATGCATGTATTCTTTTGTTAATTATCAATCCCATTGATTATTTGATTATTGAATTAATTATTTAATTAATTAATCATTTTAGAATAATTAAAAATCAATTTGGGATCAAATTCATTAATGGACCGAAATCCACACATAAATCCTAACCATGTCTTCACACATAAACTAATTTTGTGCACTTGGGCTATTTGGGATTTGGGAATGGGCCTAATGTGTATTAAGCCCACTCCAGCCCTTAAAACACATTAATAAAGCTAATTAGGGTCTGTAATATTAATTTAAATCAGTTTCTTGGGCCCACCAAATCATCTGCGAATTTAAATCAAACCCGCATACTCAATTAAGCCTATTAATTGATTTTAGCTTATTAATTTCAATCCAATTGATTTATGATCAAAATTAATTAATAGAATTAATTAAAAATACATTAATACACCTTATGTACCTTAAAATAAAGATAGAATTTTTTTCTAACTAAGAACTAATCAAGAACACACTAAGAACATAGTTTACTGAACATTTTGGTAAAACTAGTTTTCATGCAAAACTTAAGTGATTTTGATTCCGTTTGATCATATAATTTAATATCACATATTAAAAATATAAATTTTCATCAAAGTAATTTTTACATGTATCAAAATTAGAATCAATTTGAAACAGACCCACAGAAAAACCTTTTATGTGCAGAAGACTATTCTTCTGCACATAGTGTTTTTCTCTAGTGCAAAAATTTGATTTTTTCCCTTTTTTTTTATTTTAATCACACAATTGCATAAATCGATATTTCTTAATCTAATATTCATTAATATCAAAATAAAAATTTTATAAATTTATGAAATAAACAAGTCTTAAATAGAAAGTTATTTCGTAAAATAAACAAAATATAATTTCATGGCTTAACTTGGCTCTAATACTATGTTGGATTTTAGCTGATTACATGCATCACATACATATGCAAAATTTAAAATTTTTAACCAAACTAATTAAGATCTTGCCATGAAATTATATTAGCTAAAATATTAGAAAAATCGCCTATGGAGTTTCGTTGATCAGTTGATTTTTCTTCGCATTGAATTGTCGCAAACCACAATATACAATTGGCGAACACCCCCAATGATCATCTACACCAGAGAAGGAATGAATTAACCAACAATTTGGATTAATAGAGGGGGCTAAAATTCACTGAGACTAGTTAGTGTAGATTTTAGCTAAGGAGGAGAGAAAGAGATAAAATTTGATTTTTTAGTTGTTCTATTTTATTCACACTCAACTACTGCTTTTATACTCCAAGTTAAAAGAACAACTATAATAGGATCAGAACTCTAAAAGGATTGGAGTATTAGCTCATAATTAATTAATTAAATTTATTTAATTTAATCAAGTCTAGGCCTATTAAAAAATGGGCTCTACACAGGAACCCGTAAACTAAGCTTTCCTGTGGGGACATAGATTTAAATACCCAAATAGATTTAAAATCCAAGCAAATTAAATATGTAGGATCCATAATACTTATGGATCATATTTTATTTAACATGGCCAAGAATTACGCCATTAGGGCCTTTTATATAGTTCCTGCACAAAAGACACTCCTATAGTGCTATTGCGCAGAACATTTTTCTTTTGGGCCTGTAATTAATTATCCAATTGATCTAATATTATTATTTCAGTCATATAATATTTATAGTCCAATAATATTTTATTTCAGAACAGAATGGACTAGCTTGGTCCATTATTTCAGATCATTCGCAGAAAGTTCTGCTGACTTTTCTATGGACTTTTCTGTACTTGAATAATTATTTAAACTTCTTCAATTAATTATATCTTTCTTTATTTTCTTTATAATAATGTCAAACATTATTACATCTGCCTTTCTACCATTTTACCCTTTACCTATAGGTGTATAACCCATTGAATTTTCTGATCGACTTGGCAATACAAACGTAATTGCAATTAATGAATTGCATAATTTAAACTATTTAAACCATTATATTAATTCTTTACTTAATATTTATATTTAGGGCAAAGGTACTTGAAGACACCGGGTCTCGAGGCAGTCCAAAATCAAGATTATCCGATGATGAAGATGATACTTGCCACAAGTAAAGGTGTAAAAAATGATGTTTTCCTTGTCGAAAATCGCTTCAAAAATTTTAATTCAAAAATTTGCATTTTTACTCTTATTTTTTATTCCTTTTATTTTTATTTTATATTTTAATTTTTATTTCAGGTTTTATTCTCGATTTTTTTGCGGTCCCCTGTTGCCGTGCTGTTTGCGGGCCGTGCCCGCGCGGGAACGAGGTGTGCCCGCAGGCACAGCATGCGCCCTGCGGGCGACGTGCGCCTGCAGGCATAACGTGCTCTCGCCTGGGCGCACGTCGCTTGGCGCGACATGCACCCATAGGGGTGCGCGTCATGCTACTCCACCCGCCGGCATTCTTGCCCCTTCTCTACTATGCGCGGTCATTTTCACCTGCAATTTCTGGTCAATTTCCAGTCCGTTTTTTTCGTTTGTTTCACGTTTTTGTGCAATTTTTGGTTAACAAAAAATGAAAGAGCATTTTATCTCTTCCCATTTTTGTACAATCCAGAGAAACAAAATGAAATCTTCATTTTGGGAGGAGCTGGATTTTTTAAAAGAAAAAAAATAGAGGAGCTTTTCTCTCTAGAAAAAAGGTTGACAAAAGAATTTCAAGCGAAAAAAAAATCTTAGCAATTTCAAAGTTTCAATTTTTTTTCTTCTTTTTTCTTTAAGAACAATTTATTCTTGGGTTGACTTAAGTAAGGAAAATTAATTTCTTTTGCTTGATCATCCCACCAAAATTATTTTCTTGAGTTTCTATTTGTTTAAAAACTTATATTTTCTTGAACTTTTTGTGTTTATTACCGCAAAAATCGACAAGGAGAACGGATTGAGTCGTCCTATTTTTCGATCTATAAACTCTGAGAGTAAACATTTTTGGACCCGTTCCCATCAAAATTTATTTACCACTATTGTTGTTAATATTGTTATTTTTTGCCATTATTACCATGTCCATCATTCATTTCTAGTATTTTCTAAGTTGTTACTTATTGTTAGCTCCCCTTCCTTTTATTGCCATTTTTGCTATATCTTCCCACTACACACGCCTGCATTTTCACCACTCTTATTATTATTATTATTATTATTATTATTATTATTATTATTATTATTATTATTATTATTATTATTATTATTATTATTATTATTATTATTATTATTATTATTATTATTATTTCCATTCATGCTATTATTATCATCATCATTATTATTATTATGTTGATGTTCACTGTTGAATTTTTCCCCTTTTTGTTATGGTCATTCGTTTGTCATCATCATCATCATCATCATCATCATCATCATCATCATCATCATCATCATCATCATTATTATTATTATTATTATTATTATTATTATTATTATTATTATTATTATTATTATTATTATTATTATTATTATCGTTGTTATTTTATTGTTATTATTACTATTATTTTGCCGTTGTTTTTTATTATTATTATTCCTGGTCTTTTGCATTACTTATTTTTAATTTCCTTTGCATGTAAATCATTTGTATATTAAATTAACGTGTCCTATGTTTATTTTATCTTTATTTGATCAATTTTTAGAATTATTACTAATATTTTTAATGTTATTTTTTGTGTGTGATTTAAATTTGGTTTACCTTGTATGAGCGTTCCCGTGACTACACGGAAGCGTCATGACGCTTAGGAGACCACATCGTTTGGGTGAGACCTTTCCTATTCCCTACTTGTGTTTGTGCTTGCTTGTAAATAAAATATTTTATTTTATGCACATGTAAGATAAAAAATCACAAAAATATTTTGTAACTAAATTGAGACTTTGTTAATAAAATTTGGACCAATGTCCCTCATTTTAGCAAATTAATGTAAAATATCATGAATGAAACGAAGAATTGAGTTTTCTAAAATGGAATCACTCATCCCGGTTTTCAAACCAACAATCGAACAACTTCGATACCTCTTTAAATGAGCGTGAAGGAACTAATGTTCCTAAATCAATGAATGTCCCGATTTATGTATGTCATTTTTTTGTGTTTGACTTTGTTTGTTTGTTTTAAATTTATGTTCATATATCTTGTGGGCCCTTATAATTAATTATTTTTGGGGGTAATGTTATTTACATTTTCAATCTTCTTTTATTTGGGGTTGTATTCTGCCCTAATATTTCTTGTAATTGTGTACTTGATATGTTTATTGCTTTTTTGATCGCTTTATTTATCGCTTTCTTTATAGCTTTCATTTATCGCTTTGAATGCTTGCGATGCACTTCTAATTAAATGCATTAATCGTGTGAGAGGAGAGATAAAATTTTATGAATTTAAAAACTCATTTATAATTAACCAAAGCATAAATAAGAGTGAAGTTTCGAACACCATCTCTGGTTTAGACCAATAGAGGTTAGAGACCTTTCCTAATTTCTCGTAAATTGGATGGCGACTCCAAAATACCTCAAACGTACCTAAAGGCACCGTGAGACTAGATGATCCTTTCTAATGTTCTTTATGGAAGGAGGCATCCAAAATGTCTCATGGCACCCAAGATCAAAAAGACGCTGTAAGCACCGTGTCCCGGAGAGGTCCGGATCAGAGGTTGCCCTGTGATGAAATCAGTGTCCAAGCCTGTATGGGACGCTGAATTTGGAGGTTTCAGTCCCGCGTTCCATGAGAAATGAGGTTTTTCTATAATTCCTGGGCAGAGGGGGAGAAAACGAAAGTTTTTCAAGTCAAAAAAGCTTTTTTGTCCTCCACAGACGGCCAGCCCGTCTGTGGAGGCAGCCCGTCGCTTCGAGTCACCGACGGCTTGTGGTATTTTCCGACACCCGTCGAAAAATCACCGCCCCTGTCAGAAACCGCCTGGTTTCCCGGAGCACGCAACCGTTCCGACGTCCGTCGGTGGATGTGGCAGGGCCGTCGGAAGTGTCCTTGTGTCAGTAGGATTCTTCCGAAGCCCGCCCCCATACACCGACGCCCGTCGGTCGTGTCTGGCTATATAAGGTCCGGATTTTCATTTGAAAGGGTTGGAAAATTTTTCAGAACAGGAAACTCTGCCAAAATTCAAGCACATTTTCTCTCTCTTCCAAAAACACTTTTTTCTAAAGAACTTTATTGAATCAAGGATCAAATCAATCAAAGGAACTAAAAGCTAATTAGTTTTCTTTAGATTTTAACTCCAAAATCGATTTTCTGAAGGATTGAAGGTGAAATATCTCATTTTCTCTCTTTAATCTTTCATTTTTGTCTCTCGTGGAACGCGCGGGGATCTAACCGACACCAGAATCTCACCTGAAGTGATTATCTGAGGGTAAATATTCCGGATTCTCTCTCCATTTTCATCTCATATTCAATTATTTATTTATTTATTTATTCATTCTGTGAAATTTTTGAATATCTGTCACTACTTTCCTTCATTTTGACTCCCTCATCTCCTTCTTGGATAAAACTTGCTTTTTGACCTCGAAAGGCTTCTTTTTCCTTTCTGTTTTTCGGAGACAGAGGTGACCGACGGGTCATCTTCATGACCGACGCCTGTCGGTCACCCCACCTACAGACGCCCATTCTTGAGTGACAAACGGGCATATCGAATAACCAAACCGACGCCCGTCGGTCAACCAGGAAAGGCCGTCGGTGGGTTCTTTCTCCATTTTTTTTATCATTTTTCATCTATATCCAGTCTTTTTGATTTCTTATATGTTAATTTTATGTATATTAACCTCTCTTAACTTTCTGTGAGTGTATATCGGTCCTCCTGGATTATCCCGAGCTTGAAAGGCGGGAGGAGCTCGTTAGGCCGCCGCCGGTAGAGTTAAGATCAGTGGCTTCGGGAGAGCTGAGAAGAAGGCCAGTCCTAAGAATTGATGACGATAGAGATATCGAGGATGATAGGTTGAGCATGGCGTCTGAGAAGGGGAAGGCGCCTCAGGCTGATGACTTTATTCTGAAGAAGATGGAAGAGAGGTTCGAGGCTATGGCTCGTATGATAGGCAGAGCTCACGGGATGAATCCTGAGGATAGGGAGCTGGACGGAGAGGACCCGATCCCTTATAACTTCAAAATGCCGGATGTGCCGAAGTTTGATGGTACTTCTGATCCCACCGCACATGTGAAGCAATATTCTCTGGTCATGAAGGGGACCACATTGTCCAAGAAGCAGAAAGTAGAATACTTTTGTCTGAGTCTGACCTCTCATGCCATAGATTGGTATCACGGCCTTTACCGCCGCACTAAAGAAGATTGGGATCTGCTCACTGAGGAGTTTCTGAAGCAGTACGAATGTAATACCAGAATGGAGGTGACTCTGAAAGATCTTGAGCTACTTCAGTAGAAAGCCGGGGAATCCTTCCATGAGTATCTTACCCGATGGCGGAACCGAGTAATGGAGATGCGCCGAAAGCCTGATACCCAGGACCAGATTCGTCTTTTCATTAAGAACGCGAGCCCGTACTTGAAGGAGGGATTGAGGATGAAGGGGTTAAAGGACTGGGAGTCTCTCAAAGATATAGCCATCGAAGCAGAGGGAGAGTTTTTAACCCGAAAAGCTAACAATGATAATTTTGCCAAAAGGGCTAACCCCGGTCAAGGAGCCAGCAGGCCGGCAGGTCCCAGTAACAGCACTAGAAGAATGGGTGAAGTGTCTGCTACTGAGGTAACCACCCAGAGGAAGTTTTCGAACTTGGGGAGACCATTATCCTGGGTCTTGAGAAGGCTGATGAAGGAGGGAAAATTGCGCCCTCTAACTCCTAGGCCAGCTTTGACACAAGGGAAACCGGGACATAAGGATAACGAATTCTGTGCATTCCACCAGCACTCGGGCCATGTCACTGATAAATGCAAGGCACTCCGGCACTCTATCCAAGACTTAATCGATAGCAAGCAGATCTCTGACCTTGAGAAGAGAGAAACTGAGAAGAAGCCCGGTTATAATGCCGTACCACCGCCCGTGTTTATGATCCAATCTAGCCTGCCAGAGTGGTACGTGCTACAAGATCTGTATGGGAGTGAGGAGTCTGCTGTTGATAATTTCGAGGATGGGAAGGAGAAAGCAGTTGTGGCGACCCTTGATTGCTGGTCTAGCAGTGAAAGCGGTGGAGAAGCCGAGGATGAAGAAGGGTTGAACCTTGATCTGTGGGGCTCCGATGGAGACGAGGGAGAGATAAGCGCTGTCACTAGAAGTTGAAGGGTGATCCCCGAGATTACAAAGCTGCCTGAGCCGGTACAGCCATCGGCAGAGAAAGAGCCAGAGGGGGAACAGATTATTAGGCAATTGAAGAAGACCGCGGCTCAGATATCCATTTGGGATCTGTTGAGACAATCCCCCTCTCATAGGCAGAAGGTAGTAGAGGCTTTGGTTGAGGCCACAGTCGCCACCACTATTTCCCCGTCAGAGCTTTTAGGTTTAATTAAGGGAGGATCCGAGGAGAGATTGGTCTTTTCCGACGCCGACTTACCTGTTGAGGGCCGCAACCGCAACCGACCCTTGTACATTAAAGCACAGATTAACGGTAAGCACACTGCTTGTGTTATGGTGGACGATGGGTCTTCTATCAACGTGTGCCCTTTAATAGGTTTGCAAGCTTTTGGTTTAAGCGAGGATATGCTCAGCGGATCCGATCTGACTATCACGGCCTACGATAATTCGAGGAGGCAAGCCTCAGGAACCTTCAAGACTTTGGTCAAGACAGGACTTATCGAGGTGGAGGTCGAATTTGTAGTTCTACCCATCCCTGCTAACTTCTCAGCTTTGCTTGGGAGACCCTGGTTTCATAAATTAGGAGGAGTGCCATCCACACTGCACCAGATGATAAAGTTCCCACATGAAGGGGAGGTGGTGACTATCAAAGCGGCCAGGGAAAACCAGGTCTCAGCACTGGAAATTGCCAATCAGCCGTTCAGCGGCTTCCATGTGTCTATGATAAGGGGA
Organism: Excoecaria cochinchinensis; assembly: GCA_947683425.1. Lineage (NCBI taxonomy): Eukaryota > Viridiplantae > Streptophyta > Magnoliopsida > Malpighiales > Euphorbiaceae > Excoecaria > Excoecaria cochinchinensis. The sequence continues at coordinate 23,804,405 of CANTUQ010000055.1, read as the reverse complement.
GAGTACGAATCAGTAGATAGCCCGGCTGTGGTTAATATGATGAAGAAGATGAACTATCTTCCCGGGGCTGGATTGGGTAGGAGCTCCCAAGGGTTGCAAACCGCGATCACCACTCGAGGGCAGAAGAACCGGAAAGGCCTGGGGTATAAAGGTGGCTTCGGCAAGAAGAGGGTGACAGACAAGATCCCCCACATTTCAGAGAGCTTTGTCCCAGCATCCTCAGTCTGTGCGTATACTGGTGAAGATGAACCGCAATGGGTAGATGGGAGGATTGTCCCTGGCTTTGAGATCTTTAATGATGTGTATGACTGGCACGTCGGGTTTGTCAAGACTGCTGAAGACTTTTGGGATGAGGAAGTCATGACTCAGGGTATCACTTGGGACAAGTGCGAGCTTGAGGAGGTCATTACTGAGAAGATGGTGGCTGCCAGGCTGAAAGGAAAAGAGAAGATAGCAGATTTAGAGCTGAAAATGGGGGATTTGAAGATTTCTTCTGACGTGCCTGAGGGGCCTCTACTAAATCAGAAAGTTAGTGAGCAAGCTGCAACGGCATCAACCTCAGGAGTGGCAGAAGAAGACTCTAGCCTAGATTGTCTTTTTATTCCAGAACTCTTTTATGATGTAAATGATAACTATAATATTATCAATAAGATGAACAATTTTACTTATTTGTGCGATGTTTCTAATGATTTCAACATGCATGAACATGATCATATTCCATCAATTTTTGACATTGACTCCACTAGCACAACGCCTTTTAATCTTGGAACCTCGAAAAATCAGAGAGAAATTCTAATAGCATCAAATATAACTCCTGAGGAGAGAAAAAATTTTGAGAGAATAATAAGAAAACATGAAAAAGTCTTTGCCTGGACCTACGAGGACATGCCGGGGATTGACCGAGCTGTGGCGGAGCATGCCATCCCGACTTACCCAGATTGCAAGCCTGTGAAGCAGAAGTTGAGAAGGCTAAGACCAGAATGGGCTGACAAGGTTAAGGAGGAAATTCGACAGCAGATTGAAGCTAAGTTCCTTGTGGAAGTCCAGTATCCTACATGGCTGGCTAATGTGGTTCCTGTGGCAAAGAAGAACGGAAAAGTCAGGGTGTGTGTGGATTATCGAGAACTTAACAAAGCCTGCCCTAAAGATGATTTTCCACTACCCCATATTGATGTATTGATAGACAGTGCCGCTAATTATGCGATGTACAGCTTTGGGGACGGCTATGTGGGCTACAACCAGATCCTGAACAAGATAGTTGAACGGGTTAAAACTGCTTTTATCACGGAATGGGGCACCTATGCCTATCGGGTCATGCCTTTCGGCCTGAAGAATGCAGGGGCCACATACCAGAGGATGGCAACCAAGATCTTAAGTGACCTGATTCACAAAGAAGTGGAGGTGTATGTCGATGATATGATGGTCAAATCAGCCACCCGAGAGGGACACTTTGAAGCTCTAGAGAAGTTCTTCACCAGGATCGATAAGTATAATCTGCGACTTAATCCCAAGAAGTGCATTTTCGGAGTGACTTCAGGAAAGCTATTGGGACATGTCGTCAGTCAAAGGGGGATAGAAATTGACCCAGACCAGGTGAAAGCTATCAGAGAGATGCCTGTGCCACAAAAGGAGAAAGATGTAAGGACTTTCCTGGGCAAGCTGCAGTATGTTAGCCGGTTTATTGCCAAGCTCACTTCGATATGCGAACCTGTTTTCAAGCTGCTTAGAAAGAATCAGCCCATAGTCTGGAATGAAGACTGCCAGAGAGCCTTTGATAATATCAGGGAGTATCTGTTAAATCCGCCAGTACTAAGGCCTCCGCAACCTGTTAAACCGCTTATTCTATACCTGGCAGTAGAAGACGGTTCAGTGGGCGCCATGATGGCTCAAGAGGATGAATTTGGGGAGGAGTTTGCAATTTATTACCTCAGCAAGAAATTCCTGGCTTATGAAATAAAATATGCTGAAGTGGAGAAGATCTGCCTTGCAGTGATTTGGGCATCAAAGAAGCTAAGACATTACTTCCACTCATACAAGGTTCAGGCAGTAGCCAAGCAGAATCCGTTAAGATATTTGCAGGAGGCACCGTCTTTGCTTGGAAAGATGGGGAGATGGCTGCTCTTGCTACAGGAGTTCGATGTGCAATACATCACCCGCAAGACTATTAAGGGGCGAGCTGTAGCCGAATTTCTTGCTAAACATCCTATCCAAGGGGACACCCCCGAGTTTACCTTTCCTGACGAGGGCATAGGCACGATTTCTGTTCAAGGATGGCAGTTGCACTTTGACGGGGCAGTGAATAACAGGGGAGCCGGAGTCGGAATCATCCTGACGACCCCAGATAATGAAAAACTTCCTCTTGCTAAGAAGCTGAGATACAAAGCAACCAACAATGAAGCTGAGTATGAAGCGTGCACCTTCGGGTTAGAAGCTTTAGCTGTGTTGGGGGCAAGAAACGTAGAGGTATTTGGTGACTCGTCCTTGGTAATAAACCAGATCCGAGGTGAGTAGGCCGTTAAAGAAGAACGACTAGTCCCCTATGTTCAATATCTGAAAGGGATGTGTGGGCAGTTTGAGACTTGTACTTTCCACTTTGTGCCCAGAGATGAGAACCGTCTGGCTGATGCGTTGGCAACCTTGGTGTCAATGTGGGATAACCCTGAAGGAGTGGCCATGAAACCAGTGCTAATTTTGAGCTCTAATAAGCCTAGTTTCGAAATCGAGCCAGTAATGGAGGTAGAGGCATCAGATGGCAAGCCATGGTACTTCAATATCATGAATTACTTGGAAAACGATAGATTTCCAGAAGAGGCCACTGAAAAAGACCAGAGGATGATACGTAAGTTATCTACTCAGTTCATATCCTTGGAAGGGGTGTTGTACAAAAGACGGTCATATGGGATTCAGCTCAGGTGCTTGAATGAAAGAGAAGCGCGCAAGATAATGGAAGAAACTCATGCAGGGGTCTGTGGGGCCCACATGAATGGTTTGACCTTGGCCAAGAAGATCATGAGACAAGGCTTTTATTGGCTTACGATAGACACTGATTGTTCGAGGTATGTCAAACAATGTCAGTTGTGCCAACAGTACGCAGATCTAAGACACCTGCCGGTATCAGAACTACATAACCTGACATCACCTTGGCCGTTTGCTGCTTGGGGGATAGATATCATTGGAGAGATTCGCCCTACGGCGTCCAATGGGCACAGATACATCATAGTCGCAATCGACTATTTCACCAAATGGGTCGAGGCAGAATCTTTCAAGAAAATTGACGCAAGGGACATGGCCAAGTTCATAGAGAGGAATTTGATCTGCAGATATGGCCTCCCTCATCACATAGTGTCTGATAATGGAGTGCAGTTCATGGGAGAAACCAGAAAACTTCTCGAGAAATATGGTGTTGAGCATCATAAATCCTCTCCCTACCGACCGCAAGCGAATGGAGCAGTAGAAGCCGCCAATAAGAATGTGAAGAAGATCTTGTCCAAGATGGTCCAAACCTATAAAGACTGGGCTGAAAAGTTACCCTTTGCCCTGTGGGGATACAGGACGACGGTAAGATCATCTACAGGCGCTACACCATTTTCCCTGGTATACGGAATAGAAGCAGTGTTGCCGGTAGAGATAGAGCTTAAATCGCTAAGGGTGGTCATGGAAGCCCAAATCCCGGAAGCCAAATGGGCGCAGCAGAGGTTGCAGCACTTGAACTTACTGGATGAGAGTAGGCTGAAGGCTTATTATCATAATCAGATATACCAGAAGAGATTGGCAAGAACTTTCGGAAAGAAAGTGAGGAAGCACCCACTGAAAGAAGGGGACTTGGTGTTCAAACAGATGAGGCCAGCGATACCAAACATCAGGGGGAAATTCAGACCTACCTAGGAAGGGCCGTATATCCTTAAGAAGCTGTTGTCCAAAGGGGCTGCAATCTTATCAGATAGCGATGGGAACGAATTCAAAGAGCCGATCAATGTCGATAGACTCAAAAGGTTCCACGGCTAAAGACCAAAATAAAAAGAAGAGAATAAAATGCCCCGCAAGTCGAAAATCGAAAAAAGGCGACTATGCTAAAATTGGGCGCCTTGACAGGGTAAAAACCGAAAAAAGGCATCCTGTGCAAAAATTAGAGGCATGAGAGAAAATGTCCGATCGTGAAAACCCGAGAGGGCCGATTGGTAACAGGAGTTGATGCTGTTAAAATTTAATTTCATGCATTGATGGCGCGTAAGCAACTGAGTAAATGCCAAAACTGATCATGTATGCTGAAATTATATGGAAATGTACACAAAACTTGTGAAAAGGGATGAATATTATTCTTTTCACTTTCGTCATTTTCTAGTTCTGCATTAAAAAAGAAATATATCACCAAAAGGAGTACACATATAGGCTAAGCTAGGTCCTGCTGCTGCTCTCGCGATCAGATGCTTGAGTCCTCGGGTCCTGTTATCAGAGGCTGGACTGAGGATCCACTTCTTGTACCCGCTGGTTGAGGATGCAGAATGGTTGCCAAACCTCGGGATGACGGTCTTCACGGGTAATCTACCCCATAGCTCATGATATCGGGAAGCAAATGCGGCCGAGAGATCTCCTCCTCGGAAGGATAGGGGAACCCTCACTATATCCTGGGTTATCCCAAGCTGCCGTGTACACCGGGAGGTGATGCAGAAGGTGGCCTGACGGAGGCCGCAGAGGGGAACGCAACCCGATGGCCCATCAGTGACCGCATGAGACAGCGGGAGCCAGGTGGATGTGAAACTGATATCGTCATCTGACAGCTCGCCAAATCTGGTAATGCCTTCACCAGCAGTGATACACCCATGCAATCGTCGACGAGGCAAGAAATGGCTCGGCGAGTACTGGGGGGTAACGCGAGGGGGTGGTTCAGACAGCATCTTCAGTTTTTCCTGTAGCCAGATCTTAAAAAAAAAAAAAAGCCGCTGGGGTAAGTAGGGTTTACTTCAGGCAAAAATAAGGCACAGGGTGGTGTGAAAATCCGAAAGGACGCACCTCCCGTTAAGAAAAGCTAGTGTGAAAATCCATGAGGGACACACTACCTTTAAAATAATGACGTACTTGGAGTAATAAGGGGCTGCCGGCAAAGGTTGTAGTGGACCCAGAGCTCACAGCGTCCAGACCCAGGATGGTTTCAGCCAGGACAAGTGGTAGGGGGGACAGTCCCAGATGAAAGTAGCTCAGAACTCCTAACAGACGGGAGTCACCGGTCAAACCCCCCGAAGCAATAGTAAGGAAGTTCACCATGCAGAATAAGAATGTGATGCTTACCCGATATGTGGGAATGTCAGTGAACCGATCCAGGGCCTCGATCAATGGCTCCAAAGCAAAGGAGGAGCCCAGAGGAATCAGCTGGTTGGCCTCCGAAGGGGATATGCCCAGAGCTAGGGCTATGTCCCGGGTCTGAAGTAGGCCACAGCGGGGGACGCAAGGCAGAGCGCTAGGAGGGAACCGAGCTCCCAGAATGGAAGCTAACTCTTCAGGCAAGGGACACAGTTCCTGGTAGGTGAATTGGAAAACGTGGAACCGGGGGTTCCAGAAGTGGGTCACCGCCAGGAGGAGGTTCTGGTCGATTTTCACCCGGCACAGGTATTTCAGCCCAGACAGAGAGGAAAGAGCGCCTTCTCCCCAAGTGTGTTTGTCATCTAAAATACGGTGCATCCTTTGGGCAAGAGGGGAAGACATTTTGAGAAGAATAAAGGACTCAAGATGTGGGAAAATGAAGAGACAAGAAGAGCAAATTTTTGTAAGATTTTATAGGGAAGGGTCACCGACGGCCTACCCGTCCCTCTCCAGAGACGGTCTGCCCACCTCTCTACGGAGACGGCCTGCCCGCCTCTCCATAGGGACGGCATGCCCGTCGGAAGTCCACCTGGCAGATGCATGCGTCATCATTGCATTCATCATGCGCATTAACTCGCATTTACTGCGCGACAGACGGCCAGCCCGTCGGTCGCTGATACAGACGCCCTGCCCATCGGTCACAAAATTCTATATAAGGGCGAGTGACAGACGGCGCAAACGTTGCTGTCCCTTTCTTCTTCCTCTCTCAAGCGGTTTCTTAACGTTTTCTAGCATTTTTTGAGGCTTTTCTTCTTATTTTTTCGCGATTTCTTCATTTTTTCGCATTCTATACTCACCCGGTGTCCGGATATTTATATTTCTCCAGTTCTTACACTTCTCCGGACTACAAGTAAGTAAATAATTACTTTTTTTTTTATTCAATTTATTTCTACATCCCTTCTTCTTTTAACTTTAAGAAGTTTTGGATGATTTTGGAATTTAGGGGGAATGCTGCCCATTTTTCTATATCGTTTTAGTGCAATTAATTTTGAATTTTTGCATGATCACATAGAAATAGATTTTTTTTATATATAACTTTGGTGCTTTAGAAATAGATAGCCTTTAGCGCACTATCCTGTATATGTTGTTTTTATGTCCTGAGGCCGTTGTCTTGTGTGTTGGGGGCACACTCTTGCCGGGGTGCGCCCCATTTACATGTGTATTATTATTGAGACCGGAGGCCTATGTTTTTGCCTTTTTTCGTGTAGGAGGTTGGGCATATCCCTGCCGGGGTACTGCCCAAATTTTTATTATTTATTCTAGAAGTGAATATTTTTCATGTATAATGCATGCCTTGGGACTTAGAAAGCCCATTCTTATTCACTTTAATTATTTCCATGCTGATTGCACATTATTTTTGCCATGATGTGTGCAAGGTGTATTAGGCTATTTCCATAGACAGGACCTTTGCTCTTTTCTTTCTTTATTTTTTTATTTTATCAATTCTCTATATTGTTTGGGCCGCTATTGCCCTGGTGAGGCCTAAAGTGGCCTTCACCTTGGAAATAAGTTTAAAATATTTGTTTTACCAAATTCACGGTATCTAATCTCTTCCCTTTTGCAGGATGCCTCCCAGACGTAGAGCACCACAGGCCCAGCCCGAGCTTGTGGCTCCGGCTTGGATGGATGACGAGTCTGCTCAGAGGTACAGAGCGTTGGCTCAGGTAGAGTTTCGGGCCAGCCGTTTTGTATCTCGCCCTTTTCTAGAGGCCCTTGGGTTGGCCCCGGAGTTTGATCTACTTGCCGAGGGAGCTGGTTGGACAGAGTTTCTTGAGCCCGCCTTCCAGACATTTCCAGAGGCTACCCGCCAGGTCTTGGCCACTCTCCGCTACACAGGCTTTCAGAGTGCAGATACCGACCCGGGGGTGATTCAGTTTTGGTTCGATGGCGACCATCTCAGCATCACTAGGCAGAGGTTTGCTCAGGCCATGGGGCTCCCTACGGAGGAGGGGGTCGAGATCCCGCGGCGAGCGGTGAGACGCGCCCATTGGGCGGCCATTGCCATACCAGGAGTGCTGTACGATCATGATACAGCAAAGAGCACCGTACTGGTGTCTTAAGCACTCCGGTATTTGCACAGAGTGCTTTCCAGCTCGTACCTCGGTCGAGCTGGTAATCTAGGGTCGCTTAATGCAGACGAGATCTGGAGCCTCTGGGCTATGGTGGCAGGCCAGCGTCTCAACATTAGCCATGAGATATTGGCCAACCTGACCAGAGTTGGCAGAGGGTTGACACCGGTGGTGTGGTAGGAGGAGTCATCACCCGATTGCTGTTGAGATTGGGGTTTAACCCCGAGAGATTGAGAGGACCCTTGCCGGAGGGGATCCATGTAGACGTCGCGACAGCAGTTCAGATGGGGATGATCTCCCTGATATCTGGCCAGGCAGAGGCCTACAGGGTGTTGACTATCCATGAGACCCGGCAGCTGTTCAACCTTCCACCCTTGGGGGCAGATCCTGATCACCCAGAGCACCAGGAGGAGCAGCCTCCACAGCCAGAACCCAAGCCACAGCCCCAGCCTCAGCCTCCGCAGACAGAGCCTCAGCCGGAGCCCCAGCCTCAGCCTCCTCAGCCGCGGGCAGTGCCTCCACCACAGCAGCAGGAGCCACCTAGGACCCCCTCGGACTTCGATTTTGAGATCACGATGGACGATCTCTTCGCCTCTTCACCGGCATCTAGGGCCCCGACTCCAGCCCCATCGCTGAGCGCCAGGGTATAGAGGCCTGCCCGCGAGCCTTTCGAGAGATACCATCCGTACTCCCGAGGCGATCCAGGGGCATCCACTTCTTCGGCACCACCACCAGAGCCAGCACCACAGCAGCCAGCTCAGCCGGACTACTTTCAGCTCCTCTCCTCCATGTTCATGGCCTTTGAGCGGCGACAGGATGAGAGGGATAGGGCCATTCACGAGAGGTTGGATCGCCAGCAGGCTGCCATTCAGGAGCAGTCTCAGTCGGTGGAGCGCTTATCTCGGGAGCAGGCCGGCTACATTGAGCATGCGACGAGGGAGCAGGCTCGGGCCATGGATGCCTTTAGAGACGAGCAGACTCGGGTTCTGGAGGCTTTTAGAGGGGAGCAGATGAGGCTGATTGAGCAGATTGCTCAGGGTCAGAGGGAGTTGAGGCAGCAGCTCGCTCATGATGTGAGGACGTCACAGGACCAGGCGTCTCAGAGGGTCGATATGACCCTACAGATGATTGATGAGTCACTTGGCTCTCTGAGATCCCTCATCCAGGCGATGGAGGGGATCCTCCCCCCTCTTTCTCAGACCATGAGGGAGTTTAGGGAGCAGACAGAGCAGAGGAGAAGCGCCGCCAGCGAGCAGACTATCCAGTTGAGCCAAGCCTTCAAGAAGTTGGGAGAGAAGGTTTCTGAGACCTTAGGGTTTATGAGCACCTGCACCCAGCCCTTCTTGGACGGCTACGCTCAGATCAGGTTCAGGCAGGCCCATGATCATGAGGCAGGACCTTCCACAGCTCCGCCACCGCCCTCGGCCCGTCCACCTCCGCCAGGGACCGTGCATATATCGGATGACGAGGATCCCAATGAGCCCTCAGACTACACACCTCTCTGATCTTCAGGGAGTTGTTTTTGTATCTTTTGTATCTTTTATATATTTTATATATACACTGTACAAAAATGACATCTCTAGTGGAAAACTTTTGCTTCCTCATTGCATGATCATTCGATCGTTAATTGCTTAATCACATCACAGAAAGTGTATGTTCTCATATCTACTTACATGTCGATAAAATGACAATATGACTAAAAAAAAATAAAAAATAATAATACAAAGCAAAAACAAACAATAAAAATGATAATCGACAAACATATCAATAAGGAAAAAATGAATAAAAGATGAAACACGGCATAGCCAATAAAGCAAAGGTCACGCCATCAATAGACAGGTCAAAAGATGACCATTCAAACGTGAATTAACAAAATCTTTTATCTCACAGGTACAAAGTAATACCGATCTGAGCATAGACATCGATTAAAAAGATCTCCTTTGAAACAAGGAAACTAGCGGAGTTTCCACACTCCAAGATCGAAGCTGCAGTTGAAGAAACACTGCCCTTCACCACACCGAGATTGTAGCCAGAGAGTGCTACATCTCACAGTTCACGCGATGGCCAGAGAGTGCTACGCACCTTGCAGATCGGATGGGGGTTAGCAAGGGAACTTCAGATCGAAGCTGCGGTTAGAGAAACACTGCTCTTCACACCGAGATTGTAGCCAGAGAGTGCTACATCTCACAGTTCACGCGATGGCCAGAGAGTGCTACGCACCTTGCAGATCGGATGGGGGGTTAGCAAGGGAACTTCGGATCGAAGATGTGGTTAGAGAAACACCGCTCTTCATTTTGAGTTCGTCGCCAGAGGATGCTACGTCTCACCAAAGCCTACAGGTTAAGATGAGACCGGTAGGGGTATCTTCGCACCGCCGAACGGACCTAGACAAGGTCTACCCGGCCAAAGGCACAGAGGGTAAAAAGCCGTCGCAGGTACGCTTCCTTTCTGACCTTTCTCTGAGTTTTGGCTTATCTAGGCACTTGTGCACTAGTTTCCCCAAAACTGGGGGCAACTGTAAGCACCGTGTCCCGGAGCGGTCCGGATCAGAGGTTGCCATGTGATGAAATCAGTGTCCAAGCCTGTATGGGAGGCTGAATATGGAGGTTTCAGTCCCGCGTTCCATGAGAAATGAGGTTTTTCTATAATTCCTGGGCAGAGGGGGAGAAAACGGAAGTTTCTCAAGTCAAAAAAGCTTTTTTGTCCTCCACAGACGGCCAGCCCGTCTGTGGAGGCAGCCCGTCGCTTCGAGTCACCGACGGCTTGTGGTATTTTTCGACGCCCGTCGGAAAATTACCGCCCCTGTCAGAAACCGCCTGGTTTCCCGGAGCACGCAACCGTTCCGACGCCCGTCGGTGGATGTGGCAGGGCCGTCAGAAGTGTCCTTGTGTCAGTAGGATTCTTCCGACGCCCGCCCCCATACACCGACGCCCGTCGGTCGTGTCTGGCTATATAAGGTCCGGATTTTCATTTGAAAGGGTTGGAAAATTTTTCAGAAGAGGAAACTCTGCCAAAATTCAAGCACATTTTCTCTCTCTTCCAAAAACACTTTTTTCTAAAGAACTTTATTGAATCAAAGATCAAATCAATCAAAGGAACTAAAAGCTAATTAGTTTTCTTTAGATTTTGACTCCAAAATCGATTTTCTGAAGGATTGAAGGTGAAATATCTCATTTTCTCTCTTTAATCTTTCATTTTTGTCTCTCGTGGAACGCGCGGGAATCTAACCGACACCAGAATCTCACCTGAAGTGATTATCTGAGGGTAAATATTACGGATTCTCTCTCCATTTTCATCTCATATTCAATTTTTTATTTATTTATTTATTCATTCTGTGAAATTTTTGAATATCTGTCACTACTTTCCTTCATTTTGACTCCCTCATCTCCTTCTTGGATAAAACTTGCTTTTTGACCTCGAAAGGCTTCTTTTTCCTTTCTGTTTTCCGGAGACAGAGGTGACCGACGGGTCATCTTCATGACCGACACCCGTCGGTCACCCCACCTAAAGACGCCCATTCTTGAGTGATAAACGGCCATATCGAATAACCAAACCGACGCCCGTCGGTCAACCAGGAAAGGCCGTCGGTGGGTTCTGTCTCCATTTTTTTATCATTTTTCATCTCTATCCAGTCTCTTTGATTTCTTATATGTTAATTTTATGTATATTAACCTCTCTTAACTTTCTGTGAGTGTATATCGGTCCTCCTGGATTATCCCGAGCTTGAGCGGCTATCTACCATGTTTGGAGGATCTCGTCCGGTTTAGTTTCCTAATCCTCTTGTTTCATTTCTTTTATTGATTATCTTATGTATATGGATGCACTCCTTTCATATCCCGTTGATGTATAAAAATGACTCAATGGTTTTATATTTAATAATATGAAGGTTTACACAAAACTGGACCAATGTCCTATTTCATCCAATAAAACCATCACAATGAAAACATTCAATTTTAATAACGACACGTGCGAGGACCAAAGTCCTCAGAATAAGCAATGTCCCGATTTATGTATGATCCGCACATTTATAAAAGGGAGTTGTATTCCGCTCCTTGTATTATTGTAATTTATCGCTTTTATTATCTATCTGATCATTTACGGCTTTCCAAACGTGAATAAGTGCGCCTTTTAATCAACTGCATAGTGTGGAGAGAGAGCGAATTAATGACATTAAAATTTGATCATAAACTAATTGAGGTAGAAATAGATGAGAAATCCCGGACCCAGCTCTGGTCGTCGGGCTCGAGAGGTTAGAGGTTATCCTCCAAAATACTTCTTGGGTCACGAGGCTTTGGCGCTAATCCTAGGCTCTTTAGGGTGAGAAGTTCACCTTCCATGATCCCTCTAGCCGGCCCAAAATGGATACCAAGCGTAGTCTTAGGCTCTCCGGGGCGAGAGTAACTTTCCCAATGTTCTATTGGGTGGCGACTCCATGAAACCTCCGTGTTGCTCAACATAGACGCACTTACGATTTATCGTAAGCTGTCAACGGACCCGCAAATGCCCCGATCGCCCACGTGCGGGCGGTCGAACGGGCGGCGCTCGGGATCCGGCGCGCGTCACAGACGCGAACCAGTCCCTCGAGCCCTAAAAGTGGGTCTCGCCTAAGAGGGCCTTTGCTAGGTTCGGCGCGCGTCATAGTGGCGACTCCACTAGGGACTTCGTGACTTTGCTCTGAAAATATTTTGGTTAAAATGTATAATTGAGTTTTTAAAACCTAAAATTCTATCACTTCTCGAAACTTGCATTGCATACATTAGAGTCTTAGAATTATGTTAGTTGGTCCCCTATCTTACCCCGGTGCATTCCCGAAGCACGACCCTACTTTCACTCATTGTAGGGAAGTGTTAAGGATAATCACCAACCCAAGCCTAGTACCTTTTGGTATATCAAATAGACACCCAATTAATTGCTATGCTCATGATGAGCTAGACCCGTTGGTAGGGACCATGCTTGGGTGGACCTAAAGTAACATCACCATTGACCAAAGCTCATGTAATGACAAGTAGAAACTTCCACTAGGTGATATGCTCCTTAATACGATGCTTGTGATGTGGGCCTTAAGCAAAATCAAACGAATTAAGTGGTTTCGTATCAAAGGCTTCCATGCCTTGGTAGGCCCATCTTGATAATATTGAAATGTTTGAATACATAATGGCCAAAACTCATACGAATGCGCATTAGATGAGAGATGTTATGCTACCGATTTTTCACCGTACACTTCGCGTGTTCATAGGGTCCCCTATTGACCTATAGACTAAGCCCACCTAGGGAAGAGACTGCACTACCCCGTGTGTGGGAGAAATAAGGGTGGAAGTATTTGTTTGCTTGCATGTGATTATGGATGCTGCACCAACACGACCATGCATCTTTAATGCTATCCATGCATCATGCTAACAAACAGGATTTTTTCAGCCATCATATATCCATTCGAGTGGTCTAAGGATCTTAGTGGAAGAATGGTCAGAAATCCAGTAGCTAGGTTGTCAGGGTTAACACTTACGGCGGGTTCAGATTGGTATAGAAACTCAGACTCTTATTTAGAACAATCCTCTAGGTCAGTGATGGCAGATTTACCGCAAGATTCGGGTGCTTTAAGAACACAAGATTTGGACAAGAGGTTTGAGGACATCGAAAGGAAGATGCTGGCTATGATGGGTAACCTTGTCGCTCAGATGGCACCGAATACTGGATAGCCATCCGTAGCTTTAGCTGTTGAGCCAATTGAAATGCCTATTGTGGGGGAGACTCCCATGCCAACTGTATTGTGCAATAACCAACCGTTGAGCCTAGAACGGTGGGACCAGCTGAGTAAAGAAGGGTTAGGATTTTAGATCCGAGGGATGACTTCTTAGAGGAAGAGGAAGATGAGCCGATAGTCCCTCAAGTTGTGAGGTGTAGAGTCCCCAAGGTAGAGGATGATGTGGTAAGAAAGATGGAAGAAAAGATGGAGGCTATCACGCGCCTGCTGTCAGCCAAAAAAGGGGTTATCCCTGAGGACATAGATTTGGGTGAGGAAGATTTGCTACCCCAGAGGTTCAAGATGCCGGATTTACCAAAGTTCGACGGTACTTTGGATCCTTTGGCACACATCAAGCAGTACGCTCTGATCATGAAGGGCACAGGGCTCACAAAGAAATAAAAGGTGGAGTACTTTTGCCTTAGTCTGACGGGGTCGACGGTCGATTGGTACCACGGATTGGATCGGGGGCTAAAGGAAGATTGGGATCTGTTAACGGGGGAATTTATGAGACAATACGACTGCAGCACTCGAATGGAAGTGACGCTGAAAGATCTTGAGCTACTGCAGCAGAAGTCTGGTGAGTCTTTCCATGAATACCTTACTCAATGGTGGAATCGAGTTATGGAAATGAAGAGAAAACCCGACACCTCCGATCAAATCAGATTGTTCATCAGGAATGCGAGCCCGTATTTGAGGGAAGGGCTTAAGATAAAAGGGCTCAAGGATTGGGAATCCTTAAAAGATATCACCGTAGAGGCCGAAGAAAAATATCTTGCAAGGAAGGTCAGCAATGATAATTTCACTCGGAAGAACTATGGACCTCAAGGAGGAGGAAAGTTGGGTGGTGCCGGAAGCATTAGTAATAGAGTGGGCAAAACGGCAAAAGTTTCAGCCACTGATGTGAGCCAGAGACACTACTCGAATTTGGGAAGGTCATTTTCTTGGGTTTTGGAGAGACTGATGTAAGAAGGAAAGCTCCAGCCATTGCCAGCCAGGCCGGCTAAGAACCATGGCCAACCAAATCATAGGGGGATCAGTATTGTGCTTTTCACCAGCACACCGGCCATCTCACTGACTCTTGTAGAACTTTGAGTGATAGAATCCAAGATCTTATTGACAGTAAACAGATTTTGGACCCCGAGAATAGGGAAAAGAAAAAGAAGGCTGGGTATAATATTGTTCCTCTGCCCATTTTTGTGATAGGTTCTAGCCTTCCGGAGTGGTATGTGCTAAGGGACCTGTATGGCAATGACTATGTGGATGTTATTCATCCCGAACAGGGGATTGGTGAAGAGGAACCTCAAGTTGGCATGATAGAGTACTGGGATTCAACTAGTGGAAGCGAGGCCGAAGAAGTCCAAGAGCCGGAGGACGTGTGGAATTCCGGAGATGAAGAGGAGGTACAAGAGGTACAAGCTGTGAACCGAAGTGGTAGGGTAATTCCAGAGGTAGAAAGGCCTCAAGATCCAATGCCTACGCCTACAGAAAGGGAATCCAAGGAGGATGGGTTAATGAAACAGCTGAAGAAGACAACGGCGTAGATATCCATCTGGGATTTGTTAAGACAATCTCCATCATATAGGCAGAAGTTGGTGGAAGCCTTATGTGAGTCCACTGTTGCCACAACCATCTCACCGTCTGAATTGCTGGGTTTAGTCAAAGGGAGCTCGGGGAAAATTTTGGTTTATTCTGATGCGAATGTGCCACTAGAGGGCCGAAAAAACAATCGCCCTTTATACATTAAGGCACAGATCAACGGCAAGCATACCGTCTATGTGATGGTAGATAACGGCTCCTCTATAAATGTGTGCCCCTTGGTTGTGCTCCCGGCCTTTGGCTTGGATGAAAGCATGCTGAGCAGTTCTGACTTAACCATCACTGCCTACAATAATTTAAAGAGGCAGGCTGCCGGGACTTTCAAGGCACAAGTAAGGACCGGGCCAGTTGAGACAGAAACTGAGTTTGTCATTCTGCCTATACCAGCCAACTTCGCGGTGCTACTAGGGAGGCCCTGGTTTCACAAGCTTGGAGGGGTTCCGTCTACCCTCCACCAGATGATCAAGATCCCTTATGAGGGCCAAGTCGTGACAGTCAAGGTAGCCAGCGATAATCAAGTGTCGGTACTCAGGATTTCCAATCAACCCTTTAGTGGGTTCCATGTGGCTCTGGTGAATGAAGAGGATGGTTTAGTGGGGAGCCCTCAGGTGGTCAACATGATGAAGAAATGAATTTCCTCCCGGGGGCCGGTTTGGGCAAAGAATTGGAAGGGCCTCAGACGCCTGTCGCCACAAGGGGGCAAAAGGACAGAAGAGGTTTGGGTTACACCACCGAAGCCAAGAAGAACAAACTCGAGGAGAAGCCTGCAGGGGTCCCGCATATTTTAGAGAGCTTTATGCCGGCTGTATCATCATGCGCTTATTGTGGAGAAGCCAAGCCACAGTGGATTGGAGGCAAGATCACCCCGGGTTTTGAGATCTTCAATGACATTTTTGACTTGTCTGGCGGAATGGTTAAATCAGTAGAAGGATTTTGGGATGAAGAGGTGTTCAACCAAAGTTTGGCTTGGGATCGAGACGTTCCTGAAGTAATCGTCACTGACAGTCTGCTGGCCACTCGGATGAAAGGCAAAGGAAAAGTGGAAGATGAGGTGGCGGTGCCAGAATTGGAGAACCTAAAGATTGCAGACAACCAAGGCAGCGGGCCATCAACTTCAGCGCCAGCATCAGTGCGAGATGCTAATGATAGTTTTTCTGATGTACTTTTTATCCTTGAACTATTTGACAATTATGCTTGTAACTCTGAATTTGTCAATGAGATGAATGGCTTTGCTTACTTGTGCGATGTTTCTCATGATTTCATTATGCATGATCACGAATATGAATTATTTATATTTGACATTAACTCAACTAATACTACCTCATTTAATCTCGGGACTTTGGAAAATTCAAAGGAAATCTTGATAGCATCCGATGTAACTCCTAAAGAGAGGATAAAATTTGAGAGAATTCTGAAAAAATATGAGAAAGTCTTTGCCTGGACCTATGAAGACATGCCAGGGATCGACCAGGAAGTTGCCGAACATGCCATCCCTACCTATCCAGAATGTAGGCCAGTTAAGCAAAAGCTCAGGAGGCTAAGACCAGAGTGGGCAGAAAAGGTAAAGGAAGAGGTGCACAAGCAGATGGAAGCTAAGTTCTTTATAGAGGTTCAGTATCTAACATGGTTAGCTAATATTGTTCCCGTAGCCAAAAAGGATGGAAAGGTTCGAGTATGTGTTGATTACTGGGACCTACATAAAGCCTGCCTAAAAGATGACTTTCCTTTGCCTCATATCGATGTACTAGTAGACAGTGTGGTTGCTTGCATAATGTACAGTTTTGTGGATGGATATGCAGGGTACAACCAAATCCTCAATAAGATCATGAATTGAATTAAGACAGCCTTCATCACTGAGTGGCGTACGTTCTCTTATAGGGTCATGCCTTTTGGATTAAAAAATGCAGGAGCAACGTACCAAAGGATGGCTACTAAAATCCTTGATGACTTGATCCACAAAGAGGTGGAAGTGTACGTCGATGATATGACAAACAAGTCGGCTTCCCGAGAGGGGCATTTCGAGGCCTTGGAGAAATTTATAACCTTCACCTCAACCCCAAGAAATGCATCTTCGGAGTCACCTCATGTAAGCTGTTAGGCCACGTGGTGAGTCAGAGGGGAATTGAAGTGGACCTCGATAAGGTCAGGGCAATCGGAGAGATGCCAACACCTCGGAGGGAAAAAGAAGCTAGGAGTTTTTTGGGCAAACTGCAGTACATCAACAGGTTCATTTCCAAGCTTGCTTCAGTATGCGAACTAATTTTCAAGCTCCTCAGGAAGAATCAGTCAGTCCAGTGGAACGATGACTGCCGGAAAGCTTTTGATATTATTAAGGATTACCTCCTGAACACCCCAGTTCTACGGCCGCCACAGCCTATCAAATCATTAATTCTTTACCTAGCAATAGAGGAGAATTCTGTGGGTGCTATGATGGCCTAGGAAGAAGAATTTGGGGTTAAATTTGCGATTTACTATCTCAGTAAGAAATTCCTTCCTTATGAGGCCAAGTATGTCGAAGTGGAAAAGATCGGTCTGGCAGTAATCTGGGCTTCAAAGAAACTGTGACATTACTTCCATTCTTACAAAGTGGAGGTGGTCACCAAACAAAACCCTCTTCGATACCTTCAGGAGGCACCTCTTTGTTAGGAAAAATGGGGGAGGTGGTTGATATTACTACAAGAATTTGATGTGGAGTACATCACCAGAAAGACCATTAAGGGTCGGGCAGTTGCAGAGTTCCTAGCTGATCATCTGGTGGAGGGTGACCAATTTGAGTATGAATTCCCAGATGAGGACGTGGCAGCTATCACAGTGCAGAAGGGGCAGATGTACTTCGATGGGGCAGTGAATAACAAAGGAGCCGGAACGGGAGTAATTTTAGTAACCCCAGAGGGTAAGAAGCTCCCCTTAGCTAAGAAATTGAGATATAGAGCCACCAATAATGAAGCTGAGTACGAAGCCTGCATCTTCGGGTTGGAAGCACTCTCAGCGGTGGGGACAAAAGTAGTAGAGGTCATCAGAGACTCATCCTTGGTAATCCATCAGGTCAGGGGTGAGTGGTCCATCAAGGAAGAGCGACTACTACCCTACGTAAGGTGTTTAAAGGAATTAAGTGGTCCATTTGAAATTTGCACTTTTAACTATGTGGCCTGAGATGAGAACTAATTAGCGGATGCCCTAGCCACTCTAGTGTCTATGTGGGATAACCCAGAAGGGATAGCCATGAAACCTGTACTCATTTCTATTTTAGACCAGCCATACTTTGAAACTGAGCAAGTCGGGGATGTTGAGGCCACTGACAGAAAGCCATGGTACTATAATGTCCAGAATTATTTGGAAAAGTCAGTATTCCCAGAAGAGGCCATTGAAAAGGACCAAAGGATGATTTGTAAATTGTCCACCCAATTCATCAGTGTAGATGGTGTGCTGTACAAGAGGCAAGCCGGTGGCATACAGTTAAGGTGCTTAGATGAGAAGGAAGCCAAGAGGGTTATGGAGGAAACCGATGCAGGGGTCTGTGGAGCCCATATGAATGGTCTAGCTCTGGCAAAGAAAATCATGCGACAGGGGTTCTTCTGGCTGACAATGGACACAGATTGTTCCAAGTATGTGAAGCAGTGCAAACTGTGCCAACAGTATGCCAATCTAAGACACCTACCAGTTTCAGAATTGTGCAACCTCACATCTCCATGGCCATTCACAGCTTGGGGGATTGACATCATAGGGGAAATACATTCGACAGCATCTAATAGGCATAGATTTATCATGGCCTCCGTTGATTACTTCACTAAGTGGGTAGAAGCTGAATCTTTCAAAAAACTAAATGCCCGAAAAATGGCCAGATTTATTGAACAACATCTGATCTGTAGGTACGGGCTCCCGCATCACATCGTGTCGGATAATGGGATACAGTTCCAAGCTGAGACCAAGCAAATGCTCAAGAAATATGCCATCCAACATCATAAATGCTCTCCTTACCGACCACAAGCTAACAGGGCGGTCGAGGCAGCCAATAAGAACATCAAGAGGATACTAGCTAAAATGGTGCAAACATATAAAGATTGGGCTGAAAAACTGCCATTTGTCCTGTGGGGCTACAGGACCACTGCCAGAACTTCTACAGGAGCTACACCTTTCTCCCTGGTCTATGGGACAGAAGTAGTTTTGCCAGTAGAAATTGAACTCCAGTCCCTGCGGGTTGTAACGGAAGCCAAGTTACCAGAAGCAGAATGGGCACAACAGCGGTTGCTACAGTTAAACCTATTAGACGAAGATAGGAAGCGAGCATACTACTATAACCAAATCTACCAGAAGAGACTGGCTCAATCATTCAAGAAGAAAGTCAGGAAACACCCACTAAAGGAAGGGGATTTGGTCTTCAAGCAGATGAGGCCAGGGGTTCCGGACCTTCGAGGCAAGTTTAGACCAACTTGGGAAGGCCCCTTCGTTCTGAAGAAGCTTTTGTCTAAAGGAGCCGCAATCTTAATAGATGGTGATGGAAATGAATTCAGGGAGCCGATCAATGTCGATAGATTGAAAAGGTTCCATGGCTAAAGGCTAAAAATATAATAATAGCAAGGAAAATAAATCTTGAGAGAAAATGTTCAATCAAGAAAACCTGAGAGGGCTGATTGATAACAGAAGTTGTGACGCTTTCAAGATCCATCTCGAGATTAGATGTGGTCTGGTATTTCGAGCTTAATGTTAGATAATGATCATGCGTAATGAAATCGCACCAAAACATGTACATGTATGCAATTATACGCTTAGAGTAATTCTTTTCGTTCAAAAAAGGTCAATAGTTTTCTCCGAGAAGGTAATACATCGCTTCCCATTGAATGCGCACAATTTATCCATCGTTGCTGTAGCCGGTGAGGAGCTTTATCCATAAAAAAAAAAAAGTGAGTCCATTAGAGATGAAAATAGTAACTTACGCTCTAAGAAAAAATTAGGCCAAAGGGCAGGGTGAAAACCTAGGAATAGGCAGTCTGCCCTATAAAAAAATAAAATGAATAAAAGCCGTCCATTCTAGGCAAAAATTAGGCACAGGGTTGTGTGAAAATCTGGAAAGGATGCACTTCCCGCGAAGAAAAGCTAGTGTGAAAATCCACAAGGGACACACTACCTTTAATCAATGACTTCCGATGCCCAGAGCGATAAGGCGGTGGCACTTCAGATGACCTCCCTTTGGACGGATGAGGTATAGAATCCTGATGCTTGGAGCGATAAGGCAGCATCACCTCGGACAATCCCTTTCAGACAAGATGATGCAGAATTCAAGAGATGGGTCAGAGTCCCTAGGCCAAGATAACACTTTCAAGTCCTTGGGGGAATGATCGAGTGAACCGGGCCCTGAATCATTGTAGTCGAGATTATCACGCCTAGACACCCGGGCCACTCGAATGAGTGGTGTCACTTGCATTTCACATAACATATGCACGTTCACATGCATAACTTACCCTTGCATACGGATTTCTTTTGACTTCGCAGGAAAAGTCTGGCAGCTTCACACACCGACAAGCTGGTGTTTATCAGTCGCTCAATCGTGGTTTCACACACTGACAAGCTGGTGTTTCATCAATCACGTTCTTCAAAGTCCGGAGGGTTCACACACCGATAAGCTGGTGTTTATCAGTCACTCAGCCGTGGTTTTACACACTGACAAGCTGGTGTTTTATCAATCACATTCTTCAAAGTCTGGAGGCTTCACACACCAACAAGCTGGTGTTTATCAGTCACTCAGTCGTGTTTTCACATACCGATAAGCTCGTGTTTCATCAATCACGTTCTTCAAAGTCTGGAGGCTTCACACACCGACAAGCTGGTGTTTATCAGTCGCTCAGCTGTGGTTGCACACACCGATAAGCTAGTGTTTCATCAATCACATTCTTTAAAATCTGGCGGTTTCACACACCTACAAGCCGATGTTTATCAGTCGCCCAACCGTGATTTCACACGCCCATAAATTGGCGTCTATCAATCATGCAACTCAACTGTGGTTTCACGTGTCGACAAGCTGACGTTCATCAATCACATAACCCGGCAATGGTTTTGAACACCGACAAGCTGGTAAGGAACTAATCACGGCAATCGGGGATGACAACGCAGCAGGCAGGTCACCGCCTCAGGTACGCTCTTCGTTCCTCTCTCCCTTTTCTGAATTTTAGCTCACCTAGGCACCTAAATTCTAGGTTCCCCAAAATTGGGGCCAACTGTAAACACTGGGTCCCGAGGCAGTCCAAGATCAGGATTAGCCGATGATGAAGGTGATACTTGCCACAAGTAAAGGTGTCAAAAATGATATTTTCCTTATCGAAAATCTCTTTTGTTCCTCCAAAAATTTTAATTCAAAAATTTGCATTTTTACTCTTATTTTTTATTCCTTTTATTTATATTTATATTTTATATTTATATTTTATTTTTTATTTTCTGTCGCTAAATGTTCAGTATATAAATTAAAAATCCCCCCTTTTCTCTCTTCTTCCCTTCCCTTCTTTTTCTCTCTCTCCTTCCCTCCCTCTCTCTCTCGGCCCAATGCAGATCTGCTCCACCTTCGCCCCTTCTCCCCTCGCCGTCACTCATTGTCTCCCTCTCGTGTTGTCAGTCTGCCGCTCCCACCGCCGCTCGCCTGTCGCTGCTCGTCCCGCACCACTCCTAGCGCTCGTCCATCCCACTTGGTCAAATTCATTTTTTTGCCTTTTTTTCATTTTTTTTGGATTTGTTGCATATATTCATTGTATATTTTTCTATTTTTTTCATTTATGTGCATCACTATTTATGCAAGGTTTGATTTTTATTTTTCGGTGTGAAGTATGTCTTTGGTGACTCTTTGATTCAGAATGTTATTTATTTCTGTTCATGGGTCTCAAGTGTTTCTCAAAAATCTTTAAAGTAGATGACTTGCTAGCCGGTGTTATATATGTGGATGATGATTTAGTGTATAGGCTGTTTTCTAGTTGCTCTGTCCTTTAAGTTTTGGCCATTGTTTAAAATGATTGGGATTTGTTACCCAACTTACTTGAGTGCTCTTCAAATCTTGAAGTCCTTGTTTTCCCTGAGATAAGTTGTGATATAGTCTTATTTCATATTTAAAATCTTCTTAGTTTTGTGAGTGCCTAAGAATCATAATTTATTTGTTGCTCAGGGATTTGTAGTGCCTAAAGATAGTGGACGAGGTTTTGATCGTTTCTATTGGCATCGGCCAAAGTCTGTGCCAAAATGCTTACTTTTGCATCTCAAGACAACTAAAATTTTCAACTTTGTTGGATTGACAGGTGAGTTATATCTTGCAGTGTACTTGCTGAAGTGTGGTGAAGTGTTGGAAAAATGATAATCCATGGTTATGATTATAGCACAAGGCCAAGAATGCGGAAAAAAATGGAAGGGGTTAAGTATGATGTATTGAATTTTGAAAGAAGTTATGACTCCTGTGAAGTTGTTTTCAGTTATTAAAATTTCTAAACCTTGGTTAAAGATGATTCTTATGAGAATTAAGTTCTGACTCCTGTGAAGTATGATTCTTATGAGAAATGTTATGATAGGCTTAAAGTCAACTTAATTGCTTTTACTGTATTGGTTTGGTGTATTGACAGTATTTCTAATTGTGTTTCATCTATAAGTCTATGATAAGCACCTCCTCTACTGCTTTGCCCTTGAAGAATCTATATATACATGACATTAGTCTATGTTTTAGTTGATTTGCTTGCTGATCTATCTTTTGTTGATGAACAAGGTAGATTGATAATTACAATTTTTTTCTCATGTCATCTTAGAAATTATACTACAATTTTTTTTCTCATGACAATTTTTGAAAATTACAAACCCATTATAATTTTTTTTTCTAAAAGTTTGGAAAATTACATACCCATTACAAAATTTTTTCTAAAAGTTTGGAGGGGGCAAAGCATAGTTATCTAGTTCTTAGGCACCGAATATTACGAAATTTTCAATCTTTCTGTTGATTTTAAGGAATTTGAAGGAGATATTCTGGCCATTTCAACATGACTACTCGAAGAGTTCATTTCTAAGAGCTGCAGAGGCTACCAATTTTGTCGATAGATCAATCACTGCTAGCACAAGGTAGAGCCTTGTGTCTCGCGTACAGCAAAACAACTTTGTAATTATATTTATTTACTTTATTTTTTCTGTATAATTACTGATATTATGTCGTTCGAATTAGATCAGTCTAGTATCAGTGATGGTATTATAATTATACTTATTTTTATGCATTATTGTTACGTTTATACCAAAATTATTTATTTTAATTAATATATTTTCAATTATATTATTTTTTTCCATTATAATTTTTATACTATTGATGATTCTATCATTTAAAAATTAAACAAAAATTAAAAAATTAAAATTCCATAATTTTTTGCCACAGAATTGCTATTTCCCTTGGTAAATTTTGCGACGAAATATATGTTTCCGTCGTAAAAAATTACGACGAAACAAGTCGTCCCGTAGTAACATTTGTGATGAAATAGCATTTACCGTTGCTAAAGTTAATGACGAAAACTGCTTTTCCATCGTAAAATTATGCGACGAAAATTACTTTTCCGTCAAAATTTACCAACGGAAATAACATTTCCGTCAATAAATATTGGCGACGAAAAAAATTATGTCCCAAAAATTAATAACGACCACGACATCGACGGCATCTTCTGTCTATAAATTCCGTCGCTAAATTGGTTTGACAACGGATTTCCATCGGTAAATTCTTTCGTTAATCTGTGTTTTTCTTATAATGTACTTATAAAGTCAAAATATATAACTCACTATTTAACATAACTTTGGTGATATCAAATTTGAAAATACTTGTAGCAAATAAATCTAATATTCATGTGAAGATTTTCATGACAGCTCTCCAATGTACCTGTTCTTCTAACAAGTATTCACATATTAGTTTTGATTGTTTTTATGATCACATTTATGAGAATAATTGCTTAAATCTTTCAAAAAATATAGCATGTGCTAGTATATCCGTATCGACAATGTCCTATTTTATTAATATTATAACTAAAAATATTTAGTTATTAACACATTAAATGCCATAAATATCTACTTTACTAACTCTTTCATGAATGTTTTTGCACTGCATTTATAATAACAAATGCTATATTTATTAATTTAAAATATAATAACAAATTAAAGCTATTCATAACATAACATTAACACATGAATTTAGCCTTTTTTTTTATAAATTAAAAATAAATTCATATATACGATAAAGTTTTCTATTCAAGTAGGGCATACTGCTAATAATACCTTGGTGAAAAGAAAACTATCAAGAGAGCATTTCCAAGCACACTTTTTAGTAAAAGCCAAAGCACAAGCAGTTCAAGTAACAAAACAACAACATAATGCAGACCATGACGATTAACTAACAGTAGCCATCACTCGTCCATTTAATACCTGTACACATCACAGGTTGGAAAACCGAAAGTAGCCATCACTGGTTTATATAAAACGACAATAGTTTGAATAGCAGATGTTACAAATGTCTAATAGTAAAAGGCATATGGAAATTATAAGTTTCAAGCAGAAGCAGAAGCCAGATGCTTTGCTATAGTCTGCTGCAATTCATCTTTCTTTGCTCCCACAACCTTGCCCACAATCTTCCCCTCTTTCAGGAACATGAAAGTTGGCATTGCTTCGACAGCCCAATCCTGTGCGACCGACTGCAAGCAAGAATACCATAACATTATTCAGCAGACCATTTTGCATCTAATAAACTGAAGGACTTTCTACTTTCACACATACCTTCAATTCATCCACATCCACCTTCAGGAAGACAGCATTTGGCAATTTCTTGGCCAACTCTACCAAGAAGGGAGAAATGAAACGACATGGCCCGCACCATGAAGCAGTAAAATCAACTACCACCTGCATCAAACCAAGAGCTGAAAATCAATCAAGAAAACAATATATTGTAAAAGAATGTGTAGCGTATCCTCATCAACTGCAATTGCTTGGTGAAACATTATCAAATAGTTTTATGAGATTAATTTTCAAGGCAATCAGTTACTTGTTTTTTAAGAGAACCCACTCATAAGTGACTTGCAGCAGTGAAATTGTTGTTGACTGCCATGAATTGCACTCGGTCTATCATTTGCGCACAAACAAGGACGTTCTGATGTGGAAAGGCCTCAGATATGCTAATTCATCCCAGTCAAATCCTAAAGCTTTAAATTTTCAGGAGCAATCTAGCTTCTAATGAAAAAAATGTTGCAAGAATGAATTTTTTTTTTTTTTTCAAAAAATATAAATTTAAAAAACATTTCTCCTATAGAAAAGTACCTATAAAAACAGCATTTTTTTTATAGCAAAAACTCATAATTGAAGTCTGGAAGTATGCAATTAATTAAGTAGTGAAGTACATTGTCCTTTAGTATACACCATAAGAAAAGATCAAAGAAAAAACCTATATAATTAAGGGACATTTTTATTTTTGGGGTGTTTTAAAAAAGTATTTAGAGTTTTAGGGTATTTCAAAATTTATTTTTGAGTTTTGGGGTATTTAGCCCATTTCCGCAAGAATTTCTTGCGGAAATGGGCAATTTATTTATTTTTTTTTAAATTTATGGGCAAAAGCTGCATTTTGCAGCCTTTGCCCAACCCAATCCATTTCCGCAACAATTTGTTGCGGAAATGGATTGATTTAATTTAAATTTTTTTTTTTTAAATGGGGAAGCTAACAGCTTCCCCTCAGCCAACCGGCAGCCACTTGGCTGCCGTTTGCCCCCCACCCACACCCAAAAAATAAAATCCCTTTTTTATAATAAAAAAATATAAATTCAATTTTTTATTTATTTATTAATATGAATAAATATTTTTCTTACTCAATTCAATAAATAGGATAAAAAAATTATAGTTTAATTACAATTTATTAAAACAAAAAATTAGTAATATTTGTCCAATTAAAATAATTCAAAATAAAAATAATATATTTATTATGTACATAATTAAAATTGAATAATATTTTCGTTTAATTAAAATTTAATAATATTTAAAATTGAATAATATAATACACGAAATATATATATATATATATATATATATATATATATATATATATATATATATATATTTTATTAAAACGAAAATATTATTCAATTTTAATTATGTACATAATAAATATATTATTTTTATTTTGAATTATTTTAATTGGACAAATATTACTAATTTTTTGTTTTAATAAATTGTAATTAAACTATAATTTTTTTATCCTATTTATTGAATTGAGTAAGAAAAATATTTATTCATATTAATAAATAAAAAAAAATTGAATTTATATTTTTTTATTATAAAAAAGGGATTTTATTTTTTGGGTGTGGGTGGGGGGCAACCGGCAGCCAAGTGGCTGCCGGTTGGCTGAGCTTCCCCATTTAAAAAAAAAAAAAATTAAATTAAATCAATCCATTTCCGCAACAAATTGTTGCGGAAATGGATTGGGTTGGGCAAAGGCTGCAAAATGCAGCTTTTGCCCATAAATTTAAAAAAAAAAAAATGAATTGCCCATTTCCGCAAGAAATTCTTGCGGAAATGGGCTAAATACCCCAAAACTCAAAATAAATTTTGAAACACCCTAAAACTCTAAATACTTTTTTAAAACACCCCAAAAATAAAAATGTCCCTATAATTAAACTAATAACCACTTATCCTTCACCCTAGATTATGCCCACCGCCTAATTTATCATCACAGACCTAATCCCACAAAGCAAAACCTCAACTGAATTATTGTAACAAAGCAGCCAATAAAGCCCAATACGCATAAAGACATTAATTTGAAAAGCCGAACAGGCCCAAGTTCAGATCCTCATCAAACGAAGCCCAATCAGCATGTAACTATCAAACCGAACCTTCCAATTCATTCAAAATCAAGGGCTTTGTTTGCTTCTGAAAATATATATTTCGCGGACTTCTCCATGCAAAATTCACATGAAAGTGTATCCATAAACACGAAATCAAACAGAGAAATCCAGAATAAATCAATCCTCTTATTTATGCATACACAGATGAACCATGATTAAGCAAAACCTAGGCATATAAATCTAAGAGAACTGAACCCATTATTCAAAAAAAAAAAAAAAAGAAGCTAACGCATTCAAAATAACAATTTAATCAACAAAATAATCAAATTGGCATCATAAATCAAACCTCAGAAAAAAAAAAAAAATACCAGCTTCTTCGATTCATTTCCCTTCTCCAGCTGCTCGTTCCATGCTTCAACAGTGTGACAACCAATTACTTGTCCTTCTGCCGCCATGTCTCTTTGAAATTCTCTAACTTCTTCAAAGCAACACACAATAAAAAGATTTTCTTTTTTAGTTATTTCCAGATACCAATTTCTCTTTGCGTATAAATTAAGTAATGGCGATTTGGCGTTATAGGCTCATTTATATAAGGATTACGGATAGAAATGAACCTGGCTTTTAGATATATTACAGGTTTGCCATTGCGATAACAGCTGCCAAATGCTACCTCTTGGCCCTGAGTATGGTTGCGAAGCCATGAAATATATTGAAAATTTTCCATTCCAAATCTAAATCAAAATACTATTATAACCGAATTAAAATCAAATTGAAATATTCAATTCGTTTGATTCGATTATATGATTAATTTATTTTATATTTTATAATAAAAAAATTATAAATTATTTTTGAACATTGTACAAATCATACATCAAAAAAAAATTCTAGTGGAAATAAAATTACAATCCAATTTGAAAAAAAGTATATAAGTTCAAATAAAAGATACAACCCAATTTTCTAATGTTGGTACTATTAAAAATAAAATGCAATTTCTAAAAAAAATACAATTCAAAATACATATTCTAATAAAACTCCAAAAGGAAATTCTTCATCTTCGTTCAAAATTCATTCCATATCAACTTTCCTTCAATCCAAGTCCCAAATCATCAATTAAAAATAACAAATATTAATAATTGATAAATACGTACACATATAATTAGTATCTCAAAATATGGTAATTTACAAAGAGAAAATACCTATAGAATGAGAATTATTACTCAATGAATGTTGTTCCATTTCCACCAAAATAGACAATTGACAAATCTGAACATTCAAAGCACGTATAAATAAAATGAAAATACCATTTCAATTTTAAAATATAAAATCAATCCACTAGTAGTTGTAGGTTTGACTTATCATTTTCATGCCTTTCAACTTCCTCCAAATCTTCTTCAATCTCCAATTCAATACCATTTCGAAGACTATCTTGTACACAAATCAAATTTTCTACTACTTCAGGAGTCAAAGAGCTCCTAAATTAATAGAGAACTCTCCCTCCATTGTTGAATGCGGATTCTGAAGTGACTATAAAAAAAGAAACAACCAAAATATCTCTAGCCATATGTGTAAGAACGGGAATCCTCTCAAGGTTCACCCTCCGCCATATTAAAATATCAAAATCTTCTTGATTTTCTCAATCTTCCTCATCTCACTAAAATCTTCATTTTCCTTTTGTCAATTATATTCTTCTCTAAATAGACCTTTAATTCAACCTCCTTACATTCAACTTAGTCTCCCTAATCTCATTAAAGACACCTCCAAATAGGTATCCAACTTAGTCTTCCTCATCTCACTAAAATCTTCATCTTCATTGTCTCTTATATTCTTCTCTAAAGACACATTTCAACCTCCTTTTTGTTCCTACACTAGAGTCATTAAGCTCAAAATTACTTGAAGGACTCCTATATGATTGTGAAGAATGACCACTTTCAAGTTGAACCATACTTTTTTACTCATGAAACAATTCAAAAATTGAATTCCTTACTCCCTTAAACAATTTCTTACCATCAACATTACCATGAAATTACAAAAAGCAAATTCCATTGCCTGAAAATTTTCTTAGGGATTAAATGTAGTTGCAATATAAATAAGTCTATTCATCTTTTCATTGTCACCTAATATTTATCAAACTTTTCCTTCATCCCTAAACCCATGGCTCTAATCTCTAAATCATCATTACAAGTCCATTTTAAAAACGATCCAAGTAGGTCGCTAGTTTTAGTTAAAAAAGTGTCAAATGTTACATATAATGACCTAGAAATGCCCATGGTAGCATCACAAAAATATTATAACATACCACTCAATCTCCTGGCAGTCGCCCAATCTACAAAAGAAATTCCACCACCATTAGGTACTTCAACTTCAAGCTTGAAATATGGACCTAGAGACTCAAATTTCTTAAAAGCTTTCTCATATTTTTCAGCAACACTTAACATCTCTTAAGTTGAGTTCCGCCTAGTAGTAACATCTAACTTCTAAGAATTTTTACATTGAATATCACACTATCTTTAGCACATTCTTTAAATTTCTTTATTCTAGTAGGGGAATTCCTAACATATCTCATAGCATTATGTTTGCTTTGCCACATTATCCAATCTATCTTACTTTCTAAATAATAAAAAACTCAACTTAATAACTCAAGGAATTCCATCTTATTCTTAATAAGCTAAAATGGATTAGTGATGGGCACCACAAGGTAGATTTTATTTGTGAAATCACCACCAGAAGCAATCGAGAAAAACCTTATAGGCTGATACCAGAGATGGCTTTAAACTCTATTCTTATTTATGCCCCAAATAATTATCCTTAAACTTTTTAATCAATTTGAGTTATAAACCTTATCTCTCTTCTCACACACTATACTTATATCACAACAAGCACTTTGGAAAGTGATAAACAAAAGCTATAAATTAAATGTAAGTACAAAATAAAATAAACCATTCACACAAGGCATGAAAGTTCTTAGAAAAAGTATACAATGTCTCATTTTGATTCATGGAAAACACCAAATTTTGGGCATAGAAGTTGTATGTCACCTTTTTAAAGCATATAAATATTTTTACCTAAAACTAAACAACCTACGATATAACACCCCTCCCATGTATGTAGTAAACCGTACCATAACATGACCGGTTTATGACGACAAGTGAGGAATGCTATCGAACTAAGTATATTCGTTACAATAGCAACTATCTAAACATTAGAAATATAAAATTTCTTTTAATTACAACACTATTAATCAAATTACACAATTAACATATTCCATGATTTAATTGTACACATAACAATGTTCATTAATAAGTTTTCACTTTCATAAACCATTTTCCTTACATAATAATCAAAATACATAATTAAATCATATATATACAATATAAGTTTTCAATACTTTAATACACGAAATATAAAGCTTATACAAAGAACTACTATGGACTTGTTGGCCTTAAAGGTGTGGGATGTCCTTGACAACACATCTAACATCGATACTTGAACGAATAAAACACCCGCACTAAGCGCAATGGCTTAGTGGGGAAACATACATGACAAAGACAACCACTTATAGTGGTCATCACCATTATTCACACATATGAAACAAGTACATATATAGATTAAGGCAAAGCATTATAACATAATGCAAATACATAATTAATAGATTAATATTAATGCATACGCATATTATAGACATGTATTTTACCCACATTTAATTATCATTCGACTATCATGTTGTCAAATTAATATCCTTCTTTATTAATGTAAAAGCCCGAAATTGACCCTAGAAGTATTGAACATAATTAGTATAATGAAATGAGTGTTAATTAGGGTTTTCGGTTTGGATTAAATTAAAAATGAGAATTTTAGGGACTCAATTGTAAGAAATTAAAGTATTGTAATGACCAAAGTGTTAGTGTGCATAATTAGTATAAGTGGAAGATTAATTAAGCTAAGTGGTGATTAATTAATGTTAAAAAAGAGTTAGTGGAGTTCCATGTGGCAAAATTCTGTCTAAGTGGATTCCAAGTGTTATTGTAGGAGTTAGCCATCTAACTCTTAAGGGTTAATGCATGGATGACACCTTGCATTTGACATGCATATATATAGTGTGGGTTAGTGGAAAAATATGTCCTTTGTGTCTTTTCTTTGGTTCGGCCCTCTCTCCATTTTTGCTTCTTCTTCCTTTTCTTCTTCATTTCATCTTGGTCTCTTCTCATAGTTCCTTAGAGTTAGAGTTGCATGATTGAGGGGATCAAGTGTTCAGTTAGAAATGTAAGATTGAGCCTAGTGTTCTTTGTCCCTTTCTTTTTCTTGTTTTGGATTTCAGCTTTGATGTTAATCCTGCTTTGAATATGTATATGTATATGTGGATGAAAGTTGGAGAAGCTAGTAAGAAAGCCAAGGGTAAAGAGAAGGTCATCTAGTTGTGAAGAGAAGGAGTGCTTTAAGAGGTTTGGGATTTTACTTGAAATCTATGCATATTTACATGTGTGTTTTGTTTGGGAAAAATGTGGGATTTGAAGGGTTTAAGGGCTCTCCTAAATTCTGGTTGTATTAGTATGGCATGATGAGTAGATGAAACTCTATTGATTATTATTTGTTAGGTTGATGGTATGCATGATATTAGGTTAGTGTAAAAGCTATGATTGTGAAGGTAATAATTATATGTGATAATGAGACTTGAGTATATGACTAGCTGTAAGTATGAGTAAATGGTAAGAATTATATTGATGAATTGCTTAAAGTGCATGTAAAGTATATAGTGTGAACAAGTGTTGAAAGTGGTGTGTGAAAATTGAAAATGTGGCATATTTTGTGTTCTGTAGCGAGCGAGACAAGAGTCGCGGGTGCGACAGAATGCTCCGATTAGTGACTAATGCTAAATTGTGCTATGTCGCGAGCGTGATTATGGGCGCGAGCGCGACAGTAGCGTTTGTACCGTTCTATCACGTGCACGAGCTATGCCACAAGCATAACAGAAGTGAAATCCCTGCTCTGTTGTGTGCGCGATAAGAGTCGCGAGTGCGACATAGGCAGAGTTTTCAAATGCGAATCTTTTATTTTAATTCTTATGAATTATATTATGCGACTTATAATTGTTATGCATATAGGATTAATAAGTGTACTATACATAAGAACATTGATGTTATATGAATGATTATATTTTAAATAACATGATGCGAGGTTGTTCTACATGATGACTTGTACCATGATGTTGCTTTAGGGAACTGCATGAGTACCTTACTATGCGAATGAACAATATTATGCGAATGACATTTATTATGCAAATGAATATTACTTTGTGAATAAATATATGTTAAGTGAATTAATTGTTATGTAACACCCCTTACTCATACGTAGGACATCCAATCTGATAAGGAGTGAGATGCCGTATGGGTAAAGGTGCCATCACGCAGAAACAGAATAAACATACATTGATACATAAGCATATATACCAAAATACAGGGTAATTAAAAACTTTACAAAACCTTTCATGAAAGAAGCTGATCATGCATTAATATAACGGAAAATATTACATTACTGTTTGATCAACTCCAAAGTACCAAGAATAATTACATAACAAAAATATACTTAAACATATGCAGAAGCTAGTACAAAACTGACATAAGAGAGTTCTATACAAAATGAATCATCAAGCTACAAATATTAAGCCCTACACTAAAACCCAGCTGTGTTGGCCTGGCTGCGACGACTCTCCCAACGAAAAACTCCTTCCACACCTGCACGGGTAAACACACAGTGCTAAGCGATAAACCCTTAGTGGGGAGCACACATAAGAAATGGACGGCCATTGACAATGGTCGTCAAGCATAATGCATACAAATGGCATAATCAGAAATACTCATTAGATACTATAAGAACGTGCGAACACATAGAATCGTACATTTAATATACATAACCGCATTCATATTACCTCATCATCGTACACAATCGGATAATACAATCTCATAATTATCAAAACAGTTCAAAATAATTAAGCACCTGCAGACTCATGGTAGTGGATAACGAGTGAACAGACAGTACTTTACGGGTACGAGCCGATTACAGACAGTACCTTATGGGTACGAATCGCAAACCGTTTTACTTTGTCCTTACAAAACATTTTATTAAGGGACCTTAAGCAAGATCCAAACACATTAAGGGGTTCGCGAGGAACCAAACGGGGACCTGATCGGGGTCCAAACTAAACAGAGGCTGCAGCTAAAGACTCTATTAGGCATGTCTAACTATCCACTAATCTGACTCTTGCAGGCTAAAATCATATAGTTAACATCCACAATTTAATTATAACAAGCAAAGAATTCACATATATTGATTAATCAGTACATGCAATTACCATCCGTCTTAATAGTATACAGCTCATATTAAGTGATAATGTGTGCAAAAATCCATAATTTAACATCCCTAAAACGTGTGAAACAGAAGAGATTTTCTTGCAAAAACAGGGTAGGTCACGGTGGCAATCAAATTGGTTGTCACCGTGACATACCAAGGATCTCGGCAGAATGTAAGTCTGGGGTACCTCACGGTCACAACCAAAATGGTTGTCACCGTGACGTATCCAAAACCCAAAACAGAAGCAAAAGTTTGGGTACCTCACGGTCACAACCAAAATGGTTGTCACCGTGACGTACCCAAAACCCAGAACAAAAGCAAAATCTGGGCACCGCACGGTCATAACCAAAATGGTTGTCACCGTGACATGTCCAGATTCACGGCAGAAAGCATCTTGTACATACCTCACGGTCACAACCTAAATGGTTGTCACCGTGACCAATGCCCAGATACAATACCCAAGAGCCGATTTCCACTTCATTCAAGCCAAAATCCCAAAATTTTCACTTCAACCAAAAATATCTTTACTCAAACCATAATAATAGACCAATTAAACATCATTAAATCATGCCATAAATAAATCCTACTCATGAATTCAAGGAATAACATCTATTTACATAAACAATCTCATCACTATTCATACCACATCTCCATCAATCTCACATTTGGTTCGTAACTCACAATCAAAGTTTTAGGAACAATAGGAATCAAAATCCATAACACACATGCTATATCAAGAACATATCACAGCCCAATTTCCAGAAATCACCAAGAACACATACATGAACATATTTACATACACAAAAACAGGAAATTTCCCAAACCTTGAAATCCTTAGCTCCTATTCACTTAGTTCCGCTTCCTGATGCCTTCTCCTTGCCCTTTGGCTCACGAGGAGGCTCAACTAAACCTCAAACCATCAAAGCACACAAACTCAAAATCCTAACTTTAAACCCAAAACCAGAAAAAGCAAGAAAGAAGAAGAAGAAGAAGAAGAAGAACAAGGTGGAAAAATGCAGAAACTTACCAAATAAATGCAAGATGTGATCAATTACCACCACCAAGAGCTTGAATCCAAGCTTAGAGCACACAAATGGAAAGTAAAGGAAATGAAAGGCAAAGAGAAGAGGGGGAACGGGAATGAGGAATGAAAAATTCTGATTTCCCAATTCTCTCTCTTCTTCTACTTTTCATTTTCCTAATAACCATGTGTCCACTTCCTAGTGGTGGAAATCAACCACACACACATACACTATAATCATGCATCACATACACCCAAAACTCTCCCAACTAATAACACCCTACATGTGTGTGAGCACACACACACAAGCACAGCCCCAAAACACACTCTACAAACATATGAGTAAACACACCCAAGTGTAACCCAACTAATTCATACCCTAACACCACACATGCACCCATATGTTAACAAAACTCTTAAAACATGCATTTCTACCGAAAATGCCCTTAACACATGCCACAACTCATACAATGCACATGCACAAACATGGCTCATTCTACTAGGGGGCAAACGGGCTAACAAGAATTTCGTCCTCGAAATTCTCACCTAATCTGAACAAATGCGGGAACTGGATTCTCATCGACTCTTCTGGCTCCCAAGTTGCTTCCTCGACCCCGTGATGACTCCATAACACCTTTACCAAAGGAATCTGCTTGCTTCTCAGCTGTCTCACTTCTCGGGCTAAAATAGCTCTTGGCTCTTCATCATATGAAAAGTCAGGCTAAACTTGTACCTCTTGCACTGACAAAACATGGGACGGATCCGACCGATACCGACGAAGCATTGAAACATGAGACACATCATGCAACTTCGATAACTCCATTGGCAAAGCCAATCTATAAGCCACTGGACCAACTCTAGCCAAAACCTCATACGGACCAATAAAGCGAGGTCTAAGTTTTCCCTTCTTTCCAAACCGAAGTACCTTTCTCCAAGGCGACACTTTAAGGAAGACTTTATCCCCAACTTCAAATCGCAAATCCTTCCTCTTCAAATTGACATAAGACTTTTGTCGATCTTTAGCTGCCTTCAAATTCCGCTATACAACTCTGATATTTTCCTCTGTATCTCTAACCAGTTCTGGCCCAATCACTGATCGCTCGGACAACTCAGTCCAACAAACTGGAGTCCTACACTGCCGACCATACAAAGCCTCATATAGTGCTATACCGATGCTTGACTGATAACTGTTATTGTAGGCAAAATCCATAAGCGACACATATCGGTCCTAACTACCCGAAAAATCCAAGACACAAGCCCTCGACATATCTTCCAAAATCTGTATAACCCGTTCGGACTGACCATCTGTCTGAGGGTGGAATGCTGTACTGAAGTTCAACTTGGTACCCAAAGCCTTCTGCAACTCTTTCCAAAACTTAGATGTGAACCTTGGGTCCCGATCTGAAACTAAGGACAACGGCACTCCATGCAACCGAACTATCTCATCCACATAGATACTGGCCAACCTGTCCATCGAATAATCCACTCTCACTGGCAAGAAGTGAGCTGACTTCGTAAGCCGATCCACTATCACCCATACTAAGTCATGCTTTTTCTAAGTCAAAGGCAACCCGAAAATAAAATCCATGGCGATGTCATCCCATTTCCATTCGGGGACGGATAGAGGCGTGAGCAATCCCAAAGGGACTTGGTGCTCAGCCTTTACCTGTTGACATGTTAGGCCCTTGGACACAAAATCCACTATGTCTCTTTTCATACCGGACCACCAATAAAACTGTTTCATGTCTCGGTACATCTTCTCACTCCCAGGATGCATAGTAAAAACTGTACTATGCGCCTCACTCAACAGCTGTCTTCTTAACTCCTCATTCCCCGGTACACACAAACAGCCTCCAAACAGAAGAACTCCATCCTGAACTGAGAACTCTAACTGCTTGCCCAAACTAACTTCTTGCACAATCCGCTGAAGCTTCTCATCATCTCTCTGAGCATCAACTAACCTCTGTCTCAAGGTAGGCTTCACTCTCAACTGTGCCATCAAAGCTCCATCTGAACAAAACCTCCATCTAAACCGCCTCAGAAATAAAGCAGAAACTAACTTCCGGCTCAATGCATCCGCGACTACATTGGCCTTACCCGGATGGTAATCCACAATGCAGTCGTAATCCTTAAACAACTCGAGCCATCGCCGCTGTCTCATATTCAACTCCTTCTGCGTGAGGAGATACTTTAAACTTTTGTGATCCGTAAATATCCTACATCTCTCCCCATATAGATAATGGCGCCAAATCTTCAAAGCAAAGATCACAGCCGCCAACTCTAGATCATGAGTCGGATAGTTCCTTTCATGTGGTTTCAACTGTCGAGAAGCGTAAGCCACTACTTTATCCTCCTGCATCAGAACACATCCAAGGCCAACACCCGAAGCATCACTATACATAACAAACTCCTTACCCGATATGGGTGTTGAGTCAGTATAGGAGCTTCCACTAGCAATTTCTTCAACTGCTCAAAACAAGCCTGACATCTGTCTGAC
Organism: Excoecaria cochinchinensis; assembly: GCA_947683425.1. Lineage (NCBI taxonomy): Eukaryota > Viridiplantae > Streptophyta > Magnoliopsida > Malpighiales > Euphorbiaceae > Excoecaria > Excoecaria cochinchinensis. The sequence continues at coordinate 23,767,963 of CANTUQ010000055.1, read as the reverse complement.
TATTCAAACCTAACTCCTTTCCTCAATAACCTGGTCATCGGAGCGGCAATTACTGAGAAACCCTTAACAAACCGACGGTAATAACCCGCCAACCCGAGAAAACTCTGCACTTCCTGAACATTCCTAGGCGCCTTCCAATCCATATCGCCTCAATCTTGGTTGGATTCACTTGGATACCCTTAGCTGAAACTATATGGCCCAAAAATGACACTTCCCGAAGCCAAAAATCACACTTGCTAAGCTTAGCAAACAGCCGATGATCTCTCAAAACTTGCAAAACTAACTGAAGATGCTCCTCATGGTCGTTCTCATCCTTGGAATACACCAAGATATCGTCTATAAATACCACTACAAACCGATCTAGGTATGGCCTAAACACTCTGTTCATCAAATCCATGAATGCCGCTGGAGCATTAGTCAAACCAAACGGCATCACAAGGAACTCATAGTGGCCATACCGAGTCCGGAATGCAATCTTAACCACATCCTCATCCTTGACCCGAAGCTGATAATACCCCGACCGAAGATCTATCTTGGAACTCGACTCTAGGCAACGGATACTTATTCTTCACTGTAACCTTATTGATCTGTCTGTAGTCGATACACATCCTCAATGATCCATCCTTTTTCTTAACAAACAAAACTGGAGCTCCCTAAGGAGATATGCTGGGTCGAATAAACCTCTTATCCAATAGCTCTTGTAGTTGAGTTTTAAGTTCCCTCAACTCTACAGGAGCCATTCGATAAGGTGCTTTCGATACAGGTGCGGTGCCTGGCATAATCTCAATAGCTAACTCCACTTCTCTCTCCGAAGGCAACCCAGGCAAATCACTCGAAAAAACATCACTAAACTCCCGCACCACAGGGATATCCTCAATCCTTACTTGATCCCTCTTGGAATCCAAAACCACAGCTAGAAAAGCCTCACAACCTTTCCTAATAAATCTCTTGACTTGCATCGCTGAGATTACATTATTCACAGAACTAGCGCCCAAACCTCTTACAAACACTGGAAATCTGTTCCTATCCCAGAACACAAAGGTCTTCCTATGGCAATCAACCACAGCCCGATACTTGCCCAACCAGTCCATACCCAAAATCAGGTCAAACTCTTTGAAAGGCAACTCTATCAAGTCCGTAGGAAACTCAATTCCCTCAACCAACAGGGGACAATTCCTATAAACTCTACTCACATTGACACTATGCCCTAATGGATTGGTCACACAAATCTCATAGTCTAACTGATCTATCACATGCAGCTTATCAATAATCTTATCCGTGCACAAATATGAGTGTGTGGAACCAGGGTCTATTAGAGCATACAATTCAATGTCATGGAGTAGGAACTTACCAGCAATCACATCAGGGGCATCTTGCTCCTCTCTAGCTCTCATAGCATAAGCTCTGGCTGCTACTGGTGGAGGATGCTCAACTATCTCCGAAACAGTTCCATCTCTAGGTCGACCGCCTCAACCTCTACCTCGGCCCCTACCACGGGCAGCCTGAGTAGCATTAGATCCAACGCCACTAGCCCCTCTCTGTAGACCCGAATCCTCACTCATCTGTGGACAGTTAGCCAAACGATGCTCGGTGCTCCCACATCTAAAACACCCACCAGTGAGCCACCTACTGTAACACCCCCTACCCATACCCGTATGAGTCGGGGTGTCACCAAGCAGATACTATACAAATAATATAATCATACATAAACATGTATACTGAATTACATGATAATTAAAAATTTTCATAATACATTGCATGTTATCACTCATCATATATGTAATAATATTACAAGCCCAAATACAAATACACCAGCGGAAGCTATTTTCCAAACCAATATCAAAAGTTCTTTACATAAAAGAATCAACCATAATAAAATAAACTCCAAACTCTAAACCTTGCTGTGTTGGCTGGACTGCAATGACTCTCTTAAACAAAGCTTCTTATTTACCTGCACGGGTAAACACACCGTGCTAAGCGATAAACGCTTAGTGGGGATTCACACATATTATATGGACGGCCACTCACAGTGGTCGTCAAGGCATATCACATTCATAATGGCATATACATGATTCATGTCATAATATGTATACATATAGGCTCCAATTTATAACCATATATTAAGCATCTCATGTTTATATCCATATCCATATTATCTCATTCAATTATTACTTTTGTATAATCAACGGTAACATAACAAATCACATATCAATTAAAGATCCTGCTGACTCATAATAGTGGATAACGAGTATACGCATAGCGATACCTTACGGGTACGAATCGACGTATAGCGATACCTTACGGGTACGAATCGACGTATAGCGATACCTTACGGGTACGAATCGAAAACCATTTTTATTTTATATTTATAAAACCTTTATAGGGGCCCTTAAATAAGATTCATCATATTAATAAGAATCGCGAGGATTCAAACACATTTTCTTATAGGGTTCGCGAGGAACCAATCGGGGATCTGATCAGGATCCAAATCATCCATATAATTCATCCATATAGGCTGCAGCTAAAAGACTCTATTAGGCATGCCTAACTATCCACTAGACTGACTCTCGCAGGTCATGCATAACACAATTCACATTTAGTTACACATTTGTTCAATACGAATAACCATTGAATTTAACGTCCATAAATCAATTATTTTTAAGCATGACACATTAAGTTAATAAGTTAAGGCATAATATGGCATACAAATATTTAGCATAGCAAAAATACAATTATAAGATGTAAAGCATATAAGAAGACATTAAATAACATTTAGATAGCTTATATAATATTCAAATCACAAGTTCTTGCTTCCTAATTAAATTAGATTTATTCAACTAACATATTAGGTTTAATTCCTTAATCATAAATTATAAATATATATTATATAATTTTTGTCATGAGTATTTATTCATACAGCAAATTATTCTTATAGTTCGTGTAAACTAATTATGCTATACTGGTTCAAGACAGATTGTATGTCTAAACTTACAATACATTTTACACATAGTTAAAAACATATTTAGGAAAAACGTTCTTCACAAAAAATTGTTCTTTAGGATGTTAGCTTTCAAATGAGATAAATATGAGGTCATTTGGACGTCTATAACTCCAGATAGGATCTAAATAATATATACTGTTCCACAGACACACCTGACAAATTTTGCTACTGTAATGGGCGATATTAAAATGGTTAGAGTCCGAATTAAATTATGGTTTCTTCTACAAACTTTTAATCAAAGATGTCATGGTTCTAACCTAACTGGAATTATGCAATTTGGAGTTATAAAACTCGATTTATGTTAAAACCAATGAGCAAAGGTCAATCTGTGTGCTTTCCAACTAGTCCCCAGACACAGGGCAGAATCCGTTTACTGACTTTAAATGCATTTTTGGACAAGTAAACGACATTTTCAAACCAAGTGGTCTTCATAGAAATTAATCCTCAAGATGTTAGATTTCTATTGAAAAACAGTTCATATCGTTTGGATCTGAATTCAGAGAGATATACTCAAATGTTTCTACCCTGCTCCACTGAAACACCTGACAATTTTTGCTACTGTAATGGGCAATTTTAAAATGGTTAGAGTCCGAATTAAACTATGGTTTCTTCTATAAACTTTTAGCCACAGATGTTATGGTTCTATCCCAACTGTAATCATGCAATTTGGAGTTGTAAAACTCGATTTATGCTAAAAAAAATGAGCAAAGGTCAATCTGTCCCTCAAAAACGGATTTACACTTTGAAATTCAACAACTTCAAATCAACCCATTTTACACCATCAATTCACCAAATTTAATCCAAACCATCAAACACATAAATTAACAATCAAATTCCCAAACAAATCACAAATAATTTCCAAATAAAATCCCAAACCTGAATTTTTTTCACTTGATCCCACTAGATCCAACCTTTTCCTTGCCTTTAGAATTTGGAGGAGGCTCAACTAATCATCAATTCACCAAAAATACACAAAACACATAACCTAAATTAAAATCCAACAAAAATAAAAGAAATTGGATGATTAAGATAAAATTAGGAGTTGATCTTACTAAATTAATGCAAGATTTATTGATTTTTACCCACAATTTCTTAGATTTAAGCTAGGATTTTTAGATGTGAAGAAATTGAAGAAGAAAAGGATGAAGAAGGTGAAGAAGAAGATGAAGGAAATGAAGAATAGGATGAAGAAAATGATGAACAAGAAGAGAATGAAGGGAAAGAAGTGATTTACGGGAAATGAAGAAATTCTCCATTTCATGTACATTTCATGTGCATTTTCTTTTACCTAACTTTTGCCACGTGTCACTTCCTCGTTAGTGCAAACCAATTACTCACACCCAACTCTCATACACTTACACACACTCAAAATATCTCCACTTAACACATCCTACTAGTGTGTGAGTAAAACACACAATAAAGCCCTCTAATAATGCACTCCACATAGGTATGAGCATCCACACACTATAAAATCCCATAAGATTCCTTCTACTATGCTACACTCTTCCACACCCAATCACTACTCCCTTACTCATATCCAACAATGGTATATGCATGCACACACAAATATTTCTCAACTAATTCACACCCTACTAATATATGTGCACCCACATATTAAAATAACCCTTATAACATGCACTATACCCAAAATACCCTTGTTATATACCAAAATACATACAAATGTACACATATGCATGATTTATACTACTAGGGGGTAATTGGGGTGTGACACCTACACTCACCCCGGTGAGATTTACTACAGTGCGAACAAATAGGCATAGGCTCAGACCTACCACCCCTGCCAGAACCAGACTCAGTTGCTGAACCCTGCCTTCTACCCCTCGCGGCTGAACCAAATGATAACCGATCTTGTGGATCCCTTGCTCTCTTACCCGAAGACGAAGAAGAAGAGCCACCCTGAGACTGACTCCTCCTCTGAGCTCTCTCTCTCAGCACCGATTCTGACCTTTCTGCCCTCATGGCAGCATCTACAATCTGATAGTAGGTCACCCCTGGCGTACTCATCAAGGAGATCAAAGCTACTCTTAAGGACTCATTCAAGCCAGCCTCAAAATGCTTACATCGAAAATCATCTGTCATGACCCCACGCGGAGCATATCGGGACAACCGATTAAACTCTTTCTCATAATCCGAAACCGACAAACCCCTTTGCTTCAAACTCAGAAACTGCGCCCTTCTCGCATCCTTATAAGTATGAGTTACATACTTCTTCGTAAATTCCTCAACAAAGAATTCCCATGACACAGGATCAGGCATCTGAGGTTGTCTGCACACTAGTTCCCACCATTCATACGCCGACCCTTGAAGAAAGGCCACGGCACACTTTGCTTGCAACTCCGGAGGACACCTAACTTCTCTCAAAGCCCTCTTCACCTTATCTAACCACCTCTCTGCCAACTTAGATTCATCCAACCCGGTTCCATAAAAGTCTTTGGCCCCAGCTTTTCTCAAGTTCTCCATGGGAGGCCTGGGGGCAACCACTCTTTCCAAGACCCTCGCCATGTCCTGTGACAGCCTGAACATGGCTTCAAAAGGCATGGCAGCGCCTCGGGCTGGACCCTAGCAGCTTGAGCTAACACAGTAACGGAAGGATCCCTAGCTTGAGTGTTCACACTTTCCGCGGACTCCTCAAGTGATCCACGAGCAGAATTAGAAGCCATCTAAGCAAACAAAGAGAATCGCATCAGCCAACACAGCCCTAGACATAGACACATCTATACACAGCATCACGTTAACAACACCCAGAAACGCCTAAACCGGGCTATGGTACCACAACTTGTAACACCCCCTACTCATACGTAGGCGATCCCATCCGATAAGGAGTGAGATGCCGTATGGGTAAAGGTGCCACCACACAGAAACAGAATAAACATACATTCATACATAAACATAAATACCGAAATACAGGGTAATTAAAACTTTACAAAACCTTTCATGAAAGAAGCTGATCATGCATTAATATAACGGAAAACATTACATTACTGTTTGATCAACTCCAAAGTACCAAGAATAATTACATAACCAAAATATACTTAAACATATGCGGAAGCTACTACAAAACTGACATAAGAGAGTTTTATACAAAATCAATCATCAAGCTTCAAATATTAAGCCCTACACTAAAACCCAGCTGTGTTGGCCTGGCTGCGATGACTCTCCTAAGGAAAAACTCCTTCCACACCTGCACGGGTAAACACACCGTGCTAAGCAATAAACGCTTAGTGGGGAACACACATAAGAAATGGACGGTCATTCACAATGGTCGTCAAGCATAACACATACAAATGGCATAATCAAAAATACTCATTAGATACAATAAGAACGTGCGAACACATAGAATCGTACATTTAATATACATAACCGCATTCATATTACCTCATCATCGTACACAATCGGATAATACAATCTCATAATTATCAAAACAGTTCAAAATAATTAAGCACCTGCTGACTCATGGTAGTGGATAACGAGTGAACAGACAGTACTTTACGGGTACGAGCCGATTACAGACAGTACCTTACGGGTACGAATCGCAAACCGTTTTACTTTGTCATTACAAAACATTTTATTAAGGGACCTTAAACAAGATCCAAACACATTAAGGGGTTCGCGAGAAACCAAACGGGGACCTGATCGGGGTCCAAACTAAACAGAGGCTGTAGCTAAAGACTCTATTAGGCATGCCTAACTATCCACTAAACTGACTCTTGCAGGCTAAAATCATATAGTTAACATCCACAGTTTAATTATAACAAGCAAGGAATTCACATACTTTGATTAATCAGTACATGCAATTACCATCCGTCTTAATAGTATACAGCTCATATTAAGTGATAATGTGTGCAAAAATCCATAATTTAACATCCCTAAAACGTGTGAAACAGAAGAGATTTTATTGCAAAAACAGGGTAGGTCACGGTGGCAATCAAATTGGTTGTCACCGTGACATACCAAGGATCTCGGCAGAATGTAAGTCTGGGGTACCTCACGGTCACAACCAAAATGGTTGTCACCGTGATGTATCCAAAACCCAAAATAGAAGCAAAAGTTTAGGTATCTCACGGTCACAACCAAAATGGTTGTCACCGTGATGTATCCAAAACCCAAAACAGAAGCAAAAGTTTGGGTACCTCACGGTCACAACCAAAATGGTTGTCACCGTGACGTACCCAAAACCCAGAAAAGAAACAAAATCTGGGCACCTCATGGTCACAACCAAAATAGTTGTCACCGTGATATGTCCAGATTCACGGCAGAAAGCATCTTGTACATACCTCACGGTCACAACCTAAATGGTTATCACCGTGACCAATGCCCAGATGCAATACCCAAGAGCCGATTTCCACTTCATTCAAGCCAAAATCCCAAAATTTTCACTTCAACCAAAAATATCTTTACTCAAACCATAATAATAGACCAATCAAACATCATTAAATTATGCCATAAATAAATCCTACTCATGAATTCAAGGAATAACATCTATTTACATAAACAATCTCATCACTATTCATACCACATCTCCATCAATCTCACATTTGGTTCGTAACTCACAATCAAAGTTTTAGGAACAATAGGAATCAAAATCCATAACACACATACTATATCAAGAACATATCACAACCCAATTTCCAGAAATCACCACGAACACATACATGAACATATTTACATACACAAAAACAGGAAATTTCCCAAACCTTGAAATCCTTAGCTTCTATTCACTTAGTTCCGCTTCCTGATGCCTTCTCCTTGCCCTTTGGCTCACGAGGAGGCTCAACTAAACCTCAAACCATCAAAGCACACAAACTCAAAATCCTAACTTTAAACCCAAAACCAGAAAAAGCAAGAAAGAAGAAGAAGAAGAAGAACAAGGTGGAAAAATGCAGAAACTTACCAAATAAATGCAAGATGTGATCAATTACCACCACCAAGAGCTTGAATCCAAGCTTAGAGCACACAAATGGAAAGCAAAGGAAAAGAAAGGCAAAGAGAAGAGGGGGAATGGGAATGAGGAATGAAAAATTCTGATTTCCCAATTCCCTCTCTTCTTCTACTTTTCATTTTCCTAACCTAACCATGTGTCCACTTCCTAGTGGTGGAAATCAACCACACACACATACACTATAATCATGCATCACATACACCCAAAACTCTCCCAACTAATAACACCCTACTTGTGTGTGAGCACACACACACACAAGCACAGCCCCAAAACACACTCTACAAACATATGAGTAAACACACCCAAGTGTAACCCAACTAATTCACACCCTAACACCACACATGCACCCATATGCTAACAAAACTCTTAAAACATGAATTTCTACCCAAAATGCCCTTAACACATGCCACAACTCATACAATGCACATGCACAAACATGGCTCATTCTACTAGGGGGCAAACGGGGTGTGACATGTTAAGCCTGTAATTGAGTCGTAGATAGATAAACATGCTTATAAAGGGCTAGTGATTCGCAGCTGCCAGTGTGACACCGATGGGTGTCTAGTTTTGATACCAACGGATATCCAGTAAATTAGTGCTATTATATTATTTAGTGTACTCGTATCCACTTCTATATGATTCAAGCTATTTATATGGAATTAATTGTATATAGCAATGACAATAATGTGTACATATGCATATAACAAGTTAGTGCTTATTTTGACTAGTGCTAATGATAGTGATTCCATATTGAGTGACATTAGTGTTATGATACATGGTAATATTAACTATGTATATTGATGACATTGAAGCCTTCCGCTGGCATAGTGAATTGATTATTGTTACTTTAATATATGGATTATTGATTGTTGGCATGATAGCGAACTAAGGAATGAATTGCTCAATCATGGTGTTCTTTGTGACGAAAGCATGTTATATCGTTTTGAATTAATATAAGAATGCTTGTATTAGTATTTCTTTATTTATATCCCCACTAAGCGTTATCGCTTGCTATTATATTATTTAGTGTACCCGTATCCACTTCTATATGATTCAGGCTATTTATATGGAATTAATGGTATATAGCAATGACAATAATGTGTACATATGCATATAACAAGTCAGTGCTTAATTTGACTAGTGCTAATGATAGTGATTCCGTATTGAGTGACATTAGTGTTATGATACATGGTAATATTAACTATATGTATTGATGACATTGAAGCCTTCCACTGGCATAGTGAATTGATTATTGTTACTTTATATATGGATTATCGATTGTTGGTAAGATAGCGAACTAAGGAATGAATTGCTCAATCATGGTGTTTTTTTGTCATTAAAGCATGTTATATTGTTTTGAATTAATATAAGAATGCTTGTATTAGTATTTCTTTATTTATATCCCCACTAAACGTTATTGCTTAGCACGGGTGTTTATCTCCCGTGTTGGTTTATAGCTTGGAGTTTGTAATTTTGGAAGGAGTTGTTGCAGGCCACTAGGAGAAGTCTTCAGTGAGGTCTTCTAGTTAGGTTAATTTTTTTTATTGTAAAGATATTGTTATAAATTTTTCTATAAGTAAAGTATGTATTGAAGCATGTAAAGGAACATGAAATTTTGTAACCTAAGTGGTAAACTATAGTGAACCAGTGATAGCAAATGACTTAGTGATGATTAATGTATGATATTGAGTGATTAGTGATCGTGAGAGGATTAAATATTGTTTAGCGTCGTGTAGGGCTCCCTTGTCCTCCCAAGAGGCATTGGGGCATTACAATTCAACTACAACTCAAAGTACCTATTTCACATAATATACTTCACTTATTGTTAAATCTTATTTCCTGCATTAGTGCATATTTATTATTTATACATAGACAATAACATGTGCCATTAGTTGCATACTACATAAGTACACTCATACAATTAGATCATTACGTACATTTATCAGGTCCACAAATTATCTATAAACCATAAACCCCATTGGTATAATAGATTTTATTCACGATTAATCTTTAATACCAACATTAATACACATTTCTATATTATAATCATATATTTAACGTTCTATCATAAATTGCCTTAAGTGTACTTAAACTATTCATAATTGGCATTCCATAGTTATTTTCTGTTTACCGTATAGAATATTGTGCATAACCATTTCTTATTCATAAATTAACTCTCGCATATCAAATGTATATCACATTAGTGGCATCTTTAGAAGTTGTCATCCATCTTATACCGATAGGATATAAACAAATAGAATTATAACATCTATGCTCATAAATCTTATCCACAAACCAACTTTATTATATTAAACATATATTATAATAACAACATTTTTATAGACACTTATTCATAGCACACATTTATAAATTAAACATAGTCATAATTGATTACCATTCATATTGACACACACTTGTCACATATAATATCGTATTCTCACTTAAACATATGTTTTCACAAGGATCAGAAATTCACATTCCCATAGCAATCTTTTATCACATTATCTTTGACGTTTAACAGTTGGCCTGTAACACCCCCGCCACCGCCCCCGTTAGAAGGGCGCCAGCGGGTGCGCTACACGACGCTCACTCACAACATACATACATGCGCTAAGCGGAAGCATTCACTACGAATAATAGGATAGAACATAAATCTCATTTAATCAAAATATAGAGTTAAATACAATCCCAAAAGATTACATCATTCCTTTACAAAAAGTTACATAAGCCACTATACAAAACTATTGCATACAAAAAGAATTACAGGGGGAGATAACAAAAATAAGACTCTACTCCTATGTGGCCGACCAGCAGATGCGCAACATGAGCAAGCTCCAAAAATCCTGTCACCTACACTGGACAAGAACCCGTGCTAAGCGATAACGCTTAGTGGGGAGGAACAAAACACAACAGAGCACTATGCAAGATATTAAACATTATCATACATAATTCACTAAACATCGGGGGACGAAAATATATATACAGCTCAAGAGTCACAATATAAATAATAGAGTTGAAACAGATAGTATGAAGCAATGCTCATAATCAGAATCACGCAATAATTAGAACACTTCACTAATCACACGTTAGACACTAAACACAAAAGCCTGAATTCAATGGTGGAGGATACGGGAACACGGCACGGGAGACCGAAGCCTCAAAAACGGTTTAATACCCGAAGGTAGCACGGGAGACCGGAGTCTCAAAACATTTTATCACTACACGGAAAATGACCATCTCGGAGGTCGACCGCTTCGCCCAAACGGGGCGGACACAGGCAGCTGCACTCACTAACCCTTCTTAAGCATGCTTAATTATCCAGGACCTTGACACTTCAGGCTCGATAACTCAATCATTCACATGACAATACAAAATTAAAACAAGATTCAACTCAAGACTCTAACATCAAATAAATTCATAATTAAAAACACTAGTACAATGATATCACGAGTCATCAGCACAAACATATTTCATGCAATAGTGAGAAATCGTGCAAAGTGGAACAAAAGAAACGAATTCAGAAAACAGGGCAAGCAGGAAGGGTCTCTGTCGCGATCGCGACAGTGTCGCGCTCGCTAAAGAGCACGAGGCACCTCCTCGCGAGGTCGCGCCGGAAGGCTTGCTCACGATGAAGCACGCTAGGCAGATTCGTGCAATCGAGCTCTGTCGCGCTCGCGACAGAGACCAGTTTCTTCCTCCTCATGCACACGCTCGGCAGCATGCTCGTGCGGAGGACTCGGCTACAAAGCTCTCTGTCGCGGTCGCGATAACATCGCGATCGCGACAGAGCGCTTTACAAGAACAAAGGGCCAAATCCGCACTCTATCGCACTCGCGATAGCCTTGTGATTGCAACAGAGCCCATGTAACACCCTGTTACCCCCGTTGGAAGGATACCGGAGCGCCACGCGGGCAAACTCAATTACTTAAACATATATACAAATAAGTTAAGAAATAAAGTCATTTAATTAAAAGATAACAAATCCATTTAGTTAATACAAAATTATATTTTCCAAAATCAATTCTCAAATACCAAAAATACACTAATACACAAAGCCAAGATGAGATGTAAAGAAACTTTAAATCATAAAATAGCAAATCCTTTAACATACATCATAACAATATCGTTTTACAAAAAGGGCTCATAAGCAAATACATATACCAAAATAATTGTTCCTTTACAAAAGATTCATTTTGTTATGAACAAGCCATGTACAAAATAACAGCGGAAGACACAAAAATAAACTTCATCCAAAAAGACTTCTAGTGGCCGACCTGCAGATGTCTGACTCAAAAACGAACTCGCCACCTACACGGGAAAAGAACCCGTGCTAAGCGATAACGCTTAGTGGGGAGGAATAAAACAAACGAACAATATACATATACAATATTTACAACAATAATATAATCTCATCGCAACCATAAACTTGCAATTAAGCTTTGATTCAAAATCAAAGGCATCAAAATCACATATAAGCATATTCCCATGTTCTCTACTTGACATGTATAAACATACATTACAAGCAATTAACTACTCAATTCATACTTAGGATTAATATAATTCTCACCATTCTAAGTACACAGATACAAGGTGCATATCATAAAGTTATGCATGAATTCATGTGCATCAAATACTTTTAATCCTGTCAATATACATCTCAACATATACAACACAAATTAACATATAGCCTGATTAGTCTGAAAATACACTTTAGAAGTGGATGCGGTCCATTGGATACTGATAGAACACAATATCCCAAGCATATAGAGACATGAGTCTCGAACATGTGGTTTTCATATAGAGACCGAAGTCTCTCATTTATTTCCATATAGACCCAAACGGGGTCGAAACAAGGATCCCAATGGGACCCACATATAACGTTTAATCATATAGCAGCTGCACACACACCCTGACCTAAGTAAGCGCTTACTTATCCACTACTATGACTATTCAGGCTTAAAAGACACAACTCAAAAACTCAAGTATCATTATCATATCATGAGAATTGAATTAAATACGAATTTATAATTCATGTATACATGTATATTGATCAAATTCGGAAACATATAAATATATATATATATATCAAATATAGGAGATAATAAGAACATATAACTCACATTGAAATAATCCATGTTCATGTAAATTATTAACATTTAAATCATGTACATTAATTATTAATCATGTACACAAATCTCATAATTAAACAATTATCAAATTATAGAACAGATTTGAACCTGATCTTGAGTCAAGTAGTGAAAAACCCCATGTAACAGAAGCTTAAAAAAAACTTTGCTTTTTAAAACAGGGCAGCAGGAAGGGAGGCCAGTCACGAGTCACACAAGCAATTGTGACTCGTGACGCTGGCTTCTCGCAAGAGCCACACAAAACAGGGGCGGTCACGAGTCGTGACCCTCCATCATGCCTTGTGACGCCAGAAAAGAGAGGGGAGGTCACGAGTCACACAGGCAATTGTGACTCGTGACACGCAGGGAAGGGGATGGTCACGAGTCACACAGGCAATTGTGACTCGTGACACGCAGGGAAGGGGATGGTCACGAGTCGTGACTCTCCATCACGTCTCGTGACTTCCCAGGGAAGAGGGTCACGACGTGATCCTCCATCACGTCCCGTGATCTTCTTCTCTCACTTCTGCCTCTCAGAATTTCCAGAAAACGTAAAAACAGAAAAACCGTGAAAACAGAGTACATCAAAACTCAAAACCCCATCTTGCCCAAAACCATTTTTCATGCAATAATTATTCAAACACATACCTTCAAGTCTCCCAAGCACATTTACAGAAATTTTAATACAAATAACATATTTTTACTATTCGAACAGAGGCAATACCAGAACGTCAACATCCCAGGATTTCACATTCAAACTCATGCATAATCATCTCATTGGCATACTCAACGCTATTCTTTTCTACAGAAATCATGTATACACAGTACATTTCTCGTGCATTTTTATAAACAAACACACATAGCTAACATTAACATTAGAACAACAAACAGGATCCAAAAAAAAAAAAGAGAAAGGACAGACACTCCCAAACCTATTAATGAAGTTCAACTTCCACTGTAACCTTCAATCCACAACCTTTCCTTTTCCTTTATCTTTCCTCTTCTCTTCAGCAGTTATCATGAACCAACAAATAAACCACCATATCAACACAATGAAACAGTAATGAATATCCCGTAAGAAGGAGAAAATGGAAAAGCACACATAAACTTACAGCCACTTACCTCCTGAAACTTCTTCCAAACTCAAACCCTAGCTCCACAATGGAGGGACACACATGCAAATGGGAAAAGAACAGAAAATGGAGAGGAGAAGAGTGGCTAACGTGAGAGAGAGCAAGAGAGAAAGAGAGTGAAATCTGATGGCTTCTTTAGGAAGCTAAAGAAAAATTCTGAAACCCCCTTTTCTCTCTCCCACATGCACACACTCACCTTTCCACTTGGCACACATGTACTGGTTCACTTAATCCACTTATTCCTCTTTTACCATCTGCTCCTTACTATTACCAATAAGTCCTTGTCAAATTACTTTTTACTCACCAATAAAAAAAAATCTGCAATCTATTACTTTTAATTCCTTGCAATTAAATCCTCTTTCCTCTTGTAAATTACCCAATTGCCCTACATTACACCTGTAAAAATTACCAATATATCCATATTGTCCAATTAAAATTGCTAATTCGAATTAGGCCACCTTTGGGGTGTGACAATTCTCTCCTTCTTAAGAAAATTTCGTCCTCGAAATTTTCTCGCTTATCATATACATCTCAAATATCAAAACCGAAATAAAACAAAACTTAACATATCAACACTTACCCGAAGGACCTGCGGCATCAGTCGCATCTTCTCCAATCAAAGCATATGCTCTATGCTGGTTATATTCTTCCGTAGCACCAGATCATTGCACCATCTCTGATGGTGCTTGCGGAGCTCTAATTCTATCACGGTTGCTTCGAGTCACATTAGATCTTCTACTTCTTCTTGATTCTCGTCCTCTTGTCGATTGGGGCAGTATGCAAACCGATGCTCCATACTCCCGCACTTAAAGCATGCACCGGTAATCTTGCGACATGTACCCCAATGGTACCTATGACAATGCTCACACTCCGGTGCTCGATTTCCCTTACTACCATGTGGGGCTACACTCCCTACTTTTGAAGGCACTTGAACAGTCCCTCTATTTCCTTGTCCAACTGGAGCACCTTTGGGTTTCTTGTTACTAGCAACTCCATCATCCGATGCTCTTTTCTTCTGTGCTATCTTTTGCTTTACCATCTCAGATTCTTCTAACTTCATTGCCGCTGCCACAAGCTGATAATACCCCACTGGTTGTAAGACGATCATAGCAGATAAAGGACCTCTGAACACCTCACGTAGTCCCTCTAGAAAGTGCCTACATCTGAACTCATCTGTCAATAACTGCTCGGGCACATACTTACTCAACCGGTTGAATTCCTTATCATACTCACTCACGGTCATACCCCGCTGCTTCAAACTGATGAACTCTCTCCACTTGGCTTCTTGGTATGCCTTTGTCACATACTTTTGTTCAAATTCTCGCTTGAAGAATTCCCATGTCAGCTCGGCTGGTCGCTGAGGATTTCGCATCACAAGTTCCCACCAATCATACGCTGATCCTTGAAGCAACGACACTGCACAAAGTACCCTCTGGTCTGCAGGACATCTAATCTCTTGTAAAATCCGACCTACCCTTTTAAGCCAAAACTCAGCCACATCTGATTCATCCAAAGCAGTCCTATGAAAATCCTCTGCTCCTGTCACACCCCATAAGTGGCCTAATCGGAAATTGGCAATTTTAAGTGGATATTTAAGGACAATTGGGTTATTTGCTTATGAAAGAGGATTATTTTGCAAAGAAATAAAAGATGTAAATTGAAGATTTTTATTAGTGAGTTAAAAGTAATTTGTTAAGGACCTATTATAAGTTTTGTGAGGAGCTGTTGGTAAAAGAAGAGTGAGTGGATTGTGAATCTGTGCATGTGTGCCAGGTGGAGTGTGAGTGTGTGTGTACGTGGGTGAGAGAAAGCAATGGTCTGAATGTTTTAGTTTCTGGAAAACTAAACACATGAGGTTTCTCTCTTGCTCTCTCTTTCTCACGAACACCACTCTTCCTCTTTTGTGTTTTCTGTTCTTTCCCATTTGCATGTGTGTCCAGTTGCTGTGAGCTAGGGTTTTGGATGTTTTAGAAGCTTCAGAAAGGTAAGTGGCTGTCAGTTGTTTTTCCTGTGGTTCTTTACCTGCTCCTTAAGAAAGGATTTACAATACTGTTTTTCTTCTCTGGTTTGATTTTGGGTTTTAACTATTGGTACATGTAAACTGTTGAAGAGAGGAAGAAAGATAAAGGGAAAGAGAAAGTGGTGGATTGAAGAGGTTTCAGTGGGCGTTTTTGGACTTCAGTAACAGGTTTGGGAGCGTCTGTTATTTCTCGTTTGGATCCTGTTGCTGTGTTGTTTTGAACATGGTTTATGTGTTTTTGATTATCGAAATGTATGAGAAATGCAATGTGTATAAATGATTTCTGTAGAAAAGTATGTAAATGAGATGAACATGCATGGTTTTGAATGTGAAATTCTGGGCTGTTTGTGACTCTCTGTTTGTCACTGTGAATATATGATAATGTAAATATGTGAGTGAAATTGCTGTAAATGTGCTCAGAAGACTTAAAGGTACGTATTTCCAGAATTTTTGGCATGAAAAAGGTTTTAGTTAAAGTGGAGTTTTGAATTTTAGAAGTACTCTGTTTTCTTGATTTTTCTGGTTTTCACGTTTTCTGCAAATTCTGAGATTCTGAGTGGAGAAGAAGGTCACGAGACGTGATGCTGCATCACGCCGTGACCCCCTTCTCTGTTGAAGGTCACATGGCGTGAAGCGGCATCACGCCGTGACTTTCGCCTTTTCCTGCGTGACTTCTCCCTCTCCTCTCACAGGCGTCACGAGACGTGACTGGTGGTCACGCCGTGACTGCCTTGCTCTTCTGCCTGGCGCTCGCGTGAAGCCTGCGTCACGCGACGTGATGAATGGTCACGGTGTGACCAGCCTTCCCCTGCTGCCCTGTTTTATTAAAACTGAAGTTTAACTTCTGATTTCAAGAATTTTTGCACTACATGATAAATATTTGATTTAAAATCTGTATTGTGTTTTAATAATTGCTTAATATTGGGTTTTGTATACATGATTAATAATTAATATACATGATTTACATGTTTATAGTTTATTTAACAGGGACTTTTTCAATATGAGCTATTTGTTCTTATTACCTCCTGTAGTTAATATTTATATGTTTAAATGTTTCTGAATTTGATTATTATACAAGTATACATGATTTATAAGCTAGTATTTAATGAAATTCTCATGATTTGATATATGAATTGTTGAGTTGTATCAATTGAGCCTGAATAGTCATAGTAGTGGATAAGTAAGCGCTTACTTAGGTCAGAGTGTGTGTGCAGCTGCTATATGATAAAATGATATATGCGGGTCCGTTTGGATCCTTGTTTCGACCATGTTTGGTCTATATGGAAGTAAAGCGAGACCTCGGTCTCTATATGAAAATTACATGTTTGAGACTCATGTCTCTATATGCTTGGGATACTGTGTTCTATCAGTATCCATTGGACCGTATCCACTTCTAATGAGTTTATTCCGACTAATCAGGCTATATGTGTATATGTATTGTATATGTTGAGATGTTTATTAACAAGATTAAATGGATATGATGCATGTGAATTCTTGTATAACTTGATGATATGCACCTTGTATATTGATTATAGTATTGTTGCACATATGTTATATGTATATTGTTATTTTGTTTTGTTCCTCCCCACTAAGCGTTATCGCTTAGCACGGGCTCTTTTCCCGTGCAGGTGGCGAGTTCAGTTGAGAGTCAGAGATCTGCAGGTCGGCCACTAAAGTCTTTTTGGATGAAGATGTTTTTGGAGTCTTCCGCTGTTATATTTTTGTACATGGCTTGTGTATAGCAAAATGAATCTTTTGTAAAGAAACAAGTATATTTTTGTATATGTATTTGCTTACGAGCCCTTTTTGTAAAACGATATTGATATATGTTATATGTAAACAGGATTTTACTATTAAATGATTAAAAGTTTCTTTACATTTCATTTGGTTTTTAATTATACATGTGTATATGGTTTGTTATATGTGTTTGTCCGCGTGGCACTCCGGTATCCTTCCAACGGGGATGGCGGGGTGTTACAGCTCCTCTTTTTCTTAACAACTCAGTTGGAGCCTTTGGAGCAGTCAACCTATCTACTACTTGAAGCAAACCTTGCACTAATGCTGGATCAAAACCATCACCCAAATTTGGACCTACCGCTGGTGCACGTTCCTGTGCAGGTCTATCCTGTCCGACCGGATCACCTCCTCTGACCGGATTATCTCTACGACCCACATTGACATTGTCCATTGTGTCGCCCATATACTCACTTGGATCCGACTCCATATAAACACTACACAACACAAGACATCTGCATTAGGCCACGACACAAAGCTGACTCGCATGCATAGACTCGACTCTTCACTCAAACAATCACAACATAACCCAGAACCACCAAACCTGGGCTCTGATACCAAGCTGTAACACCCCGTTACCCCCGTTGGAAGGATACTGGAGCGCCACGCGGGCAAACTCAATTACTTAAACATATATACAAATAAGTTAAGAAATAAAGTCATTTAATTAAAAGATAACAAATCCATTTAGTTAATACAAAATTATATTTTCCAAAATCAATTCTCAAATACCAAAAATACACTAATACACAAAGCCAAGATGAGATGTAAAGAAACTTTAAATCATAGAATAGCAAATCCTTTAACATATATCATAACAATATCGTTTTACAAAAAGGGCTCGTAACCAAATACATATACCAAAATAGTTGTTCCTTTACAAAAGATTCATTTTGTTATGAACAAGCCATGTACAAAATAACAGCGAAAGACACAAAAATAAACTTCATCCAAAAAGACTTCTAGTGGCCGACCTGCAGATGTCTGACTCAAAAACGAACTCGCCACCTACACGGGAAAAGAACCCGTGCTAAGCGATAACACTTAGTGGGGAGGAACAAAACAAACGAACAATATACATATAAAATATTTACAACAATAATATAATCTCATCGCAACCATAAACGTGCAATTAAGCTTTGATTCAAAATCAAAGGCATCAAAATCATATATAAGCATATTCCCATGTTCTCTACTTGACATGCATAAACATACATTACAAGCAATTAACTACTCAATTCATACTTAGGATTAACATAATTCTCACCATTCTAAGTACACAGATATAAGGTGCATATCATAAAGTTATGCATGAATTCATGTGCATCAAATACTTTTAATCCTGTCAATATACATCTCAACATATACAACACAAATTAACATATAGCCTGATTAGTCTGAAAATACACTTTAGAAGTGGATGCGGTCCATTGGATACTGATAGAGCACAGTATCCCAAGCATATAGAGACATGAGTCTCGAACATGTGGTTTTCATATAGAGACCGAAGTCTCTCATTTATTTCCATATAGACCCAAACGGGGTCGAAACAAGGATCCCAACGGGACCCACATATAACGTTTAATCATATAGCAGCTGCACACACACCCTGACCTAAGTAAGCGCTTACTTATCCACTACTATGACTATTCAGGCTTAAAAGACACAACTCAAAAACTCAAGTATCATTATCATATCATGAGAATTGAATTAAATACGAATTTATAATTCATGTATACATGTATATTGATCAAATTCAGAAACATATAAATATATATATCAAATACAGGAGATAATAAGAACATATAACTCACATTGAAATAATCCATGTTCATGTAAATTATTAACATTTAACTCATGTACATTAATTATTAATCATGTACACAAATCTCATAATTAAACAATTATCAAATTATAGAACAGATTTGAACCTGATCTTGAGTCAAGTAGTGAAAAACCCCAAGTAACATAAGCTTAAAAAAAACTTTGCTTTTTAAAACAGGGTAGCAGGAAGGGAGGCCAGTCACGAGTCACACAAGCAATTGTGACTCGTGACGCTGGCTTCTCGCAAGCGCCACACAAAACAGGGGCGGTCACGAGTCGTGACCCTCCATCACGCCTCGTGACGCCAGAAAAGAGAGGGGAGGTCACGAGTCACACAGGCAATTGTGACTCGTGACACGCAGGGAAGGGGATGGTCACGAGTCGTGACTCTCCATCACGTCTCGTGACTTCCCAGGGAAGAGGGTCACGACGTGATCCTCCATCATGTCCCGTGATCTTCTTCTCTCACTTCTGCCTCTCAGAATTTCAAGAAAATGTAAAAACAGAAAAACCGTGAAAACAGAGTACATCAAAACTCAAAACCCCATCTTTCCCAAAACCATTTTTCATGCAATAATTATTCAAACACATACCTTCAAGTCTCCAAAGCACATTTACAGAAATTTTAATACAAATAACATATTTTTACTATTCAAACAGAGGCAATACCAGAACGTCAACATCCCAGGATTTCACATTCAAACTCATGCATAATCATCTCATTGGCATACTCAACGTTATTCTTTTCTACAGAAATCATGTCTACACAGTACATTTCTCGTGCATTTTGATAAACAAACACACATAGCTAACATTAACATCAGAACAGCAAATAGGATCTAAAAAAAAAAAAAGAGAAAGGACAGACACTCCCAAACCTATTAATGAAGTTCAACTTCCACTGTAACCTTCAATCCACAACCTTTCCTTTTCCTTTATCTTTCCTCTTCTCTTCAGCAGTTATCATGAACCAACAAATAAACCACCATATCAACCCAATGAAACAGTAATGAATATCCCGTAAGAAGGAGAAAATGGAAAACCACACATAAACTTACAGCCACTTACCTCCTGAAACTTCTTCCAAACTCAAACCCTAGCTCCACAATGGAAGGACACACATGCAAATGGGAAAAGAACAGAAAATGGAGAGGAGAAGAGTGGCTAACATGAGAGAGAGCAAGAGAGAAAGAGAGTGAAATCTGATGGCTTCTTTAGGAAGCTAAAGAAAAATTCTGAAACCCCCTTTTCTCTCTCCCACATGCACACACTCACCTTTCCACTTGGCACACATGTACTGGTTCACTTAATCCACTTATTCCTCTTTTACCATCTGCTCCTTACTATTACCAATAAGTCCTTGTCAAATTACTTTTTACTCACCAATAAAAAAAAAATCTGCAATCTATTACTTTTAATTCCTTACAATTAAATCCTCTTTCCTCTTGTAAATTACCCAATTGCCGTATATTACACCTGTAAAAATTACCAATATATCCATATTGTCCAATTAAAATTGCTAATTCCAATTAGGCCACCTTTGGGGTGTGACAGCCCAGATTCGCCCAAAATCTGCACTTTTCCTACACCTTCACACACAATCCTTCATACATGCAAACAAACATACTCACACACTTACCTCAAGCCTCTTGCACAAAACCGCATCACTCACAAGCCACATAAACACATTTACGCAATAATCAAACATTAATTCATCAAGAATTTACTCACAACCCAACTCAAAATTTATTACCATAACATGCTCAGGTTCCAACAACACATGCTATCTTCACTAAATCACTAACATTTCGCTATAAATCACTACTTGATTTAAACATGCATTCATCCAACAAAACATTCAAGGATACAAGTTACATGCAATTACTAGATAGAATTGATCCAAAGAGGAAAAATAGGGGTAAAACATAATCCACAAACATAGCTCCCAAACACTTCAAATTAAGATCCCAAACTTGGAAAACACAGCTTCAAACCAAGCCCCTCACGAATCCGCTTTCTCCTTTCCCTTGCTCTTTCTTCTTGCTTTTGATTCTTGCAAAAAACCCAGCCACAACACACTCAAATCAACCCAAAATCCATATTGAAAACAAGAATCCAAAGAACAAGAAATAAATAAAGGAACCCCAATCCAAACTCAATCACTTACCTCTCAAAATTCCAGCTCAAACCTCAAGAACTTAGCTCAAAACTGCAAGACAACACAAGAGGAAAGGAGGTGAGAGCAGAAAAATGGAAATAAGAGAGGGAGAGAGGACGGAAAGAAGAAGAAAAGAGAAGGAGAGAGTTAGCTTCCTCGGGAAGCTTCATCCCACTCTTCCCTCCTCACCTCTCTCTTACTTTTCATTTAATGCCCACCAACCCCCTCGCCACTTGTCACAATCTTAGCAAATCAAGCCATCCACTTTAACTTAACCACTCATGGCACCATACACTAAACACACACAAACTTCTCTCACACTAATATCTTCCAAAGCACCAAACTTCATTCACACCAAATTATTTCTCATAACCCACTTATCATCCAAGGCACCATACACACTAAAACCACACAATAAAATCCCTAAGTCCACTTATATCCTACTCCCATGCACTATAAGCACACCATAATATTTCCTTCATTTAACTTATTACTTAATTTATTAATTCCTTAACAACATAATTTCTTATTATCCAAATTTTTCTCTTACTTAAATTACGAAAATACCCTTACTTTACCGACTTATCATGCAGATTCCAACCAGGCTCTTTTTGGGTTGTTATAATCACTCCCCCTTAAAGAAATTTCGTCGTCGAAATTTCCCCGCTAACTACTTAAATCCAACAACCCAAAACTCAAAACGAATTAGCAAAAGCTAGAAACACAACTTACCAGAAGGTCCGGCTCGATCCGCTACATCCTCTCTTAACAAGGCATACACTCGCGGGCGCGCATACTCTTCATCTGTTTGCGGCTTTTGCACTAACTCTGACAGCGCTTGAGAAGGTCGTCCACTACCTCTACCACTCTGGTTTCCTCTTGCTCTCTGACCACTGGCTCTACTCTCGGGTTGACCCTGAAGCTCTCTTCGATCCGGACAATTAGCCACCATATGCTCTTGACTCCCACATCTAAAGCATGCTCCAGAGATCCTTCTACACTCGCCCCAATGGCGCCTATGGCAATGCTCGCACTCCGGGATCGCACTTCCCTTGCTAGAAGGTGGCGCTACACTACCGACTTCCGAACGTACCGGAACCGAACTCTTCCCACCTTGGCCACTTGGAACTCCTCTCGACTTCTTACCACTTCTAATCCCACCATCCGGTGCTTTCCTCTTGTTCTCTATTCTCTGCTTGATCACTTCAGATTCCTCTAACTTCATTGCCGCTGCCACAAGCTGATAATACCCCACTGGTTGCAAGACCATCATCGCAGACAAAGGACCTCTGATCACCTCACGCAGTCCCTCTTGGAAATGCCTACATCTGAACTCATCCGTCAATAACTGCTCAGGCACATACTTACTCAACCGGCTGAATTCCTTATCATACTCACTCACGGTCATACCCCGCTGCTTCAGACTAATGAACTCTCTCCACTTGGCTTCCTGATAAGCCTTCGTCACATACTTCTGCTCAAATTCTTGCTTGAAGAATTCCCAAGTCAACTCGGCTGGTCGCTGAGGATTTCGCATCACAAGCTCCCACCAATTATATGCTGACCCTTGTAGCAATGACACTGCGCAAATCACTCTCTGATCTGCAGGGCATCTAATCTCTTGCAAAATTCGACCAACCCTCTTAAGCCAAAACTCGGCCACATCAGATTGGTCCATGGCAGTCCCATGAAAGTCTTCTGCTCCTCTCTTTCTTAATAACTCCGTCGGGGCCTTAGAAGCAGTTAACCTCTCAACCAATTGGAGCAAACCTTGCACTAACGCCGGGTTCTCATGACCAAAACCCACACCAGGAACCTCCTCTTGCTGACGCAGCGGAGCAGGTTGCTCAACTCTCACTACACTCGCACTACCAAGCGTCTCGCCCACATTCTCACTTGGATCGAACTCCATCTAGACACTACACAAGACAAGACACATCTGCATTAGGCCACGACACAAAAGCAACTAACATGCAAAGACTTAACACATTGCAAACAAAGACAACCAGAACCGCCTAAACCAGCGCTCTGATACCAAAACCTGTAACACCCCCGCCGCCGCTCCCGTTGGAAGGGCGCGCTACACGATGCTCACTCACAACATACATACATGCGCTAAGCGGAAGCATTCACTACGAATAATAGGACAGAACATAAATCTCATTTAATCAAAATATAAAGTTAAATACAATCCGAAAAGATTACATCATTCCTTTACAAAAAGTTACATAAGCCACTATACAAAAGTATTGCATACAAAAAGAATTACAGGGGGAGATAACAAAAATAAGACTCTACTCCTATGTGGCCGACCAACAGATGCGCAACACGAGCAAGCTCCCAAAATCCTGTCACCTACACGGGACAAGAACCCAAGCTAAGCGATAACGCATAGTGGGGAGGAACAAAACACAACAGAGCACTATGCAAGATATTAAACATTATCATACATAATTCACTAAACATCGGAGGAAGAAAATATATATACAGCTCAAGAGTCACAATATAAATATCAGAGTTGAAACAGATAGTATGAAGCAATGCTCATAATCAGAATCATGCAATAATTAGAACACTTCACTAATCACACGTTAGACACTAAACACAAAAGCCTGAATTCAATGGTGGAGGATACGGGAACACGGCACGGGAGACCGAAGCCTCAAAAACGGTTTAATACCCGAAGATAGTGCGGGAGACCGGAGTCTCAAACCATTTTATCACTACACGGAAGATGACCATCTCGGAGGTCGACCGCTTCGCCCAAACGGGGCGGACACGGGCAGCTGCACTCACTAACCCTTCTTAAGCATGCTTAATTATCTAGGACCATGACACTTCAGGCTCGACAACTCAATCATTCACACGACAATACACAATTAAAACAAGATTCAACTCAAGACTCTAACATCAAATAAATTCATAATTAAAAACACTAGTACAATGATATCACGAGTCACAAGCACCAACATATTTCATGCAATAGTGAGAAACCGTGCAAAGTGGAACAAAAGAAACGAATTCAAAAAATAGGGCAAGCAGGAAGGGTCTCTGTCGCGATCGCGACAGTGTCACGCTCGCTACAGAGCACGAGGCACCTCCTCGCGAGGTCGCGTCGGAAGGCCTGCTCGCGACAAAGCACGCTAGGCAGATTCGTGCAACCGAGCTCTGTCGCGGTCGCGACAGAGACCAGTTTCTTCCTCCTCGTGTGCACGCTCGGCAGCATGCTCGTGCGGAGGACTCGACTATAAAGCCCTCTATCGCGGTCGCGACAGAGCGCTTTACAAGAACAAAGGGCCAAATCCGCACTCTGTCGCGCTCGTGATAGCGTCGCGATCGTGACAGAGCCCAGATTCGCCCAAAATCTGCACTTTTTCTACACCTTCACACATAATCCTTCATACATGCAAACAAACATACTCACACACTTACCTCAAGCCTCTTGCACAAAACCGCATCACTCACAAGCCACATAAACACATTTACGCAATAATCAAACATTAATTCATCAAGAATTTACTCACAACCCAACTCAAAATTTATTAACATAACATGCTCAGGTTCCAACAACACATGCTATCTTCACTAAATCACTAACATTTCACTATAAATCACTACTTGATTTAAACATGCATTCATCCAACAAAACATTCAAGGATACAAGTTACATGCAATTACTAGATAGAATTGATCAAAAGAGGAAAAATAGGGGTAAAACATAATCCACAAATACAGCTCCCAAACACTTCAAATTAAGATCCCAAACCTGGAAAACGCAGCTTCAAACCAAGCCCCTCACGAATCTGCTTTCTCCTTTCCCTTGCTCTTTCTTCTTGCTTCCGATTCTTGCACAAAACCCAGCCACAACACACTCAAATCAACCCAAAATCCATATTGAAAACCAGAATCCAAAGAACAAGAAATAAATAAAGGAACCCCAATCCAAACTCAATCACTTACCTCTCAAAATTCCAGCTCAAACCTCAAGAACTTAGCTCAAAACTCCAAGACAACACAAGAGGAAAGGAGATGAGAGCAGAAAAATGGAAATAAGAGAGGGAGAGAGGATGGAAAGAAGAAGAAAAGAGAATGAGAGAGTTAGCTTCCACGGGAAGCTTCATCCCACTCTTCCCTCCTCACCTCTCTCTTACTTTTCATTTAATGCCCACCAACCCCCTTGCCACTTGTCACAATCTTAGCAAATAAAGCCATCCACTTTAACTTAACCACTCATGGCACCATACACTAAACACACACAAACTTCTCTCACACTAATATCTTCCAAAGCACCAAACTTCATTCACAACAAATTATTTCTCATAACCCACTTATCATCCAAAGCACCATACACACTAAAACCACACAATAAAATCCCTAAGTCCACTTATATCCTACACCCATACACTATAAGCACACCATAATATTTCCTTCATTTAACTTATTACTTAATTTATTAATTCCTTAACAACATAATTTCTTATTATCCAAATTTTTCTCTTACTTAAATTATGAAAATACCCTTACTTCACCGACTTATCACGCAGATTCCAACCAGGCCCTTTTTGGGTTATTACATGGCCTGCATTCACAAAGTGGTGGATAATGGGCAGGAAACACATAGGTACCCATGGATACATTCACATTATTAAAACATTGGGATCCAAATAGGATCCAGAACACGTAGGGATCCAAACATGATCCATAATACATATAGATCCAAATGGGACCTTGAACACATAGGCTACAGCAACAGAGGCCCCTATAGGTATGCCTATCTATCCATGACTCGGTTAAAGCAAGCTTATACTAATATTTATGTTCGTACTTATAATACTTATATCTCTATCATACTCATCATCTTCACGAACATTTAATTGATCATATAATGATCACATTCACTTACAAATTCATGATACATACTAAATATATAGCATTTCTTCATATTATCTTTGGGTTCTTCATAATACTTTATATAATTCCATATGATATACTTGTACAAACTCATTAAATATCATATAACAATATTGGGTGAACACCATGATCACATCGATCACCTTTAAGCTCTTATTAACTCTGGCGGCATCACAAGCATCTTTAACATCTACACTGTCATCTACTAGAGTCATACATAATACTATCATATGCATAAAGATTCATACCATTATCTCATAGGTCAATACACAATCACACAAAATCCATGTCCATGTGCATCATATATACATATATTTACCTCTTTATATTACTCAAAGTATACTAGTAAATTCTAATATAATTCATTCATACCACACCACTTAATACCATCATAATGTCAACAATAACATACACATGTTTAACATGTCAATAAGTAATTCCAACAATATTATATTGCTCAAAAATAATTAACATGACATGCCAAATCATTTTTAGCTTTATTTGGTAATTTCTAGCTAGTTTTACCTTTGAATACCTCACTAATCATTCATTGTCATAATTCTAGTCACTTATATTTCCAAGTGGTAACCATTCATATAATAATTTTATTGCCTTAGACATGTGTCAGATAAGTTTCTAAAAGTTCTAGTGAAGTTCGAGTTCAATTTGGGAAGAAAAATGTACAATATAAGCTGAAAATTGAGGTCACATGGAAAACATTCTTGCCAGCTGTGGGCATGACAAAAATGGATTTTTAGGTGGTAGAATGCTTTTACATGGTTGTAGACACCGGTTCCCAAGGAAGCCTAGATCAAAGTTACCCAATGATGATAGCGATACTTGTAGCACAGGTGGAGAAAAGGAAGTACAGGTTTCTATCCTTGGTTTCCATATTTTCTAAAGTCTCTCTGTGGTTTTATCCCTTTTTCTCTTTGTCGGGCTAGATGATAGTTTAATTTGCATTTTTGGCTTTTTTTGGGTGACAGGCGACCGTCCCTCATGGGAAGCGCCCATCCGTCAATAGCCCATAGTCTCAAATGGCATTTTCATTTTGAGGGATGCCTGTCCATGGTTTAGGGGCGCCCATTAGTCGTGTTTTACCCAGAATCTTACGGATTTGGTAGTGGGAAATAGGGGGATTTGGTTTTTATTTTTACCTAATCTCCAAGATTAGGTTTTGGTGGTATGGGTTATTCCCTTAAATCAAGGGAAACCTAGATTTGGATTATGGTATAAATAGAAAGAGAAAAAAAGAATTAGGGGGCTAGAAAATCTGAAGTAAAGGGGAGAGGGAGAGAACAACAGAAACAGAAGGAGAGCAAGAAGAGAGAAGAGAGAGAGAGAGAGAAACAAAAATATGGGTTTTTGAGGGAAAACTTCAAAGATTTTCTTTAGAAAAATATTCATCTTCTTCTTCCTTTGATTTGAATTTCTATTAGAGTTTTTATCTCTCTTAGAAATCAACAAAACGATAAAGCTTTAGAGAAAGAAAGAATCCTCTCTTAATTTGGAATCCATTTGTGAAAACCAAAGAAGGTACAAAGTACTTTCTGGTTCTCTAGAAATCAAACAAACAATCTGAGAGTAAATATTTTAGGCCCAATCATCGTTATTCCATGTATAAATTCAAATAAATAATATGTGATATGTTTTGATTTCAAATCTGTGATTTTGTGTTTTATGTAGTTTTTCTTGGTCTAAATCAGTTTCTGATCCCCTATAAGTGTTTTCTTTGCATCCTTAGGTTTTAATATGCATGATCTAAGTCATTTTGAGTATGAAATTTGAGTTGTAAATAGTGTTAATGGAGTTTTGAGATATTTTTTGCATTTTGGGCTCGATCGACGGGAAGAAGGCCTCAGCGATGCCCGTCCCTCGCCACGTAGTGTGAGCCTTCCCGTCCCATTTATCATGCCCTTGTCTGCCCCTCCCTCTCATGTCATGGGCGTCCGTGGCCACTGTTTGGCCCTATTTTGCCTCTTTAATGTGTTTTCTTTTGTTCTTTTGATGTCATGTTAATGTATGTTATTTTAATCTCTTTCTATTATGCATGCTATATTATCTTTTGTATTTTTACGTTATCTATGCCTTTATTTCGTTTAATTTCAGAATACTTATTTATGTGCCCTTTTATTACGTCTTTAATAATGAATTATTTCTTTTATTTTTGTTGGCCTAATATGTTCCTTTTGTGAGCATTCCTCGCGAATGGAGATTTTGAGGTTAGGACGCCCAGGAGCATCTGTGTGGTTAATTTTCTTTATACTTTGGTTTGCTCTTTTTTATATTTGATTTGGGATTTGTAATAGGAAAGGATTTTTCGTATGTTAATCTAAAAATTCACAAAAAGATTTTGTACCAATAAAATGGGATTTTTTCTTGATAAATAGGACCAATGTCCTAGTTTTTTTCATCAAAGAAAATATCACTTTCAAAGAAGAGTTTTTCTTTTTGTCAAAATGGGATCACTTATCCCGGTTTTCCAAAATTGCTCAAGGAACTCTTTTCTCTCGTAAATATGCATGCGGGAACCAATGTTCCCATCCAAATGAATCTCCCATTTTTTGTATGTTTCTTATTCCTTATTTTATGGACTTTGTACTTATTTATGGGATAATTGTAAATGTAATTATATTTATCGCTTTATTATAATCTTGGAATGCGCTTTAATTTAATTGCATTAATAGTGTGAGAAAAGAGGTATTACATTAATCTTAAAAACTCAATTATATGAACTTAACTAAGGTATAAGTAAGTGTGATGTCTCGAACTGTAACGCCCTAATACCCCCCCAGAGAATATAGGAGCGCTACACACAAACTATACAATTCTAATCTTGCATGGTTGCCTTAGTCATATCACATTAATCAAATTAATAAACATAATAATTATTATTATTTCTTTTTATACCCTTGAAATTAACATTGCTTGATTACTTAAACAATGAATATAATTTTCATAACAAGTCATACATATACTATATAAACTCTAAAATATTTACATCATATTACCATTGCACTATTATAATATCCTTTACATATTTACTATACTGTTCATTACAAAAATATATATATCAAAAACAAAAAGACTTCAAGCTTCAATCCTAGTGGCCTGCAAATGACGACTCAAGCTGGCACATCCAAATACTCAAGAACCTACAAGAGGAAAATACCCGTGCTAAGCGAAGGCCCAGTGGGGAGGAAACAATGCAATTAACTTCTTACCAAGTCACAATACTCATAAAATCACATGCCAATATCAATGTCACACAATAACATTCATTATGATTCATATACTTATACACTAGCATTCTAAGGATCACTAAGTCATTTATACAATGGTCAATAATCACTTGTCCCAATTATAAAATTATTTCACTTCAATCGCCTGAATTCTTATCAAGAATGGATAATGGGAACACTCACTAGATACTGACAAGCAACATTAAACACATCACTAGGATACCAAGTGGTATCAAATACTGGGCACCTTTTAGTACGAACATTGGGCAGCTGCAAACACTGACCTTAAGAGGCATCCCTATCTATCCATTACTATCTAAAATTCAGGCTGTCACTTATAGTTTTATCATAATAATAATATAGTTAAATAAAAATAACATTTATCTCCTTATATTTCATCTAAATGCATATTTCCATATCCATATATAACTAATATTTTAATTAATATTAATAATATAATATAACAAAATTGACCATGATTTCTATGATTTCCATTTCATTTTCATGTTTTTAAGGCTTCCCACTCATAATATTATAGTAAGTTGAAGCACATTCACAAAGATTAATAAGAGAATTGAACAAATGAAACAAACAGTTCAAAAAGTAAAAGGAAGAAAGGAAAGGGGTTGTGACAAGTTGAAACCCATGTCATGACTCATGACAGTGGCTTGCCGTGTCAAGTCAGCACAGCGGTGCCGAGTTGGCATAGAGCCGAGTGGGTACAACGACACAAAATCTGAACATGGGGCAGATTCTGCTCTGAGATTGAGGACCGATTTTGGACTAGAATATGGAATTTTCTGCCAAAGTGGTCTTCTAAATTTTTTTTCCCTATGTCTTAGCTTTCCATAGACACCAAAATGAGGTCATTTGGACATCTATAAAAATAGATATTTATAAAACACTACAGACTGCTCTGGTTAATAGGACAACCACCAATATTGCACTATAACCTAGAAATGAGTGGTCTTAGAGGTGGAATTAGCTTCTAGGCTCTCATATGAAATTTAGTTCTATATTTCTCATTTATTCTGCAATTGGAATCATCCCAGTTAGTGCTCTCTAACTCTAGATATAAGCAAAACAATCATTAGAGGTCAAAAGGGACCTGCACCAGAATTCATCCTACAAACTCATCTCTACACTTTCCTTCCTTAATGACCACTTTACTACTTAGTTCACATTCTCATGCCCTTTTATACTACACTACCATGTTCCCAACAATCAAAACCATGCATAACAAATATATAAATATGCAAACAAACACTCCTATACCTCTTAGAAGCTTGATCCTCCTTAGTCTTGCTCAAACTTTTCCTTTACCCTTATCTTTCACCTTATCCTCAGCTACTAACACAAATAACCATCTAAAAAATCATACACAAACTAATACATAAAACTTAAATTACATGCAAGAAATTTAGAGAAAGAGAAGATGGCTATTCAAGCTCAAAATCATGTCCACTCACCTTGCCTAGCTTCCTTTTTTTCTCACATGATCTACCTCCACCAAAAAGAAAAAAAAATAAAGACTCAAATTAAATGAGAATTTAACAAATGAATTGGGTGGTTTGTGGCCTAAGATAGCCATTAGATGTATCCCCAAGGAGTCAAATTTTCAACTTCAATTAAATGTATGCCTATTTTAAATAATAGGTGCCAACTCCCTACTGGCCCAGTACTTTTAAGTCATTGGTTATTTTGTCTTAAGTCCTTTTCTTTACTTCATACTTTTTCATGCATAAATTGCCACTTCTTTCTTCATTTTAATCCTTGATTAATACATAAATCATAAATTACACAATTACTCATGTGCCCCTTAACAAATTCAAAAATACCGATTATGTCCCAAATACACAATTTGGGCTCAAGTGCACTACAACTTACACATTAGCATGCATAACATGTTCCAATCCTTCTAGGGTATACGTGAAGCGACCAACTTTCACAAGTTAAATGAAACTTGATACCCAAGGGGTTCGGTGCGCATCGCAACTGTAACACCTCATTCCCATCCACTAGCATAGCTTAGCTGCGGCAGTCAAGAATGGTTGTCACGACACACACATCACAGGCACATCTCATATAATTTCCTTAACATACACAATTCTATACCAATTAATTTCATTCACATGCAGTGGAAGACATTCACTATGCATACAAAATCCCATACTTTTATATTAGATTACATCATGTAAATACCAAAGTTTTCTATAATTCATACATGCCCAAAAGTTATTAATTACATACTTAATACAAAATAACAAAACCTACATTAAGGAACGAATCCTAATGTGTTGACCAACCAAGATGTGGGACCGTCCTTCAAGTCGCTTCGCCTCTGAATCTACACGGATTAAAATCTGTGCTAAGCGATAATGCTAAGTGGGGAATACAATAACAATATACGCATATATATATACATATAATGACAAGCATGTGATAAATAATATCAAATATATGTCCTATATCCATGCATCATTTTTAACATACTTCTCATTCTCATTATTAAGTACACAATCAATACTCATAAGATATATCAGAAAATTATATTCAATTGCCATATTATCACATATCAATTTATAACACCTCGCATTCATAATATTATATCGCATAGCAATCACTTTGCACATTATAGTTTATTTCATTATTTAAGCCTTGCCCGCAATTCAAAGATGCGGATAACGGGTATCACATCAGTACTCGAGGTACAATAATCACATTTGTATCCGAAGATACACACTTTCGCATCAGTACCCGTAGGTACATAATTAATCAATAAGAGATATTAAATTCACTTTGAGAATCTAGGAAGGATTCAATATGCATTGGGATTCCAGAGGAATCAGACACTTTGGTTGCAGCACTTAGACCCTATAGGTATGTCTATCTATCCACTACTTGACTCACAGGCTAAATTATAACTTCAGTTATCATCTGCATTATTATAGCATCCCAATAGGCATCATCACATCACTTATTTACACTATGCTTACTTCACAATTCATCCATCATTGCATAGATATTTATATATACAAATATAGATTCACATGGTATATCAGAATATTAGCTTTCATTTGCACACTTATTCATTTATCAATCAAACATATTGATTCAGCAAGAATAAGTCAAATTTGAAATTCTCTACAATAACTAGAAAAATTTGAAATTCTCTACAACAACCAGAAGTGTCGCGCTCGCGACCCTTGTCGCACTCACAACAAAACGTGAAGATTAACACAAGTCGCGATCGCGACACAAGTCGCGCCCGTGATAGAACCCGACCTTCGCCTCTTTCGCACTTGCGCAAAAGATCGTGCTCGCTATAGAAGCCAAACTCCTAATTTCAGCCCAATGGAGCATTCTGTCACGCTCGCGATAGAGCTGAATTTTCTGTTCAATACTCCACACTCTACACCTTGTGATCATGCATTATGCCCCAAACACACTCGTGACCTCTAAAACTCATCTCAACATAATTATCTGCCTTTATAACCTTCTAATAAGTTATTTATCTACATATTAAGAGTATAATTGCACAATTCTCATTATCTTTGATCATAATTTTGAGGAGTTATGGCCAAGGAAAGAATATATGCTCCAAAAGCCCTCCTACCAGCTTAAACTAACTTAGGCACACATATTGAAGACTATAAAGTCCCCAATTCAGAAATGGCTATTTCTAGCACATTGATAGACATATTTCTTAGGAACCTAATCCTTTTTGGCTCTTTCAAATTAGGTTTATAAAACTAAAGCTATAGTTTATATCAACCTATTAAGCCAATTACCCTACACATCCAGTTTTTACCCTTTCAAGCTAGTTAAGCTTACAATCCATTCAATATTAGAATCCAAACTCTAAACACACACAGAACTACCCAATGAACATATCCTTAATCCGTTATGTTCAAAATCTCATTAAGCCACAATTATATAATTTACATACTAACACCACAAATTACTTAAAAACAGAACCACATGCTTAATTTCAATTTCATGGTCAACAATCAACACATCAATTCGTCATTTCTATTCAATTCACAAAAACACATAATTACTCATTTTCTATATTCATCAATCATATAATTTAATCATGCATCATAATATTCATACGCATCAAACACTACACGGAAAAGTGTTCCCAACCTCTTCTCCTAAGCTCCTCTTTGATCACTTAACACTTGATTCACCAATCATAGCTTTCCCTTTGTCTTTCCTTGGTTCCACAACTACAAGTATAATCCAATTTCCAGAATTGGAACCACAATGATCAATTACCACATCCATCAAAATATGGAAACAAGGAGTAGAAGAAAGAGAACCAATTTACTACATTACTCACCTAGACGAGAAGAACAACACACACATGCAACACTTTAAGACTCAAACCGGTAGAAATTATAATAGATTGACTAAAGAAAGAAGAAAATGAAGAAGGAGAGAAAGAAGAAGAAGAAGGAGCAGCCGATCCACATGCAAAGATGGACTTTTCTCTCTCTTCAAAACACTTATATTACATGTCTAAGGGTGAGGTGGCACCACCAAGGAGTGACACCCGGATTCCACTTCAATCCCTCACAAATCTGATTTGCTTAACTTAATCACCATTATCTATTAACTAAACATCCATTAATCTTAATCATGCACTTCTACAATAAGGCCACTAAAACTTATTTATTAGTTCAATTGAGTTCTTAATTCTTTTTTCACTCAAATCCAGAATTTAGCCAACTTCAATCTAAATCTAACCAATTATCCCAATTAGGCCAATAATGCTACTAGGGTGTAATTCAGGCTGTTACAGCAACAGTGGGCAAGAATCCCTGCCAGCCATGTATTCTGCCCCATACTGCACAGGGCAGACTCTAGGTAGACTTTAGGTCCAAATGTGCATCGGATGTTTCATCTAGCTAGAGAAATTTATAGGCAAAACTTCCTCCTAGACATTTGTTTCCCTAGGTCTTAAGTTTTCAATGAAATAAAAATCATATCATTCGGACTTATATTTTAAGAGATATGGCCTTAACATTACAGACTATTCTAGAGAAATTTCCAAGGACAGAATTGTGCCCCAACTTAGAAAAATTATTGGGAACAACAGGGACATAATTTGACCATGCTCTCTTCGTGAGAGTTTCTTTGCTAAATGTCAAGTCTATATAGAATGACAATTGAAAAAAAGAAGAAGAATAATTACAAAAACTTGGGAAACAAGTTGGGTGAGGCTTCAAAAATCGCAGATACCCAATTAAACAAATCAGAATAATATTAAAGAAACATATGACATAAATTCCCCAAAAAATAATCACATATCCCTAACAATGGAAATAAAAAGATGGATTCACAGAATAAGAAAAGAAACTAGAAAGGAACAGGAGGAGGAGGAGCTACATAATAACCCAAGAAAGGCCTTCCCATAGAATTGAAATCATCAACATGAATTGTATCCTTGAATTTGTGAAACACATTCTTGCAATCACCATTAGTACCACACACATGCACAACATGCACATCTTTCCTCCATGGCACATCTTTGAATTTTATTGTTTGTTTATTGAGAAATAAGAAATTATATAGAGAAGCGTTATGTTTGGATCTAAAAGATCAAATGCGAGAGTAAAGTGTGTTTGGAGGAAATTTAGGGAAAAATCTTCTTCTTTTTCTTCTTCTTGCTATGGTTAGAGAAAGAGAGGGAGAGAGAGAGGTACAAAAGTAATAGAGATTATAGAGAGGAGGGATGAAAGAAAGTGGCAGTAGAGTGATTGAAGAGAAGAAGATTAGGGTTTTGCCTTATTTATATATAATGGCATATATGTAAATAACTAGAAAACCAAGGGTATTTATGGTTTTTTCTTCAGGTCGGGGAACCCGCGGGGCAGATACCTCATTCCCTATCCTCGCCCTAAATTCAAAGTCAGGGATTTCTTTTTCCCCGCCCCTATCCTCGTGAGGAAAATTTTTAGGATTCCTCGCCCAGTTCGGGTCGGTCCTCATTGGGGATGGGGATTCCCTGCTCCAGGATCATCCCTACTTAAAACTTGAGGAATCCATAAATCAAAATTGTTACTACAAGAAAATTGACTTTTAACGACCAAAATTTAACGAAGGGATAAAAATCCGGTCGTTAAAATATACAAATAACGAAGGAAAATTAATCCGGTCGTTAGTTCTTAAATTTTATTGTTTTATAACGAGGGGATTAAATCCGGTCATTAAAATAATAAAAATTCGGTCGTTAAAATGTACAAACAATGAAGGGAAATTAATCCGGCTGTTAGTTCTTAAATTTTCTTATTATATAACAAAGGGATTAAATTTGGTCGTTAAAACAATAAAAATCCGGTGGTTAATGGTGTGAATTTGTGGGAATTATGAGAAGTAGAAAAAGAAAAGAGAGGGAAAGTCATGAAAGGGAGGCAGAACGGGAAAGAGACCGAGGAAGAGAAAGAGAGAGAGAGAGGGAGAGAGAGAGACGGCGGAAGGGGCGAGGAGGTTGGCGACGGTCGACGGCGAGCAACCGGCTCCTCGCAACGCCGATCTTGGCGTCTTATTCCCCTTCGCAAAGGGCTCTCACGCTTTCTCTCGATAATCTCCTGGGTTTTCTGTTTGATTGTTTCTTTGGATTGGGGACTTAGTTCCATCGTTAAAGCTTCTTATTCTTCTTCAGGATCTAAGCCTTTCGGTTTCTACTTGCACAGGAACTTATCTCTGTAAGCAAAGCAACGGCGATGATCTTTGTTTAAGGTACCCTTTTCTACTCTTTTGTTGTTGATGTTTCTTTTGTTGTTAATTTCTGCTAATCTGATGCAAAATTTATCACCTCTTCCATAATTTAGTTGGTTCTGTTTTGTGGGCTGTGAATCGTTTTCCTTTGGATTTTGGAGTTCAATAATTTATGGTAGTGGCGATTAATTTAGCTGCTCTATTGAGCTTCATTAGAATTTTTATGGTTCTTTTTGATTTGAAATGAACTATTATCTTTTACTAGTCTATACTCAGTCATGAGGTTTTAATCCATTTGCTCTGTATTGCTTTCATCTATTAGATTCTTGTGTAGATTGGATTCTAATGTTCGTCTTTCATTAAGACCACCATTACATTGCACTACTATTATTTAGAATGGCAATTTTAATCTAGATTGACAATCATCATCAGCAATCATTTATTACTTCATACCTAGCTGGCTATCTATTACGTGCTTTTGCTGCTTTGTTCTACATGTCGGCATGAGGTTTTCCTTTCTTTGCTCATTGTTTTTGTATTTGGGGCAAAGTTCATATTTTCCCATTACACGAAGGTCAATGATTAATGTGTACAGTGTACATGCTATGTCTTCTGGATAGGTATGCATTGTAAGAAGTATTAACCTGCAAGTATATGTGTGAGTGTGCATGTATGTAGAACGCAGAATACTGGAAGTAAGGGAGTGGGCTTTGAATTCTTACATTCAGATTTAATTTTTGCTGGTTCAATCGGTTTAGGGCGCTGAGCAACTGGTGATTACAGGTGAAAAATTGAAAAAATTCTTCTTTCTCTTTTGTTACCAGTTGAATATCTCTTTATTTCTAATCTTCTTCCCGTCGAATAGGAAAATAGGGCATTTCTTTGTGATTAATGCAATTATATGAATATGTGTTCGTGAATTAATTCCAATGAGGAAATCTGGATTTAGTTATCGAGGAAGGTGGTAAATTTAAGGCAGTTTAGGAGAATTGCGTCGCAGGGGATACCTGACGGTACCGGCATTTGTGCAACGGTCTGAAAGGTACTGTTTCTTTCTTGATTTGTTTGATATTAAGTGAAATTATGTTCTGATTTTACGATGTGCTTTGAATTAGATGGAAAGAAATGGGGTCTGTTGCATAAGCATCAAGATTTATTTAGTGTAATGAATTAATCTTCAGCTGATTTTGGCAGCTATTACTGGGATACCTACCACCTGATCGTTCACTTTGGTCTTCCGAATTGGCTAAGAGAGTCTCAGTACAAGCATTTTAAAGAACAGCTTCTGATGAATCCTGTAAGTTTTTATTAGTTTAAATTTAGACTGTTTCTTTTGGATACGACTTTACGAAACTAAAGTCATTGCAAGGCTATGCGAAAGTGTTATTTGCCCTGTTATATGCATGATCAAACCATAAAAAACTTGGCTACTCAGAAGCATAAGCAAAATTGCCATAATAGGTATATGCCTGCAAAAGTGACCGAGTTTTATCTTTCCTTGTGAACTACCATAAGCTAATAGATTATTAAAATTGTGCTATATTTAAGGGTGCATGTGTTTGAATACTTTATTCCTGTAAATAGTTTGGGATCACTGATTATTTCTGTGGTTAGTTAGTCGGAAATCACAAGGAGGTTGGACACAACAACAACCTATGAGAAGGACGACAAAGATTGTGAAAACAAGGGTATGCTTTCAAGGTTGAACATAACCCATAGGGAGCATCCTTTGAGCCTTGGGAAAACCAGCATCAGGAATCAATTCTTCCTAGTATTATAGTAAATGCTTTGGGGATGTGATAATTTCTACCCTAGATGTTTGCGTGATGAAAAGAAAATAAAAAGAAATTATAATAATAGGAAAAAAAAGTGGAATAATGTATATATCTCATAACTTGTGTTCCATTCCCATGAGTTTAATGTCAGCTTTATGTTATAATTTGTGTATTTCCAGTGTTTGATCATGACAATCTGTTAAATAGTTATTGAGTTAGTTCCTATTATGCTTCCCAATGTAGTGGCTCAAGCCATTTAATATACTCATAATTTTTTTAGGATCTTATGCAGTTGGATATCAAAGCAAATAAATGCATAAATGAAATACTTTTATCTGAGAATGCATCTTTGATTCTTATTTGAGGTTCGCCTATCCTAGAATTTAATTGTATTCCTTTAGCAGTTGGTAGCATGTATTAGAATGTACTTTTATGTTTTAGCAATCGCAGCTGCATCTCTGTTTTCTTGGTGAATATGTTTCTCTCGTCCTATAATCCCTAATTTGTTTAGGGAAAACTACTTGGCTATGACTATATATTGCTGCTTATTTCTTAAAATAATGATTTCAACAGAGGTGTTTGCAGCATTTTGCCAAACAAGTTATTTCAATTTAATCATTTTGTAGGACTTGGAGGTCTTGGAACAGATTGGCCGAGATGTGAAACGAACTCATCCAGACATGCACTTCTTTTCTGGTGACTCATCTTTTGCAAAATCTAATCAGGTTTCTGTTCTAGGGACTAATCTTTTGCAAAATCTAGTTTTAATATTTGATACAAATCCAAACTGTTCGATTGACTTGCATGCCTTTGTTCTTCAGGATGCTTTGAGAAACACATTAATTGTATTTGCTACATTGAATCCAGGAATTAGATATGTCCAAGGGATGAATGAGTTCTAGCACCTATTTTCTATGTATTTAGAAACGATCCTGACAAGGAAATGGCGGTTAGTTTTCTTTTCTTTTTTTTTTTTAAAAAAAAAAGCTTATGTTTTCATAAAATTGTTTGCTGCTTATTTTTCTTCTTTTTTGATTTGAAGTTTGAATTCGATTATCTTATCAATAACATAATAAATGAATTAGCTTCTACCAATATAATTGAATACTTGGATATTAGTAGAAAGTGAGCAATTTTTTTTTTAAAAAAAGAAAGATACCATCATGCATCGTTGATGAGGATTTGGTTGGAATTTGACAAAGGAAAGGTGAACAAAGCATTTGTCCTTTCTTTATACAGTATATTTTTGGGATAGATGGAAAAAACACACCCAACTCCACCTATTCATTTGCTGTTTCCCCTAATTAATGAGCTCTAAAAAAAAAGAGTAAGTTGGTTCTGATGGAAATGTTGATGTATTTACCATTTTCCCATTATTTTAGGAGCTAGTGCCATTGTCAGCAAGGACAGTGCCTGTGGTTTTAAATTTTTTTTATTTTTTTTAAAGGTTTAAATCCTTATTAGTATATGTTATGTTGAATTTCAACTTGGAAAATCTATTTCTTGTGACTGAATGTTTAGACGGGAACAAAACTATGGTATCTGTAGGTAACTACTATTCTGGAGTAGTTTTAGTAATTTTGAATTTTGAATAATTATGGTTCTCAAGGATTTTTGGTAATTTTAGGATGATATTCTATTTTATCTCCTTTTTCTTTATTAACTATAGCATAACTATAGCATTACAAAATACTCTATGGATAACTCTATAATTAAGCCAACCTATATGCTGACTTATGAGAGTGCAACTGATTTACTTCGTTTGAACCTTGAAGAGGAAACTAAATTAAGAATTCTTTCTGAGGCTGCAGCTTGCCGGTTAAAGTGGCATCGCCAACAGGTTGGTGAAGTATATTTCTTTTTTTGATACACTGGTTACACAAATATGACCTGCAATGTCTATTATTGATTCTTTACTTTGGCACATGCAAAATTACAGCTTCAATATGATGTCCAGCATGGAGAATAAGGCAGAAGCAAAAAGTGAAGAGAAGAAAAGCAGCATGGTGGCATCAATGCTGGCAGTAGCCTCAGCAATAGGAATA
This sequence comes from Excoecaria cochinchinensis, assembly GCA_947683425.1. Lineage (NCBI taxonomy): Eukaryota > Viridiplantae > Streptophyta > Magnoliopsida > Malpighiales > Euphorbiaceae > Excoecaria > Excoecaria cochinchinensis. Next base: position 23,727,248 of record CANTUQ010000055.1, on the reverse strand, counting down.
GCAACAGGGCCAGCCATGGCATTGATTATGCATTCTTATAAAGATTTCAGGTGAATAAAAAAGTGTATAGATAGGTTTCATTTTTCTAAACAAACTTGTATATGACAAATAGAGTATCAAACAATTACGAAATACTGATATATTTTGTAATTGGTATTTTGCAATATATAAACATACTATTTATTATAATTTTGGATATATATGTGTGAATAATGTGTACAATTAATATTCAAATAAAATATTTATATATTTGGAAAATTTGTCTTTAACGACCGAATTCTTTTGTTTAAAGTGAATATAATTAACGAACGAAAAATTCGGTCGCTAATAGGTATTTTTAACAACTGGAAATCCCTTCGTTGAAAGTGAATATAATTAGCGAATGGAAAATCCGGTCGCTAAAAGGTATCTTTAACGACCGAAAATCCGTTTGTTGAAAGTCAATACAATTAGCGAAGGGAAAATCTAGTCATTAAAAGGTATCTTTAACGACTGAAAATCCTTTCATTGAAAGTGAATTCAAGTAGCGAAGGGAAAATCCGGTTGCTAAAAATCATTATTCAATGACCGGAAACATTCCGGTCGTTAAAAACATTAACGACCGGATTCAATATCCGGTCGTCTATACCTTTAACGAAGGGGCTTTTACCGATCGGATTTTTCGGTCGTTATAGACTTTTAACGACCGGATTTTCCTTCCTTAAAGAGCATTTTTCTTGTAGTGTGCGTCTTGAATTAGAGACAGAGAGTGGAGTGAGGAAGGGGATGAAGAATTCTTATTTTTGCTTTTTTTTTTCCTTTTAGCCGTCTCTTATCCTATAAATACCTCCAATGCACCCTTATCTTGCAAAGTGTCAATCCCTAATTGGCCCTCTCTTGATTTTTATGCCAACTTACAACTTTGATCCTTCCTCTTTTCCTTATCTATACATTTACTTATAATTAATCCATTCATATACATTGGCCGACATGATTACTTTATTCATTCAATTTAATCTATATATGTAAAATGACCAAATTTTCCTTGATCTTTTTACTAAATTCCGACTATGTCCTCCACTATAACCACTTTAACAATTCAATTATGCATTTTCGGCTACTATTATGCCCTAAACATATGCAAATCCTTTTAGGACATATTTTGGATCCTTACATACGATACACATAAACATATAAAAATCGCGTTTATTGATTGACTATTGTGAACCTTGGTTCACACATTTAGTATTGAATAGGACATTGGTCCTTTTTTGAAGATTTTTTTTTGTTTTACAAATGTGAATTTTATTTAAGAAAATAAAACCTTTTTTTTTAGAAAACACCATTTAATATAAAATATATTTGGTGTCATTTTAAGCATGTAAATACATTTTTCTACCTATTACAACATTCGCAAGAATAATGCAGAGAAATATGTACAAAAAGTAAATAAGCAATTTATGTGAAAAATTATTAAAAACCTATACAATCTTCTAAAAAAGATAAATTAAAAAAAAGATATGCAAAAGATGAGCATAATAAAAAACAATAAATGATACGAAAATAAAGAAAATAAATTTTTAATTTAATTTAATTTTTATTAAGATAAAGGATCCTATTTAAAAGAATATGATTAGATTTTATTTTCAAAAAAAGAATTTTAAAATCAAAATCTAATTTAAACTTGAAAAGGGAAGATTAACATATTTAATTAAATTAAACTAAAAATATAGATTTGTTAATTAAACCTTTTACAAAAAAAAAAATTAATTTTAACAATACACAAAATAGAGGAAACAAATAATTAAATAATGAAATAAGAAGCAAGAGAAAAAGCATACTGGACTATTTCTATGAGCGTAAAGGAAAGAAAGGCATCTATGGCCGTGGAGATGTTCTCCATGCCCATGGAATGCACTTTGTCATGAAACTCAGGTATTTATATTTCTTACCTTCGAGTATCGAAGATAGGACTATCGAGAAGGACATCTCGCATTCTTAACAGCCAACACAACTATAGGAGCTTTTTGTGTAGATTTTTGGTATTATATTGAAATATGTCTATATGCAAGCGCATCTATTTTAGGCAACAAGAGCTATTTTGGAGTCGCTACCCAATAAAACACCGGAAAAGTTCATCTAGCCTCGTCGAGCCTAAGACTATGTGTATGTGTATATTTTGGATAATAAAAAAGTATTTTGGAATCGCCGTCCAATAAAACATTAGAAGGGTCATCTAACGTCATAAATCCTAAGACCAGAGAGTGTTTGGGACCTTACCTGAAAGTTATAAATGAGTTTTTCTATTAAATTTTCATTTTTTTTCTCACACGATTATTCAATTAATTTAAAGCGCATCCAAGCACATAGGGAAAAGCAGTAAATAAAGAAGTAAATATAAATATGTATAGATTTTGTGGAACGATATTTTTTTTTATTATCTTAATTACTCACTAAAAATAATGATACAAGGGTATATTTATATGTATATAAAATAGTATAAATAAAAAATACTATTCTACCCTTAATTACAAGCTATCTAATAAAATAGAGTAACCAACACTCTCCCTCAAGTTGGTGCAAAAATATTACACATGCCCAGCTTGCAAACTATGGCTTGGAAGGCTCGACTACTGAGTCCTTTTGTGAAAACATTAGCTAACTGTCTGTCTGATGTTACATGAAATAGGCTCAATATACCATCATATAATTTTTCTTTGATGAAGTGTCGATCAATTTTGATATATTTTGTCCTGTCATGTTGAACTGGATTATGAGCAATACTGATCGCAACTTTGTTATCACAATACAAAAATAGTCTGTCTTTTTCAGCCAAATTCAACTCTGCTAATAACTTCTGCAACCATAACAACTCACAAACACCTTGAGCCATACCTCTATATTATGCTTATGCACTAGATCTTGAGACTACACTTTGTTTCTTACTTCTCCAAGTAACTAAATTACCTCCTACAAATGTACAATAACCAGAAGTGGATCTTCTTTCATCTAGAGATCCAGCCCAATTTGCATCTGTGAAGACTTCAATTCGTAGATGACCATTTTTTGAAAAAAGAAGACCACTTCTTGGAGCTAATTTTAAATACCGTAAAATGCGAAAAACAGCTTGCTGATGAGATTCTCTAACATCATGCATAAACTGACTCACCAAGCTAACTGCATAGGCAATGTCTAGCTTAGTGTGAGATAGATAAATAAGTCTAGCAACCAATCTTTGATATCTGCCCTTATCAACTGATTCTTCAGTTCTTGCTTGCAACTTATAGTTACTTTCAATGGGTGTATCTACTGGTTTGCATCCCAACATACCAGTTTCATCCAAAAGATCCAGAATGTATTTTCTCTGAGAAATAAATATCCCTTTGGTTGATCTAGCAACTTCAATTCCCAAGAAATATTGTAGCTTCCCAAGATCCTTGATTTTAAACTCCTGAGTTAAGAGCTTCTTTAGCCGAACCATTTCTTCTTTATCATCCCCTGTCATCACTATGTCATCAATATAAACAATGAGAAGAGTGATCTTACTCTTGGAGTGTCTCATAAAAAGGGTATGATCAACATTACTTTATTGATAACCAAAAGATATCATGGCTTTACTGAATCTATCAAACCAAGACCTCAGAGATTGTTTCAACCCATACAAGGATTTATTCAGTCTGCACACCTTCCCTTGAGTTCTTCCATCATCAAAACTAGGAGGAATCTCCATATAAACCTCTTCTTCCACGTCCCCATGGAGAAATGCATTCTTCACATCAAATTACTGCAAATCCCAATCCAAGTTAGCTGCACAAGATAGCAAGATTCTAATTGTATTCATTTTAGCAATGGGTGCGAATGTCTCCTGATAGTCAACTCCATAAGTTTGAGTGAATCCCTTTGCCACTAATCTAGCTTTGAATCTTTCAATCGAACCATTAGCTTTGTGTTTTATTGTGAACACCCACTTACACCCAACTAACTTTTTGTCTTGAGAGTCAACTAGTTCTTAGGTTTCATTTTTAGAGAGAGGTTTCATTTCTTCAACCATAGCTTCTCTCCACTTTGGATCCTTGATAGCTTCCCTCCAATCCTGTGGAATAGACATAGAAGAAAGAGACAAGGAAAAGGCTCTATAGGAGCGAGACAAAGAATCATAAGAGACAAAGTTAGACATTGAATATTTTGTACACGACCTGACTCCTTTTCTTTAAGCAATGGGCAAATTTAAATCAGAATCAAAAGATAACTCACCCGTGAATTCTGGCAATGTAGAATGCATGATGGCTTCTTCAGACCTATTCTTCCTCGAGAATCTCAACAAGTCAGGTCTATCTAAAGGACCAATAACATTCTCCTCCCACTGAACATCAACATTCTGCTCCCCCTGGACATCAACAACATTCTCCTCCTGAACAACAATCTCTTCATTCTCCCTTTGAACAAGATCATGAGGTAGTACAAGTACATTCTTCACCACTTCTTCACTATTCTCCCCCTGAAGAGGTGATTGACTAATGCCAAAATAAGGTTCAGACTCCCAAAAGGTAACATCCATATTCACATAGAATTTCCTAGATGGAGGATGATAGCACTTATATTCCTTTTGAGTTGGAGAATATCTAACGAACACACATCTCAGTGCTCTCGGATCTAGTTTCCCAACATTACTAGTATGAACAAAGCAAACACACCAAAAGATCTTTGGTGGAACAGTATAGCCAGTTTTCCCAGTTAAGACTTTTACAGGAGTCCTAAAGTTGAGAGCTTTGAGAGGCATTCTATTAATGAGATAGGTAGCTGCTAGTATAGCATCCCCCCAATATGACTTTGGAACATGCATAGTAAACAAGGGATCTAGCAACTTCTAACAAATATCTATTTTTTCTTTCAGCTATACCATTTTGAGCACTAATATAAGGATAACTAGTTTGGTGAATAATCCCATGAGACTCCAAATAAGTACCAAACCTACTATCCATATATTCTGTCCCATTATTAGACCGTAAAACTTTTATTTTAGCATCAAATTGGGTGTGAACCATTTTATAAAAAATTGAAAACAGGAGAAAACATCACTCTTTTTTCCTTAATCAAATACACCCAAGTCATTCTAGTGCAACAATCAATGAAAGTAACAAACCATCGATTTCTAGACAAAGAGGCAATCTGTGTAGGCCCCCAAACATCAGAATGAACAATCATAAATGGCTCACTGGCTTTATTATCACTCAAAGGATAAGCGTTTTTAGTATGTTTAGCATACTCACAAGCATCACAAGATAAAGAATCAAACTGAGTTCTAGCAAATAAACTAGGATAAAGTTTTTCTAAGACAAAAAATGATGGATGCCCTAATCGTATATGCCACTGAATTATCTCCTGGTTAACATCCTGATATCCCCCAAAAAGAGCCAAATCTTGACTTTCTTCTAGCGTATATAAGCCATCATACTCTCTACCACTGCCAATGCTCCTCCCTGTTTGAAGATCCTGAAAGATACAATAATCAGGAAAAAATTCAACCTTACAGTTAAGAGTTTTAGTGATAGCACTGAAAGATAAAAGATTGACAGGAAATTGAGGAACATGAAGAACATAAGACAATTTAATATTAGGAGTACAGACAACAAAACCTGTCCTAGAAATAGGGGTTAAAGACCCATCAACCACCCTGACACTATCCCTTTTTAAATAAGGAGAATAGTTAAGAAAGCCTTTAGAAATGCATGTCATATGTCAATTCGCAACAGAATCAATAATCCATGAGTTATGATGAGAAAAAGTAGTACCTGACTTGACAAAATTAGAGGTAGCACAGGAGGAGGAATTAAGCTGAGACAGGAGATGTTTGAAATGTAAAATTTCATCAGAAGAGAGACTTTCAATTGAGACTGACTCCTTAGATGATTCTACTATTTCTAACACATGTGCTTGAGCCCTTGTTGGATTAGCTCATTTTCCCCCACGGCCCCTATTAGGTCTCCCATGCAACTTCCAGCAAGTCTCTTTAGTATGCCTTGGCTTACCACAGTAATCACATTGCAAATGATCTTTATCAGAAAGAGTACTTTTTGGTTGGTCAAGAGAGATATGGGCAGTTAAGCTCGACTTCTCAATAGGTGCAGTATAAAGCATAATACTTCTTATAACACCCCCTACCCATACGTAGGGGAACCCATCCGCGAGGGAGTGAGAACCTGTATGAGCAAGGGTGTCACCAAGCAGGACGATTTAATAACATTCATACACATAAACTCAACATACAAGAGTATAGAGGAATTAAAAACTTTTAAACATAACTGATCATTCATTCATTATAAAACTGTTCTGATATTACCAATTAATTTCATCTATCAAAATTACAAAGCGGAAGCTGAACAAAAGAATAAATACATAGAGGGTTCACTAATACAAAATAATCATAAGACAAAATGCTAAGCCCTAACATTAACCTCTGTGTTGGCTTGACTGGCGGTGACTCTCCCAGAACCTAATCACCTTCCGCATTTGCACGGATAAAACACCCGTGCTAAGCGATAACGCTTAGTGGGGAAAACACAACAATTGTATGGATGGCCACTCACAGTAGTCGTCAAAGCAAAATGCATACATATGGCATAAGCTGAGAATCATATAATATAATTATAACTGAATCACATTGATAGCATTTGATAGTCCATGCTCACATTCGTATACATATACATTCATGAACATATTGCTTCACATACTGATAGCCAGAACCGATCGGATGTTCATATTTTCATAATCATAACAAACAGACAATACACCTGCTAACTCACAATAGTGGATAACGAGTGAATACAGAGGGGTACCCGTGGGTACCATTCGAAAAGCAACATTACATTTTTCTCATTCAAAATATTTTACTGAGGGATCTTAAATAAGACCCTGACATACAGAGGTTCGTGAGGAACCAAACGGGGACCTGATTGGGGTCCAAAACTGAACTGAGGCTGCAGCCACTGAGCTCTATTAGGCATGCCTAACTATCCACTAGATTGACTCTCGCAAGTCATGCATAAAGCAGGTCATGTTCCAAAAATAGCATATAGTTTATCATGAAGCAATCATAGCTTTATTCATACGGAAGCATGATAATTGCATCACACAGTAGTAAAAATTCATGCCAAGGAGATAAGAAATTCATTAAGTCAAAACAGGGCACTTTTGAACAAACTAGCCAAGCGGAGGCACACTGTCGCGATCGCGATAAGAGTCGCGCTCGCGACAGAGGCCAAAGGCCAAACGCAAGAGGAGGGGGCGAGGGCACGAGTCGTGAAGGATCAACACGACTCGTGTCGACGCTCAATCTAGGCCAACATTTGCCGATCGCGTGGGAGGAGCAGGAGCACAAGTCGTGCTGGTGCTCAAGTCTGGTCACAAGTCGTGCTTGTGAAGCATGACTCGTGACTTGTCTTCCAGCCAACATGAATCGCAGACTTCCTCGGCGATATCTGATCAGATCTCTCATCTCCCGTTCGGTAGCAAAGTATCGCGCAAGAGCCGAGAGCCGAGAGTTGAAGTCCGATCAGAAAGGAGAGCAAAACAATCAGGAAGGGGGAGCAGGGGACACGACTCGTGCTTGTATAGCACGACTCGTGTCGCCTCTCTCTACACCATATCACGAGTCGTGCTCTTCAGCATGTCTCGTGACCTGGATCCCAGTAAAAGCACGAATCGTGCTTTCAATTTTCTCGATCGGGAACTTCCCGTCTTTTGACCGACGGCCGAGCGTTGTGTACTCAGGCATTTTCGATCGGAAGATGGTAGTTCAATCGGGACTTGGACGCACTGATTCTGCGATCAAAATCTGCAGAACTCCCGAGTTTTAAAACTTGCCCAAAACTTCAAAAAACTTCCAAAAATGACTTACCTGAGATCGGCAATTCCCAACACAAACAACAACACATATGCATATTTTACACATTCATTATAATCAATTCAAGAACAAACCACAACCCAGAATTTCGACAGTAGCAACCCAGAATTTCGACAGTAGCAACCCAGAAAGATCACAGTAACATTAATCCAACTCAAATCTATTCTCATAGTTCAACAAACATGCATATAACTTGAATCAACCAAAACTCAACACATTTATTCCAGCATGTATCACCAAAGGCATCAGATTAACAGCAAAACATTCTACCACAACAAGGATACAGAAAATGCAAATATTCCCAAACCTGTAAATCTTATGCTCTTAGATGCAAGCTCCACTCCCAGATGCCTTCTCTTTCCCCTTGGGATCATGGGTAGGCGCTTTTAATCCAGGAACCCAAGAAGAACACACAAACACACAAAAACTCTAAGTTAAAATACATTCTAATAGACTAAGAGAAGGAGAAAAAGAAGAAGACTCAGCTACTCACCCAAATAAGACTTGAGAGATGATCAATTTCCACCAAAACCACTGAGATCAACACTAGAGCACACTTGAAGAGAAAAGAGGATGGAGGGATAAAGAGAGGAGGAAGAACGGCAAGGGCAGCAAAGATGGCTGCTCTCTTTTCTCTCTCCTTCTATTTATACCCACTTCTTAAAACCCTAGACACATGTCACTCTAATATTGGTGGAACTTGACCACTCACACCCAACTAATATGCATGACAACACACACAAGACTAATCCCACTAATGCACTGTAACACCCTTATATAACTTTTCTAACGTACGTTAGCGGTTATGTCAATTACCAATGGAGTTACTTATATTTACATGCGAATTAATTTGTTTCATATAAATTAAGCTTAGCCATTTTAATTATGACTTGTTATACTTAATCAATGACCTATACTGTCCAATTTTATTAATTAAATCTATGAAAATTTCGGCAGCATAACGGCTATAATTCTACGCTACCCAAACCTGCAAATCAACAAACCGCAGCCCACACGGGCACAACAACCACCTATAATATTTTCTTTATCATCCAAACACCATAAACAGTCTTATAATATCCACTACATAATAATGTCCATTACACACCATAAATTACAAAATCCAAAAATTTCATCATCATAAAAGTATATACATGCCATACTTTAAAAAACTATAGAAAAATCTTGTACTTGCTTAGATCCAAAAGCTTCCAAAAAGTCGTATGCTTGCTCCATGCCTAGCCTGTACCTACACGCAGTCAATAGAAACTACGTGCTGAGCATTAAGAATACTCAGTGGTGGTTACAATTCTAAGAATTTCTATCCAACTATTTATTGTATATTTTCATTACAATATTTGATGCATCTATCCTAATTTATGTAAACCTTACTAATGCATTTAATTATTTCTATTATTCAATTTACTTTTTAAACTCATCGATTAACTTATTCTCCATGCAATTTTTATTATTATTATTATCATTATTATTAATTAATTAGTAATTATTCTTAACACCATTGTTATTATCATCTACGTCCATTATTCCCATTTAACTATTTAAATAATCTATTTACTTTACTAAATATAATTTCTTTACATTAGTTTGATATCTTAACATATATTCAAAAATCGTCCTTTATATAATAGTTTACTCAATTATTTATTTAATTTCATTCTCTTCCTTTAACACTAATCTATTGCATTATATTATATCATTTTATTTCTAATTTAATTGTTTTAATATAAATTTCCAATTTAGTCTTTAATTTTTGCCTTTAATTATGATTTTGTCATTCTATGTCATATATTTACCAAATTGCCATTAACTATCTTAAGTTCTTGATTTAATTTATTATTTAACCTACTAATTTATTATTTATTTCTCACTTTATTATTTTTATGGCTAATTTCATTTTAGTCCTAATTTATCTACTTAAAATTAGTATTTATACCCAAAAACCTTCCTTTTCTTTAATTTACCTTCATTTACTATATAAATATTACCTTGGCTAATTAGTCCCTAATCTTTACAATTTTTATTTCATTTTAGTCCTTTTTCTTTTTTTTCATGCATTGGTTCAAGTTTAATCAATTTTACTTGTTTTTACTAATTTGCCCCTAGTATCGGTCCAGTACAAATCTCCGAACCGGATATGCGGGACGTAGACCACACAGATCCACATCATTCCAAAGTGACTCCGTAGGACCACTAATATATTTACATTTCATTTCATTTGACATTTTGAACATTCATTCATTTGTAGACCGCCATTGGCCTACTTGTAGTGAGTCGCCATGACTCACACCACGGTTTTACTGTCCCTATGGCTAGCCAATTATATCCTGAGCTAGATTTAACTACTAGACTATTACTAAGGGCAAGATAAACAAATATTCACTTTATTTTAACATGACATACCATTATACCCACATAATCAAACTTCATAATATTCATTATTTTCTTACTAAAATATATTTACTTCGTTACTTATTTAATAACATAATCATTTAAAACAATAATTCATTTAAAACTATACATTTAACTTCATTTCTTTTAAATTATTATATACTAATTCATTCTTAAAATATTCATTTATCCTCCACAAATTATAAGTAAATTACCATACCCTCAATTCTTAATCTATAATCAAATTACATTATACTTTCCATTAAATTTCACATTTAATTAAATTTTTTTTTGGTTATAAACACAATATACTAATTTATTCCAAAATATTCATTTATGCATAATAAATTCCAAATAAATTAGCATACACTTCATTTTTATCCTATTTTCATATTATACTTTTATTAGTTAAAATTTAACAAAGTTACACCTTTAATTCTCTAACCTTAGCATTCGGCCAACACCTTTACTCATATTATTATAATTTATTTTTATCCCATTATTATTCATACCTAATTTTATTTATTGAATCACATGTATATACATTCATTTTACTAATATACCTAATGTATACCCTAATTTCCCCTTGGTATACCTTTCAGCCACTCTAGTCTCACTACCCTACAATTTAATTCTTCTTCAATTAACCCCTCCATTTATTATTTCTAACACACTAAACCATGATTATAACATTTATTTCAATTTAACATGCATATTTCACCTGATTACCCTTTGAACATAACCTAAATTCATCCTAAATTAATGGACATAGTTAGAATTAGTAACCACTCACCTTCAATTCTTGTTCTACTCCTCTTGTACTTCTTTTCCTTTCCCTTTTCCTCTTGAAGAACCTTCAATTTCTTTATTCCCTAATAATGGCAAAAATTCAAAGTTGAGCTATTATAAAATCCATGCATTCTAACCACAATATAACTCCATAATTGCATTCTAGATACCCTAATTTACCTATTAGAACCATTAATTAAATTTAAAACCTTCAATTTCTCTTACCTCACTTCAAATCCTAAACTTGAACCACTTGAAATTTCCCAAATTTTTCACTCAATTAGAAATTATAGGTTGAAATTGTGTTAGAGAGGGGCTAAATTTTATTTGAGAGGCTTGAAATTGGAAAGAAATTGAGGAAGAAATGAAAAATGGTGGAGAGAAAATGGAAAGAAGGGATTCGGCCAAAGAGGGACTAGAGAGGGCTGAAATTTTCTGGAATTCTCCTTCAATCTCTGATTTTTCAGCCCTTTTAATATCCTCCTTTTGTGGGCTGGGCCAATCCAAGCACTAATTCTAGGCCCATATTAAATTTAATAGCCCATTAAGAGATTTTAATTTAAATCTCTCATTCCTCAAGCTCCATTTCTCTCAAAATTAATTTTATAACTCTTAAAATATATAATTATGTCCTCATAAAAATTTTCAGCCAGGTCGGAATCCATTTTCGGCGCTGGCTCACTCTAATCGGTCTGATTCTATAATTTTCAGTGTTATCGTAAAATTAATTTTTCTTTACCAAAAATTTTTAAATAATATTCTAAGCTTAACCATAATCTTAAAATAATTTTGGAGATCATTTACTATTTTTAAAAGTCCAGTTAAATTTAAGTCAAAACCGGGATTCCTATATACAGTCCAGAATTTTTCTTATTTTTAACTTTTCAAGGTTTATTTAAACTCATTTTCACCCCACATTTTACCACTGGACCCACCATGACTAATATTTTCCGATGGTCAAATAAAATATTTTTCACCTCCGGGTGAGATTTCTGTCCCGTGTGCACTATTTACCATCGAAAAATACTATTCACTGCTAACCCGATATTGTGGCCATTACATGCACACACTATTAACATACATGCACACACACTCTAACCAAGCCCACAATCATGCATTTAAACCAAAAATACCATAACACATACACAGACACATGCAAACATGGCTCAAACTACTAGGGGGAAAACGGGGTGTGACAACTCTCCCCTACTAATAAGAATTTCGTCCCCGAAATTCTCACCTGAACTGAACAATTGTGGATATTGAATCCTCATAGTAGCCTCTAGTTCCCAAGTTGCTTCCTCGATTCCATGATGCTGCCAAAAAACCTTGACTAGAGGAACTTGGTTATTCCTCAACTGTCTCACTTCCCGAGTGATGACGGCTTTCGGTTCTTCATCATAAGAATAATTCGACTAAATCCGAATGTCCTGAACTGATAACACATGTGTAAGCACCGTGTCCCGAGGCGGTCTGGATTAGAGATTACCCGATGAGGAATCAACGTCCGAGTCCTTACAAACGGTTGAGATTCAGAGGTTTTGGTCCCCTGCTTCACGAGAAATGTGTTCTTTCAGTCTTCGTAGGAAAGAGGGAGGAAATGGGGAATTTTTGGGTCAAAAAGGTGTATTTTTCTCCACCGGCGGTCTGCCCGTCTGTCAAAGACAAGACCGTCGCTTTGGGTCACAGACGGCCAATGGGATTTTCCGACGCCCGTCGGAGGGACCTGATTTTCCGGAGCACGCAACCTTATTTCCCGGAACATGCGACCTTTTCGATGCCCGTCGGTGAGATTTTGCAGGCCCGTCGGTTGAATTCTTGTTTCAGTAGGATTGAACCGACGCCTGTCGATAAGATTTGCAGGCCCGTCGGTTGAATCCTTGTGTCAGTAGGATTGAACCGACGCCCGTCGGTCACCCCTGGCCTATAAAAGCTTTCATTTCCCACCTAGAAAGGGGTTGGAGAAATTTCTAAAGGGGAAACTCTGTCAAAATTAACACTTATTTTCTCTCTCCTCCAGCAAATACAAATCTCAAGAAATCTCTTTTAGTTTAAGAATCGAACCATTAAAAAGGAGCTAAATCTAATTAGTTTTCCTAAGGTTTTGATTCCAAAATTCAGTTTTTTGAAGGATAAAAAAGGAAACAATCTATTTTCCTCATTTTTGATCTTTCATTTTGTCTTCTCGTGGAGCATGCGGGACTCTAATTGACACCAAAATCCAACCAAAATATTATCTGAGGGTAAATATTCCGGACTTCTTCTCCTTATTACTTCATCTTTATTTTTATTCTTGTTTTCTGACTTTTTACTTTTATCTTTCTTTATTTTGATCCTTTTCATCTCGTTTTTGTGGTAAAAATCTGTTTTTGCTTTGAAAAATTTATTTTGCTGTAATTTTTAAGAGATAGCAGTGACCGACGGGTCATCTGTTTCACCGACGCTCGTCGGTCACCCTTCCCACAGACGCCCTCTCTCGAGTGAGCAATGGGACATGTTGGTCACCTTGACTGATGCCCGTCGGTCACTCGGCACTGGCCGTCCCTGGGTTCTGCCTCCATATTTTCAAACTCCCTTTTCTTTTCCTTTTTCTATCTCTCTCAAGTTTTAGAGCTTTATTTATATTGCGCTTTTGTATATTAATGCCCATTAACCTTTTGTGAGCATATATGATTTTCTTGGACTGTCCTGAGCCAGAGGGGCAATCTACCATGCTCGGAGGATTCCGTCCGGTTTAGTTTTCTAACCTTTTTTAGTTATTTCATTCTTTTGTTTATTTATTAATTATTTAATGTACATGAATATACCTTTTGTATCTCGCTAAATATAAAAATTGATGAATGTTTTGTATTTAATAAAGAGAGATTTTCATAAAATTAAGGATCCAATGTCCTATTTTTCATCCAATGAAAAATTCCCACAATAAAAACATCATTTTTATAATAAATGCATGCGAGGACCAAAGTCCTCAAAATAAATAATCTCTCGTCTTATGTATGTATTGCACATTTATAAGTGGGAGTTGTATTCCGCTCCTAGTGTTATTGTAATTTTTTTGATTTAATATTCCTTTATTTATCTATCGCTTTGACATGTGAATAAAATGCACTTTTAATTAAATTGCATCGTGTGGAGAGAGAGCGAATTAATGAGTTCAAAATTTAATCATAAAATGATCGAGGTAGAAATAGATGAGAAGTCCCGAACCCAGCTCTGGTCTTTGGGCTCAAAGAGGCGAGAGGTCTATCCGATCACTCGTTGGAACTAAGACCTCCAAGACACCTCTTGTGTCACGAGACTTAGACGTTAATCCTAGGCTCCTTTGGGAGAGAGGTTTACCCTCCAAGACCCCTTTGGTTGGCCCAATATGGATAATAAGCGCAGTCTTAGGCTCTCCAATGCGAGAGAAACTTTCCCAATGTTCTATTGGGTGGCGACTCCATGAAACCTCCTTGTTGCCTAAAATAGATGCACTCGCAATTCATTGCAAGTTGACAACGGACCCACAAATGCCCCGATCGCCCTCGAGCAGGCGGTCGCACGGGCGGCACGCGGGACCCGACGTGCGTCACATTGGTGACTCCACTGGGGACTCTGGTTTGAGACTTTGATTTGAAAATACATCAGTTAACATTTATGATTAAAGTTTAATTCATAAATTCGCTTTCTCTCATTTGCATTTACATCCCATTAGAGTCTTAGAATATGCTAGATTGGTCCCTTCTTAACCTCGGTGCATTCCCGAAGCACAACCCTACGTTCACTCAATGTGGGGAAGTGTTAAGGATAATCACCAGCCCAAGCTTCGTGCCTTTTGGTATATAAAATGATGACCCGATCGGCCGTTATGCTTGTGATGAGCTAGACCCGTCGGCAGGGATCATGCTTAGGTAGCCTTAAAGTAATATCTCCCTCGACCAAAGCTCATATAATGGCCGTAGATACTCTCCCTAGGTGATATGAGCCGTAATATCATGCTTGTTGTATGGGTCATTATGTATTGGGTGAATCTGGATGTCTTGCTTCGTAACCTAGCCAAAGGCTTCCATGCCCCGGTAGGGCCATGTCGATATATTTGGAACGTCTAAATACATGAAGATCATTATCCATGTGCTTGTGCATTAGCATAGGAGTGTTATGCTGCCGGTTTTTCGCCGCGCACCATCCGTGTCCATTGGGTTCCCCGCTGACCCGTGGATTAATCCTGCCTAGGAAAGAGACCGCACGACCACATGTGTGGGAGCAATAAGGGTGGAAGGACCTATCTGCTTGCCTGTGATTTGTGGATGTTGCATATCAGGGCCATGCATTTCATTTGCATTTCATGCATCATTCTAACACCTCATCTATGCAGCCATCATAGATCTGCCCAGGTGGATGAGAGGACCGACCGGATGACTGATCAGAGTTTCTGTATTTGAGCTGCAAGAAAGAGAGAGTCTTCTAGAAACCCATTCATAAACCAGTGGTATAGTATCAGAGATGGCAAACTCACCAAGGGAAAATGATGCTACTAGGGCTTTGATTGCTGAAGAAGTGGGTAGAAGGTTTGAGGAGTTTGAGGGTCGTATGATGAATATGTTAGCTACAATAGCTCAGAAGGCTCCTCCGTCCCATGAGATAAAATGAGCGGGAAAAGGAAAGAGTAGAAAGATAGGAGGAGCTGATTCGACCACCACCTATAGATCTGAGATCAGCGGCTTCCAGGGTCCAGAGAAGGAGACAAGCGCTGAGGTTAGAAGATGACCGGGAGAATGAAGATAAAAAAATGAGCGTTGCACCTGAGAGGGGGAAGGCACCCCAGACCGAAGAGTTCATTTGGAAGAAGATGGAAGAAAAGTTTGAGGCTATGGCCCGCATTTTGGGTAGAGGCCAAGGGATGAACCCAGAAGATAAGGAGCTGGAGGGAGATGACCCAATCCCGTATAATTTCAAGATGCCTGATGTTCCTAAGTTTGACGGCACTTCTGACCCGACCGCCCATGTAAAGCAGTATTCCTTGATCATGAAAGGGACTACCTTATCCAAGAGGCAGAAAGTGGAGTACTTTTTCTTGAGCCTAACTGGCCCTGCCATAGATTGGTACCACAGCCTCGACCGCTGAACCAAGGACGATTGGGATATGCTCACTGAGGAGTTTTTAAGGCAGTACGACTGCAACACAAGGATGGAGGTGACCCTCAAGGATTTGGAGTTGCTTCAGCAAAAGGTCGGGGAATCCTTCTATGATTACCTAACCCGCTGGCGCAGTAGAGTAATGGAGATGAGGAGAAAGCCAGACACTCAAGACCAGATCCGTTTGTTCATCAAGAACGCGAGCCTGTACTTGAAAGAAGGTTTGAAGATGAAGGGTCTAAAAGACTGGGAGTCTTTGAAGGATATAGCCATAGAAGCGGAAGGGGAATACTTAGCCCGAAAGGCGAGCAATGACAATTATGCTAAGAGAGCTAATACCAGTGTAGGGACAAATAAGCTAGCCGGTCCCAATGGTAGCACCAAAAGAACGGTTGAGGTGTCTGCTACTGACGCAACTACCCCGAGGAAGTTTTCGAACTTAGGAAGACCATTGTCTTGGGTTTTGAGAAGGTTGATGAAAGAAGGGAAGTTGCAGCCTTTGCCTCCGAGGCCTGCTTTGACGCAAGGGGCACTGGGGCATAAAGATAATGAGTACTGTTCCTTTTATCAGCATACGAGCCATTTAACGGATAATTGTAAAGCGCTGAGGTACTCAATCCAGGATTTGATTGACAGCAAACAAATCACCGACCCCGAGCGGAGAGAGGAAAAAAGGAAGCCTAGCTATAATGCTGTACTGCCACCTGTATTCATGATTGGATTAAGCCTACCAGAATGGTACGTGCTGCAGGACTTGTATGGGAATGAGTATGTTGCTGTTACTCGCCCTGAGGCCAAGGGGGAAAGGATGTCTGTAGCGACAATTGATTATTGGTCTAGTAGCGAAAGCGGTGAAGAGAATGAGGAGGAAGTTGAACTATCTTTGGATCTGTGGAAGTCAGATGAAGAGGGAAAAGAAGTAGGAGCTGTAACGAGAAGTGGAAGAGTAGTCCCAGAGATAGAAAGGTCACCGGAACCAGCGCAAGCATCAACAGAGAAAGAGCTGGAAGAGAATCAGGTAGTCAAACAGTTGAAGAAGACCACGGCTCAAATATCTATATGGGATCTTCTGAGGCAGTCCCCTTCTCATAGACAAAAGTTGGTAGAAGCTTTGACTGAGTCTACTGTGGCTACTATAATCTCTCCATCAGAATTGTTAGACCTTGTAAAAGGGGGATCAGGAGAGAGGTTAGTGTATTCTGGTACCGACTTGCCAGTCGAAGGCCGTAATCATAACCGACCGCTGTACATTAAGGTGCAAATCAGTGGCAAGCACACTGCTTGCATTATGGTAGACGACGGGTCATCTATAAATGTTTGCCCTCTGGTCGCGCTTTAGGCTTTTGGTTTGGATGAGGGTATGCTTAGCGAGTTAGATTTGACTATTACAGCTTACGATAATTCTAGAAGGCAAGCTTCGGGGACGTTCAAGACTTTGGTCAAGGCTGGACCTATTAAGACGGAGACAGAATTTGTAGTTTTGCCCATTCTGGCCAACTTCTCGGCATTGCTTGGGAGGCCCTGGTTTCATAAACTAGGGGGAGTGTCGTCTACGCTACACCAGATGATAAAATTCCCACATGAAGGCGAGGTGGTAACCATTAAGGCGGCCAGGGATAATCAGGTATCGGCCCTAGAGATTGCTAATCAGCCATTTAGTGGTTTTTATGTATCGGTGATAGGGGAAGAGCAGAGGTCATTGGATAGCCCTCTAGTGGTTAATATGATGAAGAGGATGCATTATCTCCCTGGGGCTGGTCTTGGTAGAAATTCGCAAGTGCCGCAATCCGCAATCACTACTTGAGGTCAAAAAGATCGGAAGTGTTTGGGATACAAAGGCGAGCTTGGCAAGAAGAAGACGACGAAAAAGATCCCTCACATTTCAGAAAGCTTTGTGCCCGCATCCTCAGTATGCGCTTATACTGGTGAAGATGAGCCACAGTGGGTGAATGGAAAGATTGTCCCTGGATTTGAGATCTTCAGTGATGTTTTTGACTGGGATGTGGGAGTTATTAAAGCGGCTGAGGACTTCTGGGATGAGGAAGTTATGACCCAATGCATTGCCTGGGGTAGGGATGAGCCTGAAGAGGTCATCACCGAGAAGATGTTAGCTGCCAGGCTGAAAGGGAAGGAAAAATGGTAGAGTCAGAACTGAAGATTGGGGATTTGAAGATTTCCTCAGGGATAGCTGAATGGCCTCTGCCAAGCCAGGAAGCCGAGGCACAAGCTGCTGCAGCATCGACCTCAATGGAAGCTAAAGAAGATACTAGCTTAGATTGTCTTTTTATTCCGGAACTTTTTTATGATGTAAATGACAATAATAATATTATTAGTAAGATGAATGATTTTGCTTATTTGTGCGATGTTTCCAATAATCTTAACATGCATGAACATGATCATATCCCATCTATTTTTGATATTGATTCTACTGACACCACGCCTTTTGATCTTGGAACCTTGAAAAATCCGAAGGAAATCTTAATAGCATCGGATATAACTCCTGATGAGAGAGAAAAATTCGAGAGAATAATAAAAAAATATGAAAAAGTTTTTGCCTGGACCTACGAGGACATGCCAGGAATTAATCGAAACATCGCAGAGCATGCTATTCCGACATATCCGGACCATAAGCCTGTAAAATAGAAGTTGAGGAGGCTTAGGCCAGAATGGGTAGACAAGGTTAAAGAGGAGATTCGACAGCAGATCGAAGCCAAATTCCTGGTTGAAGTGCAGTATCCTACATGGCTAGCAAATGTAGTCCCTGTAGCCAAGAAGAACGGAAAGGTAAGGGTATGTGTGGATTATCGAGATCTAAACAAGGCCTGCCCTAAAGACGATTTTTCGCTACCCCACATTGATGTGTTGATAGACAGTGCCGCCAACTGCGCGATGTACAGTTTTGGGGATGGTTATGTAGGCTACAACCAGATCCTTAACAAGATAGTTGACCGGATTAAAACAGCTTTCATCACGGAATGGGGGACCTATGCCTACAGAGTAATGCCTTTCGACATAAAGAATGCAGGGGCTACGTACCAGAGAATGGCAATGAAGATCCTAAGCGACTTGATCCACAAGGAAGTGGAGGTGTACGTAGACGACATGATGGTCAAGTCGGCCACTAGGGAGGGCCATTTCGAAGCTTTAGAGAAGTTCTTCGCTAGGATTGATAAGTACAGCCTGCGACTTAATCCCAAGAAGTGTATCTTTGGAGTAACTTCAGGAAAGTTACTGGGGCATGTTGTCAGCTAGAGGGGAATTGAAATTGACCCGGACAAGGTGAAGGCCATCAGAGAGATGCCCGTGCCACAAAAAGAGAAGGAGGTGAGAAGCTTCCTAGGCAAGCTACAATATGTCAGCCGATTCATTACGAAGCTCACTTCGATATGCGATCCAATCTTCATGTTGCTCAGAAAGAATCAGCCTGTGGTGTGGAATGAAGACTGCCAGAGCGCTTTTGATAGCATCAGGGAATGTCTGCTGAATCCGCCAGTGCTGAGGCCACCGCAACCGATCAAGCCGCTTATCTTGTATCTGGCAGTGGAGGATGGTTCCGTGGGAGCCATGATGGCTCAAGAAGATGAGTTCGGGGTGGAATTCACGGTTTACTATCTCAGCAAGAAATTCCTGGCCTACGAGATAAAATATGCTGAAGTAAAGAAGATCTGCCTGGCAGTGATTTGGGCATCAAAGAAGCTTAGGCACTACTTCCATTTGTACAGAGTTCAGGCAATGGCAAAGCAGAATCCTTTGAGGTATTTGCAAGAAGCGCCGTCTTTGCTTGGTAAGATGGGAAGGTGGTTGCTATTGCTACAAGAGTTCGATGTCAAATACATCACTCGCAAAACTATCAAGGGGCGAGCAGTAGCGGAGTTTCTTGCTGATCATCCCATTCAGGGCGACGCGCCTGAATTCAGTTTCCCTGATGAGAGCATAGCCACAATTTCTGTCCAAGGATGGCGGTTATATTTTGATGGGGCTGTAAATAATAAGGGGGCAGGAGTCGGAATCATTTTGACGACCCCAGATGATGAGAAGCTCCCGTTGGCCAAGAAGTTGAGGTACAGGGTCACTAACAATGAAGCTGAATATGAAGCGTGCACCTTCGGGTTAGAAGCCTTAGCTGCCTTGGGGGAAAAGAACGTAAAGGTTTTTGGTGACTCATCCTTGGTAATCAGCCAAATCTGGGCTGAGTGGGCTGTAAAGGAAGAACGGCTGGTACCTTATGTTGAATATCTGAAGGAGCTATGTGGGCAGTTCAAGACCTGTACGTTCCGCTTTGTGCCGAGAGAGGAGAACCGTCTGGCTGCTGCACTGGCAACTCTGGTGTCGATATGGGATAATCCTAAAGGGATAGCTATGAAGCCTGTCCTGATTTCGTGTTCGGAGAGGCCCAGCTTCGAGATCAAACAAATAATGGAAGTAGAAGTAGCAGATGGAAAACCATGGTACTTTGACATCATGAATTATTTGGAAAATGCGAGATTTCCAGAGGAAGCTACCGAGAAAGATCAGAGGATGATCCGAAGGCTATCCACTCAGTTCATATCCTTAGACGGGGTGTTATACAAAGGGCAGGCAGATGGTATCCAACTCAGGTGCTTAGACGAAAGGAAAGCCCGGAGGGTGATGGAAGAAACCCATGCAGGCGTCTGTGGTGCTCATATGAATGGGTTATCCCTGGCGAAGAAAATCATAAGGCAAGGCTTCTATTGGCTTACGATGGACAATGATTGCTCAAAATATGTCAAGCAGTGCCAGCTATGCCAGCAGTACGCAGATTTAAGGCACTTGCCAGTGTCAGAGCTAGCCTAACATCACCTTGGCCATTCGCTGCTTGGTGAATAGACATTATTGGAGAGATCCGCCCTATGGCATCCAACGGGCACAGATACATAATAGTCGCAATCGACTATTTTACAAAATGGGTAGAGGTGGAATCCTTTAAGAAGATCGACACGAGAGACATGGCCAAGTTTATTGAAAGAAATCTGATCTGCAGATACGGCCTCCCACATAACATAGTGTCTGATAACGGGGTGCAGTTCATGGGGGAAACCAGGAAGCTTCTTGAGAAGTACGAAATTGAGCACCATAAATCCTCTCCCTATCGACCACAAGCTAACGGGGCAGTAGAGGCTGCCAATAAGAATATGAAGAAGATTCTAGCCAAGATGGTCCAAGCCTATAAAGACTGGGCAGAGAAGCTACCCTTTGCACTGTGGGGTTATAGAACGACGGTGAGGACATTTACGGGCACTACGCCGTATTCTCTAGTTTATGGGACAGAGACAGTGCTGCCAGTCAAGGTAGAGCTCAAATCGCTAAGAGTAGTCATAGAAGCTCGGATTCCGGAGGCCAAATGGGCACAACAGAGGTTACAGCATTTGAACTTATTGGATGAGAGTAGGCTGAAAGCTTACTATCATAATCAGATCTATCAGAAGAGGCTGGCCAGATCATTTGGGAAGAAGGTGAAAAGGCATCTGCTGAAAGAGGGGGACTTGGTGTTCAAACAGATGAGGCCAGGTGTACCAGATATCAGAGGAAAATTTAGACCAACCTGGGAAGGGCCGTTTATCCTCAAGAGGCTATTGTACAAAGGAGCTGCAATCTTATCGGATGGCGATGGTAATGAGTTCAAGGAACCGATCAATGTCGATAGACTCAAAAGGTTCCATGGCTAAAGACTAAAAATAAAAAGAAGAGAATAAAATGCCCCGCGGGTCGAAAATCGAAAAAAGGCGGCCTTGCTAAAATTGGGCGCCTCGACAGGGTGAAAACTGAAAAGAGGCATCCTGTGCAAAATTAGAGGCATGAGAGAAAATGTCCAAGCGTGAAAACCCGAGAGGGCCGGTTGGTAACAGGAGTCGATGCTGTTAAAATTTTGTATCATGTATTCATTGGGCATGCACAGTGGAGTTAATGTCAAAACTGATCATGTATACTGAAATTCTATGGAAATGTGCATAATTTCGTGAAATAAAATAAGAATTATTCTTCTCATTTCCGTCATTTTCTAGTTCTGCATTAAAAAGAAATGTAATACTCAAAAAGTGTACATATGTAAACTAAGTTAGGTCCTTCTGCTGCTCTCGCCGGTCTGATGCTTGAGCCCTCACGTCCTATTGTCAGATGCCGGGCTAAGGACCCATCTCTTGTACTCGCTAGTGGAAGCCACAGAATGAGCTCCGAACCGAGGAATGACAGTCTTCACCGGTAGTCAGCTCCACAGTTCATGATATCGAGAAGCAAAGGCAGCATAAAGAGCTCCTCTCCATAAAGATAGTGGGACCCTCACCACATCCTGAATCATCCCAAGCTGGCGAGCACACCGAGCTATGATATGGAAAGTAGCTTGACGGAGCCTACATAGGGGAACACACCCTGATGGTCCATCAATGATCGCATGGGACAGAGGTAGCCAGGCAGACATGAAACTGGTATCTTCATCCGACAGCTCGCTAAATCTGGCAATGCCTTCATTAGCAGTGGCGCATGTATACAGCCATCGACGCGGGAGGAAGTGTCTCGAGGAGTACTACGCAATGACTCGGGGAGGTGGCTCTGACAACATCCTCAGTTTGTCTTGCAACCAGACCTGAAAAAAAAAAAGAAAAAAAAAGAGCCGCTGGAGTAAGTAGGATTTACTTCAGGCAAAAATAAGGCATAGGGTTGTGTGAAAATTCGAAAGGACGCACTTCCTGCCAAGAAAAGCTAGTGCGAAAATCCATAGGGATGCATTACCTTTAAAATAATGACGTACCTAGAGCAATAAGGGGCTTCCCATGAACGTGGAGGTGGATCCGGAGCATACAACATCTAAGCCCAGAATGGTCTCAGCCAGGATAAGTGGAAAGGGAGATAGCTCGCGGTGGAAATCATCTAAGGCCCCAAACAGACGAAGATCGCTGATCAAACCCCCTGGAACCACAGTCAAGAAGCTCATCATGCAAAATAAGAATACGATGCTTACTCGGTAGGTGGGGATGTCTGAGAATCTGTCTAGAGCCTCGACCAGCGGCTCCAAAGAGAAAGTAGGACCGGGGGGAACCAACTGTGCAGCCTCAGAAGGGGCTATACCTAGAGACAGAGCAATATCTCGAGTCTGGAGTAAACCGCAACGTGGGATACAAGGTAGAGCGTTAGGGGGATACCAGGCACCGACAATGGCAGCTAACTCCTCAGGTAGGGGGCATAACTCCTGGTACGTGAACTTGAAGACGTGAAACCGAGGATTCCAGAAATGGGTTGCAGCCAGAAGAAGGTTGTGGTCTACCTTAGCCCTGCGCAGGTGTTTCAGGCCGAAAAAAGGAGAAAGAGTGTCGTTTTGCCAAGTGTGGTTGTCGTCTAAGATACGGTACATCTTCTGGAGGAGAGGAGATGGCATCTTGTGAAAATCAGAGGATGAAAGCTAAAGAAATGTTGAGAAAATAAGAAGATACAAGAAATCAGAAAAGTTGACGAAATATATAGGGAAGCGCCATAGACGGCCTGCCCGTGCCTCAAGAGAGACGACCTGCCCATCGATAGTCGTCCACCTGGCAGTTTGCATACGTCACCATTGCATCATGTGCATCAATTTCACATTTAATGGGGAATAGTGAATGACAGACGCCCAGCCCGTCGGTCGCTCCTAGTAGCACCCAGCCCGTCGGTCATGAAATCTATATAATGGCCTTGTGACCGACGGACAAACAGTTTTGCCATTTTCTCTCTTCCTCTCCCTCTCATTTTTTTTTGTCATTTTCTGCACTCTTTTCTTTTCCTTTTTTCATTTCTCTTGCATTTTTGGGCCATTTTCGCTCGACCGGTCATCCAAGGAAGTACTTTTCTTCATTTCTACAATTTTCTGCAAATTACAGGTAAGTAACCAATCACTTTCTCTTTTAATTTTGATTTCTTTCCTTTTCTTCTTCTTCTTTTTCTTTTAGAATGAGGATTGCTTTAGTTTGCCTTAGAAATTAAGGGTAGACGATGCTAGTTTTTATATATAATTTTGGCATGCTAATTAGTCAAACCTTTGCATGATATTGCCTATAAAACATGTTCCCTTAGAAGTAGGAATTCCTATGCATGCTAGCAAATGTATATAAGTATGGTATACATGTGATGTTGTTGGGGCCTGAGGCCTGTTCCTTTTGTGCAGGAAGTGGGGCACACCCTTGCCGGGGTGCTGCCCATTTTTTCTTTGTATATATATATATACAATTGTTTTATTGGGGCCTGAGGCCCATTTTGTGTTTTTTCCATGCAGGAGGTTGGGCACATCCCTGTCGGGGTGCTGCCCAATAATTTTATTTTCATTTCTTTATCTTTCTCTCCTCATACCTAGGGTGCTATTGCCCGGATGAGGTCCAAGGTGCATTTTGTTTTGGAAATTGGGCCTATTAACGCCCGCTCTGTTAAATTAATTTATATAATCTTTTCTTTTGCAGGATGCCTCCGAGACGACGAGTTCCCCAGGTCCGGCCCGAGATAGAGGTCCTGGGCTGGATGGATGATGAGTCCGCCAAGAGATACAGGGCACTGGCCTAGGTCGAGATCCGGGCTAGCCGTTTTATATCTAGACCATTCCTAGAGGCCCTAGGGATGGCCGCCGAGGTAGACGCACTGATAGAGGGTGCTGGATGGACAGACTTTCTGACTCCCGCATTTCAGACGTTCCCCGAGGCTACACGGCAGGTGTTAGCCACTCTACATTATGGAGGGTATCAGAGATTGGACACTGAGCCGGGCGTGGTGCAGTTTTGGTTTGACGGCCAGCATTTTAGTATCACGAGGCGTCGGTTCGCGGAGGCGATGGGGTTCCCGATGGGTGATGGAGTTATAGCCCCATAAAGAGCGGTGAGGCGTGCCCATTGGGTGGTTATTGCTTTGCCAGGAGTGCTGTATGATCATGATACAGCGAAGAGTACCGTACTGGTCTCTCAGGCACTCCAGTACCTGCACAGAGTGCTTTCCAACTCGTACCTCGATCGGGCTGGTAATCCAGGGTCGCTTAACGCGATCGAGATCTGGAGCCTCTGGGCGATGGTGGCAGGCAAGCACCTCAATGTTAGCCATGAGATCCTGGCTAACATGCTGAGAGTCAGGAGGGGATCAGCCCCAGTGGTGATAGTCGGAGGGGTTGTCACCAGATTGCTTTTGGGCTTAGGAGTTGCCCCAGATAGGCTCAGAGGACCCTTAGACGAGGGGATCTATGTTGACGCATCAGCTGCAGTTCAGATGGGCGTGGTCTTGCCGCTGCCGGGGCAGCCTGAGGCCTTCAGGCTACTCACCATCCATGAGACTAGGCGAGCTTTTGCTCTTTCGCCTTTGGGACCAGAGCCAGAGTAGGAGCAGCAGCAGCAGCAGCCACCTCCTCAGCCTCCACAGTCCCTGCAGTACCAGGCACCACCTCAACCTTAGACCGCGCTACCGCCACCATGGCAGGAGCAGCCCAGGACTCCATCAGATTTCGACATGGAGTTCACCATGGACGAGCTTTTCGGCACCCCACCGGCATCCAGGGCACCGACTCCTTTTCCCTCACCGAGCACCAGAGTACAGTGGTCCACCCTCAGGCCCTCCGAGAGGTTTCATCCTTACTTCGAGAGCGACCCGGGGGCATCCACTTCTGCAGCTCAGCCATAAGAGCCGACTCAAGAGCCATCGCAGCCGCAACCAGACATCTCGTAGCTTCTGACCTCCATGTTCACAGCGTTTGAGCATCGATTAGAGGAGAGGGACAGGGCTACCCATGAGAGACTGGACAGACAACAGGCTGCTATCCAGGAGCAGTCCAGAGTCATTGAGCGTCTGACCCAGGAGCAGGTCTAGTTCATTGACCATATGGTGCAGGAGCAGGCCCGGCTTATGGAGAGCATCAGGGACGAGCAGGCTAGGCTTATGGAGCAGGTTTTACAGGGACAGAGAGAGCTCAGAGAGCAGCTTGGTCAGGATCTGAGGACGTCCTAGGATCAGGCATCTCAGAGGATTGATGTGACTTTGCAGATGATTGATGAGTCACTTGATTCTCTTAGGTCTCGGGTCCAGGCGATAGAGGGAATCGTTCCTCCCCTGTCCTAGTCCATGAGAGAGTTCAGGGAGCACACTGAGCAGAGACTGGAGCGGATGAGGAAGGCCGCCAGTGAGCAGACCAGCCAGATGAACCAGGCCTTCAAGCAGTTAGGGGGGACAGTTTCTAACACCTTGAGCTTCATGAGGACGTGCGCCCAGCCCTTCCTGGACGGCTACGCTCAGGTTAGGTTCAGACAGACTTACACTTCTGGGGCTGGACCATCTATGCCTCAGTATCCACCTCCGACTCAGCCAGTTCCCCCTCCATCTCAGCCTGAGCCTATTCACCTCTCGGATGATGAGGACCCGGACGAGGAGCTCACGGACTACCAACCATCATAGTCATTCAGTGAATTTGGATGACATTCTTTTTGTATTTTGTTCATTATTGTTGCGGTTGTATATATATTATACAAAAGCTGATGTTAGTGGAAAACTTTTATTTCTAGCTTTGTATATTTATTTATTTATTTCTATCTTTATTTATGCTTTACTCGCATTAAAGATAATTGTATGCTCTTATACCCATTCATATCAAAAATCAAAATGATCATATGACGAGAAAAATGATAAAAAGCAATACAATGACACAAAACATGATGAAAATAATGATAATGAGATGAGAAAAAGGATAATAAAACCAAATCCTTTATGAGCATATTGAAAGGGAATAACTCATACATGAATTAACAAAATCCTTTGCCATACAGGGATATTGCTTAACACCGGTCCAAATACGGACATCAATCACAATCTGAGGAAAGACAGATCGAACTTCATGTCCTGCCGAATCACTCAGCCAGAGAACACTACATGCCTTGCATATCGGATGGGGGTTAGCAAGAGAACTCCAACAAATCGAGATTGTGGTCAGAGAGTACTGCATCTCACAGTTCACGGGCAGCCAGAGAGTGCTACACACCTTGCAGATCGGATGGGGGTTAACAAGGGAACTTCACAACCGAAGTTGCAGTTAGAGAACACTGCTATTCACACCTTGAGACTGTAGCCAGAGAGCGCTACATCTCACAGTTCACGCGGTAGCCAGAGAGTGCTACGCACCTTGCAGATCGGATGGGGGTTAGCAAGAGAACTTCACCTCGAGCTTGTGGTCAGAGGGTACCACATCTCACCAATCGAAGCTGCAGTTATAAAACACTGCTCTTCCCACCGAGGTCGTAGCTAGAGAACGCTGCATCTCACCAACGCCTTATAGGTCGAGACGAGACCGGTAGGGACGTTTCCATCCGTTGAGCAGACTGAGATGAAGTCTACCTGACGAGGGACACGAAAGGTAAGAATCGCTACAGGTACACTTTTCTTCCTTTTTTTGTTACTTTCTCTGAATTTTGGATCATCTAGGCACTCGTGCGCTAGTTTTCCCCAAAATTGGGGGCAACTGTAAGCACCGTGTCCCGAAACGGTTTGGATTAGAGATTGCCCAACGAGGAATCAGCATTCGAGTCCGTACAACATTCGAAGGTTTTGGTCCCCTGCTTCACGAGAAATGTTTTCTTCCAGTCTTCGTAGGAAAGAGGGAGGAAATGGGGAATTTTTGGGTCAAAAAGGTGTATTTTTCTCCATCGGCGGTCTGCCCATCTGTCAAAGACAAGACCATCGCTTCGGGTCACAGACGGCTAATGGGATTTTCCGACGCCTGTCGGAGGGACCTGATTTTCCGGAGCCCGCAACCTTATTTCCCGGAACACGTGACCTTTTCGACGCCCGTCGGTGAGATTTTGCAGGCCTGTCGGTTGAATCCTTGTGTCAGTAGGAATGAACCGACGCCCGTCGGTAAGATTTTCAGGCCCGTCAGTTGAATCCTTGTGTCAGTAGGATTGAACCGACGCCCGTCGGTCACCCCTAGCCTATAAAAGCTTTCATTTCCCACCTAGAAAGGGGTTGGAGAAATTTCTAAAGGGGAAACTCTTTCAAAATTAACACTTATTTTCTCTCTCCTCCAGCAAATACAAATATGAAGAAATCTCTTTTAGTTTAAGAATCGAACCATTAAAAAAGAGCTAAATCTAATTAGTTTTCCTAAGGTTTTGATTCCAAAATTCAGTTTTTTGAAGGATCAAGAAGGAAACAATCTATTTTCCTCATTTTTGATCTTTTCTTTTGTCTTATCGTGGAGCGTGTGGGACTCTAATCGACACCAAAAATCCAACCAAAATATTGTTTGAGGGTAAATATTCCGGACTTCTTCTCCTTATTACTTCATCTTTATTTTTATTCTTGTTTTTCTGACTTTTTGCTTTTATCTTTCTTTATTTTGATCATTTTTATCTCGTTTTTGTGGTAAAAATCTGTTTTTGCTTTGAAAAATTGGTTTCGCTATCGTTTTTTCAGAGACAGCGTTGATCGACGGGTCATCTGTTTCACCGAACGTTGGTCACCCTTCCTATAGATGCCCTCTCTCGAGTGAGCGACGGGACATGTTGGTCACCTTGACTGACGCCCGTCGGTCACTCGGCAGTGGCTGTCCCTGGGTTCTGCCTCCATATTTTCAAACTCCCTTTTCTTTTCCTTTTTCTATCTCTCTCAAGTTTTAGAGCTTTATTTATATTGCGCTTTTGTATATTAACACCCATTAACCTTTTTTGAGCATATATGATTTTCTTGGACTGTCTTGAGCCGAAGGGGCAATCTACCATGCTCGAAGGATTTCGTCCAGTTTGGTTTTCTAACCTTTTTTAGTTATTTCATTCTTTTGTTTATTTATTAATTATTTTATGTACATGAATATACCTTTTGTATCTCGCTAAATATAAAAATTGATGAATGTTTTATATTTAATAAAAAGAGATTTTCATAAAATTAAGGATCCAATGTCCTATTTTTCATCCAATGAAAAATTCCCACAATAAAAACATCATTTTTATAATAAATGCATGCGAGGACCAAAGTCCTCAAAATAAATAATCTCCCGTCATGCATCCTGGCCAACTCCAACAGAAAAGCCAACCTATAGGCTACCGGACCAACTCTCTCCAAAATCTCATTAGGTCCAATGAACTGTGGACTAAGTTTACCTTTCTTGCCGAACCGCAATACTTTTCTCCAAGGTGAAACCTTAAGGAAAACTTTGTCCCCGTTCTCAAACCGAATATCCTTTCTCTTTAGATTGGCATAGGATCTCTGCCTATCCTTAACCACCTTCAGATTTCGCTGCACAACTCTGATATTCTCTTTTGTATCCCTGATCATCTCTGGCCCAACGAATGAATGCTCGCTTAACTCTATCCAATAGACTGGAGAAATAATATGGCCGACCGTACAAAGCTTCAAATGGTGACATCCCAATACTGGACTAAAAACTGTTGTTGCAGGCAAACTCCATAAGCCACACATACTTGTCCCAACTTCCAGAAAAATCCAAAGCATAAGCTCGAAGCATATCCTCTAAAATCTGGATAACCTGTTCAAACTGACCATCTGTCTGAGGATGAAATGCCATGCTGAAATTCAATTTGGTACCTGAGGCTCGCTGTAACTCTTTCCAAAACTTTGATGTGAATCTTGGATCCCGGTCGGACACTATAGACAACGGCACTCCATGCAGTCAGACTACCTCATCCACATAAATACTGGCCAACTTATCCATCGAATAATTCACTCTGACCGGCAGAAAATGAGCTAACTTCGTAAGCCGATCCACAATCACCCAAATCGAATCGTGCTTCCGCTGAGTTACTGGCAAACCTGACACAAAATCCATTGTAATGTCATTCAATTTTCACCGAGGAATGGATAAAGGAGTGAGCAATCCCGAAAGAACTTGAAGCTCAGCCTTTTCCTGCTGACAAGTCAAACACCTCGTCACGAATTCCACAATGTCTCTCTTCATTCCAGACAACCAGTAGAACTGCTTCATGTCCCGATACATCTTCTTACTGCCGGGTTGCATAGTAAAGACAGTAGTGTGTGCCTCACTGAAAAGCTTCTTTCTTAACTCATCACTCTCGGGCACACACAAATGATTCCAATACATAAGCACCCCATCTAAAACTGAGAACTCTGACTGCTTACCCGATCGGAACTTTTGCAAAACCTGCTGCAATCTCAAATCATACCTCTAAGCATCCACAATCGACTGTCTCAATGTCGGCTGCACTCTCAATCAGGCGACCAGAGCCCCTTCTGAATCAAATCTCCATCCGAACCATCACAAAAACAAAGCCGAAACCGACTTTCGACTCAGAGCATCCGAAACCACATTACCCTTACCCGGATGATAATCCACAATGCAATCATAATCCTTAAATAATTCCAACCATCGGCGCTATCTCATATTCAATTCCTTCTGTGTGAAGAGGTACTTTAAACTCTTATAATCTGTGAAAATCCTATATTTCTCCCCATACATATAATGCCGTCAAATCTTCAAAGCAAAGATCACAGCCGCCAACTCTAAATCATGCGTCGGATAGTTCTTCTCACACATACACAGACACATATGCAAACATGGCTCAAACTACTAGGGGAAAAATGGGGTGTGACAACTCTCCCCTACTAATAAGAATTTTGTCCCCGAAATTCTCACTTGAACTGAACAACTGTGGATACTGAATCCTCATAGTCGCCTCTAGTTCCCAAGTTGCTTCCTCGATTCCATGATGTTGCTAAAGAACCTTGACCAGAGGAACTTGCTTTTTCCTTAACTATCTAACTTCTCGAGCAATGATGGCTTTCGGTTCTTCATCATATGAATAATCCGACTGAATACAAACTGATAACACATACGAAGGATCCGAACAGTACCAACGAAGCATGGACACATGGAAGACGTCATGCATCCTGGCTAACTCCAACGGTAAAGCCAACCTATAGGCTACCAGACCAACTCTCTCCAAAACCTCATAAGGTCAAATGAACCGAGGACTAAGTTTACCTTTCTTGTCGAACCGCAATACTTTTCTCTAAGGTGAAACCTTAAGGAAAACTTTGTCCCCGATCTCAAACTGAATATCCTTTCTCTTTAGATTGGTATAGGATCTCTGCCTATCCTTAGCCACCTTCAAATTTCGCTGCACAACTCTGATCTTCTCTTTTGTATCCCTGATCATCTCTGGCCCAACGAATGAATGCTCGGTTAACTCTATCCAGCAGACTGGTGTCCTATATGGCCGACCGTACAAAGCTTCAAATGGTGACATCCCAATACTGGACTGAAAATTATTATTGCAGGCAAAATCCATAAGCCGCACATACTTGTCCCAACTGCCAGAAAAATCCAAAGCACAAGTTTGAGGCATATCCTCTAAAATCTGGATAACTCGCTTGGACTAACCATCTGTCTGAGGATGAAATGCCGTGCTAAAATTCAATTTGGTACCCAAGGCTTGCTGTAACTCTTTCCAAAACTTTGATATGAATCTTGGATCCCGGTCGGACACTATAGACAATGGCACTCCATGCAGTCAAACTACCTCATCCACATAAACACTGGCCAACTTATCCATTGAATAATTCACTCTGACCGGTAGAAAATGAGCTGACTTCATAAGCCGATCCACAATCATCCAAACCGAATCATGCTTCCACTGAGTCACTAGCAAACCTGACACAAAATCCATTGCAATGTCATCCCATTTCCACTGAGAAATGGATAAAGGAGTGAGCAATCCCGAAGGAACTTGATGCACAGCCTTTACTTGCTGACAAGTCAAACACCTCGTCACGAATTCCACAATGTCTCTCTTCATTCCAGACCACAAGTAGAACTGCTTCATGTCCCGATACATCTTCTCACTGCCAGGATGCATAGTAAAGACCATTGTGTGTGCCTTACTCAAAAGCTTCTTCCTTAACTCATCACTTTCGGGCACACACAAACGATTCCGATACATAAGCACCTCATCTAAAACTGAGAACTCTGACTGCTTACCCAATCTGACCTCTTGCAAAACCTGCGGCAATCTCAAATCATACCTCTAACCATCCACAATCGACTGTCTTAATGTCGGCTGCACTCTCAATCGGGCGACTAGAGCCCCTTCTGAATCAAATCTCCATCCGAACCACCACAAAAATAAAGCTGAAACCGACTTTCGACTCAGAGCATCCACAACCACATTACCCTTACCCGGATGATAATCCACAATGCAATCATAATCCTTAAATAATTCCAACCATCGGCGCTATCTCATATTCAATTCCTTCTGTGTGAGGAGGTACTTCAAACTCTTATAATATGTGAAAATCCTACATTTCTCCCCATACAGATAATGCCGCCAAATCTTTAAAGCAAAGATCACAGCCGCCAACTCTAAATCATGCGTCGGATAGTTCTTCTCATGAGACTTCAACTGACGAGATGTATAAGCAACAACTTTACCCTCTTGCATCAACACACAACCGAGCCCGACACCTGATGTATCACTGTACATTACAAACTCTATACCCGATCGGGGCTGAGTAAGTAAAGGAGCTTCAACCAACAACCTCTTCAGCTTCTCAAAACAAGCCTGGCGCTTATTCGGGCACTCAAATCTGACTCCTTTCCTCAACAATCTCGTCATAGGAGCAGCAATAACCGAAAACACTTCACAAATCGACGGTAATACCCAGCTAAACCGAGAAAACTTCTCACCTTAGTGACATTCCTAGGCGCTTTACAATCCACAATCGCCTCAATCTTAGCTGGATCCACTTGAATACCCTTAGTTGACACAATGTAGCCCAAGAAAGACATCTCTCGAAGCCAAAAATCACACTTGCTAAGCTTCGCAAATAAACGATGCTCCCTCAAAACTTGCAGCACTAACCGAAGATACTCTGCATGCTCACTCTCATCCTTCAAGTAAACCAAAATGTCATCAATAAACACTACTATAAATTGATCGAGTTATGGCCTAAACACTCGGTTCATCAAATCTATAAAAGCCGCAGGTGCATTAGTCAAACCGAACGGCATCACAAGGAACTCATAATGACCATATCACGTCCAAAAGGCAGTCTTAACCACATCCACGTCTTGAACTTGCAACTGATAATAGCCCGATCGGAGATCAATTTTTGAAAAGACAACCGCACCTCTAAGCTGATCAAACAAATCCTCGACTTTAGGCAAGAAATACTTATTATTCACTATGACTTTATTAATTTGCCTATAGTCGATACACATTGTAACACCCCCTACCCATACCCGTATGAGTCGGGGTGTCACCAAGCAGATACTATACAAATAATATAATCATACATAAACATGTATACTGAATTACAGGATAATTAAAATTTTTCTGTGCGGAGAAACATACACACAATTCATCATTTATCAATACAACCCAAAAGCCATTACAATAGTTCCAATCAAACTGGCTAATGCCAAAATTATTATTACATGCCCAATATAGAAGTACATAAGCGGAAGCCATTTCGAAATCAATATATAAAAAGAATCATCAATCCACGAATAAACTCCAAACTCTAAACCTTGCTGTGTTGGCTTGATTGCAGCGACTCACTCTAAACAAAGCTTCTTAAGTACCGGCACGGGTAGACACACCGTACTAAGCGATAAACGCTTAGTGGGGATTCACACATATTATATGGACGGCCATTCACAATGGTCGTCAATGCATAACACATTCATAATGGCATATACAATAATTCATGTCATAATATGTATACACATAGTCTCCAGTTTACAACATACATTCTGCATCTCATGTTTATATCCATATCCATATTATCTCATTCAAGTACTACCTTGTATAATCAACGGTAACATAACAAATCACATATTAAATAAAGATCCTGCTGACTCATAATAGTGGATAACGAGTATACGCATAGCGATACCTTACGGGTACGAATCGACGCATAGCGATGCCTTACGGGCACGAATCGACGCATAGCGATACCTTACGGGTACGAATCGAAAATCATTTTATTTAATATTTACAAAACATTTAAAGGGGGACCTTAAACAAGATCCAAACATATTAAAAGGAATCGCGAGGATTCAAACACATTTAAAAAGGGTTCCCGAGGAACCATACGGGGATCTGATCAGGATCCAATACATTCAAAAGGGCTGCAGCTAAAAGACTCTATTAGGCATGCCTAACTATCCACTGACTTGACTCTAGCAGGTCATGTATAACACAATTCACATTTAGTTACACATTTGTTCAATAAGAATAACTATTGAATTTAACATGCATAAATTAATTATCATATTTATTAATTCTTCATTATAATAATTTATTTAATTCACGGTTAATTTAATTACATAACCTCATTACCTAATTATAAAATAAGTAACATTTCTTTCCAACCAGTCCCCAGACACAGGGCAGAATCTGTTTACTGACTTTACATGCATTTTTGAACAAGTAAACGAAATTTTTAAACCAAATGGTTTTCATAAAAATTAATCCTCAAGATGTTAACTTTATATGGACAAAATTTCACATCGTTTGGAGCTGAATTTAGAGAGATATACTCAAATGTTTCTACCCTGCTCCACTGACACACCTGACAATTTTCGCTACTGTAATGGGCGATTTTAAAATGGTTAGAGTCCGAATTAAATTATGGTTTCTTCTACAAACTTTTATCCACAGATGTAATGGTTCTAACCTTACTGGAATTATGCAATTTAGAGTTATAAAACTCGATTTATGCTGAAAAAAATGAGCAAAGGTCAATCTGTGTGCTTTCCAACTAGTCCCCAGACACAGGGCAGAATCCATTTACTGACTTTAAATGCATTTTTGGACACGTAAAAGACATTTTCAAACCATGTGGTCTTCATAACAATTAATCCTCAAGATGTTAGCTTTATATGGACAAACTTTCAGATCGTTTGGAGCTGAATTCAGAGAGATATACTCAAATGTTTCTACCCTACTCCACTGACACACCTGACAATTTTCGCTACTGTAATGGGTGATTTTGAAATGGTTAGAGTCCGAATTAAATTATGGTTTCTTCTAAAAACCTTTATCCACAGATGTCATGGTTCTAACCTAACTTGAATTATGCAATTTAGAGTTGTAAAACTCGATTTATACTAAAAACAATGAGCAAAGGTCAATCTGTCCCTCAAAAACAGATTTACCCGTTGAAATTCAACAACTTCAAATCAACCCATTTTACACCATCAATTCACCAAATTTAATCCAAACCATCAAAACACATAAATTAACAATCAAATTCCCAAACAAATCACAAATAATTTCCAACAAAATCCCAAACCTGAATTTTTTTCACTTGATCCCACTAGATCCAACCTTTTCCTTGCCTTTAGAATTTGGAGGAGGCTCAACTAATCATCAATTCACCAAAAATACACAAAACACATAACCTAAATTAAAATCCAACAAAAATAAAAGAAATTGGATAATTAAGATAAAATTAGGAGTTGATCTTACTAAATTAATGCAAGATTTATTGATTTTTACCCACAATTTCTTAGATTTAAGCTAGGATTTTTAGATGTGAAGAAATTGAAGAAGAAAAGGATGAAGAAGGTGAAGAAGAAGATGAAGGAAATGAAGAATAGGATGAAGAATTAAGTTTACGGGAATACATACACATCCCTCTCCACTTCACTCTCTTTTGCTACCCTTTCCCACATGTCAACTCCTCATTGGTGCGAACCAATCACTCACACCCAACAATTTTACTCTTACACACACTCAACACATTCTCACTTAACACACCCTACTAGTGTGTGAGTAAAACACCCAATAAAATACCCTAATAATGCACTCTACATAGGTATGAGTATCCCCACACAATAATATCTCACTTAGATTCCCTCTACTATGCTACACTCACCACACACAAACACTACTCCCTTACTCACATCCTACTATGGTATATGCATGCACACATAAGTATTTCCCAACTAATTCACACCCTAATAACATATATGCACCCACATGTTATTATAACCCTTATAACATGCAATATACTCAAAATATCCTTATTACATATCAAAATACATACAATTGTACATATATACATGGCTCATACTACTAAGGGGTAAACGGGGTGTGACAACTCTCCCCTACTAATAAGAATTTCGTCCTCGAAATTCTCACCTAAACTGAACAATTGCGGATGCTGAGCTCTCATTGATTCCTCGGTTTCCTAAGTAGCTTCCTCGACTCCATGGTGATCCCATAACACTTTAACCAAAGGAATTTGTTTACTCCTTAACTGTCTCATCTCTCGGGCTAGAATAGCTTTTGGTTCCTCATCATAAGAAAAATCAGGTTGCACTCGCACATCTTGAACCGACAAAACATGTGAAGGATCCGATCTATACCGACGAAGCATCGAAACATGGAACACATCATGCAACTTAGACAACTCCATCGGTAATGCCAATCTATAGGCTACCGGACCAATCTTAGATAAAATCTCATACGGTCCAATGTAGCGAGGACTAAGCTTACCTTTCTTTCCAAACCGAAGTATCTTCCTCCAAGGAGATACCTTGAGGAAAACTTTGTCTCCAACTTCAAACTGCACATCTTTCCTCTTCAAGTTTGCATATGACTGTTGTCGATCCTTAGCCGCTTTTAAATTCTGTTGCACAACTCTGATCTTTTCCTCTGTATCTCTAACCAAATCTGGTCCAATCACTGACCTCTCAGATAACTCGGTCCAACAAATCGGAGTTCTACACTGCCGACCATATAAAGCTTCATATGGTGACATACCGATACTTGACTGATAACTATTGTTGTAGGCAAACTCCATAAGCGTTACATATTTGTCCCAACTACTTGGAAAATCCAAGGTACAAGCTCGCAACATATCTTCCAAAATCTGTATAACCCGCTCGGACTGACCATCTGTCTGAGGATGAAATGCTGTACTAAAATTTAACTTGGTACCCAAAGCTTCTTGTAACTCTTTCCAAAATTTAGAAGTAAACCTTGGGTCCCGATCTGAAACTATGGACAAAGGCACTCCATGCAACTGAACTATCTCATCCACATAGATACTGGCCAATCTATCCATCGGGTAATCCATTCTAACTGGCAAAAAATGAGTTGACTTTGTAAGATGATCCACTATCACCCAAACAGAATCATGCTTTTTATGAGTTAAAGGTAAACCCGTTACAAAGTTCATGGCTATATCATCCCATTTCCACTCGGGGACGGATAAAGGCTTGAGCAATCCCGAAGGAACTTGATGCTCGGCCTGAACCTGTTGACATGTCAAGCACTTAGATACAAAATCCACAATATCTTTCTTTATACCAGACCACCAAAAAAACTGTTTCATATCGCGGTACATCTTCTCACCACCAGGATACATGGTGAAAACTGTACTATGTGCCTCACTCAAAAGTTGTTTTCTTAATTCTACATCCTCTGGTACACACAATCGGTTCTTGTACATAAGTACCCCATCCTGAACTGAGAACTCTGACTATTTACCCTTTCTAACTTCTTGCATAATCTGTTGTAGTCTCTCATCATCCCTCTGAGCATCAACAATCCTCTGTCTCAAGGTAGGCTTCACTCTCAACTGAGCAATCAAAGCACCATCTGAACCAAATCTCCATCTAAAATGCCTCAGAAATAAGGCCGACATCGACTTCCGACTCAAAGCATCAGCGACTACATTGGCCTTACCTGGGTGGTAATCCACAATGCAGTCATAATCCTTGAACAACTCAAGCCAACGACGCTGTCTCATATTCAATTCCTTCTGTGTTAGGAAGTACTTCAAACTCTTGTGGTCTGTAAAGATCCTACATCTCTCTCCATACAGATAATGATGCCATATTTTCAAGGCAAAGATAACAGCAGCCAACTCTAAATCATGTGTCGGATAATTCTTCTCGTGTGGTTTCAACTGTCGAGAAGCATATGCCACAACCTTGCCTTCTTGCATCAAAACACAGCCTAAACCAACACCTGAAGCATCACTATAGATGACAAACTCTTTACCCGAGATGGGTTGAGTAAGTATAGGAGCTTCGACTAATAACTTCTTCAACTGCTCAAAACAAGCCTGACACTTATTTGACCACTCAAATCTAACACCTTTCCTTAACAATCTTGTCATCGGAGCGGCAATCACTGAAAAATTCTTAACAAATCGATGATAGTAGCCTGCCAAACCAAGGAAACTCCTCACCTCTTGAACGTTCTTAGGCACTTTCCAATAAACTATTGCCTCAATCTTAGCTGGATCCACTTGAATACCCTTAGCAGAAACTATATGACCCAAAAATGACACTTTCTGAAGCCAAAAATCACACTTGCTTAGCTTAGCAAACAACTGATGCTCTCTCAAAACTTGTAAAACTATCCGAAGATGCTCTTCATGTTCACGCTCATCCTTGGAATATACCAAGATATCATCTATAAACACCACTACAAACTGGTCCAAATATGGCCTAAACACTCGGTTCATCAAATCCATAAAAGCTGCTGGAGCATTAGTCAAACCAAATGGCATAACAAGGAACTCATAATGGCCATACCGAGTCCGAAATGCATTCTTAACCACATCCTCATCCTTAACCCGTAGCTGATAGTACCCAGACCGAAGATCTATCTTTGATAAAACACCTGAGCCTCGAAGTTGATCAAACAAATCCTCAACTCTAGCCAATGGATACTTGTTCTTTACTGTGACTTTGTTAATCTGTCTGTAGTCGATACACATCCGCAAAGATCCATCTTTCTTCTTAACAAATAGAACAGGAGCTCCCCATGGAGATATGCTAGGTCGAATAAACCCCTTATCCAATAGCTCTTGTAGCTGAATTTTGAGTTCTCTCAACTCTACAGGAGCCATCCGATAAGGTGCTCTCGATATGGGTGTAGTACCTGGCATAATCTCTATGGCTAACTCAACTTCTCTCTCTGGAGGTAAACCCGACAAATCACTTGGGAAGACATCACTAAACTCCCGTACAATAGGAATATCCTCAATCTTTACTTGATCCCTTTTGGAATCCAGAACCACAACTAAGAATGCCTCACAACCCTTTCTGATAAACCTCTTGGCTTGTATTGCAGAAATCACATTGTGCAAAGCACTAGCACCCAAACCTTTTACAAACACTGGCAATCTGTTTTTATCCCGAAGCACCATAGTCTTCGTATGGCAATCAACAACAGCCCGATGCTTATCCAACCAATCCATACCCAAAATTAAATCATACTCTCTGAAAGGCAATTCTATCAAATCAGCAGGAAACACAACACCCTCAATCATCAAAGGACAACTCCTATAAACTCTACTCACATTGACACTATGCCCCAATGGACTGGTCACACATATCTCATGCTCTAGCTGATCTATCACATGTAACTTATCAACAATTTTATTTGTGCACAAATATGAGTGTGTGGAACCAGGATCTATTAAGGCATATAACTCAATGTCAAGGAGTAAGAACTTACCAGCAATCACATCAGGTCCATCCTGCTCCTCTCTGGCTCTCGCAGCATAAACTCTGACTGTCTGAGGTGGGGGACGCTCAACTGACTCAGAAATAGCTCCATCTCTGGGTCGACTGCCTCAACCTCTACCCCTGCCTCTACCATGGATAGCCTGTGTAGCATTAGAACCAACCCTGCTGACCCTTCTCTGTGGACCAGAATCATCACTCATCCTCGGACAATTAGCCATCAAGTGTTCAGTGCTCCCACATCTAAAGCACCCACCAGTGAGCCATCTACACTCACCTCGGTGAGTCTTACTGCAATGCGGACACACAGACAATACATTCGACCTACCATCACCTCTACCAGAACCTGACATAGCTGTAGAACCCTATCTTCTGCCTCTAGTAACTGAACCAGATGCTGACTCATTGTGCGGGTTTCTTGATCTTTTACCCGAAAATGAGGAAGATGAACCACCACGTGAAGGATTCCTCTTGTGAGCTTTTTCTCTAAGCACTGATTCTGTCATCTCTGCCTTTATGGCGGCCTCTGCCAGTTGATTATAATTCACTCCAGGCATGCACATCAAAGAAATCAAGGCAACTTTCAAAGATTCATTTAACCCAGCCTCAAAGTGTTTGCATCTGAAATCATCTGTCATAACCCCAAGCGGTGCATATTTAGATAACTGGGTAAATTCCTTCTCATAATCTGAAACTGACATAGCCCTTTGCTTCAAGCTTAGAAACTGCGACCATCTTGCATCCTTATATGCCTGTGTCACATACTTCTTTGAAAATTCATCATCAAAGAACTCCCAAGGTACCGGATCAGGCATCTGAGGTTTCTTACATACCAACTCCCACCATTCATACGCTGACCCTTGAAGCAAGGCCACAGCACATTCAGCTTGCTGATCAGGAGGACACCTGACTTCCTTTAAAGCTCTCTTTACCTTATCCAGCCATTTCTCAGCTATCTCTGACTCATCTAGCCCAGTCCCATAAAAATCTTCCACACCAGCTCTTCTTAAACTTTCTATCGGAGCTCTGGGGACAGTTACCCTTTCCAAAACCCGAGCCATATCCTGATGTAATCTGAACATAGCCTCAAAAGGCGCAGCAGCGGCCTCGGGTTGTACCCTGGCATGTTGAGCTGACAAAGAAATTGAAGGATCAACAGCTTGAGGATTTACACTCTCGGCAGACTCCTCAAGTAATCCACGAATAGCATTTGATGCCATCTAAAACAAACAAGAAACAATTGCATAAGCCAACACAGTCCTAGATATGGACGCATCTATGCACAACAATCACAACATCACCCAGAAAACGACTAAACCTAGGCTCTGATACCAAAACCTGTAACACCCCCTACCCATACCCGTATGAGTCGGGGTGTCACCAAGCAGATACTATACAAATAATATAATCATACATAAACATGTATACTGAATTACAGGATAATTAAAATTTTTCTGTGCGGAGAAACATACACACAATTCATCATTTATCAATACAACCCAAAAGCCATTACAATAGTTCCAATCAAACTGGCTAATGCCAAAATTATTATTACATGCCCAATATAGAAGTACATAAGCGGAAGCCATTTCGAAATCAATATATAAAAAGAATCATCAATCCATGAATAAACTCCAAACTCTAAACCTTGCTGTGTTGGCTTGATTGCAGCGACTCACTCTAAACAAAGCTTCTTAAGTACCTGCACGGGTAGACACACCGTGCTAAGCGATAAACGCTTAGTGGAGATTCACACATATTATATGGACGGCCATTCACAATGGTCGTCAATGCATAACACATTCATAATGGCATATACAATAATTCATGTCATAATATGTATACACATAGTCTCCAGTTTACAACATACATTCTGCATCTCATGTTTATATCCATATCCATATTATCTCATTCAAATACTACCTTGTATAATCAACGGTAACATAACAAATCACATATTAAATAAAGATCCTGCTGACTCATAATAGTGGATAACGAGTATACGCATAGCGATATCTTACGGGTACGAATCGACGCATAGCGATGCCTTACGGGCACGAATCGACGCATAGCGATACCTTACGGGTACGAATCAAAAATCATTTTATTTAATATTTATAAAACATTTAAAGGGGGACCTTAAACAAGATCCAAACATATTAAAAGGAATCGCGAGGATTCAAACACATTTAAAAAGGGTTCCCGAGGAACCATACGGGGATCTGATCAGGATCCAATACATTCAAAAGGGCTGCAGCTAAAAGACTCTATTAGGCATGCCTAACTATACACTGACTTGACTCTAGCAGGTCATGTATAACACAATTCACATTTAGTTACACATTTGTTCAATAAGAATAACTATTGAATTTAACATGCATAAATTAATTATCATATTTATTAATTCTTCATTATAATAATTTATTTAATTCACGATTAATTTAATTACATAACCTCATTACCTAATTATAAAATAAGTAACATTTCTTTCCAACCAGTCCCCAGACACAGGGCAGAATCTGTTTACTGAATTTACATGCATTTTTGAACAAGTAACCGACATTTTTAAACCAAATGGTTTTCATAAAAATTAATCCTCAAGATTTTAACTTTATATGGACAAAATTTCAGATCGTTTGGAGCTGAATTTAGAGAGATATACTCAAATGTTTCTACCCTGCTCCACTGACACACCTGACAATTTTCGCTACTGTAATGGGCGATTTTAAAATGGTTAGAGTCCGAATTAAATTATGGTTTCTTCTACAAACTTTTATCCACAGATGTAATGGTTCTAACCTAACTGGAATTATGCAATTTGGAGTTATAAAACTCGATTTATACTGAAAACAATGAGCAAAGGTCAATCTGTGTGCTTTCCAACTAGTCCCCAGACACAGGGCAGAATCCATTTACTGACTTTAAATGCATTTTTGGACACGTAAACGACATTTTCATACCATGTGGTCTTCATAACAATTAATCCTCAAGATGTTAGCTTTATATGGACAAACTTTCAGATCGTTTGGAGCTGAATTCAGAGAGATATACTCAAATGTTTCTACCCTACTCCACTGACACACCTGACAATTTTTGCTACTGTAATGGGTGATTTTGAAATGGTTAGAGTCCGAATTAAATTATGGTTTCTTCTAAAAAACTTTAGCCACAGATGTCATGGTTCTAACCTACCTTGAATTATGCAATTTAGAGTTGTAAAACTCGATTTAATGCTAAAAACAATGAGCAAAGGTCAATCTGTCCCTCAAAAACAGATTTACCAGTTGAAATTCAACAACTTCAAATCAACCCATTTTACACCATCAATTCACCAAATTTAATCCAAACCATCAAAACACATAAATTAACAATCAAATTCCCAAACAAATCACAAACAATTTCCAAACAAAATCCCAAACCTGAATTTTTTTCACTTGATCCCACTAGATCCAACCTTTTCCTTGCCTTTAGAATTTGGAGGAGGCTCAACTAATCATCAATTCACCAAAAATACACAAAACACATAACCTAAATTAAAATCCAACAAAAATAAAAGAAATTGGATAATTAAGATAAAATTAGGAGTTGATCTTACTAAATTAATGCAAGATTTATTGATTTTTACCCACAATTTCTTAGATTTAAGCTAGGATTTTTAGATGTGAAGAATTTGAAGAAGAAAAGGATGAAGAAGGTGAAGAAGAAGATGAAGGAAATGAAGAATAGGATGAAGAATTAAGTTTACGGGAATACATACACATCCCTCTCCACTTCACTCTCTTTTCCTACCCTTTCCCACATGTCAACTCCTCATTGGTGCGAACCAATCACTCACACCCAACAATTTTACTCTTACACACACTCAACACATTCTCACTTAACACACCCTACTAGTGTGTGAGTAAAACACCCAATAAAATACCCTAATAATGCACTCTACATAGGTATGAGTATCCCCACACAATAATATCTCACTTAGATTCCCTCTACTATGCTACACTCACCACACACAAACACTACTCCCTTACTCACATCCTACTATGGTATATGCATGCACACATAAGTATTTCCCAACTAATTCACACCCTAATAACATATATGCACCCACATGTTAATATAACCCTTATAACATGCAATATACTCAAAATATCCTTATTACATATCAAAATACATACAATTGTACATATATACATGGCTCATACTACTAGGGGGTAAACGGGGTGTGACACACATCCTCAAAGAGCCATCCCTTTTCTTAACAAATAGAACCGGAGCTCCCCATGGAGATATGCTGGGTCTAATAAACCCCTTATCCAATAACTCTTGTAACTGAGTTTTGAGTTCTCTCAACTCTACATGAGCCATTCGATAAGGTGCTTTCGAAATGGGAGTAATACCTAGCACTATCTCTATGGATAACTCAACTTCTCTCTCAGGAGGCAAACCAGGCAACTCGCTCGAAAACACATCACCAAACTCCCTAACAACTGATATATCCTCAATCCTAACCTGATCACGCTTAGAATCCAATACCACTGCTAAGAATGCCTCACAACCTTTCCTAATGAACCTCTTGGCTTGCATAGCAGAAATCACATTACTCAAGGTACTTGAACCCAAACCTTTAACAATCACTGGAGACTGATCCCTATCTCACAATACAACCCCTTTCCTATAACAATCAACCACTACCCAATGCTTACTAAGTCAATCCATACCCAAGATCAAATTAAACTCCCGAAATGGCAACTCAATCAAATCAGCAGAAAACTCAACACCTTGAATCAGAAGAGGATAATTCCTAAACACTCTACTCATATTGACACTATGCCCTAAAGGACTGGTCACACATACCTCATAGTCTAACTGGTCAACATCATGCAATCTATCAAATAACTTGTTGGTGCACAAATATAAGTGTGTGGAACCAGGGTCAATTAGAGCATAAATCTCAGTGAAAAAGAGTAGGAGCTTACCTGCAATCACATTTGGAGCATCTTGCTCATCACGAGCTCTCATAGCATAAGCTCTCGCTGGAACTGTCAAGGGATGATCAACTGACTCATATGAAGCTCCCTCTCTAGGTCAACCCCCTAGACCTCTACCTCGGCCTCTACCACGACTGGCTTGCAGTGCATTTGATCTAACTCTGCTAGCCTCATGCTGATCACTAGAAGCCTCACCCAATCTAGGACAACTAACCAAAAAGTGATCAGTACTCCCACATTTGAAACAGCCACCTACAAGCCATC
Source organism: Excoecaria cochinchinensis (assembly GCA_947683425.1). Lineage (NCBI taxonomy): Eukaryota > Viridiplantae > Streptophyta > Magnoliopsida > Malpighiales > Euphorbiaceae > Excoecaria > Excoecaria cochinchinensis. Next base: position 23,682,337 of record CANTUQ010000055.1, on the reverse strand, counting down.
TGCACTCACCCCTATGTCATCCATTGCAATGAGAGCACATGGGCATTGTCTCAGTCCTAATACCCAAACCACCTCTACCAGAACTCAAACTCATAGCAGAACCCTGTCTCCTGCCTCTCAAAGCCGGACCCGAAGAAGACTCATCCTGCGGGTTCCTAGACCTCTTACCCAAAGATGATGATGATGATGATCCTCCATGAGGGGCATGCCTCCTCTGAGCTCTCTCTCTCATAACTAAATTTGATCTCTCAGCCCGTACTGCTGCCTAAATAATCTGATAATACCCAATACCAGGAGTACTCATCAAAGAAATCAGCATAGCCCTCAAGGACTCATTCAAACCAGCCTCAAAATGCCTACATCTAAACTCCTCTGTCAACACACCCTCTGGAGCATACTTTGCAAGCCGGTTGAACTCTTTCTCAAATTTTGATACTGACATAGCTCTCTGCCTCAAACTCAAGAACTGTGCCCACTTCGCATCCTTATAAACCTGAGTCACATATTTACTGGTAAACTCCCTCTTAAAGAACTCCCAAGTAATAGGGTCAGGAAATTGGGGATGCTTACGGACCAACTTCCACCAATCGTAGGCGGATCTCGGCAACAAAGCCACAACACACTCTACCTGCCTATCAGGAGGGCACCGAATCTCATCAATAACATGCTCTATCTTCTCAATCCACTTCTCAGCAAACATAGATTCATCCACACTAGTCCCATAAAAATCCTCTGCACTAGCTTTCCTCATACTCTCAATAGGGGCTCTCGGAGCTGTCACTCTCTCTAAGACCCGAGCCATATCCTGAGAAATCTTTAACATTGCCTCAAAGGGCATGGCTAGGTGTTTGAGCTAAAACAGACACTGAAGGATCTACTGCTTGAGGATTCACACTCTCAGTGGACCCCTCAAGCGACCTACGAACTGAATCAGAATCCATCTAAAATAAACACAAAAACAACCGCATCAGCCAACACAGTCCTAGACATATATCTATGCACAACAACACCCAGAAATGCCTAAACTAGGCTCTGATACCAAAAACTGTAACACCTCCTACCCATAAGTAGGGGAACCCATCCGCGAGGGAGTGAGAACCTGTATGAGCAAGGGTGTCACCAAGCAGGACGATTTAATAACATTCATACATATAAACTCAACATACAAGAGTACAGAGGAATTAAAAACTTTCAAACATAACTAATCATTCATTCATTACAAAACTGTTATGATATTACCAATTAATTTCATCTATCAAAATTACAAAGCGAAAGCTGAATAAAAGAATAAATACATAGAGAGTTCACTAATACAAAATAATCACAAGACAAAATGCTAAGACCTAACATCAACCTCTGTGTTGGCTTGACTGGCAGCAACTCTCCCAGAACCCAAACACCTTTTGCACCTGCACGGATAAACACCATTGCTAAGCAATAACGTTTAGTGGGGAAAACACAACAATAATATGGACGGCCACTCACAGTAGTCATCAAAGCAAAATGCATACATATGGCATAAGCAGAGAATCATATAATATAATCATAACTGAATCACATTGATAGCATTTGATAGTCCATGCTCACATTCGTATACATATACATTCATGAACATATTGCTTCACATACTAATAGCTAGAACCGATCGGATGTTCACATTTTCATAATCATAATAAATAGACAATACACCTGCTAACTCACAATAGTGGATAACGAGTGAATATAGAGGGGTACCCGTGGGTACCATTCGAAAAGCAACATTACATTTTTCTCATTCAAAACATTTTACTGAGGGATCTTAAACAAGATCCTAACATAGAGAGGTTCGCGAGGAACCAAACGGGGACTTGATCAGGGTCCAAAATTGAACTGAGGCTGCAGCTACTGAGCTCTATTAGGCATGCCTAACTATCCAATAGACTTACTCTCGCAGGTCATGCATAAAGCAGGTCATGTTCCAAATATAGCATATAGTTTATCATGAAGCAATCATAGCGTTATTCATACAGAAGCATGATAATTGCATCACACAGTAGTAAAAATTCATGCCAAGGAGATAAGAAATTCATTAAGTCAAAACAGGGTACTTTCGAAAAAACTGGCCGAGCGGAGGCTTACTATCGCGATCGCTGACAAATTTAGAGAGATCAAACACACTCCTTGTTCGTATTCAATAAAATATAGGTATTTATACAAAAATAGAAAAGCTAACTAAGGAAACTAGTATCTGTTAGCCTATGATTCTACTCCTATATCTCGCTATGCTAAATAGGAAACTAAATATATACAATGATATTATCTACACTGATATCCCCCTCAAATTGATGCTGGGTTATCCACAAGCATCAATTTGTTAATGAGAAATTGATGTCGACCAGTAGAAAGGGCCTTAGTAAACACATCAGCAGATTGATGCTCAGTAGTGATATGCGGAAGAGAAATAACATGTGAATCATATGCCTCACGAATAGAGTGACAATCTACTTCAATATGCTTGGTGTGCTCATGAAAAACCGGATTAGCTGTAATCTGGATAGCACTAGTATTATCCGCATGGAGAGGTGTAGGATCAGTTTGGCAGAAGCCAAGCTCAGCCAATAGCCCTCGAAGCCAAAGCATCTCTAAACAAGCAGATGACATAGTTCGATACTCAGACTCCATAGAGGATTTAGAAATGCAATCTTGCTTCTTACTTTTCCAAGAAATCAGTGAGGAACCAAGAAACATGCACCAACCAGTAACGGACCATCGAGTATTAGTACACCCCGCCCAATCAGTATTACTATAAGCAACAAGACTGATGGGAGAGTTGATGGGAAAGGACAAACCTCGAGCAAAAGTGCCATGCAGATAACGGATGATTCGACGAACAGCAGCGAGATGAAGATGCCTGGGTGCTTGCATGAATTGACTAACCTGTTGAACAGCAAAGGAAATATCTAGACGAGTAATAGTCAGATAGTTAAGGCTGCCTACTAGGCGCCTATACAAAGTAGAATCAGAAAGAAGATCACCCTCATCACGATGATATTTAACATTCACTTCCAGGGGAGTATGAACAGAACAACCATCCTGTAAACCAGCCAAAGAAATCAGTTCTTGAGTATACTTATGTTGATGTAAAAAATTACCAGCAGAAGTCGAACACACTTTAAGGCCTAAAAAATAGTGCAAAGGACCCAAATCTTTCATATGAAAAATGCCTTGAAGTCGCTCCTGAAGCTGAGAAATTAATTCAGAATCAGTTCCAGTAATAACAATGCCATCAACATATACCAGAAGCAAGACAATTCCCTTAGAAGTTTTGCACAGAAACAAGGAGGAATCATATTGACTTTGAACAAAAGAGAAGCTAAAAAGAGCATCACGAAATTTATTGAACCAGGCCCGAGGTTCCTGTTTCAAACCATAGAGTGACCGCTTTAACTTACAATCATCTGAAGATGGAGTAGAGAGTAACCCAGATGGTGGAGTCATGTAGACATCCTCTTTAAGATCCCCATCTAAAAAGGCAATTTTAACATCCATTTGTCGTAAAGACCACCCCTTTGAAGCAGCAATAGCAAGAACAAGTCACACAGTCGTCATCTTTGCTATAGGAGCAAAGGTCTCCTCGTAGTCTACTCCATACTCCTACCTATTACCGAGAGCGACCAAACTTGCTTTATATCTATCAAGTGAGCCATCAAATCGTAGCTTGACTGAATACACCCATTTACAACTAATGGGATGAATACCAGCAGGACAAGGAACAAGATCCCAGGTATGATTTTCTTGAGGAGCCTGAAGTTCATCTTGCATGGCTTGGGCCCAACATGCTTGTTTAGCTGCCAGAGAATAAGATGTAGGAACTGGAGCATGAGATAAAGTGGCAGAAAAACCATACCTATCTGGAGGACGATGAACACGATTCCCTCTTCGAGGAACCTCCAGAGTTTGCAACAAATCAGGGTTGGGAAGGACTTGTGGGAATGGAGGGGGCAGTCGTCGCTGATAGACCATACCCTATTTAAAATGCTCAAATGGACGAGAAATGCCATCAAAGTGAGGAAGAAGAACACGGTCCAAGGAAGAAACATGTTGCTAAAAATAATACTCATGTTCAAAGAAAATCACATTTCTAGAAACACGCATGCGATTGACAACATCATCATAACATAAAAACCCCTTGTGAGCAGTACTATAACCCAGAAAAGCACACCTAACAGATTGAGCTGTAAGCTTGTGGCGCTCATGTGAAGGCAAGTGAACAAAACAAACACATCCAAATGTGCGCAGTGTATGATAATCAGGATGCATACCAAATAAGTGAAAATAAGGAGAATCAAAATGCAACTGTGAAGAGGGAAGGCGATTAATTAAATAGACTGCAGTAAACAACGCTTCCACCCAAAACTTAGATGGAACTAAAGACTGCAAAAGCAATGTGCGAACTATGTCTAACAAGTGACGGTTCTTCTGCTCAGCCACCCCATTCTGTTGAGGAGTATAAGGACATGATCACTGAGATACAATACCTTTTTGTTGCAAGAAATCTTGGAAGGAATGCGACATATACTCCCCACCATTGTTAAATCATAAAACTTTAATACAGGTGGAGAATTGTGTCTCAACATAAGCCACAAAAGCTTGAAATGCAGTAAGCACTTCTGCCTTGGAATGCAGAAAATATATCCAAGTAAAACGGCTATAGTCATCAATGAACGTGACAAAATATTTATACTGCCCATGTGAAATTACAGGAGTAATACCCCAAACATCACTATATATAATTGCAAAACAATGATCAGCACGACTACCACAAGCAGTAAAAGGCAAAGTCTTACTCTTCCCAAGCTTATAAGTAGAACAATTAAAAGACAGTATATGAGCAGAAGACTGAGCTTTATTGCAAAGAAAACCACGTTGCATTAAACTATTCAAAATCACATTATTCGGATGGCCTAATCGTTTATGCCAAACTTCAGTCTTATTTGCAATAATATTAGAAGCTAAAGACAAAGTTCTAGGAATAGTAAACTGCAATGGAAATAATCTGCCCACTTTAGGCCCCCTCGCAATCACCTTCCCCGACACCTGATCCTGCATAAGACAACCACCACGAGAAAAATTCACATGATTGTTATTTTCCACCATTTGACCAACTGAAATCAAATTAGTAAACAATTCCAGAGAAATAAACACATTGTGAAAAGAAGGTCCAATATCACCAATGGCAATAATGGGAAGGTCATTTCCATTAGCAATCTGTATATTTTGTGTGCCAGTATATGTCCAAAGATTTTGTAACAAATGAGAAGAGCCAGTCATATGATTAGATGCACTAGAATCAATAAGCCAAGGAGAAAGAACATGTTTACCTTGCCCCTGAAGGTTAAAAGTAGAAAATGCTGATAAAATCATCTATTGTACCATTTCTGGAGTAACAGTAGATTGATTAATGGAAGGAACAGCAGTGGGAAAAGTTGTAGCTGGAGGTGTAGCGCAACTACTATATGAAATAGCAGCTTATAAACCTCAAATTCGATGATTTTCTAGACGAGTAGGACATTCCTTTATGATGTGTCCAGTCTACTTACAGTAATTGCAGAATTTCTTACTGCAATGATGAGCAATATACCCAAACTCCTTGCAACTGTAGCACTGCATCTGTCCCTTTCCCCAATTCTTCCCCTGAGCAGCATAAGCAATGTTAACAATATCAGATGACTCTGTGTATGCACCTATGACAGCCTGTGTAGCCAACCTCTATTCCTCACGCAATAATTCACCAAAACATATATCCAACGATGGAACTGGATTTCTATTCAGCAATCCAGCCCGAGTAACTTCAAATTCTGGTCTCAATTTCATCAAGAATTGATCACGCCGACTATCATCATGAATTGCTCGAAGGCTAGCTAAAACTTCACTAGGAACCTTTGCATAAATAATACCAGAATATTCTCTCCAAAGATTAAGAAATTAAGAATAATACTGCTCAATAGAAAGATTACCTTGACTAAAATTGCCAAGCTCAAGTTCTAATTGAAAACGACGAGTGGTATTATCTTGATAATAAATACGCTTTAAATAATCCCACATGTCTTTAGCAGTAGTAAAAGAGCGCAAATTATTTACCATATGAGCTTCAATAGAGCCTATGATCCAGGAAATAACACGGGCATCCTTTATCTCCCATTCACTGCGTGCTGTATCACCCGTAGGAGCAGGAGAAGATCCATCAATGTGACCCAAAGCTCCTTCCCCTTTAGAAACATCCTGATCTGAAATTCTCATGCTGCATAATTCTTTCCTGAAAATCTAATACCCAAGGTCTTTGAAGTCATTGAAAAAAAAAATGGAAACAAGAAATTGACGCAAAGCAGATCCAAAAGCAAGAGAACAAAATTGCAATTGTCCACCCCCCAAACAAAACCAAAGGACCACGTCGACACCGGAGAAGCATCGGAAATAGGATTGCGATGGCGGAGAAGAAATCAGAGATAAAGATGCTGCCTCACGCGCTTCCACTCGCCGGCGCGTGGAACAGTACCCGAAACCTACATATGGCATGTGAGACTCACTCGCGTAACACCCGATCACCAGACTTGGAGAACAGGCTGAAAACACACCGGCGCTACTTCCTTGGTGGGCGGTGAGATCCCGATAGACCCAGAAACAGGTAACCCAAAAGAATCCCAAAAAATACCCAACTAGAAAAAAATTCCAGAAGCCAAAAATAAACCCAAAAATTCAAAATAGCCTAAGTGGCTCTGATACCATGACAAATTTAGAGAGATCAAACACACTCCTTGTTCGTATTCAATAAGACATAGGTATTTATACAAAAACAGAAAAGCTAACTAAGGAAACTAGTATCTGTTAGCCTATGATTCTACTCCTATATCTCGCTATGCAAAATAGGAAACTGAATATATACAATGATATTATCTACATTGATAATCGTGATAAGAGTCGCGCTCGCGACAGAGGCCAATAGCCAAACGCAAGATGAGGGGGCAAGGGCACGAGTTGTGAAGGATCGACACGAGTTGTTAAGGCACTTTTGATAGCGATGACTACTTTTCAAAATGTGAGCTACTATCAGATAGTGCAGGCTACTATAAGAATTGAGAAGTATGAGATGATTCAAAGGGAGGGAGCTCAAAGAGGAAGCTTCTCTAGAGGTGGTTCTTCCACTAGAAAGAAACCTAGAAATTCACAAGCATCTTCACAGGTGGAGTAAGCTAGTAGTCCTACTATTAGAGGTAGGCAACAGGGACCATCCACAACATCTAGTACTGGTAGAGCTACTACTAGTGGACAGGAAGATGTGGTGTAGGAATGTTCTCCCTGTAATAAGTGCCACAATGCTGTGTGGAGATGGTTGACAGGTGGATGTAATGCACCCCCCAGTAACCTGTGGAAGTACTGACCATTTTCTTACAAATTGCCCAAGGGCTTCTAGAGGAAATAGAGATCAGTAAGAGACTAGTAGAGGTGGATCTAATGCACCCCCCAGTAACCTGTGGAAAATGAAGAGGTTGTGGAAAAGGTAATCAACCTAGAAGTAATACAGTGTCAAAGACAGTTGACCGTCCTGCTACTACAGCACTAGCACGAGCCTACGCTATAAAGGCTCGTGAGGATTAGGACGCACCAGAAGTTATAGCTGGTATCTTTCGGCTTTATGATAATGAAATGCATGCATTAATTAATCCTGGATCTATGCATTCATATGTGTGCTTTGAGAAATTATTTGTTAAATTGCCACCTGCTAATCAATTAGAATATGATATATGTGTGACTAGTCTGTTGGGTCATAGTGTTAATGTGAATCGGATGTATAGGGATTGCCCTATAGTAATCCAAGATAGAAAATTTCCTGTTGATTTGATAGAACTGCCATTTAATGAATTTTATTTGATCTTAGGAATGGATTGGTTGTGTAAACATCGAGCAATAGTTAATTGTGATAAAAAAATAGTAGCGCTTAAAAGTCTAGATCAGTCTAAAGTGATTGTGTTGGCCATTCACTCCAGTCCTTTGGCTAATGTGATCTTAGCCATACAATCCAGATGGTATTTAAGGAAAGGGTGTGAAGCATTTTTAGCTTTGATGTTGGATTCTATGCAGTGACAGGTAAAATTGCAAGATATACCGATGGTGAATGAATTCCCTGATGTGTTTGCGAAAGAGTTACCGGGTTTACCACCTGAAAGGAAAGTGGAATTGTTAATTGAAATTCTACCGGGTACAACACCTATACCTAAAGCTCCCTATCGTATAGCTCCCACTGAGTTGAAAGAGTTGAAAACTCAACTATAAGAGCCATTAGATAAAGGGTTCATAAGGCCTAGTGTGTCTCCTTAGGATGCTTCAATCTTGTTTGTTAAGAAAAAGATGGCACTTTACGAATGTGTGTTGATTATCCACAGATCAATAAGGTGATGATAAAGAACAAATACATGTTGCCTAGAATTGAAGATGTATTTAATCAATTGAAAGGAGCTGGTATATTTTCTAAAATTGACTTGCGGTCAAGGTATTACTAACTTCGGGTGAAGAATGAGGATGTCCTGAAGACTGCTTTTAGAACTCGATATGGCCACTATGAGTTCTTGGTAATGCCATTTAGGTTGACGAATGCACCGGCTGCTTTTATGGATTTGATGAATCAAGTATTCTGGCCATATTTGGACCAGTTTGTTGTAGTATTTATTGATAACATATTAGTGTACTCTAGGAATGAGCAGGAGCAGGAACAACACTTGCGAATTCATCTTTTGTAACACCCTTATGTTATAAATTCAACTGTTTATGGTGAACCATTTCATTTCAATCTTATTATTTAAATGGTAAGTTATTCACTAACATTCATTTATCTCATTTACAAATCTTTCTAATGTTATCATGTAAAATTAAGACTTCGTTATTAAAATCAGTTTCCATTTAAACATAGTCTAGCTTTTACATTTTTTTATGCATTACAATATTCCAAATCCAAATTATTTATCATATGATTATATACATTATTTATATAAAATAAATTGTGTTTTAATATCCATTTATTGATAATCAAAACTTAATCATACTACTTTACATAACTAGCAAACTTATCGGTGTTCCATTTAAATATTACTATACTTAACATTCCTATAACCAAAATGTTGCATAATCTTATGTCAGGATTCTTTCATAATGCTATTTAAATTATCATGCATTTATTAGTTCATTATGACTTAATATAAACATAATCGCTTATTGCTAGTTTAAAGTTTAAATACACTATTAGTTTCCAATGATTTGGTTCGGACTTAGAACATAATTCCAAGCTTCCTATGTATCCTAATAATTTTGGGAATCGAAACCACATAGTTTTACATGCACTATTTCATTACAAATGATCATTGATGCATAATCAGGTTACACATAGGATAATATCAATAATATGAACATATAATTCAACACATGCTTCGTATACATTAGTCCATTTCGATATGCATTCATGTATTTCTATTTCAATAATTCACATATTAACAATTAATTGCTACTTAATCACTTCATAAACATACTATTTAACTGCTTGAATTCTCATTAGAGGGGATAACGGGAACACTGGATACCACTAGTGTAATGGCCAAAAGTGTACCCTAGTGGTAAAGTGATTAGTTGTGAGTAGTGAGCATGCTAAATTGCAGTGTGTTAAAATCTGGATTAATTGTAAATGAGTAAGGATTAAAGTGTATGTGATTGAGGACCTAATTGAAGACATAAATATTTTGAGTGACCTATTAGTTAATGTGTATGTTAAGTCTTAAGCAAGTTTAATTAGAGGTTAATGAAGTTAACAAAAGCAGAATGGGATTAATGGAAACCTAGTGCAATTTGGGCGTCCTTTGATAGAGCTGCCACCTAATTCCATAACATGCAATATAAGCTTTTGGTGGAGAGAGAAAGTTAATGGAATTGCATGTGCTTACAGCCACTCTTTTCTCTCAAATTCGGCTTCTTCTTCTTCTTCCTACCCGTGCATCTCTTAGAAAACCTGTAAATGTTGAGTTGTTGGTTGCTTATGTTTAGAATCTGAAATTCAGCAAGGTAAGAGTTGATTGCGTGTGCCTTTCTTCTTCTTCTATTTCTAGATTTTTGAATGTCTGTGGATATTGACATGGGTATCCCAATTATGGAAATTGGACTTGATTTGGTAGCTGAAGAATTGAAGAAGAGCAAGGGAAAGGCCAAAGTTGGTGAATCTAGTGCTAAGTGAGCAATAGGAGCTTAGGTGACAAGGTTTGGGAAACTTGCTTTGTTTTGGTTATGTGTTAGTTGATTTTGTTACATTGAATGTTAAATGTTGGCACTTGGGTATTTGCTGTGTGATTGGTATGAAAATTGCTTGGGATGTGTTTCTTAAGAAACTCTAATGGCATGTGAATAAGAGATGCCTATAACATAATGAGCTATAACTAGGGTTGTGGAATCTGTAATGTGCCTAATTCTATGCATCTTAAATTGAGTTAATTGAAATGGAAATTGTGTAATATGCTAGTTAATAAGTTGGTTGGAATATGGATATAAGAGTGAAATGGTTAAATGGTAAGTCTTGTGAATGATATGCGAAAAGAGGTTGTTTGTACCATTGTGATTTCTAACTTCTGCATAGGTCACGATGACAACTAAGAGATTGCCACCATGAGGTATGCAAAGTTTGCATTCTGCCCAGTTGTGATTGGTATGTCACGGTGACAACCAAAATGGTTATGACTGTGAGGTACAATGAATTCTATTCTGCCCGAAGTGAACTTGGTATGTCACAGTGACGACAAAAATGGTTGTGACCGTGAGGTACCTTGATTTACATTGTGCCTTGCACCAAAGGAGTATGTCACGGTGACAACCAAAATGATTGTAATTGTGAGATACTCAAGAGTTGCATTCTATTCAGATAATTGGTGTATATCACGGTGACAACCAAACTGGTTGTGACCGTGAGATACCCTAGATTACATTTTGTTTTGAAACCTTTGGTATGTCACGATAACAACCAGAATGGTTGTGATTGTGGAGTACCCTATTTTTGTGAAGAATTCTTAGTAATTCATGATTGGTATCTGAATGGTAAAGCAATGATTAATTAAGTATAATAACACTTACTAAGTACTTAATGATGATATCAAATGGGATGATCATATGTGATTAATGAGTTTATATAGTTTGTTATGTTATAATCTATGCCAAGTTATTTTATGAGTTATATGAAGAGTTAAAATAATGGCATGATGGTGGCCAAGAATGTGGATTTGTCATTGGCTTACAAATGAGTGTAATAGAGGAACAGTATTAATATTTGCTCTAATAACTCATTGTAACTGCTGGATCATGTGATCAAATAAACTAATAATTGAATTGAGTATTTATAGCCTGCGAGTCAAGTAGTGGATAGATAGGCATGCCTATCCTCTGGAATCACAATGCGATTTGAATTCTTGCTGGATTTTTCAATGTGAAACATTAAATATGTTGAATTTTACTGTACCCTAGGGTACCAATGCGAATATGAGTATCCACAGATACACTAAATTTATTGTACCTCAGGGTACCAATGTCATACCCGTTATCCGCGTTATTGAATTGCAGGCAAAACTAAATAAACAAAATTAAGGTAAACATAAGCGGTTAAATTGATATGTATGATCTACTGTACACATTGATAAGTTTGCGATGATTATATGAATGTTGATTTAGATTGTGTGTAAGCAATCGTGCTATGTGTATAAATTATATGCATGCTTATAAGTTAATAATTTAAGTATGAACTGTTGCATGTTGTTTTTCTGATATCTGTTATCATGTATATATGTATATGCTATGCGCTGTTTCCCCACTAAGCGTTATCGCTTAACACGGGTTTCTTTTCTAATTTGTGTAGGTTTGGACGCGAAGTGTGTTGAAGGATGAATCCGTATTACTGACGGTCAACATTAAGAGTGTTTATCTTGTAGGTTTTTGGGGGTGTTACATGTTAACAATGAGTTTTGTATATTCGATTTAATCCTTTTGCAACCAAGGAATATGTATGAATGTAATAGTTAGTATTGTAATGTAAGCCTACAGTATATGTGTATGATGTATGTAAGTATGTGAATGTGTAAATTAACATGAAATATCCACTGTATGTGAGTATGTGAGTGATGAAATTTTAATTGTACAAGTTTTGGCATGTGGGTGTGATAGCGATGTGTGTTTGTGTTTTTCTGCGTAGCAATCGTTCTCGACTGCTTTAGCTGAGCTAATCATGCGGTCAGGAATGGGCATTATAGGTAGTGGTATCAGAGCCTAGGTTTAGTCTTTTCGTGGAAACAGGGTAGTTTAAAGTTTGTATAGTTGTGTTGACCTAATACCGATGTCCTTATTTAATGTGGAGAATTGATGGATCCTTCTCGTAACCCGAGGGAGGAAACAGCTAAAAGTATTAATCCACGAGAAGCTAAATCGTCTGGGTCTAGACAGTCTAGGTCAACCGATTTGGGTAATGAGGTTCCAATGGTTCCGATGGAGGCCTTATTAAAGATGTCTTAGGACATGGCGAGGGTGCTCGATCGAATGACGACACCAAAGGCTCCACTAGAATCCTTGAGGAAGCATGGAGCGGAGGAGTTCCATGGTACAAGATTAGATGAATTTGAGAAGGCAGGGTATTGAATTGAGAAAGTACAGAGGGTCCTTGGAGAAATAAGGTGTCCCCCGGACCAACGAGTGGAAAGCGTAGTATCATTGCTTCAGGGTGCTGCGTATGATTGGTGGAAGTTAGTTTGCAGCATCCAATGCTTCCGGATCCGATTACTTTGGAATTTTTCGAAAAGGAATTCCGGAATAAGTATATAACCAAGGCATATAGGGAGGTGAATTGGAAGCAATTTCTGAATCTGAAATAGAGAGCAATGTTAGTGGCAGAATATGAGAAGGAGTTCTGTCGCTTGAGTAAATATGCACCACTTAGTGTTTTAACTGAGAAGTTTAGATGCTAATAATTTGAAAATGGGTTGATTGAGCAAATTAAGGCGTTATTGATCTCGATGACCACGGAGCAGAATGTGAGTTGTTATCGGATAGTCCAAGCTGCAATGCGGGCTGAGAGGTCATTGGGGATACAAAAAGAAAGAATGCAAAAGAGAAATTCTAACCATGGTGGGTCTCATTCAGGTAAGAGACCAAGGGACTCTCAGATGGCACCGCCAGCTGAATCTGTATTTAGTTCGGCGGCAAGAGGTAAGAAGCAAGGGACTTCTCATGTGTTTAGTATTGATAGAGGTACATCTGGTACTAATGGTGAAGTGCATGAATGTTCTCATTGTGGTAAGAAGCATAGAGGGGAATGTTGGAAGGTAACCAGTGCATGCTATAGATGTGGAAGCACTAAACATTTCCTAGCAAATTATTCGAAAGCTTATGAGGTAGCTGGGAATCAGCATGAGCAGAGCAATGGTGGTTCTAATTTGCCATCGGCTAACAGAGCGAGGGGAAGAGGACGTGGCAGAGGTGGCCAGTCTAGAGGTGGAACTGAATCTAAAACAGTGGACAGGCCTATTGTGGCACCAACACGGGCTTATGCAATGAAGGCTCGAGAGGAACAGGATGCACCTGAGGTTATAGCAGGTACCTTCCTACTTTATGATGTAGAGATGCCTGCATTAATTGAACCTGGATCAACTCATTCATATGTGTACACTAAGAGAATATGCGATAAAATATTTAATGCTGAATATTTAAAATATGATATATGTGTATTGAGTCCATTGGGGAGTAATGTGAATGTGAATAAAGTGTATAGGGACTGTCCATTAGTAGTGCAAAGTTGTGCCTTTCCAATTGATTTGATTGAACTACCCTTTGATGAGTTTGATTTAATATTTGGTATGGATTGGTTAAGTAAACATAATGGGATAGTTGATTGTAAGAAAAAGACAGTGGTACTTTATAATAGTGAAGGAAGTAAAGTGACCGTGAAGGGTATATGTGCTAATCCTATTGTTAATGTGTTATCGGCAATGCAAGCGTATCGATGCTTGAGAAAGGGATGTGAGGCTTATTTAGCTCTTGTTTTAGATTTTAAACGACAGCAAGTGAGAATTTAGGACATAACCATAGTTAGGGAGTTTCCTGATGTGTTTCCAGAAGAATTATTTGGTGTACTACCAGTGAGAGATGCGGAATTGTTTATTGATGTTGTTCCTGGAATGGTGCTAGTGTCTAAAGTGCCATATCGAATGGCTCCTACAGAGCTGATGTAACACCCCGAATATACCCTAGTCAGATTAGGGTAAGTTTAGGGTGTAACGGAAACCGAATGCGATTGAACTAGGGACGGAAGTGTTAAAAAGGATGCAACTGTCATTAATTTGAAAGTTTCGACAAGTTTCGATAAATTCGATAGTTATATCGCCGTGCCCTAAATGACGTGAAAAGAATTATTTTGGTGACTAAAAAGGTGTAATTGGATGATGGAAGTGATTAATCGTAGTAAAGAAAGTGACTAGTTTTATTTGTATAAGGTAGGGGCATTTTGGTCATTTAGTAATTAGGGATTCAATTGAATGACTTAATTAAATTGTGTGGGCCAATGTATGAAATAGAAAGGTGTTGTGCCAATTGAAGAAAAGAAGGTAAGTTAAGGGGTTAAATTAAAAAGCTTGGCATAAAAATCTTGAGGGGTCCACTCAAATGGTGACATGTGGCACTTGGGATTAGGATGAAGTTAATGGCCATAATTAAGCTATTTTGACTTCATTTTTAGGCCATTCTTGGCCGGCCAAGTGAGGGAAAAGAAAAAGAGAGAGCCCATCCTCCTCCTTCCTCACGCCAAATCCCTTAATTCAAGTGCCTAAATCAAGTTAAAAAGGTAAGTTGTGTAATTGTATCTCTTCTTCTTCTTCTCTAATTGTAAGTTTCATAATTTATATAGGAATTATGGTTATTAGATATGCTAACATGTAATTTTGTGGGTTTTGATGAGGAAATTTGATGATTGTGATCATGAAAGAGTATGGGAGTAGAGGAGTGCAACCAATGGAACTAAAAGGAGCAAAGGAAGTGAGGTTTGGAAACTAGTTTAATTTGATGTGTTTTAATGATAAATAATATGATTTGAGATGTATTTGAATGATATGTGTTGAATCTATGATGATGATAGTGAGTGTTGGCTCTAGATTGTTAATATTGTGCATGTTAGTAGGATTTTATGAAAACTGTGTTAGAGAGCACTGGACCCTTCTTCGGGTATTAGGCTCTATCCGGAGTTTTCGAACTTCAAATGGTATGACTAGTACCATTTGAAAGCTAAGACATATTCCTACAAATGTCTTAGAAATAAGCTTGAGCTAATTTTAGATCTAAGTTCCCCAAAAGTGGTCATAAAGTCGAGATATCTTCTCTGGCCGGGTTAAGGGGAGCAGTATAGGTTGTTTTGATCATATCTGATGATCTAGGTGTCTAAACGACATGGGACTTGTTCCATATTAAATTTAACATCCTACGAATCATTTGTTAAGAGACCATTTTGTCTAAAAATGAGGTTTAGAGGTCGGATAGGGCGTTTGAAGTTTGAGGTGGAAAGCAGTCTTGTGACCTGTCAGTATGGGGGATGTGAAGCGAGCTTCTGTCGCGAGCGCGACCATGGTCGCGAGCATGATAGAATCTATTGGAAATGTGTTTTTCTCCTTCTTTTGAACCTTTTGGTTGGTAAGAACCCTTGCCTACCTTTACCCTCTTCTAGTTTGTATATTTTATGATGGTTTCTCTTCCGAAATACGCCCGAACTTCATCGGAACCTCATGAGACATATTTGTTATATGTTTAGTGTTTGTAAAAGAGTAAATAAGTAGATATTACTTAGGAATAAGAGAGACTAAGGTTATAAATAAGAATAAGGACTAAGGTATTTCAAAGTCTAATGAATCGAACACCTTTGAATTCATTCAACATTAACTTGATCTAAAGTCTGTTAAGAAATTGGAAGCGAAATTCTATAAACTGTACTTGATCTTGTGGAACTACGGGGTTCTGATTCCCAACTCTTTGGGATACATAGGAAGCTTGGGATATTTTTCCAAGTCCGAACCAAAGCACCGAACTTATTCAGACATAAAAGGTAGTGTTTCAACTGAATTCAGTTAGACACCTTGATATTTGTTACAAATAAATGTGATATGTGGGTGTCGATTAATAAAAGTTTGTGGAGTTATTAATGACTCAAATCTTGAATAAGATGATGTATAATTTAAAATTTGGATGTGATATTAAGATGGAATTAAATGAATGTTTAGGTGTGTCTTAACTTAAGTTGAACGGATATTTCGTATATCAAATATCAAGCGGTTTTATATGATTGGCTAAGTAATAATTAATCCTTAATAAATTGAATAGTACGAATTCCTTGTGTTGGAATTCTTGAGGTTAACGCATGTGGTTGAAGAAGTAATGTT
Organism: Excoecaria cochinchinensis; assembly: GCA_947683425.1. Taxonomy (NCBI): domain Eukaryota; kingdom Viridiplantae; phylum Streptophyta; class Magnoliopsida; order Malpighiales; family Euphorbiaceae; genus Excoecaria; species Excoecaria cochinchinensis. The sequence goes on along the minus strand of CANTUQ010000055.1, from coordinate 23,665,871 downwards.
TATAAAATTATTTACGAACAATATATGAATAAATATGTTTTATGTAAAGTTCATGTAATTAAAAATAACAAGCGTGGGATACTTGATTCTGTCGCGAGCGCGACAGAGGCCATTTATTTTTCTGTCGTGAGCGCGATTGGTGTCACGAGCGTGACAGAGGCCATTTAGTTTTCTGTCGCGAGTGCGACTCTCCCCTATGTTATAAACGCAAATTGTTGAGCTTTTGAACATGAGTTTGGACTGGTGATTTACATATGACATAGTGTATAAATTAAGATATGTTATGCCATGCAAGTTATCGTTGAATTAAATTGTTGAGCATGTATTAAAATTAAAATGGGATCGTCATTAAAGGTTATGGGTTGATATATTTTATATGAACCATTGCTTTACTTTATGAATAAATTGTGCATAGGATTATAATGCGATTATAATAAGAGTATGTGCTTCTGGATAAGATATTAAAGTATAGCATGGATATTATTAAAGGAAACAAGTATGTGTTAGCCTGCATTAGTCGAGTCATGGATAGTTAGGCATGCCTAATAGAGTTAGTGTTGCTGCAGCTAGTGTATGATTTGGACCTCGATCAAGTCCCCCGACTGGATCTTCGTGATCCCTGTGTACTGGAAAGATAGTGTTGATACCTTCGGGTATCTAAGTGTTATGAGAATAGTGCTAATACCTTCGGGTATCTATGTGTTACTCGTTATCCACCCCTTTGACTTAGCAGGCATTAAATGAACAAGAGTATGTGAATCAAACAGTAAATTATGAAGGGATGAATCTATGTGAGGACTTGTATGAAAGTGTGTATTTCATTATTGTAATCTAAATGCCTTGTTGATTCAATAAATTACCTGATAATGCAACTGCTAGGCAAGATGTGTGACATGAATTGTGGAAATCGAAAGGATAGTGAATAAGTGTACAGGTGACATGGGCAAGATGTGAAAAATGTGTTTATGTGTATAATTGATTTGTTAACGTTGATATGCAAAATAAGTGACTATTTTGACATTCTCCTTGAATATATCTAATTTGTTATTCTTGATATAATTATATTTTCTATATTATACTTTTCTTTAAACTTAACTGACGGCCAGTCTTAGTGGTTGTCCATATTTATATGTGTTTCCCACTAAGCTTTATGCTTAGCACGGATTTTTTTTTTAATTCGTGTAGGTTCTATTACTCGGATCGTTCAAGAGTCTTTCCGCAGCAGTCCAGGCCAATGCAAGCTTAAGAAGGGATATTAGAATAGGATTTATATAGTCTTCTGAATGTACGCAAGTTTTGTAATTTTAAACTATAAGTTTGTAAAAGTGACATTAGTTATGTAAATGATCTATCTATAGTGAATTCTGAAGAAGTTTATTTTATAATGTGAATGCGTAATGAATTTATAGTTAACTATAACATGTTTTGAAAATGAAAGAAATTTTATAACTCATATTTCAGCTTAAAGGTTTATAATTTTTATATGTTTGTTCGGTAATGCCCTTGACCGTTGTCGTGAACCACCAGTTCACGGTATGGTTTACTACGTACGGGTAAGGGGTGTTACAGCTGAAGGAGTTAAAGACTCAGTTGCAGGAGTTGTTAGATAGAGGCTTTATAAGGCCTAGTGTGTTTCCTTGGGTAGTACTAGTTCTGTTTATTAAGAAGAAAGATGGGAGCATGAGAATGTGCATAGATTACAGACAATTAAACAAGGTAACAGTAAAGAATTGATATCCTCTACCAAGAATTGAGGATTTGTTTGACTAGTTGAGAGGGGCAGGTGTATTTTCTAAGATAGACTTAAGGTCTGGGTATTATTAATTACAAGTGAAAAAGGAAGATATATCCAAGACTGCATTTAGAACTCGTTATGGACATTACGAATTTCTAGTAATGCCATCCGGGTTAACTAATGCGCCTGCATTTATGGACTTGATGAATAGAGTGTTCAGGCCATATTTGGATCAATTTGTCATGGTGTTCATCGATGACATTTTGGTTTATTCAAAGAACGAGAAAGAGCATGAGCAACATTTGAGAACTGTACTTCAGACTTTGAGGGAGCATCAGTTGTATGCTAAGTTGAGTAAGTGTGAATTCTGGTTAAGAGAAGTATCTTTTCTGGGGCATGTGGTATCTTCGAAAGGTATAAAGGTGGATCCAACCAAAATTCAGGCGATTGTGAATTAGAAGCCACCAAGGAATATACCTGATGTTCTCAGCTTCCTGGGATTAGCTGGATACTATAGAAGATTTGTGAAAGGGTTTTCTGTAATAGCTTCACCTATAACCAGATTGCTTCGGGAGGGAATTAAGTTTGAGTGGACAGAAAAGTGTCAATCAAGCTTCGAACAATTGAAGAGGATGTTGGTGGAGGCACCAATCTTAGCTCAGCCTATTTCTGGCAAAGAGTATGTATTGTATAGTGATGCTTCTGGTATAGGTTTGGGGTTGTGTATTAATGCAGGATGGAAAGGTGGTGGCATATGCCTCAAGACAATTGAAGCCACATGAACAGAATTATCCAACTCATGATTTGGAATTGGCAGCAGTGGTGTTTGCTTTAAAGATTTGGCGACACTACCCGTATGGTGAGAAATGTAAGATTTTCACTAATCACAAAAGCCTAAAATATTTGCTAACCCAGAAAGAGTTGAATTTGAGACAGCGTAGATGGCTCGAACTATTTCAGGACTATGAATGCATAGTGGACTATCACCCGGGTAAAGCCAATGTGGTGGCGGATGCATTGAGTAGAAAATTTGTTTCGGCTATGAAGTTAAAACATGTGAGATAGAGATTTACTGCAGATGGGGCATTGTTAGTTCAATTAAAAGCAAGACCTGTATTTAGAGATGAATTGATTACTGTATAGAAAAGCGATCTCAAGTTGCAACAGATTTTGCAGTTAGTGATGAGTGGTGACAAGACTGACTATGCAGTGAATGAAGAAGGTGTATTGTTTTATGGGAATCGGTTATGTGTTGCAAATGATAATAGATTGAGAAAGAGGTTGATGTATGAGGCACATAATACTATTTTTACCATGTATCCAAGAGGAAATAAAATGTATCGGGATTTGAAACAACTATATTGGTGGCCTGGTATGAAGAGGGATGTTGCGAAATATGTGTTCAAGTGTCTGACCTATCAGCAGGTGAAAGCGGAACATCAGGTTCCACATGGTTTGTTGAATCCTCTTTCCATTCCACAATGGAAATGGGATAACATCACCATGGATTTTGTTTCTAGTCTGCCTATGACTTCAAAATAACAAGATGTTGTGTGGGTTATTGTGGATAGATTTTCAAAATCAACTCACTTTATACCAGTTCGAATGGATTATTCGATGGACCGAGTGGCTGAATTGTACGTAAAAAAAATTGTCAGACTTCATGGAGTGCCATTATCTATTGTATCTGATAGGGATTTGAGGTTTACTTCTAAGTTCTAGAAAAGTCTACAAGCTGCTTTGGGCACCAAGTTGAATTTCAGTACAGCGTTTCATCCTCAGATGGATGGACAGTCAGAAAGGGTTATTCAGGTATTAGAGGATTTGATGAGGGCATGTGTTTTAGATTTTTCTAAGAGTTGGGATAAATACATTCCACTAATGGAATTTGTTTATAACAACAGTTTTCAGACAAGTATTGGTATGGCACCATATGAAGTGTTGTATGGTAGGAAGTATCGAACGCCGATCTACTGGACATAATTAGGTGAGCATAAGCTTGTTGGACCGGATTTGGTAAGAGATACAGAAGAAAAGGCTAGAATCATTCAACAATGATTGAAAGCAGCTAGTGACAAACAGAAGTCGTATGCGGATTTAAAAAGGAAGGATATTGAATTTAATGTGAGTGATAAGGTATTTTTAAAAGTGTCTCCTTAGAGAAAGGTATTGAAAGGGAAATTGAGTCCGAGATTTATTGGGCCATATGAAGTGTTGGATATAGTGGGTTCAGTGGCTTACTGATTAGCTCTGCCTCCGGCTCTAGCCAAACTCCACGATGTTTTTCATGTGTCTATGTTGAGGAAGTACCGATCAGATGAGTCTCATGTGATACTTGTGCAAGAAGTTGAGATTCAATCGGATTTCTCTTACGATGAGAAACCGAAAGCAATTCTAGCAAGAGACGTGAGGCAGCTTCGCAACAAATAGATTCCACTTGCGAAAGTTCTGTAGCAGCATCACGGAGTGGAAGAAGCAACATAGGAACTAGAAGCGACTATGCGAGAGCAATATCCCCACCTATTTGACCCAGGTATGAATTTCGCAGACGAAATTCTTTTTAGGAGGGGAGAGTTGTAATGGCCAGAAGTGTACCCTAGTGGTAAAGGGATTAGTTGTGAGTAGTGGGCATGCTAAATTGTAGTGTGTTAAAATTTGGATTAATTGTAAATGAGTAAGAATTAAACTGTAAGTGATTGAGGACCTAATTGAAGAAATAAATAGTTTGAGTGCCCTAATAGTTAATGTGCATGTTAAGTCTTAAGCAAGTTTAATTAGAGGTTATGGAAGTTAACAAAAGCAAAAAGGGATTAATGGAAACCTAGTGCAATCCGGGTGTCCATTGATGGAGTTGCCACCTAATTCCATAACATGCAATATAAGCTTTTGGAAGAGAGAGAAAGTTGATGGAATTGCATGTGTTTACAGCCACTCTTTTCTCTCAAATTTTGCTTCTTCTTCTTTTTCCTACCCGTGCATCTCTTAGGAAACCTGTAAATGTTGAGTTGTTGGTTGCTTATGTTTAGAATCTGAAATTCAGCAAGGTAAGAGTTGATTGCTTGTGCCTTTCTTCTTCTTCTTCTTCTTCTTCTTCTTCTTCTATTTCTAGATGTTTGAATGTCTGTGGATATTGACATGGGTATCCCAATTATGGAAATTGGACTTGATTTGGTAGCTGAAGAATTGAAGAAGAGCAAGGGAAAGGCCAAAGTTGGTGAATCTAGTGCTAAGTGAGCAATAGGAGCTTAGGTAACAGGGCTTGGGAAACTTGCTTTGTTTTGGTTATATGTTAGTTGATTTTGTTATATTGAATGTTAAATGTTGGCACTTGGATATTTGCTATGTGATTAGTATAAAAATTGCTTGGTATATATTTCTTGAAAAACTCTAATGGCATGTGAATAAGAGATGCCTATAACATAATGAGCTATAACTAGGGTTGTGGAACATGTAATGTGCCTAATTCTATGCATCTCGAATTGAGTTAATTGAAATGGAAATTGTGTAATATGCTAGTTAATAAGTTGGTTGGCATACGTATATAAGAGTGAAATGGTTAAATGGTAAGTCTTGTGAATGATATGCAAAAAGAGGTTGTTTACACCATTGTGATTTGCAACTTCTGCATAGGTCATGGTGACAACCAAGAGATTGCCGCCGTGAGGTATGCAAAGTTTGCATTCTGCCTAGTTGTGATTGGTATGTCACGGTGACAACCAAAATAGTTGTGACTGTGAGGTACCATGAATTCTATTATGCCCGAAGTGAACTTGGTATGTCACGGTGACAACCAAAATGGTTGTGACCGTGAGGTACCTTGATTTGCATTCTGCCTTGCACCAAGGGAGTATGTCACGGTGATAACCAAAATGGTTGTGACCGTGAGATACTCAAGAGTTACATTTTATTCTGGTAATTTGTGTATATCACGGTGACAATAAAAATGGTTGTGACCGTGAGATACCCTAGATTACATTCTGTTTTGAAACCTTTGGTATGTCACAGTGACAACCAAAATGGTTATGACCGTGAAGTACCCTATTTTTTTGAAGAATTCTTAGTCATTCATGATTGGTGTCCGAATGGTAAAGTAATGATTAATTAAGTATAATAACACTTAATAAGTACTTAATGCTGATATCAAATGGGATGATCATATGTGATTAATGAGTTTATATGGTTTGTTATGCCAAGTTATTTCATGAGCTATGTGAAGAGTTAAAATAATGGCATGATGGTGGCCAAGAATGTGGATTTGTCATTGGCTTACAAATGTGTGTAATAGAGGAACAATATTAATATTTGCTCTAATAACTCGTTGTAACTGCTGGATCATGTGATCAAATAAACTAATAATTGAATTGAGTATTTATAGCCTGCAAGTCAAGTAGTGGATTTATAGGCATGCCTATAGGATCAAAGTACTGTAATCCAATGCGTTCGATTCCTCTGGAATCACAATGCGATTTGAATCCTTGCTGGATTTTTCGATGTGAAACATTGAATATGTTGAATTTTACTATACCTTAAGGTATCAATGCAAATCTGAGTATACACGGATACACTAAATTTACTGTACCTCAGGGTACCAATGCGATACCCGTTATCCGCGTTATTGAATTGCAGGCAAACCTAAATAAACAAAATTATGGTAAACATAAGCAGTTAAATTGATATGTATGATCTACTGTACACATTGATAAGTTTACGATGATTACATGAATGTTGATTTAGTTTGTGTATAAGCAATCGTGCTATGTGTATAAACTATATGCATGCTTATAAGTTAATAATTTAAGTATGAACTGTTGCATGTTATTTTTTTGATATCAGTTATCATGTATATATGTATATGCTATACGTTGTTTCCCTACTAAGTGTTATCGTTTAGCATGGGTTTCTTTTCTAATCCGTGTAGGTTTGGACACGAAGTGTGTTGAAGGACGAATTCGTATTACCGACGGTCAACACTAGGAGTGTCTGTTTTGTAAGTTTTTGGGGGTATTACATGTTAATAATGAGTTTTGTATATTCGGTTAAATCCTTTTGCAACCAAGGAATATGTATGAATGTAATAATTAGAATCATAATGTAAGCCTGCAGTATATTTGTATGATGTATGCATGTATGTGAATGTGTAAATTAACATGAGATATTCACTACATGTGAGTATGTGTGTGATGAAATTTTAATTGTACAGGTTTTGGCATGTGGGTGTGATAGCGATGTGTGTTTGTGTTTTATTACATAGCAACTGTTCTCGACTGCTTTAGCTGAGGTAATCATGTGGTCGGGAATGGGTGTTACAACTAAGGTATCAAACACTAGATAACGAGTAAATAGTTTCAATCACTAGAGACACAACGGTCTCGATACACTAGATACCAAATAGGTATCAACATTAGACACCATTCGGTGTCCTCACTAGCAGCTGCAATCATTATCCCTTAGAGGCATGCCTATCTATCCATGACCATGTACAATTCAGGCATAACATAGAGTTTTCACTAACTTTTCCATTTTACACTATACTCGTTTATGCATCCTTTCAAATAAATACACCATCAACTATAATCATGTCTACAATTATTCCTTTATAACATTTATATTTATATCAGTTATATTAATACAATAATTTACTTAACATGCTTATATTCATTTAATATATTCAAAAATATACATAAACTTACACAATTTCTCAAAGTATGGCATTTACATAAACAATTCTAACACATTACATTATATTCACGTTAATATTCTATGTAAATTCATGTAACATAAGTCTCTTTATTCATTTCTTATCATTTAATGCTATTAGACAAGTTTCATTATCATTTAATTCAAATTAGAATTCATTGGATAAATAATATTCACTTTTTAAGACTCTATTTAATGTAATTTAATCAAATATCCTCATTGCTTAATCAATAAATAAGTAACATTTAAATTTCAAGCGTTTCTAAATACTTCGGAGTTAAACTGGAGGCACTGAATTAATTCTTGTATGCATTGGTGAAGAGGGAATAATTTACTCTAAAGCACAGTCATGTTTTATGAAAAAAAAATAGTTGTGTTTTCTAATCAGATCACTAGATTATTTGCAAAAAACACAGTTGTGTTCTATTAAAAGCACAGCTGTGTTTTTCGGCCAGCCACCAAAGGCTACAGTAATTAAGTAATTTCATTAAGCAAATATGTCTGTCAAAAAATTGTTCTATTATGTCTTTTGGTCATTTTGAGACAAAAATAATCCAATTTGGACATTAGACTAAAGAGATATGCTAAAAAGAATGCGAACTGCTCCAACAGTATTTTTGGACAATTTTACATATTGTATAGATTCTTGAGGCTACTGTAATTAGGGAATTCCACTAAGATAATGACATTTCTAGGCAACAAGGTCTTCACAAAAAATGTTCTACTATGTTTCTGGTTGTTATGGAACAAAAATCACCCAATTTGGACAAGTAATCTAAGAGTTATGCTCAATTTAATACAAACTATTCCAACAATAGGGATATAATTCAACTTAGACATTTAACTGCATCTTTACACATCTTAGAGGCAAAATATGATTTTTATCTCTTCTAGAAAATTAAAGATACATGTCTTAAGGATCTATAGCCACTAAAATCAAGTCATTTAGAGCTCTATAACTCAAATTATAAGCAAAATGCCATAACTGTTCAAAGGAACCCAAAAATAGAGTTTCAACAAAACAAATTCAAAAAGCTCACCTAACCTTTAATCCAATCAAATATTCACCAACCCAGTAATTTCTTATCAAACTCATACATTTTTTATGAAATAATTCAATTCCAATAAATCAAATACATACCAAATACACATATGCGTGCATAAAAATCTTTTTATTAAGAAAACACCCTTGATTATGTACAAAATCTTTTTGGTGAATTTTTAGGTTAACGTGCATAAAAATCCTTTATTATTACAAATATAAACCAAAATAAAATAAGAAAAATAAGCTAAAAAAGTGGAAAATAAATAAAGTACAAAAATAAACTACTGTAACTCAATGCACCCATGCATCCTATCCTTCAAATCTCCATTCGTCGAAAAACACACGTATGCGTGTGAGTTCATTAAATCAACAAAGCAAAAGAAAACAAATAGTTAGTAATGCGACAAAAATAAATAAACGTATTATAAGGAAATAAATAATTAGTAATGCAATAAATAAATAAATAAAGTATAAAGAAATAAATGTAAAAATAACATAAAAAAACGGAGAAGCAAAAGAATACAAAATAAAATAAAAATAACACACAAGTATAAAATAAAATGAATTAAATAAAATACATTAATATGATAAGTGAATAGTACACATGCAAAAATAGTAAAATAAAATAACATAAAATGCATGCAAACCATGCATTCATTTTGTAAGATACACCATACAAACATATTTAAATTAATTAATAAATGCAATAATGAAATTAAAGAAAATAAAAGCATTTTAATGGCAAAAAGATATTGTTACTTACTAAGATCAAGAAATAAACAAATCACATGCAATATAACATCAAACAGGAAAAGGAATACATTAAAATAATTAAAAAACAGCTAAACAGAAGCCACGGATGGCCAGGTAGAAGGGACGGATAGCTCCAGGAGGGCAAACGACGGGAAAAAGGGAGCTCCGCTATGTCCCATCGCTTGCTTAAGAGACGGGCGTCGCTAGAGTCTTTTTCCTGTCTGTCATGCCTAGAATGCAGAATCACGCATAGACCTCTATTTTTAACTCATTTGATGTTGATTAACACTATTTCATACATATAATGACCTAAAAACACAATGAAATCACTCCTAGACTTCCAAACACTTATCTAAATTGAGAAAAACTGAGAATAGTAATAAATTACAAATTTAATACAAATCAATATCTCAAAACATTTACATGATGTTTAATTGATTTTAAGCAGAGGAAAAATAGAGAACTAGGGCCAGTATATTTACCCTCAGATTGTTTTGGTCTCTAGAGAATGAATGCATGCTTATGCCCTCCTTTGGATTTCACAATTGCATTCAAAATCAAAGAACCCTTTTTGATTTTGGTTTGCTGTGTTTTTTGAAAGATAATGGAAGAAAAAGAAGAACTATCTAAGAAAAGAATTTTTTTTCTCTCTCAGAAAACTCTCTATAAAAAATTAGATTTTCAAAAGGAAGAAAAAGAACTTTAGGTAAAATCCGTTCTCCTCCTTTCTCTCTAAAATTTTCCCCCTTAAAAATCTGCCAAATGAAAGCTTTTATTCCTTTTTTTTTCAAAATGGAAAACTTGATTTTAGGAAATCAAATCACCAAAAATCTAGTGGAAATCAGATTTTTGATGCCTTGAAATCAGCCCTGAAAATCCCTTCAAATCTTTCCCTCTTTAAAATATGATAAGATGCAGATTTCTCGTTGTGAACGACACCACAGACGGACGACACTCAGTGACAGAAGGGCATCACTCAAAAAATGGGTTTAAATTTACAAAATTGCCTTTGCTCGTGACTCGACCAGCCTGTACTATAAGGCCTCGACTTGTACCCTAGTCGCATTATATACCTTAGGGGTACGGGAGTGGCCTAAGTTGTGAAATTGTTCAAGTATTTATGTTTGGGACTTAAACGATTAAATTGAAAAGTTCAAGAAGGACTTAAAGAAAATAGTCAAGTGACTAAATAGATATTATTTGATTTAGTGGTTAATGATGGATTAATTAAGGTTAAGTGGAATTAATTAAACCTAAGTGTGATTAGCATGTGAGTACGTGGATAACATGTGTTAAGTGAAGGTTGTGCCACCTAAGCATTTACATGCATATAAAAGGTGTGAAGAATTTGGCTTGTTCATTTTCATGTTGGCCAACCATTCAAAGGGGAGATCTATATTTCTTCTTTCTTTCTTCATCTTCTTCTTAGTTCAAGTGCAATAATTCACCATTAAAGTCTTCCTCAAGTCTTGTTCAAGTTAGTTAAGTGATTTTAGTGTTCTTACATGTTTGAGGTAAGATTTTGGTGTGTTTTTTCTCCTCTCCTCATGGAATTAAAAATCTAGAATTATAATTTAATGATTATAATTCTAAAAATTGAAACATGATTTTAGTGGAGAAAACTTTTAGAGCAAAAGGAAAAGAGAAGGCATGAGAAGCAAGTGCAAAGTGAACTAAATAGGAGCAAATGAGAAAAAGGTTTAGGAATTTGTGTGTAATTAGTTTTATATTGATGATTTGCATATTTCTGATATGTTTATAAGTGATTTGTGTTGATTTTAGTTGGGCATTGTGACTGGTTGTGTGGATTTGCTCGAATTTGAGCATATTGATTTTAAAAAGATAATTCTGCCCAGAAGTTCAGATTGACCTTTGGTGACTATTTTGACCATAAGTCAAGTTTAAAACTCCTATTTGCATGATTCAAGTTCAGTTAGAACTAGGACTTCTGTGCCTAAAAATGTCTTAGAAATAGTCATAATTTAATTTTGCCTCTAAGTTCCTCAAAAATGCCCAAAATAGTAGCTTTTTTTCTTTAGGCATGTCAATGGATCAGTCTGTGCTTCTTAGGCCTTAAATCTTTGGATACAGCTCCAAATGACTTGAAATTTGTGCCATTAGAAAATTTTCATCTAGGAGATTAATTGTTATGAGACCAATTTGGCTAAAAACAATGTTTGCTTTGTGTTTCTAGCTGTACAAGTTGAGGTTACATTCTATTTTGTTGAAAAGAGCTGTCTTTTAAGTGCAAGAGTTGGGTCAGCTGTCCCTCAATGAGTCATGGCCATCCCTCAAGCATGATTTTGCCAAGGACGGGCATCCCAGAATGAGTCGTGGCCATCTCTCACCCTTGTTTTGACTATATTGCCCATTTTTCATCCCGAATCAAACCCGAACTTTATCGAAACTTATCTGATACATGTCTAGAGTTGTATGATGAATATATGAGTGGTTACCACTTGGTAACATAAATAAATAGGTTATGAACATGAGTAATTAGTGAAGTATTTAATGGCCTAAATAATCGGAAATGATCAAACAAAGTTAAAAATGAATTGGCATGTTATATTAATTGTTCATGAGCAATACAACTTGGTTGAAAGTACTTATTGAAATGTTAAGCGTGTGTATGCTATTATTGATGTTATGTTAGTATTAAATTATGTGATAATAATATATATGTTAATGTTAAATGTGCTTGTGAAGCATGTTAATAAGAAATTAAATGATATTAAAAGGATAATGGTATTCATGGAATATTGTTACATGGAAGTTAATGAATGTGTGTGTGAATATATTGTATATGTGTGTGTGAATATATTGTATAGTACCATGTAAAGTATTAAGGATATTTTATTTAAATATTGAATGTGAAATATATTATTATATGAGAATTTTATGCTATGTGTTACATATATATATGATCATTGCTAGATTTGAGTATTTATCTTACTGGAAAAATTATAAATGTTTGATTTTATCCCTAAAAATAATATGAAACCACTTTATCCTAAAGGATAAATTAAATATTTAGTATTTATCCTTGAAGATAAATTATAAAAAGTTAATTTTATCTTTAAAGTTAATTTGAGATCATTTATTTATAAGGATAAATCAAATGTTAACATTTATCTTTAAGGATAAATCAAATATTTACACTCACCTTTAAGGATAAATCAAAAAATTTTATATTTATCCTTAAATCAAATGCTAGCCTATAAATATAGAGGTGAGAAGAAGAGGAAAATAGAGGAGAGAAGAAGAATTTTTCTTTTTTTTTTTTTGGAAGAGAAAATTTGGTTTTTCATAAGCAAAAAAAAATTCTTTTTACATTAGTTTTCTTTCTTTATTCTCAAAGAATCTAGATTGAAGTTGAGGAAGAGAAATCAATTATCTTTTCTTGGCTTAATTCTTCTATAATTTCCATTATTTTCTGAAGAGACTTTAGAAAAAGAAAGTGATTTTTTTTAATTCAACCAATTTTGTGGAATTTAATGAGATTTGACTATTCTCACCTTTCAGATATCAGAATTCTGAGGGTAAATATTCTGGGTTCAAAATAGTTATTATGGCATTAATTTCAATATTTGGACATGAAATACATGATTTAGTCAAAATAATAAATTAATTTATTTGCTTGGTATTTTGTTATTTTGTGTTAGATTTATTTTATTAATGATTTATTTAACACAATTGCATGAAGTGGTGGCCTAAGATTCATAAAATATAATAAATCTAAGCTTTTGTGCATTAAAAAATGGAGTTTATTTGGTATTTTTGAAACCTGGAGGCGATCAATGGGAAGAAGGACTGTTCGACGGCCGTCGCTTAAAGCAAGCAATGGGACGTTACGGAAAGCTTCTTATGCTCGTCGGTCACCTCTCGGACGACCGTCCCTCGTCTTTCTTTGGCCCTCCCTAGGTGTCAATTCCTTTTTCAACATTATGTCTTTGCATTACTAATTTTAAGTATTTCATTAATATTTTTCTATTATTTTGCCATTATTTATGCTTCTAATATTTTATTTTAATGTTGTTAATTCTGTTAATTGTGATGATTTGGAGACATCATTTTGGTTCATTCTTCTCAACCTTTTCATTTTCATTAGTTAAGCTTTTTTTTTACTCTCCACTTTTATTTTTATGTTCGTTAATATAAAAATCACAAAAAGAATTTTTATAATTAAGATAAGGTTTTCTTTAATAAAATGGGACCAAAGTCATAATTTTTCCTCTAATGAAATGTCACTTAAAATCATTCTTTTAAGTATATATGCAAGGACCAATGTCCTCACCTTGAATAAATGTCCTGTTTTATGCATGATTTAAATTTTCTTTTATTGGGGTTGTATTCCGCTCCTGTTTATTATAAGATAATGTACTTTTATTTGCTTTATTTTAATCGTATTATTTACTGCTTTTTGTTATGTGTTTGACTTGTGCTTTAATAATTGCATTAGATTGTATGAGAAGAGGAATGAAATTTTAACTTCAAAAAACTCATTTATAATTTTGACCAAAGTATGAATAAGAGTAAAGTCCTGAACTCTCGTTGGTCTTAGGCTTCATGAGGTTAGATGGACCTGTCCAATGTTCTATTGGGATGGAAATTCCAAAATATCTCTTGTTGCCAAAAATAGACACATACGCATCGTCTTAGGCTCTATGAGGCTAGATGAACTTTTCCAATGTTCTAATGGGTGGCGACTCCAAAACACCTCTTATTGCCCAAAATAGATACCCTTGTAACCTCACAAGTTTTATGAGCCTCTCTCGATCCCTAAAAGTGGGTTTTCGAGGTCCTCCGGGTTTGGTGTACGTCACATACATGTTTGTATAATGTCATAAATGACTACCCTAATAAGTAAGTATGTGATTTCATTGAGTTGTAGAATTGTATACATGTTTAATGTATAATTGCCTATAATAAATAGATGTAAGTGTAAATTATTATATGCATCATTTGTGTGTAATTGTTGATGATTACTATCAGTAGTCATCTATATCATGTGTGTTCTCCACTAAGCTATTAGCTTAGCATGGGTCTTTCATCCATGCAGGTTTTAGAGACAGAGGTGTCAACAAGGACAATCTGCGTCAATTGAGGCCAACGAGTCTGTAAAAGTTCCTTAAATAGATTTTGTATTTGTCAAATGTATGTAAATAGAATTGGTTTCAGTAATTATGATTTGAATGTAATATGATTAATGTGAAAGGAAACTTACTAGAAAAGTATGTACAAGGTAAAATTGTGAACTTTGTTGTTTGTAATATGTGAAATTGTTTTATACCGAATGAAATTTTATAATTCGGTTTGTCATTATTTGTTATTGTTCCTACTGTATTTTGTCTGGTGGGATTCTTCATTTGTCATCATACACCGAATATGTTATCATATGATATGCCATGTACGAGTAAGGGGTGTTACATGTAATGAGTCACGGGCTCGACAGACGGGCGTCTCTACTTGAGAGATGGGCGTTTGTCACCCTAAAAGCTATATTTTACAATTTTAACCATCATTTTATCTCCGAAAAAGTGTAAAAGACTGGGTATGAGAAAAATCCTCGAAAATTGTGAAACCTAAGGATGAAAATGGGCACTTTCAATTCTCCACCTGTTAAACAAGTAATATTATCCTCATCAGGTAACTCTGATCTATGATACCTCAAGATCCGGTGTCTACAGTTGCCCCCAATTTTGGACAGGCTAGTACACTGGGGCCTAGGTGTGCCAAAATTCAGAGTAGAAGAAGGAGACATGTACCTGAGGCAGCAAACTTACCATTGGTGAGCTGATGTTGGATTAATGCCCCCTGAAGGATGTTCGGTTGATGATCCCTAAAGGACTGCAGATGGATGCCCCCTAAAGGACGCTCGCTCGGTGCCACCTGAAGGACTGTGGATGGATGCACCGTGAAGGTCTGAAGATGGATGCCCCCTGAAGGACTACAGATCGATGCCCCCTTGAAGGACATTAGACGCATGCCGACCGAAGGATGCTGGATGGATGCCCCTTAAAAGATGCTAGATCGGTGCCCTCTGAAGGATGGATCCCCCTGAAGGATTGCAAATCGATGCCCCCTGAAGGACTCCAAATGAATGCCCCCTAAAGGACTGCGAATGGATTCCCCTTGAAGGATAGATGCCCCCTGAAGGACGCAGGATGGATGTCCCTTGAAGGAAAATGGATGGATGCTGAAGGACACTGGATGAATGCCCCCTGAAGGGCGCTGGTTGGATGCCCCCTGAAGGACGCTGGATTGATGCCCCCTAAAGGATGCTGGATGGATTCCCCTTGAAGGACTGCAGATGGATGCCCTCTAAAGGACTGCGAATGGATGCCCCCTGAAGGACGGATGGATGCCCCCTGAAGGATTGCGAATGAGTTTATGCCCCCTGAATGACGCTGGATTAGTGATGTTGAGCTGAAGTCATCTCTTGGATCACTTTTGTGCATGGGGTTTATTCGAACATTTCCTGTAAAGTTATGTACACAATGATGCATACAAGAAGTTCTGTGTGCGCAAGGAATTATATGTCTGAAGTATATGCACGAAGTTATATACATGAAACGTATGCAAATGATTATGTACATGGAGTGTCAAGTGAAGTGTGTGCAAAGATTTATCATACAAAAGGAACATGAGTGCATAATTCATGCAATGTGTGTGCATACGAAATATGTACTAAAATGTGTACTACATGCAAAGATGCAAATACCACGTCCTAGATGGCTTAGGGGATCAAATTGTAAGTGCGGCTTAGGTGCAGTACCACAGCTTCCTTCAACTTGAATTACGTATTACTCATCTAAAGGCAGGTTATCTTGTCATTTTCTTCACTAACAAATCCTTATCGCTCCGAGTATCAGCAGTCATTTATTAGAGGTACTGCGTCCCTTGTGGATTTTCACACTAGTTTTTCTTAGCGGGAAATGCATCCCGTTAGGGATTTTCACATAACCCTGAGCCTAACTTTTGCTTAGAATGGACCCAACCCACTCTAGTGGATTTTTTATTCATTTCATTTTTTCTATGGGACAGACTGCCTGCTTTCAGGTTTTCACTCTGTTCCTTGGCCTAACTTTTGCTTAGAGAGCCAGCTATGGTTTTCATCTCTAATGGCTTTTTTTATTATTATTTTATGGTACGATTACAAGAGAAGCTGAAACTGGTATCAAAGCTTGATCAGCACATAATCACTGAGACATTTCTTTCCTAGACAGTGACTATGAAGATGTTGTGTGGTTAACCGCATTGGCAGAGGGCGACATCAGTTTCATGTGTCTATGGTTGACTCCTTCTTTCATGACTTAGGACAGACCTTCTAGATGTATACTACTATGCAGATTACACAGAGCCACCATTTGCATCATAGCTCATTGTGCCCAACAGGTTGGAGAATGGTAGAGTATTATGAGATGCCGCCTGTCTCTTGAGGGCAGTGTTCTATCTATTGCCTTCATTTCTAGTTATCATCGGCTCTGAGCACAATTATCTATGAAAGCCAACATCCTAAAGATTGAGGATTGCGACTTCACTACTTTAATTGAGTATAAGGGATGACATGAGCAGTAACCAAGAAACAATATGCTACTTTTTATACTTGAAATATATAACCTTGAATATGCAAAATGCTCTAGTTATGTCAACACATCACTGCATAAATTTGTACATTTTAGTTTGATTTCATTACACATGATAACTATTAAGCACTAAGCTCAAAAAATACAACAACTCACCTAATCTCGGGATGGATCCTGAAAGCATCAAACTCCTGTTATCAATCAACCCTCTTAGGTTTTCATGATTGAACATTTTCACTTAGCCCCTAATTTTTGCCCAAGATGTCATTTTTTGATTTTCGCCCTGATGGGGCGCCCAATTTTAGCAAGGCCATCATTTTTTATCGGTTTTCGACCCGCAGGGCTTTATTCTCTTCTTTGATTTTTAGTCTTAACCATGGAACCTTTTCAATCTATCAACGTCGACTGGCTCTTTGAACTCATTGCTATCGCTATCAATTAAGATTGTGGTCCCTTTTGACAACACCTTCTTTAGCATGAAAGGACCTTATCAAGTTGTGTTGAATTTGCCTTGAATATCTGGTGCACTTGGTCTCATTTGTTTGAAGACTAAGTCTCATTCCTTCAAAGGATGCCTTCTAACCTTGTTTCCAAATGAATGAGCTAGTCCCTTCTCATAAATTTGATTGCGGTAATAAGCCCGCATTCAATTTTCATCTAACAAATTCAACTACAATAGCCTTTGTTGTGCCCATTCTACTTTTAGTAATTTGGCTTCTAAGGCTACCCGTAGACACCGGGTTCCGAGCTAGCCCAGATCAGAGTTACCCAATGAGGATATCGATACTTGTTTCACAAGTAGAAGGCTGAGGCTATCGGTTTCCACCTATGAATATCACAAGTTTTGAAGCATATTTATGACCAAAAATCCTTTTGATTTAAAAAAGAGAGCTTTCCAAACGAAAATTTGATTTTTTCTTTAACTGACGCCTCGTCGGTCTAAGTTGAGGCATGCCCACTTGTTGTGACGGACGGGCCATGCGAAGCACATGCACGTGGTGAATGATGCCTATCCCTTGGATGAGGGACCGCCCATCGTTCGGTCATCATGGGTGCCTGTCCCTCTCATGAGGGATGGTTGCCCCTCATGAGAGGGTGCCCCAACCTCTAGAAGGACGGGATATAAAGAAAAGGAGCATTTTCGAGATTTTAATTTTCTTACTGATCGATGCCCGTCCCATCTCTGAGGGACTCCCGTCAGTCGCTACCTGATAGTGATTTTCGATTTTCTCTCAATGGAAAATCCAAATTTTATATCAGAAAAATAAATCTTTTATTTTTTAGGGATAAATTTGAAGCGATTTAAAATACATAACTTTAAGGATAAATTCAAGATATTTAACTTTATCCCTAAAAATAATATGAAATTCTAAGGATAAATAAAATATTTGACATTTATTTTTAGGGATAAATTAAAATTATTTGTTTTTATCCCCAAAGATAATTTGAGATCATTTATCTTTAAGGATAAACCAAATATTAATTTTATCTTTACGGATAAATTAAAATGTTTCATATTTATCCTTAAATCAAAATGTGGTCTATAAATAACGGTATAAAAGGAATTTTAAGGGGGAGCATTTTGATAAGCAATAAAGTTTTTCTCTTAATACTTGTTTCAGTTTTTAAATTCATTTTAAAAGAATTAAGAGCCAGTTTGAGAAATAGAAATTAATTCTCTTTTCTTTATTTACTCTCCTAAGATTTGCATTATTTTAAAAGAAAATTCTTTTAGGGAGAAAGTGATTTTCGATTTGTTTTAATTTTTAATGAAACCTTGTGGAATTAAAGATAAAGATTTGCATTGTCATTGCCTTCTAAGAGATCAATTTTCTAAGGATAAATATTCTGGGTCCAAAAGTGATCGTTCTCGCATTAATTTCAATATATTGACATAAGATATATGATTTGATGCAAAATGTAAGTTAATTCATTTGTTTGGTAATTTTACTATTTTTATGCTATAATTGCTTTATTAATTTTTTTATTCAAATACGATCACATGAAATAATGGTTTAAGATCCATAAAATGTAAGAATTTGGGCTTTAATGTGGTTTTCTCGTTATTCTTGAGATATGGAGATGACCGACGGGATGAAGGTCTGACCGACGGTCATCGTTCAAGTGACCGATGTGTCATTGCAAAACACTTCTTCCTCCCTTCGGTCACCTCCCGAACGGCCGTCCCTCAGTTTTTCGGCCGTCCCTAATCCATTTTTTTTTTTATCTTTGATTGTTTCTATTTTCTTTTCTTATATTATTTTTTGCTTCATTTAATTTAATTATTTCTTTGACATTTTTTTCATTTTTTGTCATTTATTCTGTTCTTAATTCTTTATTTTGATGTTTCTAACATGTTATTTTGTTTTGAGTTTTATGAGTTTTATTTTGATTATGAATTATAGAACGGGGGCTCGAATGCGACGACATTATTTTGGTTCATTCTCCTCAATCCTTCTTTGTATTATTTAACTTTTATTGTTCTCTCATTTTATTTATTTGGTCAATTATCATAAATGTTACTTTTGTGTTTGTTAATACAAAAAAGCACCAAACAAGTTTTTATGAATAAAATAACATTTTCCTTGATAAAATAGGACAAATGCCCTAGATTTTCTCCAATAAAATATCACCTTAAAAATCATCACTTTTGTAAATATGCATTAGGGAACCAATGTTTTTCTCCTTATATAAATGCCCCATTTTATGCATGATTTTTTTATTTCTTTTGGCTGGGGTTTTATTCTGCCCCTATTTTGCTGTAAATTCATATGCTCTTTTTACGTTGTTTAAATTGTAACCTTTATTGCTTCTGTTATGTGCTTGATTTGCTCCTTATTAAATTGTATAATTGTATGAGGAAAAGATGAAATTTAACTTAAAAATTCATTTATAATTTTAACCAAGGTACCAATAAAAGTGATGCCCCCAAACTCTCTCTGGTCCTAGGCTTCATGAGTTTAGATGAACCTTATTAATGTTTTATTGGGATGAAAATTCCAAAATATCTCTTATTGCCAAAAATAGACGTATACACATTGTCTTAGGCTCAATGAGGCTAGATGAACTTTCCTAATGTTCTGTTGGCTGACGACTCCAAACCACCTCTTGTTGCCCAAAATAGACGCACTCGTAATTTTTACAAGGTTTATGAACCTTTCTCGGACCCTAAAAGTGAGTTCTCCAAGGTCACCGGGGTCGGCATGTGTCACAGTGGCACCTCTGCTGGGGATAGCTTTGAGACCTTGCTTCGAAAGTACATTGGTTAAAATATATAATTGAGTTTTTAAATTAAAATTTTATTTATTTTTAAACTGCATTGCATATCATAATAGAGTCTTAGATCTATGCTAATTGGTCCCTATTTTAGCCCTGGTGCATTTCTGAAGCATAACCCTACATTCACTTAATGTGGGTGTGACGCGCGCGCCGGAACCTAGCAAAGGCCCTCATTTGAGAACCACTTTTAGGGCTCGAGGGATTGGTCCGCGTCTTTTATGATCTTGGGAATCATGAGTCATTTTGGATGCCTAATAGAACATTGAAAGGATGATCTAGTCTCACGACGCCTTTAGGCACCTTGAGGTATTTTGGAGTCGCCACCCAATTTAAAAGAAATTGGGAAAGGTCTCTAACCTCTATTGGTCTAAACCAGAGATGGTGTTCAGAACTTCACTCTTATTAATGACTTAAGTAAAGTTTATAAATGAGTTTTTAAGAAATTAAAATTCCATCTCTCATCTCACGCGATAGTGCAATAAATTTAAAGTGCATTCATTCACATAGGAAAGCGATAAATGAAGCAGCAAATAAATAAATTAAAAAATAGAAATTGGAACAGAATAATCCCCCAAAATAAATAATAAATAAAAGGAAAGGGGACAGAACAATCCCCCAAAATAAGAAAATATAAACAAACAAATAAATAATTGCATAAAAGAAATTAAAATGCAACATACATAAATCGGGTCATGAATTTTAGGAACATTGGTTCCTTTTTATTTATTAGAAAAATTGGAGAACTATTTTAGGGCATCGTTTGAGAAAACGGGGATGAGTGATCCCATTTTATGAAAATTAGTTCTCTATTTGGAAGTGAGATTTTATTGGTTAAAATAGGACATTGGTCCAATTTATTAGGAAAAATCCCAAATTATTATTTATCTGAAAAATGTGATTTTCTGTAATACGGATAATAAAAAAATACATTTTACATACAATACATAAAAAATAATATAAATAAAATAAACACATCAATTAAGATGCAAACCCTAAGTTTGATGGTCTTTAACTCCCCGGCTCTCCAACCCGTGCGTGAATATGACTCGCGAAGACAAACAATTTTGAGACAATAAAAGATAAAAATGAAATAAAATGTTAGTAAAGTAAATTAAATAATTAATGTAATATGCACAAGAAAATTAGAACAAATAAATTAATTGAATAAAATAATTAAAAAAAATCAATAAAACAATAATTATTAAAACGATTAAGTATAAACAATTAATTAAATGGAAATAATTAACTATAAAATAAATGCATTAGAAGGAGTTATAAAATAAATGAAGCAAATAATACAGTGCATGAAACAAAAAATGAAACAGAGAAGAAAATATAGTTGTGTTTCTTCAGCAAAACAACGGGCAATGCCGAAATTGAAAGAAAACGAAGGAGTGAGACATCGTACAAAACACAGCTGTGTTTTCCAAAGGAACTCAGCTGTGTTTTTCAACTAAAGTAGAAATACAGCTGTGTTTCATAAGCTTTTGCTCTTTCGAGCAAAAACATGCTCCTTCACGAGAAACACACCAATTTTAATTTTAAAACACTGAAAAATAACAAATCCAAAATATACAGCATGCATTGCTTATGATAAAACAAATTAAATCAAAATATCATCAATTATCATAAACTAAAAACGATAAATAGAGAGCACAAACTAGAAAAAAAAAACATGGCAAACCAGTGAATTAAATCCATCCAAAAACACAACAAGAGGAGTTAACGATTATTACAAGATAAAAACCAAGCAAAAACCCAAAATTAAAGGTGCAAAATAAGATAGGAATGTACAAGGAAAATAGACGATCGAAGAACTGATGATCGGGTAAAACAGGAAGAGAGGAAAACCAAAGAAGAAAGAGGAAGCAGGCCAGCATGCACGACTCGTGAATTCCATTCACGAGTCATGAAAGGCATTCACGACTCATGAATGCATTTCACAAGTCATGAAATGCACTCATGACTCGTGCAATCTGAACGGGAAGCGGAGGTTTTCTGACATGTCCGATCGGGAGAAGGGATTCAACGACTCAATCAGATCGGGGAGAATGAAATTCGATTGGGAAAACACAATACAAGCAAGATCAAGAGTAAGATCCGATCGGGCAACTATAATCAAAAAGCCAAAAATGACAATTTAAAGAAACCGAAGAACATGGGTGAACAGAGGACTAAACCAACAGACTAAAATATAATATCAGGCCATTAGAATAAATAAAATAAAGCAACAAACACGTTAATTTAGTCATAACAACAATAACCATACGGTAAACAAGTTGATAGAATCAAACAAGAAATATATACATAATATATACGAAGTACATAATCTACTGGGAAAACCAAACGAGAAAGAGAAAGAAAAGTAAAAGAAGAAAGAAAGAAGAAGTGAACCCAGTATTTACCCTCAGATATTGATGTTCAATGTGCAAAACGAAGAAGTGCTGGCTTCTTGGATTCAAGAACAAACTTTGTATACTTGGAAAAAAACCGAAATCCTTGTTTTTGCTCTAAAACCTTTTTCTCTGTATTCTTCTTTTTCTCTCTTTTCTCTGTGTTTTTCGTTCTCCTCATTCAATCCTCCTCTAGTTTTTCACTCTTTCTTTTTAATATCTCAGACCAGATTAGATGGTTTCCCACTAAATCCGACATAAACCCATACTTTAAACACCAACTCTCCATGAAAAATGGAAGAAAGCGGGAACGTGCGGGGCATAGAGGCATGTGAACTCATCCACTCACGCCCATCTCAAGTTTGTGAGATGGGTCTCACTGCCCAAGCCCAAAAACATTTTTTTTTAAAAGCGAAAAATATTTTTTTTCGAGGAAGCCATCACTTCTATTTACTTCTTGCCCACGAACAGGCATCATTTTCATCATTGGGTAACTTCAGTCTGGGTTGCCTTAGGACTCGGTGTCTATAGCTGCCCCTAATTTTGGGAAACGTAGTGCCTAGGTGCCTAAGTGAGCCAAAACTCAAAGAAAGAAAGAAGAGACACGTACTTGAGGCAGCTGTCTTCTTGAACTGGGTGATGCTGTTGTTGCGGTGGTTGTCGCCATGTTGTCAGCGTGTTATGTTTTGTTGATGCGGTAGTGCTGTGATCATGCAAACCCTCCGTGAAGCGGTAGTGCTGTCATCGTGCAAACCTTTCTGAAGTGGCAGTGTCGTGGTCGTGGTAACCTTCCGTAGAATGGTAGTGCCGCCATCGTGCTAACCCTTCTGAGATGTGAAGCGGTAGTGCCGTGATCGTGCTAACCCTCAGTGGAGTGGTAGTGTCGTTATCGTGCTAACCCTTTCTGAAGTGGTGCTGCCTATGAGCCCTTTGGTTGATTGTCCCCTGGGAGGTCTTTGGTTAATTTGCCCCCTAATAGGTCTTTGGTTGATTGCCCCCTGAGAGGTCTTTGGTTGAGTGCCCCCTGAGAGGTCTTGGGGTTATTTTCCCCCTAAGCGGTCTTGGGTTGACTGCCCACTGAGAGGTCTTTGGTTGACTTGCCCCCTAAGAGGTCTTTGGTTGACTTGCCCCCTGAGAGGTCTTGGGTTGATTTGCCCCCTGAGAGGTCTTGGGTTGACTGCCCACTGAGAGGTCTTTGGTTGACTTGGCCCCTGAGAGGTCTTGGGTTGATTTGCCCCCTGAGAGGTCTTGGGCTGATTTTGCCCCCCGAGAGGTCTTGGGTTGACTCCCCCCTGAGAGGTCTTTGGTTGATTTGCCCCCTGAGAGGTCTTGGGTTAAACTGTTTGGATTGATGTCATCACTCGCCTTTTGTCGATGTCTGCATTGAATCTTTCTTACTGCAAAATCGAAAAACCGAATATGCAGGAAAAAAAAGGTGAGCATGCAAGAAATGCATGAGTCATGCGGGAACGCAGGATAAGAATTCATCTGAGTGGATTTGGATACGACAGCCGGTTTGGTCACAAATTGCAGTAGGATTGGTGCCCTTTAGAATTGCTTTTGAATTTCATGCCTTTGGGGATTACGAGGTTCTCGTCTGGTACCTGTAGTCATTCTTTTAAGGTAGTGCGTCCCTTGTGAATTTTCACACTAGCTTTTCTTAGCGGGAAATGCGTTCTTTCGGATTTTCACATAACCCTGTGCCTTATTTTTTGCCTGGAATAGACCCAATACAATCCAGTGACTTTTATTCATTTCATTTTTTTATAGTCACAGTTTTTATCTCTAACGGCCATTTTTTTTTTAGGATAAGTTGACTGAAGTGCACGAGTGGATAGAGCACCGGAGGAAAGATAGTACCAATGCGCTGATTCTACGCCGGACCCAGACAACTTTGAATATGCAAGATGAACTGCTCTGGTCACATCAGTAACATTGCATAGATGCATATATTTCAATTTGATTTCATAACACATGATCATTATTTAGCATTAACTCGAAAAAATACAAGAACTCATCTAATCTCGGGATGGATCTTGAAAGCATCAAACTCCTGTTATCAATTACCCCTCTCGGGTTTTCATGATTGAATATTTTCTTTCAGCCATTAATTTTTTCCTTTGAACACAGATTCTAGATGCAACGTTGGGGACGAGACTTAACTCGAATGCATGAATGCACTAGTGGCTCGCCGTTTGAAGCTCAAGAAATACCATATGCCTCTTCTTACGTACCAAACCTTATTAGAAGGTCATCTCCGCTAATTGGATAAGACTAAACCCTAAATCAAGAGGTCTTACTTTGGTTGCAATGTTAGGCTTAGGTAGATGGCTATCAAAGAAGGATCAGGTCGCTAGAGAAAAATAGCCGCAATATTTACTCAACTGATTAGTGAACCGTTCTCAGCTCAGTTGCATATACAAAAGTATTCTTGAATTTGGGCTCGGTAACATTTTAGCTCATCAAGATCAGAATAACAATTAAAAGAAGGTATTTGTTGAAACTTGTCAAGCGGTTACTATCTTGAGCTCTATTTTTATTTTATCATCATTATTTTTTGCTTCGTTTTTTTTTTCTTTTTTTTCTCTTTTTTGTTTCAAGCTCAAGTCTTTTGCGCATGGCTAAAACCCTCTTCCCGAACCATAAACTTATCCTTATCAAGGCAATTTTTTGATAAACCAAAGAATTGTCAATGATGTACATCCGTTCTTACTAGAGCGGCCATTTTTCTAAGGGGAGGTAAAAATTATTTTTGGCAAAGGGTAGTTTCAACATGTGTAACAACAAAATTAGTACGCATTTAGCATACCAGCATAAAGGCTCTATGGGCTAGCAAGCGATTGCGAAATAAATGTAGGAAATGGTCATTTAGAGAGCTATACAAAGAATGGCTACCTAAATCATTTTCTAGGTTCCATCTTATCCAGGGATCGCTTTGATGGGTAATCAGAAAGGTTCTAGTGCTCTTAGTGAGTTTCCATCCAACCACCTAATTGCAACTAGTTTTTCTTTCTTTTATTTATTTTCTTTTTGAATTTCCCTCTCTATAGGAGTTATACCAGATGCTACCAAGATTTTCTTTGGGTCTTCCAAAGTTCCGAGATTAAATACAGTAGTATTAATTGAATTAATGTCAAAAAATGAATGCATCGTGATCATGAGAAATGAAATCATCAGAAACATTATACAAATAAGCAAAATTGGTCATCATATTAAAATAACCAAGATTATTATAAGAAGTTCTTGAAATAAAATCAACAAAGCATCTAAAACATAGTCTTTTGCATAGGTGCTATAGTCAATGGTTCTGTAGACACCGGGTCCCGAGTAGCAAAGATCAGGATTACCCAATGATGAAATTAAGTGTGCCGATCTATAGGCAAAAAGAATGAAGTTGGAAGTGACGATTTCCTTGTCGATTTGTTGTTTTAAAATTAAATAAAAATGTATTTCAAAAATATTTTTAAAGTATTTTAAAATTTATTTTGTGAGGAAAAAAGTGAGTTTTTAAATTATTATATTTTATAGGAATTTAGAAAAAAAAAATTCCGCGCGAGGGACGGGCTTCCCGTCGCTCACCTACGCACGGGAAGGCCGTCGGTCGTGCCTACACACGGGTATGCCGTCGGTCGCCCCTGTTCGTTCGTTTTGCCTATTTTGGCCTTTTTGGCCATAAATTCTTCATTTTAAATGCTTTTTAACTTATTTTTTTTTGCAAAATTTAATTCTAAAATCCTTCTATCTTCCAACTCTCCAAATTCAGTTGTTTTTTTTATGGGAATTAAATTAATTTAATTTCTTTAATTAAAAAATCTGAATTTTGGGGGAAATAAAAAGGATTTTGGAGAGAGAATTAGGGGATTTTCTTTAGAAAACTTTTTTTCTTCTTCTCTCTTCTCTCAACCAAATTCTCTCAATTTCTAAAGGAATTTCCAGCAATTCTTGAGACAAAAAATAACAATTTTTGTTCTTGAGAATTTTTCTTATTTTCAATTGACAACTTTTTACTTTAAGACAAATAAACTAATTGTTTGTTCTTAAGTAAAAGTTATCTTTCAATATTTTATTTTTTCTTCTAATCATATTTTTTCAAATCAAGTCAAGGAATTGGATCATCCACCTTCATTTCTTCGAGATCAATTTTGAGGGTAGACATTCTTGGCTCAATTTCTTAGTTTGATTTTTAATTTCATTTTTTATTTAATTAATTAACATGTAAATTCTTTTAGTTCTATCATTTTATTCTTCTTTTTATTCGTTTGCTTTTATTCAATTGATTATCATGTAAATTCTTTTAGATCTATTATTTAATTGTTCATATTTTTACTTCTTATTTCTTTTTTTTTTATTTAATTGTTCATATTATTATTTTTTTTCTTATTTCTCATTTAATTGTTCATGTTCATATTATTGTCATCATTTTTTAGTTCATATATATTATTAGTATCATCATTTAGCATGTTTTATCATAATTGGCTTATTTTATTTTCATGTTATTCTTCTATTTTTAATTGGATTGTTCATCTTCTTTGATTATTATTATTATTATTATTATTATTATTATTATTATTATTATTATTATTATTATTATTATTATTATTATTATTATTATTATTATTATGTTATTTGATTGTTCATATTCTTTGGTATTATTATGTTATTATTATTATTGTAGTTATTACTATCATTAGTATTATTATTATTATTATTATCATTATTCTTGTTTATTTTTATTATTACCATCATTATTTTAATTCTATGCATGTTGAATTTTACATGTTTTATATTTTTTATGCATGAGTGGATGTTATTGTTATTATTTCATGTTTTTATGCATGTCAAATTCTATTATCATTATTTTATGTTTTTTTATGCATGTTAAATCTTATAATTATTATTTTATGTTTTTTATGCATGTTGAATTTTATTATTATTATGTTATTTTTTATGCATGTTAAATTGTTAAATTGTTAAATTGCATATTTTTTATTATGTCATTTTAATTGGTTTGTCATACATGATGCCTTTTTATTTACTTTATTTTTATAGTATGTTTAACTCATTTTTATTACTAATATGACTTTTATTTGTTTCTTTTATTTCAATACTTATTTTTATGTGTGAGTTTTTGTCAAGTGGAAGCCCATGGAGATTTGAAGTTCCACTTGGGAGTTGTTTATATTTTTGTTGCTTTTTATTATTTTGGTTTAATTGATTATTATGTAATTTGTAATAATAAATTTATTTTCATGCACGTTAATTAAAAATCACAAAAATATTTCTATTAAACTAAATTAGATTCTATTTAATAAAAATGGGACCAATGTCCTAGATTTTTCATCCAAAATAAATTGTCACTTTAAAATTATTTTCTTTAATTATGCATGAGAGGACCAATGTCCTTATTTTTAATAAATAACCCGATTTATGCATGAGTTGTATTTTATTTACAAATGGGGGTTGTATTCCGCGCCTAGTTTTATTGTAATTTATTTTGCTTTCATTTATTTTATTTACCGCTTTATTTATATGTTTGATATGCGTTTAATTAAATTGCATTAAAAATTGAATGAGAAATGGGATGAAATACTAAATTCAAAACTTGATTATAAACTTAGCCAAGGTATGAATAAATGGGGAGTCCCGAACTTTCTCTGGTCTTTGGGCTCAATGATTACAATCCTAGGCTCCAGGGCGTAGAGGCTGAGATCTCCAAAATCTCTCTGGTTAGCCCAAGATGGATATGTATGCGCCGTCTTAGGCTCATTGAGGCTAGACGACCCTTCCCAATGTTCTATTGGGTGGCGACTCCAAGAAACCTCTTTGTTGCCCAAAATAGACGCAGCTTGTAAATACCTTACAAGTTTTTATGAACCTCTCCCGATCGCGCTAAGGCGGGCTTTTGGGAGGCATCGAGGTTCGGCATGCGTCACAGTGGCGACTCCACTGGGGACATTAGAGACTTTCTTTCGAAAGTACCTTGGCTAAAATTTATAATTGAGTTTTACTTTAAAATTTCATCCCTTTTCGAAATTGCATTGCATCCATGCTAGAGCCTTAGATTATGCTAGTTTGGTCCCTATTTTAAACCCCGGTGCGTTCCTAAAGCACGACCCTATTTTTACTCAATTTAGGGAAGTGTTAAGGATAATCACCAGCCCAAGCCTCGTACCATTAAGGTATATCAAATGGTGACCCAATCGATCGTTATGCTCGTGATGAGCTAGGCCCGTTGGCAGGGACCATGCTTGGGTAGCTCTAAAGTATCAATACCTTTGACCAAAGCTTATGTAAATGGCAATAGATACTTCCATTAGGTGTAATGTACCATAATACCGTGCTTGCTATGTGGGCCATCATATATTGAACAAAATTGCTTAAATTAAATGGTCTCCATCAAAGGCTTTCATGCCCCGGTGGGCCCATCTTGATTTAATTGAGGTGTTTAAATACATAATGGCCAAACACTCATACGTTTGTACATTAAATAGGAGAAGTTATGCTGCCGGTTTTCCACCACGCACCATACGCGTCCGATGGGTTCCCTGTTAACCCTTGGATAAAGCCCACCTAGGAAAGAGACTATGCTACCTCATGTGTGGGAGAGATAAGGTTGGAAGGATCTATCTGCTTATATGTGTTTGTCTATGCTGCATCAGCACGACCATGCATTGCATTTCAATCATGCATCATCCTAACGAGATGTATTTATTTCAGCCATCATAGATTCACCCGGGTGGTTTAGGGGACCCGACGGTCGATTGAGAAGGATTCCACTCTTGGAGTTACAATAGCTAGTGATATATCAGAGCTCAGATTCTCTTTCAGAGGGTAGTGAGACTTTTTCTTCAGAATCATCAGCTGATACAAGTATGTCTAATCCAGCCAGTGGGTCTGATGCAAACTTGGCATTGATCGCCGAAGAAGTGGGAAGAAGAATGGAGGAGTTTGAGGCCAGAATGATGGCCATGATGGGCAATCTTGCAACAACCTTAGGTCCACTTGCAGGGCAACAAGCTGCTGCTCCTATAAGGGGACAAGATGAACAAGGGGCTGTGAGAGAGGACCCCCTTGCTGTAGCTGACCCACATGTGGTTGAGCAAAGAGCACCAGCACTTGTAGAGCATAGAGAAGGACCTAGGTCAAAGGTTGACTTATGGGAAGAGGAGCAAGAGGAACAAATGGTAGCAAAGGGAAAGTCACCCAAGCTGGAGGAAGCAATGTGGAGGAAGATGGAGGAGAAATTTGAGGCTATGACCAGGATGATGACGATTGGAAGGGGAATGAATCCCGAGGATCGAGAGCTCGATGGTGATGATCTGATCCCCCAGAACTTTAAGATGCCTGATATCCCAAAATTTGATGGCACTTCTGACCCTACTGCACACATCAAGCAGTATTCACTGGTCATGAAAGGGACAACTTTAACGAGAAAGCAGAAGATAGAGTACTTTTGCTTGAGTCTCACAGGAGCCGCCGTCAATTGGTATCATGGGTTGGACAGAAGGTCCAAAGAAGACTGGGATTTGTTGACTGTGGAGTTCCTAAAGCAATATGATTGAAGTACTCGGATGGAGGTCACACTTAAGGATCTAGAGCTACTACAGCAGAAGGCTGGGGAGTCTTTCCATGAGTATCTTACTCGGTGGAGAAACCGGGTTATGGAAATGAAGCGCAAGCCTGATACTTCTGATCAGATCCGATTATTCATTTGGAATGCCAGCCCATATCTGAGAGATGGACTTAAAATGAAAGGGCTGAAAGATTGGGAGTCCTTGAAGGATAGTGCTATAGAGGCAGAAGGAGAATATATGGCCAGAAGGGCAAGCAGTGAGGCTTATGCCAAGAAGGGCTACAGTAGTCAAGGTGCAACCAAGTTAGCTAGTTCCAGCAGTGGTAATAGAAATGGAAAGACAGCTGAGGTGTCGGCAACAGGGATGAATCAGAGGTACTTCTCGAATTTGGGTAGGCCTTTGTCATGGGTACTGAAGAGATTGATGAAGGAGGGGAAGCTACAACCCCTACCACCTAGGCCAGCTAGGACCCAAGGGGAGCCAGGGCATAAAGAGCACGAATACTGTGCCTTTCACCAGCATATCGGCCATCTGACAGACAATTGCTATAGGCTGAGGCACCAGATATAGGATCTGATCGATAGTAAGCAGATCACCGATCCTGAAAAGAGAGAAAGCAAGAAGAAGGCTAATTTCAATGTTGTGCCACCACCTGTCTTTATGGTTGGGTCTAGCCTACCAGAATAGTATGTGATGCAGGATTTATATGGAAACCAGTACATCGCTATCACTCGCCCTAAGGCAAGTGAAAAAGGGATTCCTGTGGCGACAATAGACTGTTGGTCCACTAGTGAGAGTGGAGATGAAGAAGATGAAGAGAAAGATGGAGAATTCGCGGATCCATGGGATTCGGAAGAGGAGGAAAGAGTTGAGGCTGTAACAAGAAGTGGGAGAGTGGTCCCAGAAGTTGGGAAGCCACATGACCCAGCGCAATCACCTGCAGAAAAGGTGCCGGAAGAAAGTGCCATAGTGAAGCAGCTGAAAAAGACCACGGCTCAGATATCAATTTGGGACCTTTTGAGACAGTCCCCCTCCCACTGACAAAAGTTGGTTGAGGCATTAAGTGAGTCCACTATAGCCACTACAATTTCTCCATCTGAGCTGCTAGACCTTGTAAAAGGGGGATCCGGAGAGAAACTGGTGTTTTCTGATGCAGACTTATCGGTAGAGGGCCGCAATCACAATCGGCCGCTGTACATCAAGGCTCAAATTAATGGCAAACACACTGCTTATGTTATGATTGATGATGGGTCATCCATAAATGTTTGCCCTCTAGTTGCACTTCAGGCTTTTGGGCTAAATGAAAGCATGTTGAGCAAGTCTGATTTAACCATCACAGCCTATAACAATTCTCGAAGACAAGCATCGGGAACTTTCAGAGCTCTGGTCAGGACTGGGCCTATCGAGACAGAAACAGAATTTGTGGTCTTGCCTATCCCGGTGAATTTCTCAGCTCTGCTTGGAAGGCCATGGTTCCGTAAATTGGGAGGAGTGCCCTCTACCCTACACCAGATGATTAAGATACCTCATGAAGGAGAGGTGGTGACTATTAAAGCAGCTAGAGAAAACCAAGTGTCTGCCTTGGGGATCTCTAATCAGCCATTCAGTGGTTTTCAAATATCGATGATAGGAGAGGAGCAGGGCTTGGCAGATAGTCCTCAAGTGGTGAATATGATGAAGAAGATGCACTTTCTCCCAGGGGCTGGTCTGGGTAAAAACTCACAAGGGCTGCAGGATGCTATCACCACACAAGGCCAGAAAGATCGGAAGGGTCTGGGCTACAAAGGAGAGCATGGTAAGAAGAAAGTGGCGAAGAAGATTCCCCACATTTTAGAGAGTTTTGTTCCCTCATCTTCGATCTGTGCTTACACGGGAGAGGAGGAGCCTCTATGGGTAGATGGAAAGATCGTTCCGGGGTTTGAAATCTTTAATAACGTCTTCAACTAGGATGTTGGAGTTATCAAGTCTGCAGAGAACTTCTGGGATGAGGAGATCATGACTCAGTGCAGTGTTTGTGACAGGGATGAGCCTGAGGAGATTGTTACTGATAAGCTATTAGCCGCCAGACTTAAGGAAAAGGAAAAGATGGTAGGGCCGGAGCTAGAGATTGAAGATTTGAAGATTTTATCGGAGGTAGTTGAAAAGCCTCCACAAAGCCAAGAAGTCAAAGCCCAGTCCGCTGCAACGACATCATCGACAGGGGATGAAGACAATAGTTATTTAGATACTAATTTTATGCCGGAACTTTTTAATGGCAATGTTAATGTTTCTGATTACATCAATGAGATGAATAACTTTGCTTACTTGTGTGATGTTTCTGATGATTTCATTCCTCATGATCATAAACATGATGCATTCATTTTTGACATTAACTCAACTAGCACGACTGCATTTAATCTCGAAACTTTGGAGAATCCAAAGAAAATTTTGATAGCATCAGATATAACTCCTGAGAAGAGGCTAAAATTTGAGAGAATATTGAAAAAATATGAAAAAGTATTTGCCTGGACCTACGAGGACATGCCGGGGATTGATCGAGATGTGGCCGAACATGCCATTCCAACTTACCCAGAAAGTAAACCGGTTAAGCAAAAGCTCAGAAGACTTAGGCCGGAATGGGCTCAGAAGGTGAAAGAGGAGATCCATAAGCAGATTGAGGCTAAGTTTCTACTGGAGGTTAAATACCCGACGTGGCTGGCTAATGTAGTTCCCGTGGCTAAAAAGGATGGAAAGGTTCGAGTATGCGTGGACTATCGGGACCTAAATAAAGCCTGCCCGAAAGATGATTTTCCTCTGCCTCATATTGATGTGCTGGTAGATAGTGCAGCTGCTTGTATGATGTACAGCTTCATGGACGGGTACGCAGGGTACAATCAAATCCTTAACAAGATAGTGGATCGGATCAAGACAGCCTTCATCACCGAATGGGGTACATTTGCTTACCGGGTTATGCCTTTCGGATTAAAGAATGCAGGAGCAACCTATCAGAGAATGGCCACCAGAGTCCTTAATGACTTGATCCACAAAGAAGTGGAGGTGTATGTCGATGACATGATGATCAAGTCAGCTACCAGAGAAGGTCACTTCGAGGCCTTGGAAATTTTTTTTCAAAGGATTAATAAGTATGATCTATGCCTCAATCCCAAGAAGAGCATTTTTGGAGTTACCTCGGGTAAGCTGTTAGGCCATGTGGTAAGCCAGAGGGGAATTGAAGTAGATCCCGACAAGGTCAGGGCCATCAGAGAGATGCCAGTGCCTCAAAAAGAGAAAGA
Organism: Excoecaria cochinchinensis; assembly: GCA_947683425.1. Classification (NCBI taxonomy): domain Eukaryota; kingdom Viridiplantae; phylum Streptophyta; class Magnoliopsida; order Malpighiales; family Euphorbiaceae; genus Excoecaria; species Excoecaria cochinchinensis. Next base: position 23,632,537 of record CANTUQ010000055.1, on the reverse strand, counting down.
GGTTAGAAGTTTCCTGGGAAAGCTTCAGTACATCAGCCGGTTTATTGCCAAGCTGGCTTTGGTATGTGAACCCATCTTCAAGCTTCTTAGGAAGAATCAGCCGGTGGTGTGGAATAATGATTGTCAATTGGCTTTTGATACTATTAAGGATTATCTCCTGAATCCTCCAGTTTTAAGACCACCACGGCATGCCAAGCCACTAATCTTGTATCTGGCTATAGAAGACAATTCAGTGGGTGCCATGATGGCCCAGGAGGATGATTTTGGGGTAGAATTTGCTGTCTACTATCTTAGCAAGAAGTTCCTGACATATGAAGCCAAATATGTGGAAGTGGAAAAGATTTGTTTAGCAGTTATTTGGGCTTCTAAGAAGTTGCGGCACTACTTTCATTCCTTCAGTGTACAAGCGGTTGCTAAGCATAACCCGCTTAGGTACCTTCAGGAAGCGCCCTCTCTGCTGGGAAAGATGGGAAGATGGTTGTGACGCGCACCGGATCCCGATGCGCCGCCCTTTTTCGGACCGCCCGCACGTGGGCCATCGGGGCATTTGCGGGTCCGTTGGCATCTTGCAAATGAATTGCAAGTGCGTCTATGTTGGGCAACAAGGAGGTTTCATGGAGTCGCCACCCAATAGAACATTGGGAAAGTTACTCTCACCTCGGAGAGCCTAAGACTATGCTTGGTATCCATTTTGGGCCAGCCAAAGGGGTCATGGAAGGTGAACTTCTCACCCTAAAGAGCCTAGGATTAGCGCTAAAGCCTCGTGACCCAAGAAGTATTTTAGAGGATAACCTCTAACCTCTCGAGCCCAAAGACCAGAGCTGGGTCCGGGATTTCTCATCTATTTCTACCTCAATTATTTTATGATCAAATTTTAAAATCATTAATTCGCTCTCTCTCCACACTATGCAGTTGATTAAAGGCACATTTATTCACATCTTGAAAGCCATAAATGATCAGATAAAAAATGAAAGCAAGGAATTACAATAATACAAGGAGCGGAATACAACTCCCTTCCGTAAATGTGCGGATCATACATAAATCGGGGCATTTGCTAATTTTGAGGACTTTGGTCCTCGCATGCATCGTTATTAAAATTTGGGATTTTTATTCGTAGTGATCTTTATTGGATAAAAATAGGGCGTTGGACCCCCCTTTTTGCAATTTATACAAATCTCATTTTTATTTGAGTACAAATCATTGGATCATCTTTATATATTAACGAGGTAGGAAAAGAGTATATCCATATACATGAAATAATCAATGAATAACAAATAAAGAAAGTACTTAAGAGAATTAGGAAAACTAAACCGGATGAAGTCCTCCAAATATGGTAGTCAGCTGCTCAAGCTCGAGATTATCCAAGAGAATCATATACACTCATAGAAAGTTAAGAGATGTTAATATACATAAAATTAACATATAAGAAGTCAAAGGGACTTAAAAAAAAACGATTAAAAATGGAGACAGAACCTACCGACGGCCTTCCTTGGTTGACCGACGGGTGTCGGTTAAGGTAAGCGAGATGCCCGTTTGTCACTCAAGGAGGGGCGTCTGTAGGTGGGTGACCGACGGGCATCGGTGATAAAGGTGACCCGTCGGTCACCACTGTCTCCGAAAAACAGAATGGAGAAAAACCTTTTTAAAGTCAAAAAAATGGTTTTATCCCAAAAGGGAGATAAGAGAGTCAAGATAAAAGAAAATAAGGACAGATGTTTAAAAATTCTACACAATAGGAAATAAATATGAGATGAAATGGATAAAGAATCCGGTATATTTACCCTCAGATAATCGCTTTGGGTGAGATTTTTGTGTTGATTAGAGCCCCGCGCGTTCCACGAGAAGCAAAAGATGAAGGACCGAAGAAAGAAAATGAACTATTTCTTCTTCAACCCCTCAAAGATCGGTTTTGGAGTCAAAATCTAAAGAAAACTAATTAGTTTTAGTTCCTTTTGATTGATTTGATCTTTGATTCAATAGATTCCCTCAGAAAGTGTGTTTTGTTGGAAGAGAGAGAAAATTTGCTTGAAATTGGGTAGAGTTTCCTCCTTTGAAAATTTTTCCAACCCTTTTCAAATGAAAATCCGGAGCATTTATAGCCAGACACGACCGACGGGCATTTGTGTATAGAGGCGGGCATCGGAAGAATCCTTATGACACAAGGATTCGTCTGACAGCCCTGCCATATCCACTGACGGGCGTCGGAGCGGTTGCGTGCTCCGGGAAACCAGGCGGCGTTCTGACAGGGGCGGTGACTTTCCGACGGGCGTCGAAAAATACCACAAGCCGTCGGTGACTCGGAACGACGGGCTGACTTCACAGACGGGCTGGCCGTCTGTGGAGGGCAAAAATTCCTTTCGACTAAAAAAAAACCTCTGTTTTTCTCTCCCTCTGCCCAGGAATGGTAAAAAGTCTCATTTCTCATGGAACGCGGGACTAAAACCTCCAAATCCATCCCTTTTATGCAGGCTCAGACACTGATTTCATCATAGGGTAACCTCTGATCCGGACCGCTCCGGGACACGGTGCTTACAGTTGCCCCTAGTTTTGGGGAAACTAGTGCACAAGCGCCTAGATAAGCTAAAACTCAGAGAAAGGTCAGAAAGGAAGCGTACCTGCGACGGCTTTTCACCCTCCGTGCCTTTTGCCGGGTGGAGCTCGTCTCGATCTGCTCGGCGATGCGAAGATACTTCCATCTGTCTTATCTCGACCTTTAGGTATTCGGTGAGATGAAGCATGCTCTGGCTACAACCTCGATCTAGTGAAGTTTGGTATGCTCTGACCGCGACTTCGATCTGGTGAGATGCAGCAAGCTTTGGCCACAGCCTCGATCTGGTGAGATGTAGCATGGTCTGGCTACAACCTCGATTTGAAGTGCGATATGCTCTGACCGCAGCTTCGATCTGGTGAGATACAGCATGCTTTGGCTACAACCTCGATCTGGTGAGATGCAGCATGCTTTGGCTACAGTCTCGATTTGGTGAAGTGCGGTATGCTTTGACTACAGCCTCGATCTGGTGAGATGTAGCATGCTTTGGCTACAACCTCGGTTTGGTGAGATGTAGCATGCTTTGGCTACAACCTCGGTTTTGAAGTGTGGAACCTCCGCTGGGTTCCTTGTTCCAAAAGAGATCTTTTTAATCGATGTCTATGTTCAGATCGGTATTTCTCTGTACCTATGTGATAAAAGATTTTGTTAGTTCACATTTGAGTGGTCATCTTTTAACCTGTCTATTGATGGCGTGATCTAGCTTTATTTGCTATGCCGTGTTTCGTTTTTTTTTCTGAGCTGTCATTGATCAGTTTTTTTTTTTTTTTTTTTGCTATTTTGTCATTTTCAATAACATATAAGTAAATATGAGGACATACACCTTCTGTGATGTGATAAGGCAATCGCATGATCATGCAGAAATGAAATAAAAGTTTCACTAGAAATGTCATTTTTGTACAGTGCATATACAAAATGAAAATGTACAAAAGATACAAAAATAACTCCCTGAAGATCAGAGAGGTGTGTAGTCTGAGGGCTCATCGGGATCCTCATGTAACACCCCTTACCCTACGTAGTAAACCATACCGTGAACCGGTGGTCCATGATGACGGTCAAGGGCATTACCAAAATAAACACGCAAAACTTATAAACCTTTAAGCTAAAATATGAGTTATAAAATTTCTTTCGTTTTCAATAACACATTATGGTTAACTTTAAATTCATTACACAATCACACCAACAAGTATAACTTTTCCAAAATTTACTACAGATAGATCATTTACATAACTAAATTCACTTATACAAACTTATTATTTATAACTACCAATCTTGTATACATTTCGAAGACTATACAAATCCTATCTGTAGACACCGGGTCCCGAGGCGGTCCAAGATCAGAATTACCCGATGATGAAACAAAAGACCGACTTTCGGCAAGAAAAGTGAGAATCGACCGTTCCCTTGTCAAGATTGTGTTTTTTTTTTTCGAAAAATCATTTTGAAATATATATTTTAGGGATTAAAATTTAAAATGGGAAAAAATATTAATATTGTGTCAAAATTAAAAAAAAATAATAATAAAAAAAAAAAATTATCGCGAGTGCCACTGCGGCAGCGCAGGGCCGCCTGCGCGGCAGGCCGCCCCAGCGCGCAGGGGCGCCTGCGAGGCAGGCCGCCCCAGCGCGCAGGGGCGCCTGCGAGGCAGGCCGCCCCAGCGCGCAGGGGTGCCTGCGCGCAGGGGCGGGCGCCTCGCGCGACCCCCCTGCGCGCGAGGCGGGGCGCCTCGCGCGACCCCCCCTGCGCGCAGGGGCGGGCGCCTCGCGCGACCCCCCTGCGCGCGAGGCGGGGAGCTCCGCGCGACCCCCCCTGCGCGCAGGGGCGGGCGCCTCACGCGACCCCCCTGCGCGCGAGGCGGGGGGCCTCGCGCGAGGCAGGCTGCCTCGCGCGCTACCCCTGCGCGCGAGGCCTGCTGCCTCGCGCGCCCCCCCTGCGCGCGAGGCAGGGGCCTCGCGCGACCTGCCTGCGCGAGGCAGGCTGCGCGCAGCAGCCTGCCGCGCGCAGTGCCAGGGCACCACGCGCAGGCTGCCGCGCGCCCTTGGCTCCTCCGCGCGACCTGTTTCGCCTGTCCGTTTTTTTCGCTGTTTTCAGTCTGATTTTCTGATTTTTTTCAGTTTTTCATTGTTTCACCATTTTATGTTATTTTAGATTAACTAAAAAGGAAAGTTTTTTTGTCCCTTGCCATTTTTGGCCAAGACAGGATTAAATGGGGATTTTCCCTCATTTTTGGAGGAGGGCAGATTGAATGCAATTTTTTCTGAGCTTTTCCTCTCTATCTTTTTCCACTCTCCAGGAAGCTCTTCTTGCTTCTTAAAAACTCTTCAAAAAATCTTCAAGTTCTCTTTTAAAAATCTTAGTTTTGCCATTACAAAATATTTAATCTTGGGTTGATTTGAGCATGAAAAATTAATTTTCTTTGTTCTTTCATCCCACAAAAAATATTTTTCTCAAGATAATTTGTTTAGAACACAGATTTTATATTTATTTCAAATATTATTATCATCAAAAAAAAAAATCCGACAAGGAAATCGATCGAGACATCCTATTTCCAATCTCAAAAATTCAGAGGGTAAACATTCTTGGACTTGTTCCCATTTATTTATTTGATTTTTTATTTGTTCACATTTTTCTTTATTTTATATAATTTCTATTCTATTATCATTTTTATTCTATTTAATAAACATGTTTTATATGTCGTATTAATTTGTTAAATTTATTATTATTTCATCATTATCATTATTTGTTAAATCCTATTTTATGTTAATGCATGTTCCACTGTCACTATATTCCTTCATTTTTGCATTGCATTTCATATATTTTGGGCCAATCTATAGTACTTTCTTTGTCTTTTTGCTTTGCCTTCCACGGATTTACATACTTTTTCTTCACTTCATTTATTTTACTTTTGTTTAGTTTTCTTCATTTATAGATATTTTATTCTCTTTTGTTTTATTCTTTTATTTTCTTTTATTAATTTATTGTTTTTTATTTAGTTTAACTATTATTATCATTTAATTAATTAATTGGTTAGCATTATTATCATTATTATTATTATTTAATATTTCGTATTATTTTTATTATTAGTGTTATGGCTATCATTGTTGTTATTAATATATTTTGCCTTTTTTGACTAATCCATTTTGAATATTTACTAATACTTTTTTGATATTATTTCTCTGTCTGAAATTTAACTTGAGTCGGGTTATGTGAGTGTCCCCGCGGCTCCCCGGATGGGTCGCAACTTGCGGAGAATCACATCGGTTTGGTGAGATCCCTCCAACTCCCTTTTTATGTGTTATGTGCTTATTTGTAAATATTAATTTTATTTGTGCACGCGTGCGATAAAAAATCACAAAAATACTTTTACTACTAAATCGGGATTTTTACTTATAAATCGGGACCAAGGTCCCTTGTTTTAGCCCAACAATAAAATTGTCACAATTAAAACGAAGAGTCAAATCTTCTTCAAAATGGGATCACTCATCCCGATTTTTATTCAAAACAATTAAAATGACTTTTCGAACCTTTTTAAATTAAACACGAAGGAACCAATGTTCCTATAATTCGAACAAGTGCGAGGGAGCCAATGCTCCCTAAATAACGTCCCGATTTATAAATGTCCTTTCATTTCATTTTTGGGTGAGTGTTTAAAGTTATTTTCTTTCATTTTGGGCCCTTGTAATTAATTTTGGGGCAACTTTATTTATTTTTGGGGTTGTATTCCGCCCCCATTTGTATTCTTAATTTCCTTTTATTGGGGGTTGTATTCCGCCCCTATTTCTCTTGTAATTGAGTGCTTGGGTGTTTACCGCTTTCTTTATTTACTTTGCTTATCGCTTTTATTTATTTTCTTTACGTGCTTTCAATGCGCTATCTAATTTAAATGCATCAATCGCGTGAGATGAGAGATATAATCTCAAGAAGTTAAAAATCCATTTATAATTAACCAAAGCATGAATAAGAGGGAAGTTCCGGACACCATAACTCTGGTTTAGACCGTTAGAGGTGAGAAACCTTTTCCTAATTTCTTGCAAATTGGGTGGCGACTCCAAATACCTCAAAAGGTGCCTTTAGGCGTCAATAGGTTAGGTTATTCTCCCCAATGTTCTATTGGGAGGGATACACCGATGATGCCTCATGGCGCCCATGATCAAGAGACGCGAACCTTTCATACCTCGAAACCTAAAGCGGATTCAAAGTGAGGGCCCTTGCTGGGTTAATCGGGTTCGGCGCGCGTCACACTATCCTAAAATCCTTTCATAGTCTTGCACTGGCCTGGACTGCTGCGGAAGGACTCTCGAACGATCCGATCAATGGTACCTACACGGATTAAAAGAAAATCCGTGCTAAGCATAAAGCTTAGTGGGAAACATACAAATATAGACGACCACTAAGAAGAGCCGTTAGATAAGTTCAAAGAAAAACATAATATAGAAATTATAATCGTATGTATCATAACAAGTTAGATATTTTCTAGTAGGTCATCAAAATAACTACTCACTTCGTGTATCAATGTTAACAAATCACTTATGTAATAATACACTTTTTCGCATCATATACATGTCATTTCGTTCACTTATTTACATTCATTACGGTTCCCAAAATTCATTTCATACAATTTACTTACACAGGTCTTACCATATAACTTTCTAATCAATGGAGTATTAGATCACATATACCAATTTATAAAAAGGTATTATCCTATTCATAAACAAAGATTCATACGGAACCCATAAACCCATGAGTGCTTAAAGCACTAACCCACTTCACACACATAGGTCACATTCTTGTGAACCGCTTAATCCCATACTTGCATACAAGTCATCATATATATTAATCAATTCACATCTTATTATTTGAATCACATACTCTTGTTCATTTATTGCCTGCTGAGTCAAAAGGGGTGGATAACGAGTACTGAATGGTACCTTATGGGTACGAATCGAACACATAATATAATGTACCTTACAGGTACAAGTCGGAAAGCAACATTTCACTGAACAGGATCTTAAACAAGATCCATACACATACACATAATAGGGTTCGCGAGGAACCATTCGAGGACCTGATCGGGGTCCAGAATCGTACACATAGCTGCAGCAACACATAACTCTATTAGGCATGCCTAACTATCCACGACTCGACTAATGCAGGCTAACTCATACTTGTTTCTTTTAATGATGTACATATTATCTTTTCATACTTTTCATAAATACATACACTTATTATAGTCATATAACAATCTTACGCATAATTCATACATAAGCTAAAGCAATGGCTCACAAAAAAATATAACCAACCATAAGCTTTAATTACAATCATAATTTAATTATTTAACGGCTTAACAATTTATTTCAACTATAGCTTACATGGTATATCATATTTTAACTGAAATAATATGTCATATGTAAATTACAGTCAAGGCTCATGTTCAAAAGCTCAAACGACATACATTTATAACATAGGAAGGAGTCGCGCTCGCGACTTTAGTCGCGATTGCGACAGAAAACAAGCATCCCACTCTCGTTATTCTTAATTAAATGAACTTTACATAAAACATTCTTATTCTTATAATGTCTCTAAATATTTTCATATACATTACTCTCCCAATGTCACATATTAAAATTGAGAATTTCAACATAAGTGTCTCATATTATTCAAATTATTTAGAATCATTCATTATTTAGACAGGTATATAAGTACCGTTTGAGATACGCAAGTTTCATTTCATTTTCGGTTTATGACGCACCCAAAACAATCATTTATTTCAAACTTAATGTCATATACCAATTTTAAATCATAAATAAGCCTACACGAGACTTAAATCATTAATAGCTCAATAATGTTTATAAATTTTCTCATACATGCCACATATAATTCTAACAAGCACCAAGACATTAACCGAATTCAGCTGATACATTATCTTTTATGTCCGAATAAATTTCTATGCTTTGGTTCGGACTTGGAAGGACATTCCAAGCTTCCTACGTATCCCAAAGAATTGAGAATCAGAACCCCGTAGTTCTACAAGTTCAAAGTATAGATTGAAGAATTTTGCTTCAAATCTTCTAATATACTATAACTATGTAAATTTTGGACGAATTCAAAAGTATTCAACTCATTAAACCTTTAAATATCTTAATCCAAATTCTTATTCAAAACCCTAGTCATTTGTATTCCTAAGTTGTAACCATTTAATTATGCTTTACAAAACTTTAAACATGTGTCGGATAAGTTTCAAAAAGTTCCGGTGAAGTTCGGGTGCGTTTCGGGAGGAAAAACACCCAAAATATGCAAAACAGGGGAGGGGCACGGTGGCAACCACTTGGTTGTAACCGTGAGGTCTAAAATTAAGCATTCTGCCCTCTTTAGGCATTGGTCACGGTGGTAACCAATTTGGTTGCCACCGTGACATACTAAAAATGGCAAAACAGAAGCACAGAGTCAGGACTGCTTTCCACTTCAAACTTCAACAGCCTAAACGGACCTCTAAAACTCATTTTTAGGCCAAAAATACTTCTTAACAAATGATCCTTAGGATGTTATATTTCATATAGAACAAATTTCAGTTAATTGGGTCATCTAAATCTCCAGATATGAGCAAAACAATATACACTGCTCCCCTGAACCTGGCCAGGGAAGATAGCTCTACTTCATGACCACTTTTGAGCTAGTTAGAGCTAGAATTTGCTCAAGATTATTTCTAAGACATTTGTAGTAATATGTCTTAGCTTTCAAACGGCTCTTTTTTGATACCATTTGGAGTTCCAAAACTCTTGATAGAACCTAATAACCGAAGAAAGGTCAAGTGTTTCCTAACACAGTTTTCATCAAATCCTACTCACATGCACAATTTTAACAATCTAAAGCCAACACTCACTATCAACATCATAGATTCAACACATATCATTCAAATACAGCTCAAATAATATTATTTATCATCAAAACACATCAAATCAAACTCGTTTCCAAACCTCACTTCCTTTGCTCCTTTTAGTTCAATTAGTTGCACTCCTCTACTCCCATATTCTTTCATGATCACAATCATCCAATTTCCTCATCAAAACCCATTACATGTTAGCATATCTAATAACCATAATTTCTATATAAATTCTGAAACTTACAATTAAAGAAGAAGAAGAAGAGATACAATTACGCAACTTACCTTTTTAACTTGATTTAGGCACTTGAATTAGGGGATTGGCGTGAGGAAGGAGGAGGCTAGGCTCTCTCTCTCTCTCTCTCTCTTTTCCTCACTTGGCCGGCCAAGAAAGGCCTAAAAATGAAGTCAAAATTGCTTAATTATGGCCATAACTTCATCCTAATCCCAAGTGCCACATGTCACCACTTCATTGGTCCAAAGTTGATATTTATGTCAAATATCTCTTTTAATCCCTTTCCTTACTTCCTTTCCCTCAATTGGCATTTCACTTTTCTATTACATACTTTGGCCCACTTAATTAACTAATTCAATCAATTTAATCCTTAATTACAAAATGACCGAAATACCGCTACCTTACACAAATAAAACTAGTCACATTCTTTTACTACAATTAATCACTTCCTTCATCCGATTACACATTTTTAATCACCAAAATAATTATTTTCATGTTGTTTAAGACACGACGATATAACTGTCCAACTTACCAAAACCCGCTGAAACTTTTAAATTAATGACGGTTGCGTCCTTTTTAACACTTCCGTCCCTATTTCGATCACATTCGGTTTCCGTTACACCCTAAACTTACCCTAATCCGACTAGGGTATATTCGGGGTGTTACAAATCTACCCTCCTTAAAAGAATTTCGTCCTTGAAATTCACTTATATCCGATTTCTGAATATCAAAATCTTTATTACTACATTCACCCACGTTAACATTATACTTATCATATAATAATTACACTTTGTTTCTTACATACTCCACTTTATTACTTCTTGTCACATTATATGATTTATACAGCTTTTCAATGTTTATTTAAATTTCTTATTGTTCCTTGTTCCAAATGGTTATTATCTCGATACAATAATAACCTGCTTGAGAAATCATCGACATTGCTGTCCAAATAGCAAGTCGTCTCACTAAATTAGTATCAACTGCCATTATCATGATATACCATATTACATAATCATCCCACACTCCAAGTCATTCTTACAAGTATCATTACATATATCCGAAAATCCGTCTTACAGAATAAGCATCTTCAAGGTTTGAGTTACAAATCACTTACATTTTATTACTATCAGATCTCAAATGTCATTCTCAATCCACCCTATCAAATCATATATACGTATAACCTCCTTCATCGAATTCTTCCTTACTCAATTTCAATACAATCATAACATACACATATTCCCAATATTCTGTTCATCATATAACTTTATATAAATACCTTTATTCTATAATTATCATGTCAATCTTTTCACTTAACTCTTTCCTCATAAAACATATCGTCCTTTAAATACAGACTCTCTCACATTCACTAAACTCTTTTCTTGATCAAAATAATTATAACAGTTCCCTCTAGATTACCAGTATCACTAATTACGATTGGCTATCACTTCTGAAACATTACATGGATTTTACAGTATTTACTATTTGACTATCTTGCACAAAAGTTCACAGTTTTATTCACTCTTATAAGCAAGTTCATATCTATAGCCAATAAGTCAATCTAATCAGATATAATTCCATTCCTTTCCAAATATGTAGAAATCCTATCTCAATTTATACCTTAATTCCTTAACAAAGAAGGGTCAAGCCCACCAATTCTATAAGCACAAATCTCTTACTCATACTTATATACATTCGGTGATCCTTCACTTTCTCTTTTTTTTTTTTCTTTAGGAGAAGAACTAATTCCTTATTACACTCGTTCAAATTTGTTGCACTCTTTGTACATTCTGTCAGCTTCTTGTCACTTAAGGAAAATGCATATGTCGAATGTTCAGAAGTAAATGTAGTGGATGCTGAATGATTTATGTATGCAGAATGATGCAATGTATTAATGCTGTTTAGATAATGGTAATGCAAGTTGCCCAATACCCCATGATCACATTCAAATAATTGCTCTCATCAGTAAAGTAGCTAACAGGTGTACAGAGTGTCGCAATCCTCAAAATACTCCCAATTATAGAAAATCCAGTACTATTTAATCCTTTATTCCACATTTCCCCTCAGGGAAAACTTATACATAACTTATATTGTACTGTACACAATCTCTAACTAGAATCTCTACAGCTACGTCCAATACCTTAATAACAGGAAATGAATTCATAACAGACTGATCATAAATTATCAAATATCACATTTAACTGCCTCATTGCGGATATCATCTACATCTACTCATTCTACCGCAACACTTATACAAAATTAAGACCTCCGCATTGGCCAATGCAAAAACTATACAGACTAAACTCTAAACTCTAGTTGTCCAAAACCGACTAAACCTATGCTCTGATACCACTAAATGTAACACCCCTTACCCGTACGTAGTAAACCATACTGTGAACCGGTGGTCCATGATGACGGTCAAGGGCATTACCGAAATAAACACGTAAAACTTATAAACCTTTAAGCTAAAATATGAGTAATAAAATTTCTTTCGTTTTCAATAACACATTATGGTTAACTTTAAATTCATTACACAATCACACCAACAAGTATAACTTTTCCAGAATTTACTACAAATAGATCATTTACATAACTAAATTCACTTATACAAACTTATTATTTATAACTACCAATCTTGTATACATTTCGAAGACTATACAAATCCTATCCTAAAATCCTTTCATAGTCTTGCACTGGCCTGGACTACTGCGGAAGGACTCTCGAACGATCCGATCAATGGTACCTACACGGATTAAAAGAAAATCCGTGCTAAGCATAAAGCTTAGTGGGAAACATACAAATATAGACGACCACTAAGAAGAGCCGTCAGATAAGTTCAAAGAAAAACATAATATAGAAAGTATAATCGTATCTATCATAACAAGTTAGATATTTTCTAGTAGGTCATCAAAATAACTACTCACTTCGTGTATCAATGTTAACAAATCACTTATGTAATAATACACTTTTTCGCATCATATACATGTCATTTTGTTGACTTATTTACATTCATTACGGTTCCCAAAATTCATTTCATACAATTTACTTACACAGGTCTTACCATATAACTTTCTAATCAATGGAGTATTAGATCACATATACCAATTTATACAAAGGTATTATCCTATTCACAAACAAAGATTCAGACGGAACCCATAAACTCATGAGTGCTTAAAGCACTAACCCACTTCACACACATAGGTCACATTCTTGTGAACCGCTAAATCCCATACTTGCATACAAGTCATCATATATATTAATCAATTCACATCTTATTATTTGAATCACATACTCTTGTTCATTTATTGCCTGCTGAGTCAAAAGGGGTGGATAACGAGTATTGAATGGTACCTTACGGGTACGAATCGAACACATAATATAATGTACCTTACAGGTATAAGTCGGAAAGCAACATTTCACTGAACAGGATCTTAAACAAAATCCATACACATACACATAATAGGGTTCGCGAGGAACCATTCGGGGACCTGATCGGGGTCCAAAATCATACACATAGCTGCAGCAACACATAACTCTATTAGGCATGCCTAACTATCCACGACTCGACTAATGCAGGCTAACTCATACTTGTTTCTTTTAATGATGTACATATTATCTTTTCATACTTTTCATAAATACATACACTTATTATAGTCATATAACAATCTTACGCATAATTCATACATAAGCTAAAGCAATGGCTCACAAAAAAATATAACCAACCATAAGCTTTAATTACAATCATAATTTAATTATTTAACGGCTTAACAATTTATTTCAACTATAGCTTACATGGTATATCATATTTTAACTGAAACAATATGTCATATGTAAATTACAGTCAAGGCTCATGTTCAAAAGCTCAAACGACATACATTTATAACATAGGAAGGAGTCGCGCCCGCGACTTTAGTCGCGATCGCGACAGAAAACAAGCATCCCACTCTTGTTATTCTTAATTAAATGAACTTTACATAAAACATTCTTATTCTTATAATGTCTCTAAATAATTTCATATACATTACTCTCCCAATGTCACACATTAAAATTGAGAATTTCAACATAAGTGTCTCAAATTATTCAAATTATTTAGAATCATTCATTATTTAGACAGGTATATAAGTACCGTTTGAGATACGCAAGTTTCATTTCATTTTCGGTTTATGACGCACCCAAAACAATCATTTATTTCAAACTTAATGTCATATACCAATTTTAAATCATAAATAAGCCTACACGAGACTTAAATCATTAATAGCTCAATAATGTTTATAAATTTTCTCATACATGCCACATATAATTCTAACAAGCACCAAGACATTAACCGAATTCAGCTGATACATTATCTTTTATGTCCGAATAAATTTCTATGCTTTGGTTCGGACTTGGAAGGACATTCCAAGCTTCCTACGTATCCCAAAGAATTGGGAATCAGAACCCCGTAGTTCTACAAGTTCAAAGTATAGATTGAAGAATTTTGCTTCAAATCTTCTAATATACTATAACTATGTAAATTTTGGACGAATTCAAAAGTATTCAACTCATTAAACCTTTAAATATCTTAATCCAAATTCTTATTCAAAACCCTAGTCATTTGTATTCCTAAGTTGTAACCATTTAATTATGCTTTACAAAACTTTAAACGTGTGTCGGATAAGTTTCAAAAAGTTCCGGTGAAGTTCGTGTGCGTTTCGGGAGGAAAAACACCCAAAATATGCAAAACAGGGGAGGGTCACGGTGGCAACCACTTGGTTGTGATGGTGAGGTCCAAAATTGAGCATTCTGCCCTCTCTAGGCATTGGTCATGGTGGTAACCAATTTGGTTGCCACTGTGACATACTAAAAATGGCAAAACAGAAGCACAGAGTCAGGACTGCTTTCCACTTCAAACTTCAACAGCCTAAACGGACCTCTAAAACTCATATTTTAGGCAAAACATCCTTCTTAACAAATGATCCTTGGGATGTTATATTTCATATAGAACAAACTGCAGTTAATTTGGACATCTAAATCTCCAGATATGAGCAAAACAATATACACTGCTCCCCTGAACCCGGCCAGGGAAGATAGCTCTACTTCATGACCACTTTTGAGATAGTTAGAGCTAGAATTTGCTCAAGATTATTTCTAAGACATTAGTAGGAATATGTCTTAGCTTTCGAACGGTTCTTTTTTGATACCATTTATAGTTCTAAAACTCTTGATAGAACCTAAGAACCGAAGAAAGGTCAAGTATTTCCTAACACAGTTTTCATCAAATCCTACTCACATGCACAATTTTAACAATCTAAAGCCAACACTCACTATCAACATCATAGATTCAACACATATCATTCAAATACAGCTCAAAATAATATTATTTATCATCAAAACACATCAAATCAAACTAGTTTTTAAACCTCACTTCCTTTGCTCCTTTTAGTTCAATTAGTTGCACTCCTCTACTCCCATATTCTTTCATGATCACAATCATCCAATTTCCTCATCAAAACCCATAAAATTACATGTTAGCATATCTAATAACCATAATTTCTATATAAATTCTGAAACTTATAATTAAAGAAGAAGAAGAAGAGATACAATTACGCAACATACCTTTTTAACTTGATTTAGGCACTTGAATTAGGGGATTGGCGTGAGGAAGGAGGAGGCTGGGCTCTCTCTCTCTCTCTCTCTCTTTTCCTCACTTGGCCGGCCAAGAATGGCCTAAAAATGAAGTC
Organism: Excoecaria cochinchinensis; assembly: GCA_947683425.1. Lineage (NCBI taxonomy): Eukaryota > Viridiplantae > Streptophyta > Magnoliopsida > Malpighiales > Euphorbiaceae > Excoecaria > Excoecaria cochinchinensis. The sequence goes on along the minus strand of CANTUQ010000055.1, from coordinate 23,617,157 downwards.
AAAATTGCTTAATTATGGCCATAACTTCATCCTAATCCCAAGTGCCACATGTCACCACTTCAATGGTCCAAAGTTGATATTTCTGTCAAACATCTCTTTTAATCCCTTTCCTTACTTCCTTTCCATCAATTGGCATTTCACTTTTCTATTACATACATTGGCGCACTTAATTAACTAATTCAATCAATTTAATCCTTAATTACAAAATGACCGAAATACCCCTACCTTACACAAATAAAACTAGTCACATTCTTTTACTACAATTAATCACTTCCTTCATTCGATTACACATTTTTAATCACCAAAATAATTATTTTCATGTTGTTTAAGACACGATGATATAACTGTCCAGCTTACCGAAACCCGCTGAAACTTTTAAATTAATGACGGTTGCGTCCTTTTTAACACTTCCGTCCCTATTTCGATCACATTCGGTTTCCGTTACACCCTAAACTTACCCTAATCCGACTAGGGTATATTCGGGGTGTTACACCTCATCATCCGATATATGCACGGTCCCTGGTGGAGGTGGAACTGGCTGAGCCGTAGAGGGTCTTGCCTCGTGATCATGGGCCCGCCTAAACCGGATCTGAGCGTAGCCATCTAAGAAGGGCTGGGTACAGGTAGTCATAAACCTTAAGGTCTCAGAAACCTTATCTCCCAACTTCTTGAAGGCTTGGCTCAACTGAATGGTCTGCTCGCTGGCGGCCTTTCTCCTCTGCTCCAGGCTCTGCTCCGTCTGCTCTCTAACCTCCCTCATGGTCTGAGAAAGAGGTGGGAGAATCCCCTCCATCGCCTGGACGCGGGATCTCAGAGAGTCAAGTGACTCATCAATCATCTGTAGGGTCATATCGACCCTCTGAGACGCCTGGTCCTGTGACGTCCTCAAATTATGAGCGAGCTGCTGTCTCAACTCCCTCTGCCCCTGAGCAATCTGCTCAAACATCCTCATCTGCTCCCCTCTGAAAGCCTCCAAGGCCCGTGCCTGCTCATCCCTGAAAACCTCCAAGGCCTGAGCCTGCTCCCGAGTCGTATGCTCCATGTAGCCGGCCTGCTCTCGGGCTAAACGCTCCACCGACTGGGACTGCTCCTGAACGGCAGCCTGCTGGCGATCCAACCTCTCGTGGATAGCCCTATCCCTCTCATCCTATCGCCGCTCCAAGGCTGTAAATATGGAGGTAAGGAGCTGAGAGAAGTCAGGCTGTACAAGCTGCTGCGGTGCTGGCTCTGGCGGTGGTGCCGAGGAGTTGGATGCCCCTGGATCACCTCGGGAGTACGGGTGGTATCTCTTGGAGGGCCCATGGATAGACCTCTGTACCCTGGCGCTCGGTGATGGGACTGGAGTCGGTGCTCTGGACGCCGGTGAAGCGGCGAAGAGGTCGTCCATCGTGATCTCGAAGTCGAAGTCCGAGGGGGTCCTAGGTGGCTCCTGCTGCTGCGGTGGTGGCACAGTCTGTCACACCCCATTTGCCCCCTAGTAGAATGAGCCTGTCTGTCTGTCTGTATGTGTAAGCATTCGCATGTGTTCAGCATTTCATAAGGGTATTTTAGTAAAGTGTATGTTTTTGGGGTTTTATTATTGTGTGGGTGCATTCATGGCACTAGTATGTTAATTACGTGAGAAATATTTGTGTACATTGGAGCATACCATTGTAGGGTGTTTTAGTGGAGTATGCATTAAGTGTGAGTGTTGTGTAGGGAGTTAGGGTATGAGTGAGCAAGCTTCATCACCTAAAGGATGACATGTGTATTAGGTTAAGGAAAAATGAAGAAAGAAATGAAGGAAGAGTGAAAAGAAATCAGATTCACGTTTTTCCCTTCAACCTTCATCTTCTTCTTCCTTTTTCCCTCTCCTAATTACTGCTTGTTAACTGCTAATCAAATTGTGTTGTGGAGATTGCTCACTCTTGCTCCTAACTTGGTAAGCGCATATCCTTATCTTTGTCTTACTGTAATTTTCTTCTTCTTCTTCCTTAAGTTTAGATTTAACTTAGGGTTTTCTTTGTGAATATTCTTGCTGTGTTTGTGTTCTAGCTGAGGCTCCACGCGATCCCAAAGGCAAAGAGGTTGCTGGGAGCAGTGGGACTAGGTGTTAGAAGCTTAGAATCCAGGTTTGGGAATGTTTATTTGTGAAATTGTGTGATTTTGAATCTACTGTAAAATTCTAGGGTTTATGTTCTTGTAAGATTGAATGCATATGTTCTTGATTTGATTTGGTTAATTATTGGATGAATTGAGTTGTATGATTGTGGCCTATGTTGTTTGAGATGATTTCTGGAAGGTAAAAACAGGTTCGTATGGTTTTAAATCAAATTGGGATTGAATTCTGTGTTCTGGAAATTCTGGAAAATCGAGGTACTGTTGAAGTTCTTCTTTGTCGCGTGACTCGCTACGAAAGAAGGCAAGTCACGAGATGTGACCCTCGGTCATGCCGTGACCTGCCTACTGAGAAGCCAGTCGCGTGACCAGCTGAAGAACAAGCAAGTCACGGGACGTGATCTTCGGTCACGTCGTGCGACCTGCGAAGGCGAGGCGTGATCTGCGAGATCACGCAAGCGAACGAATAGCACGTCACGAGACGTGACGCCCAGTAACGCCGTGACCTGCGAGAGCGTTGCGTGATTTGTGAAGATCACGCAACGTGACCGGCGAGGAACAAGCAAGTCACGTCGCGTGACCCTCGGCCACGTCGCGTGACCTGCCTGTTGGGAAGGCCAGTCACGCCTTGTGACCAGCCAATCTCGCCCGCTTCTCCGTTCAGCTTGTTTTTCCGAAATTTCCTAGTTTTTAACTCAGAAATGAATTTGGTATTCCTTCTGAATGGACTTTACTGTAGTATGATGCATGTCTTACTGTTTGATGCTTTGATATGCGTGATACCATGATTTTCTGATGAGTTATATTCCGTACTCTGAAATGTGATTTGAATGTCGCATAACCTGCTAGAGTCGAGTAAGTGGATAGTTAGGCATGCCTAATAGAGTCTTTTAGCTATAGCCCTCAGTTCAGTTTGGACCCCGATCAGGTCCCCGTTTGGTTCCTCGCGAACCCTTCAGTATTAGGATCTTGTTTAAGGTCCCCTCAGTATATGAATAATATGTTTTGATAAATAAATAATATTTGACTTGTACCTGTGAGGTACCCTCAGTATTCGATTCGTACCCGTAAGGTACCCTCAGTACACTCGTTATCCACTATCTAGAGTCAGCAGGTGTTCTTTAAATGTTAATGGAATTGTTCTGATCTGATCTGGCTTTGAATGGAATATCTGAATGAGTTTAATGATGAAATACATGCTGGTTTATTCTGTAATGTATATGATTATGAGATACTGAATGTATGGCTTTTAAATGCGAGCATGTTTATATGGATTATGTAATAGTCCTTGCATTCTGCCATTGTGAATGTGTTATGCCTTGACGACCACTGTGAGTGGCCGTCCATAATTTATGTGTGTTTCCCCACTAAGCGTTTATCGCTTAGCACGGTGTTTTTACCCGTGCAGGTGCGGAAGGCGTTTGATTTGGGAGAGTCGCCGTCATCAAGCCAACACAAAAGGGATTAGTGTAGGGCTCAGTTTTGTAGCAGTGATGATTCTTTTTGTATAGAACTCTCTGTATCAGTTTTGTATCAGCTTCCGCTTTTGTATCGATATTTTGTATATGTAATATTATTTTGTATCAGCTAGTTGATCAGATCATTATTGTAATAGTTTATTATAGTAATGCATGATCAGCTTTTGCTTTCTGCATGTAAAGTTTTTAATTATTCTGTATTTTCTGAATGTATGTTTGAATGAATGTATATTTTACTTTGTACTTGTTTGGTGACACCTTTACTCATACGGCATCTCACTCTTTCTCGGATGGGATCGCCTACGTATGGGAAGGGGGTGTTACAGTTAGTGGTATCAGAGCATAGGTTTAGGCGTGTCTGGGTGTTATTGTGATTGTTCTGAGTTTCTTAGATGTGTTTGTGTCTAGATCTGTGTTGGCTGATACGGTTGTTTCTTGTTTGTTTAGATGGCTTCTAATTCTGCTCATGGTGCGCGTGAGGAATCCGCCGAGAGTGTGAATCCTCCCGCTGTAGATCAGTCTGTTTCTATTACTGCGTCGGCTCAGCATGCTAGGGTCCAGCCCGAGGCCGCAGCTATGCCCTTTGAGGCTATGTTTAGACTGCATCAGGACATGGCTAGGGTTTTGGAGAGAGTGACTGCTCCTAGAGCACCTATGGAGAATTTGAGAAGGGCAGGAGTTGAGGATTTCTATGGTACTGGTTTGAATGAGTCTGAGATCACAGAGAGATGGTTAGACAAAGTGAAGCATGCCTTGAGAGAGATTCGGTGTCCTCCTGACCAGCAGCCAGAGTGTGCATTAGCTCTTCTTCAGGGGTCTGCTTTTGAATGATGGGAATTGGTTTGCAGGCATCCTCAGCTACCGGATCCGATTACTTGGGAGTTCTTTGAGGGTGAGTTCACAAAGAAGTACATCACTCAGACTTATAGAGATGCGAGATGGGCGCAGTTTTTGGGTTTGAGACAGAGGGCCATGTCTGTAGCGGATTATGAGAAAGAGTTCAACAGGTTATCTCGCTATGCCCCACGAGGAGTTATGACTGATGACTTTAGATGCAAGCATTTCGAGGCAGGGTTAAATGAGTCATTGAAGAATGCTTTGATTTCCTTGATGTGTATACCTGGGGTCAGTTACTACCAGATTGTAGAGGCTGCTGTGAGAGCTGAGTTGTCTGAGACTGTGATGAGAGAGAGAGCTCAGAGGAGGAGTTCTTCTCGTGGAGGATCTTCTTCGGGTAAGAGATCTAGGAACCCACAGGATGAGTCATCTTCTGGCCCGGCTTCTAGAGGTAGACGACAGGGTTTTACAGCTGTGTCAGGTTCTGGTAGGGGTGGTAGAGCAGAGACTACATCAGTTTGTCCTCATTGTAGTAAGTCACATCGGGGTGAGTGTAGGTGGCTCTCCGGTGCATGCTTCAGGTGTGGGAGTTCGGAGCATCAGTTGGCCAGTTGTCCGAGGTTGCATGAGGATTCAGGTTCCCAGAGAGAGGGCAGTAGGGTCGGTTCGAATGCTTCTCAGGCTACCCGTGGCAGAGGCCGAGGTAGAGGTAGAGGTGGTCGGCATAGAGAGGGAGCTGCTTCTGAGACTGTTGAGCATCCTCCTCAGGGTGCCGTTAGAGCTTATGCTATGAGAGCCAGAGATGAGCAGGATGCGCCTGACGTTATTGCTGGTAAGTTCCTACTCCATGACACTGAGTTGTATGCTCTAATTGATCCTGGTTCCACACACTCATATTTGTGCACAGATAAAATTGTTGATAAATTGCATTCAGTTGATCAGTTAGATTATGAGATTTGTGTGACCAGTCCATTAGGGCATAGTGTCAGTGTGAGTAGAGTTTTTAGGAGTTGTCCTCTGATTGTTGAGGGAGCTGTGCTTCCAGCGGATCTGATTGAGTTACCCTTCAAAGAGTTTGACTTGATTATGGGTATGGACTGGTTGGAGAAGCATCGGGTTGTAGTTGATTGCCATAGGAAGACAGTTGTACTTCGGGATAGAAGTCAGTCTCTTGTGTTTTTGAAAGGTTTGGGTGCTAGTTCTGTGAATAATGTTATTTCTGCGATGCAAGCCAAGAGATTTATCAGGAAAGGTTGTGAGGCTTTTCTAGCAGTTGTGTTAGATTCCAGGAGGGATCAGGTTCAGATTGAGGATATTCCTGTAGTGCGGGAGTTTAGTGATGTGTTCCCGAGCGAGTTGCCTGGTTTGCCTCCTGAGACAGAGGTTGAGTTGTCCATTGAGATTATGCCAGGTACAACACCTATTTCGAGAGCACCTTATCGGATGGCTCCTGTAGAGTTGAGGGAACTTAAATCTCAGCTACAAGAGTTATTGGATAAGGGGTTTATTAGACCGAGAATATCTCCTTGGGGAGCTCCAGTTCTGTTTGTCAAGAAGAAAGATGGATCATTGCGGATGTGTATCGACTACAGGCAGATTAATAAAGTTACAGTGAAGAATAAGTATCCATTGCCTAGGATTGAAGATTTATTTGATCAGCTTCGAGGTGCGGGTGTCTTTTCCAAGATAGATCTTCGATCAGGGTACTACCAGCTTCGTGTTCAGGATGCAGATGTGGTTGAGACTGCATTTCGGACTAGGTATGGCCACTATGAGTTTCTTGTGATGCCGTTTGGTTTGACAAATGCTCCAGCAGCTTTTATGGATCTGATGAATCGTGTGTTTAGGCCATACTTAGATCGATTTGTAGTAGTGTGACGCGCGCCGGATCCCGGGCGGCCGCCCATGGGACCGCCCGCTTGAGGGCGATCGGGGCATTTGCGGGTCCGTTGATAGCTTGCAATAAATAGCAAGTGCGTCTATGTTGGGAAACAGGGAGGTTTCATGGAGTCGCCACCCAATAGAACATTGGGAAAGTTACTCTCGCCTCGGAGAGCCTAAGACTGCGCGTTGTATCCATTTTGGGCCAACCAGAGGGGTCTTGGAAGGTAAACCTCTCGCCCTAAGGAGCCTAGGATTAGCGCTAAAGTCTCGTGACCCAAGAAGTATTTTGGAGGATAACCTCTAACCTCTCGAGCCCAAAAACCAGAGCTGGGTCCGGGATTTCTCATCTATTTCTACCTAGATTAATTTATGATTGAATTTTAATTGTCATTAATTCGCTCTCTCTCCACACAATGCAATTAATTTAAGGCGCATTTATTCATGTTAGGAAAACCATAAAGTAGCAAGTAAAGCAATGAATTACAATAATAAAAGGAGCGGAATACAACTCCCATTTAAAAGTGCAAACATACATAAAACCGGGGAATTTAATAATTATGAGGACTTTAGTCCCCACATGCACAATTAAAGAAAATATTCTGGATGTGATGATTTTATTTGGGATGAAAATTAGGACATTGGTCCCATTTTATTATGAAAAATCTAAATTAATTTAGTAAGAAATATTTTTATGATCTTTATTTAGGTGCGCATAGGAAAACATTTTATTCAATGAATATATACAAGGAAATTAAAAATATAAACGAAATGAGAATTAAAAATGTATAAAGGAAATACCAAACCCCGCAACTCCTCCTTCATGTGCATGGATGCTCAAATGAGAATAAAACAATGATTTGCAACCAAAAATCAAAAAAGAAATTCATGTTAGTGATTAGGCCAACGAAATAATACAACATAAAAGGTAATATGTACAATGACCATATAACATGCATAAGATACTATAACATGCATAAAAAATAATTATGATGCAATTTAACATGCATAAAAAATAATTATGATGCAATTTAACATGCATAAAGTGATTAAGATGCAATTTAACATGCATAAGGTGATGAAGTATCATGGCATATGCAACTTATTAATAATAGTTATTAACATACATGAAAGATTAGTGACAATCAATTTTATTATAGTTAAGACATGAATAAATGTGTAACATGAAAATAATTCCACTTGACATGCATTACTAGCATAAAATAATGACTATAACACTCATACATGCAAAAGAAAGCATAATAATACACATGATATAGCATTAAGAAATTAAAGGTATTTACAACCTAAAACATGCATAATTACATGAACAAAGAATAATTTGACATGAAAAAAAAAAGGTAATAGAATTTAAAAAGCTTATTTGTTATATGAATAATTGAAGATAAAAAAAATAAGAAGAAGAATATGGAGACTAAGAGAATTTACATGTTTGATATGTTAATTGGAAGCCAAAATAAATGAAATTAACAAGAGAATTAATGAGTAAAGCCAAGAATAATTACCCTCAAATTCAGTTTTGAAGAATTGAAGATAGAAGTGTTGAATTCCTTGTCTTCTCTTGTGAAAATCCTTAGAAAATAGCTTGAAAACTTGAAGAAAAGCTCTTGGAAACAAGTGTGTAAGATGGATTTTTTTCTCTCAACTCAAAGCTCCAAAATTCTGTTTTTTTCTAACAAAATGTTCTCCTTTCGTCCTCCCCCTGTTCTGAATTTTTCTAGTGTTTTTAACCTTCAAAAACTACCCAAAAACCACCCAAAACCGTCCAAAAACCGCTAAAAATCGTGTTTGGGTCGAAAAATGGGCGAGATGGGCGAAGTGGGGCGAGAAATCGGCGTCGGGGGCGTCAATCGTGCTCGTCGAGCACGTTTCCACGCACGACGTGCCCGGGGCGAGCGACGCCCTGCGCGTCGCTTGCGCGGAGCGACCGACGCCAAGGGCGTCGGACGCGCGGAGCGCACGGAAATTCGCGACGCCCTTGGCCGTCGCCTTTTCGTCGCGATTATTTTCCCCTATTTTATTTTTAACATTTTTCCATCATTTTTCACCTTTTTTTTTTTATATAAAATACCCTCAACCTAAAACACACTTTTTCTTCTTCAAATTAATTTAAAAAATATTTTTAAAATATTTTTAAAATACCCTTTTTACTCACCGAAAAGACAAGGAAAATCACTTCTGAGCTCCAATCTTTTTGCCTATAAGCCGGCATAGCTAAATTTCATCATCGGGTAATCCTGATCAAGGCTACTCGGGACTCGGTGTCTACAAGTAGTGTTCATTGATGACATCTTGGTGTATTCCAAGGATGAGAGTGAGCATGAGGAGCATCTCCGATTAGTTCTTCAGATGTTGAGAGAGCATCATTTGTTTGCTAAGCTTAGCAAGTGTGATTTCTGGCTTCGAGAAGTATCATTTCTGGGTCACATTGTTTCAGCTAGAGGTATTCAGGTTGATCCAGCCAAGATTGAGGCGATAGTTGATTGGAAAGCGCCTCAAAATGTTCAGGAAGTGAGGAGTTTCCTCGGTTTAGCAGGTTACTACCGCCGGTTCGTTAAGGGATTTTCTGTGATTGCTGCTCCGATGACTAGATTGTTGAGGAAAGGAGTTAGATTTGAGTGGTCAGACCGGTGTCAGTCTTGTTTTGATCGGTTAAAGCAGTTGCTTGTTGAGGCTCCTATCCTTACTCAACCCATCTCGGGTAAGGAGTTTGTCATTTACAGTGATGCTTCTGGAGTTGGTCTTGGATGTGTGCTGATGCAGGAAGGAAAAGTAGTGGCTTATGCTTCTCGTCAGTTGAAGCCACATGAGAAGAACTATCCGACGCATGATTTAGAGTTGGCAGCTGTGATCTTTGCTTTGAAGATTTGGCGTCATTACTTGTATGAGGAAAAGTGTAGGATCTTCTCGGACCACAAGAGTTTGAAGTACTTCCTTTCACAGAAAGAGTTGAACATGAGACAACGCAGATGGCTTGAGTTGTTTAAGGACTACGACTGCATTGTGGATTACCATCCTGGTAAGGCCAATGTAGTTGCAGATGCTTTGAGTCGTAAGTCAGTTTCAGCCTTGTTCTTGAGGCGATTCAGATGGCGTTTTGGTTCAGATGGGGCTTTGCTTGCCCAGTTGCGTGTGAAGCCTACATTGAGACAGAGGATAGTGGATGCTCAGAGAGATGACCAGAGGCTTCAGCAGATTATGCATGAGGTTAGATCGGGTAAGCAGTCAGAGTTCTCAGTTCAGGGGGAGGTACTTATGTTCAGAGATCGTTTGTGTGTGCCAGAATCTGAGGATTTGAGGAGACAGCTCATGAGTGAGGCGCATAGTTCAGTCTTTACTATGCATCCGGGCGGTGAGAAAATGTATAGAGACATGAAGCAATTCTATTGGTGGTCTGGTATGAAGCGTGATATAGTGGATTTTGTTTCCAAGTGCTTGACTTGTCAGCAGGTAAAGGCCGAGCATCAGGTTCCTTCGGGTTTGCTTACGCCTTTATCCATTCTTGAGTGGAAATGGGATGATATCGCCATGGACTTCGTTTCTGGTTTGCCTTTGACTCAGAGGAAGCATGACTCAGTTTGGGTTATTGTGGATCGGCTTACGAAATCAGCTCACTTTCTGCCGGTTAGAGTGGACTATTCCATGGACAGATTGGCCAGTATCTATGTGGATGAGATAGTTCGGTTGCATGGTGTGCCTTTGTCCATAGTGTCAGATCGGGATCCGAGGTTTACTTCCAAGTTTTGGAAGGAGTTACAGAGAGCTTTGGGCACTAGGTTGAACTTCAGTACAGCATTTCATCCTCAGACCGATGGTCAGTCAGAGCGAGTCATTCAGATTCTGGAGGATATGATGAGAGCTTGTGCTTTGGATTTTCCGGGTAGTTGGGACAGATATGTGTCACTTATGGAGTTTGCCTACAACAACAGTTTTCAGTCGAGCATCGGTATGGCACCATATGAGGCTTTGTATGGTCGTCAGTGTAGGACTCCGATTTGTTGGACTGAGCTATCCGAGAGAGCTATGATTGGACCAGACTTGGTTAGAGATACTGAAGAGAAGATCAGAGTAGTGCAGCGGAATTTGAAAGCAGCCAAGGATCGACAGAAGTCTTACGCCAATTTGAAAAGGAAAGATGTGCATTTTGAGATCGGGGACAAGGTTTTCCTTAAAGTTTCTCCTTGGAGGAGAGTGCTTCGATTTGGAAAGAAGGGCAAGCTTAGTCCTCGTTTTATTGGACCATATGAGATTTTGGCTAAGGTAGGACATGTAGCCTATAGATTGGCGTTACCGATGGAGTTAGCAAAGTTGCATGATGTGTTCCACGTTTCGATGCTTCGTCGGTACAGATCAGATCCTTCTCATGTTCTGTCAGTTCAGGATATCCAGGTTCAGCCAGACTTCTCTTATGATGAGGAACCGCGAGCTATTCTAGCCCGAGAGGTGAGGCAGTTGAGAAATAAGCAGATTCCTTTGGTTAAAGTGTTGTGGATCCATCATGGAGTCGAAGAAGCGACTTGGGAACCAGAGGAGTCGATGAGAGCTCAGTATCCACAGTTATTCAGTTCAGGTGAGAATTTCGAGGACGAAATTCTTATTAATAGGGGAGAGTTGTCACACCCCATTTGCCCCCTAGTAGAATGAGCCTGTCTGTCAGTCTGTATGTGTAAGCATTCGCATGTGTTCAGCATTTCATAAGGGTATTTTAGTAAAGTGTATGTTTTTGGGGTTTTATTATTGTGTGGGTGCATTCATGGCACTAGTATGTTAATTACATGAGAAATATTTGTGTACATTGGAGCATACCATTGTAGGGTGTTTTAGTGGAGTATGCATTAAGTGTGAGTGTTGTGTAGGGAGTTAGGGTATGAGTGAGCAAGCTTCATCACCTAAAGGATGACATGTGTATTAGGTTAAGGAAAAATGAAGAAAGAAATGAAGGAAGAATGAAAAGAAATCAGATTCACGTTTTTCCCTTCAACCTTCATCTTCTTCTTCCTTTTTCCCTCTACTAATTATTGCTTGTTAACTGCTAATCAAATTGTGTTGTGGAGATTGCTCACTCTTGCTCCTAACTTGGTAAGTGCATATCCTTATCTTTATCTTACTGTAATTTTCTTCTTCTTCTTCCTTAAGTTTAGATTTAACTTAGGGTTTTCTTTGTGAATATTCTTGCTGTGTTTGTGTTCTAGCTGAGGCTCCACGCTATCCCAAAGGCAAAGAGGTTGCTGGGAGCAGTGGGACTAAGTGTTAGAAGCTTAGAATCCAGGTTTGGGAATGTTTATTTGTGAAATTGTGTGATTTTGAATCTACTGTAAAATTCTAGGGTTTATGTTCTTGTAAGATTGAATGCATATGTTCTTGATTTGATTTGGTTAATTATTGGATGAATTGAGTTGTATGATTGTGGCCTATGTTGTTTGAGATGATTTCTGGAAGGTAAAAACAGGTTCGTATGGTTTTAAATCAAATTGGGATTGAATTCTGTGTTCTGGAAATTCTGGAAAATCGAGGTACTGTTGAAGTTCTTCTTTGTCGCGTGACTCGCTACGAAAGAAGGCAAGTCACGAGACGTGACCCTCGGTCACGCCGTGACCTGCTTGCTGAGAAGCCAGTCGCGTGACCAGCTGAAGAACAAGCAAGTCACGGGACGTGATCTTCGGTCACGTCGTGCGACCTGCGAAGGCGAGGTGTGATCTGCGAGATCACGCAAGCGAACGAATAGCACGTCACGAGACGTGACGCCCAGTAACGCCGTGACCTGCGAGAGCGTTGCGTGATTTGTGAAGATCACGCAACGTGACCGGCGAGGAACAAGCAAGTCACGTCGCGTGACCCTCGGCCACGTCGCGTGACCTGCCTGTTGGGAAGGCCAGTCACGCCTTGTGACCAGCCAATCTCGCCCGCTTCTCCGTTCAGCTTGTTTTTCCGAAATTTCCTAGTTTTTAACTCAGAAATGAATTTGGTATTCCTTCTGAATGGACTTTACTGTAGTATGATGCATGTCTTACTGTTTGATGCTTTGATATGCGTGATACCATGATTTTCTGATGAGTTATATTCCGTACTCTGAAATGTGATTTGAATGTCGCATAACCTGCTAGAGTCGAGTAAGTGGATAGTTAGGCATGCCTAATAGAGTCTTTTAGCTGTAGCCCTCAATTCAGTTTGGACCCCGATCAGGTCCCCGTTTGGTTCCTCACGAACCCTTCAGTATTAGGATCTTGTTTAAGGTCCCCTCAGTATATGAATAATATGTTTTGATAAATAAATAATATTTGACTTGTACCTGTGAGGTACCCTCAGTATTCGATTCGTACCCGTAAGGTACCCTCAGTACACTCGTTATCCACTATCTAGAGTCAGCAGGTGTTCTTTAAATGTTAATGGAATTGTTCTGATCTGATCTGGCTTTGAATGGAATATCTGAATGAGTTTAATGATGAAATACATGCTGGTTTATTCTGTAATGTATATGATTATGAGATACTGAATGTATAGCTTTTAAATGCGAGCATGTTTATATGGATTATGTAATAGTCCTTGCATTCTGCCATTATGAATGTGTTATGCCTTGACGACCACTGTGAGTGGCCGTCCATAATTTATGTGTGTTTCCCCACTAAGCGTTTATCGCTTAGCACGGTGTTTTTACCCGTGCAGGTGCGGAAGGCGTTTGATTTGGGAGAGTCGCCGTCATCAAGCCAACACAAAAGGGATTAGTGTAGGGCTCAGTTTTGTAGCAGTGATGATTCTTTTTGTATATAACTCTCTGTATCAGTTTTGTATCAGCTTCCGCTTTTATATCTATATTTTGTATATGTAATATTATTTTGTATCAGCTAGTTGATCAGATCATTATTGTAATAGTTTATTATAGTAATGCATGATCAGCTTTTGCTTTCTGCATGTAAAGTTTTTAATTATTCTGTATTTTCTGAATGTATGTTTGAACGAATGTATATTTTACTTTGTATTTGTTTGGTGACACCTTTACTCATACGGCATCTCACTCTTTCTCGGATGGGATCGCCTACGTATGGGAAGGGGGTGTTACACAGTCTGTGGCTATGGAGGCTGATGCTCTGGCTGAGGTTGAAGCTCTGGCTGTGGCTGGGGCTCTGGCTGTGGCTGGGGAGGCTCTGGCTGTGGCTGTGGAGGCTGCTCCTCCGGGTGGTCTGGATCTGCACCCAAGGGTGGGAGCGAGAACATCTGCCGAGTCTCATGGATGGTCAGCACCCTGTAGGCCTCTGCCTGGCCTAAAATCGAGAGATCATCCCCATCTGTACTGCCACCGCGGCATCTACATGGATCCCCTCTGGCAAGGGTCCTCTCAACCTCTCGGGGTTAACCCCCAATCTCAAAAGTAACCGGGTGATGACTCCTCCTACCATCACCACCGGCGTCAACCCTCTGCTGACTCTGGTCAAGTTGGCCAAAATCTCGTTGCTAATGTTGAGACGCTAGCCTGCCACCATAGCCCAGAGGCTCCAGATCTCGATCGCGTTAAGCGGCCCTGGATTACCAGCTCGACCGAGGTACGAACTGGAAAGCACTCTTTGCAAATACCGGAGTGCCTGAGACACCAGTACGGTGCTCTTCGCTGTATCGTGATCGTACAGTACTCCCGGTATGGCAATGGCCGCCCAATGGGCGCATCTCACCGCTCGCCGCGAGATCTCGACCCCCTCCTCTGTAGGGAGCCCCATGGCCTGAGCAAATCTCTACCTAGTGATACTGAAGTGGTCACCGTCGAACCAAAACTGAATCACCCCTGGGTCGGTATCTGCACTCTGAAAGCCGGCATAGCGGAGAGTGGCCAAGACCTGGCGGGTAGCCTCTGGAAACGTCTGGAAGGAGGGCTCAAGGAACTCCATCCACCCAGCACCCTTGGCAAGTAGATCAAACTCTGGGGCCAACCCTAGGGCCTCTAGAAATGGGCGGGACACAAAACGACTGGCCCGAAACTCTACCTAAGCCAACGCTCTATACCTCTAAGCGGACTCATCATCCATCCAATCCGGAGCTACAAGCTCGGGCTGGGCCTGCGGCGCTCTATGTCTAGGAGGCATCCTGCAAAAGGGAAGAGATTAAATAACGAAAATTTGACAAAACAAATATTTTTAAACTTATTTCCAAGGCGAAGGCCAATTTAGGCCTCACCGGGGCAATAGCAGCCCAAAACAAGATAAAAAATTGATAAAAAAAATGAAAAGAGCAAACATCCTGTCTAAGGAAGTATCTTAAAGTACCTCGCACGCATCATGGCAAAAGCAAACATGCAATCAGCATGAAAATAATTAAAGCAAATAAGAATGGGCTTTCTAGGTCTCAGGGTATGCATTATACATGAAAATATTCAATACTTGAATAAATAATAAAAATTTGGGCAGCACCCCGGCAAGGGTATGCCCAACCTCCTACATGAAAAGGCAAAAACATAGGCCTCAGGCCTCAACAATAATACACACATGTAAATGGGACGCACCCCGGCAAGAGTGTGCTCCCAACAACACAAAATAATGGCCTCAGGCCGCAAAAGCAACATATGCACAGAATGGTGCGCTAAAAAAATGTAGTTCTAAAGCACCAAAATTATAGAAAAATTATATTTCTATGTGATCATGCAAAAATTCAGGTTTAATTGCACTAAAATAATGATAAAAAAGTGGGTAGCATTCCCCCTAAATTTCTAAAGCATTTAGAATTTTTTAAACATTTCTAAAGTCGAAAGAAGAATAAATGAATTAATAAATTAAATAAAACTCGAAAGAAAGTAATTATTTATTTACTTGTAGTCGCGAGAAGTGTAGAAACTGAAGAAAATATAAATATCAAAGCGCCCGGTGAGTAGAGAATGCGAAAATATGAAGAAATGCTTGAAAAAAGGCCAAAAAACGCAAAGAAAAACGGTTTGGGAGAAGAAATGAAAGGGACAACAGCGTTTGCACCGTCTGTCACTCGCCCTTATATAGAATTTCGTGACCGACGGGCAGGGCGTCTGTACAAGCGACCGACGGGCTGACCGTCTGTCATGCAATAAATGCGAGTTAATGCGCGTGATGAATGCAATGCCGACGTATGCGTGTGCTAGGTGGACTTCCTTCCGACGGGCATGCCGTCCATGTGGAGAGGCGGGCAGGCCGTCTCTGTAGAGAGGCGGGTAGGCCGTCGGTGACACTTCCCTATAAAATCTTACAAAATTTTTGCTCTTCTTGTCTCTTCATTTTCCAATATCTTAGGTCTTTCATCTTTCTCGAAATGTCTTCTCCTCTAGCCCAAAGGATGTACCGTATCTTAGACGACAAATATACTTGGGGAGAAGGCGCCCTCTCCTCTCTGTTTAGGCTGAAATATCTATGCCGGGTGAAAATCGACCAGAATCGCCTCCTGGCGGCGACCCACATCTGAAACTCCCGGTTTCATGTCTTCCAGTTCACCTATCAGGAACTGTGCCCTTTGCCTGAAGAGTTAGCTTCCATTCTGGGAGCCTGGTTCCCTCCTAGCGCTCTGCCTTGCGTCCCCCGCTGCGGCTTATTCCAGACCCGGGATGTAGCCATGGCTCTGGGTATACCTTCTTCCGAGGCCATCCGGCTGATTCCATCGGGCTCTTCCTTTTCCTTGGGACCACTGATCGAGGCTCTGGATTAGTTCACTGACATCCCCACATATCGGGTAAGCGTCACATTCTTATTCTGCATGGTGAACTTCCTTACTGTTGTTCCAGGAGGTTTGATAGGTGACTCTCGTCTGTTCGGAATCTTGGGTGATTTTCATCTGGGACTATCACCCCTACCACTTATCTTGGCTGAAACCATTCTGGGCTTGGACGCTGTGAGCTCTGGATCCACTACAACCTTTACCGGCAGCCCCTTATTACTCCAGGTACTTCATTATTTTAAAGGTAGTGCGTCCCTTATGGATTTTCACACTAGCTTTTCTTAGCGGGAGGTGCGTCCTTTCGGATTTTCACACAACCCTGTGCCTTATTTTTGCCTGAAGTAAATCCTACTTACTCCAGCGGCTTTTTCTTCCTTTCTTCTCTTCTTTTTCTTCTCTTCTTTCATTTTTCTTTTTATTTTTTTTATTTTTTTTTTTTTATCTTTCTTCTTTTCTCTTTTTTTTTTCAGATCTAGCTGCAAGAAAAACTGAAGATGCTATCTGAACCACCCCCTCGCGTTACCCCACAGTACTCGCCAAGCCATTTCCTGCCGCGTCGACGACTGTATGGGTGTGTCACCGCTGGTGAAGGCATTACCAGGTTTGGCGAGCTGTCAGATGACGACATTAACTTTACGTCGCCTGGCTCCCACTGTCTCATGTGGTCATTGATGGGCCATCGGGCTGCGTTCCCCTCTGCGGCCTCCGTCAGGCCACCTTCTGTATCACCTCCCGATGTACACGACAGCTCGGGACGACCCAGGATGTAGTGAGGGTTCCCCTGTCCTTCCGAGGAGGAGCTCTCTCGGCTGCGTTTGCTTCTCGGTATCATGAGCTGTGGGGCAGACTGCCCGTGAAGACTGTTATCCCGAGGTTTGGCAATCATTCTGCGTCTTCGACAAGCGAGTATAAGAAGTGGATCCTTAGTCCAGCGTCTGATAACAGGGCTCGAAGGCTCAAACATCTGGTCGACGAGAGCAGCAGCAGGAGTTAGCTTAGCCTATATATGTATTTCTTTTGGTGCTACATTTCTTTTTAATGCAGAACTAGGAAATGACAAAAACGGAAAAAATAATATTCATTCTATTTCACGAATTTGTGTACATTTTCACATAATTTCAGCATACATGATCAGTTTTGGCATTTACTCAGCTGCTTTCGCACTGTTAATACATGAAACCAAATTTTAACAGCATCAACTCCTGTTACCAATCGGCCCTCTCGGGTTTTCACGATCGGACATTTTCTCTCATGCCTATAATTTTTGCACAGGATGCCTTTTTTCGGTTTTCACCCTGTCGAGGCACCCAATTTTAGCATAGCCGCCTTTTTTCGGTTTTCGACTTGCAGGGCATTTTATTCTTTTCTTTTTATTTTGGTCTTTAGCCGTAGAACCTTTTGAGTCTGTCGACATTGATCGGCTCTTTGAATTCGTTCCCATCACTATCTGATAAGATTACAGCTCCTTTGGACAGCAGCTTCTTAAGGATATACAGCCCTTCCCAGGTAGGTCTGAATTTCCCTCTGATGTCTGGTATACCTGGCCTCATCTGCTTGAACACCAAGTCCCCTTCTTTCAGCGGATGCTTTCTCACCTTCTTTCTGAAGGTTCTTGCCAATCTCTTCTGGTAAATCTGATTATGATAATAAGCTCTCAGCCTACTCTCATCCAGTAAATTCAAGTGCTGTAACCTCTGCTGCGCCCATTCGGCCTCCGGGATTTGGGCCTCCATGACCACCCTTAGTGATTTAAGCTCTATCTCTACTGGCAGCACTGCTTCTGTTCTGTATACCAGGGAAAATGGTGTAGTTCCTGTAGACGTCCTTACCATCGTTCTATATCCCCACAAGGCAAAGGGTAACTTTTCAGCCCAGTCTTTATAGGTTTGGACCATCTTGGACAGGTTCTTCTTCATATTCTTATTTGCGGCCTCTACTGCTCCATTCGCTTGCGGTCGGTAGGGAGAGGATTTACGATGCTCGACACCATACTTCTCGAGAAGCTTTCTGGTTTCTCCCATGAACTGCACCCCATTATCAGACACTATGTGATGAGGGAGGCCATATCTGTAGATCTGATTTTTCTCTATGAACTTTGCCATGTCCCTTGCGTCAATTTTCTTGAAGGATTCCGCCTCTACCCATTTGGTGAAATAGTCGATCGTGACTATGATGTATCTGTGCCCATTGGACGCCGTAGGACGAATCTCTCCAATGATATCTATCCCCCAAGCAGCAAAAGGCCAAGGTGATGTCAGGTTATGTAACTCTGATACTGGCTGGTGTCTCAGGTCTGCATATTGTTGGCACAACTGGCATTATTTGACATATCTTGAGCAATCGTTGTCCATCGTAAGCCAATAAAAGCCTTGTCTCATAGTCTTCTTGGCCAAGGTCAAACTATTCATGTGGGCCCCACAGACACCTGCATGGGTTTCCTCCATCACCTTGCGGGCTTCTCTTTCATTCAAGCACCTGAGCTGAATCCCATCCAACCGTCTTTTGTACAACACCCCTTCTAAGGATATGAACTCAGTAGATAGCTTACGTATCATCCTCTGGTCTTTTCCAGTGGCTTCTTCTGGGAATTTATTGTTTTCCAAGTAATTCATGATATCAAAGTACCATGGCTTCCCATCTGACGCCTCTACTGCCATTACAGGCTCGGTTTCAAAACTAGGCTTATCAGAGCTCGAAATCAGCACCGGCTTCATAGCCACTCCTTCAGGGTTATCCCACATTGACACTAAGGTTGCCAACGCATCAGCCAAACGATTTTCATCTCTGGGCACAAAGTGGAAAGTACAAGTCTCGAACTGCCCACACATCCCTTTCAAATATTCAACGTAGGGGACCAGTCATTCTTCTTTTACTGCCCACTCACCTCGGATCTGGTTGATTACCAAAGATGAGTCACCAAAGACCTCTATGTTCCTCGCCCCCAATGCAGCTAACTGTAACACCCCAACTCATACGTGGACGAACCCATCCACAAGGGAGTAGGAAGCCGTACGAGTAGGTGTGTTACCGAACAGAAGCGAGACAAAGCATACTAAAATACGGAATAATTTAAAACTTGAGAAGTAGATTTGGACATGCATACTTCACAAACGCGCATACACTAAGCAAAAGCATACAGTTGTGAAAACTTACAAGCATACAATAGAAGTTATTCTCCAAACATCGCTATACAAATATTTACATGGCCCAGAATATTATATAAGTATCTTTACATATTATTACATATACATATTTTACAGAATTACAAAATCCAAAATAAAGAAGCTGGACAACAACCAAAACTCCTAGCTCCTATGTGGCCGACTCTGCAGATGCGCGACTCGAACAAAAGCAAACCTGCCACCTGCACGGGGAAAAGAACCCGTGCTAAGCGATAACGCTTAGTGGGGAAAGCACAAAAATATAGACGACCATTCACAACGGTCGCCAAGGCATACCACATACACGAAGGTGAATACATAAAATCCTGACAGATAAATATATATACTTGTTTAATATAGCCTTGCACTCAAATGTTCTTAACCACGCCCATATACTCCTATTATTAACACACCCAATTATTATGCCAAAATCATTATATTTATTCAAACATATTTTTGCTATGCCAAACGTTATAATCCAGCCCAAACCCAAGAGACGATTTCAAAACACCACACTTCCACTGCATAAGCCTATTACAAATTATCATGTCATGAAACGTAAATATATATTAACATACTGTAATTACTACAATAGCTAATAATAAGGAGCTATATAGCATCGTATTAAATTTGTTACATATGTTGGTTCAAGATCACATTCCTAAGTATACAAATCAGTATACTTAATCTTAGTAATTAACAATACATATTCACGTTTATATATGTAGACTTCAACCATAGTATTCAGTAATTCAGATTCGCATTCACATACATATTAATATATATCATTACTATACAGAAGTGTAGTATCCATATTATGTGATACACCGACTTCACATACACATACTATACACAAGACCATTTACAGATAACCACAAAGGTGCAATATACAGGTCAGAGTTTCATTTAACCCAATCAGAGATTTATAATCACATTCGAATTCACAACTGGTTCACATGACCGAAATCTTCCACATTCGGATATCATATTCTCATATTCATATCAGATAGAGCAAACGAAATACCTGCTGACTCAAATTAGTGGATAACGAGTACACATAGATACCCGAAGGTATCAGTATCATTGATAACTTCAATATAGTGCTTAGTTTTCATAGTGTTTTTATATGATTTTAGGTGTTTAGTTGTGTTTTTGTGTTAGGTTTTGTTTCTTTTAGGTTGATTTTATTAATTTTAGTCAAATTGGAATTTTGATGTATTATAGATAGTTTTTGATTGATTTTTATGACACTTTGCAGGTGAGGTTCTATTTACATCACGGTCACAATGAAATTCATTGTGACCGTGACATGAAGAGAAGTGGAAGTCAGGAGCTGGCTTAGATGGGTCACGGTCACAATGGATTTCATTGTGACCATGACATAGTGAACGATTGGGCAGAATGCAAGTAGGAGGTATGTCACGGTGACAATCAATTTCATTGTGACCGTGACATAAAAATCCTCAAGGCAGAATCAAAGAAGCACATACATCACGGTCACAATGAATTTCATTGTGACCGTGACATAGCTAAATCCTGGACAAAAGCAAACTTCGAAGACCTCACGGTGACAATGAATTTCATTGTCACCGTGACCCATTTCCTGTGCGTGAACAGATTTGAAATTCTCGACTGAACACGGTGACAATGAATTTCATTGTCACCGTGACCCATCTGGAACTATAAAAACGAACTTTTCTATTTGGCTAGGGTTCCGAATTTTTTAGTTAGTTTTTGTTATTAGTTTTTGCAGCTGAGATTTTGAGAGATATTCTTCGGTCCTAAACTTTAATTTTCGTTCTTGTTTTTGATTTTCGATTAGTAATTGAGATTAAATTGCTTTAGTTTCATAGTTCAATTTCAAGAGTTTTGCTAGTTCTTAGTTAGTTTTTCCAGAATTTTAGTTATTTTCTCCATTGAAGATTTGAAGAAAGAGATCGAAGATCGAGCAATTCAACCAGGATTTTCTCAATGAATTTCAGGGTTTATTCTTTCTTTTACTCTTTTGATTTTGTAATGGATTGTGAGTAGTCGTTTAGTTGTTCGGGGGATCTCTGAATCTCCTATATCTAAGATGTGAATTATGAACATCTATTGAGTTTATGTATGAAAGATTGGTTTATTTTGCTGGTGTTTATTGCTTGTTTATGGATTTTAGTTTTTCAGTCCAGTTTCCAATTGTGATGAATGATTTATTTCATATGTCTATGTTGGTTATTGAATTTGTTAATTGGATGCCATGAATGTATTTTATTCTCAGAATTTTCTATCATGTTTGCTGTGGTGTTTAGACTACTCCGGAATGGGAATCTAAATGAACAGGATTTTATGATTTAAGATTTGAGTGATGAGCGAAATAATGAGGTTTTGGGATGTTTGACTCCGGAATGGGAAAGCAAACCGAACCTAGGATTTTAGACCCGTGATTAGGCTAGTTGTATGACTTGCTCCGGAATGGGACGTTATGCAATTAGAGTAGCTTGCTCCGGAATGGGACGCTTGGGTTAAGAGGGTTATCCCGATTTCTTTCATATAAGAGTCATAGATTGATTTTATTCATATTTGGGTAAGGGGTGGATGAGTGAACTTGAACAACGCCTTTATAATTCGATATCTTTTCTCGTTTTTATTCACTTTTATCTTTGTTAGTTTTACTGTCATCTTAATTTGTTTTTGCTTAACCAGTACAGCAGTCGATTAATTTATTAGTTTTAGTTTAGTTAATTTAATCAAATCAATTAATTGGGAATTCTTTAGCATACATTTAATTTTCATAACTTGCGTGTTCAGTCCCTTGGGTACGATAACTCGGAATCTTAATTTTACTCCATTACATTACTTGTCGATTCAGTACACTTGCTGAGGTCGTGTCAAGTTTTTGGCGCCGTTGCCGGGGACTGGCGTTGTTTTAAGTCTTGATTATTATTTGTGTGTGTTTTTATTTTTATTTTATTTTATCTTATTTTTATTTATTCTTTATTCTTTTCAGGTGGTTGTTGAAGGTGTATGAGCAGAAGAAGACAAGAACAAATAGCACCTTACGATCCTGAAATCGAGAGGACTTTACACCAACAATTAAGAGCCAACAGGATTAATAACATGGAAGAAAATCCCCTTCCTATTGGTGAAATTCCTCCTGGAAATGAACAAGTGTTGAGGGCACAAAACCAGAATCCGGGGCATAATAGAGAAGAGATCCCTAGGCAGAGGACAATTAGGGACTATGCGGTGCCTAGATGGAATGAAGATAATAGGACAATTGTGCTGCCCAGGGGAGTGCAATTTGAACTTAAACCAGCCACCATCGGTATGGTACAGCGAAATCAGTTTTCGGGTGCAGATGTCGAAGATCCTGCACAACATTTGGACATTTTCTTAGAGATCAGTGATACGGTTAAAATTCCTGGAGTGTCATCTGACGCGGTAAGATTAAAGTTGTTCCCTTTTACACTGATTGGAAAAGCTCGTGAATGGCTGCAAATGCTACCTAGACAGTCAATTAGATCTTGGGATCAGTTGCAAGAAAATTTTTTGATGAGATTCTTCCCTCCCACAAAGACTGCGAACATCAGAAATAGTATATTAGGCTTTAGTCAGATGAGTGAGGAGCCCTTTCATGAAGCATGGGAAAGGTTTAGAAGATTGTTGAGAAGCTGTCCACACCATGAGATAGCAATTTACCATTTGATGACCACTTTTTATTCTGGGGTTACACCACAGACAAGATCCTTATTAGATGCTTCATCAGGAGGGTCATTTATGAATAGGTTACCAGAGGAAGCTTTTCAATTACTGGATGAAATGGCAGCTAATGATGCTCAATGGTCTAATCCTAGAGCAGTTCCGAGAAGACAGGGGATACATGCTGTGGATGAGGTCTCGATGCTGAAGGCACAGATGGAGTCTATGAGGAAGGAGATGAATAGCTTGAAAGTGCAGAATGTAGCTGCAGTGGGCCAAGAAAATGGATGGTATGAACAGGAGCAAAGTGGGCAAGAAAGTGGAGCAGTGGGTGATGTCAATGCTGTGGGAGATTTCAAAAGAAATGACCCTTACAGTAACACGTATAACCCGGGATGGAGAACTCATCCAAATTTCTCCTGGAAAGATGGAAATCCAAATGCTTCATCCTCTAATCCACAAGTAAGAGCTCCCTTCAACCAAAACATCCATCAAAACCACGGGCAGCCATATCAACCACCATATCCACCTCCTCAGAACCAAGGGCAGCAGTATCACCCACCGGGTTATCAACCCAGGCCACCCGTTCAAGAGAGAAAGCCAAATCTGGAAGACATGTTGGCTACATTCATTAACAGTCAACAACAGTTTATGAATAACCAACAGCAATTCATGGTAAATCAAGAGTCTATATGGAAGTCTCAAGAGCAGTGGTACCGGAACCAGGATGCCTCCATAAGAAATTTGGAAACTCAAGTGGAACAGCTTGCAAATTTTGTGTCCCAGAGGCAACCAAGAACATTTCATTCAAATGTAGACCGGAATCCAAAAGAGGAGGCAAAGGCAATTACACTGAGGAGTGGTAAGGAAGTGGAACCGAAAGATGATCAAGGTAAAAATCTTTTATCAGAAAAGGAGGAGCCGACACGGACGGTAAGTAACTCTAACTCTAAGTTAGAAATTGAAGAAAATGCTCCTAAAAGTGACAAGGGAAAGAGTATAGTGAATCCTAAGTTAGAGGATCTTGACATTAATAAACTGCCATTTCCTGCTATTGCTAGACAGAAAAAGAAAAATGAGCAAAAAGCTAGGTTTCTAGAGATGTTTAAGAAACTGCACATAAATTTACCATTTGCTGAAGCTTTAGCTCATATGCCTAACTATGCTAAATTCATGAAAGAACTCTGTTCTAATAAAAAGAAATTAGAAGGGCATGAGACTGTACAACTAACAGAAAATTGCATTGCTATTATTATGAACAAGATTCCTGAGAAATTGGAAGATCCAGGTAGCTTTACTCTTCCTTGTGTTATTGGTGAAGATTTTTACGGTAACGCTTTATGTGATCTAGGTGCAAGCATAAACTTAATGCCTTATTCTATATGCAGGAAGCTGAATCTTGGAGAGCTTAGGGAGACAGGAATGCGACTCCAACTAGCAGACAGGTCCGTGAGGAGACCAAAGGGAGTAATTGAGGATCTGCTAGTGAAGGTGGGGAAATTTATTTTTCCAGTGGATTTTGTGGTAATGGAGATGGAAGAAGACCACAAGGTGCCATTGATTGTGGGGAGGCCATTTTTAAATACTGCCAAGGCGTTGATAGACGTTAATGGTCAAACAGTTACCCTAAGGTTTAATGGTGAGGAGTTGGTGGTAGATATGAACAAGGCTCAAAAATACCCATCTGGAGATATGAAAGAGTCTATATATTTTATGGATGTAATAGATGATTGTGTGGAGGAAGTGCAAGAAAAAGAATTGAGAGCTGATTCAGAAAATAAGTGTCTATTACATTCAGTGGAGGGAGAAGAATGTGAAGAAGAGATGAGGGGACAAGAGATAGCAAGTGTGGAGATAGAAGACAGCAAGGAGAAAATTGATCCTAAAGAGGGGGATTCAAATTCTGAACTTAAACCTCTTCCCTCTCACTTGAAGTATGTGTTTTTAGATAATGAGAGTAAACCAGTAATCATTTCTTCTTTGTTGTCAGGTGCAGAAGAGACGATGCTGCTAGAGGTGCTGAAAAAGCACAAGGGAGCCATTGGCTGGAAGACCTCAGATTTGAAGGGGATTGACCCATGCTACTGTACACATAGGATCCCAATGGAAGAGGAGTGCAAGCCGGTAGCTCAACCTCAACGGCGACTCAATCCAGTCATGCAAGAGGTAGTAAAGAAGGAGGTACTTAAACTCCTAGACTCAGGTATTATCTATCCTATCTCTGACAGTAAGTGGGTAAGTCCTGTGCAATGTGTGCCTAAAAAGGGGGGAATGACAGTGGTAAAGAATGAACTAGATGAGTTAATTCCAACTCGTACAGTTACGGGTTGGAGAGTCTGCATTGATTTCAGACGGTTAAATAATGCCACTAGGAAGGACCATTTTCCTTTGCCTTTTATTGACCAAATGTTAGAGAGGTTAGCGGGTAATAGGTTTTACTGTTTTTTAGATGGGTATTCGGGATATATGCAGATTCCAATAGACCCTGAGGATCAGGAGAAAATAACCTTTACCTGCCCATATGGCACATTTGCATATCGGAGAATGCCTTTTGGGTTATGTAATGCACCGGCTATGTTTCAGCGGTGCATGATGGCCATTTTCCATGATTTTATAGAAAAATTTATGGAAGTATTCATGGATGATTTCACCATATATGGGGTTGATTTTGAGAGCTGTTTACAGCATCTTGATCTAGTACTAGGGAGGTGTGAAAAGACTAACCTGGTATTGAATTGGGAAAAATGCCATTTTATGGTAAGAGAGGGCATAGTGCTAGGACATAAAATTTCAGAGAATGGGATAGAGGTAGATAAGGCCAAAGTTGAAGTAATTGAAAAATTACCACCTCCGACAAATGTTAAGGGCATAAGAAGTTTTTTAGGACATGCGGGGTTTTACAGGCGTTTTATTAAAGATTTTTCAAAAATTGCAAAACCATTGTCTAATTTACTGATGAAAGATGCTCCTTTTGTTTTTGACAGTGCATGTATGTTAGCATTTGAAACTTTAAAGAAACGACTTATTTCAGCTCCGGTGATTATATCTCCGGATTGGAATTTGCCATTCGAACTAATGTGTGATGCTAGTGACTTTGCAATAGGGGCAGTGCTTGGACAACGAAGAGATAAGATTTTTTATGCCATATATTATGCTAGTCACACTTTGACAGGAGCACAGGTAAATTACACCACCACAGAGAAAGAACTTCTCGCGATAGTGTATGCGTTAGAAAAGTTCAGGCCGTATTTGCTGGGTGCAAAAGTGGTGGTGTGGTCGGATCATGCAGCCTCGAGGCATTTATTCGCAAAGAAGGAATCAAAACCGAGGCTGATTCGATGGGTGCTTTTGTTGCAGGAATTCGATTTGCAAATTAAGGATAAGAAGGGCGCTGAGAATTTTGTGGCAGATCATCTGTCCCGATTGGAAAATGATCGTATTGAAAAAGGGGAAATTTTAGATTTATTTCCCGATGAGCATATTTGTGCTGTATTTTCCTGTGAAAATTCTGTACCTTGGTTTGCTAATATCGCTAATTTTCTTGCAGGGGGCTTTATGCCAAAGGATTTTACATGGCAGCAAAAGAAGAAATTGCGGGCGGATACGAGACACTACATATGGGATAATCCCTACCTTTTCAAACTATGCGCTGACCAAGTGTTAAGACGGTGTATCTCAGATGCGGAGACCAGTGCAATCATCACAGCTTGTCACAGTGGAGAAGCTGGTGGACATCATGGGCCGAATAGAACGGTAATGAAAATTCTGTCTTCTGGTTTTTATTGGCCAACAATGTTTAAAGATGTCCAATATTATGTGAAAAGTTGTGATAGATGCCAAAGAGTAGGAAATATATCCAAACGTGATGAGATGCCCTTAACAAATGTGCTTGAGGTTGAATTATTCGATGTTTGGGGAATAGATTTCATGGGACCTTTTCCAGTTTCATACGGGTTTGAATATATTCTGGTAGCAGTGGATTATGTTAGTAAATGGGTCGAAGCTGTAGCTACTAGGACTTGTGATGCACGAATTGTGTTAGAATTTTTAAGAAAAAATATTTTTACCCGTTATGGAGCTCCTAGAGCCATTATAAGCGATGGTGGTAAACATTTTGTTAATCACCAATTCAATGCTTTATTAAAGAAATTTGGCGTTAGGCATAAAGTCACAACCCCATATCATGCTCAGGCTAATGGTCAAGTAGAAGTGTCAAATAGGGAATTAAAGGCCATTTTAGAAAAAACGGTAAATTCCTCTAGGAAAGATTGGTACCTTAGGTTAGACGAAGCTTTATGGGCCTATAGGACTGCTTTCAAGATGCCAATAGGGATGTCCCCCTTTAGGCTGGTTTATGGGAAGTCCTGTCATCTTCCGGTGGAATTAGAACATAAAGCCTATTGGGCTACGAAATTTCTAAATTTTGACCTTGAGAATGCAGGAAAGTGCAGGTCTTTGCAGCTGAATGAACTTGAGGAGCACCGATTCTGGGCTTATGATCATGCCACCAAATACAAGGACATCACCAAGAAGCGGCATGATCGGAAGTTAGTTCGGAAGGAAGTTGTGCCTGGGATGCATGTACTTCTTTATGACAGTAGGCTGCGATTATTCCCTGGTAAGTTGAAGTCGAGGTGGAAGGGACCATATCAAGTAGTTGCTGTGAACAAGTTTGGAGTGGTCACGCTGAAACACCCGAAGGGTGAGACAGAATTCAAGGTAAATGGACATCGTGTGAAGCCTTATTTTACATCTTCGTTTGATAATGCTTCCACGATCGTCACTCTTATAGATCCTTGACGGTTTTAAAAGTCCAGCTGCGGACTTGTGAAATGCAGAACTACTTTTTATCTTCATTTATCTGTATCATTTAATGGTATTTTGTCTAGGCAGTTAATCTTGTTTCATTTTGTAAATTTTAGGTTTAGAAGAGAAATTATGTTTTGTTGGAAAAATTTCAAAACATTTGTATCAAGAGATTCGGAGAAATTGATGAATGTGTGCAAGTGTGCAGGTGGACACGGTCACAATGAAATTCATTGTGACCGTGATCAAAGGAGGATGCATTCTGGATTCTGGTTGATGCACATGTCACGGTCACAATGAAACTCATTGTGACCGTGACCATCAGGTAAGTTACATTCTGTTTTGAGGAGTGCACATGTCACGGTGACAATGAATTGTATTGTCACCGTGAGGTAGAGTGAGTGACATTCTGTTTTCAAACTGGGTTATGTCACGGTCACAATGAAGTCCATTGTGACCGTGACATATTGCACATTCGATTCTGTTTTCCAATTTGGTAATGTCACGGTGACAATGGATTTCATTGTCACCGTGACCCCATGGCGGTTCAATTTTGGAATGCAAATTTTTTGTGTGTCACGGTCACAATGAAATTCATTGTGACCGTGACCAACGAAAGGAAGTTTTTTTAAAAAAAAAACCCAAGTTTTCTATTTGTTCTTTCTCACTTTCTCACACCTCTTTCACTCTCACGAGCACGATTTACTTTTCTCTGCATTCCATGTGACTCTTTTCTCTCTTTTAGACCATCATCCCGAATTATCTACCACAAGTAAGTACATTTCTCTTCCTTCTATTTTAATTTTAAATTTTGTTTGTCTCCTCCTCTCATCCCCTGTTCTTCCTCGTTCCCTATTGCTATGTTGTTCTTGGTAGTTTTGTTCGAAAATTCCATGATGTTCTCAATTATTGTGATGAAATCTTGGTGTGAACCCTTTTTCTTTCTTACTTCCCTTCTTAATGTTGATCCTTACTCCTGAACGTGATTATATGGGAAGTAGGACGTTTAGGGCTTTATTTGCATTTAACGTTGGGTTAATGGTTTTCATCAAATTTGGAATCGACTTGGACTTTTACTGATCTTAACCTGTTGGTTGTGCACTTTATGGTTGTTTATTGCCAATTTGGGGGATTGTTAGTGCCATTAGTTTTCAATTCTAGTACGTTTAAATACATGCTCACCAAGTGTTTGATAAAATGTCCCATAGAGTTTATTCCCCAACTTCTGCAAGTTTTAACATGTTGACATGCCTAATTCTATATACCTTTATGTATAACTGTGTTTTAAAGTTGTCATTGCACATTCTAAACCTACTCATGAGTTGATATCAATTTGACAAATCAAACACAGTTGGGGGATGCAGACTCAGTTGGGGGATGCATAAGTTGGGTAAAATGGATTGTTAAATGCTGAGTAAAGTAGTAGCCATTGTTGTTTCAACTTACTTTGTTATTGAAATTGGTTGTTTTCTTTTATGCAGTGGTTCCAAAACGGAAAAGCTCCGCTCTTGCTTCTAGCTCTGGCAGCCAACCCCCCAGCGCGGATTCAGTAGACATTTCAAAGGTGCCAGCATGGGTCCCAGCTGCTAAAAAGGTTCCATATGCTCGGTTCACCAAATGCTCGTTCATCCCAACGAGTTATTTGGATTTTGGACTGTTGGAAAAAATCGGCATCAAGAATGAAGTCCAGCAACTTATAGGCAACATTGGCTGGGAGCGGGTGTTTATGCTCAACGAGAAAGTCTACCCCACCTTGACGAGGGATTTTGTGTCCACTGTCACATGTAGACCAGGCCGCAATCTCATCACGGATCCAGATTCTGTTTCATTTTTCTTGGACTCGATTGAGTATAACCTAACCTTCCATGAATTTTCAGAATATCTTGGATTTCCACATTTGGTTCCGGATTGGTATGAGGATTACACTAAAGATGGCGCGTGGGCAATCATTCGAGATACTGTGACTGCCACGCAGTATGTCTCAGGAAAAACGAAGGCCCATCATCTGAACAGTCACATTTTGCGGATCCTCCACAGATTTTTTTCTTTATCTCTGCTCAGCCATGCCGATTCAGCGGGCCAAGTGAACTTGCCGGAAGCCCTGTTTCTTGCGTGCATGATCCAGAGTGTCCGAATAAATGGAGCCACACATTTCTGGCACAAACTGGAGGAGATGCAATGGAAGTCGAAGAAAGTCACAAAAATTGCACTAGGAGGATTTGTAACCGCCATTGCCAAGCGTGTCCGCCATCCATTGAAAAAATACAAATCATTACCTTCCGTTGCCACCATCGATCAGAAAATGCTTATCAATATGAAGGTACTCGTGAAGGATGTGACAATGGCCGATGGTTTTCGGTTGTCCACTAGGGAGGAGTATTTACATGGAGTTGAGCGAGGTTTGGGCGGTTTACCTCATGAGCAGGAGGATGATCCAGAGGCACACGATCCCCCAGCCCCCGAGCCCCAGCCGTTATCTTCAGCACATTATGACGCGCTTATGGAGCGGATGGATAGTATTTCCGCCACCCAGACTGAGCTCCGATCTCAGATGGAGCAAGTGCTCTATGGCCTGACGTCTTTGACGTCCAGATTTGATGCACATTTCCCCCCACCGCCACCATCATCCGATCTATGATCAGGGAGAACACTTATCTTTTGTTTTGACTTTTGTTTATTTTATTTTTATTTTTCTTTTTGATCTGTAATACTATTACTTGCTGGGGACAGCAAGTTTTTTATGTGGGGGATAGGAGACATTAATGTTGCATTATACATGTAATTAACAGTCATTCCATTGATGTATGATGCATGGTTAGTTCTGTTTTAGTTTATTTGCACTTTATTACGGTTGCCTAAATATCCTTATCTTAGCTTAGCTTAACCTCAGTTATTCCTGTTGTGAATGTTTTGAACTTTAATTGGAGAATAGTATATCTTAAAAACTGATCTTGGCAAACGAGTAGTTGGAAGTTTTAGAAGCAAATTGAATCTCAATCGGTCATATATCTTGTGATTTCCAATCTTTTATGCACTATAGGCTTGTTTGTAAAAATTGAAAAAAAAAATCCGATGCGTAAGAGTTTTTGAGTGAAGGAATGGTAGGATAATTAGAACCTTCCTCATCACCCTTCGAAACATGATAACAACTTAAACAAGTTTAGGACATGATTAAGGCAATTTATTTCTTTGATAACCACATTTAAACAGCTTTAGACCTACCTGTTTATGTTATTTCCATTGCTAGCCCCGTTGAGCTGATTTAGTATGCTAAAAGCGTACTACGAAATTTTCTTCTTACACTATTATTTTACCATTTAGCCTAAATGCCTTCGCCTACCCGTTTCTAAGAATTGGCCACTCTAGGATTGGGTTGGAATATCATTGAAAGTTGAATAAGAGTATCTATTGCTGAAATAGTGGAAGTGTGAGAAGAATTGTTGAAGTTTGTGGGCATTATTTAGTATGGTGTTAAACTTTCCCTCATTAGATGGGTATAAGAAATTCTAGACTTTGGGTACCCCAAAAAAAAAAATAAAAAAAATAAAAAAGAGAAAGAAAAATAAAGAAAAAAAGAAAAGAAAAAAAAATGATGATGAAAGTTTGATGAGTTCTGTGGTTTCTATTGGTCAATTTTGATGTATTGAATACAGAAAAATTCAAGTGTGGGGTACCTTTGAGTAGAGAAAGATATACTCATAATTACGGAATTGGGTTTAAAAGTGAATTAAAAGGGAAATTCATCATTTTGTTGTTGTTGAGTTCAATGCATATTATGTATGGAGAAGTAGACAACATTGGAAATTATGGGTGAATTGAAGGTAGGATCTGGACAATTTTGTTCAGTTTGGTTAGTTGAATCTTAGGTAAAGTGGCAAATTCTTTGTTTGAATTCTTTAACTTTTCTTGATAGCCAATACCTTAACCTAACATTACAACCCTGGAATAAGTCCTTTTGATTCTATTCTTGGTTTGAGTTGTTTAAGTGGAGATGACCCTTGTGGTTCCGGTGCTAAAGGAGAGGCGTATGATTATCCTGAGTTTTAAGCGCGAAACCTATATGCGAATTCATTTGCATATTTAATTTCTTTGCTCAATTACTGGAATGCATTGGTTGTTTTGTTTTGAAAAGAGAAAATTTGTTTTGAGCCTAGCACACACACAAGTGAAATTATTTGATATAAACTGAATTGAGAATTTTGTAGCTAAGACCCTTCTGCTTGGTGCTATGACTGTTGTTAAGTTTTCATATTCTGAGTTAGAGTTTGAAATTTCAGGAATTTAGATAATTCATTTACTCGAGGACGATCAAAGTCTAAGTGTGGGGTATTTTGATAACTTCAATATAGTGCTTAGTTTTCATAGTGTTTTTATATGATTTTAGATGTTTAGTTGTGTTTTTGTGTTAGGTTTTGTTTCTTTTAGGTTGATTTTATTAATTTTAGTCAAATTGGAATTTTGATGTATTATAGATAGTTTTTGATTGATTTTTATGACACTTTGCAGGTGAGGTTCTATTTACATCACGGTCACAATGAAATTCATTGTGACCGTGACATGAAGAGAAGTGGAAGTCAGGAGCTGGCTTAGATGGGTCACGGTCACAATGGATTTCATTGTGACCGTGACATAGTGAACGATTGGGCAGAATGCAAGTAGGAGGTATGTCACGGTGACAATCAATTTCATTGTGACCGTGACATAAAAATCATCAAGGCAGAATCAAAGAAGCACATACATCACGGTCACAATGAATTTCATTGTGACCGTGACATAGCTAAATCCTGGACAGAAGCAAACTTCGAAGACCTCACGGTGACAATGAATTTCATTGTCACCGTGACCCATTTCCTGTGCGTGAACAGATTTGAAATTCTCGACTGAACACGGTGACAATGAATTTCATTGTCACCGTGACCCATCTGGAACTATAAAAACGAACTTTTCTATTTGGCTAGGGTTCCGAATTTTTTAGTTAGTTTTTGTTATTAGTTTTTGCAGCTGAGATTTTGAGAGATATTCTTCGGTCCTAAACTTCAATTTTCGTTCTTGTTTTTGATTTTCGATTAGTAATTGAGATTAAATTGCTTTAGTTTCATAGTTCAATTTCAAGAGTTTTGCTAGTTCTTAGTTAGTTTTTCCAGAATTTTAGTTATTTTCTCCATTGAAGATTTGAAGAAAGAGATCGAAGATCGAGCAATTCAACCGGGATTTTCTCAATGAATTTCAGGGTTTATTCTTTCTTTTACTCTTTTGATTTTGTAATGGATTGTGAGTAGTCGTTTAGTTGTTCGGGGGATCTCTGAATCTCCTATATCTAAGATGTGAATTATGAACATCTATTGAGTTTATGTATGAAAGATTGGTTTATTTTGCTGGTGTTTATTGCTTGTTTATGGATTTTAGTTTTTCAGTCCAGTTTCCAATTGTGATGAATGATTTATTTCATATGTCTATGTTGGTTATTGAATTTGTTAATTGGATGCCATGAATGTATTTTATTCTCAGAATTTTCTATCATGTTTGCTGTGGTGTTTAGACTACTCCGGAATGGGAATCTAAATGAACAGGATTTTATGATTTAAGATTTGAGTGATGAGCGAAATAATGAGGTTTTGGGATGTTTGACTCCGGAATGGGAAAGCAAACCGAACCTAGGATTTTAGACCCGTGATTAGGCTAGTTATATGACTTGCTCCGGAATGGGACGTTATGCAATTAGAGTAGCTTGCTCCGGAATGGGACGCTTGGGTTAAGAGGGTTATCCCGATTTCTTTCATATAAGAGTCATAGATTGATTTTATTCATATTTGGGTAAGGGGTGGATGAGTGAACTTGAACAACGCCTTTATAATTCGATATCTTTTCTCGTTTTTATTCACTTTTATCTTTGTTAGTTTTACTGTCATCTTAATTTGTTTTTGCTTAACCAGTACAGCAGTCGATTAATTTATTAGTTTTAGTTTAGTTAATTTAATCAAATCAATTAATTGGGAATTCTTTAGCATACATTTAATTTTCATAACTTGCGTGTTCAGTCCCTTGGGTACGATAACTCGGAATCTTAATTTTACTCCATTATATTACTTGTCGATTCAGTACACTTGCTGAGGTCGTGTCAATCATTTTATAACACATAGACGCCCAAAGGCCTCGAAGTATTCTTTTCATTATTTTGTTCCAAAAATATTTTCACATAGAATCTTAGTTAAGATTCAACAGAAAGATCACTGAGATCTATTCGGGGACCTGATCAGGGTCCAAATCGTACACATGGCTGCAGCTACACATAACTCTGTTAGGCATGCCTAACTATCCACTAGACTGACTCTCGCAGGTCATGCATCATTCAAATCATGTGTCACATCAGACAATGCATAAACATCATCATACTATTTATTTTACAAAGCATATGATATAGTTCCATCGACATACTTTAGCACTATTCAAGGTTCTAAGCTTTATCAGAGTCAAATATGGAAATATTATCATGCCAATCGTTAACTTAACACTCAAACTTTGTTTTTAACAATTAAACACTTTTTACAAAAACAGGGTAGGTCACGGTCACAACCAGGTTGGTTGTCACCGTGACATACCATGAACCCAAAACAGAATGCAAATATGCGGTAGGTCACGGTGGTAACCACATTCATTGCCACCGTGACATACCAAACCCTCAAAACAGAATGCCAATCTGGGGTAGGTCACGGTGGTAACCACATTCATTGCCACCGTGACATACCAAAAACCTCAAAACAGAATGCTATCTTCACACTTAATCATATCATTCATACAAACTATTTATACATTTACATAAACACTTACTTACCCGGTTTTCCACATTATAGGTCTCTGTTTAAAAGAGAAATTCATAAACTAAAAGCATTAGAGCACATTTACCATTATCAATATATATATAATCACTCAGCAAATTCATTTCATGTGACGTCTTTCATGAATCTATAACTTAGATCTTAAGTCGTACCTATGCATATTTGTTCACATCATACACGTTTATATAGATTAAAGTATTATAATGTTCAATAATGTCGTTAGACTTGACTTGATTCTAATACCTACATTTACACATTATTACATCATTAGTTTGCTATTAATCTTACTCCTAATAATGTTTAATTTCCAAGGGCTAACCATTCTTATACTCATTTAATAGTCCTAAACATACATCGGATGGATCCTAGAAAGTTCTGGTGCAATACGGGTTCAGTTCGGGAAGAAAAACACCAAAAATGGTCAAGACAGAAGGGGTCACAGTGGTAATGAATTCATTGTGACCATGAGGTCCAAAAATTTACATTCTGCCTAGCATTTTGGTATGTCACAGTGGCAATGAAATTCATTGTGACCGTGACATACCAAAAATTTGCAAAACATAAAACAAAACTAAGGACTGCTGCACTACACGTTTTTGTACAGCCTAAACCAACTTTTAAATCTTATTTTTAGCCAAAACTTCCTTCTTAACAAATGTTCTCTAGGATGTTAACTTTCAAATACAACAAATTACAGGTCAATTGGACATCTATAGATTCAGATATGATCTAAACAACCCACAGTGCTTCTCTGAACCCGTCCAAAGAACATAGGTCTACTTCTTGACAAATTTTTGGACACTTAGAGTTACAATTAGCTCAAACCTATTTCTAACACATTTGTAGAAATATATCTTAGATTTCTAAAGGTACTGATTTCATATCATTTGGAGTTCAATAACTCTCGAAACAGTGTAATAACCGAAGAAAGGTCCAGTGTATTCTAATCCAGTTTTTCACCCAAAAACCTATTCACATGCAACAATGAGTCATTTGAGCCAACACTCACTACCATCATCACAAATCATCACAATACACTCAAGAAGCTTGTATCATACATGAATATACCAAAAATGCATATACAGATAAAAGAAAGTTCCCAAACCTTAGCTCCTTTGCTCCACTAGCTTAAATGGTAGTACTTCCTTGCTCATATACTCTTCCATAGATTCACCACTCCAATTTCCTCATCAAGAAAATACATAACATTACTTAGGGTTTCTAATTAACCAAAGAGGAATTGCAGAAATCAAAAAGTTATAACTTACCCTTCTATCTCTAATCTCTCATAAAAGTACTTGAGCTACAATCCATTATACACAACTTGGGCTTGCAAGAAGAGAGAGAGGGGCTGGCGTGGGAGGAAGAAGAAGAGGAAGGGAAAAAGGAGAAGGCAAAACGTGAAGGAGAGGGGAAATGAGCAGAAATCTGCTCTCACTCTCTCTTAATTAAGTCAAACTTATCTCAAATGCCACTTGTCCTCCTCCTATTGGCCCTCAATAGATTTTTTTATGGTATTTCCCCTTTTGGTCCCTTAATTCCTTTTTAATCCTTCCTTCACATAATACATAAATATAATTTTACATTGGCCCACAATTAAATCTTATCCCCTTCAATTAAGTCCTAAATTAATACCTTACAAAATTGCAATTGGCCGCACTTGCCGAAACTTTTGCACTAATGCCGAATTCGTCCTTTCGACACACCTAAAACCACAACTTACATACATTCGGCATAAAAATGATCCATTCTCAAAATTTAGCCCTCATATTTATTTATTCCACTTAATTAAATCCCTATATGTAAAATTACCGAATACCCTTCACTTATGCGACTTAACTTGTCCATTCCGACTAGGCCCGATTTGGGGTGTGACACTAACGCCTCTAGCCTGAAAGCGCAAGCTTCATATTCGGCTTCATTGTTGGTTGCTTTGTACCTCAGCTTCTTAGCAAGGGCAAGTTTTTCATTATCTGGAGTTGTCAAGATGATTTCAACCCCGGCTCCCCTATTATTCACTGCCCCGTCAAAGTGTAACTGCCATCCTTGGACAGAAATCGCGACTATGCTTTCATCAGGAAAGGTGAACTCGGGGGTTGTCTCCTTGAATGGGATGTTCAGCAAGAAATTCGGCTACGGCTCGCCCTTTAATAGTCTTGCGGGTGATGTATTGCACATCAAACTCTTGTAGCAAGAGCAGCCACGTCCCCATCTTTCCAACCAAGGACGGTGCTTCCTGCAAATATCTTAACGGATTCTGCTTGGCCACTGCTTGAACTTTGTATGAGTGGAAGTAATGTCTCAGTTTCTTTGATGCCCAAATTACTGCGAGGCATATCTTTTCTACTTCAGCATATTTTATCTCATACGCCAAGAACTTCTTGCTGAGGTAATAAATTGCAAACTCCACCCCAAATTCATCCTCTTGAGCCATCATGGCGCCCACTGAACTGTCCTCTACTGCCAGATACCGAATAAGCGGTTTGACCGGTTGCGGAGGCCTTAGCACTGGCGGATTCAACAGATATTCCCTGATATTGTCAAAGGCTTTCTGGCAGTCTTCGTTCTAGACCACAGGCTGATCCTTTCTAAGCAGCTTAAAAATAGGCTCGCATATCGAAGTGAGCTTGGCAATGAATCGGCTAACATACTGCAGCTTGCCCAGGAAACTCCTAACATCCTTCTCTTTTTGTGGCACAGGAATCTCTCTGATGGCTTTCACCTTGTCCGGGTCAATTTCTATTCCCCTTTGACTGACGACATGTCCCAACAGTTTTCCTGAAGTCACTTCGAAAATGCACTTCTTGGGGTTAAGTCGTAGATTATACATGTCAATCCGGGTGAAGAACTTCTCTAGAGCTTCAAAGTGCCCCTCTCGGGTGGCTGATTTAACCATCATGTCATCGACATACACTTCCACTTCTTTATGGATCAGGTCGCTTAAGATTTTGGTTGCCATTCTCTGATATGTGGCCCCTGCGTTCTTCAGGCCAAAAGGCATGACTCGGTAGGCATAGGTCCCCCACTCCGTGATAAAGGCGGTTTTAACCCGATCAGCTATCTTGTTCAGGATTTGGTTGTAGCCCACATAACCATCTCCAAAGCTGTACATCGCGGAATTGCTGTCTATTAACACATCGATATGGGGTAATGGAAAATCATCTTTAGGGCAGGCTTTGTTAAGATCTCGATAATCCACACACACCCTGACCTTTCCGTTCTTCTTTGCTACAGGGACCACATTTGCCAGCCATGTAGGATACTGCACTTCCACGAGGAACTTGGCTTCAATCTGCTGTCGAATTTCCTCCTTAACCTTGTCAGCCCATTCCAGCCTCAGCCTTCTCAACTTCTGTTTCACAGGCTTGCAATTTGGGTAAGTTGGGATGGCATGTTCTGCCACGTCTCGGTCAATTCCTGGCATGTCCTCATAGGTCTAGGCAAAAACTTTTTCATGTTTTCTTATTATTCTCTCAAAATTTTTTCTCTCCTCAGGAGTTATGCTTGATGCTATTAGAATTTCTCTCGGATTTTCCGAGGTTCCAAGATTAAAAGGCGTTGTACCAGTGGAGTCAATGTCAAAAATTGATGGAATATGATCATGTTCATGCATGTTGAAATCATTAGAAACATCGCACAAATAAGAGAAATTTTTTGTCTTATTAATAATATTATAGTTATCATTTACATCATAAAAGAGTTCTGGAATAAAAAGACAGTCTAAACTAGAGTCTTCTTCTGCCACTCCCAAGGTTGACGCTGTTGCGGCTTGTTCACTGGCTTCCTGATTTAACAGAGGCCCCTCAGGCTCGTCGGAGGAAAACTTCAAATTCTCCATTTTCAGCTCTAATTCTGCTATCTTCTCCTTCCCTTTCAGCTTGGCAGCTATCATCCTTTTAGTAATAACCTCTTCAGGCTCGTATATGTCCCAAGTGATACTCCGAGTCATGACCTCCTCATCCCAAAAGTCTTCAGCAGTCTTGACAAACCCGACATGCCAGTCATACACATCACTAAAGATCTCGAAGCCAGGGACAATCCTCCCCTCTACCCAGTGCGGCTCATCTTCGCCCGTATATGCACAAACTGAGGATGCCGGTACGAAGCTCTCTGTTATGTGGGGGATCTTGTCTGTTATCTTCTTCTTGCCGAAGCCACCTCTATGCCCAAGACCTTTCCGGTTCTTTTGCCCTCGAGTGGTGATTGCGGTCTGCAGTCCTTGGGAGTTGCTGCCCAATCCAGCCCCAGGAAGATAATGCATCTTCTTCATCATACTAACCACAGCTGGGCTATCCACTGACCCGTACTCTTCCCTTATCATGGACACATGGAAGCCACTAAAAGGTTGATTGGCTATTTCCAGCGCTGAGACCTAGTTTTCCCTGGCCGCTTTGATAGTCACCACCTCCCCTTCGTGTGGGAACTTTATCATCTGATGTAGTGTGGATGGCACTCCCCCTAATTTATGAAACCAGGGTCTCCCAAGCAAAGCTGAGAAGTTAGCGGTATGGACAGAACTACAAATTCAACCTCCACTTCAATAGGTCCTATCTTGACCAAAGTCTTAAAGGTTCCTGAGGCTTGCCTCCTCGAGTTATCGTAGGTTGTGATAGTCAGATCAGATCCACTGAGCATATCTTCGTTTAAACCAAAAGCTTGCAAAGCTATCAAAGGGCACACATTGATAGAAGATCCGTCGTCCACCATAACGCAAGAAGTGTGCTTATCGTTAATCTGCGCTTTAATGTACAAGGGTCGGTTGTGGTTGCGGCCTTCAACAGGTAGGTCGGCGTCAGAAAAGACCAATCTCTCCTTGAATCCTCCCTTAATTAAACCCAAAAGCTCTGACGGGGAAATAGTGGTGGCGACTGTGGCCTCAACCAAAGCTTCTACTACCTTCTGCCTATGAGAGGCGGATTGCCTCAACAGATCCCATATGGATATTTGAGCTGCAGTTTTCTTCAACTGTCTGACAATCTGATTCTCCTCTGGCTCTTTCTCTGCGGATGGCTGCACTGGCTCAGGTAGCCTCGTAATCTCGGGGATCACCCTTCCACTCCTCGTCACAGCCCCTATCTCTCCTTTATCTCCATCGGAGCCCCATAAATCAAGGTTCATTCCTTCTTCATCCTCGGCTTCTCCACCGCTTTCACTGCTAGACCAGCAATCAAGGGTCACCACAACTGCCTTCTCCTCTCTATCCTCGGGATAACCAGCAGCGAACTTCTCTCTCCCATATAGATCTTGTAGCACGTACCACTCAGGCAGGCTAGATTGGATCATAAACACGGGTGGCAGTACGACATTATAACCGGGCTTCTTCTCGGTTTCTCTCTTCTCAGGGTCAGAGATTTGCTTGCTATCAATCAAGTCTTGGATAGAGTGTCAGAGCACTTTGCATTTATCTGTGATATGGCCTGAGTGCTGGTGGAATGCACAAAATTCGTTATCTTTGTGTCCAGGTTTCCCTTGTGTCAAAGCTGGCCTAGGAGCCAGAGGGTGCAATTTTCCCTCCTTCATTAACCTCCTCAAGACCCAGGATAATGGTCTCCCCAAGTTCGAAAACTTTCTCTGGGTGGTTACCTCAGTAGCAGACACTTCACCCATTCTTCTAGTGCTGTTACTGGGACCTGCCGGCCTGTTGGTTCCTTGACAGGGGTTAGCCCTTTTGGCGAAATTGACATTGTCAGCCTTCCGAGCCAAGAATTCTCCCTCTGCTTCGATGGCTATATCTTTGAGAGATTCCCAGTCCTTCAACCCCTTCATCCTCAACCCCTCTTTCAAGTGTGGGCTTGCGTTCTTAACGAATAGACGAATCTGATCCTGGGTGTCAGGCTTTCGGCGCATCTCCATTACTCGATTCCGCCATCGGGTAAGATAATCATGGAAAGATTCCCCGGTCTTCTGCTGAAGTAGCTTAAGATCTTTCAGAGTCACCTCCATTCTGGTGTTACAGTCATACTGCTTCAAAAACTCTTCAGTGAACAGATCCCAATCTTCTTTAGTGCGGCGGTCAAGGCCATGATACCAGTCTATGGCATGAGAGGTCAGACTCAGACAAAAGTATTCCATTTTTTGCTTCTTGGACAACGTGGTCCCCTTTATGACCAGAGAATATTGCTTCACATGTGTGGTCAGGTCAGAAGTACCATCAAACTTCGGCACATCCGGCATTTTGAAGTTATAAGGGATCGGGTCCTCTCCGTCCAACTCCCAATCCTCCGGATTCATCCCATGAGGTCTGCCTATCATACGAGCCATAGCTTCGAACCTTTCTTCCATTTTCTTTAAAATAAAGTCATCAGTTTGAGGCGCCTTCCCCTTCTCAGATGCCACGCTCATCCTATCATCCTCGATATCTCTATCGTCATCAATTCTCAACACTGGCCTTCTTCTCAGCTCTCCCGAGGCCACTGACCTTAACTCTACTGGGGGCGGCCTAATGGGCTCTTCTCGCCTTTCAACTCTTTCTTCCTCAGGCTCATTCTATCTCACTGGAGGAGGAGGAGGATTCTGTGGAGCATTCTGCTGTGCCAAGATGGTCAACATATTCATCATCCTACCCTCAAATTCTTTGAAACGGCGGCCCACTTCTTCCGCAATCATGGCCCTGGTGGCGTCATCCCCCCTGGTTGAGTTTGCCATCTCAGATACAGTGCGACCGATTCTTGGCAGAATTTCTGAAAGGCCCTCTCTACCAGGTAGCTCAAACTCAGGAACTCGGATCAGTCATCCGGTTGGTGATCTTGTCCACCTGGGCAGATCTATGATGGCTGCAGGGACAAAAAGTTAGGCATGATGCATGAAATGCAGTTATAATGCATGATCGTGATATGCAACACTTACAGAGCACAAGCAAGCAAGTAGGTCCTTCCGCCCTTATTTCTCCCACACACGTGGTTGTGCAGTCTCTTTCCTAGGTGGGATTAGCCGATGGGTCAACAAGGGACCCGATTGGCATGCATAGTGCGCGGCAAAAAACCAGCAACATGACACTCCTATGCTAATGTACAAGCGGATGGATAATGATCGTCACGTATTTGGACGTTCCATAAATTTCGACATGGCCCTACCGGGGCATGATAGCCTTTGGCTAGGTTACGAAGCGAGACATTTGGACTCACCCAATACATGAGGATCCATACAGCAAGCATGGGATTAGGGTTCATTTCACCTGTGGAAAGTAACTACAGCCATTACATGAGCTTTGGTCAAGGGAGATGTTTCTTTAAGGCTATCCAAGCATGATCCCTGCCGACAGGTCTATCACATCACGAGCATAGCGATCGATCGGGTCATCATTTTGATATACCATTAAGGTACGTGGCTTAGGCTGGTGATTATCCTTAACACTTCCCTAAATTGAGTGAAAATGAGGAGGTGCTTTAGGAACGCACCGGGGCTAAAAGAGGGACCAAACTAGCGTATTCTAAGGCTCTAATGATATGCAAATGCAAATTTGAGAGAAAGCAAATTTATGAATTAAATTTTAATCATAAATGTTAAATGAGGTATTTTCAAATTGAAATCTCAAACCATAAACGTCCCCAGTGGAGTCGCCACTGTGACGCGCGCCGGATCCCGATGCGCCGCACTTTTTTGGACCGCCCGCACGTGGGCGATCGGGATATTTGCGGGTCCATTGGCATCTTGCAAATGAATTGCAAGTGCGTCTATGTTGGGCAACAAGGAGGTTTCATGGAGTCTCCACCCAATAGAACATTGGGAAAGTTACTCTCGCCTCGGAGAGCCTAAGACTGCGCTTGGTATCCATTTTGGGCCAGCCAAAGGGGTCATGGAAGGTGAACTTCTCACCCTAAAGAGCCTAGGATTAGCGCTAAAGCCTCGTGACCCAAGAAGTATTTTGGAGGATAACCTCTAACCTCTCGAGCCCAAAGACCAGAGTTGGGTCCGGGATTTCTCATTTATTTCTACCTCAATTATTTTATGATCAAATTTTAAAATCATTAATTTGCTCTCTCTCCACACTATGCAGTTGATTAAATGCACATTTATTCACATCTTGAAAGCCATAAATGATCAGATAAAAAATGAAAGCAAGGAATTACAATAATACAAGGAGCGAAATACAACTCCCTTCCGTAAATGTGCGGATCATACATAAATCGGGGCATTTGCTTATTTTGAGGACTTTGGTCCTCGCATGCATCGTTATTAAAATTGGGGATTTTTATTCGTAGTGATCTTTATTGGATAAAAATAGGGCGTTGGACCCCCCTTTTTGCAATTTATACAAATCTCATTTTTATTTGAGTACAGATCATTGGATCATCTTTATATATCAACGAGGTAGGAAAAGAGTATATCCATATACATGAAATAATCAATGAATAACAAATAAAGAAAGTACTTAAGAGAATTAGGAAAACTAAACCGGATGAAGT
Source organism: Excoecaria cochinchinensis (assembly GCA_947683425.1). NCBI lineage: Eukaryota > Viridiplantae > Streptophyta > Magnoliopsida > Malpighiales > Euphorbiaceae > Excoecaria > Excoecaria cochinchinensis. The sequence goes on along the minus strand of CANTUQ010000055.1, from coordinate 23,574,294 downwards.
CCTCCAAATATGGTAGTCAGCCGCTCAAGCTCGGGATTATCCAAGAGAATCATATACACTCATAGAAAGTTAAGAGATGTTAATATACATAAAATTAACATATAAGAAGTCAAAGGGACTTAAAAAATGATTAAAAATGGAGACAAAACCTACCGACGGCCTTCTTTGGTTGACCGAAGGGCGTCGGTTAAGGTAAGCGAGATACCCATTTGTCACTCAAGGAGGGGCGTCTGTAAAGGTGACCCGTCGGTCACCACTGTCTTCGAAAAACAGAATGGAGAAAAACCTTTTTAAAGTCAAAAAAATGGTTTTATCCCAAAAGGGAGATAAGAGAGTCAAGATAAGAGAAAATAAGGACAGATGTTTAAAAATTCTACACAATAGGAAATAAATATGAGATGAAATGGAAAAAGAATCCGGTATATTTACCCTCAGATAATCGCTTTAGGTGAGATTCTTGTGTTGATTAGAGCCCCGCGCGTTCCACGAGAAGCAAAAGATGAAGGACCGAAGAGAGAAAATGAACTATTTCTTCTTCAACCCCTCAAAGATCGGTTTTGGAGTCAAAATCTAAAGAAAACTAATTAGTTTTAGTTCCTTTTGATTGATTTGATCCTTGATTCAATAGATTCCCTCAGAAAGTGTGTTTTGTTGGAAGAGAGAGAAAATTTACTTGAAATTGGGCAGAGTTTCCTCATTTGAAAATTTTTCCAACCCTTTTCAAATGAAAATCCGGAGCATTTATAGCCAGACACGACCAACTGGCGTCGGTGAATAGAGGCGGGCATCGAAAGATTCCTTCTGACACAAGGATTCGTCCGATGGCCCTGCCACATCCACCGACGGGCGTCGGAGCGGTTGCATGCTCCGGGAAACCAGGCGGCGTTCTGACAGGGGCGGTGACTTTCCGACGGGCGTCGGAAAATACAACAAGCCGTCAGTGACTCGGAGCGACAGGCTGACTTCACAGATGGGCTGGCCGTCTATGGAGGGAAAAAATTTCTTTCGACTCGAAAAAAACCTCTGTTTTTCTCTCCCTCTGCCCAGGAATGGTAAAAAGCCTCATTTCTCATGGAACGCGGGACTAAAACCTCCAAATCCAGCCCTTTTATGCAGGCTCGGACACTGATTTCATCATAGGGTAACCTCTGATCCGGACCGCTCCGGGACACGGTGCTTACAATGGTTATTACTATTGCAGGAGTTTGATATCGAATACATCACCAGGAAAACCATTAAAGGAAGAGCTGTAGCTGAGTTCTTGGCTGAGCATCCTATTGAGGGAGACCAATTCGAATACAATTTCCCAGATGAAGATGTCATGGCCATAGCAGTACAAGGGTGGCAATTATTCTTTGATGGGGCAGTTAACAGTAAAGGGGCAGGAGCAGGGATCATTCTTATGACCCCGGATGGTGAAAAGCTGCCGTTAGACAAAAAGTTGAGGTACAAGGCGACCAATAATGAAGCAGAATATAAAGCTTGCATCTTCGGATTGGAGGCATTGCTGGCTCTGGGGGCAAAGACTGCAGAAGTCTTCGGAGATTCTTCATTAGTAATTCATCAGATCAGAGGGGAATGGTCAGTTAAGGAAGAGAGGTTGTTACCTTACGTGAAGTACTTGAGAATGTTGAGTAGCCAGTTTGAGACTTGCACTTTTCACTTCACCCCCAAGGATGAAAATCAATTGGCTGATGCTCTCGCAACATTGGTGTCCATGTGGGACAACCCAACAGGGGTTACTATGAAACCTGTGCTAATCTCTAGCTCGGGAAAGCCTTGTTTTGAAGCTGAGCAAGTGATGGATGTTGGGGCCACCGATGGAAACCCTTGGTACTATGACATTCAAAATTATTTAGAACGGTCAGTTTTTCCAGAGGAAGCCACTGAGAAAGACCAAAGGATGATTCGAAAGTTGTCCACTCAGTTCATCAGTGTAAATGGCACTTTGTATAAGAGACAAGTCGATGGTATCCAGTTAAGATGTTTGGCGGAGAAAGAAGCTGAAAAGGTTATGGAAGAGGTTTATGCCGGAGTCTGTGGAGCTCACGTGAATGACTTAGCCTTAGCGAAGAAGATCATGCGCCAAGGATTCTATTGGCTCACAATGGATACGGATTGTTCAAAATATGTGAAGCAATGCCAGTTATGCCAGCAATACGCGAATTTAAGGCATGTCCCAGTTTCAGAGCTACATAATTTGACATCTCCATGGCCATTTATAGCTTGGAGAATAAATATCATAGGCGAGATACGTCCTACAGCGTCTAATGGGCACAGGTTCATTATAGTCGCCATTGATTATTTCATTAAGTGGGTCGAAGCTGAATCTTTCAAGAAGAATGATGCCCGAGACATGGCTAAGTTCATCGAGAGGAATTTGATATGCAGATATGGCCTCCCACACAACATTGTGTCTGATAATGGGGTGCAGTTCTTAGCAGAAACCAAGCAGATGCTTCAGAAGTATGGAATCCAGCATCACAAGTCTTCTCCTTACCGTCCTCAAGCTAACGGTGCGGTTGAAGCAGCGAACAAGAATGTTAAAAGAATATTGGCCAAGATGGTTCAGAGCTATAAAGATTGGGCGAAAAAGCTGCCTTTTGCACTCTGGGGTTATAGAACCGCAGTCAGAACCTCTACGGGGGCGACACCGTTCTCCCTAGTATATGGAACCGAAGCAGTTCTGCCGGTTGAAATTGAGCTGAAATCCTCAAGGGTAGTCATAGAAGCCGAGATTCTAGAGACAGAATGGGCACAACAACGATTGTTGCAGTTGAATTTGTTGGATGAAGATAGGTTAAGGGCCTATTAGCACAATCAGGTTTATCAGAAGAGACTAGCTTGGTCCTTTGGCAAGAAGGTACGAAAGCACCCATTGAAAGAAGGGGATTTGGTCTTTAAGATGATGAGGCCGGAAGTCCCAGACATACGAGGAAAATTCAGACCAACCTGGGAAGGTCCGTTCATTGTGAAAAAGTTGCTAACAAAGGGAGCGGCAATCTTGGCAGACAGCGATGGGAATGAGTTTAAAGACCCGGTCAATGTCGATAGACTAAAAAGGTTCCATGGCTAAAGACTAAAAAATAAAAAGAAGAGAATAAATGCCCCGCAGGTCAAAAACCGAAAAAAGGCGGCCTTGTTAAAATTGGGCGCCCTGTCAGGGTGAAAACTGAAAAAAGGCATCCTGGGCAAAAATTAAGGGCCAAGAGAAAATGTTCAATCGAGAAAACCCAAGAGGGTCGATTGATAACAGGAGTTTGATGCTTACAAGATCTATTCCGAGATTAGGTGTAGTCTTGTGATTTTGAATTCTTGTTAAACAAGGATCATGTATGATGAAATCATATAGAAATGTACTCAATTTTGCAATGAGTAAAAGAATACAGTTTTCATTGTTCTTTTAGTTCTGTCTTAAAAAGAAACTTATCATCTATTTATCTAATGACATTGTCTACTCATTCTATTTGAAGATATCTAAGCAGATGTGTGCTGATCACTCGTAAGGGGATAATAGCTTTCTCTTGCTGTTAAAAAAATAAAAAATCTTGAAAAAAAAAGAAGAGGCTGTTAGAGATGAAAACCGTAACTGGCTCTCTAAGCAAAAGTTAGGCCAAAGGGCAGGGTGAAAACCTGGAGATAGGCAGTCTGCCCTATAAAAAAAATAATATAAATAAAAAATAAAAGCCGCTGGTTTGGGTTGGGTCCATGCCAGGCAAAAATTAGGCAAAGGGTTATGTGAAAATCCCTAAAGGGACGCATTTCCCACGAAGAAAAGCTAGTGTGAAAATCCACAAGGGACGCACTACCTTTAAAACAATGCCTGGAGTAATAAGGCGGTATACTTCGGATGATCTTCTTTTCAGCTAGATAAGGCATAATTCAGGACATGAGTCAGAATCCTGGGCATATAATCATCGACCGGGGGCCAAAGATGACTGGATGTCTCTTTCAGAAACTTATTGGGGACGGAATCCCTAAGGCCAAGATGACAATCCTATTGATTTCGGGGGCATGGTGGAGCAACCAAGCTATATCCTCAGCACGCCTTGGGCTACCTAGGGCATGGTCTATAGATTCTTGCAAGCATTCGCATCTCATATCATACACACGTTTTCTTGTATGTATTTTTGTGCACATAATTTTGCAGGAAATATCTAAAAGAAGACAGTCACCATTTGAAGATGGAATCCTTCACTTTTAGTAGTCTTGTCAGTGACTCGGTGCAGTGCACTTTTGGTAGTCTGTAGCAGACTCGGTGCAGCACAGAAGAGCAAGTTTCGCGTTTCATAGTCTTGTCAGCGACTCGATGCATCATAATCAGAGGAGGGAACAGTGCACTTTGGTAGCTTTGGTAGTGGCTCGGTGTAGTTCTTTCGTGCACTTTTGGTAGTCTTGGTAGTGACTCGGTGCATCTCTCTTGTGCTTTTTTAGTAGCCTTGTCAGTGGCTCGACGCATCACCGTCTTAGGATGGAACCCTGCACGTTTATTAGTCTTGTCAGCGACTCCGTGCAGCGCACTTTTAGTAGCCTTGTCAGCGGCTTGGTGCGTTTTTCGTTATGCGCTTTTAGTAGTCTTGGTAGTGGCTCGGCGCATCGCTATCTGCAGATAGCACCTGTACGTTTAGTAGTCTTGTCAGCGACTCCGTGCAGCACACTTTTAGTAGCCTTATCAGCGGCTCGGTGCGATTTATCTTTCGCGTTTTGTAGTCTTGGTAGCGACTCGGCGCATCACCGTCTTAGGATGGTTCCTTGGCACTTTGTAGTCTTGTCAACGACTCAGTGCAACTCAAGAGGATGAATCATAGCACTGTTCCCGAGGGAGCAGCAGGAAGGAGGCAGCCTCAGGTACGCGCTTATTTCCTTTTCCTGAATTTTGGCTCACCTAGGCACCCACACACTAGCCTCCCCAAAATTGGGGGCAACTGTAGACACCGGGTCCCGAGTAGCCAAGATCAGGATTACACAATGATGAAATTAAGTGTGCCGATCTATAGGCAAAAAGAATGAAGTTGGAAGTGACGATTTCCTTGTCGATTTGTTGTTTTAAAATTAAATAAAATTGTATTTCAAAAATATTTTTAAAGTATTTTAAAATTTATTTTGTGAGGAAAAAAGTGAGTTTTTAAATTATTATATTTTATAGGAATTTAGAAAAAAAAAAAATTCCGCGCGAGGGACGGGCTTCCCATCGCTCACCTACCCACGGGAAGGCCGTCGGTCGCGCCTACGCACGGGTATGCCGTCGGTCGCCCCTGTTCGTCCGTTTTGCCTATTTTGGCCTTTTTGGCCATAAATTCTTCATTTTAAATGCTTTTTAACTCATTTTTTTTGCAAAATTTAATTCTAAAATCCTTCTATCTTCCAACTCTCCAAATTCAGTTGTTTTTATGTTATGGGAATTAAATTAATTTAATTTCTTTAATTAAAAAATCTGAATTTTGGGGGAAATAAAAAGGATTTTTGAGAGAGAATTAGGGGATTTTCTTTAGAAAACTTTTTTTCTTCTTCTCTCTTCTCGCAACCAAATTATATTCTCTCAATTTCTAAAGGAATTTCCAGCAATTCTTGAGACAAAAATTAACAATTTTTGTTCTTGAGAATTTTTCTTATTTTCAATTGACAACTTTTTACTTTAAGACAAATAAACTAATTGTTTGTTCTTGAGTAAAAGTTATCTTTCAATATTTTATTTTTTCTTCTAATCATATTTTTTCAAAACAAGACAAGGAATTGGATCATCCACCTTCATTTCTTCAAGATCAATTTTGAGGGTAAACATTATTGGCTCAATTTCTTAGTTGGATTTTTAATTTTATTTTTTATTTAATTAATTAACATGTAAATTCTTTTAGTTCTATCATTTTATTCTTCTTTTTATTCTTTTGCTTTTATTCAATTGATTATCATGTAAATTCTTTTAGATCTATTATTTAATTGTTCATATTTTTACTTCTTATTTCTTTTTTTTTTGTTTAATTGTTCATATTATTATTTTTTATTCTTATTTCTCATTTAATTGTTCATGTTCATATTATTGTCATCATTTTTTAGTTCATATATATTATTAGTATCATCATTTAGCATGTTTTATCATAATTGGCTTATTTTATTTTCATGTTATTCTTCTATTTTTAATTGGATTGTTCATCTTCTTTGATTATTATTATTATTATTATTATTGTTGTTGTTGTTGTTGTTGTTGTTGTTGTTGTTGTTGTTGTTATGTTATTTGATTGTTCATATTCTTTGGTATTATTATGTTATTATTATTATTGTAGTTATTACCATCATTAGTATTATTATTATTATTATTATTATCATTATTCTTGTTTATTTTTATTATTACCATTATTATTTTAATTCTATGCATGTTGAATTTTACATGTTTTATATTTTTTATGTATGAGTGGATGTTATTGTTATTATTTCATGTTTTTATGCATGTCAAATTCTATTATCATTATTTTATGTTTTTTTATGCATGTTAAATCTTATAATTATTATTTTATGTTTTTTATGCATGTTGAATTTTATTATTATTATGTTGTTTTTTATGCATGTTAAATTGTTAAATTGTTAAATTGCATATTTTTTATTATGTCATTTTAATTGGTTTGTCATACATGATGCCTTTTTATTTACTTTATTTTTATAGTATGTTTAACTCATTTTTATTACTAATATGACTTTTATTTGTTTCTTTTATTTCAATACTTATTTTTATGTGTGAGTTTTTGTCAAGTGGAAGCCCATGGAGATTTGAAGTTCCACTTGGGAGTTGTTTATATTTTTGTTACTTTTTATTATTTTGGTTTAATTGATTATTATGTAATTTGTAATAATAAATTTATTTTCATGCACGTTAATTAAAAATCACAAAAATATTTCTATTAAACTAAATTGGATTTTATTTAATAAAAATGGGACCAATGTCCTAGATTTTTCATCCAAAATAAATTGTCACTTTAAAATCATTTTCTTTAATTATGCATGAGAGGACCAATATCCTTATTTTTAATAAATAACCCGATTTATGCATGAGTTGTATTTTATTTACAAATGGAGGTTGTATTCCGCCCCTAGTTTTATTGTAATTTATTTTGCTTTCATTTATTTTATTTACCGCTTTATTTATATGTTTGATATGCGTTTAATTAAATTGCATTAAAATTGAATGAGAAATGTGATGAAATACTAAATTAAAAACTTGATTATAAACTTAGCCAAGGTATGAATAAATGGGGAGTCCCGAACTTTCTCTGGTCTTTGGGCTAAACGATTACAATCATAGGCTCCAGGGGGTAGAGGCTGAGATCTCCAAAATCTCTCTGGTTAGCCCAAGATGGATATGTATGCGCCATCTTAGGCTCGATGAGGCTAGACGACCCTTCCCAATGTTCTATTGGGTGGCGACTCCAAGAAACCTCTTTGTTGCCCAAAATAGACGCAGCTTGTAAATACCTTACAAGTTTTTATGAACCTCTCCCGATCGCCCTAAGGCGGGCTTTTGGGAGGCATAGAGGTTCGGCGCGCGTCACAGGTTCATTATCATTCATGAGAACAGTCGTCTTTCCCCACTTAGGTGCTCAATTTATCTTCCTCTCCTTCTGTTGCTCTTCTAGGTCAGAGATATGCTTGCTATCAATGAGGTCTTGTACCCGATCCCTTAAAGTCCAATAATAGTCCGTTAGATGCCCGGTGTGTTGGTGGAAGGCGCAATATTGATTCGTCCTGTGACTGGGATGTCCCTGGCTATTGGCGGGCTTAGGAGGCAATGGCTGTAATATCCCCTTTTTCATCAGCTTCTTAAAAACCCATGATAAGGATTTGCCCAAATTAGAATAGTGCCTTTAATTCATTTTTGTGGTTGGCACTCCCGTCCTCTTAACATTGCCCTTACTGTTGTTGCGGACACTCGGGCTTTCATTTTTCAGAGCATGGATCCTTACTATATCTCCATCCTCTTTAGGCATAATATCCCATTCTAGAGTAGATCCAATATCTCCTCTTTGCTTGACTAGTGAAACAAGTGCAACCTTGTCTCTGGGCTTGGAAGTAAGAGGAGACGCTGTAGTCATCACTGTATAGGCCTTCTCGATAGTGGCCGACCAAACATGGTTAAGGGTAATTGCCATAAGTTGGGCCTGAAGAACTAGTGCCATGGCATCCATCCTTTCCTTAATCATGGCCAACAACCTCTTCCCGAGCTCTTCAAGCCTTCCATCTGTCTCTTGGGCAATTAAGGCACGAGTCCCTTCAATCTGTCACGAAGAATTAGCCATTCTTGAAAATTTTGAATTCTTATTAACTGCCCTTAATCCTGATCCTGATCCTAACCCCAAACAAAAGGTCCTCTAACGGTGACTATCGAAACTCCAAAACCACTTGGACAAATGGTCTACAGTGGCTGTAAAATCAAAGAATTAGAATGATGAATGAATGTCATGTAATGCATGATCGTGCTATACAGATGGTCCTTGATGAGTGAAAGATCAATATATTACAGTGACACGATGTGTTGTTTTAAAAATATTATATGCAAGATGATATGTACATGTGAAAAATAATATGCAGACGAAAGGATATGTACACATGCAACATAAGAGAACCTATATTATTATTCATATATATATATATATATATATATATATATATATATATATATATATATATTTTTTTTTATTTTTTCGACATGCATGAATGATATGTGATGTACAAGCATACTGTGCAGCATCCACAACCACATGCAAGCAGGTAGATTCTTCCAACCTTATTTCTCCCACACACGGGATCGTGCAGTCTCTTTCCTAGGTGGGCTTTATCCAAGGGTTAACAGGGAACCTGTTGGACACGTATAGTGCACGGTGAAAAACTGGTAGCATGACAACTCTTGCCTAATTTACATACGTATGCGTGTTTGGCCATTATGTATCTAAACAATTCAACTAAATTAAAATGGGCCCACCGGGGCATGAAAGCCTTTGATGAAAGACCATTTAATTTAATTAATTTTGTTCAATATATGACGGCCCAAATAGCAAGCACGATATTATGGTACATTTCACCTAGTGGAAGTATCTATTGCCGTTACAAGAGCTTTGGTCAAATGTGGTGTTATTTTAGGTCTACCCAAGCATGGTCCCGGCTAATGGGTCTAGCACATCACGAGCATAGCGACTGATTGGGTCTCCATTTAATATACCATAAATGGTACAAGGTTTGGGTTGGTGATTATCCCGAGCACTTCTCTACAATGAGTGAAAGTAGGGTCATATTTTAGGAACGCACCGGCGTATGATGGGGACCAACTAGCATAATACTAAGGCTCTAGTGAATGCGATGCAATTTCGATTAGAAATGGAATTTTTGATTCTTAACAACTCAATTATTATTTTAACTTAAGTCACTTTCGAAGCGAAGTTTCGATCACGGTCCCCAGTGGAGTCGCTACTGTGACGCGCGCCGGAACCTAGCAAAGGCCCTCACTTGAGACCCGCTTTTAGGGCTCGAGGGATTGGTCTACGTCTTTTATGATCTTGGGCATCATGAGTCATTTTGGATGCCTCCTTTCCAATAGAACATTGGAAAGGATCATCTAGTCTCACGATGCCTTTAGGCACCTTGAGGTATTTTAGAGTCGCCGCCCAATTTACAAGAAATTGGGAAAGGTCTCTAACCTCTATTGGTCTAAACTAGAGATGGTGTTCGGAACTTCACTCTTATTAATGACTTAAGTTAAGTTTATAAATGAGTTTTTAAGCAATTAAAATTATAAATGAGTTTTTAAGCAATTAAAATTCAATCTCTCATCTCACGCGATAGTGCAATAGATTTAAAGCGCATTCATTCACATAGGAAAGCGATAAATGAAGCAGTAAATAAATAAATTACAAAATAGAAATTGGGACAGAACAATCCCCCAAAATAAATAATAAATAAAAGGAAAGGGGACAGAACAATCCCCCAAAATAAGAAAATATAAACAAACAAATAAATAATTGCATAAAAGAAATTAAAATGCAACATACATAAATCGGGTCATGAATTTTAGGAACATTGGTTCCTTTTTATTTATTAGAAAAATTGGAGAACTATTTAGGGCATTGTTTGAGAAAACGGGGATGAGTGATCCCATTTTATGAAAATTAGTTCTCTATTTGGAAGTGAGATTTTGTTGGTTAAAATAGGACATTGGTCCAATTTATTAGGAAAAATCCTAAATTATTATTTATCTGAAAAATGTGATTTTCTGTAATACGGATAATAAAAAAATACATTTTACATACAATACATAAAAAAATAATATAAATAAAATAAACACATCAATTAAGATGCAAACCCTAAGTTTGATGGTCTTTAACTCCCCGGCTCTCCAACCCGTGCGTGAATATGACTCGCGAAGACAAATAATTTTGAGACAATAAAAGATAAAAATGAAATAAAATGTTAGTAAAGTAAATTAAATAATTAATGTAATATGCACAAGAAAATTAGAACAAATAAATTAATTGAATAAAATAATTAAAAAAATCAATAAAATAATAATTATTAAAACGACTAAATATAAACAATTAATTAAATGGAAATAATTAACTATAAAATAAATGCATTAAAAGGAGGCATAAAATAAATGAAGCAAATAACACAGTGCATGAAAAAAAAATGAAACAGAGAAGAAAACACAGCTGTGTTTTCTTTAGAAACACAGCTGTGTTTCTTCAGCAAAACAACCGGCAGTGCCGAAAATGAAAGAAAATGAAGGAGTGAGACATCGTGAAAACACAGCTGTGTTTTCCAAAGGAACACAACTGTGTTTTTCAACTAAAGCAGAAACACAGCTGTTGTGACGCGCGCCGAACCCAGCAAGGGCCCCCGACGTGAATCCGCTTTAGGATTCGAGGGACTTGGTTTGCGTCTTTTGATCATGGGCGCCATGAGACATCATCGGTGTATCCCTCCCAATATAACATTGGGGAGAACAACCTAGTCTAATGACGCCTAAAGGCACCTTTGAGGCATTTGGAGTCGCCACCCAATTTGCAAGCAGTTGGGAAAAGGTTTCTCACCTCTAATGGTCTAAACCAGAGATATGGTGTCCGGAACTTCCCTCTTATTTATGCTTTGGTTAATTATAAATGGGTTTTTAACCTCTTAAAATTATATCTCTCATCTCACGCGATTAATGCATTTAAATTAAATAGCACATTGCAAGCATATAAAGAAAATAAATGAAAGCGATAAAAGGTAGTAAAGAAAGCGATAAATGAAAGCGGTAAACACGCAAGCACACAGTTATAAGAGAAATAGGGGCGGAATACAACCCCAATAAAAGGAAATTAAAGATGTGGATGGGGACGGAATACAATCCCCAAAAATAAATAAAGTTGCCCCAAAATTAATTACAAGGGCCCAAAAGAAAATGAACATAAACTTAAAACACTCGCACAAGATCAAAATAAAAAGACATACATAAATCGGGATATTGTTTTAGGAACATTGGTTCCTTCGTGCCTATTCGAATGTTTAGGAACATTGGTTCTTTCGCGTTTATTTAAAGAGGGTTCGAAGAGTCGTTTTAGTTGTTTGATGAAAACGGGGATGAGTGATCCCATTTTTCGAGAAAAATGACTCTTCATTTTAATTGTGATAGTTTTATTATTAGGCTAAAACAAGTGACATTGGTCCCAATTTTATTAGTGGAAATCCCAATTTAATTATAGAAATATTTTTGTGATTTTTTTATCGCACGCGTGCATGAATAAAATAATTATTTACAAATAACATAACATAAAGAGAGAGTTGAGAAAGATCTCACCAAAATCGGTGTAATCCTCCACGCGTCGCGACCCATCTGGGGAGTCACGGGGATGCTCAAGTAACCCGACTCAAGTTAAATCTCAGACAAAAATTAACATAAAAAATATTAGTAATGATTCTAAAAATTAATCGAGTAAAAACGAAATAAATATTAGGCAAGTCAATTTATAATGATAATAATAATAATGATAGTAATAATAATAATAATAGAGGTAAAAAATAACAGTGCTAATATTAATGTTGATGATGATGATGATAATAATAATAATAATAATAATAATAATAATAATACACAACTTAATAATATAAAAATGATTCAGAATACCAAGTAATAATAATAATAAAACAAAAAGTTAAATAAACAAGTAATAATAATAATAATAATAATAATAATAATAACATATATAATAATGCTAATGAGGGCAACGGCATAGTAATAATAATAATAATAATAATTATAAATAACATGGCAGATAATAATAATAATAATAATAATAATAATAATAATAATAATAATAATAATAATAATAATAATAATAATAATAAATAAATACAAAGGAGATGGCGGCACCAGGATTCACAAAAAAATAAATTATAGTCACAAATAATATACCAATAGTAGCAAAAACCAAAGAATAATATTAGACAAAAGGCATGATTTTTTGATGGCAAAAGAGGCAAAAATACTAACAATAATAAATAATATGCAAATAAATAAATAAAATTGGTCCAAGTGTTTACCCTCAGAGGTGTGTATTTGAAATGAGAAGTGCCGGGATCTGCTCCCTTTGTTGAGATTTGGCGAAGAAAAGTGTAAAAAATTAAAGAAGAGAAGTTTAGACTAAAATTTAGAGAAAGTATTTTTTCGGAAAAATATTTGTCAAATAAAAAAAATTGATTCTTGTTTGTTCTAGATGAATTTTCCGTTGGAAAAATGTTAAAGAAAGAATGGAAGATGAAAATCAAAAAAACTGGAAAAATCAGTTGAAAATTTTTGCTGGGTTGTTCTTGAGAGGAAAACAGAGAACTCTTTTTTTTTTCAAAATTGCCGTCCCTCCTTCCTAAAATGAAGAGCTAGTCCCCATTTGAACTTAGGCTTGGCCAAAAAAGGAGAAAGAGAAAATTAACTTTTAATTTTGTAAATCGAAAATAACACAAAACGGTGAAAAACGGAAAAAACAGACTGAAAAACTGTCTGAAAAATGCAGAAAATCGGTGAAAAAAAAGGGGACAGAGCAGGTGGCTTTTGCCAAAATCACAAATGGGGTCGCATGATGGCAATTGCCATCACGCGACCACAAATGGGAAAGTGGCCTTAAAAGCCACTTTCCCACGTTTTTACACATTATTTTTTTTTTTTTACAAAAACCTTTTAAATCTTTTTTTTCATCTTTTATATTTTTATTTATTTTTCCTATTTAGACTAATTAACTAACCCAATAAAATTAATTAACTAATTTAATTCAATCCAATTAATTATCCAACTTAATTTTCTTCTTTCTTTCAATTAAATCGATTAATTAATTTAATTTAACTCAATGAAATTAATTAGTTAATTCAATTTCTCTTTTTTCAAATTAAATCAATTAATTTAATTTAATTCAATGAAATTAATTAATAATTTAATTTCCTTTTTTTCAAATATCAAAAATAACACCTTCTAATAATATTATTTTTAAAATAAATTAAATTTTTTTTTATGATAAAAAAAAGATCTCGACAAGGGAAACATCATTTTTGACACCTCTGCCCGTAAATCGGTATCATTCTCATCATCGGGTAATTCTGATCTTGGACCGCCTCGGGACCCGGTGTCTACAGTTGCCCCCAATTTTGGGAAACTTAGAACCTAGGTGCCTAAGTGAGCCAAAATTCAGAAAAGAAAGGAAAGAGGCGCGTACCTGAGGCGGCTGTCTTCCCAAACTGGATGAAGTTGCTGTAGGTAGTTACCGTCTGTTCGTCAACGTGTTAACCCCTATTGTTTTGGCATCTAACCTATGCGGTGTCTAGCCTTGTTGTTGTGGTCTGTAATTGACCTTAATGTGGTGTCTAACCTCTTCCGTTGTGGCATCTAACCTGTTGATGCAGATATACTCATGGATTGAAAGGATTTAGAATATTTTGGGAAAAAGCTCACTGCTACGAAGGATAACGCTCCGAAAAGACCGAGAATGCCTTGAAAAAATGGCTTAAAGATAATGCTCCGAAGAGACTGAGAATGCCTTGAGAAAGGACTTAAAAATAATGCTCCGAAGAGACCGAGAATGCCTTGTGATGAAGGACTTAAAGATAATGCTCCGAAGAGACTGAGAATGCCTTGTGATGAAGGACTTAAAGATAATGCTCCAAAGAGACTGAGAATGCCTTGTGAAGAAGGACTTAAAGATAATGCTCCGAAGAGACTGAGAATGCCTTGTGAAGAAGGACTTAAAGATAATGCTCCGAAGAGACTGAGAATTCCTTGTGAAGAAGGACTTAAAAATAATGCTCCGAAGAGACTGAGAATGCCCCATGAAGGAGGACTTAAAGATAATATTTTGAAGAGATTAAGGATGCCAGTTGGATAAGGATCTAGAGATAATGCTCCGAAGAGACTGAGAATGCCTTATGAACAAGGACTTTGAAGGTAATATTTTAAAGATATTGAGGATGCCTGTTGGATAAGGGCTTAGAGATAATGCGAAGATTAGATGCACGTGATAAGTGCTTGTGCTAAGCATGTGCAAAGGATTACGTGTTGCAAGTACGCAAAGATCATGTGCACGAAATGTGTGCGAAGAATTACTTGTGCAAGATATATATAAAGTTCATGCATGCATGAATGCACATTGAGGCATCATCAAATCCCACGCCTGTGAGGTGCATATGTATGCAATAATGCAGGATAAGGATTCATCCGAGTGGATTTGGGAGCCGAAAGCCGGTTTGGTCGTGATTTGCAGTAGGATCGGTGCCCCCTGGAATTGCTTTTTAATTTCGTGCCTTTAGGGGATTATGAGGCTCTCCTCTGATACCTGTAGTCATTATTTGAAGGTAGTGTGTCCCTCATGGATTTTCACACTAGCTTTTCTTAGCGGGAGATGCGCCGTTGTTGGATTTTCACATAACCCTGTGCCTTATTTTTTTTGCCTGGAATGGACCCAACCCAATCCAGCGGCTTTTATTTATCTCATTTTTTGTAGGGCAGACTGCCTGTCGCCAGGTTTTCACCCTGCCCTTTGGCCTAACTTTAGCTTAGAGCGCCAATCACGGTTTTCATCTCTAACGGCCTTTTTTTTTTTTAGAGAAGTTGGAGTTGTTGCGAAAGGTCTTTCGGGTATAATTGGCATGTGCTTATATCTCAGACTTTGGTTGTATGTGCTAGGCTCTTTATTAGGAAGGTGCTGTAGGGTTGGCTTCACAGTGGGTAGCAAGATGAGTTGCCTGAAGTGCCTGAGTAGCGGGGATGGTAGAGGGTAGATAGTAATAATGTGCTGGTTTTATATCTGACTCAGACCACTTTGAGTGTGCAAGATGAACTGCTCTGGTCATACCAATACATCTTTGCATAAATGCATATATTTCAATCCGATTTCATATCACATGATCACTATTTGGCATTAACTCGAAAAATATGAGACATCATCTAATCTCGGGATAGATCTTGAGATCATCAAACTCCTGTTATCAATCATCCCTCGCGGGTTTTCTTGATTGAATATTTTCTCTCCTTCTTTTTATTATTCTTTTTTTTTTAGCCTTTGACATGGACCATCTTTCAGTCCGTTAGTGTAGATCGAATTCGCTTTCATCTTCGTCAGTCGGGGAGACTGCTGCTTCTGGGAGTGGTTCCTCTTGATATCAAAGTTTTGGTTTTAGCTCTCGTGCAGACTGGTTGAGGTGATGGGGTTCATTATTTGGGGCTTGAATACGAAGTTTCACGCTTGACTTTTATTGGCTTTGGCGGTTCGAGTCCTGGCTTTTATTGGCTTTGGTGGTCCAAAACCTGGAATGGTTGTTCAATGGCTGAGCTAGGGCAACGGGATCTGGGGTACTTTTATCGATTTTGGTGGTTTAAGTTCCAAAATAACTTTTTTTTTTTTTCCGATGCCTGGGATTGGATGGATGGTTCGTGGTTTAGTCTTTTAGGTCATTTTCAGCAGCTAAGGAGAAGAATAACAAGGTGTAGGCATGTGTAGATCAACAAGATTCGAACAAAGCTTGCCTCTAAATAACATTCCCTTGCCCCCTGATCAATTCTCTCTTTTCTTTACACCCCAATTTTTTCCCAATTTTTTTTTGCAGCCCAATTTTTTTTTTTACAACCCAATTTTTTTTTTTACAACCCAATTTTTTTTTTGACAAGCTTTGATCAAGTCCTGAATTTTACACATACGTGCAATTTTTATCTTAACCACTGGGACCATTGTTGTTCAATTTGGTCGGGCATTAAATTTTGGTAAGAAATTTGGCTATGAGGGTTTTGGATGGTTAAGGGTCAGTCATAATCGGTTTTGAGGGTGCACATTTCAAAGGGGTTGAGAGGAAAAAAGGTCATATGGCTTGGTTCTGATGGGTTGTATATTCTTCGTGGTGGTTTTGAGTTTCACTCGCCTAATTTCTGATGAAGATCTGGGAGCTTTATTTTATTTGGCAGCATCATATGCATCCCAGATATTGGGGGGGGGGGGGGGTGCAAAAGAATGGTTCTTCAAATTTGGTTTGTTATCATGTTGGCACGTGAAAGTAGCGTTGGTCTTGAGAATGTCCTTGTCCATCTTCAGCGTGTTATACTAGATCCGGGCAGAGGCTCTCTTTTTTTTTATCTCTCAAAATTATTCTCTCCTCAAGAGTTATATCAGATGCTATCAAGACTTTATTTGGATTCCCCAAGGTTCCCAAAATTAGATGGAGTCGTATTAATTGAATTAATGCCAAAATGAATGAATGCATTGTGATCATAAAAAATGAAATCATAGAAATATCGCATAAACAAAACAGAAATTGTTCAACATGTTACAATAACCAAATTGTCCTAAAAGAGTTCTGGAATTGAAAAGCAGTAAGCATTAAAAACACGATCTTCTGCTTGTAGCTTTGGAGGAACATGCCGATGAAGTGGGTCAGGCCCAGTCACATCTCTGGTGGAAGGATTGCATTGTAGTCTGCCTTCTTCTTCTTCTCTCTTTTCTCGGGATCCGTGATTTGCTTGGAATCGATGAGGTCCTGAACCCGGTCTCTCAAAGTCCGGCAATAGTTTGTCAAATGTCTAGTGTGCTGGGGGAATGCACAATATTGATCCGCTCTGTGGTGGGGCTACCCCTGACTACTGGCGGGCCTCACCGGTAATGGCTGCAATAACCCCCTTTTCACTAGCTTCTCAAAAACCCGCGACAAGGGTCTACCCAAATCAGAGTAACATCTCTGATTCCTTCTCACTGATGGCTCTCCCGCTTTTTTAACATTGCCCTTACAGCCATCTCAGATATTTAGGTTTGCATTTTTCAGAGCATGCGCCTTCACCAGATCTCCATCCTCCTCAAGCATATTATCATGTTCCAGAGTAGGCCTCTTACCACCTCCTTGTCCCACTGGTAAATCAAGCGGTTCCTTGCCTCGGGGCTTAGTGGCACTAGGAGATGCCGTGGTTCTCGCTATATGGGCTATCTCGACAGGGGCCAACTCAACCCGGTTAAAGGTAGCCGCCATCAATCGGGATTGTAGAACTAGTGCCAGGGCATCTATTCTCTCCTTAATCATAGCTGTCAACCTCCTTTCGAGCTCCTCAAGCCGTCTATCCATCTCTTGGGCCATTAATGCACGAGTCTCCTCAATCTGTCGTGAAAGGCCGGCCATACTCAATTCCTGGTTAGAACCCTCTTGTTTTTCACCTTCCTCTTCCTCCCCGCTTTCGCTGCTGGACTAACAGCCTATCATTGCCACAAAAATCTCTCCCTCATCTGCCTCAGGGCTAGTAGTAGTGGCATACCCATTTCCATACAAGTCTTGCATCACATACCATTCCGGTAAGCTTGAACCAATCATGGCACAATGGGCTGACTTCTCTTGACTTTCTCTCTGCCCAGGATTAATAGCCTGTTTACCATCGATCAAGGCTTGAATTCAGTCCCTTAAAAGAACGACAGTAGTCTGTTCCGTGCCCTGTGTACTGATGATATGCGCAATACCAGTCCATCCTATGCTTTGGCTTCCCTTGACTTGGGGCGGGCCCAGCTGGCAAGGGTTGCAACTTTCCTTCCTTAATGAGACGGGTGAAGTGCCAAGATAATGGTCTGCCCGAGATAGTGAGATGTTTAGGAGCCGTTCCTATGGCAGAGACTTCTGCCACCTTATCATTGCCCCCGTTACCACTGCTGCTTCCCTTATTTTTGCCCAAAGCCACATCTGCAGATCTAGCCACTTTATCTAAATGCTCAGTTTCAACTTCAATGGCTATGTCCTTAAGTGACTCCCAATCTTTGAGTCCTTTCATTTTTAACCCATCCCTTAAATATAGACTAGCATTTCGGATAAATAGCCTGATCTGATCTGAGGTATCAGGCTTTCTCTTTATCTCCATCACTCGATTTCTCCATCGGGTCAAGTACTCATGGAATGATTCCCTTGACTTCTGCTTCAGCACTTCTAAATCTTTCAATGTGACCTCAATCTTGGAACTGCAATCATACTGGCCAGGGAATTCTTCTGTTAATAGATTCCAGTCTTCTCTCGTTCTTTGATCCAGCCCATGATACCAATCCACTGTTGGGCCAGCTAAGCTGAGGCAAAAGTACTCTATTTTCTGCTTCTTTGTCAGCCCTGTACCCTTCATGATTAGGGTGTATTGCTTGATGTGTGCAGCGGGGTTAGAAGTGCCATCGAATTTGGACATATCAGGCATCTTAAAGTTCAAAGGGACCAGGTCTTTATCATCTAGCTCTCGATCCTCAGGTTTTATTCCCTTTCTTCCCGTTAACATCTTCGTTATGGCTTCAAGCTTCTCCTCCATCTTTTTTACCATGTCATCCTCATCAAGGTTCGTGATCTTTGCTCTTCCTGGTCCAACCCGCACAGCTGTAGCTTTAGGCTCATTTGCAGGTTGGTGGGCAGTACATCCAACGAGAGGAGCCTCCCCACCAGCAGGTGGTTCGGCTTGCCCCAGAGGAGGGGCTACCAGTGGTTGTGGAGCAGCTGGTGCTTGAGAAGCAAGGGGCCGAGCAAATCTTTCGGTCATGGCACCCATCATGTCTAACATTCGCTGTTCAAATTCCTCAAGTCTCTTGGCAAGGTCATGAGTAGTTGGGTTTCCAATTTCTTCCGCCATTGAGGATGATTCACTAGTAGCAAAAAGAGATTCAGAATCCCAAGTAGGCACTAATTCTAGCAATCCAAAGGGCGACTCTTGTCCTCACTAGCCGATCGTCAGAACCCCTAGTCCACTCAGATGAATCTATAATGGCTGAAAGGTTAAGATTGTTAGAATGATTCATGGATGACATGTACAATGCATGATCGTGATGCACGAATAACATATACAATGCACGATTGTGCCATGCAACCGGTCTTTAATGAGTACGATATCAATGGACTACCACAATACGATGGGATGCATGGAGGAAATTACATGCATGATGATATTTATATGTTAAGAATAATATGCAGATGAAAAGATATATACACATAGCATGAGAGAAAATTTATTATTATTCATATATACATGTATTTGTTTTATTGACATGCATGAATGACACGTGATGCACAAATATGTTGTGCAGCATTCACAACCACATGCAAGCAAAAAGATCCTTCCACCCTTATCACCCCCACACACGAGGTCGTGAGGTCTCTTTTCCAAGGTGGGCTTAGTTCATGGGTCAACAGGAGACCCAATGAATGCGTGACATGCACGGTGAAAAATCGGCAGCATAACACTCCTAATCTAATGAGCACACGTATGAATTTCGATCATTGCGTATTCGAACAATTCAATCTTATCAAGATGGGCATACCGGGGCATGAAAGCCTTTGATAAGAGACCACTTAATTTGTTTGATTTCGCTTAATATGCAATGACCCACACCACAAGCATTATATTAAGGAGCATGCTACCTAGGGGAAGTTTCTACTTGCCATTACATGGGTTTTGGTCAAAGTATTTTTTTTTTGGCCTACCCAAGCATGGTCCCTTCTAACGGGTCTAACTCATCACGTGCATAACGACCGATCGTGTCTCCATTTGATATACCAAAAGGTACAGGGCTTGGGCTGGTGATTATCCCTAACACTTCCCTACAATGAGTGAAAGTAGGGTCATGCTTTGGGAATGCACCGAGGTAAATAAGGGACCAACTATCGTAAGTCTAAGACTCTAAAATGCAATGCAAATTTTTGAAAAGAGATATAATTTTAAGTGTTAAAAACCCAATCATATTTTTAACCAAAACACTTTCGGAGTGAAGTCTCAAACACAAAGTCCCCAGTGGAGTCGCCACTGTGACGCACGCTGAACCCAGCAAGGGCCCCCGACGTGAATCCGCTTTAGGATTCGAGGGACTTGGTTTGCGTCTTTTAATCATGGGCGCCATGAGACATCATCGGTGTATCCCTCCCAATAGAACATTGGGGAGAACAACCTAGTCTAATGACGCCTAAAGGTACCTTTGAGGCATTTGGAGTCGCCACCCAATTTGCAAGCAATTGGGAAAAGGTTTCTCACCTCTAACGGTCTAAACCAGAGATATGGTGTTCGGAACTTCCCTCTTATTTATGCTTTGGTTAATTATAAATGGGTTTTTAACCTCTTAAAATTATATCCCTCATCTCACGCGATTAATGCATTTAAATTAAACAACGCATTGCAAGCATATAAAGAAAATAAATGAAAGCGATAAAAGGTAGTAAAGAAAGCGATAAATGAAAGCGGTAAACACGCAAGCACACAGTTACAAGAGAAATAGGGACGGAATACAACCCCAATAAAAGGAAATTAAAGATGTGGATGGGGACGGAATACAATCCCCAAAAATAAATAAAGTTGCCCCAAAATTAATTACAAGGGCCCAAAAGAAAATGAACATAAACTTAAAACACTCACATAAGATCAAAATAAAAAGACATACATAAATCGGAAAATTATTTTAGGAACATTGGTTCCTTCGTGCCTATTCGAATGTTTAGGAACATTGGTTCTTTCGCTTTTATTTAAAGAGGGTTCGAAGAGTCGTTTTGGTTGTTTGATGAAAACGGGGATGAGTGATCCCATTTTTGGAGAAAATTGACTCTTCGTTTTAATTGTGATAGTTTTATTGTTAGGCTAAAACAAGGGACATTGGTCCCAATTTTATTAGTGGAAATCCCAATTTAATTATAGAAATATATTTGTGATTTTTTATCGCACGCGTGCATGAATAAAATAATTATTTACAAATAACACAACATAAAGAGAGAGTTGAGAAAGATCTCACCAAAATCGGTGTAATCCTCTACGCGTCGCGACCCATCTGGGGAGTCGCGGGGATGCTCAAGTAACCCGACTCAAGTTAAATCTCAGACAAAAATTAACATCAAAAATATTAGTAATGATTCTAAAAATTAATCGAGTAAAAACGAAATAAATATTAGGCAAGTCAATTTATAATGATAATAATAATAATGATAGTAATAATAATAATAATAGAGGTAAAAAATAACAGTGCTAATATTATTGTTGTTGATGATGATGATGATGATGATGATGATAATAATAATAATAATAATAATAATAATAATAATAATAATAATAATAATAATAATAATAATAATAATACACAACTTAATAATATAAAAATGATTCAGAATACCAAGTAATAATAATAATAAAACAAAAAGTTAAATAAACAAGTAATAATAATAATAATAATAATAATAATAATAATAATAATAATAATAATAATAATAATAACATATATAATCATGCTAATGAGGGCAACAGCATAGTAATAATAATAATAATAATTATAAATAACATGGCAGCAACTCACCATAATAATAATAATAATAATAATAATAATAATAAATAAATAAATAAACAAATAAATAAATACAAAGGAGATGGCGGCACCAGCAAAAAAATAAATTATAGTCACAAATAATATACCAATAGTAGGAAAAACCAAAGAATAATATTAGACAAAAGGCATGATTTCTTGATGGCAAAAGAGGCAAAAATACTCACAATAATAAATAATATGCAAATAAATAAATAAAATTGGTCCAAGTGTTTACCCTCAGAGGTGTGTATTTGAAATGAGAAGTGCCGGGATCTGCTCCCTTTGTCGAGATTTGGCGAAGAAAAGTGTAAAAAATTAAAGAAGAAGAGAAGTTTAGACTAAAATTTAGAGAAAGTATTTTTTCGAAAAAATATTTGTCAAATAAAGAAAATTGATTCTTGTTTGTTCTAGATGAATTTTCCGGTGGAAAAATGTTAAAGAAAGAATGGAATCAAAAAAACTGGAAAAATCAGTTGAAAATTTTTGCTGGGTTGTTCTTGAGAGGAAAACAGAGAACTCTTTTTTTTTTCAAAATTGCCGTCCCACCTTCCTAAAATGAAGAGCTAGTCCCCATTTGAACTCAGGCTTGGCCAAAAAAGGAGAAAGACCAAAATAACTTTTAATTTTGTAAATCGAAAATAACACAAAACAGTGAAAAACGGAAAAAACGGACTGAAAAACAGTCTGAAAAATGCAGAAAATTGGTGAAAAAAAGGGGCCAGAACAGGTGGCCGCGCAGTGGCCAAGTGGCCACCGCGCGGCCACTTTGCCAAAATCACAAATGGGGTCGCGTGATGGCAATTGCCATCACGCGACCACAAATGGGAAAGTGGCCTTAAAAGCCACTTTCCCACGTTTTTACACTTTTTTTTTTTACAAAAACCTTTTAAATCTTTTTTTTTTCATCTTTTATATTTTTATTTATTTTTCCTAATTAGACTAATTAACTAACCCAATAAAATTAATTAACTAATTTAATTCAATCCAATTAATTATCCAACTTAATTTTCTTCTTTCTTTCAATTAAATCGATTAATTAATTTAATTTAACTCAATTAAATTAATTAGTTAATTCAATTTCTCTTTTTTCAAATTAAATCAATCAATTTAATTTAATTTAATTCAATGAAATTAATTAATAATTTAATTTCCTTTTTTTCAAATATCAAAAAGAACACCTTCTAATAATATTATTTTTAAAATAAATGAAATTTTTTTTTATTATAAAAAAAAAGATCTCGACAAGGGAAACATCATTTTTGACACCTCTGCCCGTAAATCGGTATCATTCTCATCATCGGGTAATTTTGATCTTGGACCGCCTCGGGATCCGGTGTCTACAGCTTTGTTTCCTATGAAACACAGTTGTGCTTTTGCTCTGTCGAGCAAAAACACGCTCCTTCACTAGAAAAACACCAATTTTAATTTTAAAACACTGAAAAACAACAAATCCAAAATATACAGCATGCATTGCTAATGATAAAACAAATTAAATTAAAATATCATCAATTATTATAAACTAAAAACGATAAATAGAGAGCGCAAACAATAAAAAAAACATGGCAAACTAGTGAATTATATCCATCCAAAAACACAACAAGAGGAGTTAATGATTATTACAAGAGAAAAACCGAGCAAAGACCCAAAATTAAAGGTGCAAAATAAGATGGGAATGTACAAGGAAAATAGACGATCGAGGAATACTGAAGAAGAAAGAGGAAGCAGGCCGGCATGCACAATTCATGAATGCATTCACGAGTCGTGAAAGGCATTCACGACTCGTGAATGCATTTTATGAGTCGTGAAATGCACTCACGACTCATGCAATCCGAACGGGAAGATGAGGTTTTCTGACGTGTCTGATCGGGAGAAGGGATTGAACGGCTCAATTCGGTCGGGGAGAATGAAATCCAATCGGGAAAACACAATACAAACAAGAACAAGAGTAAGATCCGATTGGGCAACTATAATCAAAAAGCAAAAAATGACAATTCAAAGAAATTGAAGAACATGGGTGAATAGAGGACTAAACCAACAGACTTAAATATAATATCAGGCCATCAGAATATAAAAAATAAAGTAGTAAAAACATTCATTTAGTCATAACAACAATAACCATACGGTAAACAAGTTGATAGAATCAAACAAGAAATATATACATAATATATACGAAGTACAGAATCTACTGGGAAAACCAAACGAGAAAGAGAAAGAAAAGAAAAAGATGAAAGAAAGAAGAAGTGAACCCAGTATTTACCCTCAAATATTGATGTTCAATGTGCAAAACGAAGAAGTGCTGGCTTCTTGGATTGAAGAACAAACTTTGAATACTTTGAAAAAAACCGAAATCCTTGTTTTTTGCTCTCAAACCTTTTTCTCTGTATTCTTCTTTTTCTCTCTCTTTTCTCTGTGTTTTTCGCTCTCCTCCTTCAATCCTCCTCCAGTTTTTCACTCTTTCATTTTAATATCTCAGATCAGATTAGATGGTTTCCCACCAAATCGCACATAAACCCATACTTTCAACACCAACTCTCCATGAAAAATGGAAGAAAGCGGGAACGTGCGAGGCAGAGAGGCATTTGAACTCCTTCACTCATGTGAGGTTGGGCCTCACATAAGTGAGATGGGCCTCACGTCAAGTTAGTGAGATGGGTCTCACTGCCCAAGCCCAAAAACATTTTATTTTTAAAAGAAAAAAACATTTTTTTTTGAGGAAGCCATCACTTCTATTTGCTTCTTGCCCGCAAACAGGTATCATTTTCATCATTGGGTAACTTCGGTCTGGGCTGCCTCAGGACCCGGTGTCTACAGTGGGGAAGTGTTAGGGATAATCACCAGTCTAAGCCACGTACCATCATGGTATATCAAATGATGACACGACCAGTCACTATACTCATGACGAGCTAGACCTGTTGGCAGGGATCATGCTTGGGTAGCCTTAAAACATTATCCCCCTAACTAAAGCCCATGTAATGGAAATAGATACTTGCCCTAAGTGATATGAACCTTAATACTATGCTTTCTATATGGACTATAACATATTGAACAGAATCAAATAAATTAAATGGTCATCCAATCAAGGGCTTTCAAACCCTGGTGGGCCCATCTCGCTTCATTTGAATTGTTTAAATACGCGATGGTCAAAACCCATATGTATGCGCTTTATTTAAGAGAGCTTATGCTGTTGGTTTTCCACTATTCACCATATGTGCTTATTGGGTTCCTCGGTGACCCATGGGCTAATCCCACCTAGCAAAGAGACAACATGACCTCCTATGTGGGAGTAACAAGGCTGTAATGATCTATTTGCTTGCATGTGGCTGTGGATACTACATAAAGCACAACCATGCATTATGTGTCATACATGCATCATCCTAATAGGGTATGTTTTGCAGCCATTATAGATCCACCCAAGTGGTCTAGAGATCCCGACGATCAGTTAATCAGGAACCCATTCTTCTGTCTTCCGAAAAGAGTAACAGGTTAGGGTTCAGAGTCGCTCTTAGAAAGCAGTGAGTCTTATTCTTTAGAGTTTTCAGCCAAAATTGATATGGCCAACACATCAAGAGAATCTGGTGCAACTCGTGCAGTTATTACCGACGAGATGAATAAAAGGTCATAAGAAATGGAAAGGAGGTTAGAAGAGTTTGAGAATCGGATGATGATGATGATGGGGAACTTAACTGCTACAATGACACCGCCCGCAGGGTAGAATTCTACCACCTCGCCCATAGGACAAAATGATCAAGATATAGTTAGGGAAGATCCTCCAGAAGTAGTACGCCCACCAGCTATTGACCTTAGGGCTATAGGCCAAAGAGGAAGTAGAGCCCATACATCTAAAAATTATTTTATAGAAGATGAATATGAGGAACCAATAGTAGTGAAGGGCAAGGTGCCTCAGACGGAGGAAGTAATGTGGAGGAAAATGGAAGAGAACTTTAAGGCGTTGTCTCATATGCTAACTGTCGAAAAAGATATAAACCCAAAAGATAAAGAGTTGGATGGGGAGGATTTAATTTCTCAGAATTTTAAAATGCCTGATGTTTCGAAATTCGATGGTAGTTTGGACCCAGCAGCTAGGGGTGTGCAACGGGTGGGTTAGGGTCAACCCGACATGAACCCGAACAACCCGAACCCGAGGAAGGAACCAAAATCCCCCCCGACCCGACCTTGTTTAGAAATAGGGGCCCGAACCGACCAACCCGACATTTGTCGGGCCCCGACCCTAAAAACCCAAAAATTTTATATATATATATATATATAACAAAATAAAATATAATTAAAGTTAATTAACATCCTAAAACTACATTAAAAAACATAAAATTTAAAATCCTATTAAACTAATATAACATTTTACCCTCATAAAATATATAAAAATTACAATAAACTAAAAATTATAAAATTCTTAAAAATTAAAATCCTATTACATAATACTTAATAACAATAAACATCAAAATCCATGGAAGTAGCCATTTTTCGGTCTTCAATTTTTTTTCACGAACAACCTAATTATATATTATAAAAAATAATAAAATATAAAATTAGAAACAAATACCAAATAAAAAAATTTAAATTGTATATGAATTAAATTTACCATACTACCAAGTATTCATTCATCGATAGTTATGCTCTCCAAATTTGTTGGTGTTCCTTGATTTGGAGTTGATGTTGTCTCTTGACTAGAAAGCTCATTTTGATTAATGGATAAAGAATTAGAAAATAAATACTTAATTAAAAAAAATATTAAATATTAAACATGAAAAAAAAAATACATACCATCTTCAAGCTTTTCAATCACATCCAAATCTTCTTCAATCTTAATATGTTCATTAGAACCTCGAAGCCAATCTTGAGTGCAAATCAACGTTTCAACAATTTTAGGAGTTAGTGAACTCCTAAATGGATCAAGCACTCTCCCACTAGTGCTAAATGCAGACTCTGAGGCTACTGTAGAAATTGGGACTGCCAAGATATCTCTAACCATGCGAGATAAGATAGGAAATCGCTCAGAATTCAATTTCCACCATTTCAACAAGTCAAAATCTCCTTTCTCATCATCATACACAGCTTCATGTAAGTACAAATCCAACTCAGTTTTTCTATCTCCTGCAACCCCACTTTCTACTCTTGCACGCTTTATTCTTTCCTTTACAATTCCTCTTTCTCCAGCATCAGATGTGGTTGAAAGTGAGCTTGATCGGCTATCAACTCCAGAACTACAATCAGGTTGCAATTTTCTCCTATACTCATCAAATAACTCATTCATGGCAATTTTTACACCTTCAAACAAATGTTTTCCCTTTTAATCCCCATAAATTATAACAAAAACATCTTCCATATACTCAAATTTCTCTCTAGGATCAAGCACAGAAGCCATGTATATGAGTTTATTCATTTTGTCATAATCTCCCCAATACTTATCAAATTTATTTTGCATTTTTATCCCCATTTCCATCACCTCAACATCATTGCTAGCTTTCCAATCAGACAAGTTGGCATACAAATCACTAATTTCAGTCCAATATGTATTAGATGTGACATAAGTGGAACCAGAAATTCGCAAGGTAGCAACATAAAACTGTTTCAACATATTTGTAATTCTTTCTACTACCCGCCAATCAACCCATGTAGGTGCACCACCCAACCTAGAAGACACGTGTGAATCCAATTCAATTTTAAAGAATGGATCTAATATTTCATAAACATCAAAAATCTTTTCATATTGAAGGGCAGTGCTTAACATTAAATATGTGGAGTTCCATCTAGTTGGCACATCCAAACACAAAGAGTTGTAACACTCAAACCCTTTAGTCACACAACATTCTTTAAATCTCTTCAATCTGGCAGGTGAGGATCTAATAAATTTGCATGCATTTCTAACTCTTTTCACAGCAACATCAACATCTTTCAACCCATCTTGAACAACAATATTCAAAATGTGAGCAATACACCTAACGTGAACATATTTTCCTTCTGAAAAACAAATTCCTTTTGAATTGAATTTATTTTTCAAAGTTGCAACCATTTTATCATTTGTTTTTGCATTATCAGCAGTAATACAAAACACTTTATCAAAAACACCCCACTCCTTAAAACATTTCTCCAAATCCATAGCAAGCATCTCTCCCTTATGACTACCCACTGGACAAAAATTGATAATTTGCTTTTGTAATTTCCAATCATTGTCAATAAAATGAATAGCCAAACACATATAATTGATATTTTGCGCTGAAGTCCATGTACCGGTAGTTATGCAAACAGATTGAGCATTTTCCCTAATAAATGCTTTCAAACTTTTTTTCTCATCAGCAAACAGTTGGTTAGCATCACGAGTTACAGTCCATCTAGAAGGCATTTTAAACCAAGGACATAAACTTGCAACAAATTTTCTAAAGCCTTCTCCCTCAACAAAGCTAAAAGGAAGTTCATCAAGTATTATCATCAAAGCAATATATTTTCTACTATACTCTTGATCAAATTTCCAATTAGTAAGTGTACCACTACTAGAACTACCAGCAGCAATAGACGGTTGTAAAGACAATTGTGATTGTCTTGTTTCTACACTATGTGGGTGCATTTTGCAATTATTCATATGGTTCTTAAGTGTAGTGGTACCATGCTTCTTTGGATCACAATAAAATTCTTTACTACAATATTTACACTTTCCTTTTCTGACTCCTTCTACATCATAAATTTGGGTGAAATGCTCCAAAACTATAGATCGCTGTGGAGGTGCCTTCCTTTTTTTGGATAGCGCTGCAGGAGTGCTTGAACCCTCACGTGTAATAGGCTGCTGCTCACGCTGCGTGAGAACCTTAAAAGGATATGCTGATGCAATCTCCTCTTCCAAATCAATTTCATTTGATTGAGACATCTACATATTTCAGTACACCCAATTACTATTATTGCAGTAACAAATTTAAGTAAATATAAGTAGAAGCCATCTCATCAAATCAATAGGAAGTATATAAATGAAAATTACTATATATTTGTGTTATTGATAAACAGGAAATAACTGCTGGATGGAAATATGAATTAATTTTATAATTACAATTAACATGCACAGCAACTCAATTACATTAACCATATAATTATATGCAAGAGAGGTACTAAACAACAAGTCAACTACTGTAACAACCCAAAACAGGCCTGGTCAGAATTTGCATGCGAAGTCGGGAACTGAAGGGTATTTCAGTAATTTGTGCTTGAGGAAGATTGGATAATAAGGACTTAATTGTAAGGAATTAATAAAATAAGTTTAGTGGAGGAATTTTATGGTGTGTTTGTAGTGTATGGAAGTAGGATGTAAGTGGGTTTTTAAGAAATGATTTGGTGTGAGAGAGGTTTGGTGCCTTAAGATATTTAAGTGAGAGATCTTTAGTGTGTGGATGATGTATGGTACTTTAGTATGTTAAGTCTTAAGTGGATTGTTGGGTCCTATAGTGGCTTGACACATGGAAGGGGTAGGTATGAGCATTGAATGAAGAGTGAGGAAAAGAGAGGAAAGTAAAGGGCATATTTTCTACTCTTTCCTCACGTCTCTCTCTTCCCTCTTTTCCTTTTCTTTCATTTTTTTGCTCTAGTTACTCTCTTGTGTGTGCTCAATGTGGGTTTTCAGGATTGGAGTTGGATTTCTAAGTTGTGAGCTGAGTTCAAGAGGTAAGATCATGGTTATTTGTGGCTTCTTCTTCTTCTTCTTCTTTTTCTCCTGCGTTTTCTGGGTTTTGAAAGGGGTTCTCATGGTTTTATTTTGTGTTTTGGCTGGGCTTTGTACAAGAATCGGAAGAAGGAAGAAAGAGGAAAGGGAAATAGAAGGTGAGATCGTGAGAGGGCCGAAGTGAAGCTTCAAATCCAGGTTTGGGAGCTATGTGGTTTGTGTTTTCAGTTTGGATGTTTTGTCTCTACCCTAATTCTCCTTGGATCATGAGTATGTGTTTATGTTTGTTTCCAAAAATTTAAAGTGCTTTTATATGAGCTTATGCATGAATTAATTAGGGTAAATGTGTTAGTAATCCATGTTATTGTTTGAGATAAATGTATATGAGGGTTGTGATTGAAATGCATGAGTTTTGGCAATTCTGTCGCGTTTTTATTTGACCTCCGTGGGTTGTTTTTATCATAAGTATAGTTTTAGACCTCAAAATCATGTGCTTATTGAGCCATTAGAACCATGGCTTCTATGTCCCTAAAAGTCCTAGAAATAGCCTTGGGCAAATTCTTGCTCTAAGATCCTGAAATTTGGATAAAACCGTAGTGTCTCTTTTTGTGTCGGGTTGTCTGACTAGTATGGGTTGTGGAGATCATATCTAGAGTTCTAGATGTCCTTTTTATCTGAAATTTGTTGGATTTGAACTTTATCATCCTAGGGAACATTTGTTAAGAAGGAAGTTTTGGCTATAAATTAGGTTTAGAGGTTGGTTTTAGCAATGCAAATCTGGGACGTTAAGCAGTTTTTTTGTGGGTTCTGAGATGAGCCTCTGTCGCGAGCGCGACAAGGGTCGCGACCTCGCGACAGAAAAACTTGTATTAGCCTTTATTTCTTCATTTTTGAGCCCTGGATTGACCCGGATCAATCCCGTACCTTCCCCCTCAGCTTATTATGCACGTTTAGGGTAATTAAATGGCTATGTAAGAAGTTATCTTTGGGAAAACTTATGAGTATGATTAGGATTGGGGATCTAACTAGTGAATAACAATAGATATCACTCCGTGACGGTTGGTTTATGGATGAGTATTAATATGTGTTGATGTCATGAGTAACCTAGGCATGTTGTACCATATATATTAATGCATATTAACATGGGTGCGATTGAGTTGAATAACATTTATTGCTAATAGTATAGATTGTGTGAATGGGCATTGTTAGTGGCATGGTTTATTTGGAATTCTTGGTATGAATGTTGTGTTTATGTTGTCAATGATGTGTGGCTTGCTGGAGATGAGGTAAGTTGACGTTTTGATGCTTGGTTTGAGATTGGGTTTTGTTAAGTGGAGTTTTTCTGCAGATTTCTCGTGTAAAGGTTGGAATTCACAACATTGTCGAGAGGTCGCGACAGAGCTCGGTGAAAGCAGCCCTCGTACGCGTCCGAGCTCGCTGCCGAGCCGTGCAGCAGACCCTCTGTTGTGAGCACGACAGAGCGCTTGGCTGCCGATCTGATTTGGGCGATCCTCTATCGCGAGCGCGCTGTCGAGCGCGAGCGCGACAGATCGGGCTAGCAGCTCACTGTTGCGAGCGCGACGCCTGTCGTGAGCGCGACAGTGAGATGTATATAGTCCCCTCGCGAGATCGCGAAGGTTACCGTGATCGCGACCTGGGCCAAGTCGCCTCTGTCGCGATCGCGACACTCCTGGTTTCCAAATTAAGTTTTCTTTTGTGATTCCAATGTTTGAATTCCGAAATTTGTGATACCTTTAGGTTTATGCTTGGACTATTTTATGAAGTATGATAACACAAGTGGATGTATTATGCATGGGCAATGTTATGAATTATATGTATGTGAATCCATGATATGAATATGCTTATACGTATGTATATATACATGATATATATATATGTGTGTGTGTTTTGGGATGATATGAAATGAATTGAATGGATTATGCATAACCTGCTAGAGTCAGTTCAGTGGATAGTTAGGCATGCCTAATAGAGTCTTTCTGCTGCAGCTTCCGTTACGTTTGGACCCTGATCAGGTCCCCGTTTGGTTCCTCGTGAACCCCTTTAATGTGTTTGGATCTTGTTTAAGGTCCTTCCAAAAAATGTTTCTGAATGAAAATTGAAATGGTTTTCGATTTGTACCCGTAAGGTACTTTCCGTAATCGGTTGGTACTCGTAAAGTACTTTCCGTTCACTCATTATCCACTACCTTGAGTCAGCAGGTGCTTTGTTGATTTGTTTTGCTCTGAAATAACTATAAGAATGTGACATCCGAATAAGCATGATAATGATTGAGGAAACGGTTTATATGTTTATAAACGTGGATATGAGCTTTGAAAAGTATGTCTCTATTATGCAAGCATGATTTTTATATCTAACAACTTTATTCGCACTTGTCATGGGATGTGTTATAAGTCTCAGAATGCTTTGAATGTGATTCGACTAATGTATTTACGTATGTGACTCATGCATGGTTATATTGTATATAAGCATGTGAATCGGATCGGTTGTGGCTATAAGTATGTAAATTGATATGTTTAAGATTGTAATCTTGACCTCTTGATTACATTGAAGCTAGTGCTACGACATATGTTTCCTTAGTTTATGATAGTGTAGTGATTGCGGTATGTTGGCATGATATTTTATGTATCAGAGTTGCGCAGTGGAAGTGTGGTGGTTTGATGTTATACCCTGAGTTCCAGTTAGCGTATGCATCTTGTGACATGATAAAAGTATGTTTGGATAACTAGTGTTCTCGGCATGATAGTTGGGTGCGTTACTGTATGATAATTGTATTGCATGTGAATGGGTTTCCAGTTGATGAGTACTTGGGTATGATGATTGTATGTGATTATGAACTTTCGAATGCATGGCTCTCTCTCTCATACCGGTATGTATATCCATCCGTTGGGATTATTTGCATATGCCATTCGTGTATGTGACTTGCTTTGTCGACCATTGTGAATGGCCGTCCATATTGCTTGTGTGTTCTCCCCACTAAGCGTTTATCGCTTAGCACGGGCTCTTTTCCCGTGCAGGTGGTAGGTTTGGTTCGGTTCGAGTCGTGCTTCTGCAAGGTCGGCCACATAGGAGTTAGAAGTTTTGTATTTTGTTCAGCTTCTGTATTTCAGATTCTATAATTTTTTAGACTTTTTCTTATATATTTGGTTATGTAAGGATCTCATTGTAATTAAGCTTTCAGTTATTCCTCAGTTTTATCTTTCGCCTTATGCTTCTGCTGAGTGATTATATGTATGTATGTGAGTTAATGTATGTTCAGCTTTTGTTTCTTTAAAGTTTTAATTTCCGCTGTATTTTCAGATGTATGTTATGTATGAATGTATGTTTCCGCTTAGTGCATACGTGTTTGTATGTGAGTGAGCGTCGGGTAACGCGCCCGTCGGCGCCCTTCCAACGGGGGCGATGGTGGGGGTGTTACAACTACAGTGATAAATGATTGGGATATTAGAAAAACTAACCAAAAAAAAATATTCAATATTATATTTGAGGGAACGAAAATGAACAAAATTACAAAAATAGTAAAAAGGCACGAAAATGAAAAAATATAATAAAAAAGAGAAAGGTTTTGAGTAAAATAGTGCTATGTTAGAAAATATACAAAATACCAGCGTGAACAGTTATTTTAGAAGGCTAGTAATGGTAACAGAACTCAATGACATAATTATCAATTCATATAGAGAATGTTGCAGCATCAGCAGATTTTTCCGTTTGGAATATGTTGTATTCTTGCAAGTATATATTACAATTTGCAGAGCATGTCATTATGAAATCTGTTATACAATTCTGATGATCATCAACAATAAATATAAAACATACATTATTTTGGAGATTGTTTTAATGGTATCAATCAAGCAGGTACCAAGACTTCTGCACCTATTCCTTTTTACTTCATAAATATATATGTTCTTTTAGCAAAATAGAGTTGATAAAAGAGTAAAGAAATTTAATACTTTCATTAATAGAATAAATGGTTGGCAGTTTATAAACAACTTGTTTAATCACCTAATAACTTCATCTTCTATTTCTAACAACAAAGCAATTTACGTTATAATATAGGGAGCAAGCGCTAATATGGGTAATTACTAATTAATGGCTTTTATAATTAGATTCAAGGTCTAATCTATGGAGACTCGGCATGAGGATAGACTAATTAACTATTTTAGATTAAATGCATTTTAGAATGGCTTTGACAAGCTAAATAACCAATCATTTTGTTTCAACGAAAAAAGAAAACGGTTAATATATTCCTTAGATTTTTATTTCAACAAAATCCACAGATTTTTATTCCTTAGATTTTTATTTCAAGGAAATAAGAAAAATCCAACGAGTTAAGAATTTCTAAAGAGTTAACCAGCAAGAAGAGGAAAGACCATGCTTACCTCTGGTGGCGCTAGGTGATGGAGAGACGCGACGGTGATCGGTGATGCGGTGGCGATGGGCAGCGGCGCAAGGGAAGAAGGGATTTGGGATTTTAGGGATTTTGATTTTTGAGAGAAAGGAAATCGGGAAAAGGAAAGAGGTGAACTGAAGTTGGGTTTTTTTTGCTTTTGTATATCTCTATTTCGGTCGGGTCGGGTTTAATAAGATTTTAACCCGACCCGAACCCGAACACACTCAATTTCTCACACCCGCCCCGACCCATATAACCCTAACAACCCTACCCGATTTACATTTTCGGTTCGGGTCCTTCGAGTTTATCGGGTCGGGTCGGGTGATGCACACCCCTACCAGCAGCACATATGAAGCAGTATTCGCTGGTGATAAAGGGTACTGTAAAGGGCCGCAATGCACCCTAGCAGGATTTGTATGTTTCTTGAGTACTAAAGTGATTGAAATGTGAAATTGACTAATTGAGATGGTTAAATGTAGTTAAGGATACATTTGGTATTAATCGAAAGATTCAGGGCAAATTAGTAATTTGACATTTATAGACCTTAAGGCAAGAAATGATGTTTCGGATCTCTGAAAAATAATTTGAAAATAAGGACGCACCCATATTAGTGAGGAGAATCATATGGTAAAGAGAAATTAATCTTACGGTGACACGAAAATTTGGGTTATCGGACTGGTATAAGTGAATGGGACTGGGAAACGGTCTCGGATTGACTTAAAAATATTAGTGTAAACTAATTAATATATTTTGAGAATTATAGAATCATTTTTATGAGGAATCAAGCTTGAGAAGTGAGAAAAATAAAAGGTTAAGGCTAAATAAATTATTTTACATTTATTGAATAAATTGATGAAATTAATTATGTGGGCCAATGTATGAGAAGAAATTAATTAATAGGTGAATCTAAGAAAGAACAAAAGAGGAAGGATTAAATTAGATATTTAACATAAATATCAAAGGAGAACCAATCAAATGTTAACAAGTGGTATAAGGGAATAAAGATGACAGAAAATAAAGTTGTTTGACCATGTGGGAGTTAATTCATTTTTGTCTCTTTGTGTGGGAGTTTTGGCCATGTAATTGAGAGGAAAAAGGAGGAGGTTTTTTCTCTCCTTCCTCATGCCATTCCCTCCCTAAATCCAAGCCACAAAGTTAAATTCTTGGACTCTTCAAATTTCAAGTGTTTTGGATTAAAGATTTGTAGAAGAAAGGTAAGAAATAAGCCTATTATTTTCTTAATTTCATATTAGATGGTTAAGAATTTTAAGTAATGATATGTTTGGGTTTTGGATGAGGGATTTGGATGACAATTACCATGAAAGAGTGGGAAAGTAAGAAAGAAAGCACAAGTAGAGATGAAGGAGCCATTGAATGAGGTTTGGGAATTTTAGGAGTTTTTGTACATTGATTGCTAATTTGTGAAATTGTATATATTTATGGATGAATGTGTGAAATTGAGTTGAGTTGGGTTGATTATTGATATGGAAATGTTTAGTTTGAAGAGATGTGATGAAAAAGGAAAATTTTGTTTTAAGTTCAATTGACCTTTGAGGACTATTTTGGTCATAGGTGGAGTTTTAGAAATCCAAATTAAGTGGTTCTAGTGCCGTTACAACCATGATGTCCATACCTACAAAAGTTATAAGAATAAATATGAGTAAATGCCAGCTCAAAGATCCTCAAAAGTGGCAAAAATAGAAGGATTTATATTTTAGTTGAGTGAATAGAACCAGTTCTGTCTTTGGTGTTGTCTAACCTCAGTCTGATTTTTAGGCTATATTTGAGTCAGAAGACTCCAAAATTTGTGATTCTAGCAGCATTTGAACCCTAACATCTATACCTACAAATTCCTTACAAATAGCCATAATTTATTTCCGACTCTAAGGTCCCCAAAAGTGTCCAAAACAGTAGCCTTTCGCATGTAATAGGGCTTTGGAGCAGTCTATATTTCTGATGCGATATCTCCTAGGTTATAGCTCCAAATAACCTAAAATTTATGGCATTGGAAATTTAACATCTTGTGTATCATTTGTCAAGAATACCAATTTAGTTAAAAATGGTGTTTATATGATGTTTCAGATGGAACAAGTAAGAAGTGGAAAGCTGATCTGTCTATCAGTTCTCCTAAGTAGCTTGGTTTACCTGACTCACTTGTGCATCAGTTCTCTTGAGTAGCTCAGTTTACCTGACTCATCTGTGTAATAGTTCTCTTGAGTAGGTTGGTTTACCTGACTCATCTATGTAACAGTTCTCCAGAGTAGCTCAGTTTACCTGACTCATCTGTGTATCAGTTCTCCTGAGTAGCTCGGTTTATCTAACTCATCTGTGTATTAGTTCTCCTAAGTAGCTCGGTTTTCCTAACTCATCTGTGGATCAGTTCTCCTGAGCAGCTCGATTTTCCTAACTCTTCTGTAGAGCTCAGTTCTCCTGAGTTGCTCGGTTTCTTAGCTCCTCTGCATAGACTTTGTATAAGATTAAATGTGGAATACTTTTGAATAGAATTATGTGTACATGGAAATTGTTAAAAATGTAATATGAATGTAAATAAAATAAATGGTATACATAGAAACTAACATTATGAATTTAATTGGGAGACATACAAATATTCAAGAAATTGATTATATGTTAATACGATAAAAAATTAAAAGTATATGTGTAAATGAATACAAATGAGTTATATTAAAATATATGAGTACACTTTAAACAATTCCAAGAGCTGAGTGTGTGTGTGTGTGTGTATATATATATATATATATAGACGAAATGATATGAATCTTCATGTATTAATAAACATGGATGAGCTATATTTAAGTGTATGTGTATACACTGTAGATTGCACATATGTAGATGATTGTGTAGATATATATGTAATGTATGTAAAATTGTAAGTATAAGAATAGTGCAAATAATGATAATAATAATAACAGGAACCAAAACTATATTATTAATAACAGGAATAAAAGAATATTGGTAAAAATGAGAAATAAATATGGAGTGAAAATATGATATGAAGAAGTAAAATAAGGTGTATATAGTGATAGTCCGAAATGGTTATGAATGTGACTGTGAACATATGTATACAAAGTGAAATGTGTAAATGCAAAAATGTACATTGTAAAATAAACAACAAGTATTGAAAGAAGCAAGTGCATAAGTGAATGAGTGCAAAGTGACATAAGTGAAAAGTGTACTCTGCCCTTAGTAGTCTGGTAGTCAAATCTAGTGTAGGATATAATTGGCTAGCCATAGGGATTCCACACCGCGATACGAGTCATGACAACTCACTTAGGTAGGCCAATGACGGTCTACTAAAGTGTAAAGGTGAAACAGTGTACAGTGCAAAGTGAATAGTGATTGCAGTGGTAGTGTTGAGTGACTCCTTCGGGATCACTCATTAGTTAGTGGATCTTTGGGGTTCACGTCCCGTGTATCCGATTCAGATAATTCTACCAAATATTACTAGGGGAAAAATAACAAATTTGGAACGTGAAATAATAAACTTAAATGACAAAATAATGATTCTAAATTAAATGTGCAATTTAGAAGATGAAACAGTAATCTAACTATGAAATAGTAAATGAATCTCCTAATTAAATATATGTCTTTATATAAGTTATGATTTGCAAGTTAAAATAAAGATATGAATTTAAACTATCATATGTATAAGAACAATGATTGATGATATATGTGAATTGGAAAGGGGTTATAAAATTGTAAAATGTTTAAAAATGTATGGTTAACGATGTAACTGGATAAAGGTGCGAAGATTTAAATAAGTGAATACTTATACGTGTTAATTATATGTACAAATACCTGTTAAATGTTATGAATATGAGATGTATACTATCGAAAATGTCTATGCT
Source organism: Excoecaria cochinchinensis (assembly GCA_947683425.1). Taxonomy (NCBI): domain Eukaryota; kingdom Viridiplantae; phylum Streptophyta; class Magnoliopsida; order Malpighiales; family Euphorbiaceae; genus Excoecaria; species Excoecaria cochinchinensis. The sequence continues at coordinate 23,536,533 of CANTUQ010000055.1, read as the reverse complement.
ATTTATTAAAGTAAGATTACAGATCTGCTATAAGTATTTAATCAAATGAATGTTTATGCTGACGATGTAACAGCCCCAATATCGGGTTAGTTGTAAATAGTATTTTTCAATAGTGAATAGTACTTTCCAGAATCGAAAAGTATTTTATTGGACCATTGGATAGAACTCGTCAATACGAGTCTATAGACGCAAATTTCAGGTCAATCGGAAGTCAAACGAGTCCGAAATAGCCGAAACAGTAAATAAAAGAATTTACTTTGGTGAATAGTGAAAAGTGGGCCCAGGTGGGACACACTGAAAAGTAAAAGTTGGCCCAAGTGGGGCCCACTGAAAAGTAAAAGTTGGCCCAAGTGGGGCCCACTGAATAGTAAATGTGGGACCATGAGTGGTGACATCATCAATGACATCAACAATATCATTATGATTAATAATAACTGTGGGTCCCATGAATAGTGACAGTGTCTTTGACTAGTCTGTAAATAGTGAATGTGCGCCCCGTGAATAGTAACTGTGGGGCCCACAAAATAGTGACTCTAGGGTGAATAGTACCCGAAAATATTTTATTTTACCATCAGAAAGAGGATATTAAGTGGAGTATAATGGAGTAATTTGGTGTAAAAACGAAGTCAAATAGGTTTCCGAAAGTCAGTCTGAAGTTTCTCTGGTTCGGTTCGATTGAACCAAGGTTTGATTAAAATTTGATCGAATTTTTATAAATAGTTAGAGTGGATAAAATGGTTTTCTGTAAGAGGATAAAAGGCTTAGAATAACTTTTAGAAATTTTTGACAGCATTAGAATTTTATTTTATGGTAAAACCAACTTGAACCGAATTAGACCGATTTAAGTGAACCATACCCCAAACGGACTCTGATTGAGCTAAAATTTTGCAGGGAGACTAATCTTAATATTCTAAGAATAATGGAATTTTTTGGGAGTAAAAATGAATTCAGGAACATTTACTTTCACCAAAACAGTAGAAAATGACTAGAAAACTGAAAATCCGACCAAATCGGCTCAACCACTTTGGTTGGACCTGGTTGGGTCTAATTGAAACCATATAAATACACCTAAAAATCTAGAAATCCCTTGGATTCCATTTCATTTCAGCCTTCTTCTTCCTCTCCCTTTGGCTGAATTGCTCTCTCTCTCTTCTCTCCCATTTTTCTTCAATCTTTCCTTCAATTCACCTCAAGATTAAACCTCTCTAACATAATTCAGCTCGTTTAGAATCCACCGACAGTCTTAGAATTTCGTTTGGAGGAGTATAAGTGGGTGAAATCTAGACTTGAAGTTTGGGTGTAAAATTGAGGTAAGAGATTTAAGAGTTTTAAATTTGGTTTTAAGGTTCCTAAACGTAGATTAGGATGTGAATTAGATGTTTATTAAGTTTATTTGATGAAAGGAAACTTGGTTTTGATTAAATCTTAATATTTGTGTTTGGACATAATTATGTCCAATAGCTGAGGGAACCTCCAATCAAGCTAAGGGAAGGGAAAGGAAAATTAAGAAGTATATTTCTAGGATCTCATGTTTGTGATTGAAAATTTCATTTAATTCCATGGTAAAAATATGGATTTAGATTATGTTTGTGAATAAAGTATGTGATTTATGCATGTTTAATTGAAATTAACATGATATTCATGCTTATAGATGTTAAAAATAATGGTATGGATGGTTAAATTGAAGAAATAAATTTTGTGTGAAAAGTTCCTTCTTTGGCCGAATGTAATTCATGTGATTTTCATGTATTTTCATGATGTTTTATGTATAATTATGATGGATCTATGGCATTTGGCATGTAAATTAATGAATGGTATGTGTTAGAGCATGTGAAAACATCATGAGGTATGTGATGTATGTATGACCAAATGTATATCATGTGTAAAGTCATGATTTTTATGTGTTTTCATGGAAATTTATGGTATGGTGATGGTATACATCATGAAATTGGCCTAAATAAATGATAAAATTGATAAAAAGAATTAATGTAAATAAATTGGTATGTGGGCTGTATACATGTATGTATGTATGTATGTATGTATGTATGTATGTATGTATGTATGTATGTATGTATGCATGTGTACCATGATGAAATAATAAGTGTACATAACATGTGATGATGTAATGATGATAATCACATATGAAATGATGAAATGGTATGAAAAAGAATAAGATATTATGATAATATACCATAAAAAATTAGTATATCATTTTAATAATGTGAAAAATAAAATAATATTGCCCTATGTAGTGATAGTCAAGTCTATTTCAGGATATGCTGGCATGCCATAGGGACATAAGACCGCGGGTGTGAGCATGGCGTCTCACTTTTTAAATAGGCCAATGATGGTCCTATTTCATTATATCTAAATATTTCATTATACTGTACTGTATTTAAGACAGTGGTGGTCCCACATGACTCCTCTAGTATTTCAGTGAACTTCTGGAGTTTACGTCTCGTTTATCCTATATATAGAGTCAACCAGTGTGTTACAGGGGTATAATGGTAAAAATAAGATTAAAATGGTTAAAGTATGATTAAAATAATATTTATGTTGAAAAAGGGAATAAATATCATTAAATAAAAGGTTTAAGGGCAAAATTGTAAGTTTATGCATATGTGTGTTAAGGATGGTTAATAAGGGTAAAAATGTAAATAAATGGTTAAATATGAAAATTGGCTACTTTTTAGGGGTAAAAAATGTAAATTGGCATGAAAATGGTAATTGGAGGGTAAAACCATAATTTGGCATGTAAATTAATGATAAAATAGTAATATTGTTAGATTAAAAATAAATTAGTAGAATAATTGTAATATTATTGAAATTAGAATGAACTAGTGGCATAATAGTAATATAAGTGAAATTAAAATGAACTAATGGCATTTTTGTCATTTTGAAAAAGTTTAAGGATATAAGTAAAATATTACCTTAAGTTAAGGATAAAATGGTAATTAAGATTATTTATGTGATTAATTGTGTAATTGCCCTGATCATGAATTTTAAGAATAATTAAATATAATATTGCATCAATAATTAGTAATTAAATGTAATGTGTTAAATTATGAATATTAAATGTTATTATTGTGAATATTATTATGCATGAAAAATTAAATTAAGTGGAAATTTAGGGAATTGCAAGCACCACTGAGCATATTTAATGCTCAGCACGTAATTTTATTTGACTGTGTGTAGGTACTCCGTAAGATTTTGGGAGCAGTGCATACCTCCCCCTTTGGAAGTAGTATGGAAGAATTTATTTGGAATATTTAAGTATGTTAAGAAGTTCGGCATGTATATGGCTTATAGTATTATTTTGGGTTTTGGTCTGTAATAGATTGCTAAAACTTCACTAGTTTATATTTGTCTGGGCATGCCTAATAATTGGTAGAAATTAAGTTAATATAATTGTTAAAGAAAAATGTAGGTTTTCAAGTTAAAAGAAAACTTACTAAATGAATAGTATCTTAGACAGTTATAGGCCAATTGGTATAATTGAAAATGAACTAAAATAGGAATATTAAGTTTATTGATTAATTAATAATTGTTAATAGACTTAAGTAAATTGTTTAGCTATACGTCACTATTCATACGGTACTATTCATATGATACTATTCATACATACGATACTATTCATACATACAGTACTATTAAAAAAAATTACCGGTTTTAATTAATTGTCTACTTAATAACCTGATTAGTTCAATTAGGTTAACCAGATTAAAATGAACAGTTAATAAATCGGGCTTTAAGGCGCTACAGACGACTACTATGAGTGGTAATTTATATTATGTTATTGTATTCCCTACTAAGCTTTAAGATTAGCATGTGTGTTTTATCTGTGTAGGTTTAGAGATAGAAGTGTCGCCAGGGACATTTTGCAGCAGTCAAGGACAGTGAGTCTGTAGGAGTACTTTAAATAGATTTTGTAATTAGTATTGTAATGTAATTAGTTCCTGTTTCTGTAGTAACTGATCTGTATGTAATATGATTAGTGTGAGGTAACTCACCAGTGATGTATATGAAAATATTTTGACTAAATTATATAAAAAAAATTTATAATTCTGCTTTTCGTTATTCGATATTGCTTCTATTATGTTTTGTTTTGTGGCATCCTTCAGTCGTCATCATATATCGACTATGTTATTATACGGTCTGCCACATACGGGTAAAAGGTGTTATATTTAGTGATATCAGAGCATAGGTTTAGTCGGTTCTGGCTGACAAGTAGTTTAAAACTGTGTCTGTATAGTTTGTGTTGGCCAAAGCGGATGTCCTTGCTCTCTATATAAGTGACGGGATTAGAAGTCTTCTGAAAAGGGTAAGACGTATAGTTAAAGCATTAACCTGGTAGATCATGATCTGCCTGCTCCGAGATCTTTTGTTTATATGAGATTAGAAGTGTGTATATCAGATGAGTTATAAGAGATTCTGCTAAGAATTCTCTTTAGCATAGTATGGACTTTTGGAGGAAGTTTTGGTGTAAATTTCTAAGTTTTACTGATAGATGGTCGCCCATTAGGAGGAGACACCCATGGATCATTTTTCTGTTCGGATTTGCGTATGTTGTGACAGGAATAGTGTATTAAATAAGGGATAGATGATTATGGAATTAAAGATAGCGTGGAGTATATAGAGATTGTGATGACACTCTATACACTTGTCAGCTTTCTCATTAGAATCATTTGAACACTAGCATGTTGAAAAGGGGGTGGGAAAAGTGCATTGTTATCGTATAAACTGCATTTTTACATCATTTTGCATACATAAATCATCATATACTCATTTCATTCACATCCCTTAATCATATATGAAAAATATTTATGTATGTGTCTCATTTGGAGAGAAAGCTGACGGGGTGTACATCGAGTGTTTAGTGTTAAAAAGGGGCTTATTGAGAAAGAGTAAAGTGTTTGTTAATGAAAGTATAAGGTATGAATAATCAAAGCTAAGAAGAGAAGGTTATTTTGGGATTTTGTACCGAAAAGTGTGATTAAAATTTTGAATGAAGAATGAGTAATGTGAATGAAGAAAGTAACATGTGTATCCTGTAAATTTGGGGTGTCAAGGAATTGTACAGTAAGAGAATATCTGTAGAATAGATTAAATGCAAAGTGTATGTGTTTGAGTTCTAAATAGATATTAAGATAATAATTGTTATGATTATTTTGACTAATTTGGAAATGAGTTAAAGAAGACAGAGAGTTAAACGTAATGTGATGAAATAACTAGGTAAGTAGAAGTGATTTAAGAAAAAAGAGTTGTACTGATTTAGTAAAATTATTTTATTAGGAGTCAAATTTGATTATAAATAAGACATGTGTTATGAATCCTATGGTTATTATGACTAAGAAAATTTGTTTAAAATAATAGTAAGTTAAAATATTCCGACGTTAAGAGTTTTGAAGTAGACAAAAGCGAAAAAGAGAAAATAGAAAGTTCAAGGAGATATTGAAATGGTATGTAATTGTGCTATGAGACAGGAAGTAGTAAAGTGAGTCATGTGAAAAGTAAAGTGTATATGATCGGATTTCTGAATAGTGATAAAGATAGCAATTGTTATGATCATTATGATTGACCTATAAGTAATTTAATGGAATGAAAATTAGATGGGGTTTGATTAAATTGATTTTTCATAAGTTTGAGTATAACAGTGGATAAGAAATGTTTTATGGATTTTATGGTTATCTTGATTAAAAGAGATTATTTGAGGTAATAACGAATTAAAGTATTATGAAGCTAAGAGATTTAAAGTATGTTAAGAATGAAATGAATGTAAAGAGATACAACAGGGAGTTATGTGAAAAGTAAGTAAATGAAGATAGAAAAGTATATGAGAAATAAGTGTTCTGAAATGAGTGAAGTGTATATGTCATAACTATAAAATGTAAATGTTATATGATTATATATAAGTAATACGTATGAATGGTATTGATATGAACTATACGATGTAAGTGAATATCGAGGATGAAATTCTTTAAGGGGGAGAGAGTTGTAAGGGCCTGCAATGCACCCGAGCTGGATTTGTATGTGTCTTGAGTACTAAAGTGATTGAAATGTGAAATTGACTAATTGAGATGGTTAAATGTAGTTAAGGATTCATTTGGTATTAATCGAAAGATTGAGGGCAAACTAGTAATTTGACATTTATAGACCTTAAGGCAAAAAATGATGTTTCGGATCTCCGAAAAATAATTAGAAAATAAGGATGCACTCGTATTAATGAGGAGAATCATATGGTAAAGAGAAATTAATCTTATGGTGACACGAAAATTTGGGTTATCGGATTGGTATAAGTGAACTGGACCGGTAAACGGTCTCAGATTGACTTGAAAATATTAGTGTAAGCTAATTAATATATTTTGAGAATTATAAAATCATTTTTATGAGGAATCGAGTTTGAGAAGTGAGAGAAATAAAAGGTTAAGGATAAATAAGTTATTTTACATTTATGGAATAAATTGTTGGAATTAATTAAGTATGTGGGCCAATGTATAAGGAGAAATTAATTAATAGGTGAATGTAAGAAAGAACGAAAGAGGAAGGATTAAATTAGATATTTAACATAAAATTCAAAGGAGAACCAATCAAATGTTAACAAGTGATATGAGGGGATAAAGATGAAAGAAGACAGTTTTTTGACCATGTGGAAGTTAATTCATTTTTGGCTCTTTGTGTGGGAGTTTTGGTCGGCCAATTGAGAGGAAAAATGAGGAGGTTTCTCCTCTCCTTCCTCACGCCATTCCCGCCCTAAATCCAAGCCACAAAGTTGAATTCTTGGACTCTTCAAATTTCAAGTGTTTTGGATGAAAGATATGTAAAAGAAAGGTAAGAAATAAGCCTATTATATTCCTTGATTTCTTATTAGATGATTAAGAATTCTAATTAATGATATGTATGGGTTTTGGATGAGGGATTTGGATGACAATTACCATGAAAGAGTGGGAAAGCAAGAAAGAAAGCACAAGTAGAGATGAAGCAGCCATCAAATGATGTTTGGGAATTTTAGGTGTTTTTGTACATTTATTGCTAATTTGTGAAATTGTATATGTGTATGGATGAATGTGTGAAATTGATTTGAGTTGGGTTGATTACTGATATGGAAATGTTTAGTTTGAAGAGATGTGATGAAAAAGGAGAATTTTGTTTTAAATTGAATTGACATTTAAGGACTATTTCACTCATAGGTGGAGTTTTAGAAATCCAAATTAAGTGACTCTAGTGTCGTTATAACCATGACATCAATATCTACAAAAGCTATAGAAATAACCATGAGTAAATTCCAAGTCCAAAATCCTCAAAAGTGGACAAAATAGAAGGATTTATATTTTGGCTGAGTGAATGGAACCAGTTCTGTCTTTGGTGTTGTCTGACCTCAGTCCGGTTTTTAGGGTATAAATTGAGTTAACAATCTCCAAATTGGGTTATTATAGCAGAATTTCAACCATAATATCTGTACCTACAAATGTCCTAGAAATAGCCATAATTTATTTCTCGTTCTAAGGTCCCCAAAAGTGTCCAAAATAGTAGAATTTCTCATGGAACAGGGCTTTAGAGCACTCTGTGTTTCTGATTCCATATCTCCTAGGTAACAGCTCCAAATGACCTGAAATTTGTGTCATTGGAAAATTAACATCTTGGGGATCATTTTTTAAGAGATCAATTTAGTTAAAAATTGTGTTTGCAAGATTTTTCACATGGAATAGGTTAGAAGTGGAAAGCTAATTTGTGTATCAGTTCTCCTGAGTAGCTCGGTTTACCTGACTCATTTGTGTATCAGTTCTCCTGAGTAGCTCGGTTTACCTGACTTATCTGTGTAACAGTTCTTCTGAGTAGATCAGTTTACCTGACTCATTCTCCTGAGTAGCTCGGTTTACCTAACTCATCTGTGTATCAGTTCTCCTGAGTAGCTCGGTTTACCTGACTCATCTGTGTATCAGTTCTCCTAAGTAGCTCAGTTTTCCCAACTCCTTTGTATAGCTCGGTTCTCTAGAGTAGCTTAGTTTCCTAGCTTGTCTGTATAGACTTTGTATAAGATTAAATGTGGAATACTTTTGAATGGAATTATATGTACATGGAAATTGTTAAAAATGTAATATGATTGTAAATGAAATAAATGGTATACATAGAAACTAATATTAAGAATGTAATTGGGAGACATACAAATATTCAAGAAATTGATTATATGTTAATACGACATAAATTTAAAAGTATATGTGTAAATGAATACAAATGAGTTATATTAAAATATATGAGTACACTTTAAACAATTCCAAGAGGTCAGTATATATATGTATATGTATATGTGTGTATATATATATATATATATATATACATATGTATATACACATACACAAAATGATATGAATCTCCATGTATTAATAGACATGAATGAATTGTATTTAAGCGTATATATATGCACTGTAGATTGCACATATGTAGATTATTGTGTAGATATATATATGTAATGTATGTAAAATTGTAAGTATAAGAATAGTGCAAATAACAGGAATGAAAACTATATTATTAATAACAGGAATGAAAGAATTGTAACATCCCCTACTCATACGTAGGCGATCCCATCCGATAAGGAGTGAGATGCCGTATGGGTAAAGGTGCCACCACGCAGATACAGAATATACATACATACATACATACACAAGCATACATACCTAAATACAGGGTAATTAAAAAACTTTACAAAACCATTCACGAAAGAAGCTGATCATGCATTAATATAACGGAAAACATTACATTACTGTTTGATCAATCTACAGGTACAAAAGATAATTACATATCCAAAAATATACTTATACACATGCGGAAGCTATTACAAAATGACATAAGAGAGTTCTATATAAAAAGAATCATCAAGCTACAAAACTAAGCCCTACACTATAACCCAGTTGTGTTGGCTTGGCTGCGACGACTCTCCCAAGGCAAACTCCTTCCACACCTGCACGGGTAAACACACCGTGCTAAGTGATAAACGCTTAGTGGGGAAACACACATATGAAAATGGACGGCCATTCACAATGGTCGTCAAGCATAACGCATACCGATGGCATAATCAGAAATACACATTAGATATCAATATGAACAAGCGAACATATAGAGTCAGATATTTGATATAACATAACTGCCTTCATATTATCTCATTAATATACATATTCAGATAATACATTCTCATAATTATCAAAACAATTCAAAGCAATTAAGCACCTGCTGACTTAAGGTAGTGGATAGCGAGTGAACGGACAGTACTTTACGGGTACGAACCGATTACTGATAGTACTTTACGGGTACAAATCAAAAACCATTTTACTTTATCATTTGCAAAACGTTTTATTAAGGGACCTTAAACAAGATCCAAACACATTAAAGGGTTCGCGAGGAACCAAACGGGGACCTGATCGGGGTCCAAACTGAACTGAGGCTGCAACTATAAGACTCTATTAGGCATGCCTAACTATCCACTTAGTTGATTCACAGACCAAAATTATACAGTTAATGTCCATAGTTCAATTATAACAAGCAAGGAATTCACATACTTTGATTAATCAGTACATGTAAACATCATTCATCTTACTAGTATAAAGCTCTTATTAAGTGTCATTGGGTGTGTTGAAATCACTACTTTAACACCCCTAAATCACCCTGAACAAATAAGATTTTATTGCAAAAACAGGGTAGGTCACGGTCACAACCAGATTGGTTGCCACCATGACAGACCAAAACTCTAGGCAGAAAGCAAGTCTGGGGTACCTCACGGTCACAACCAAAATGGTTGTCATCGTGACATACCAAAGAAACCAACAGAAGCAAAAGTCTGGACACCTCACGGTCACAACCAAAATGGTTGCCACCGTGACATGTCCAAACTCACGGCAGAATGCATCTGGTACATACCTCACGGTCACAACCAAAATGGTTGTCACCGTGACCCATGCCCAGATGCATTTTCGTAGAGCCAAATTCACCTCATTTCTAGGCCAAATCCAAAACTTCTCATTCCAACCAAAATCTCCTCACTCAAACTACATTACTAAACCATCCAACAACATCAAATCATACCAATATAAGATCCTACTCATGAATTCTGAAAACAACATCAAGTTACACATTCAACCTCATCACTATTCATACCACAACTCAATCAATCTCACATTTGGTTCAATAACTCACAATCAAGGTTTTATGAACAATAAGAATCAAAACCCATAATATAATAATAAGTAAAACATCAAGAACACCAAAATTTTCCAGAAATTCATTCAAAGAATAAATCACCAAAAGTGCATAAATCACAAATTCCCAAACTTGAATCTCCTTAGCTCCTAATGCTTAGATCCACTAGATCCAACCTTCTCTTTGCCCTTTGGCTCACGAGGAGGCTCAACAAAGCATCAAACCACAAGAACACACAAAAAACAACCCTAAATTAAAAACCCAAACCAGCTAGAAGAAGAAAAGATGAAGAAGAGGAAGAACAAGATGGAAAATGTAGAAAACTTACTAATTAAATGCAAGATGTGATCAATTCCCACTACCAAGAGCTTGAATCCAAGCTAGGGCAAACTAAAGGGGGAAGAAGAGGAAGAAGAGTAGTAGAGGGAGGAGAGGAACGGGAAAGAGATAGGAAAAATCTGATTTCCTTTTTCCTTTCCTCCTTTTTCTTACTCTTACTCAACCCTAGATACATGGCATCTCTCTATTGGTGGAAATTAACCATTCACACACTACAAGAATACATCACACACACACACAAGGCTCTCCCACTTAGACATACTCTACTATGATATACTTATGCACATGCAATCACACCCAACTCACTCACACAACCATGCATCACATACACCCAAAACTCTCCCAACTAATAACACTCTACAAGTGTGTGAGCACACACACACACAAGCAAAGCCCCAAAAACACACTCTAACACCATACATGCATCCACATGCTAACAAAACTCTTAAAACATACATTTCTACCGAAAATGCCCTTTATACATGTCAAAACTCATACAATGCATATGCACAAACATGGCTCATACTACTAGGGGGCAAACGGGGTGTGACAAGAATAGTAGTAACAATGTGAAATAAATATGGAGTGAAAATATGATATGAAGAAGTAAAATAAGGTGTATATAGTGATAGTTTGAAATGGTTACGAATGTGAGTGTGAATGTGAATGTGAATGTGAACATATGTATATAAAGTGAAATGTGTAAATGCAAAAATGTACATTGTAAAATAAACAACAAGTATTGAGAGAACCAAGTGCATACGCGAATGAGTGCAAAGTGATATAAGTGAAAACTGTACTCTGCCCTTAGTAGTCAGGTAGTCAAATCTAGTTCAGGATATAATTGGTTAGCCATAGGGATTCCACACCGTGGTATGAGTCATGACGACTTGCTTAGGTAGGCCAATGATGGTCTACTAAAGTGTAAAAGTGAAACAGTGTACAGTGCAAAGTGAATGGTGATTACAGTGGTAGTGTTAAGTGACTCATTTGGGATCACTCGTTCGTGTAGTGGATCTGTGGTGTCTCCGTCTCGTGTATCCGGTTCAGATATTTCTACCAAATATTACTAGGGGCAAAATAATAAATATCGAATGTGAAATAATAAACTTAAATGACAAAATAGTGATTATAAATTAAATGTACAATTTAAAAGATGAAACAGTAATCTAACTATGAAATAGTAAATAAATCTCCTAATTAAATATATGTCTTTATATAAGTTACAATTTGCAAGTTAAAATGAAGATATGAATTTAAACTATCATATGTATAAGAACAATTGTAACACCTTATACCCGTAAGTGCTACGGATACCGGATGTCACAACACTGTACTGACAAACACTAAAATGCACTTAACAGATCAGTAGGATTTTTTTTATAACAATAACAATCATATATATACACTAACACATACATCTTTGCTCTCGTCTACTGCAATAGCATACATGGCATGCCAAATCTTCTATCCTTACTGTTGAATACTTCCTTCGGTCGTCACTGTAACACCCTATACCCGCAAGTGGTACGGATATCAAATGTCACAACACTGCATTGAAACATACCGTGATGCACTCAATAAATTCAGTAGAATTTTTTTTTCTACAACCACAGTCATACATATACAATAATATAACAATTACACTAATACACTATTAGTATACTTAACCTGTATAACCTCGTGTTAATCCATTACAGTCGTATACATGCCATGCCTATATCATTATCCATGTTGTCCCGTAAATTCTTTCGATAATCAGTAACATCGGCCACTACCACTTCTTTTCTTTCTATAACCTGCACGCAGTAATAATACTACGCACTTAGCATTTGGAATGCCCAGTGGTGGATACATATTCTAAATTTTCCATACTATTACTACATGCATGCACAATCAACTTATTTTCGTAATCATATCTTTTGAACATTAATTACTTACCTTAATCATTTATCATTCTTATATCCTGTGTTGTCTTTTCTGTCATTATACTTTAACATTTCCAATTCTATTATCCGTGTCACCATTAATTATACTAATACTCTTAACAATAATATTAATTTAACAATAACTTTAGCAATTACCTTATTACGGTTAATTACATTTAAGTCCCTACTTCCATTCCTTCACAATAATGCCACTAATTTACCTTTTTGCCCTTCATTGTCACTTATTTACAATTACTTTATTATCTTAAACTTAGTTAAGTTTTACACAAATACATATTCATCATATATAAATCAATTAAAACTATTATACATTTAATATTTATTTATACAACAATATTCTATAATACTTGATTATTTATTCACTAATTATCAATTACGCATGTAATACCTATATTATTGATTAATTACACTTTAATCCCTTAATTAGCCACACTATTATAAATTTACAATTAGGTCCTTAAACTTTTATCAATTTACGATTTTATTCTTCACTATCTTATAATTACAATTATACCCTTATCAACCTTTATTTTCTCATTTACTTCATTTTCTACATGTTTTACATTTACACTTATTCAATAATTACAATTAAACACTAAATTCATCATTAAAAGTCATTTATTTATCCATATAGTCAAATTACTAACTATTTACACTTTAGTCCTTCAATTAACCTTACAATTTCAAAAATTACATCTAGATCCTCGTCTTTTTCAATAATTACGATTATGTCCCTTACTTTCTGTTAGCTTATTTCTAAGTGCTAATTCCACAAGTATATGGTGTACTGGTTATAGTACAAAAGATGTCGATCCCATGAGGAATGTGATTAATATTACACACTATTACTACTCAATTTTAATTTTGTTTACAATGATCATAAATTTGTGAGTTAAATCTAAACTATTCTATCATATAAACTAATTAAACCTAGTTCACGTTAATCAAAGAAGACAAAATATATAATGAAGAATTAACAATTATAAAACTTGATTCCATCATTATAATATATTTAATCTCTTAAGCAAGCCAAGTTGGAATATAGTTCTAATTTACTCTCTCGACATAAATTAGAGTGCCTAAAACATGCATTTATAATTCTAACTCACAATTTTCATTAATTAATTAGAGGGTTATACATGCAAATTTCAGGATTAAAAAGCAACCTATAACAACCATCTAACATTACGATCTCTCAAATAATGCTTCAATAATGAATTTCTATTAGATTTAAGTAAGAATTTATCTTTCAACTAAACTCTTACTTATAATGATCATGCATTAAATACTAAGAGAAAATTCTACATTAAAAGACTACCAACATAGATGGAAATAGAAAATAACAAAAATATGATTCAAGCTCCATTAAATAAAATTCATTTAATGACAGAGAAGAAATAATAGATAAGAGTAATGAGAAAGAAATCTTTCAACCCTTTTCTCAAACCCTTGTAAAAATTCTTCTTCTCCTTAGTCTTCTTCTTCAAAACATAAAAACAAACTAAGAACTTTTAACTACAGAGCTTATAGAAAATAAACAATATTTAACTTGTAATAATCCTCTCTAAAATTATAGTTGAGATACAAATTTATAGAATTCCAAAAGTTGTGTTCCCTCCTTCAAATAGTTGCAAATATTGGTGAAGAGATATGCCCTTTCTGATGACTTTGGAAGAAAAACTGTCCCAACGGATAGTTCTGTCATGCTCGCGATCACTGTCGCGCTCGCAATAGAACACGGAGCTCCCTCTTTCTTTCTTTCTTTTCTCCCTTGCTTCTCGCTGGTCTCTCTCTATACATTCATGACTCATGTTCTCCCTTCACGAGTCATGTTCTCTTGCGTGAGTCGTGCTTTGCTTCACTACTCGATCATCTCTTCTTCTCTTTTCTTTTTCTTCCTTCTGTTCGCGTACCTTCATGAGTTGTGTCCTTCTTTCACGACTCGTGCTCCGCTCTTCCTTTTCTTCTTCACTTTTTGCCTTCTCTCTGCTTGTCTCTGGCCCTTCACGACTCGTGATCTCCTTTCACGAGTCATGCACCGCTTCTGCCCTTTCATGTGTCGTGTCCATCTTCCCTTGTCGTGTTCCTTTATCTCCTTTGGTTCACGAGTCGTGCTATACATCACTAATAGTGCTCCTTTTCTCTCTTTTACACCCAAATCAGCCTACAAGCACAAAAACACGTAGACTAATACAAATAACATGAAAGTTATACATATTTACATACTTAACTTCATAAATTCACACCAAATATATACTAAATAATGCATCAATTAGGCATCTATCACTTTCTCTTAATTACCAAAATGCCCTTATTTACACTTATTTTCCATCTTATTTATTTTCTAACCGAAAAAATTACATTTTAGTCCCTAATTTACTACTTCCATGCCAAATTACCTTTTAGTACCTATATTTCGATTTCTTTTCACTATTATCATTTTAATTACACTTTTCGTTTAACTTACTCCATTTTTTTTATCTATTAAGTGTACAATTACTGTTTTACCCCTAACTCTCTATTTCTTTCATTTTAGTTCCATCTTCACTTATTTTCTTATTTATCATTATTTTAATCAATTTAATTAAATATTTACCATAATGCCACTAATCTTTTACATAATTACCATAATGCCCCTTATCTTATTTTCTTATTTATCATTATTTCAAGTCAAATTTTATTTTAGTCCTTATCTTATCTTATCTTATCCTTATCCTTATCTTATCTCATACTTATCTTATCTCTATCTTATTTTAACACTTATCTTATCTTATCTTATCACTTAATTACATATATAATCATTTAATTATTCATTTTTCCATTATTACCCTTTTTTCATGGCATTTCTCAAATAATCTCATCTTAATTCATTTCTTTTCATTTTCCTTAATTTGCCCCTAGTATCACCCAGTAGTTATCACTAGACTGGATATGCGGGACTGGGCTCTATAGTTCTAACCTACCGAAGTGGCCACTAAGGGGCCAAATTACACTTCGATGGTATCAGAGTGGCCACTAGGGGGCCAAATTACACTCCGGTAGGGTCGGAGTGGCCATTAGGGGGCTAAATTACACTCCGACGACACTACACTTACACTTTACACTACACTGACATTTGTAAGTAGACGATCATTAGTCTATAATTGTAAGTCACCATGACTTGCTACCGCGATATACACTAACGTCCGTATGGCTAGCCATCTATATCCTGAACTAGATTTACTACCAGATTACTAAGGGCAAGGTACAATCATCATTCAATTCATTTTTTTCACTTCATATATCAAATGAGATAAATTCCACAATATCAAGCAATGCATTACAGTTTCACTTCCTTTTCATTCTTTTTCCATCAATTCCATTTCAATTCACTTAATATTCAATATAAAATTCATTCATACCATAAGTTCACTTAAATATTCATATATTATATTATTTTTATGGTAAACATAATACAATATCACACTTTAATATATATACAATTATACTCTATTAGTTTCAAATAAACTCACATACACTTATTTTTCATTCTTTATTCATTTTATGCCATAATTCTTAATAAACAATCAAATTACACATCTTTTAAAACATGATCACCATTCGGCTAAGTTAACTTTCATTCACTATAATTTATTCTTTTCACATTAATCACTTATTTAGCTATGTTACATGATAAATTACTTAGATATACTTTATTTTAGAATTTTATCACAAAATACACATGATTTCCATAATAAATACCATTCGGCCTAACCATTAATTCCACATTAACTTCACTTTCTCTTTCTTTATTCATTCCTTTAATTAGATATCATGTTAAACATCACCTAAACATCATTTATAAGCCATAATATTCAAGTTTACATGAATTAAACTTAGATATACCATTCGGCCTCAATGCGAACACTCCACCAAAATTTTATCTTTTTAGTTTAATCATGCAAACCATCATTTTTCGTCTTCTTAAACATAGTTATAAGGTTTAATTCAATTATACATACTTATTTCTTATACTTTATGTTTAGACATAACCTAAAATCATACTTATTCAATGGAAAAAGAAGGATATTGTTTCCACTAACTTTATTTCCTTGGTCTTCACATCTTAAACATACTTTCCATTACTCCTTGAAAAACCATCACTTCCTTTGATTTTCTCATGTGGTCGAATATATAATCCAAAAACACCATGATTATTTTACTTCTTTTTTGCAATATAACTAATAAACATCTTCTACATATCCTAAAATACCTATTGGAACCTTTAAATCAAATTATAGAATCCTAAATCACTTACCTCATTTTTGAGACAAAACCTTTGTCACTTGCTTTTTCCAACTTCTAACCTTTCAAATGGACTTCAATCACCATTACCATGTTGTAGATGAGTTGTACTTTGCTTAGGAGACTTGGATTTGGGTAGAGATGTAAAGAGAAATAAAGAAATTTGGTGGAGAGGGAGAGGAAACAATTCGGCCAAAGAAGGAAGAAGAAGACGGCGGTGGATGTAATGCCCCAATGGCCCTCGAGAGGATAAGGGAGCGCTACGCGACATACACATAACTATAAACATACATGTTATAAAGAAAAGTCTTAAAACATACTTACCAGAAAGGATTATCATTACAACTAATTATAGGTTTACATCTTTAATTACAAAATAGGAAGATTCTTTAATACAAAATATCAACCTAACTAGAAGACTTCAACACTCCTTCTAGTGGCCAATAGATGTTCCACTCAAACACGGCTCCAAGCAATAAACCTACACGGGAGATAAACACTCGTGCTAAGCGATAACGCTTAGTGGGGATGAAAACATACAATAATTCACTACAGATAAAACATGTATATACAATCGTAACATACACTAATATTAAAAGGTAAACAGATATTCATTAATTCCATACTACATAATAATAAGTCACTAATATACAATGATACCAGAAGTAGTTCCATAGCATAGCAATTATATCATATAACACAATACTATATACAATTAATATAATAACAACTTAGTATAGCCTCAACCAATACAGTAGTGGATAATGGGTACACTAGATACCACTTGGGTACTAATCACTAGATTATTAAAGAGAGCAATATTAACACTAGAGATGTATAAATGTCAAAAACACTAGATACCGACTAGGTATCAACACTAAACCCAAATAGGCCACACTAGCAGCTGCGAACACTAACCCTTATAAGCATGCTTATCTATTCGCGACTCAATTACAGGCTATAAATGAATTATCTCACTTAATGTTCACATATATACATTATGTATAACCATTTATGAACCAAACATCATAGTTCAATTGCATAAACACACTTATTCATCCCATATGCATAAACAATTATAGGTCACAGAATAAAGTTCATAAGAATTAAAGTAAAGGAATCACATTCGGAAATTCCAGCAGTGTCGTGCTCAAGACCTTTGTTTCGCTCGCGATAGAGCGGGGATAACTCTTTTGTCGCGCTCACAGTATAGCTCGCGCACACGACAGAATACCACAAGCATTACTGTCGCGCTCGCGATAATGCACAACCAATCAAATTTCATACTACAGAGTACTCTATCGCGCCCGTGACCAATATCGTGCTCGCGACAGAATACAAATGCATACTCAAAGTCTTAATTTTCACATACCTCTTCCAGCACTTATTCACACTATTCACTTTACATGCACTCTAAACGAATCATCAACATAACTCATATCATCCACATGCATTTACAGCTAGTAAAACACTCATATCTCACAATTATACACACAATTGTTACAACTATAGCCATAGTTTTGCACTTACTTAACCAAAAAAAACTTGTTGAGCATTTTCTATAGATGCTAATTACCGCAAGTATACGATGTACCGAAATAGTACTTAAGATATCGATCCCATGAGGAATGTGATTTTGCACACTATTACTACTCAATTTTAATCTTGTTTACAATGATCGTTAAGTGGTGATTTAAATCTAAACTATCCTATTACATAAACTAATTAACCCTAGTTCATGTTCATCAAAAGAAAATAAAATGTTCAATGTAGAACTTAAATAATGAACTTGATTCCATCATTCCAATTAATTATAATCATCTTTTCATGCAAGCCAAGTTAAACTAAAGTTCTAATTCACTCTCTCAACATAAATTAAATTGCCTAAAACATGCAATTAAAAGTCTAACTCACAATTTTCATTAATAAATTAGAGGTTATTAATTACATATTCTAAGAATACACACCAACCTTTAGCAACTATCTCAATATACCGATCTCTCAAAATATATCTTGATAATGAGTTCTTATTAGATTTCAGTTAAAATAGTCTCTCGAATCTAGTTTAACTTATAAAGATCATGCAAAATATACTAATAGAAAATCTGCATTCAAAAGACTCTTAAAGTAGATGGAATTAAAGAATGTTAATAATGAACAAATTCATTAAATTAGTATTCATTAAATGTTTAGAGAAGAAATAAAAGATAAGAGATTAAGATATAAGTCTTTCAACCCTTTTCTCAACTCTTCAAATAGATTTTCTTCTCCTTGATCTTCTTCTTCAAAACATGAAAACTAACTAAGCAAATTAACTAAAGAAAAGACTCTTCTAAATTTACAGAAATTACTTAATAATCATCCTCCTCTTTTTACAGATAACGTTATATATTTATAGAAATCTAAGAGTTATGTCCTTTGGAGATGCCCCTTGCAAATGGTTGCAAAGATTGATGAAGTTAGGTGCCCCTTCAGATGACTTTTCACGGAAAACTACTCCAACTATCACTTCTGTCGCGATCGCGAGACTGTCAAGCTGGCGACAGAACGCGGATTTGGCTTTTCCCTCTTTCTTTTCTCCCTTCGCTTTTCTTCTTCTCTCTGGCCACTCACGAGTCGCAACCTCCAATCACGTGTCATGACTTTGCGTGTGAGTCGTGACTGGTGCTCATGTCTCGCCTTCCCTTCCCTTTCTCTTTTCTTTCCTCGCGTCACGCTAGCCTCTCTGTGTCATCACGAGTCATGATTGAAGTTCACGACTCGTGACCCTACTCTCACAGCTCCTCCTCTTCTTTTCCTCCTTCCCTCTGCGTTCTTCTTCGCCAGTCACGACTCGTGATCTAGCATCACTAGTCGTGACCCTTCTCTACTCTCGTGATCCTCTCCACATATATGCTTCTTCTCTTCATTTTTCACCTAAAAACACCAGTAAACATAAAAACACTCAACTAATACAAATAAACATAAAATAACACATATGACATCAAATATACACACAATTGCATGATTAATTTCATAAACTCATACAAAACATACACTAAATTATACCTCAATTAAGCTCCTATCAAATTCCCCCACACTTAACCCTTGCTTATCCCCAAGAAAAAAAGAAATCAGAAAATTTAACAGTTAGTAAACATAATTACATAGCACTGTGCATTCAGTATATATACTAAAATTTTAAAGATCAACTATCTCAAACTCTCACACATATCAGTAAATCAAAGTTCTAAGTATGTATTGGAAATTCAACAAGTCATCTAACTTTACTACTTCCAACATAAAGAATGTAAAGTCTCAAAAACTAAACATGAATCAAAGAGAGAAAATTGATCATAAAATTAAAAATTCTAAGATTGCTAGCTGCATTTAGGACAGTTCAAGCTCACTTACCCTTAATCCAATCTTATGGCATTTTTAGACTCTTTTTATTTTCTTTTTTTTTTTGTTTTTTTAAATAATGGATATAGTTTTTATTTTTATCCATAAATAGCAAGAGAATGTAGTATGGGTGCGTTTTATGCTCCATCCCATACATTTCAATTTTTGATGTATATCTTGCTTTTTTTTTCTTTTTAAGACTTGAGTGGGTGCATTTTATGCTCAATCCCACTTATTTTTATTTTTCTTTTATTTTTAAGTCCTCATCCATTATTGAAAAGATAAAAAGGTAAGTATTATGGCTATAGTTTCCATAGGCAACTAGAAACTTAAAATTTTAAACTAAATGAGCAAATTCTAACTTTACAAATATGGTTAGTAAAAAGACTAAATAATCCATAATGTTGAAAGAAGTAAAAGAAAATAACTTGAAAAACTTAAAACACATGCCAAAAATTTTGAAAAACTGATAAAAATGAGCATAAAAAAATAATTGACTTAACAACCTATATAATATACCAAAAGAACAATACTTTATAATAAAGCTTACTAAGAACCTAATTGAAAAACTAAGACACACAAATAATCATGCAATTAACATACAAAATACATATAAAAACTTATAAAGCATAAGTAATCACAAACAACACAACACACTCACTCCCCCACACTTAGAACCAACATTGTCCTCAATGTGAAGAAATAAAACAAAATAAACAAAGAAAATAAACACTCCCCTATCATGGTGAAGGTGGAGGTGATGAAATCCCAAAACCAGATTGAGTGATAAAATGATCCAGCTTATACTCCAAACGCCTTTGACGTCGCGCTATAGAAGAAAGCTGATCTTGCATATGAGATAACATCATTGGTATGTTATGGCTAGATGAGCCAACATCAGGGGCATTAGCCACATCTGTTGGAACATCAGGCAGAATTTCATTTGCCCCCTCATCACCACCCTCTTCTTCTTGTGCCTCTACTTGTGGCTCAGAAGGTCCAGGAATATCCCTCCAACATGATCGAGCACGATGTGGAATTTCCTGAAAATTATTACTAACCACCTCTCCACGCACTAATACATGCTTAGTAAAATAAAGGCAAGAAAAAACTCGATAGTATGCATCTAAATCCACATTTAAATTCCTTGCAATACTAGAAATAATATGCCCATGAGTTAAAGGTGAATCTTGCTTATTAACACATTGCAACAATTGAGTAACTATCCAATAAGGCTAACATACATCCTTACATTTATGTACACATCACATCAAAAATAATTCATGATATGAAACTTTGTTAAATTCAGACCTATTAAAAACTAGAGAAGCTAAAACCCTATGCAAAATCCAATATCTCAAATCTTTAATAAACATAGACTTAGCATCTCTAGCCCTATAAGGTGTTGGCAAATTAGTTAAAAAGTTCCAAAATTCGTTTGGCTTAAAAGATTTAGGTGGATCAGTTAAACCAGTTTGGGAAAATCTAAACATCCTATTCATCATAAAATAAGTCAAAGTATAAGGTTTACCAACCATCCTAAAATCCAACCAATTCTCATTATCATCATTCTTTTTTAATGTGGTGTAAAACTCTAAAACTAAATCAGGATGAACATCTTCATGCATAGATGCAAATTTCAATAAGCAACAGAATCTCAACATTTCATTAACAACATCTAACATGCCAATTTGTGTAAGCAAGGAATCAGGAAAATACTTTGTAATAAATGTCTATTACTGTCACACCCCAAATTAGGCCTAGTCGGATTTGGCAAGTTAAGTCAGGAATTGAAGGGTATTTCAGTAATTTGTGCTTGAGAAAAATTGGAAATAAGGACTTAATTGCAAAGTATTTATTAATTAAGTATGTTAAGAAGAGAAATATTAGAGTGTGCTTGTAGTGTATGGAAGTAGGATATAAGTGGATTAAGGGGTTTTATAGTGTGGGTTTGTTGTATGGTGCCATGGATGTAAGTGGGTTTTAAGAAAAGATTTGGTGTGGCTCAAGTTTGGTGCCTTTAAGATTTTTATTCAAGAAATGCTTGTGTGTGGATGATGTATGGTGCAAGGAGTGGGAAAGTCAAAAGTGGAGTATTTGGTCCTATAGGAAGTTGACAAGTGGAATGGGTAGGTGGAGCAATTAATGAAAAGGGAAAGGAAAGAGAAAAAGAGGAAAAGGAAGCTACCTCCCGTCCCTCTCTCCTCTCTCTCTCGGTTTTCTTCTCTCTTTTCCTTGTTCATCCTCTACTTCATCTCCTTTTCTTGGTGGCTAGTACTTGCAAGATCTTTGGTTGTTTTGGTTGGATTGTGGAGCGAGTTTGAGAAGGTAAGTGGTTAGATTTTGGATGTTGTGTTTGGATCTTCTTCCCCTCCTTCTTCTTTCTTGGTTTTATTCAAGTTTGGGTTTTTGGAAAAGTAATTGTGAGTTTTGGTTTTGTGCAAGCTTTATGTTTCAAGAGAAAGCTCAAGGGTAAAGAGAAGGTGAAGAGTGGGTTTTGAGGCTACAAAGAAATCAGGTTTGGGAGCTTTGATTTATAAATTGGAATTTGTGAGTTGTTGTGCCCTAATTCTCACTTAGGATGTAAATGAGTTTGTATTGTTTAAATCTTTGGAATTTGAGTGTTTTGATATGTGTAAATGTATGATGGATATGGGTAAATGAGTTAGTAATGCATGATTAGGATGAATTGAGGATATGTAAATTTGGTAATTTCTTGGTTTTCATGTTTGTATATGTTATGTATGAGATTTGATGGGTTCTTAGAAATGGGTTGCTATATGTTCTTTATTTTGATATATATGATATGGGTTTTTGGTTCTAGAATGTGAATCTTGCATGAGCTTGAGTTAATGGTGATAATATGGAAGTTGATGAGGTTTTATGCTTGAATTGGGATTTTGGATGATTCTTGAAATTGGAGGGTTAATTTGATGTATTGTATGAAATTACTTGTTATTAAATGTTATATTATGGTTGTTGATGCTAATGGATAGCCGATTTTGAGGTAAGTGGTCCTTGGATGAGTTTTGTGTGTTGTCGGATGATTTTGGAAGGAAGAAATTCTGCAAAATTCTGCAGATTTTGGAAAAAACCCGATGCTGTCGCGATTGCGACGTCTGTCGCGACCGCGATAGGATTCGGTGGTTTGGAGCTTCGCTGTCGCGAGCCCGCGATAGCCGAGGCGTTAGCACCCTCTGTTGCGAGCATGACTACCGTCACGATCGCGACAGAGCGCGATGCTGGTTTGGTGCTATCGTGAGAACGCGATTCATCGCGAGCCCGCGACAGCCACTTTCCTCTCTGTTGCGATTGCGACATCTATCGCGAGCACGACAGAGCCTGGCCCTTCCGTCCTCCTTGCAGTTGCGAAATCCGTCTCGCGCGCGCAGCAAAGAGACTTCGGTCTCTGTCGCGAGCGCGACAGCTCCCTGTATACTGAATGAGTTTTCATTTGTTGTGTGCGCTTTGAACTCCAATTTCCTTTAAATGCCTATGAGTTTTATACTTGTTACTTTTACGAATTCATGAATGCGGAACCATGGTATGATTATGTACACGTATGATGATAATTTTGGGGTGTTATGAAATGAAGTGAATGGCTTATACTTAGTTATCCTCAGTTATCACATGATTAGGATTTTGTATTTGTAATCGCTGGCATGATAGTGCTCCTATACTTGACTCTGATATGTTTTAGAATTTTTGATAATGTTAAAGTGTGTGTGTTGGCTGTATTATATTATATGCTTTGCGATATGAATTATATGAGGCATGACTGACATTGTGGACTTATGTATATGTCTACCATATTCTGGTTTATGCATGTTGAATTATATTATGTGACTTGAAACATGATTGGTGTTACGCATGACCTGCGAGAGTCAGTCTAGTGGATAGTTAGGTATGCCTAATAGAGTTTTGTTAGCTGTAGCCTCTTTGAACATTTGGCCCCTGATCAGGTCCCTGTTTAGTTCCTCGCAAACCCTTTTATGTGTTTGGGTCTTGCTTAAGATCCCCTATTGTGAAAGTGTTTCGAATGAGAATTTATGTGATTTGTCGATTCGTACACATAAGGTGCGCCGGATTGTGCCAACGAGGCACTATCTGATTGCTCGTTATCAACTATTTTGAGTCAGCAGGCATTTTATTCGCTTCGTCTAATATGAATATGATAATATGATAACCGTTTGGGTAAGATTCCAGTAATGTGATCATGAAAGTCTTAGTGATCTATATGTGACTCAAGTATATATTTGTATATATGCTTTTTCGCCTATATTGCATTGTGAAAATGTTTGATTCAGTTGGTGAGAATGGTAAGTATGTGAATTAATATGTATAAGTACTCTGACTTGAATGCTAAGGTTGAATGTGTGAATAAGCATATGTATTATTGTGATGCAATGCATGTGGATCGACGTCCAGTAAGTGCGTGTGCCATAATGTAATGATATGCTGTATGTTCCTTCGAACGCAGTTATCGAAGTGGTTTTGGTACGTGGTTGTGTGTTTGCAATTCATGGCATGATATTGTATGAATTAGAGTTGCGCAGTGGAAGTGTGGTGGTTTGATGCTTTACACTGGGTTTTATTTAGTGTATGAGTCTTGTGACAGGATGAAGGTATGTTTTAGTACCTCTTAGTGGTGTATGATAGTGGGTTGTAGTAATGATTAGTGATTGGGTTGCATGTAAACGGGTTTCTCTAAGGTAATGGTGTCTTGGTGTGATAATTGCATGTGTAAATTTTTAAGAGTTTGTGCATGATGATATGTGTATTATGTATGGTATTGCTTTTGCTATAACTTATTTTGACACAAGTATGTGGTTATAAATGTGAATTCTCGAATGAATGCCTTTACTATGCAAGTCTAATTATATTTGTGCTATGAGCATCCGCATTTGCCATTTGAATGTGTTATGCCTTGGCGACCATTGTGAATGGCCGTCCATATTATGGCGTGTTCTCCCCACTAAGCGTTTATCGCTTAGCACGGATTTCCTTCCCGTGCAGGTGGCAGGTTTGGTTCTATTCGAGTCACGCATCTGCAGGGTCGGCCACATAGGAGTTAGAAGTTTCGTATTTTGTTCAGTTTCTGTATTTTGGCTGTTGTATTTCTGTAGCCTTTTGTATTTGTAATCATATATGTGAGATTCTAAATGTAATATTTTGGTGGTTGTAATGCTATTATATTTCTGTATTAATTAACCCTTTGCTTTATCATTCACTTTATACTTCCGCTGAATGATCATATGTATGCATGTGTATATGTTTCTGCTTAGTGCCTACGTGTGTGTGAGTTAATGTATGTCCAGTTCTACTTCTCAAGGTAAGTTTTTAATTTTCCCTGTGTTTTTGTATAATTGTATGCTTTCGCTTTGTGTATGTGAGCGTGTATGTGAGTGAGCGTCGGGTAGCGCGCCTGCCGGTACCCTTCCAATGGGGGTGTCCGATGGGGGTGTTACAGTTAGTGGTATCAGAGCGCGGTTTGGCGGTTCTGGTTGCCTTTTGTTTGTTTGAGTGTCAAATCTTGGTATGCTAGTTGGTTTGTGTCGTGTCTTTGCATGTGAGTCGGTTTGTGTCGTGGCCTAATGCAGATGTGTCGTGTCTTGTGTGGTGTTTAGATGGAGTCCGATCCTAGTGAGAATGTGGGCGAGACAACGGAAAGTGTGAACCCTGTTGTAGCTGAACAGTGTGGTTCCGAGCATCTTTTGGTTGGAAATCCCGATCTTGCTTCCGATGATAGGACATTGGTGCAAGGGTTGGTTCGGATATTGGATAGGTTGACTGCTCCTCGGGTTCCTCAGGATTCTGTTCGAAGGGTGCCTCAAAAGAGAAAGGTGTCAAGTAGAGAAGTGTTCGCGGGAAAAAGAATTCAAGAACCTCCGATGTGTCATCAATGTCAGAAACAACATGAGGGAAAGTGTAGGAAGAAGTGGGTACGACCAATATGTAGACACTGCCAAAAGCGAAATCGGGGCCCATGTCGGAAGCTCTCGGGTGCTTATTTCAGGTGTGGCAGTATGGAGCATCAGATTGCTGATTGTCCTAAGATGGGGGAGAATCTAGCTCATCAAGCTAGAAAGGATGTGGAGGAATTGCTTCGAGCCGCCTGTGTGCCCTCGGGTTTTGTTGCGCACCACAGTGAAGTAGAGGATTCTGCAGCGCCTTCTGGTAAGTATTCTTTTGACATGTTTGAGTAAAGTTTGTTTGGTATCTTTGGACGCAAGGATCTTTGAATTTTGTAAGGTTTTGGTAGTACTCTGTATACCTGTCAGCTATCCCCAGAAAAAGTTTTGAATGAAAGCATATTAAATCATGGGGTTGGGACAAAGTGCATCATTATAGCATCAATTGCATCATTCTGCATACATGAATTATCTCAATCTCATTACATCAACATCCCTTTGACCATGCATGAAAAGCATTACATATGTGTTTTGACTGAGGGAAAGCTGACATGGTGTACATAGAGTATTTGTTATGGAAGTTGAGTAGGGATTATTTTGCTGAAAGAGTTTGGTTCGGATATAAGAAAGTGATCTAAGAGTTTAATGATGAGGATAAGTATAAGCAAGCGGGTGTTTGGAAGTGAAGTGTATGAGTTTGATGGTCACTTGGATCGTTG
The DNA here is from genome assembly GCA_947683425.1 of Excoecaria cochinchinensis. NCBI lineage: Eukaryota > Viridiplantae > Streptophyta > Magnoliopsida > Malpighiales > Euphorbiaceae > Excoecaria > Excoecaria cochinchinensis. The sequence goes on along the minus strand of CANTUQ010000055.1, from coordinate 23,509,761 downwards.
GGTTGTGAATCCTTCCGGTGTAAGTGAATTTCGAGGACGAAATTCTTTTAGGAGGGAAGAGTTGTCACACCCCAAATCAGGCCTAGTCGGATTTGGCAAGTTAAGTCGGGAATTGAAGGGTATTTCAGTAATTTGTGCTTGAGAAAAATTGGAAATAAGGACTTAATTGTAAAGTATTTATTAATTAAGTATGTTAAGAAGAGAAATATTAAAGTGTGCTTGTAGTGTATGGAAGTAGGATATAAGTGGATTAAGGGGTTTTATAGTGTGGGTTTGTTGTATGGTGCCATGGATGTAAGTGGGTTTTAAGAAAAGATTTGGTGTGGCTCAAGTTTGGTGCCTTTAAGATTTTTATTCAAGAAATGCTTGTGTGTGGATGGTGTATGGTGCAAGGAGTGGGAAAGTCAAAAGTGGAGTATTTGGTCCTATAGGAAGTTGACAAGTGGAATGGGTAGGTGGAGCAATTAATGAAAAGGGAAAGGAAAGAGAAAAAGAGGAAAAGGAAACTACCTCCCGTCCCTTTCTCCTCTCTCTCTCGGTTTTCTTCTCTCTTTTCCTTGTTCATCCTCTACTTCATCTCCTTTTCTTGGTGGCTAGTACTTGCAAGATCTTTGGTTGTTTTGGTTGGATTGTGGAGCGAGTTTGAGAAGGTAAGTGGTTAGATTTTGGATGTTGTGTTTGGATCTTCTTCCCCTCCTTCTTCTTTCTTGGTTTTATTTAAGTTTGGGTTTTTGGAAAAGTAATTGTGAGTTTTGGTTTTGTGCAAGTTTTGGGTTTCAAGAGAAAGTTCAAGGGTAAAGAGAAGGTGAAGAGTGGGTTTTGAGGCTACAAAGAAATCAGGTTAGGAAGCTTTGATTTATAAATTGGAATTTGTGAGTTGTTGTGCCCTAATTCTCACTTAGGATGTAAATGAGTTTGTATTGTTTAAATCTTTGGAATTTGAGTGTTTTGATATGTGTAAATGTATGATGGATATGGGTAAATGAGTTAGTAATGCATGATTAGGATGAATTGAGGATATGTAAATTTGGTAATTTCTTGGTTTTCATGTATGTATATGTTATGTATGAGATTTGATGGGTTCTTAAAAATGGGTTGCTATATGTTCTTTATTTTGATATATATGATATGGGTTTTTTGTTCTGGAATGTGAATCTTGTATGAGCTTGAGTTAATAGTGATAATATGGAAGTTGATGAGGTTTTATGCTTGAATTGGGATTTTGGATGATTCTTGAAATTGGAGGGTTAATTTGATGTATTGTATGAAATTACTTGTTATTAAATGTTATATTATGGTTGTTGATGCTAATGGATAGCCGGGTTTGAGGTAAGTGGTCCTTGGATGAGTTTTGTGTGTTGTCGGATGATTTTGGAAGGAAGAAATTCTGCAAAATTCTGCAGATTTTGGAAAAAACTCGATACTATCGCGATCCTGACAGAGCGCGATGCTGGTTTGGTACTATCGCGAGCACGCGATTCGTCGCGAGCCCGCGACAGCCACTTTGCTCTCTGTTGCGATCGCGATATCTATCGCGAGCGCGATAGAGCCTGGCCCTTCCGTCCTCCTCGCGGTCGCAAAATCCATCGCGCCCGCGCAGCGAAGAGACTTCGGTCTCTGTTGCGAGCGCGACAGCTCCCTGTATGCTGAATGAGTTTTCTTTTGTTGTGTGCGGTTTGAACTCCAATTTCCTTTAAATGCCTATGAGTTTTATACTTGTTACTTTTACGAATTCATGAATGCGGAACCATGGTATGATTATGTACACGTATGATGATAATTTTGGGGTGTTATGAAATGAAGTGAATGGCTTACACTTAGTTATCCTCAGCTATCACATGAATATGATTTTGTATTTGTAATCACTGGCATGATAGTGCTCCTATACTTGACTCTGATATGTTTTAGAATTTTGGATAATGTTAAAGTGTGTGTGTTGGCTGTATTATATTATATGCTTTGCGATATGAATTATATGAGGCATGACTGACATTGTGGACTTATGTATATGTCTACCATATTCTGGTTTATGCATGTTGAATTATATTATGTGACTTGAAACATGATTGGTGTTACGCATGACCTGCGAGAGTCAGTCTAGTGGATAGTTAGGTATGCCTAATAGAGTTTTGTTAGCTGTAGCCTCTTTGAACATTTGGCCCCTGATCAGGTCCCTGTTTAGTTCCTCGCAAACCCTTTTATGTGTTTGGGTCTTGCTTAAGATCCCCTATTGTGAAAGTGTTTCGAATGAGAATTTATGTGATTTGTCGATTCGTACCCATAAGGTGCGCCGGATTGTGCCAACGAGGCACTGTCTGATTACTCGTTATCCACTATTTTGAGTCAGCAGGCATTTTATTCGCTTCGTCTAATATGAATATGATAATATGATAACCGTTTGGGTAAGATTCCAGTAATGTGATCATGAAAGTCTTAGTGATCTATATGTGATTCAAGTATATATTTGTATATATGCTTTTTCGCCTATATTGCATTGTGAACATGTTTGATTCAGTTGGTGAGAATGGTAAGTATGTGAATTAATATGTATAAGTACTCTGACTTGAATGCTAAGGTTGAATGTGTGAATAAGCATATGTATTATTGTGATGCAATGCATGTGGATCGACGTCCGGTAAGTGCGTGTGCCATAATGTAATGATTTGCTGTATGTTCCTTCGAACTAACTTAGTTATCGTAGTGGTTTTGGTACGTGGTTGTGTGTTTGCAATTCATTGCATGATATTGTATGAATTAGAGTTGCGCAGTGGAAGTGTGGTGGTTTGATGCTTTACATTGGGTTTTATTTAGTGTATGAGTCTTATGACAGGATGAAGGTATGTTTTAGTACCTCTTAGTGGTGTATGATAGTGGGTTGTAGTAATGATTGGTGATTGGGTTGCATATAAACGGGTTTCTCTAAGGTAATGGTGTCTTGGTATGATAATTGCATATGTAAATTTTCAAGAGTTTATGCATGATGATATCTGTATTATGTATGGTATTGCTTTTGCTATAACTTATTTTGACACAAGTATGTGGTTATAAATGTGAATTCTCGAATGAATGCCTTTACTATGCAAGTCTAATTATATTTGTGCCATGAGCATCCGCATTTGCCATTTGAATGTGTTATGCCTTGGCGACCATTGTGAATGGCCGTCCATATTATGGCGTGTTCTCCCCACTAAGTGTTTATCACTTAGCACGGATTTCCTTCCCGTGCAGGTGGCAGGTTTGGTTCTATTCGAGTCACGCATCTGCAGGGTCGGCCATATAGGAGTTAGAAGTTTCATATTTTGTTCAGCTTATGTATTTTGGCTGTTGTATTTCTGTAGCCTTTTGTATTTGTAATCATATATGTGAGATTCTAAATGTAATATTTTGGTGGTTGTAATGCTATTATATTTCTATATTAATTAACCCTTTTCTTTATCATTCACTTTATACTTCCACTGAATGATCATATGTATGCATGTGTATATGTTTCTGCTTAGTGACTGCGTGTGTGTAAGTTAATGTATGTCCAGTTCTGCTTCTCAAGGTAAGTTTTTAATTTTCCCTGTGTTTTTGTATAATTGTATGCTTCCGCTTTGTGTATGTGAGCATGTATGTGAGTGAGCATTGGGTAGCGCGCCCGCCGGCGCCCTTCCAACGGGGGTGTCCGATGGGGGTGTTATAATTACGAAGGTTAAATACCTACTACCTTTATCCACCGAAAATATGGGAAATAGAGCACCATAATGAACAGCAATATTGCCCTCTTCAGCTTCCTGCTCAACCCTTGAAGATGATGGGTTTTTGGTTCTAACCATTATTGATTAATTAATTAGAGATTGAAAAAGATAGGGAATTAAATCCGAATATAATGGAAGAAATTAACAAATCTAAATGCACGAAAGAAAGACCGAATAGATAGAAGAAAAAGGAATGTAAACAGATATGAAGTAAGAACAAAGATGAAGTGAAAATTTACAAGAAATAGAACTCCTATGGAAAATGGAAACAGAGATTCACGAGAATTAAAAATCACCTAAACCCTAAGAAAATTGAATATATATAAAAGTAATAGAATGCTGATATGAAGAAAGAGAATAACGAAAGAAAAACAGGGTATAAAAGCGTGAAGATTCTTTGTGGAGGAAGAAGAAATGAAGAAGATAAAACGGCTATTGAGGGTATTCTACTCGTGACGGGTGCTGGGGGAAATAAAACTAACAGAGAAAAATGAAGAGTCAAGTGAAATAAGGTAAATAAGGAAAAAATATGAAACGTCACGACGTTAGGGTTTTGAAATTAAATTTCCCGCTTTTAATTTTTTATCCTGTGTTTTAAGGCTTAAATGTTAAAATTAAGTTAATTTAATTGAAATTTAATCACAAAAATCGGAAGAAAAAGAAAACAAAACCAAATTAATAGAAAAATAATAAGTAAAAGAATAAAAGAAAAGAAAAATTTAGAACTTACCTGATTTACCCGATTCTGCACATCACGCTTCACGAGTCGTGAGGCAATATCACGACTCGTGAAGCTCCTCACTTACCTAGCAAAGTTGATCATGACGCGTGAAATAACATCACGAGTAGGATGCCCCTATAAGCATCGCTTTCTGTCGTGATCGCGATACTTGCCGCACTCGCGACAGAAGCCTGATGCGCAATCTTGGTACATTCTGTCGCGCTCGCGACAGAATACAACGTCTGCAAATTTTTTTTTTTAATAATAATAAGTAAAATAACACCTATTCTTACTAGTTTGACCTGTACAACAGAAATTAACTATATTAGTAATAAGAAAAATTAATTAACAAATTAATATAAAATAACTTAAAATAACAAAAAAAAAACACATAAAAAGAAGATAGAATTAAGCAACTTAAATAAGAGATATAAAAACAAAACACAAAGCAAACAAAACAATGAACGAATACTAAATAATAAAATATTGTAATCCAAAATCATAAATCAAGATTTATAATGGCAAAAATCAACATTCCAAGGCAATAGCGCCAAAAAAAACTTGTTGAGCATTTTCTGTAGATGCTAATTACTGCAAGTATACGGTGTACCGAAATAGTACTTAAGATATCGATCCCACGAGGAATGTGATTTTGCACACTATTACTACTCAATTTTAATCTTGTTTACAATGATCGTTAATTGGTGATTTAAATCTAAACTATCCTATTACATAAACTAATTAACCCTAGTTCATGTTCATCAGAAGAAAATAAAATGTTCAATGTAGAACTTAAATAATGAACTTGATTCCATCATTCCAATTAATTATAATCATCTTTTCATGCAAGCCAAGTTGAACTAAAGTTCTAATGCACTCTTTCGACATAAATTAAAATGCCTAAAACATGCAATTAAAAGTCTAACTCACAATTTTCATTAATAAATTAGAGGTTATTAATTACATATTCTAAGAATAAACACTAACCTTTAGCAACTATCTCAATATACCGATCTCTCAAAATATATCTTGATAATGAGTTCCTATTAGATTTCAGTTAAAACAGTCTTTCGAATCTACTTTAACATATAAAGATCATGCAAAATATACTAATAGAAAATCTGCATCCAAAAGACTCTTAAAGTAGATGGAATTAAAGAATGTTAATAATGAACAAATTCATTAAATTAGTATTCATTAAATGTTCAGAGAAGAAATAAAAGATAAGAGATTAAGATAGAAGTCTTTCAACCCTTTTCTCAACTCTTCAAATAGATTTTCTTCTCCTTGATCTTCTTCTTAAAAACATGAAAACTAACTAAGCAAATTAACTAAAGAAAAGACTGTTCTAAATTTATAGAAATTACTTAATAATCATCCTCCTCTTTTTACAGATAACGTTATATATTTATAGAATACTAAGAGTTCTGTCCTTTGGAGATGTCCCTTGCAAATGGTTGCAAAGATTGATGAAGTTAGGTGCCCCTTCAGATGACTTTACAAGAAAAACTTCTCCAACGGTCACTTCTATCCTGATCGCGAGATTGTCACGCTCGGGACAGAACGCGGATTTTCCTTTTCCCTCTTTCTTTTCTCCCTTCGCTTTTCTTTTTCTCTCTGGCCACTCATGAGTAGCAACCTCCAATCACGTATCGTGACTTCGCGTGTGAGTCGTGACTGGTGCTCACGTCTCGCCTTCCCTTCCCTTTCTCTTTTCTTTCCTCGTGTCACGCTGGCCTCTCCATGTCGTCGCATGTCGTGATTGAAGTTCACTACTCGTGACCCTACTCTCACAGGTCCTCCTCTTCTTTTCCTCCTTCCCTCTGCGTTCTTCTTCGCCAGTCATGACTCGTGATCTAGCATCACTAGTCGTGACCCTTCTCTGCTCTCATGATCCTCTCCACATATATGCTTCTTCTCTTCATTTTTCACCTAAAAACACCAGTAAACACAAAAACACTCAACTAATAGAAATAAACATAAACTAACACATATGACATCAAATGTACACACAATTGCATGATTAATTTCATAAACTCATACAAAACATACACTAAATTATACCTCAATTAAGCTCCTATCACTTAACATCATGCATATTATCACATATAACATTCAATGATCAATAGAACTTCATCTACTAAACATGTTATTCTTAATACAACTCGAAAATTAGAAGTGTCACACCCCGTTTGCCCCCTAGTAGAATGAGCCTGTCTGTATGTGTAAGCATTCGCATGTGTTCGGCATGTCATACGGGTATTTTGGTAAAAATGCATGTTGTTGGGTTTTGTTAGTATGTGGGTGCATATAGGGCATTAGGGTGTGAATTATTTGGGTAACAGTTGTGTGCATTTGAGCATATCATTTTATGGTGTTTTAAGTTGGGATATACTTGTTTGTGTGTGTTCATACCATTGTAGGGTGTGCATTAGTTGGGAAAGTATTAGGTGTGTGTAGTGCATGTTAGTGTGGTGTGAGTGGTTAGCTTCACCAATAGGAAATGGACACATGCTGAGGGCAAAGAAAAGAAAAAGAAAAAGGAAAGAAAGAAGGGAAAATACCAGATTCACGTTTTCTCCTTCCCTCACCTTCTTCTTCTTCATTTTCTTCACTCTAAGTATTGAATTGTGGATTCAAGATTTTATTGGTGAAGTTAATCATCTCTTTGCATCTTCTCTGGTAAGTAATTGTATCCTTCTCATTTTGTTCTCTCATTTGTTTCATCTTCTTCTTCTTTGGGTTTAGATTTAACTTAGGGTTTGCATTGTTGGGTGTTCTTTGATTTGTTGTGTTTAGCTGAGGCCCCTCGCGATCCCAAGGGCAAGGAGGTTGCTGGGATGAGTGGAGCTAAGTGATTGAAGCATAGAATCTCAGGTTTGGGAATTATATTTGTGAATTGTGGTTGAATTGAACTTACTGTAAATTTCTAGGGTTTATGTTCTTGTATGTGGTTATGCATGATTTTAGTTGTAATGAGTGTTGAATTAAGTTGATTTTATGTCTTTTTGATGCTTGAATGATTTTCTGGAAGGTAAGAACTGATTTGTGTGATTTTGATTCAAGTTTGGAGTTGATTCTGTGTTCTGGGAAATTCTGGAAAATTGGGTTACTGTAGAAAAATTTCCGTTTGCTGTGTCTGTCGCTTGACTAGCTAAGAAGAGAGGCAAGTCACGAGACGTGACTTCAAGCCACGACTCGTGACCTGCCAGAATGAAGCCAGTCACGAGTTGTGACTGCCTGTCACAACTCATGACCAGCCGAGGAAGCCAGTCACGACTCGTGACCGGCCAGTGCAGGCGGTCACGGGTAGTGACGCCCAGTCACGACCCGTGACCAGCCGAAAGAAGGAAGCCAGTCACGAGACGTGACTCCCAGTCACGACTCGTGACCAGCAAGAGGAAAGGGGCAAGTCACATTACGTGACCAGCAGCAGAGTGCCAGTCACGAGACGTGACACCCAGTCACGACTTGTAACTGGCATGAGTGGAAGCGTGACCAGCCTTGTGAGGAGGCCAGTCATGAGTTGTGATGCCAGTCACGACTCGTGACCAGCCAACCTCGTCGGTCACCCCGTTCGGCTTATTTTCTGAAATTTTCCGGTTTTAACTCAATAATGAACTCCGTAATTCTTCCGAATGGACTTATATTGCTGTATGATGCATGTCATACCTTTATATGCTTTGATATGAGTGATACCGTGATTCTTCAGATGAATTTTATGTTATCTTCTGAAATATGGTTTGAATGACGCATAACCTGCTAGAGTCAAGTAAGTGGATAGTTAGGCATGCCTAATAGAGTCTTTTAGCTGTAGCCCTTTGTTTCGTTTGGACCCCGATCAGGTCCCCGTTTGGTTCCTCGCGAACCCTTTATGTGTAAGGATCTTGTTTAAGGTCCCTTTTTGAAATGATTTGTAAAAGTTAAAAGTAAAATGGTTTTCTCGATTCGTACCCGTAAGGTACTGTCTATAATCGGCTCGTACCCATAAAGTACTGTCTGTACACTCGTTATCCACTACCCAGAGTCAGCAGGTGTTCTTTTGGTGTTCGATTGGTTTGCCCTACTCTTATGACTATGTACATGTGATATCTGTATGAGTATATGGATGAAATGTATGTTCAACTAATCTGGAAATGGATATGAATTGAGATACAGAATGTATGGCTTTAAATTGTGAGCATATTCTTATGAATTATGTTATGAGCTATTGCATTTTGCCATTGTGAATGTGTTATGCCTTGACGACCATTGTGAATGGCCGTTCATATGTTATGTGTGTTTCCCCACTAAGCGTTTATCGCTTAGCACGGTGTTTTTACCCGTGCAGGTGCGGAAGGAGTTTTTGCTTTGAGAGAGTCGCCGCCGTCAAGCCAACACAGAAGGTTTAGTGTAGGGCTCAGTTTTATAATCTGTAATGATTCTTTTTGTATTGAACTCTCTTGTATCAGTTTTGTTTCAGCTTCCGCTATTGTACCTATATTTTGGATATGTCACATCTTTTGTTTCAGCTAGTTGATCAGAACATTATTGTAATAGTTTTGTTATATTAATGTATGATCAGCTATTGCTTTTCTTTTCCTTTAAAGATTTTAATTATCTCATGTTTCTGTATGTATGATATGAATGAATGTATGATTTGCTTTGTATCTGTTTGGTGACACCTTTACTCATACGGTGTCTCACTCCTTATCGGATGGGATTACTTACGTATGGGTAGGGGGTGTTACAAGAAGAGTTTTGGAACCCTTCAAAACCCAGGTTTTCCCCAAATAAATTGCACAAGCAAAAATACATAGAGTACAAATAGAATCCCAAACCTCTTGAAGCACTCCTTCAAGCTTCACAAGCTAGGTGACCTTTTCTTTCCCCTTTGCCTTTCTACTAGCTTCTCCAACTTACAAACAATATAACATACACATGCAAAACTGGGTTACAACTATGAATTGAAATCCAAATCAAGAAGAAGAAAGAAGAAGAACACTTGACTTAAGCTGACCTTCAAATTAACTAGCAATCAATTAAGCCCACTTGAAAACCATTTAGCTAACTCTAAGAATGGAAATCTTGCTAGAGGAAAAGAGATGAAAAGAAAGACAAACTGCAGATTTCTTGAGGAATGGCCGGCCAAATGAATATCAAAGTGCCAAATTCAGCCTTACACAATCTATTTATATGCATGCAATATACTAGGTGGCAAACTACAAGGGTGACACTTGGACTCTACTATCCTCATAATTATCACTAATTATTCTAGCTTAATTAATCTAATCCTCCACTTAGCACTAATCATGCACAATTACTTTTTGGTCACTAAACTATTTAATTCCATGCAATTAAGTCCTAATTCCTTAATTACATTTCAATCCAATTACTATAAACTATCAATTAAACTCACTAAAATACTCTAACCATGCTCAATACTCCTAGGGTCAATTTCGGGCTGTTATAGTGGAGGCTGGATTTGTAACACCCCCTTCCCATACGTAGGCGATCCCATCCGAGAAGGAGTGAGATGCCGTATGAGTAAAGGTGCCACCAAGCAATCACATAGTATAACATACATTCATACATATCATATATATAGAAATACATAGTAATTAAAAACTTTACAGAAGAAAGCAAAGGCTGATCATGCATTACTATACTAACATATTACAATAATGGTCTGATCAGCAAGCTGATACCAAAATAATATTACATATACAAAATATATATACAAAGCGGAAACTGATATAGAGAGTTCTATACAAAAAGAACTAAAACTATTACAAAACTGAGCCCTACACTAAACCTTCTGTGTTGGCTGGTTGACGGCAACTCTCACAAGGCAAAAATCTCCTTTCGCACCTGCACGGGTAAACACACCGTGCTAAGCGATAAACGCTTAGTGGGGAAACACACATAATTTATGGACGGCCACTCACAATGGTCGTCAAAACATATCACACTCAGAATGGCATTATGCAAAGGTTAGCATAACTCAAATCAACATGTTTACATTTAAAAGCCATATAACCAGAATCTCATAATCACATTCATTCAGATATCACGTATATAGCCAAACAGAACTGAGCATTACAACCAAACATACTATGAATACCTACTGACCCTAGGTAGTGGATAACGAGTATACAGACAGTACTTTACGGGTACGAGCCGATTACAGACAGTACCTTACGGGTACGAATCGATTACCGTTATACATTTAACTTTTCACATTTTATATTCAAAAGGGACCTTAAACAAGATCCTTATACAGAAAGGGTTCGCGAGGAACCAAACGGGGACCTGATCGGGGTCCGAACAGAACTGATGCTGCAGCTAAAGACTCTATTAGGCATGCCTAACTATCCACTTACTTGACTCTAGCAGGTTATGCGTCAAACTGATCACATTTCAGGATATAGAGTATAATTCATCAGAAAATCATGCTATCATGCATATCAAAGCATCAAACAGTAAGACATGCATCATACAGCAGTAAAGTCCATTCTGAAGAAATAACAAATTCAGTTCTGAGTTAAAAACCAGAAAATTTCGGAAAAACGAGCTGAGCGGAGAAACTGGCGACTCAACAGGCAGGTCACGGCGTGACCGAGGGTCACATCTCGTGACCTGCTTGTTTCTCGCCAATCGCGTTGCATGATCCTCGCGGGTCACGCAATGCTTATGCAGGTCACGGCGTGACCAAGGGTCACGCGACGTGACGCTGCTTCTCCCTCGCAGATCACGTTGCGTGATCTGCCTTTTCTTCGCAGGTCGCACGACGTGACCGAAGATCACGTCGCGTGACTTGCTTGTTCTTCAGCTGGTCACGCGACTGGCTTCTCAGCAGGAATGTCACGTCGTGACCGAGAGTCACGCGACGTGACTTGCCTTCCTGCGTAGCGAGTCACGCAACGAAGAACAGTACCTAAATTTCCAGAATTTCCAGAATTTCCAGAATCAAGAATTCAACCCCAATTTGATTAAAAACCATTCAAACCTGATCTTACCTTCCAGAACTCATCTCAATTCACATAATCAATACACATGCAACTCAATTTAGCATTTAAACAACCAAATCAAGACTAATTGATTCAAGCTCTTCAAGAACATATAAACCCTAGAATTCACAGTAACATCAAAATTGTACAAATCACAATCATAAATTCCCAAACCTGAATTCTAAGCCTCTATTACTTAGCTCCACTAGGACCAGCAACTTCTTTGCCCTTTGGATCACGTGGAGCCTCAGCTAAAACACCAACACAGCAAAAACATTCACAAAGTAAACCCTAAGTTAAACCTAGCTCAAGGAAGAAGAAGATGCAAAATACAGTAAAACAAAGACTAGATCTTGCACTTACCAAGCTAAGGAATGCAAGGAGAGATTAACTTCACCAATAAGACCTTGAATCAATAATACAGTACTTGGGAATAAAGAAAGTGAAGAAGAAGAAAGTGAGTGAGAAAGAACGTGAGTCTGTAAGTCCCTTTTCTCTCATTCCCTTTTCTTTTTCTTTTCTTTATTCTAAATATGTATTCATTTCCTATTGGTGAAATTAATAACTCACACCAATCTAAAATGCATTACACACACCTTAAGTAACCTCAATTAAATGCACCCTACAATGGTATATGTAAGTGCACACAAATGATTCCCAACTAATAACACCCTACTATGGTATGCTCAAGTGTACACAAGTAATTCCTAATTAATTCACACACTAATGCCATGTATGCACCCACACAATAATAAAACCCCAAAATCATGCATTTTACTGAAATACCCTTATGAAATACTGTACACATGCGAATGCTTACACATACAGACAGACAGATAGACAGATAGACAGGCTCATTCTACTAGGGGGCAAATGGGGTGTGACAACTCTCCCCTACTAATAAGAATTTCGTCCTCGAAATTCTCACCTGAACTGAATAACTGTGGATACTGAGCTCTCATCGACTCCTCTGGTTCCCAAGTCGCTTCCTCGACCCCATGATGGATCCACAACACTTTAACCAAAGGAATCTGCTTATTTCTCAACTGCTTAACCTCTCGGGCTAGAATAGCTCGCGGTTCCTCATCATAGGAGAAGTCTGGCTGAACCTGGATATCCTGAACTGATAGAACATGCGAAGGATCTGATCTGTACCGACGAAGCATCGAAACGTGGAACACATCATGTAACTTTGCTAACTCCATCGGTAGCGCTAATCTGTAGGCTACAGGTCCCACCTTAGCCAAAATCTCATAAGGTCCAATGAAACGAGGACTAAGCTTGCCCTTCTTTCCAAATCGAAGCACTCTCCTCCAAGGAGAAACTTTAAGGAAAACTTTGTCCCCGATCTCAAAATGCACATCTTTCCTCTTCAGATTGGCATAAGACTTCTGTCGATCCTTGGCTGCCTTCAAATTCCGCTGCACTACTCTGATCTTCTCTTCAGTATCCCTAACCAAGTCGGGTCCAATCATAGATCTCTCGGATAGCTCAGTCCAACAAATCGGAGTCCTACACTGACGACCATACAAAGCCTCATATGGTACCATACCGATACTCGACTGAAAACTGTTGTTGTAGGCAAACTCCATCAATGATACATATCTGTCCCAACTGCCCGGAAAGTCCAAAGTACAAGCCCTCATCATATCCTCCAGAATCTGAATAACTCGCTCTGACTGACCATCGGTCTGAGGATGAAACGCTGTACTGAAGTTCAACCTAGTGCCCAAAGCTCTCTGTAACTCCTTCCAAAACTTGGAAGTAAACCTCGGATCCCGATCTGACACTATGGACAAAGGCACACCATGCAACCGAACTATCTCATCCACATAGATACTGGCTAATCTGTCCATGGAGTAGTCCACTCTAACCGGCAGAAAGTGAGCTGATTTTGTAAGCCGATCCACAATAACCCAAACTGAATCATGCTTCCTCAGAGTCAAAGGCAAGCCAGAAACAAAGTCCATGGCAATGTCATTCCATTTCCACTCAGGAATGGATAAAGGCATGAGTAAACCTGAAGGAACCTGATGCTCTGCCTTTACCTGCTGACAAGTCAAGCACTTGGAAACAAAATCCACAATATCACGCTTCATACCAGACCACCAATAGAATTGCTTCATATCTCTGTACATCTTCTCACTGCCCGGATGCATAGTAAAGACTGAACTATGCGCCTCACTCATGAGCTGTCTCCTCAAATCCTCAGACTCTGGCACACATAAACGATCTCTGAACATAAGTACCTCATCCTGAACTGAGAACTCTGATGGCTTACCCGATCTAACCTCATACACAATCTGCTGAAGCCTCTGGTCATCTCTCTGAGCATCCACAATCCTCTGTCTCAAAGTAGGCTTCACACGCAACTGGGCAAGTAAAGCCCCATCTGAACCAAAACGCCATCTGAAACGCCTCAAAAACAAGGCTGAAACTGACTTACGACTCAAAGCATCTGCAACTACATTGGCCTTACCAGGATGGTAATCCACAATGCAGTCGTAGTCCTTAAACAACTCAAGCCATCTGCGCTGTCTCATGTTCAACTCTTTCTGTGAAAGGAAGTACTTCAAACTCTTGTGGTCCGAGAAGATCCTACACTTTTCCCCATACAGGTAGTGACGCCAAATCTTCAAAGCAAAGATTACAGCTGCCAACTCTAAATCATGCGTCGGATAGTTCTTCTCATGTGGCTTCAACTGACGAGAAGCATAAGCCACAACTTTACCCTCCTGCATCAGCACACATCCAAGACCAACTCCAGAAGCATCACTGTAGATAACAAACTCCTTACCCGAGATGGGTTGAGTAAGGATAGGAGCCTCAACAAGCAACTGCTTTAACCGATCAAAGCAAGACTGACACCTGTCTGACCATTCAAATCTAACTCCTTTCCTCAACAATCTAGTCATAGGAGCAGCAATCACAGAAAATCCCTTAACGAACCGACGGTAGTAACCTGCTAAGCTGAGGAAACTCCTCACTTCCTAAACATTTCGAGGCGCTTTCCAATCAACTATCGCCTCAATCTTAGCTGGATCAACCTGAATACCGCTAGCTAAAATAATGTGACCCAAGAATGACACTTCGCGAAGCCAGAAATCACACTTGCTAAGCTTAGCAAACAAATGATGCTCTCTCAACATCTGCAAAACCAATCTGAGATGCTCCTCATGCTCACTCTCATTCTTGGAATACACCAAGATATCATCAATGAACACTACTACAAATCGATCTAAGTATGGCCTAAATACACGATTCATCAGATCCATAAAAGCCGCTGGAGCATTTGTCAAACCAAACGGCATCACAAGAAACTCATAGTGGCCATACCTAGTCCGAAATGCAGTCTTCACCACATCAGCATCCTGAACACGAAGCTGGTAGTACCCTGATCGAAGATCTATCTTGGAAAAGACACCCGCACCTCGCAGCTGATCAAATAAATCCTCAATCCTAGGCAAAGGATACTTGTTCTTCACTGTAACTTTATTAATCTGGCGGTAGTCAATACACATCCGCAGGGATCCATCTTTCTTCTTGACAAACAGCACTGGAGCTCCCCAAGGAGATATGCTCGGTCTAATAAACCCCTTATCCAGTAACTCTTGTAACTGAGATTTAAGTTCCCTCAACTCCACAGGAGCCATCCGATAAGGTGCTCTCGAAATAGGTGCTGTACCTGGCATGATCTCAATGGACAACTCAACCTCTCTCTCAGGAGGCAAACCAGGCAACTCGCTCGGGAACACATCCCCAAACTCCCGTACTACAGGAATATCCTCAATCTGAACCTGATCCCTCCTGGAATCTAACACAACAGCTAGAAAAGC
The DNA here is from genome assembly GCA_947683425.1 of Excoecaria cochinchinensis. Lineage (NCBI taxonomy): Eukaryota > Viridiplantae > Streptophyta > Magnoliopsida > Malpighiales > Euphorbiaceae > Excoecaria > Excoecaria cochinchinensis. The sequence goes on along the minus strand of CANTUQ010000055.1, from coordinate 23,494,478 downwards.
CTCACAACCTTTCCTAATGAATCTCTTAGCTTGAATCGCAGAAATAACATTATTCAACGAACTAGCACCCAAACCTTTCAGAAACACAAGAGACTGACTTCTATCCCGAAGTACCACTGTCTTCCTATGGCAATCCACTACAGCCCGATACTTACCCAACCAGTCCATACCCAGAATCAAGTCAAACTCTCTGAAGGGTAACTCAATCAGATCCGCTGGAAGCACAACTCCCTCAACAATCAGAGGACAACTCCTAAAAACTCTACTCACTCTGACACTATGCCCTAATGGACTGGTCACACAAATCTCATAATCTAACTGATCAACAGAATGCAATTTATCAACAATTCTATCTGTGCACAAATATGAGTGTGTGGAACCAGGATCAATTAGAGCATACAACTCAGTGTCATGGAGTAGGAACTTACCAGCAATAACATCAGGCGCATCCTGCTCATCTCTGGCTCTCATAGCATAAGCTCTAATGGCAGCCTGAGGAGGACGCTCAACAGTCTCAGAAGCAGCTCCATCTCTATGCCATCCACCTCGCCCTCTACCTCGACCTCGGCCTCTGCCACGGGTAGTCTGAGAAGCATTTGTACCAACCCTACTAGCTCCTCCCTGGGGTCCTGAATCCTCAATCAACTGGGGACAACCAGCCACACGGTGCTCAGTGCTCCCACATCTGAAACATCCCCCAGTAAGCCACCTACACTCACCCCGGTGAGCCTTGCTGCAATTCTCACAAATAGGTACGGCATCAGATTTACCTCCCCTACCAGAACCTGACACAGCTGCTGAACCCTGACGTCTACCTCTAGAAGCCGGACCAGATGCTGACTCATCCTGTGGGTTCCTAGATCTCTTACCCGCAGAAGATCCTCCACGAGAAGAACTCCTCCTCTGAGCTCTCTCTCTCAACACAGTCTCAGACAACTCTGCTCTCACTGCAGCCTCCACAATCTGATAATAGTGAACCCCAGGTATACACATCAGTGAAATCAAAGCAATCTTCAAAGACTCATTTAACCCTGCCTCGAAATGCTTACATCTGAAATCATCAGTCATAACCCCTCGTGGAGCATATCTAGATAACCTGTTGAACTCTTTCTCATAATCTGCTACAGACAAAGCCCTCTGCTTCAAACTCAAGAACTGCGCCCATCTCGAATCTCTATAGGTCTGAGTGATGTACTTCTTTATGAACTCACCCTCAAAGAACTCCCAGGTAATCGGATCCGGTAGCTGAGGATGCCTGCAAACCAACTCCCACCACTCAAAAGCAGACCCCTGAAGAAGAGCTAATGCACACTCTGCCTGCTGGTCGGGAGGACACCGTATCTCTCTCAAAGCACGCTTCACTTTGTCTAACCATCTCTCTGCAATCTCAGACTCATTCAACCTAGTACCATAGAAATCCTCAACTCCTGCTCTCCTCAGATTCTCCATAGGTGCTCTAGGAGCAGTCACTCGCTCCAAAACCCTAGCCATGTCCTGATGCAGTATAAACATAGCCTCAAAGGGCATGGCTGCGGCCTCGGGCTGAACCCTAGCATGCTGAGCCGACACAGTAACAGAAACAGACTGATCTACAGCTGGAGGATTCACACTCTCGGCGGATTCCTCACGCGCACCATGAGCAGAATTAGAAGCCATCTAAACAAACAAGAAACAACTGTATCAGCCAACACAGATCTAGACACATACACATCTAAGAAACTCAGAACAATCATAACAACACCCAGAAACGCCTAAACCTATGCTCTGATACCACTAACTGTAACACCCCCTTCCCATACGTAGGCGATCCCATCCGAGAAGGAGTGAGATGCCGTATGAGTAAAGGTGCCACCAAGCAATCACATAGTATAACATACATTCATACATATCATATATATAGAAATACAGAGTAATTAAAAAATTTACAGAAGAAAGCAAAGGCTGATCATGCATTACTATACTAACATATTACAATAATGGTCTGATCAGCAAGCTGATACCAAAATAATATTACATATACAAAATATATATACAAAGCGGAAACTGATATAGAGAGTTCTATACAAAAAGAACTAAAACTATTACAAAACTGAGCCCTACACTAAACCTTCTGTGTTGGCTGATTGACGGCGACTCTCACAAGGCAAAAATCTCCTTCCGCACCTGCACGGGTAAACACACCGTGCTAAGCGATAAACGCTTAGTGGGGAAACACACATAATTTATGGACGGCCACTCACAATGGTCGTCAAAACATATCACACTCAGAATGGCATTATGCAAAGGTTAGCATAACTCAAATCAACATGTTTACATTTAAAAGCCATATAACCAGAATCTCATAATCACATTCATTCAGATATCACGTATATAGCCAAACAGAACTGAGCATTACAACCAAACATACTATGAATACCTGCTGACCCTAGGTAGTGGATAACGAGTATACAGACAGTACTTTACAGGTACGAGCCGATTACAGACAGTACCTTACGGGTACGAATCGATTACCGTTATACATTTAACTTTTCACATTTTATATTCAAAAGGGACCTTAAACAAGATCCTTATACAGAAAGGGTTCACGAGGAACCAAACGGGGACCTGATCGGGGTCCGAACAGAACTGATGCTGCAGCTAAAGACTCTATTAGGCATGCCTAACTATCCACTTACTTGACTCTAGCAGGTTATGCGTCAAACTGATCACATTTCAGGATATAGAGTATAATTCATCAGAAAATCATGCTATCACGCATATCAAAGCATCAAACAGTAAGACATGCATCATACAGCAGTAAAGTCCATTCTGAAGAAATAACAAATTAAGTTCTGAGTTAAAAACCAGAAAATTTCGGAAAAACGAGCTGAGCGGAGAAACTGGCGACTCAACAGGCAGGTCACGGTGTGACCGAGGGTCACGTCTCGTGACCTGCTTGTTTCTCGCCAATCGCGTTGCATGATCCTCGCGGGTCACGCAATGCTTATGCAGGTCACGGCGTGACCGAGGGTCACGCGACGTGACGCTGCTTCTCCCTCGCAGATCACGTTGCGTGATCTGCCTTTTCTTCGCAGGTCGCACGACGTGACCGAAGATCACGTCGCGTGACTTGCTTGTTCTTCAGCTGGTCACGCGACTGGCTTCTCAGCAGGCATGTCACGTCGTGACCGAGAGTCACGCGACGTGACTTGTCTTCCTGCGTAGCGAGTCACGCAACGAAGAACAGTACCTAAATTTCCAGAATTTCCAGAATTTCCAGAATCAAGAATTCAACCCCAATTTGATTAAAAACCATTCAAACCTGATCTTACCTTCCAGAACTCATCTCAATTCACATAATCAATACACATGCAACTCAATTTAGCATTTAAACAACCAAATCAAGACTAATTGATTCAAGCTCTTTAAGAACATATAAACCCTAGAATTCACAGTAACATCAAAATTGTACAAATCACAATCATAAATTCCCAAACCTGAATTCTAAGCCTCTATCACTTAGCTCCACTAGGACCAGCAACTTCTTTGCCCTTTGGATCACGTGGAGCCTCAGCTAAAACACCAACACAGCAAAAACATTCACAAAGTAAACCCTAAGTTAAACCTAGCTCAAGGAAGAAGAAGATGCAAAATACAGTAAAACAAAGACTAGATCTTGCACTTACCAAGCTAAGGAATGCAAGGAGAGATTAACTTCACCAATAAGACCTTGAATCAATAATACAGTACTTGGGAATAAAGAAAGTGAAGAAGAAGAAAGTGAGTGAGAAAGAACGTGTGTCTGTAAGTCCCTTTTCTCTCATTCCCTTTTCTTTTTCTTTTCTTTATTCTAAATATGTATTCATTTCCTATTGGTGAAATTAATAACTCACACCAATCTAAAATGCATTACACACACCTTAAGTAACCTCAATTAAATGCACCCTACAATGGTATATGTAAGTGCACACAAATGATTCCCAACTAATAACACCCTACTATGGTATGCTCAAGTGTACACAAGTAATTCCTAATTAATTCACACACTAATGCCATGTATGCACCCACACAATAATAAAACCCCAAAATCATGCATTTTACTGAAATACCCTTATGAAATACTGTACACATGCGAATACTTACACATACAGACAGACAGATAGACAGGCTCATTCTAGTAGGGGGCAAATGGGGTGTGACAGGATTTCTCTAGAGAAATTTGGCCTCTTGATGCTTTATATAGGCTGAAATTGAACCGAACCGATTCAACCAAAGTGGTCCAATCGGTTTGAACCAAAATTTTGATTTTTCGGCCAATTTCCACTATTTCAAGGCGTTTATGTGTTCCTAAACTTATTTTCACTCCCAATCAATTTCATCATTCTTAAAACATAAAAAATAGCCTCCCTACAAAATTTTAGCTCAAGTGAAGTTCATTTGGGACCCAATTTACTTAAACCGGTCCGATTCAATACTGTTCGGTTGTGCTGTAATTCACTAATCTAATACTGTCAAAAATTACTAAAAATTATTTTAAGCCTTTACACTTCCCACATTATATCATTTTAACTTCATTTACCATTTTTAAAAATTAGGTCAAAGTTTTATCAAACCCTAGTTCAATTGAACCGAACTAAGGCAAACTTCAACTTAACTTTCGGAGACCCAAATGACCTCATTTTCACTCCAAATTTTACCACTAAAATCCTAACAGTCCACAGATTAATTTTATCGAATAAAATTTTTTTCATAACTGCTGTCAATTTCATCTATATAGCTACCCCGAGGACACCCATCCCGGGATTGCTATATCTCAAGCACACTTAACTTTTTAACTCTACTGTAATTAAAGATGCTCAAACCATCACTCTATACTGGAATCACATTACAGACTCCATAGAATTCACCGAATACTACTAAGTTAGCATTCGGGCTATTATAGTCACTACATCTTCGGCCACATCAAAATCTACCATAACCTACGCACAGTAACACTCTACGCACTAAGCAATAAAAATGACCAGTGGTGGATACATATCCTAAATTTTTCATAACCAAATCTATATACATGCACACATAAGCTTATTTCCATAATCACATTTTTTGAACATTAATTATTTACTTTGGTCAATTATCACTCTTATATCCTTTTTCGTCTTTTATGTCACTTTACCTTAACATTTTCAATTCTATTATCGGTGTCACTATTAATTATACTAATACTCTTAACACTTATAACACTACGATTGGACTGTTAATTAATAATTAATTACCTTAACAAACCTTGATATTACTTTATCTATATTTATAGTCTTTAATTTCCTTCTCTTTGCTTATAACTTATTTACAATCTATATTTGAGCACATCATTAGTCATCTACTCACTTATTAGAACAGTCATTAATGTAACTCTTGGCAGTACCAATTTAACATTTTTACTTTCTTTATGTCTTTAATGATTCCTTTACTTTTCCTTTAATTACACTAACTCTCTTGCATTTTATAGTTGCACTAATATTTTTCACTTGTTCAAATCTTATATAGTTTACTTAATTTCAATTAACCGTACTTCGAAATATATTCCTGAATTATTAACGCTAGAATACAAATTACTAACTTATCTAGACACTCATTATTCCTATCATTACTCTTTTACTTTTCTCAATCAAAACTATTACTATCATTAATGACATTATTGTAAATATTATTATTCACACTAACAATTCCCTGCACCTTCACAATGATATCAATTTTAAATTATGGCCTTGACAATTACACTTGCTATATTTTACTATTATCTTTACATTTATTATTCCCCACTATAATTATTTAAATATTTTTGTTATATTTTATTTGGCAGACTATACAATTAGTCTCATTAACCCTTTTTAATTCCACTCAATATCCATACACTATAGTTTAAATTCACTAAAGTCCTTCACGTTCTTTATATTTACTAATTTACCCTTCCATGTCACTTTATTATCATTATCATTATTATTCTTTATTAGTTAGATTTATTAATTTCTATTTTCATTTCTTAACTTACAATAATATATCCAAATTAATGTTCTGATAATTTCATTTAATAGTCCATCCACTTATTAATAGTACATTTTGCTAAGGGATGATGTTGACATTTGCAAAACATCTAGGCAAAAATTAAAAATAAGCAAAGAAAGAAAAAGAAATAGAAAAGAAAAATGGAGAGAGAAAGAGAAAATACCTGGAGGAGAAGCTCTAACCAAAAAGCCAAAGGGAAGAAGCACAAAAGCCTAGAAAATGAAGAGTATATATAGAAAAGTAGTGACCGATGGGCATGCCTCGAGTAAGCCACGGCTAGCCCATTAGTCAGCCCTGGACCACCTGTTTGGATTCTATTCTTGCATTTTTTTTTCCATAACACATGCATTTCACGTGCATAAATCATTTTTACCATGTAAGATTCTTCAAGAAAAAGAGAGAGAGAGACTTGTCGGACGCAATCACTCAAGGAAGTCGAAACGCAGAAATATTCAAGGAGTATCTCTAGAACCCCAAAGTCCGTATTGAGACATAGAGAAAACATTAGGGCATTAGTCACTAAAAATTTGGTTCCTTAAAAAAAATCTGGAATGACCGACGAGCCTATGGAATAGCCTGTCGCTCGCTCGAGGTGCGGGCAGCCTGTCGGTCAAAAAATTCTATAAAAGGCCCTTTGTCGTCTGATCCCTCACCTTTTCTTCTTCCTCTCACCAACCGATGTTCCAGTCCTATTTTTGGGCATTTTCTCCCTCATTTCTTGTCATTTTTGCGCACCATTTGCACTAAAACGCTTCTAGGGAAGTCGTAAACGCTCATGTCTAGGTTTTCGTAATTTATTTCGCATTTTTTTTTCGGTTTTAGTTCATCAGTTCACAGGTTAGTTTTTGCAAATTATCTCTTCTCTTCTTTAAATTTTTCTTTAAATTTGTGTTCTAGACACAACGTAGATTTGCATACTTTGAAATGTAGGTAAAATTTTGCCCTTTTATTTTCCTGCAATTTGAATTTGGTACACTACCAGGGAAAAATAAAAAAATATATATATAGTAAGTAGCAAAAATAAATAAATAAAAATATATAAGTAATAGGATAGGACAGTGGAATAGGTTTTTGATTTTCGCAAGTCAGAACTAGTACATTCTGCAAAATACTTGTTTAAAATCACTCTATGAAACTGCTTGTTGGGGCCTTAGGCTCATCAATTGTTCTTATCATGCAGGAGGTTGTACACATCCTTGCCGGGATGTTGCCAAAATTTTTCAGTTAGGCACATCTTAGTCGAAATGCTGCTAAAATTTCAGAGAAATCACAAAAAGTGCAAATTTTATTTAGTTACCTCATGATTAATTTGTTTTCAAAATAAAACTAACTTGTGATTTTTTTCAAGATGCCTCCGAGTTGTAATATTCCTCGAGAGCAGCCGGACCCTCAGGCCCCCATTTGGATGAGCCCTGATCAGAGGGAGACTTTAGCTTGGGCCTAATTCTACTCGAGCAGATACATTTCCAGGACATTCCACCAGCATGTAGGTATGATTAAGGAGGTGGATGCGTTATTAGAGGCAGTTGGTTTGACCAAGCTCCTTAGGCCATCCTTTCAAACTTATCCAGAGGTCTACAGAGAGTTCCTGGCTACCTTACAATACATAGGGTTTCAAAAGCCAGATACGAAAAAGGGAGTCATTCAGTTTAGAGTTAGAGGGCACCACTTCAGCATTACTCGCCAGGTCTTTACACAGATGCTGGGGTTTTCATTCAGGGTAGAGGTGGTTACAGCAGAGAGAGCAGTCAGGTGGCACCATTGGGAGACTATTACGCTACCCGGGGTTCTATATGACCACGACACGGTGAAAAGCACCATGCTCTTTTAACATGCCCTTAGACACCTCCACATAGTGCTTTCCAATTCATACCTAGGCATAACAGGAAACCCTGGGTCACTCAATTCTGTAGAGATATGGAGTTTATGGGCCATGGTTTCTAGGCGATGCCTGAAGATTAGTCATGAGATCATGGCTAATGTGGTTAGGCTAGGCTGCAAGTCCACACCATTCATATGTGCTGGAGGGTGATTACACGGTTGCTACTGCACCTAAATGTCGAGCTTGACTTTGGACCTCCAGTCGATAAGGACATCTTTGTAGATCTGGCCGCAGCTGTAGACACCAGGTCCTGAGTCAGCCCAGATCGAAGTTACACAATGATGAAAATGATACCTGTTCATAGGCAAAAGACAGATAGAAGTGACGGTTTCCTCGAAAAATATTTTTTTCATTTTTAAATTAAAATAAAAAAAAAGAGAGGAAGGGGCCTATTTCTGTGGGCCTGTGGTGTGAGGCCCATATCACCCATATGAGATTCAGCCTCACGTTTATGAGGCCCATCTCACGTTGGTGAGAGGCAGCTTCACTACATGAGGCCCATCTCACATTTGTGAGGGGTGGCGTGAGGCAGATCTCACCTGCCTCATGCGCCTCACTGTCCACAGCACCCCCTCCACCATTATTTCGGGGGATTTTGTTAAAAAAGCATGGATTATGGTTGGATTTGGTGGGAAACAACCTAACTCAGGGAGTATAAAAGGAAAAGTAAAAGAAACTGAGAGGGAGGATTTTGGAAGAGGAGGCCAAACTTAAAAAAAAAAAAAGAAACACGAAGAGAAAAGAAAGCTTTGAGAGCAAGAAAGTGATTTGTATTCTCAAAATTTCTGAGATTACTTCTTGAATCCAGGAAATTAATTCCTGACGTTTGAGATTCAATCGTATTTGTTTTTTAACGTGACCTTCATCTTGAAGTTTTTATCACTCACTGTTTTATCCTTTTCAAGAGAAGTAAGGAGGAAAACCATAACTTCTTCATCTGCAAATCAAAGATCATATCTAAGGGTAAATACTGAATAGCCATCTCTCTTTTTCTTTTTCTTTCTTTCTTTCATTTTACTTCTTTTCTTTGTTTTGTTGAGCTAGTTAGTTCTGTTCATTGTATATATTGTATATATCACACATGCTTCTCGTTTGATTTTATTATCCTGTTGGTCGTATGACTATTACTGTTATGAATATATAAGCATGTTTGTTACCTTGTTGCGCATGATATTGTGTTTGTTAGTTTGTTGTTAGTGGTCTGTTCATCCCTGTTTTGCATGCTATCTATGTCTTTGTTTTTATCCGAGTCGTGACCTTGCCGTTCGAGTTGTGATCTTGTTTCTTTGAAATTGTACCCTCCCGATCAGATCGTATCATTGGTCCACCGATCGGATGGTATCTTTGGCTATTGCCCATTCAGTCACGTCAAACAACGCTCTCTGTTCCCGATCAGACTGCAGGATCCGTGCAGAGAGTGCACGAGTCGTGCACGCCTCGTGCACTGCATGCACAAGTCGTGCAGTGTATGCAAGAGTCGTGCATGTCCGATCCCTTCCCCCTTCAGTTTTTTTTTGTTTTCCTTGTCTTACCCGATCGTTCTTCTCTTTTGTTCTACCTATTATTCGATCCTCATTTCTCTCTTATTTTATCTGTCTGAACGCAAATGCATATAATATAACCTGATCTGTTTGGTTTATCTTGTATATTGCGGTTTCAATTCACTTTTTTTTAGCTTAATTAATTTCTATTAGTAATTATTAATGCCATTGTTGGTTGTTGATCCATTTATATATTTGTTTGCTGTTGTTCTTTGATCAGTGTAATTAATATGAATTTAATTTAATCTATTTTATCTTTATTTATTTCCATTTACTTAATTTTTTTATATTAAATTAGTTTAATTAATTATTTATTTGATAGATCTATTAATCATTTTAATTAATTATTTTATTCAATTAATTTATCTATTCATTAATTATTTAATTTACTTTACTAATATTTTATTTATTTTGTTTTGTTGTCTCAAAAATTATTTATCTTCGCGAGTTACACTCGTGCTCGGGTCGGAGAATCAAATAATTAGAGGCCTTCAAATTTAGGGTTTGCATTTTAAATTTTGTGTTTTCTGTTATTATTATATTATTTTTATGTGTCATATGTAAAACGTTTTTTTAATTATTCGTATTATAGAAAGTCGCGTTTTTAATAATTAATAACTTGGGGTTTTTCCTAATAAAAGGGACCAATGTCATATTTTAACCAACAAAATATCACTTTCAAATAGAGAGCTAATTTTCATAAAATGGGATCACTCATCCCGGTTTTCTCAATCAATGCCTAAAATAGTTCTCTAATTTTTAAGTTAATGAAAAAGGAACCAATGTTCCTAAAAATAATAAATGACTCGATTTATGTATGATTCATTTTAATTACTTTTATGCATTTTAATTATTTTTATTCTTTTTCTTTTTTTGGGCCCTTGTAATTAATTTTGGGGCAAGTTTTATTTGTTTATGTTTTTTTATTTTGGGGGATTGTTCTGTCCCAATTTTCGTTTGTAATTTATTTATTTACTTATTTATTTATTTATCGCTTTCCAATGTACTTGCAATACGCTTTTATTTCAATGCATAATCGGGTGAGACAAGAGAGGGAATTTTGATTCCTTAAAAACTCATTTATAAATTAACTTAAGTCATTAATAAGAGTAAAGTTCCGAACACCATCTCTGGTTTAGACCAATAGAGGTTAGAGATCTTTCCCAATTTCTCATAAATTGGGTGGCGACTCCAAAATACCTCAAAGGTGCCTAAAGGCGTCGTGAGGCTAGATGATCCTTTCCAATGTTCTATTGGGAAAGAGGCATCCAAAATGACTCATGATGCCCAAGATCAAAAAAAATGCGAACCAATCACTCGAGCCCTAAAAGCGGGTTCAAAAGATGGCCTTTGCTAAGTTCGGCGTGCGTCACAGTGGCGACTCCACTGGGGAGGATTGAAACTTTGCTTCGAAAGTGACTTAAGTTAAAATTATAATTGAGTTATTAAGAATCAAAAATTCCATTTCTAATCGAAATTGCATTGCATCCACTAGAGCCTTAGAGTTATGTTAGTTGGTCCCCTATCTACCTCGGTGCGTTCCTAAAACACGACCCTACTTTCACTCATTGTAGGGAAGTGCTAGGGATAACCACCATCCCAAGCCTCGTACCATCAAATGGTATATCAAATGGAGACCCGATTGGTCACTATGCTCGTGATAAGCTAGACCCGTTGGCAGGGACCATACTTGGGTAGACCTAAAGTAACACCACCTTTGACCAAAGCTCATGTAATGGTAATAGATACTCCCACCAAGTAAAATGTACCATAATACCGTGCTTGCTATTTGGGCTGTCATATATTGAAAAAAATCAATCAAATTAAATGGACTTTTATCAAAGGCTTTCATGCCCCGGTGGGCCCATCTTAATTTAGTTGAATTATTTAAATATATAATGGCCAAACAACCATACGAATGTACATTAGTTAAGAGTTGTTATGCTGTCGGTATTTCGTCGTGCACTATACGTGTCCAATGGGTTCTTTGTTAACCCCTGGATAAAGCCCACCTAGGAAAGAGACCGCACTACCTCGTGTGTGGGAGAAATAAGGTTGGAAGGATCTATCTGCTTGCATGTGTTTGTCTATGCTGCATTAGCACGACCATGCATTGCACTTCAAATCATGCATCATCCTAACAGAGGTATGTTCTGCAACAATCATAGATTCATCCGGGTGGTTTAGAGGTCCCGACGGTCGATTAAGAAAGATTTCGCTCTTGGGATTATCAGAGCTGGTTTCAGATTAGGGTTCAGATTCTCTCTCGAAAGGCAGTGAGATATTTTCTTCAAAATCATCAATAAAAACAAGCATGTCTAATCTAGCAAGTGGTTCTGATGCAACTAGGGCAATGATTACCGAAGAAGTGGGGAAAAGGCTGGAAGAGTTTGAGGCCAGAATGATGGCGATGATGGGCAACCTTGCCACTACCCTAGACCCACTTGCGGGCCAACAGGCTGTCGCTCTAGTTGGGGAACAAGATGAACAAGGGGCTATTAGAGAGGATCCCCCAGCAGCAGTTAATACACCTGTGGTTGAGCCAAGTGCGCCAGCGCCTGTCGAGCGTAGAGAAGGCCCTAAATCTGTGATTGACTTATGGGAGGAGTAAGAGGAGCCGACGGTAGTAAAGGGAAAGTCGCCCAAGCCGGAGGATGTGATGTAGAGAAAAATGGAAGAAAGGTTTGAAGCTATGACGAGGATGTTAAAGGTAGGAAGGGGAATGAACCCTTAGGATCGGGAGCTGGACAGTGATGATTTGATCCCTCAGAACTTTAAGATGCCTGATATTCCCAAATTTGATGGCACTTCCGATCCCACCGCACACATAAAGCAGTACTCGTTGGTAATGAAGGGTACTACTTTAACAAAGAGATAGAAGATTGAGTATTTTTATCTGAGCTTAACCGGCCCGGCGATGGATTGGTATCATGGGCTAGACTGAAGGACGAAGGAGGATCGGGATTTACTGACAATATGATTGTAGTACAAGAATGGAAGTAACTCTAAAGGACCTGGAATTGTTGTAGCAAAAGGTAGGTGAGTCTTTCCACGAGTATCTGACCCGATGGAGAAACTGGGTAATGGAGATGAAAAGGAAGCCAGATACTCAAGATCAGATACGGCTGTTCATAAAAAATGCGAGCCCGTATCTGAGAAATGGACTAAAGATAAAGGGATTAAGAGGCTGGGAGTCTTTGAAAGACATCGCTGTTGAGGCTGAGGGAGAGTACCTTTCGAGAAGGGCAAATAGTGAAGCTTATGCCAAGAGGGGTTATACTAATCAAGGGGCAAGCAAGACAGCAAGCTCCAACAGTGGCAATAGAAGTGGGAAGACAGCTGAGGTATCGCAACCTCGAATTTGTGTCGGCCTTTGTCATGGGTATTAAAGAGATTGATGAAGGAAGGGAAACTACAACCCCTGCAACCCAGGCCAGCTAGGACCCAAGGACAGTCGGGGCATAAGGAGAACGATTATTATGCTTATCACCAGCATACTGGACATCTGACAGACAATTGCATAATGCTGAGGCACCAGATTTAGGATCTAATTGATAGTGAGCAGATCACTAATCCTGAATGGAGAAAGAGCAAGAAGAAGTCCAACTATAATGCAGTGCCCCACTTGTATTCATGATCGGGTCCAGTCTGCCTGAATGGTTTGTATTAAGAGATTTATACGGCATCGGTGCCAACACTGCTATCACGAGCCTCTATGAGGTAAGTGAAGAAGGGCTTCCCATGGTAGTGATCGATTGCTAGTCCACCGATGAAACTGGAGATAAAAATATTGATTCTAAAGATGAAGCATTTCCCGACCCGTGGGGATCGGAGGAGGAAGAAGAGAAGAAGGAGGAGAAGAAGGTTGGAGCAGTAACCCGAAGTGGAATAGTAGCTCCTAAAGTTGAGAGGCCGCAAGATCCAGTGGTAAACTAAAGACAAAGAGGGAGGCTTTGTGCGAGACAACGGTGGCCTCAACCATATCACCCACAGAGTTGCTGGAGGTAGTCAAGGGGGATGCTGGGGAAGATGTGGTATTTACAAGTGCAGACATGCCAGCGAAAGGATGCAATCATAATCGCCCTCTGTACATACAGGCTCAGATTAATCAAAAGCACACGGCATGTGTCATGGTGGATGATGGTTCATCGATTAATGTATGCCCGCTTGTGGCAATGACAGCTTTTGGGATAACATAGGACATGTTAGCTAAGTCTGATTTAACAATCACAGCTTATGATAACTCATGGAGGCAGGCTTCCGGGACATTAAAGACAGTAGTCAAGATAGGGCCAGTGGAAACCAAAGCAGAATTTGTAGTCCTGCCCATTCTCGTCAATTTCTCATCCCTCTTGGGAAGGCCTTGGTTTCATAAGTTGGGAGGGGTCCCTTCTAGTTTGCACCAGATGATTAAGATTCCTCATGAGGGGCAGGTTGTGACTATATGGGCTACAAGGGAGAATCAGGTCTCAATATTGGAGATTGCGAGACAGTCTTTCAATGGATTTCACATTGCTGTGATAGATAGGAAGGAGCCTATGGAAGGAAGCCCTCATGTGCTGAATATGATGAAGACGATGTCATTTCTCCCTGGTGCAGGTCTAGCCAAGAGTTCGCAGGGGTCACTAGTAGCCATCGTCACCAGAGGTCAGAAGGATAAGAGGGGCCTTGGGTATTGTAGACACCGGGTCCCGAGGCAGTATAGATCAGGATTACCCAATGATGAAATTAAGTGTGCCTATTTATAGGCAAAAATGAAAGTTTGAAGTGATGATTTCCTTGTCAAACTGATTTATTAAAAATAAATAAAAATGTATTTTAAAAATATTTTAAAAAATTATTTTGAGACAAAAAAAAGTGAGTTTTGGAAGTATTGTGTTTTAGCAAAAAAATTTTTTAAAAAAAAGTTTGGCCTTTTTTTCTTCATTTTTAATGCTTATTTCTTCATTTTTTTCATAGAATTTAATTCTAAAAACCTTTTATCTCTTAAACTCTTCAAATTCATCAGTTTTTTGTTGTTATGGGAATTAAATCATTTTAATTTCTTTATTAAAAATCTGAATTTTTCGGGATTATAAAATTATATTTGGAGAGAATTTTACGAAAGATTTTTCTTAAGAAAAATATTGTTTTCTTTCTTCTTCTTCTTCTTCTTCTTCTTCTTCTTTTTTCTTCTTCTTCAATAAAAATTCTCCAATTATTCTAATCTGATTTTTTAAGTTAATTCTTAAGACAAATAAATTAATTATTTGTTCTTGGAAATTTACTTTTTGTTTTTCATATTTTTTTCCTTAAGACAAATAAATCAATTATTTGTTTTTGGGATAAAATTTCATTATATATTTTATTTTTTTCAAATCAAAGTAAGGAATTTATCACCCAACTTCATTCATCACATCAAATTTGAGGGTAAGCATTCTTGGCTCAATTTTTTAATTTATTTTTATTTATAATTAGTTAGCTATCATGTAAATTCTCCTAAATCTATTTTTTTACTTCTTATTTCTTATTCTTTTTTTATTTAATTGTTCAACTTATTATTTCTTATTCTTTTTTATTTAATTGTTCATATTATTATTTCTTACTCTTTTTTATTTAATTCTTCATATTATTATTTCTTATTCTTTTTTTGTTTAATTGTTCATATTATTATTTCTTATTCTTTTTTATTTAATTGTTCATATTATAATTTCTTATTCTTTTTTATTTAATTGTTGATATTATTATTTCTTATTCTTTTTTTATGTAATTGTTCATATTACTATTTCTTATTCTTTTTTATTTAATTATTCATATTATTATTTCTTATTCTTATTTTTATTTAATTGTTCATATTATTATTTCTTATTCTTATTTTTATTTAATTGCTCATATTGCTATTATTGTCATTATTTTTGTTCATATATTATTGTTAGTGTTAGTATTATCATTTAACATGTTTTAGCATGATTGGCTTATTTTATTTTTTCATTTTATTCTTGCATGTTTAATTTGATTGTTCATCTTCTTTGATGTTATTATTATTATTATTATTATTATTATTATTATTATTATTATTATTATTATTATTATTATTATTATTATTATTATTATTTGTTATTTATCATTATTACTATCATTATTATTATTTTTATTAGTTTTGTTTATTATTATAATTTATTATTGTTGTTATTTTTATTATTTATGCATGTTGAATTGTTAATGTGTTAAGTTATATTTTTTTTATTATACCATCTAATTAATTTGTCATGCATGATGTACTTTATTTGTTTTTATTCATTTTTTACATGTTACATGTTTAAACTCATTTTCATTACTAACACTACTTTCATTTGTATTTTTTTATTTTAATAATTATTTTTATGTGTGAGCCTTTTCAATGGTGAGTGGGAGCCCATGGAAGTTTGTTGACACCATTTTTGTGGAGTGTATTTTTTAGCATTTTTAGTATTATTTTGCTTTTATTTGCTTTTATTATTTAATATGTAATTTGTAATAAATTTATTTATTTTCATGCACGTTAATTAAAAAGTCGCATAAAGTTTTATATTTATAAATTGAGATTTTTTCTAACAAAATGAGACCAATGTCCTAGTTTTTCATCCAAATAAATTGTCACTTTAAAATTATTTTCTTTTATTATGCATGCGAGGACCTCATCGATAATGAATACCCCATTTTATGCATGATTTACATTTATTTTACAATGGGGGTTGTATTCCTCCCCTAATTTTGTTGTAATTTATTTTTATGAGCTTTATTTTAATTATGCTTTCATTTACCGCTTTCCTTGGATGACCAACTTGCGCTCTAATTATTGCATCAAAACGTACGAGAAAAGGGATAAAAACTTAAATTCAAAACTCAATTTTAACTTAATCAAGGTATGAATAAATGAGAAGTCTCGAACTATCTCTGGTGTGCTCAACGAGGTGAGAGGGTCATCTTAATGTTCTATTGGGATGGGACCTCCAAGACACCTCTTGTGTCCTGTGGAAAGGCTCAATTTGCACAGTCCTAGGCGCTACGAGGTGAGAGGGCTGTCCTAATGTTCTATTAGGATGGAGCCTCCAAGATACCTCTGGTTTGCCCAAGCGTAAGGCCGAGAGGGTCATCCTAATGTTAGGGAGGGGCCTCCAAGACACCTCCGGCTTGCCTATGATGGACATAGCTGCGCTGTCTTAGGCTCACTGAGGCTAGACGAACTTTTCCAATGTTCTATTAGGTGGCGACTCCATGAAACCTCCTTGTTGCCCGAAATAGACGCCCTTGCAATATTTCACTTGCAAGTTTCCATGAACCTCATCCCAAAAGCCTTAAAATCGGGCGTTCGGGGTGACCCGGGGTTCGACGCATGCGTCACAGTAGCGACTCCACTGGGGATGATAAGAGACTTCAATTCGAAAGTACCTTGGTTAAAATTTATAATTGAGTTTTAGTTTAAAAATTTTCATCCTTTTTCGAAACTGCATTGCATCCATGCTTGAGCCTTAGATTATGCTAGTTTGGTTCCTATTCTTACACCGGTGCATTCCCAAAGCACGACCCTACGTTCACTCAATGTGGGGAAGTGTTAGGGATAATCACTAGCCCAAGCCTCATACCTTGTGGTATATCAAATGAAGACCCAATCGGTCATTATGCTCATGATGAGCTAGACTCGTTGGCAGGGGCCATGCTTGGATAGACCTAAAGTAAGACCACCCATGACCAAAACTCATGTAATGGCAATAGATACTTCCCCTCGGTGACATGTACCTTAATACGATGCTTGCTATGTGGGCCAATATATGTTAAACAAAATCAACCAAATTGAATGGTCTATTATCAAAGGCTTTCATGGCCCGGTGAGCCCATCTTAATTTAGTTAAAATGTTTAAATACATAAAGGCCAAAATTCATATCTATGCACATTAGATACGAGATGTTATGCTGCTGATTTTTTGCCAAGCACCATACGCGTCCATTGGGTTCCCCGTTAACCCATGGATCAAGCCTACCTAGGAAAGAGACCGCATTACCTCGTGTGTGGGAGTAATAAGGTTGGAAGGATCTACTTGCTTGAATGTGATTGTCCATGCTGCATTAACACGATCATGCATTGTATGTATTATTCATGCATCATCCTAACAGTTCAATCTTTCGGCCATCATGGATTCACCGAAGTGGACTAGAGGTTCTGACGGTAGGCTGGTGAGGATAGATCTGCCCCTTGGATTGATAGAATTAGTGTCTGATTGGAATTCTGAGCTATCCTCAATGACCAGAGAGTTATCCATAGAATCAAAAATGGCAGAAGAGACCGGAGCCTTAACAACTCAAGACCTTGCTAGGAGGATAGAGGATTTTGAACGAAGAATATTGGAAATAATGGGAGCTATGGCTGATAGGATTGCTCATCCTCCAGCTCCATAACCACCAGCTACTCCTCATTCACCCGTTGCTCCACAGCCCTTGATAGTTCATGTTGGGGGGCAAGTTGAACTGCCTGCTGGCGGAGAAGCCCCTGTTATAGTTAATGCTGCTCGCCAGTTTGTTAATGATCATAGGGCCGTAGTGCCTGTTGAGCAAAGAAGGGCAATAAACCCCAATCCCAATGATTATTTTGTGATAGAGGAGGAAGATGAAGAGGTAGTAGCACCTCAATTTTTGGGGGCCAGAGCACCCAGGGCAAAAGATGAGGCAATGATAGGGATGAGGCAACAGATTGAGGCAATCACCCACATGCTATCAGCCAGAAAGGGGATCAACCCTGATGACAGAGATTTAGGGTATGAAGAGCTATTGCCCTAAAGGTTCAAAATGCCTGAGCTGCCGAAGTTTGATGGTACTTCGGATCCATTTGCACATATTAAGCATTATACCCTAGTGATAAAAGGCATATGGTTGACTAAGAAACAGAAGGTGGAATATTTCTGCCTTAGTCTGGTGGGTCCAGCTGTGGACTGGTACCATGGGTTAGATAGGAGGTCCGGGGAAGATTGGGACCTTTTGACTGAGGAGTTCATGAAGCAATATAACTGCAGCACCAGGATGGAGGTTACCTTAAAGGACCTCGAGCTTTTACAATAGAAGAATGATGAGTCGTTCCATGAATACCTTACAAGATGGAGAAATAGGGTCATGGAGATGAAGAGAAAGCCTGACACTGCTGACCAAATCGGGCTATTTATCAGGAACTCTTGCCCTTACTTGAGGGACTTGCTCAATTTAAGGGGCTCATAGACTGGGAGTCGCTTAAGGACATTACTATAGAAGTTGAGGGGGCTTACCTAGCAAAGAAAGTAAGCCAAAATAACTTTGCTGGGAAAGCCTATGGTAACCAATCAGGGTACAAGTCGGGCAGTGCAGGAAGCAATAATAATAGAAGTGGTAAGACGGCCGAGGTTTCAACCGCTGAGGTTGGACAGGTTCAAAGGTACTAATCCAATTTGGGTCGCTCTATGTCTTGGTTATTGGAGAAATTGACAAAGGAAGGCAAGATGAGACCATTGCCACCCAGACCAGCCATGAACCAAGGAAAATCGAGGCATAGAGAGGATCAATACTGCTCTTACCATCAGCATACCGAACATTTAACAGATTATTGCCAGACTCTGAGGAACAAAATTCAGGATCTTATTGATTCCAATGAGATCACTGACCCTGAGAAAAGAGACAAAAAGAAGAGGGCAGGCTATAATGCAGTTCGACCACCGTGAATGTGATCGGAGGAGAAGAATATGTTTTTAGTTGTTTTTTATTCCAAGAACACTTTTTATGATAGTATTTGCAGTATTTATAATAAAATGAACAATTTTGCGTGTTTGTATAATGTCTCTAATGGTTTTATTTCTCATGATCACGAAACATTCATTTTTTGATATTAATTTAATTAATATGATTACATTTAATCTCGAAACTTTGGAAAAGCCAAAGAAAACCTTGATAGTATCTGATATAACTCCTGAAGAGAGGAAAAATTCTTAGAGCTGAAAATAAAAATAGGAAAAAAAACTAGTTACAATTAGGGGATTGGATGAAAACTCACTAAGAGCACTAGAGCCTTTCTGATTACCCGTCAAAGCAATCCTTGGATAAGACGGAACCTAGAAAATAATTTAGGCAGCCTTTCTTTGTAAAACTCTCTAAATGACTATTTTTTACCTTTATTTCACAATCGCTTGCTAGCCCGTTGAGCCTTTATGGAGGTATGCTAAATGCGTGCCAATTTTGTTGTTACACATGTTAAAATTACCCCTTTGCCTAAAATAATTTTTGCCTCCCCTTAGAAGAATGGCCATTCTAGTAAGGATGGATGTACATCATTGACAGTTCTACATCATCGATAACTCTACATCATTGACAATTTTTTGGGTTATCAAAAATTTTCCTGATAAGGATGAGTTTACACTTTGGGAAGAGGGTTTAGTTATGCACAAAAGACATGAGCTCGCGAAAAAAAGATAGAAGGAAAAAGAAAAAGAAAAAAAAAAAAGATAGGAGAAAAAGCAATGAAAAGAAAAGCGAAAAAGAAAAAAAGAAGTAGAGCTCAAGATAGTAACCCCTTGATGAGTTTCTGTGTTTGTCTCTTTAACTTAATTGTTATTCTGAGCTTGATGAGCTAAAAGTATTATCAAAACCCAAATTCAATAATCCATTTATAGTTTGTAATTGAGCTGAGTATGGTCCCCCCATCAATCGAGTAAAATTACAGCCATTTTTCTCCAGCAACCTAATCCCCCTTTGATAGCCATCTACCTAAGCCTAACGTTACAACCGAAGTAAGACCTTTTGATTCTTGGTTTAGTCTTATCCAATCAGCGGAAATGACCTTTTAATAAGGTTCGGTACGTAGGAAGAGGCATATGGTGTTTCTTGAGCTTTAAGCGGGAAGCTACAAGTGCATTTATGCATTTGAGTTGAGTCTCGTCCCCAACATTGCATCTAGAATTTGCTTTAAAAAAAAATTTAATTAAGAGGAGAGAGAAAATTTTCTATCATGAAAACTCGAGAGGGAGAGTTGATAACAGGAGTTTGATGCTTCCAAGATCTATCCCGAGATTAGATGAGGTCCTGTATTTTTTTAGATTAATGTCAAATAATGATCATGTTTAATAAAATCGAATTGAAACACATATGTGACGCGCGCCGAACCCCGTGGCCACCTGAAGGCCCGCTTTAGGGCGATCAGGATGGGATTCATTAAAGCTTGTAAGGTATTTAGAAGTGCATCTATTTTGGGCAACAATGAGGTTTCTTGGAGTCGCCACCCAATAGAACATTGGGGAAGGTCGTCTAGCCTCAGCGAGCCTAAGATGGCGCATACATATCCATCTTGGGCTAGCCAGAGAGATCTTGGAGGCCTCTGCCTCTACCCCCTGGAGCCTAGGATTGTAAGTTTCAGTCTTTTGGTGAGACTCAAGAGGTGTCTTGAAAGTCCTAGACCTCTCGCCTCATTGAGCCCCAAAGACCAGAGTGAGTTCGGGACTTCTCATTTATTTGTACCTTGATCAATATTATGATTAAGTTTTGAATTCATTGTTTCACCAACTTTCCACACGATGCATTTAATTAAGGCGCAATCATTCACGTCAAAAGCAATAAGTAAAACATTATTAAAATAAACATTCTCAAAATAAATTACAAGAAAACTAGGGGCATAATACAACCCCTATTGTAAATAAAATACAAATCATGCATAAATCGGGGTATTCATTAATGATGAGGACATTGGTCCTCGCATGCATATTTATTATAAAACACTTTTGATGTGATGATTTTATTTTAGATGGAGAAAATTGAGACATTGGCCCCATTTTTATTTAGGAAAAATTTCAAATTAATTAACAAAAAATGGTTCAGTGACTTTCTTTCTAGCAGGCCTAAATAAACAATTTTATAAGAAAATTACATGGCAAAATAAATGGAAAAGCCAAATAAATAAAATATTGTAAGTGAAATAAATAAATACTTGATCCCAAACGAGCCTTCTGAATCTTCCCGTGTGCTCGCAAAAATGCCGAAGAAGGAAAATGAGATGTGAAATGAAAATAAAATACAAATAGAATAATGTTAGTAATTGAATCAATTAAAATCAATTAAATATAAAAATGAATGCTAAAATAAAATAAAATGAGATAAAACGAAATGATATCAAAATAATAAATGAATTAACATGTTTAGAATTTAAAATAAATGAGAAAAATGTGTTATGAACAACAAATGGATTAAAAGATGTAATTGGAATAAAATACAACATGTTAATTAATGTGTAAAAATATGAACATGATAATAGTGAAAATAAATAAGTGAACAAAATATTAAATATATGATAATGACAATGGAAAAGAATTAAAAATGATTAAATAAATTACAAGATTAATTAAATATGTTCACAAATGATATAAACCATTTACATGGCAAAAAGATCAATCAAAATGAATTAATTTAATTACATGTTAAAAATAATGATGAATTAAAGTGAAATAAATTAATTACATGTTAGGAATTAAAAGAAATCAATATTCACATGTAAGAAATGATAAGAAAATCAACATTTATATGAACAAATAATATATTAACATATTAAATTAAAACAAATATAAAAGCAATGGAATAAATGAATAAGTAAATGAAAATAATAAAAATAATAATAATATACACGAATAAGAATAAAATCATACATAAACAAGTTAAATAAAACAAATCTGAAATAAAATAAATAAATAAATGAAGTTAATAAAAATATACATGAATAAATTAACATGAACAAAAATAATAAAAGGAACAAGCCTGAAATGTTTACCCTCAGAGTTTCGGATTCGATGAAGGTAAAATGATGATCGATTTCTTTATTCTTAATTTACAATATTAGAGTATAATAATAAAAATGTTGGAATTTCATTCCAAGAAAGAAATGGGATAAAAAATGATCAAAAATTCTTTAAGAGCAAAGAATTGATTTCTTTTGTAACACCCCGCCATCCCCGTTGGAAGGATACC
Source organism: Excoecaria cochinchinensis (assembly GCA_947683425.1). Lineage (NCBI taxonomy): Eukaryota > Viridiplantae > Streptophyta > Magnoliopsida > Malpighiales > Euphorbiaceae > Excoecaria > Excoecaria cochinchinensis. The sequence continues at coordinate 23,472,029 of CANTUQ010000055.1, read as the reverse complement.
GGAGTGCCACGCGAGCAAACACATATAATCGAATCCATATACACATGAATAAACAAAAACCAAATGAAACGTAAAGAAACTTTTAATTATAGAACAGTAATTCCTGTAACATATATCATATCTATATTGTTTTACAAAAAGAGGCTCGTAAGCAAATACATATACAAAAATAATATTTGTTCCTTTACAAAAGATTTACTTTGCTATTAACAAGCCATATACAAAAATTACAGCGGAAGACTCAAAAATAACTTCATCCAAAAAGACTTCTAGTGGCCGACCTGCAGATATCTGACTCCTATCCAAACTCGCCACCTGCACGGGAAAAGAGCTCGTGCTAAGCGATAACACTTAGTGGGGAGGAACAAAACAAACGAACAATATGCATATACAATATTTATACAATAATAATCTAATGATTCAAAATCAAAGGCATCAAAATTACATGTAAACATATCTCCAAATTTCTTACTTGATATGCCTAAATACATACATTACAAGCAATTAGGTACTTAACTCATAATTCTCATCATTCCAAGTATACTGATTCAAGGTGCATAATATAAAGCTATGTAAGCATTCATGTACATCATATACTTATAATCTTGTCCAAAAATGCATCTCAACCTATGCGACACATTCAAACATATAGCCTGATTAGTCTAAAATACTCTCTAGAAGTGGATACGGTCAATTGGATACTGATAGAACACAGTATCCAAAGCATATAGAGACATGAGTGTCAAACATGTATTTTTCATATAGAGACCGAAGTCTCGCATTAAATCCATATAGACCCATACAGGATCGAAACAAGGATCCAAACGGACCCACGTATAACGTTTTATCATGTAGCAGTTGCACACACACTCTTACCTAAGTAAGCGCTTACTTATCCACTACTATGACTTATTCAGGCTTAAAGAATACAACTCAACAATTCAAGCACCAACATCAATATGAGAATTGAAATTAATACTAATCTATAATCCATGTATACATGTATACTGATCACATTTAAAATATGAAATTTAAATATTAAATACAGAAGTTAAAAGGACCTATAATTCACATTGAAGTAATCCATACTCATGTAAATTATAAACATGTAAATCATGTACATTAATATTAATTAAGAACACAAATCTCATAATTAAACAATTATAACATTAAAGAACAGATTTGAACTTGATTTATATTCAAACAGTGGAAAACCCCATGTACAGTTTAAAAACTTTGCTTTTAGAAAATCCTTTGAACAGAAGTTAAAATTATGCTTTTAGAAAAATAGGGCAACAGGAGGGAGGCCGGTCACGAGTCACCCAGGCAGTGGTGTCTCGTGACGCTGGCTTCACGCGAGCGCCAGGAAAACAAAGGCAGTCATGCCGTGACCATTCGTCACGTCTCGTGACGCCAGAGAGGAGAGGGGGAGGTCACGAGATCCCGTCCCGTGACACGCAGGAAGACCAGCGAGAGGTCGCGAGGCGTGATGCTCCATCACGTCGCGACTTCCCAAAGGGAGGAAGGTCACGGCGTGATGCTTCATCATGCCACTTGACTTCCCAAGGAGGGAGGTCACGGCGTGATGCTCCATCACGTCACGTGATCTTCCTCTCACATTCCTTCATCTTCTCCAAACAAATTTCTAGAATTCCCAGAAAAACGTGAAAAACCAGAAGATCAAGAAAACAGAGTACTTCTTAAATTCAAAACCCCAGCTTACCCAAAACCATTTCTCATGTAATGATTAATCAAACATATAACTTCAAGTATTCAAAGCACATTTACAGCAATCTTAGCACAAATCATATACATTTATCAGTTAAACAGAGGTAATACCTGAATCTTTATGTCCTAGGTTTTCATAATCAAGCTCATGCATAAACATTCCATTTACATTCTTTTCTACTGAAATCATGCTTACACATTGTATTTCTCATACATTTTGATAACCAATTACACATAAATGTCAAACATAGAAGAATGGCAATCAGGATCCAAAATGAGAAAGACAGACACTCCCAAACCTGTAATGAAGTTCAAAAACGCCCACTGTACTCTTAGTCCACCACTTTATCTTTTCCTTTATCTTTCTTCCTCTCTTCAACAGATTACATGAACCAATAAATAAAACCCAATATCAATCCAGAGAAAAAAAACAGTAATGCAAATCCTTTCTTAAGGAGCAGGTGGAGAACCACAGGAAAAACTAACAGCCACTTACCTTCTGAAGCTTCTAAAACATCCAAAACCCTAGTTCCTCAACAGAAATACACACATGCAAATGGAAAAGAATAGCAAATGGAGAAAAAGAACAGAATGTGGTTTATGTGAGAGAGAACAAGAAAAGAGAGAACTTTCAGTCTTTTGTTTCCAGCCAGCAAAATTTTTCTCAATCTTCTCTTTTCCCTCACCACGTGCACACACTCTGCTTCCACATGGCACACATGCACGATTCCTTATTCCACAATTACTCTTTTACCAAATAGTCCTTGACAAATTACTTTCTCCTCACTAAACTAAAAAAAAAATGCAATTAATTATTTATTAAAACTCTGCAATTAAATCCTCCTTCCTCTTATAAAATACCAAATTGCCCTTAAATGTCGAATTAAAATTGCTAAATCCACTTAGGCCACTTATGGGGTGTGACATCTTTGCCTAAAGAAATGATTTTGATTAAAAAGATTTTTATTGATTACAATTAAAGAAAAAAAATGATTTGGTTTATATCAAAATAAAAATCAAATGGAAAAATTTAGACTTTGATAACAAATAATTACTTTATTTGTATCAAAATTAATTTTCCATAAAAAAGAGATTCAAAACAAAATCAATGTAAAAAATTTTATTGAACACAAATAAAAGGTTAAAAAAAATTGAGAACAAACAATTGTTGTATTTGTCTCCAAAAATTAATCAAACAACAAAAACTTCTTCTAAATATATATTTAGAAGAAATTATGTTGGAAAAAAAATGAAAGATGAACTCAATTTTTTGTTCTTCTTTGGTAGGGAAAAAATCTGGATTTTTTTTTTAGAGAAATTAAGAGGAAGAAGAGAAAAAATGAAGAGAAAAAACCCTAGAAAAATCCCCAAAAGAATTCTCCTTAGGTTTTCATCTCATTCTTTTTATATGAAAAAAAAAAGGAAAAGTAAAATAATTAAAGGGATAAAATTTAATTAAATCAGATATTACCTATTTTAATTTTTAAAAATGGAAAAAATCTCTTAAAAACCTTGAAAAAAGGGATAAAAAACTGATTTTTAGGTCCAAAAATTGGAAAAAAATGTATCAGACCCTTTAGCGACGGCCAGAAGAGGAGGCAAGCCCATCGCTATAGGGACGGGCGTCGGAGTGGAAGCCTCTTGCGCACGAAGTGCGCGTGCCAGCGCGATGGGCGGCGCGCAGTGCGCGCAATGCTGCGCGCGCTTTTAGCAACGCGTAGCATTGGCGACGCTGCGAGTTGTCCTTACGCGCGCAGTGCGCCGGGCGCCAGTGTGCCCGACACTCGCGATCCAACTTTTTTTTTCTTATTTTTTTATTTTAAATTTACTAAAAATACTATAATTTTAAGCCCCCATTTTTCAAAACTAATTTTTAAAATATTTTTTATTATTTTTTTATCTTTTCACTCTAAAATGCAAATTTGAAAAGAAAATCATCACTTTTAACCTTTTTGCCTGTGGAAAGGCGTCTTATCATCATTGGGTAACTCTGATCTGGGCTGTTTCAGGACCCAGTGTCTACAGTTGCCCCCAATTTTGGGGAAGCTAGTGCACTAGTGTCTAGATGAGCCAAAATTCAGAGAAGAAGGAAAGAGATGCGTACCTGAGGAAGCCCTTGCCTTTTTACCGTGGAAGTAGCGATGCGTCGAGACTGCTCCAGACTTACAAAACGTGAGGGTTGCTCTCCGGAGCTGCACCGAGTCGGCTCCAGACTTACGAAGTGCGGATGGTGATGCGCCGAGTCTGCTCCGGACTTACAAAACGCAAGGATTGCTCTCCTGAGGTGCACCGAGTCTGCTCCAACTTACAAAGTGCGGATGGTGATGCGCTGAGTCTTCTCCAGACTTACAAAACGCGAGGATTGCTCTCCTGAGCTGCACTGAGTTTGCTCCAACTTACAAAGTGCGGATGGTGATGCGTTGAGTCTGCTCCAGACTTTCAAAAATCGAGGATTGCTCTCCTGAGCTGCACCGAGTTTGCTCCAACTTCCAAAATGCGGATGGTGATGCTCTGAGTCTGCTCCAGACTTACAAAACGCGAGGATTGCTCTCCTGAGCTGCACCAAGTTTGCTCCAACTTACAAAGTGCGGATGGTGATGCGCTGAGTCTGCTCCAGACTTACAAAATGCGAGGATTGCTCTCCTGAGCTGCACCGAGTCTGCTCCAGACTTACAAAATGCGGATGGTGACGCGTCGAGCCTGCTCTAGACTTACAAAAACGCGAGGATTGCTCTCCTGAGCTGCACCGAGTTTGCTCCAACTTACAAAGTACGGATTGTGATGCGCCGCTGTCCTCGTCTTGGCATGCATAGTATTTGATTTATATTGCTAGTCCCGTTTAGGCTCGCGAACTTTCCTTGCTAACCCCCATTCAATCCCCATTTGGCTAGTATATTATCTGATCTGTCGACCATCCTTAGATCGGTATGGTGAACCATTCGTCACTTTCTTTACTGGCGCTTATCCTAGACCTCTTCTTTTTACTACAACAAGGGAAAAGCAAATGTACAGGGCATATAAAAGATGCATACCTGTGGCAGTACATACCTGTTGGGGCCGATGTCAGAGTGTGCCCCCAAAGGATGTTTGGTTGTTCCCTATTTTTTTAATTGCACTGATTGTGACATGCCAGATATCGATTCCTCTATCATCTCCAATACAGCCTCCCTTTTGAAAAGACCTGCATACTTCTCAAGAGGGTGAGAGAATTTGATGTTGAGCGTCCGGGGCGGAAAAAATATTTGAGCTTTCTCAAAGGAAAATTATATTGGAGGTTTTGTTGCTTGCCTGCAGGCGGATGATTTTTCTATTTCGTTTTCGTTTTTTTTTTTGTTTTCTCCTTGTTTTGTTTTTGACCTTTACGTTCTGAATGTATTTACAGTATATTGGACTTTCAAGGCCTTGAAAATGTCTTTTTATTTTGTCTTGTTTTGTTTGAGAATTTATTTTTGTTATTTTGCTTTGAGAGTTTGTATTCTTTGTACATTTGAATTTGGCTTTTTTACACTTTGTGTGATGTGTGTGAGCATATATCTTATGATAGGGAAACTTACCTGATTGCCCCCAGCATGGCATGCATGAGTCTGACAATGTTAGGCTGAACTCATCTCTTGAATTATCTTTAAACATGAGGTCTATTCGGACCCTTCCCTCTAAGTCATGTACACAACAACATATACAAAAGATTGTGTGCGCATATGGAATAATGTGTGTGAAATATACATACAAAACTATATACATAAACACGTGCAAAGGATTAATATACAAGAATTGTGTGTGCATTTCTACACGCGTAAAAGACTGAATGCACGTGACATGCATGTGATATGCAAAAATGAATAGACCACATCCCAGGTGATTAAGGGATTCGTTGAGGGTGCTGCTCGGCTGCTCACATTGTTTGATACCCGCGAGGATTTAGAAAAGCATTGTCTTGGCTTTAAGAACTCTGACCCATAATCCTTTTAAAGAGAACTGACTCGTGCGCATCTTTGCCCCCCGGTCAATGAGGATTTTTCCCCCAGGACTCTGAATCAAGATCTGCATTATGCATTATATGCCTAAAGGTGAATTATTGGAGGTACTGCCGTCTTATCGCTCTAGGCTTCAAAAGTCATTGTTTTAAAGGTAGTGCGTCCCTTGTGGATTTTCGCACTAGCTTTTCTTAGCGGGAAATGCGTCCCTTTAGGGATTTTCACATAACCCTATGCCTAACTTTTGCCTGGAATGGAACCAACCCACTCCAGCGGCTTTTTCTTCATTTCATTTTTTTGAAGGACAGACTGCCTGTTCCCAGGTTTTCACCCTGTCCTTTGGCCTAACTTTTGCTTAGAGAGCCAGTCACGGTTTTCATCTCTAACGGCCTTCTTCTTTCCTTTTTTTTCTTTTTTTCTTTTTTTCTTTTTTCTTTCTTTCTTTTTTTTTTTAAGACTCATCTTGCCTTCCAAGTACGGCTACAATAAAAGTCGAAGCTTCCATCAAAGCCCCTTCCTAGAGTAATCCGCAATTATTCTTTGAGGCATTTCTCTTTAGGCATCGATCGCATTCCATGGTCTCCCTTGATGAATGTGTTGTTAGATGAGGGTCGGGTTCTTTAGGGCTTCATGAAGCTGCCCTTTACACTACCACCCATTGTGTTTAATAGTTCAGAGGGATTAATGACATAGTGAGGCATCCCTATCCCTCCAAAGTGGACCTTTATCTTCGGCTTTTACCTCCAGATACCATAGCCTCTAGGCAAGCTGCCGGTGAAGACTATTATGCCATCTATCGGGGGTTATTCTTTCACTCCCCCTAATGCACTCAAGAGGCGGGTGCTTAGTCTCACAATGGATAACATAACTCATCAACTTAGACATCTAGACAATGAGAGTAGTAGCAGAGCGTAGTCATTTAGATTTCATGCATTCAGCAATGAACAACATTTCTCTTTTTATAAATGAACTAAAAAATAATGAACACATGTATTTGCAAAGATTGTGTACATTTCAATATGATTTCTCCACACATGATCATTATCTAACATCGATTCAAAATGCAAAACTATATCTAATCTCAAAGTATATCTTGTAAGCATCAAACTCCTGTCTCCAATCAGCCCTCTTGGGTTTTCTTGATTGGATATTTTCTCTCAAGCCTCTAATTTTTGACCAGGATGCCTTTTTTCGGTTTTCACCCTGACGAGGCGCCCAATTTTAGCAAGGCCGCCGTTTTTTGATTTTTGACCCGCGGGGATTTTATTCTCTTCTTTTGATTTTTAGTCTTTAGCGATGGATCCTCTTGAATTTGTCGATGTTGACTGGTTCTTTGAAGTCATCTTTATCGCTACCTATTGCTGTTGTCTCGGATAACAACTTCTGAAGAATGAGGGCCCTCCTCACATCGGCCTGAACTTGCCTCATTTGTCCAGAACCCCTGGTCTCATTTGTTCGAAGACTGAACCTCCCTCTTTCATTGGATACTTTCTAACCCCCCTCATGAATGGTCGAGCAGAGCATTTTTTGATAGATCCAGTTGTGGTAATAATCCCATGATTCATCCTTGCCTGACGCGTTTAACTGCCGCTGCCATTGTTGTGCCCCTTTCAGCTTCCAAGATTTAGGTTGTCTTAAAGGTTTGAACTTTACAATGATCGGCCATGCTGCTTCTGCCCCCCTATGACTTTTGTAGAGGTTCCGACGATGATTCTTCGGCATTGAAGCATAAAAGGCAATTTTTCTGCCCAATCTTTGTAATTCTGGACCATCTTAGCTAGGATCCTCTTGACATTCTTGTTGGAAGCTTCTACTACCCCGTTGGTTTGAGGACGATACGGAGAAGACTTATGATGTTCAATACCATATTTTTGGAATAACTTCCTCGTTTCAGCCATGAACTGGACCACGTTGTCAAATACCACGTGGTGTGGGAGGCCATACCTACATATCAAGTTCTTCTCGATGAATTTTTCCATATCCCGAGCATCCACTTTCTTGAAGGACTCAGCTTCTACCCACTTAGTGAAGTAGTCGATGGTGACGATAATGTATCTATGCCCATTGGAGGCTGTGGGGCGTATCTCTCCAATAATATCAATCCCCCAAGCTGCGAACGGCCAAGGTGATGTTAGATTATGTAATTCCGAAACTGGCAGGTGCCTTAAATCTGCATACTGCTGGCATAACTGACACTGCTTTACATACTTCAAGCAATCGTTATCCATGGTGAGCCAGAAGAATCCTTGTCTCATAATCTTTTTGGCTAATGTCAACCTGTTCATATGGGCCCCACATACTCCGGCGTTCATTTCTTCCATTACCCTATTGGTATATTTCTCATCCAAACACCTCAGCTAGATACCATCAGCCTTGCAAATCATTCTCTGATTTTTCTTGGTGGCTTCTTCTGGAAAGGTCGCATTTTCTAGGTAGTTCATAATATCGTAGCACCACGGCTTCCCATCCACTACTTCTATTTCCATGACTGATTTAGATTCGAAGCTAGGTCTCTCAGAGCTAGAAATCAAAACCGGCCTCATAACCACTCCTTCGGGGTTGTCCCACATTGAGACCAAAGTGGCGAGCGCATCGACTAATTGGTTTTTGTCCCTTGGAACAAAATGGAATGTGCACACTTCAAATTGTCTGCTCAGGTCTCTCAAGTGCTTGATGTAGGGCATTAGCCTCTCTTCTTTAACAGCCCATTCACCTCGGATTTGATTGATCACTAGGGAGGAATCACCAAAAATTTCCACATTTTTCGCTCCTAAGGCTATCAACGCCTCTAACCCAAAGGCACACGCTTCATACTCAGCTTCATTATTGGTAGCCTTGAACCTTAATTTCTTGGCCAAAGGGAGCTTCTCATCCTCCGGGGTTGTTAAAATGATCCCTACTCCTGCCCCCTTGTTGTTCACGGCTCCGTCAAAGTGCAATTGCCAACCTTGAACTCCGATGGCTGCCACTTCCTCATCTGGAAAGTTAAACTAGTACGAGTCCCCTTGAATTGGGTGTTCTGCCAGGAATTCAGCCACTGCACGCCCTTTGATAGTTTTTCGAGTAATATACTCCACATCGAATTCTTGTAGCAACAACAACCACCTACCCATTTTCTCAAGTAAAGATGGAGCTTCCTGTAAGTATCTTAAAGGATTTTTCTTAGCTACCGCCTGTACCCTATAGGCATGAAAATAATGCCTTAATTTCTTAGAAGCCCAGATTACCGCAAGACAAATCTTTTCTACTTCCGTATACTTAACCTCATAGGCCAGGAACTTCTTGCTAAGGTAGTAAACAACAAATTCCACTCCAAATTCGTCCTCCTAGGCCATCATGGCACCTACAGAACTGTCTTCTATAGCTAAGTATAAAATCAATGGCTTGACTGGCTGCGGCGGTCTCAACACCGGTGGATTTGGCAGATACTCTTTGACAATATCAAAAGCCTTATGACAGCTTTCGTTCCATACTACTGGTGGGTCTTTTCTGAGTAATTTGAAAATCGATTCGCAGATCGAAGTAAGCTTAGTGATAAACCTACTGCCGTACTGCAATCTACCTAAGAAGCATCTCACATCTTTTTCCTTCTGTAATATTGGCATCTCTCTGATGGCCCTAACGTTATTTGGGTCAATTTCAATTCCCCTCTGGCTAGCTACGTGTACTAGTAGTTTTCCTGAGGTGACACCAAAGATACACTTCTTAGGATTTAATCGTAGATTGTACTTATTTAGAAGAACTTTTCTAGGGCTTCGGAATGACCTTCTCTAGTGGCCGACTTGATCATCATGTCATCCACGTATACTTCCACTTCTTTGTGGATCAAGTCATTTAAGATTTTTGTTGCCATCCTCTGATAAATGGCTCCTGTATTTTTTTTAGGCCAAAAGGCATTACCCGGTAGGCATACATCCCCCACTTCGTGATGAAAGCCGTCTTTATTCGGTCGATTATTTTATTGAGAATTTGATTGTATCCCGCATAACCATCACCAAAGCTATACATCTTGCAAGCAGCGGTGCTGTCTATCAACATATCTATATGGGGCAACGAAAAGTCATCTTTCGGACAAGCCTTATTCAAATCCCGATAATTTATGCATACCCTTACCTTGCCATTATTTTTGGCTACGGAGACAACATTGGCCAGCGAAGTTGGATACTGCACCTCAACTAGAAATTTGGCTGTGATTTGTTGGCGAATATCCTCCTTCACTTTTATCTGCCCATTCCGGCCTAAGCCTTCTTAGTTTCTGTTTAACAGGTTTATGGTCTGAATATGTAGGAATACCGTGCACTGCGACTTCCCAATCAATTCCTGGCAAGTCTTCGTAAGTCCAGGCAAAGACTTTTTCATATATTTTTTTTATTCTCTCAAATTTTTCTCGCTTCAGGAGTTACATTAGATGCTATCAAGATTTTCTTTGGACTTTCCAAAGTTTCTGGGATTAAATAGGGTAGCATCAACTGAATCAATGTCAAATATGAATGAGTCATGATCATGATTATGTATAGTAAAATTATAAGAAACATAACACAAGTAAGCAAAAACATTCATCTTATTAATGAAGCTAAAATGTCATTATTAAACAGTTCAAAAATAAAAAGAACATTCTAAATAGCTAATCAACTTCTGTTCTTGCCAACACAGCTGTTGCAGTCGATGGTCCATTATCATCCCTGAGAATCATCCTGCCTTTCCACCTAGGCATTTATTCCATCTTATTCTTTCCCTCTCGCTTTTCTGGGTCGGAGATCTTCTCGGAATCAATCAGGTCTTGAATGGCATGTCTTAAGGCCTTACAATCATCTGTGGTATGCCCGGTATACTGGTAAAAGGCACAATACTCATCCCCTTTATGATTGGGTTGTCCCTGGCTTCTAGCAGGCTTAGCTGGCAATGGCTGTAATATCCCCTCCTTCATCAGCCTCTTGAGGACCCAGGACAAAGATCTACCCAAATTAGAAAAATGCCTTTGCTTTACTTCCGTGGTTGGCGCTTCTATAATCTCTTCCTTTTCTGGGCCTAGCATTAGCTCTTGAATGCGATCTCTCAGAGGGTGACAATAGTCTGTCCTATGCCCTATGTACTGGTGATATACACAATACCAGTCCGTTCTGTGCCTAGGCTTTCCTTGACTTGGGGCAAGCCTAGCTGGCAAGGGTTGTAACTTCCCTTTCTTGACGAGACAGCTAAAATGCAAAGATAATGGCCGACCCGAGATAGTGAGGTGGGGCTGAGTTGTTCTAGTGGCTGGGATTTCTGCAGCCTTACTATTGTAAAGGCCTCCTGAGCTTTCATCTTTTGGAGTACGCATGATTATAGGCTCTTCTTCCTCCTCGAATATAACGCCATGTTCTAAAGTAGGCCTCCTATTTCATCCTTGCTCAACTGGAGAATCAAGTGATCTCTTACCTCTAGTCTTAGAAGGAAAAGGAGGTACTGGAGCTGTCGCTATATGAGCCTTCTCGATCGTGGCCTGCTTTCCTTGGTTGAGAGTTGTTGCCATAAGCTGAGCTTACAGAACAAGCGCCATGGCATCTATCCTTTCTTTGACCATGGCCAGCATCTTTGTTTCAAGCTCCTTGAACCTTCTATCCAACTCCTGGGCAATTAGGGCACGAGTCTCTTCATTCTGTTGTAAAGGGCCAGCCATTTCTAATGCCTTTAGATGCTCTGATAAGAACGCTAAAACTTTGTCAGCCCATGTGAACTCCGATCGCTCCTTAGATAACTATTGGGATCCCCTAACTACCCAAGCAAATGGTCTATAATGGCTGAAAATCGAGGAGTTAGAATGATGTATGAATAATATGCAATACATGATCGTGTTGTGCAACAAATGGTATACATTGACTAAAAGAGATTACAATGATACATGTGAAACATTTGAAAAACTATACACAGGATAATATGTACATGTAATAATTATATACGAAGAATAGGATGTATACATAGGGAGGAAATAAAAAATTTTATTTGTGCATGAATGACATGAATATGCAATGCATCATCGACAACCACATGCAAGCAGATAGATCCTTCCAACCTTATTGCCCCTACACACGAGGTCGTGCGGTCTCTGTCCTAAGTGGGCTTGATCCATGGGTTAACAGGGAACCCTATGGATGCGCATGGTGCACGGTGAAAAAATCGGTAGCATAACCTCTCTTAGCTAATGTTCATACGCATGGGTTTTAACCATCATGTATTTAGGCAGCCCGAATAAGTCGACATGGGCCTATCGGGGCATGAAAGCCTTTGATTAGGTGACCAATCAAATTATCTGGGCTTGTCCAATACATAATGATCCATATAGCAAGCATAGCATTAAGGTTCATACCACCTAGGGGAAGTAGCTATTTCCATTACGTGAGCTTTAGTCAAAAGGTGGTGTTACTTTAGGGCTACCCAAGCATGGTCCCTACCAACGGGTCTAGCTCATCACGAGCGTAACGACCGATTGGGTCATCATTTAATATACCATGATGGTACGAGGCTTGGGCTGGTGATTATCTTAACACTTCCCTAAATTTAGTGAAAATAGGGTCATGCTTCGGGAACGCACCGGGGCTAAAAGAGGGACCAAACTAGCATAGATCTAAGCCTCTAATGATATGCAATGCAGCTTTAAAAGAAGGTGAAATTTTTAAACTAAAATTCAACTATAATTTTTAATCAAGGTACTTTCGAATCGAAGTCTCGAGTATGTCCCCAGCGGAGTCGCCACTGTGACGTGCGTCGAACCTCGTGGCCTCCCGAAGGCCCGCTTTAGGGCAATCTGGATGGGATTCATTAAAGCTTGTAAGGTATTTACAAGTGCGTCTATTTTGGGCAACAATGAGGTTTCTTGGAGTCGCCACCCAATAGAACATTGGGGAAGGTCGTCTAGCCTCAGCGAGCCTAAGACGGCGTATACATATCCATCTTGGGCTAGCCAGAAAGATCTTAGAGGCCTCTGCCTCTACCCCCTGGAGCCTAGGATTGTAAGTTTCAGTCTTTTGGTGAGACACAAGAGGTGTCTTGGAAGTCCTATACCTCTCGCCTCATTAAGCCCCAATGACCAGAGTGAGTTCGGGACTTCTCATTTATTTGTACCTTGATCAATATTATGATTAAGTTTTGAATTCATTGTTTCACCAACTTTCCACACGATGCATTTAATTAAGGCGCAATCATTCACGTCAAAAGCAATAAGTATAGCATTATTAAAATAAACATTCTCAAAATAAATTACAATAAAACTAGGGGCAGAATACAACCCCCATTGTAAATAAAATACAAATCATGCATAAATCGGGGTATTCATTAATGATGAGGACATTGGTCCTCGCATGCATATTTATTATAAAACACTTTTGATGTGATGATTTTATTTTGGATGGAGAAAATTGAGACATTGGTCCCATTTTTATTTAGAAAAAATTTCAAATTAATTAACAAAAAATGGTTTAGTGACTTTCTTTCTAGCGGGCCTAAATAAACAATTTTATAAGAAAATTACATGGCAAAATAAATGGAAAAGCCAAATAAATAAAATATTGTAAGTGAAATAAATAAATACTTGATCCCAAACGAGCCTTCTGAATCTTCCCTTGTGCTCGCAAAAATGCCGAAGAAGGAAAATGAGTTGTGAAATGAAAATAAAATACAAATAGAATAATGTTAGTAATTGAATCAATTAAAATCAATTAAATATAAAAATGAATGCTAAAATAAAATTAAATGAGATAAAATGAAATGATATCAAAATAATAAATGAATTAACATGTTTACAATTTAAAATAAATGAGAAAAATGTGTTATGAACAACAAATGGATTAAAAGATGTAATTGGAATAAAATACAACATGTTAATTAATGTGTAAAAATATGAACATGATAATAGTGAAAATAAATAAGTGAACAAAATATTAAATATATGATAATGACAATGGAAAAGAATAAAAAACGATTAAATAAATGACATGATGAATTAAATATGTTCACAAATGATATAAACCATTTACATGGCAAAAAGATCAATCAAAATGAATTAATTTCATTACATGTTAAAAATAATGATGAATTAAAGTGAAATAAATTAATTACATGTTAGGAATTAAAAGAAATCAATATTCACATGTTAGAAATGATAAGAAAATCAACATTTATATGAACAAAATAATATATTAACATATTAAATTAAAACAAATATAAAAGCAATGGAATAAATGAATAAGTAAATGAAAATAATAAAAATAATAATAATATACACGAATAAGAATAAAATCATACATAAACAAGTTAAATAAAACAAATCTGAAATAAAATAAATAAATAAATGAAGTTAATAAAAATATACATGAATAAATTAACATGAACAAAAATAATAAAAAGAACAAGCCTGAAATGTTTACCCTCAGAGTTTCGGATTCGATGAAGTAAAATGATGATCGATTTCTTTATTCTTGATTTGCAATATTAGAGTGTAATAATAAAAATATTGGAATTTCATTCCAAGAAAGAAATGGGATAAAAAATGATCAAAAATTCTTTAAGAGCAAAGAATTGATTTCTTTGCCTAAAGAAATGATTTTGATTAAAAAGATTTTTATTGATTACAATTAAAGAAAAAAATGATTTGGTTTATATCAAAATAAAAATAAAATGGAAAAAATTAGATTTTGAAAACAAACAATTACTTTATTTGTATCAAAATTAATTTTCCATCAAAAAGAGATTCAAAACAAAATCAATGTAAAAAATTTTATTGAACACAAATAAAAGGTTAAAAAAAAATTGAGAACAAACAATTGTTGTGTTTGTCTCCAAAAATTAATCAAACAACAAAAACTCCTTCTAAATATATATTTAGAAGAAATTATGTTGGAAAAAAAATGAAAGATGACCTCAATTTTTTGTTCTTCTTTGGTAGGGAAAAAATCTGGAATTTTTTTTAGAGAAATTAAGAGGAAGAAGAGAAAAAATCCTAGAAAAATCCCCAAACGAATTCTCCTTAGGTTTTCATCTCATTCTTTTTATATGAAAAAAATAGGAAAAATAAAATAATTAAAGGGATAAAATTTAATTAAATCAGATATTACCTATTTTAATTTTTAAAAATGGAAAAAATCCCTTAAAAACTTTGAAAAAAGGGGTAAAAAACTGATTTTTAGGTCCAAAAATCGGAAAAAAAGGTATCAGACCCTTTAGCGACGGCCAGAAGAGGAGGCAAGCCCGTCGCTATAGGGACGGGCGTCGGAGCGGCAGCCTCTCGCGCACGAAGCGCTCGAGCCAGCGCGATGGGCGGCGCGCAGCGCGCTGGGCGCCCGCGAGCTGGGCGCCAGCGCGCCTGCGGACTCTTTTTTTTTTTAAATTTACTAAAAATAGTCTAATTTTAAGCCCCCATTTTTCAAAACTAATTTTTAAAATAATTTTTATTATTTTTTTATCTTTTCACTCTAAAATGCAAATTTGAAAAGAAAATCATCATTTTTAACCTTTTTGCCTGTGGAAAGGCGTCTTATCATCATTGGGTAACTCTGATCTGGGCTGTCTCAGGACCCGGTGTCTACAACATGCATTTATACAATGACATATTGGTGTGATCATAGTCGTTCACTTCGCATGATCAAAGTCATCTACTGTCTACCCTATGCTTTTCTCGCTACTCGGGTGCTTCAGTCTACTACTCATCCTGCTATCAACTATAAAGCCAATCCTACAGCGCCATCATGAGAAGAATCAAGCTCAGACAACCATGATCTAAGACATAAGTACATGCTAATCACGCCTGAAAGATTTTTGGCAACAGCTTCAACCTCTATACAAAAAAAAAAGAGAGAGCTATTAGAGATGAAAACCGTAATTGGCGCTCTAAGCAAAAGTTAGGCAAGAGGATAGGGTGAAAACCTGGGAATAGGCAGTCTATCCTTAAAAAAAAAAAAAAGAAAAGCCGTTGGATTGGGTTGGGTCCACTCTAGGCAAAAATAAGGCACAGGGTTTTGTGAAAATCCGTAAAGGACGCATTTTCCGCTAAGAAAAGCTAGTGTGAAAATCCACAAGGGACGCACTATCTTCAAAAAAATTACTACAGGTATCAGATGAGAACCTCGCAATCCCAAAGGCATGGAATTCAAAAGCAACTTCAAAAGGCATTGACCCTATTGCAAATTGCAGCTAGCCTGGCTATCATCTTTAAGTCCACTTAGATGAGTTCTTATCATGAATTTCTGCATGACACATACATTTCATGTGCATGCTCACTATTTTTCCTGCATATTTGGTTTTTCAATTTTGCAGTAAGAGAGACCTCTCAGGGGGCAACCAACCAAAATGACGTCAATCAAAACATCAATCCAAGCATCAATCCGAACATCAGTTCAAACACCAATCCAATAATCAACCAAAGACCTCTCAGGGGTAACCAACCAAAACGACATCAGTCAAAACATCAATCCAAACATCAGTTCAAGCATTAATCCAAGCATCAACCAAAGACCTCTCAGGGGGCAATCAACCAAAGGGCTCACAGACAGCACCACTTCAGAAGGGTTAGCACGATGACGGCACTACCACTCCCCGGAGGGTTAGCACGATCACGGCACTATCGCTTCACCAAACTCAGAAGGGTTAGCACGATGACGGTACTACCATTCTACGGAAGGTTAGCACGACCACGGCACTACCAAACTCAGAAGATTAGCACGATAGCGGCACTACAATTCTATGGAAGGTTAGCACGACCACGGCACTACCGCTTCACCAAACTCAGAAGGGTTAGCACGATGGCAGCACTACCATTCTACGGAAGGTTAGCAACGGCACTACCAAACTCAGAAGTTTTAGCACGATGGCGGCACTACTATTCTACGAAAGGCTAGCACGACCACGACACTACCACTTCAGAAAGGTTAGCACGATGACGACACTACCACTCCCCGGAGGGTTAGCACGATCACGACACTACCGCTTCACCATCTCAGAAGGGTTAGCACGATGGCAGCACTACCATTCTACAGAAGGTTAGCACGACCACGGCACCACCACTTCAGAATGGTTAGCACGATGACGGCACTACCACTCCACAGAGGGTTAGCACAATCACGGCACTACCACTTCAACAAGGGATGACACACCGACAAGTTAGCAGCAACCACCACAACAACGTCGTCAAGTCTGGAAAGACAACTGCCTCAAGTACGCGCTTCTTTCCCTTTTCTGAGTTTAGGCTCACCTAGACACTAGTGCACTAGTTTTCCCAAAACTGGGGGCAACTGTAGACATCGGGTCCCGAGACAACCTAGACCAGGATTACCCAAAGATAAAATTAAGTGTGCCTATTTATAGGCAAAAATGAAAGTTGGAAGTGATGATTTCCTTGTCAAATTGATTTATTAAAAATAAATAAAAATATATTTTAAAAATATTTTAAAAAGTTATTTTGAGACAAAAAAGAGAGTTTTGAAAGTATTGTGTTTTAGCAAAAAATTAAAAAAAAAAAGTTTGCGAATGTCGGGCTGCGGCAGCACCCCATCGCGCACGGAGCGCTGCGACGCCCGTCAGGCGCGCCGACGGGCATCGCTCGCCCCTGTGCGCCCGATTTCGCCCCGACAGCCCTTTTTGGCCATTTTGGCCTTTTTTCCTTCATTTTTAATGCTTCTTTCTTCAATCTTTTCATAGAATTTAATTCTACAAACCTTTAATCTTCTAAACTCTTCAAATTCATCATTTTTTTTTTGTTGTTATGCGAATTAAATCATTTTCATTTCTTTATTAAAAATTTGAATTTTTTGGGGATTATAAATTATGTTTTGGAGAGAATTTTAGGGTGGATTTTTCTTAAGAAAAATATCATTTTCTCTCTTCTTCTTCTTCTTCTTCTTCTTCTTATTTTTTCTTCTTTTTCAACAAAAATTCTCCAATTATTCTAATTTGATTTTTTAAGTTAATTCTTACGATAAATAAATTAATTATTTGTTTTTGGGAATTTACTTTTTGTTTTTCATATTTTTTTTCTTAAGAAAAATAAATCAATTATTTGTTCTTGGGATAAAATTTCATTATATATTTTATTTTTTTTCAAATCAAAGCAAGGTATTTATTATCCAACTTCATTCATCACATCAAATTTAAGGGTAAGCATTCTTGGCTCAATTTTTTAATTTATTTTTATTTACAATTAGTTAACTATCATGTAAATTCTCCAAGATCTATTTTTTTACTTCTTATTTCTTATTCTTTTTTTTATTTAATTGTTCATATTATTATTTCTTATTCTTTCTTATTTAATTGTTCATATTATTATTTCTTACTCTTTTTTTATTTAATTGTTCATATTATTATTTCTTATTCTTTTTTATTTAATTGTTCATATTATTATTTCTTATTCTTTTTTATTTAATTGTTCATATTATTATTTCTTATTCTTTTTTTATTTAATTGTTCATATTACTATTTCTTATTTTTTTTTATTTAATTGCTCATATTATTATTTCTTATTCTTATTTTTTTTTAATTGTTCATATTATTATTTCTTATTCTTATTGTTTTTTAATTGTTCCTATTGTTATTATTGTCATTATTTTTGTTCATATATTATTGTTAGTGTTAGTATTATCATTTAACATGTTTTAGCATGATCGGCTTATTTTATTTTTTCATTTTATTCTTGCATGTTTAATTTGATTGTTCATCTTCTTTGATGTTATTGTGTTATTATTATTATTATTATTATTATTATTATTATTATTATTATTATTATTATTATTATTATTATTATTATTATTAGTGTTAGTGTTATTATTCGTTGTTATTTATCATTATTACTATCATTATTATTATTTTTTTTAGTTTTATTTATTATTATAATTTATTATTGTTGTTATTTTTATTATTTATGCATGTTGAATTGTTATTGTGTTAATTTATATTTTTTTATTATACCATCTAATTAATTCGTCATGCATGATGTACTTTTTTGTTTTAATTCATTTTTTACATGTTACATGTTTAAACTCATTTTCATTACTAACACCACTTTCATTTGTGTTTTTTTATTTTAATAATTATTTTTATGTGTGAGCCTTTTCAATGGTGAGTGGGAGCCCATGGAAGTTTGGAGACACCATTTTTGTGGGATGTGTTTTTTAGAATATTTAGTATTATTTTGCTTTTATTTGATTTTATTATTTAATATGTAATTTGTAATAAATTTATTTATTTTCATGCACGTTAATTAAAAAGTCGCATAAAGTTTTATATTAATAAATTGAGATTTTTTCTAACAAAATGGGACCACTGTCCTAGTTTTTTATCCAAATAAATTGTCACTTTAAAATAATTTTCTTTAATTATGCATGCGAGGACCAATGTCCTCATCGATAATGAATACCCCATTTTATGCATGATTTACATTTATTTTACAATAGGGGTTGTATTCTGCCCCTAGTTTTGTTGTAATTTATTTTTATGAGCTTTATTTTAATTATGCTTTCATTTGCCGCTTTCCTTGGATGACCAACTTGTGCTCTAATTATTGCATCAAAACGTAAGAGAAAAGGGATGAAAACTTAAATTCAAAACTCAATTTTAACTTAATCAAGGTATGAATAAATGAGAAGTCCCGAACCATCTCTGGTCTTTGGGCTCAACGAGGCGAGAGAGCCATCTCAATGTTCTATTGGGATGGGACCTCTAAGACACCTCTTGTGTCCCGTAGAAAGGCTCAATTTGCATAATCTTAGGCGCCCCGAGGCGAGAGGGCCATCCTATTATTCTATTAGGATGGAGCCTCCAAGATACCTCTGGTTTGCCCAAGCGTGAGGCTGAGAGGGCCATCCTAATGTTAGGGAGGGGCCTCCAAGACACCTCCAACTTGCCTATGATGGACATAGCTGCGCTGTCTTAGGCTCACTGACGCTAGACGAACTTTCCAATGTTCTATTGGGTGGTGACTCCATGAAACCTCCTTGTTGCTCGAAATAGACGCCCTTGTAATATTTCACTTGCAAGTTTCCATGAACCTCATCCCAAAAGCCCTAAAATCGGGCATTCGAGGTGACCCGAGGTTCAGCGCGCGTCACAGGTATGAAGGTCCAGCAAATAAGGGTAAGAAGTTGGTCGAGGGAATCCCCCATATCAGCAAAAGCTTTGTACCAGCAACTGCAGTGTGTGCCTAGATGGGGAAAGCAGAGCCTCAGTGGGATGATGGGAAGATTGTGCCCGGATTTGAGGTTTTCAACGATGTCTTCGATTGGGATATTGGATTAATCAAATCGGTAGAGGGTTTTTGGGATGAAGAAATCATGACCAAGCAGACTGTTTGGAACCGCGAAACACCCGAAGAGATTATCACGGAGAAACTGGTGACTGCCCAGATAAAGGGGAAGGCTGTAACACCCCCTACGTCCCCGTTGGAAGGACGCGGGTGCGCTACCGATGCTCTCTCACACACATGCGCACATGCACTCAGCAGAAGCATACATTCATACATAAAAACATGTGGAGATACAGCGAAAATTAAAACTTTACAGAAATAATAGCTAAACATACATGAACTCACATACATACATATAATCATTCAGTAGAAGCATAAGGCGAATAAATAAACCGAGGACTAACTTAATACATAAGCGTTTTAACATTACATTCTTTAAAATATTACATATGCAAAAGACTACAGAATTACAAAATCCAAAATACAGAGGTTGAACAAAATACAAAAATTCCAACTCCTATGAGGCCGACCTTGCAGATGCGCGACTCAAATAGAATCAAACCTGCCACCTGCACGGGAAAAGAACCCGTGCTAAGCGATAAACGCTTAGTGGGGAAAACACACAAGCAATATGAACGACCATTCAAAATGGTCGTCAAGGCATAACACATTCACATTGGCAGATGTGGACATTCATAACACATAAATAATTAGGCTTGCATGGAAAGGCATTCATTCGAAAACTCACATCCATATCCATATACTTATGTCGAAAATAAGCCGAAGCAGACATAACACCAAACACAATACAAGTATTATCATGCAGAACTACTTACAATCTCACACGCATATACTTACCAAGGTATCAAGTATTAGTACCTTACTGCTCCCAGTCACAAGAGATATTACACATGCAACTATCATGCCAAAGTACCCATGCATTAACGGAAAATCCATTCACATGCAACACAATTTCCATATAATAACGTACCTAACTATCATGCTAAGAACACTAGCTAGCTAAACATACATTAGACATGCCATAACACACACCCTAATCGAACCCAAGGAAAGACGTCAAACACCACACGTCCACTATACAACTCTATCACATAACATAACATATCATGTCATAAACGTAGAAACATAACAACATGCCGAAGATACTACAATAGTTGAAACCAAAGGAACATATAGCCAAATATTACATTCAGAGCCTACACTAGTTCAAGATCAAATTCTTATACACTGTTAACTTGCCTCAACATCATCCATTACCACATATACACTTACCGATGCCGATCCACATGCATTGTACCCCAAATAATACATATGTGATCATTCAATCGTTCAGATTGCCTTATTACACATACTAATTCACATGCTACCATAATAGTTAACAGTACAAAATCTCATTCATATACACACTAATTAACCATATAGATTCGTAACTTAAGCTCACATTCATATATATAATATTTCATATGCTTATAACCTAACTAGTCAGATTCACATTCTCACACGCATAACATAATAAAATATGTTCTTGGCATTGGAACGATTATGGTCACAGTCATACACGTCTTAATTCCAGTACTTATATCCACAACTGATGGCATACAAATACATTCACAATTTAATATACATATATATAGATACACAGATAAATATGTCCAATTCACATGTTTAGGTCACACCCAACCCATTCAGAGATTCATAATCACATTCGGATACATAACCGATTCACATGTCCAAAATCATGCTCATACGAATATTGCATTCTCTTGTTCATATTAGACAAAACAAATAGAATACCTGCCGACTCAAAATAGTGGATATCGAGTAATCTGACAGTGCCTTGCAGGCACGGACGGGCTATACCTTACGGGTACGAATCGGAGTAATCACATAAACTTTATCTGACAGTACCTTATAGGTACGGACGGGCGTACCTTACGGGTACTAATCAAATAGCAATGTCATTAATTCTCATTCGAAATACTTTCACATTAGGGGATCTTAAACAAGATCCATACACATTAAAGGGTTCGCGAGGAACCAAACAGGGACCTGATCAGGGTCCAAATGTCCAAAGGTGCTGCAGCTAAAGAGACTCTATTAGGCATGCCTAACTATCCACTTAGTTGACTCGCAGGTTAAATTACACAGTTAACGTCCATAGTTCAATTATAGCAAGCAAAGAATTCACATACTATGTTAAATCAGGACATGCAAATATCATCCACCTTACTAGTATACAGCTCTATTAAGTGACAATGTGTGCAAAAATCGATAATTCAACATCCCTAAATCATGTGAAATAAATAAGATTTTATTGCAGAAACAGAGTAGGTCACGGTGGTAACCAGATTGGTTGCCATCGTGACATACCAGGGATCTCGGCAGAATGCAAGTCTGGGGTACCTCACGGTGGTAACCCATTAGGTTGTCACCATGACATACCCAGACCCCAAAATAGAATCAAAAGTCTGGACACCTCACGGTGGTAACCAGATTGGTTGCCACCGTGACATATCCAAACTCACGGCAGAATGCATCTGGTGCGTGCCTCATGGTGGTAACCAGATTGGTTGCCACCGTGACCCATGCCCAGATGCGATGTTACACCCCGAAAATCACCCTAGAAGAATTGAGTGTCACTGGTGTAATAATGTGCATGATAATTAGGGTTTACAGCCTTGGACCTAAGTGAGAAAGTGAAGTGCGGGACTTAATTGAAGGAAAATAAAGTATTGTAGTTGCTGAATTGTACTTTGTATGATTAACTAGCAAATGAAGATTTATTTAGTGTAATGGCTGTAAATTAAGTTAATCAAAAGTTAGTGGGATCAGCTGTATGTTAGTGGATTTAGCTGGATGCTAGTGGACTCCATGTGTTAGTGTGTGAACCAGCCACCTTGTGTAGGGAGAGTGAGAACTTGACACCTCATTCTTACATGCAAGCATGAGGTGGATTAGTGAGTAAACCTGTCTTTTGTTCCTTGATTCAGCCATTTTGATCCCTTGATTCGGCCCTCACTCTTTCATGAGTTCATTCTTCCTTTTTGCTCTTCTTTCATTTGTTCTCTTTGACCATGGAGACCAAAGGGTAGATAATGATAGATAGAAGATTGTGCATTATTGTCTAGAAAAAGGTATATTGATGTTGAGTTCATCTTCTTCATATCTTTCTATTTGCTTCATAATTGTTATGGGTAAAGTCTAATGGACTTAAATGTGTTGTGTGCTTATGTGTTATGAGTTGAAGAGCCAGGTAGAGCTGGAAAAGGGAAGGAGAAAGTGATATAGAAGAGTAAGAAGGAGTGCTCCAAGAGGTTAGGGATTTGTTGTGTTTTGATGTGATTAGTGTGTTTGAAGTTCTTGTAAATGAGGTGTGATACTGATTTTGTTATTAATATTGAATTGGATAGCGAACAAGTGTAAAGTGATTATTGTAGTGATATTAGTGTTAATGGCATCTAGTGATTTGTGATATTTATTGGCATGCTCAAATTGATTGTGTATCATGACATGTAAATGAAGAGGTAAAGTATGCTTGTGTGCTGAAGAGGGTTGCCCAAGCATGTGAATGCAAGAATGCCAAGTATGAGAAAAAGCACAGCTGTGTCTTGGTAAAACACAGCTGTGAAGTGGAAATTTGGCATGCGTCACGGTGACAACCAAATTGGTTGTGACCGTGAGGCATCAAAATGAGCATTCTGTTTTGAAGTGCAGTATGTCACGGTGACAATCAAACTCATTGTGACCGTGACATACCCCAGACATGCATTCTGCCCGTGAGTTGGTCATAAGTCACGGTGACAATCAGATTGATTGTGACCGTGACCTATCACAAACTACATTCTGTTTTGGGGATTCAGTATGTCACGGTGACAACCAGATTGATTGTGACCGTGACCCCTCTGTCTTGGCAATGTAACCCTATTGCATATGAATGTATAAATTGTGCAATCTTATCTATAACTAGGAGCCTTATTGTATGAGCATTATATCAATGATAAATGAAGTTTATGTGCATACAACTAGGGAGATTATGTGAATTAGAGATGCATGATAGCCTAACTAAGCTTGAATGCATCATCATGCGAACATGTGATTATGTGAATTAGAGATGCATGATAGCCTAACTAAGCTTGAATGCATCATCATGCGAACATGTGACAATGTGAATTACAAATGCATGACAGCCTAACTAAGTTTGATTGCATTATCATGCGAATTATAAACATGTGAGGAGAATCAAATCATGCGAATGAATTTAATATGCGAATGAATAATGCCATGAGAATGAATGCGTAGTGTGTGAATAAAGTAATAAGCCTGTAGTCGAGTCGTGGATAAATAAGCATGCTTATGAAGGGCTAGTGATTTGCGGCTGCTAGTGATTGGCACCGACGGGTGTCTAGTGATTGATACCGATGGGTGTCTAGTGATTGATACCGACGGGTATTTTGTAATATAGCGATTGAGACTTCTGTCTTTAGTGATATAGTGTTCGAGGCCTCGGTCTCTAATGTTATTGATCAGTGTACCCGTATCCATTCCTAAGACTATACAGGCTATTAATGAATAACAAGAATATGGTATGTGTTCATGATAAATATGTGTTGGAATTATTGTTCTTGATGATAGTGTGATATTTATGCCATGCTATTGAATTAGAAATAATGCAATGAGCCTACAATTGGCTTAGTGTAGTGACTAATGAGCAGTGTACATGGATATTGAATGGTAGTGACTTATTGTTCCTCATTGACTTGGTGAAGTGAATATTGAGCATGGTAAGTGAATAGCGATTTAAAGCATGTTGTAGATAGCTTATGACTTGTGATTAACATGAGTTACAGCGTATTGACATGATAGCGTAATATTGATCTAGTGAGTGTACATCATATGCCATATGTGTTAAGCATGCTCTCTATTATGTAATGCTTTGTGATTATTGTGTTAGTACCTGTTTGTACATCCCCACTAAGCGTTATCGCTTAGCACGGGTGCTTGTCTCCCGTGTAGGTTGTGAATTGGAGTCGAGTTTTTGAAGAAGTACTGCAGGCCACCATAGGAGCGTGAAGTGTCTCTTCAAGTGTATAGTTTTGTATTTGGAGCTCCATTTTGTAAAAGCTATTCTTTTATATATGTATAGTGTTATATGTAACGTATAGTAGTGAAGCTAGTAACTTGTAATAGTATATAGTGAAGAACATCCGATAAAATTATAGTGTAGTGGTATGCATGAATTATAAGAAATGGTAATGTTAAAATGTAAGGAAAGTTAATAAGATAATTGCATGATAGTGCTGTGTAGCGCTCCCTTGTCCATCCAGGGGGCATTGGGGTGTCACAAGTTATGGTATCAGAGCATAGGTTTAGGCGGTTTTGGACTATAGAAGTTATAGTGAATAGAATTGTTTAGAGTCTGTCTAAAGTGTGGCCATAATGCAGAAATTGTGTGTTCATTTTGTAGCATAACATGGAAACTGATCCTAGTGAAGAAATAGGTGAAACAACCGGAAGTGTTAACCCGGGTAGAGCTAACCGAAATCAGTTTGTACCTGAGCCTCCACCAAACAGGGATGCAAATCCACCTCTTATGCAAGAAAATGCCATGTTAATGCAAGGGTTTATGCGAATGATTGATAGGATGACGGCCCCCAAACCTCCTTCAGATTCGATTAGGAAAAGAGGGGCAGAAGAGTTTAAGGGAACCTCAATGGATGAGTCGGACATAGCTGAGTATTGGATAGAGAATAGATCGAGTGCTACAAGAAGTGCATTGTCCTCAAGAGCAACGAGTGGAATGTGTTGTGTCTTTGTTACAAGGACCAGCATATGATTGGTGGAAATTGGTATTGAGGGATCCGCAACGACCTACAGAATTGACTTGGGAATTCTTTGTGCAAGAATTCGAAAAGAAATATGTTACCAAAGCTTATCGAGAGGCTAAGTGGAGAGAATTTGTGAGTCTGAAGCAAGGAAGTATGAGTGTAGCAGAATATGATAAAGAATTTTGTCGTCTCATTAAATATGTGCCTAAAGACCTAAGGACGGATGAGTTTAAGTGTCAACAATTTGAAGAGGGCTTGGATGAGATGATTAAGGGGTTGTTGGCAGCTACGACATTAATGCAAACAGTTAGTTACTATCAATTGGTACACGCTGCCTTAAAGGTAGAGAAATCTGAGATAGTTCAAAGAAAGAATCAAAAGAGAAAGACACAAGACCGTGGACATGGGTATAGTTGGGCAAAGGATAACAAAGGCGTACAAGATGCAACTCCAAAAGCAGTGAACCGAGACAAGTCAAGTAAGCGAACTCGAGTATCTGAAGTTGGGTTTAAAGTTCCATCAAGCACGGGAAGTGTCCCGGAGCCATGTGAGCATTGTGGGCGGTCTCATTGGGGAGTATGTCGAAAGCTCACAGGAGCTTGTTTTAAGTGTGGGAGCTCTGAACATATGGTTGCAAGATGTCCACAAGCGCAAGAGAATTTGACTATGCAATCAGGAAGAGATAGTGTATCAAACCCTACGGGTGAAAGAAGAGGTATAACCGGGAATAGAACTGGTCAAGCCGGACAACGACCGGGCATAGTTTCAGAAACAGTGGAAGGACCTAATGTATCTAGAGGGAAAGTGTATGCTTTGACTATGGAAGCGGATAAGAGAGGGCAAGACGAGATACCCGGTATGAGTTAAGATATAGTTGTGATTGTTAAAGTTAGTGTCTTGCATATTGCATGGGGTAAGAATCATAACATGTATAGATAAGGGAAATTTCGCGGACGAAATTCCTTAAGTGGGGGAGAGTTGTTACACCCCGAAAATCACCCTAGAAGAATTGAGTGTCACTGGTGTAATAATGTGCATGATAATTAGGGTTTACAGCCTTGGACCTAAGTGAGAAAGTGAAGTGCGGGACTTAATTGAAGGAAAATAAAGTATTGTAGTTGCTGAATTGTACTTTGTATGATTAACTAGCAAATGAAGATTTATTTAGTGTAATGGCTGTTAATTAAGTTAATCAAAAGTTAGTGGGATCAGCTGTATGTTAGTGGATTTAGCTGGATGCTAGTGGACTCCATGTGTTAGTGTGTGAACCAGCCACCTTGTGTAGGGAGAGTGAGAACTTGACACCTCATTCTTACATGCAAGCATGAGGTGGATTAGTGAGTAAACCTGTCTTTTGTTCCTTGATTCAGCCATTTTGATCCCTTGATCCGGCCCTCACTCTTTCATGAGTTCATTCTTCCTTTTTGCTCTTCTTTCATTTGTTCTCTTTGGCCATGGAGAACAAAGGGTAGATAATGATAGATAGAAGATTGTGCATTATTGTCTAGAAAAAGGTATATTGATGTTGAGTTCATCTTCTTCATATCTTTCTATTTGCTTCATAATTGTTATGGGTAAAGTCTAATGGACTTAAATGTGTTGTGTGCTTATGTGTTATGAGTTGAAGAGCCAAGTAGAGCTGGAAAAGGGAAGGAGAAAGTGATATAGAAGAGTAAGAAGGAGTGCTCCAAGAGGTTAGGGATTTGTTGTGTTTTGATGTGATTAGTGTGTTTGAAGTTCTTGTAAATGAGGTGTGATACTGATTTTGTTATTGATATTGAATTGGATAGCGAACAAGTGTAAAGTGATTATTGTAGTGATATTAGTGTTAATGGCATCTAGTGATTTGTGATATTTATTGGCATGCTCAAATTGATTGTGTATCATGACATGTAAATGAAGAGGTAAAGTATGCTTGTGTGCTGAAGAGGGTTGCCCAAGCATGTGAATGCAAGAATGCCAAGTATGAGAAAAAGCACAGCTGTGTCTTGGTAAAACACAGCTGTGAAGTGGAAATTTGGCATGCGTCACGGTGACAACCAAATTGGTTGTGACCGTGAGGCATCAAAATGAGCATTCTGTTTTGAAGTGCAGTATGTCACGGTGACAATCAAACTCATTGTGACCGTGACATACCCCAGACATGCATTCTGCCCGTGAGTTGGTCATAAGTCACGGTGACAATCAGATTGATTGTGACCGTGACCTATCACAAACTACATTCTGTTTTGGGGATTCAGTATGTCACGGTGACAACCAGATTGATTGTGACCGTGACCCCTCTGTCTTGGCAATGTAACCCTATTGCATATGAATGTATAAATTGTGCAATCTTATCTATAACTAGGAGCCTTATTGTATGAGCATTATATCAATGATAAATGAAGTTTATGTGCATACAACTAGGGAGATTATGTGAATTAGAGATGCATGATAGCCTAACTAAGCTTGAATGCATCATCATGCGAACATGTGATTATGTGAATTAGAGATGCATGATAGCCTAACTAAGCTTGAATGCATCATCATGCGAACATGTGACAATGTGAATTACAAATGCATGACAGCCTAACTAAGTTTGATTGCATTATCATGCGAATTATGAACATGTGAGGAGAATCAAATCATGCGAATGAATTTAATATGCGAATGAATAATGCCATGAGAATGAATGCGTAGTGTGTGAATAAAGTAATAAGCCTGTAGTCGAGTCGTGGATAAATAAGCATGCTTATGAAGGGCTAGTGATTTGCGGCTGCTAGTGATTGGCACCGACGGGTGTCTAGTGATTGATACCGATGGGTGTCTAGTGATTGATACCGACGGGTATTTTGTGATATAGCGATCGAGACTTCTGTCTTTAGTGATATAGTGTTCGAGGCCTCGGTCTCTAATGTTATTGATCAGTGTACCCGTATCCATTCCTAAGACTATACAGGCTATTAATGAATAACAAGAATATTGTATGTGTTCATGATAAATATGTGTTGGAATTATTGTTCTTGATGATAGTGTGATATTTATGCCATGCTATTGAATTAGAAATAATGCAATGAGCCTACAATTGGCTTAGTGTAGTGACTAATGAGCAGTGTACATGGATATTGAATGATAGTGACTTATTGTTCCTCATTGACTTGGTGAACTGAATATTGAACATGGTAAGTGAATAGCGATTTAAAGCATGTTGTAGATAGCTTATGACTTGTGATTAACATGAGTTACAGCGTATTGACATGATAGCGTAATATTGATCTAGTGAGTGTACATCATATGCCATATGTGTTAAGCATGCTCTCTATTATGTAATGCTTTGTGATTATTGTGTTAGTACCTGTTTGTACATCCCCACTAAGCGTTATCGCTTAGCACGGGTGCTTGTCTCCCGTGTAGGTTGTGAATTGGAGTCGAGTTTTTGAAGAAGTACTGCAGGCCACCATAGGAGCGTGAAGTGTCTCTTCAAGTGTATAGTTTTGTATTTGGAGCTCCATTTTGTAAAAGCTATTCTTTTGTATATGTATAGTGTTATATGTAACGTATAGTAGTGAAGCTAGTAACTTGTAATAGTGTATAGTGAAGAACATCCGATAAAATTATAGTGTAGTGGTATGCATGAATTATAAGAAATGGTAATGTTAAAATGTAAGGAAAGTTAATAAGATAATTGCATGATAGTGCTGTGTAGCTCTCCCTTGTCCATCCAGGGGGCATTGGGGTGTCACATGCGATACCCAAAAGCAGATTTCCAGATCATTCAAGCCAAAATCCCAAAAATTCTCATTTCAACCAAAATATCCTCATTCCAATAATAATATTAAACCAATCAAACATCAATAAATTATGCCATAAACAAATCCTACTCATGAATTCTAAGAACAACATCAATTTACATAATCAATCTCATCACTATTCATACCATAACTCCATCAATCTCACATTTGGTTCCATAACTCACAATCAAGGTTTTATGAACAATAAGAATCAAAACCCATCACATAATACCCAATAACAACATCAAGAACATCACTAATTTCCAGAATTCATTCAAATAATAACATGCCAACAATACATGAAACACAAATTCCCAAACAAATCATGCATAAACTCCTATTAACACTCAAATTTCTGGAAATCACACACACAAATACACATTCATGATCCAAGAAGAATTAGGGCAGACAACCCAAAACTGAAAATGTAGAAAACAAGTTCCCAAACCTGGAAATCAAATATCCAAAAATCACTTTTCTAGCTTCAATCTTCAATCCTTTCCTTGCCCTTAAGTTTTTTCTTGCCAACCCGAACTTGCACAAATAAAAACCCAGAAAATTACTCATCCAAACCCAATTAACTCAAACAAAAACCAAGAAGAAGAGGAGGAAGAAACCGAAAACACAGGAACCCTAAAACCCAAACACATACCTCTTAATCTTGCTCCAAAACTCAATCAAAATCACCTCTAAGCAAAGCACAAATCCCAGCCAAAAGAGAAGAAGAAGAGAAAGCAGAAAATGAAGAAGAGAAGAGGAAGAGGAGGCGTGAGAGGGAGGGGAGAACGGGAATGCCAATGCTGTGTTCTCTCTCTCTCTCTCTCTCTCTCTCTCTCTCTTTTCTTATTTTCTTCATTCAATGCTCACCAACCACAATCCACATGGCAAGCTCTCATTGGACCACAGTTCCCCCTTTGACTTTCAAACACCAAGGCACCATAAACTTACCTCATTAGATAATTCTTAGGTAGATATTTAATACCTTGGTATAATACACACAATACACACAATAAATGCCACAACAAAACACCCTACAACCATACACCACATGTACACCAAATAATTCCCCTACTTAACTTATTTAATAAATTACTTTACAATTAGATCCTTATTATCTAAAATCCCTCATGCACAAATTACTGAAATACCCATCGCTTATCCGACTTAGCTTGCAAAGTTCGACTAGGCCCGATTTGGGGTGTGACAAAGGCGAAGGTGGAAGAAGCCATATAGGGGCCCGCTGCAGAGGCTCCAAAGTGCCAGATTGATTCAAGACTGTCATCTTCAATAGTTGCACCGACGGGAGAGGAGGAAGAGAATAGTGTATGTAACACCCCCTTCCCATACATAGGCGATCCCATCCGAGAAGGAGTGAGATGCCGTATGAGTAAAGGTGTCACCAAACAATAGCAAAGCAACACATACATTCCTTTAAACATACATTCAGAAAATACATAATAATTAAAAACTTTACATGCAGAAAGCAAAAGCTGATCATGCATTACTATAATAAACTATTACAATAATGATTTGATCAACTAGCTGATACAAAATAATATTACATACACAAAATATAGATACAAAAGCGGAAGCTGATACATAACTGATACAGAGAGTTCTATACAAAAAGAATCATCACTGATATAAAACTGAGCCCTACACTAATCCCTTCTGTGTTGGCTTGATGACGGCGACTCTCCCAAAGCAAAACGCCTTCCGCACCTGCACGGGTAAAAACACCGTGTAAGCGATAAACGCTTAGTGGAGAGACACACATAAATTATGGACGGCCATTCACAATGGTCGTCAAGGCATAATACATTCACAATGGCAGAATGCAAGGCTATAACATAATCCATATAAACCTGCTCGTATTTAAAAGCCATATATTCAGTATCTCATAATCATATCCATTACAGAATAAACCAGCATGTATTTCGCCATTAAATTCATTCAGATATTCCATTCATAGCCAGATCAGATCGGAACAATTTCATTAACATATAAAGAACACCTGCTGACTCTTGATAGTGGATAACGAGTGTACTGAGGGTACCTTACGGGTACGAATCGAATACTGAGGGTACCTCATAGGTACAAGTCAAATGTTATTTATTTATCAAAACATGTTATTCATATACTGAGGGGACCTTAAACAAGATCCTAATACTGAAGGGTTCGCGAGGAACCAAACGGGGACCTGATCGGGGTCCAAACTGAACTGAGGGCTGCAGCTAAAAGACTCTATTAGGCATGCCTAACTATCCACTTACTCGACTCTAGCAGGTTATGCGACATTCAAATCACATTTCAGAGTATGGAATATAATTCATCAGAAAATCATGGTATCACGCATATCAAAGCATAAAACAGCAAGACATGCATCATACAACAGTAAAGTCCATTCAGAAGAAATACCAAATTCATTTCTGAGTTAAAAACTAGAAAATTTCGGAAAAACGAGCTGAACGGAGAAACGGGCGAGATTGGCTGGTCACGAGGCGTGACTGGCCTTCCCAACAGGCAGGTCACGCGATGTGACCGAGGGTCACGCGACGTGACTTGCTTGTTCCTCGCCGATCACGTTGCGTGATCTTCGCAAATCACGCAACGCCTCGCAGGTCACGGCGTGACTGGACGTCACGTCTCGTGACGTGCTATTCCCTCGCTTGCGTGATCTCGCAGATCACGCCTCGTCTTCGCAGGTCGCACGACGTGATCGAGGGTCACGTCCCGTGACTTGCTTCTCTCTTCAACGGATCACGCGACACGCCTACACTCAGCCGGTCACGAGGCGTGACGGGGAGTCACGTCTCGTGACTTGCTTCATTTAAGCTGGTCACGAGTTGTGACAGGCAGCCACAACTCGTGACCGCCCTCAAGCTAGCAGGTCACGAGTCGTGACCTGGGGTCACATCTCGTGACTTGCCTCTCTGTTTGGTGAGTCACGCGACATCGATCTGGAAACGGGAAAATTCATCAGTAACGCGATTTTTCCCATTTCCATAATTCTCAGAACCCAGAAATCGATCCCGAATTTGATTCAAAACCAATCATACCTGTTCTTACCTTCCAGTAAACATTTCAAACAATATGAGCAATATATATACAACTCAATTCCAACATTTAATCAACCAAATCAAGAATATATGCAATCAAGTTCATCAAGAACATAAACCCTAGAAATTTACAGTAAACTCAAATTATACAAATCTCAAGCAATTAATCCCAAACCTGAAATCTAAGCTTCTATCACTTAGCTCCACTAGGTCCAGCAACCTCTTTACCCTTTGGATCACGAGGAGCTTCAGCTAAACACAAACACAGCAAGAATATTCACAAAGAAAACCCTAAGTTAAATCTAAACTTAAGGAAGAAGAAGATGAAGTAAATGAAACAACTAGATGAGAGAATTCAATTACTTACTAGAGAGGGTGCAAAGAGAGAATCAATTTCACCAATAAGACCTTGAATCAACAATACAGTACTTGAGATAAAGAAAATGAAGAAGAAGAAAAAGAGTGAGAAAAGAAACGTAAATCTCTAAGTTCCTTTTGTAACACCCCAAAATCACCCCAGTAGTTTGAGCCTGTCCGTGTCTGTATGTGTATATTTTGATGTGTGTGTTAAATTGATTTATTTATTTAAAGTGTGTGTATTAGTTGAGAAGAGGAAATAGGCTAGTGTAGGGTATGAGTGGATGTATGGGAATATAGGGTAATAAGAGTTAGCTTAATGTGTGTGATAGTGTATGGGAGTAGGGTGTATTATGGGCAAGTGTCTTTTGGAGAGGAGGACATGTGGCAAGGGGATAAGTGGGCATTAATGAGGTTGGTGGTGAGAGAGATTTCAGCTTTTCCTTTTGGTTTTCCCGTTCTTCTTCCTGCTTCACGCCACCCTCTTCCATTTCTTTTTCTTCTTTCTTTGTTCTTCTCTTTTCTTGGCCCGATCTTGCTCCCTTTTCTTCATTTGAAGTAATTAGAGTTGCTTGTCTTGTGGATTTAAAGCTTAAAGGTGAGTTGGGGTTATGGGTATTTTAGATCCTTCTCTTTCCTCTTCTCTAGGTTTAAATATTTGTAAATTCAATTGTGGGTTGTTCTAAAATTGATCTTGATTGTTATGGGTTTATGGTTCAGAGGAGGCTCCTAGACCTGATAAAGGAAAAGGAATCGCTAGCGGAAGCGGAGCTCGCGATTAGGAGCTAAGGAGAGAAGGTTTGGGAATTGTTCATATTTTTGTGTATTTTGTGATTTGAGTTTGATAAATGTGTTTATGCTTTGATTGGGATTATGAGTTGAGTGGTTATAACTTAAATTGAAATTAAAGTGATATGTGATGTAAAAGAATGAATATTGTTGAAGGAATTGAGGGAAATTATGTGAATAGTTGTAAGTGATGTTAAAATTGCTGTTTTGGAAATTCTTAGAATTAGATATGTAATTGACTTGATTTAATTGAGATAAATGATGATGAAGTTGGGTTTTTATTTATGTTATGAGTTGTGAATGCTTGATTTGCTGAATTTTGAGTTTTGGAATCAATTTTGGAAGTTTGGATGTGAAATTTGTGTGAAATCTGCAGAATTTGGGCGTAAGGGTTGAAAAACCCGTGTCTGTCGCGATCGCGACGCTGTCACGAGCGCGACAGAATGCGGGGGTTTCAATCCTCGTGCCGGCGCGAGAGATGTCGCGCCGAAGAATTCGAGGGAGCTCTCTGTCGCGAGCGCGACAGAGTGCTCGAGCACCAAGCTTGTGTGAGGTTCTCTTCTGTCGCGAGCGCGACAGAAGAGCCATTCCCCCGTCCTCTCGCGACCACGAGATCTCTCGCGATCGCGAGACGAGGCGGGGAAGTGTAGCTTGGCTTCTGTCGCGAGCGCGACAGTCGTCGCGAGCGCGACAGACGTGACTTCCAAACTTGATTTCTTTTCCTTTTTGCTTAATGACTTAATTTCTTTTGCATGCAGTTTTCATTAAAGCTTTGCCTATCTATTTACATGAATTATATATATGAAAATGTGATAATATTTTGCATAACCTGCTAATGTCGGATAAGTGGATAGTTAGGCATGCCTAATAGAGTTATGTGCCGCTGCAGCTATGTGTACGATTTGGACCCTGATCAGGTCCCCCGATTGGATCCTCGCGATCCTTCTGTCGAATCTTTCTTAAGATTTTATGTGTAACCACTTGGAATAAAATAAAAAGAATGTTTGATACCTTTGGGTATCTATGTGTTTATCATATAGAACCGATACTCTCAAGTATCTATGTGTACTCGTTATCCACTCATTATGATTAAGCAGGTGTTATTGAGTGCCTTTGTGCAAGAATTCTGAATGAGAATGCAATTAAATGAATTGGATATGTATGATGATATATCTATGTATATATAATTGTATTGTTTTCATGTGTTTTCTGTTACCGTCACTGTGAGTGGCGGTCATGCATTGTGTGTTTCCCCACTAAGCGATTTCGCTTAGCACGGGTGTTTATCCGTGCAGGTGTGGAAGGTTTTGGTACGCGTGTTCTGGGCGTGTCGCATCGGGAAGGCCAACGCAACTAGAGATGGGATGTTTTATAGTATAGGCTTTTCCTTCTTTTGTAATAGTATAATGTTTTGTTAGCCCTTCAGAACAGTGTATTCTGGGCTTTTGTTTATTGGTTCGTTTTGTAATTTGATGTAAGATGTAAAGACTTTATTCTGTATATTAATAAAAGTATCCATTTTCTTTTGTATCTCTCTCCTCTGTTTGAAAGTTTTTATTTACGCTGGATATTTTATTCTGTATGTGATGTTTGTATGTTTGTACTAGTGGGGTGTGACACTCCTATCTATCTTGGGTCCTTCTATCTCTAATCACAAGTAGAAGTATCCATGTTATAGGTTGGGGTGTGACATTAGGTGGTATCAGAGCAATTGGTTCTAGGTGTTACTGGGTTTCAGTGTGTTAGTCTGTCTGTTGGGGTTGTGTTGGCCTGATGCGCACTGCGTTTATGTTTTGTAGTTATGGAGTCCGCTCGTGGATCACTCGAGGGGTCAGCAGAAAGTGCAAATCCCCAAGAGCAGGATCCCTCAGTTTCTGGTCCGGCTCAACCTCCTAGGGGACGACCTGAGGTGCCTTTGGGACCAATGGAAGCGATGCTTCAGAGTATGACAAGGGTACTTGAAAGAGTGACAGCACCAAGTGCACCTATAGAAAGGTTAAGAAAGCATGGTGCAGAGGATTTCTTTGGTACTGGAATAGATGAATCTAACAAAGCAGAAATGTGGTTAGAGAAGACATCCAGAGTACTTAGGGAAATAAGATGCCCACCGGAGCAAGAAGTGGAGTGTGCCTTGTCTTTGTTACAAGGTTCAGCTTTTGATTGGTGGAAATTGGTGACTAGTCAACCGCAAATTCCTGAACCGATAACATGGGAGTTCTTTGAGGATGAGTTTCAGAACCGGTATGTGACCAAAGCATATAAGGATGCCAAGTGGGCGCAGTTTTTAACTCTTAAGCAAAGAACGATGTCTGTAGCTGAGTATGAGGATGAGTTTACCAAGTTGAGCAAATATGCGCCGCCAAGGGTTCTCACAGAAGAGTTTCGATGTCAGCATTTTGAGGCAGGCTTGAATGAATCTTTAAAAGTGATGTTAATATCATTGATGTCGGCTCCGAATGTGAGGTACTATCAGTTAGTACAAGCAGCCGTGAGGGCGGAGCGTTCTGAGAATATTTTGAGAGAGAAGGCTCAAAGAAGAAAATCTGCAAGAGGTGGTTCTTCTTCAGGCAAGAGAATAAGAGAATCACAAGGAAACTTTGCTGATGAGTCAATAGCTAGTCCGGCCCCTAGAGGGAGAAGGCAGGGTTCGTCCAGGGGAGCGGGTTCAGGTAGAGGAGATGGCCCTCCCCGATGTTCGTATTGTAATAAACCACATTGGGGTGAGTGTCGATGGTTAACAGGAGGCTGTTTTAGATGTGGTTCCACGGATCATATACTCGCGAATTGTCCGAGTCGATATGGAGATCCTTCGGGACAACAGGAAGGGAGTCGAGCTGGATCTAATGTACCCCAAGGAAGTCGTAATAGGGGTAGAGGAAGGGGTCGAGGTGGAAGATCTCGAGATAGAGAAGCCTCGGAAACAGTGGATCGCCCTGTGCCATCATCTGGTAGAGCTTATGCTATGAAAGCCCGAGAGGAACAGAATGCTCCTGAAGTGATTGCTGGTAAGTTTTCTTTGCTTGATTCTGAAGTTTATGTTTTGATTGACCCGGGGTCTACCCATTCTTATGTGTGTTCTGGTAAGCTATGGGATAGTTTGGGTAGTGAGGAGAAGATGGAATATGAAATTTGTGTATCCAGTCCGTTGGGTCAGAGTATTATGGTTAATCGGGTTTGTCGGAAATGCCCTTTGAAGATTCAGAATATAGAATTTGTGGTGGATTTAATTTGTTTGCCGTTTCATGAGTTTGATATTATTTTGGGGATGGATTGGCTAGAGAAGCATCGAGCAGTAGTAGACTGTCATAGGAAAGTAATGGTTTTGAGAGATAAAGATCATTTACCAGTAATTGTGAAAGGAATTGGAAGTAGTTCTTTACATAATGTGGTATCAGCTATGAAAGCCAGAAGATTCATCAGGAAGGGATGTGAAGCTTTTCTGGCTGTGGTTTTGGATTCACGGAGAGGTCAAGTTAAAATTCAAGATATTCCAATTGTAAGAGATTTTGTCGATGTCTTTCCGGAAGAGTTACCGGGGTTACCTCCCGAGAGAGAGGTTGAACTGTCAGTAGAGATTCTGCCAGGCACAGCTCCGATTTCAAAGGCTCCTTATAGAATGGCTCCAATGGAATTGAAGGAATTGAAGAGTCAGTTACAGGAATTGTTGGATAAAGGATTCATCCGGCCTAGTGTGTCACCGTGGGGTGCTCCAGTATTGTTTGTCAAGAAAAAGGATGGAACCCTTCGGATGTGCATTGATTACCGACAGCTTAATAAAGTGACTATTAAGAATAAGTATCCACTGCCGAGAATTGAAGATCTTTTTGATCAGTTAAGAGGAGCAGGGGTATTCTCTAAGATAGATTTGAGATCAGGCTATTATCAGTTGGGGGTTAAAGAAGCGGATGTGGCAAAGACGGCTTTTCGAACGCGTTACGGTCACTATGAATTTTTAGTAATGCCTTTCGGTCTGACAAACGCGCCTGCAGCCTTTATGGATCTGATGAACCGAGTTTTTCGACCGTATCTGGATAAGTTTGTTGTGGTATTCATTGACGACATTTTGGTGTATTCCAGAAATCAACAAGAACATAAGGAACATTTGAGGCTGGTGTTGCAAATGTTGAGGGATCATCAGCTGTATGCGAAACTCAGCAAGTGTGAGTTTTGGTTAAAGGAAGTGACCTTCCTTGGACATGTGATATCAGCAGAAGGTGTACGTGTTGATCCAAGTAAAATTGAAGCGATTGTTAAGTGGATGCCTCCGAAGAATGTACCTGAGGTGAGAAGTTTTCTGGGTTTAGCAGGGTATTATCGGCGGTTTGTTCAAGGGTTTTCAGTGTTAGCAGCCCCTTTGACCAAGCTTCTTCGGAAGGATGTTAAGTTTGTTTGGACTGAAAAGTGCCAAGCCAGTTTTGATCGTTTAAAAGAGTTGTTGGTTAAAGCTCCTGTGCTTTCACAGCCGGTTTCGGGTAAAGAGTACACTATGTATAGTGATGCTTCGGGTATTGGCTTAGGGTGTGTTCTGATGCAAGGGAATAAAGTAATAGCTTATGCATCGAGACAGTTGAAGCCTCATGAGCGGAACTACCCGACTCACGATTTGGAGTTGGCAGCGGTAGTGTTTGCGCTTAAGGTTTGGCGACACTACTTGTATGGAGAGACGTGCAGAATTTTCACCGATCACAAGAGTCTCAAGTATTTGTTAACACAGAAGGAGTTGAATTTAAGGCAGCGGAGATGGTTAGAGTTATTCAAGGATTATGACTGTATCATTGATTATCACCCGGGTAAAGCTAATGTGGTAGCTGATGCTCTGAGCAGGAAGTCTTTGTCTGCTTTGCTGGCTAGCCGAGGTAGATGGAGGTTTGATTCTGAAGGTGCTCTGATTGCTCAACTTAGAGTTAAGCCAAGTTTGAGATCTGAAATTGCAAGGGCACAGTTAGATGATCATGTACTTCAGCGTGTTTGTCAAGCAGTGAAAGAGGGCAAGCGGACAGAATATCTGATAGACAGTGAAGGAGTGCTTAGGCATGGGAATCGGTTATGTGTGCCCGATGTTGGTGAGTTAAGAAAGAAATTGTTACAAGAAGCTCACTCTTCAGTTTTCACTATGCATCCTGGTGGAGATAAGATGTATCAAGATTTGAAGCAATACTATTAGTGGCCAGGAATGAAAAGAGAGATAACAGAATTTGTTTCAAGGTGCCTTACCTGCCAGCAAGTGAAAACCGAGCATCAAGTGCCATCGGAATTGCTTCATCCCTTGCCCATTCCTCAATGGAAATGGGATGACATCACGATGGATTTTGTATCTGGTTTGCCTATGACTCAGCGTAAACATGATTTGGTATGGGTTATTGTAGATCGATTGTCAAAGTCTGCACATTTTCTACCTGTGAGAGTGGATTACTCGATGGATAAGTTGGCGGAACTGTATGTGGATGAGATAGTCCGGTTGCATGGGATTCCGTCATCCATTGTATCAGATCGAGATCCTCGCTTTACATCTAAGTTTTGGAAAGAACTTCAAGCAACTTTGGGAACACGGTTAAATTTCAGCACTGCTTTCCATCCGCAGACTGATGGGCAATCAGAAAGGGTTATTCAGATCCTAGAGGATATGCTTCGAGGTTGTGCTCTAGAGTTTTCAGGAAGCTGGGATCGGTATGTGTCCTTGATGGAATTTGCGTATAATAACAGTTACCAAGTGAGCATTGGTATGGCTCCTTATGAAGTGTTATATGGACGGAAGTGTAGAACGCCAGTATGTTGGACTGAGTTGTCAGAAAAAGCTATGATAGGTCCGGATATAGTGAGGGATACTGAAGAAAAAGTAAGGGTTGTACAACAGAACTTGAAAGCAGCAAAAGATCGACAGCGTTCTTATGCTAATTTGAAGCGCAGAGATATACAGTACGAAGTGGGGGATAGAGTTTTCTTGAAGGTGTCACCGTGGCGTAAGGTTCTCCGTTTCGGAAAGAAAGGCAAGTTAAGTCCACGCTTTATTGGGCCGTATGAGATTCTAAGGAAAGTGGGTCCAGTAGCGTATCAACTAGCTTTGCCTTTGGAGTTAGCTAGATTACATGACGTTTTTCATGTATCTATGCTCAGGAGATATCGGTCAGATCCTTCACATGTGTTACCAGTGCAAGATATCCGGATTCAGTCAGACTTTTCTTTTGATGAAGAACCGAAAAGGATTTTGGATCGGGAAGTCAGACAGCTTCGGAATAAAAAAATACCGTTAGTCAAAGTTTTGTGGCAGCATCACGGTATTGAGGACGCTACATGGGAACCAGAAGAAGCTATGAGATTGCAATACCCTCAGTTATTTGGAACAGGTAAGAATTTCGAGGACGAAATTCTGTTAAGTGGGGGAGTATTGTAACACCCCAAAATCACCCCAGTAGTTTGAGCCTGTCCGTGTCTGTATGTGTATATTTTGATGTGTGTGTTAAATTGATTTATTTATTTAAAGTGTGTGTATTAGTTGAGAAGAGGAAATAGGCTAGTGTAGGGTATGAGTGGATGTATGGGAATATAGGGTAATAAGAGTTAGCTTAATGTGTGTGATAGTGTATGGGAGTAGGGTGTATTATGGGCAAGTGTCTTTTGGAGAGGAGGACATGTGGCAAGGGGATAAGTGGGCATTAATGAGGTTGGTGGTGAGAGAGATTTCAGCTTTTCCTTTTGGTTTTCCCGTTCTTCTTCCTGCTTCACGCCACCCTCTTCCATTTCTTTTTCTTCTTTCTTTGTTCTTCTCTTTTCTTGGCCCGATCTTGCTCCCTTTTCTTCATTTGAAGTAATTAGAGTTGCTTGTCTTGTGGATTTAAAGCTTAAAGGTGAGTTGGGGTTATGGGTATTTTAGATCCTTCTCTTTCCTCTTCTCTAGGTTTAAATATTTGTAAATTCAATTGTGGGTTGTTCTAAAATTGATCTTGATTGTTATGGGTTTATGGTTCAGAGGAGGCTCCTAGACCTGATAAAGGAAAAGGAATCGCTAGCGGAAGCGGAGCTCGCGATTAGGAGCTAAGGAGAGAAGGTTTGGGAATTGTTCATATTTTTGTGTATTTTGTGATTTGAGTTTGATAAATGTGTTTATGCTTTGATTGGGATTATGAGTTGAGTGGTTATAACTTAAATTGAAATTAAAGTGATATGTGATGTAAAAGAATGAATATTGTTGAAGGAATTGAGGGAAATTATGTGAATAGTTGTAAGTGATGTTAAAACTGCTGTTTTGGAAATTCTTAGAATTAGATATGTAATTGACTTGATTTAATTGAGATAAATGATGATGAAGTTGGGTTTTTATTTATGTTATGAGTTGTGAATGCTTGATTTGCTGAATTTTGAGTTTTGGAATCAATTTTGGAAGTTTGGATGTGAAATTTGTGTGAAATCTGCAGAATTTGGGCGTAAGGGTTGAAAAACCCGTGTCTGTCGCGATCGCGACGCTGTCGCGAGCGCGACAGAATGCGGGGGTTTCAATCCTCGCGCCGGCGCGAGAGATGTCGCGCCGAAGAATTCGAGGGAGCTCTCTGTCGCGAGCGCGACAACCATCGCGAGCGCGACAGAGTGCTCGAGCACCAAGCTTGTGTGAGGTTCTCTTCTGTCGCGAGCGCGACAGAAGAGCCATTCCCCCATCCTCTCGCGACCACGAGATCTCTCGCGATCGCGAGACGAGGCGGGGAAGTGTAGCTTGGCTTCTGTCGCGAGCGCGACAGTCGTCGCGAGCGCGACAGACGTGACTTCCAAACTTGATTTCTTTTCCTTTTTGCTTAATGACTTAATTTCTTTTGCATGCAGTTTTCATTAAAGCTTTGCCTATCTATTTACATGAATTATATATATAAAAATGTGATAATATTTTGCATAACCTGCTAATGTCGGATAAGTGGATAGTTAGGCATGCCTAATAGAGTTATGTGCCGCTGCAGCTATGTGTACGATTTGGACCCTGATCAGGTTCCCCGATTGGATCCTCGCGATCCTTCTGTCGAATCTTTCTTAAGATTCTATGTGTAACCACTTAGAATAAAATAAAAAGAATGTTTGATACCTTTGGGTATCTATGTGTTTATCATATAGAACCGATACTCTCAAGTATCTATGTGTACTCGTTATCCACTCATTATGATTAAGCAGGTGTTATTGAGTGCCTTTGTGCAAGAATTCTGAATGAGAATGCAATTAAATGAATTGGATATGTATGATGATATATCTATGTATATATAATTGTATTGTTTTCATGTGTTTTATGTTACCGTCACTGTGAGTGGCGGTCATGCATTGTGTGTTTCCCCACTAAGCGATTTCGCTTAGCACGGGTGTTTATCCGTGCAGGTGTGGAAGGTTTTGGTACGCGTGTTCTGGGCGTGTCGCATCGGGAAGGCCAACGCAACTAGAGATGGGATGTTTTATAGTATAGGCTTTTCCTTCTTTTGTAATAGTATAATGTTTTGTTAGCCCTTCAGAACAGTGTATTCTGGGCTTTTGTTTATTGGTTCGTTTTGTAATTTGATGTAAGATGTAAAGACTTTATTCTGTATATTAATAAAAGTATCCATTTTCTTTTGTATCTCTCTCCTCTGTTTGAAAGTTTTTATTTACGCTGGATATTTTATTCTGTATGTGATGTTTGTATGTTTGTACTAGTGGGGTGTGACACTCCTATCTATCTTGGGTCCTTCTATCTCTAATCACAAGTAGAAGTATCCATGTTATAGGTTGGGGTGTGACACCTTTTCTTTCATTCCCTTTTCTTTTTCTTTCTTTATCCTAAATATGTATCAATTTCCTATTGGTGAAACTAATCACTCACACCAAAATAACCTACACTACTCACACCTAAAACCCTCTTACATCACACACACCTAATGCACTTATAATTAAAGTACCCTACAATGGCATAAACACACACACCCAAGTATTTCTCACTTAATAAACACACTAATGCCATGTATGTACCCCCATAATAATAAAACCCCAAAAGCATATATATTTTACTAAAATACCCTTATGAAATGCTGAACACATGCGAATGCTTACACATACATACAGACAGACAGACAGGCTCATTCTACTAGGGAGCAAATGGGGTGTGACAGTGTAGATTTTCTTTTTATTCCTGAACTCTTTAATGATGTTAATGACGTTTACAGTTCTATTAATGAAATGAACAATTTCTCTTACTTGTATGATGTTTCTAATGATTTTAATATGCATAATCATGATCCTAATGCATCCATATTTGACATTGATTCAACTGATGCAACTCCATTCAATCTTGGAACCTCGAAAAACCTAAAAGAAATCTTGATAGCATCTAACATAACTTCTGAAGAGCGAGAAAAATTTGGGAGAATCTTAAGAAAACATGAAAAAGTGTTTGCTTGGACCTACGAAGATATGCCAGGAGTGGATCGGGAAATCACAGAACACGCCATCCCAACATACCCAGATCACAAACCTATCAAGCAGAAACTTAGGAGGCTCATGCTAGAATGGGCGGATAAGGTCAAAGAGGAGATTCGTAAGCAAATTGAGGCCAAGTTTTAAATTGAAGTGCAGTACCCAACCTGGTTGGCCAATATTGTCCCAGTAGCCAAGAAGGATGGTAAAGTACGCATATGCGTAGACTACCGAGATCTGAATAAGGCTTGTCCAAAGGATGACTTTCCACTGCCTCAC
The DNA here is from genome assembly GCA_947683425.1 of Excoecaria cochinchinensis. Lineage (NCBI taxonomy): Eukaryota > Viridiplantae > Streptophyta > Magnoliopsida > Malpighiales > Euphorbiaceae > Excoecaria > Excoecaria cochinchinensis. The sequence goes on along the minus strand of CANTUQ010000055.1, from coordinate 23,428,607 downwards.
ATATATGTACTGGTAGACAGTGCAGCCTCTTGCATGATGTACAGCTTCGTGGATGGTTATGTAGGTTATAATCAGATCCTCAACAAGATAGCCGATCGAATTAAGAAACTTCATCACAGAATGGGGAACTTTTTCTTATAGAGTGATGCCATTTAGTTTGAAGAACGCAGGTGCAACTTATCAGAGAATGGCAACCAAAATTCTAAATGACTTGATCCATAAGGAGGTAGAGGTATACGTGGATGCTATGATGATAAAGTCATCCACTAGAGAAGGCACTTTGAAGCTCTAAAAAAGTTCTTATAGAGGATCGTTAAATATAAATTGCGGCTAAATCCCAAGAAATGCATCTTCGGTGTTACCTCAGGGAAGCTGCTGGGACATGTGGTTAGCTAGAGGGGGATTGAGATTGACCCAAACCAAGTCAAGGCCATTTGAGAAATGCCAGTACCTCAGAAGGAAAAGGATGTCAGAAGTTTTTTGGGTAAATTGCAGTATGTCAGCAGGTTTATCGCCAAGCTTACTTCAATTTGTGAGCCAATCTTCAAGCTACTCAAAAAGAACCAACCTGTAGTATGGAATGAAGACTGTCAAAAAGCATTTGACACCATCAAGGAGTATTTGTTGAATCCACCAGTTCTGAGACCACCGCAGCCAGTCAAACCACTATTCTATATTTGGCCATAGAGGATAGCTTTGTAGGCGCCATGATGGCTCAAGAGGATGAGTTTGGAGTGGAGTTCGCAGTCTATTACCTCAGTAAGAAGTTCCTTGCCTACGAGATCAAATACGCAGAAGTAGAAAAGATCTGTCTCGCAGTAATTTGGGCCTCCAAGAAGTTGAGACACTATTTTCACTCCTACAAGGTATAGGCAGTGGGAAAAAAGAATCCTCTCAGATACCTACAGGAAGCTCCATATTTGCTTGGAAAAATGAGGAGATGGCTATTACTGTTATAAGAATTTGATGTTAATTATATCACCCAGAAAACCATTAAGGGGCGTGCAGTGGCAGAGTTTCTGGCAGAGCACCCTATCCAAGGAGATTCATATGAATTCAATTTCCCGGACGAGGATGTGGCAGCTATCACGGTTCAAGGCTGGCAGTTGCACTTTGATGGGGCCGTAAACAGCAAGGGGGCATCGGATGATGAAAAACTCCCTTTAGCTAAGAAGCTAAGATATAAAGCCACCAACAATGAAGCTGAATATGAAGCATGCACTTTTGGGTTAGAAGCATTGATAGCTTTGGGGGCAAAGAATGTGGAGGTATTTGGAGATTCATCGCTGGTGATCAATCAGATTAGGGGTAAATATGCTGTTAAAGAAGAGCAGTTGGTCCCATATGTGAAGTACTTAAAAGATTTGAGCGATTAGTTTGAAGTGTGCACCTTTCACTTTGTTCCTAGAGATGAGAACCAGCTAGCAGACGTGCTTGTAACTTTGGTATCGATATGGGATAACCCAGAGGGGTGGATATGAAGCCTTTTGCTGATTTCTAGTTCTGAGAGGCCTAGCTTTGAGTCTAAACCGGTCATGGAAATGGAAGTAATAGATGGGAAGTCGTAGTATGATGATATCAAAAATTATCTAGAAAATGCAACGTTTCCAGAAGAGGCTACTGAGAAAAACCAGAGGTTGATTCGCAAGTTATCTACTCAGTTTATCTGAATAAATGGGGTGTTCTATAAACGACAAGCCGATGGTATCCAATTGAGATGACTAGATGAAAAATAGGCCGAAAAGGTAATGGAGGAAACTCACGCTGGTGTGTGCAGAGAGCCTACATGAATGGTTTGATGCTAGCCAAGAAGATCATGAGACAAGGATTCTACTGGCTCACTATGGATACAGACTGCTCAAAATACGTAAAGCAATGCAAGTTGTGTCAGCAGTATGCAAATTTAAGGCACTTGCTGGTTTCAGAGTTACAGAGTTTGACATCGCCTTAGCCGTTTGTAGCTTGGGGGATCGACATTATTGGAGAAATACATCCCACGGCCTCTAATGGACATAGATTCATCATAGTTGCCATCGACTACTTCACAAAATGGGTAGAGGCTGAGTCTTTCAAAAAGGTCGATGCATGGGATATGGCTAAATTTATAGAGAAGAACTTGATATACAGATACAGCCTCCCATATCACGTGGTATCCGACAATGGGGTCCAGTTCATGGCTGAGACGAAGAGGTTATTTCAAAAGTACGGTATTAAGTATCATAAATCTTCTCATTATCGTCTGTAGGCTAATGGAGCAGTAAAAGCTGCCAAGAAGAACGTCAAGAGAATCCTGTCCAAAATAGTCCAGAATTATAAAGATTGGGCGAAAAAGTTGCCTTTCGCACTTGGGGTTACATAACGTATGTCAGAACTTCTACAGGGGCCACACCATATTCCTTGGTATATGGGACGGAGGCTGTACTGCCAGTCAAGATTGAACTTAAGTCATTGAGGGTAGTTATGGAAGCTAAAATTCGAAAAGCCGAATGGGCACAGCAGCGGTTGCAGCACCTGAACATGCTAGATGAGAGCAGGATGAGAGCCTACTATCATAATCAGATTTATCAGAAAAGGCTTGTCAGGTCGTTCGAAAAGAAAGTCAAGAAACACCCGTTGAAGGAAGGGGACTTGGTATTCAAACAAATGAGACCGAGTGTGCCCGATATCAGAGGGAAATTCAGACCGACATGGGAAGGTCCTTTCATCCTAAAGAAGTTGTTGTAAAAAAAAGCAGCAATTCTATCAGATGGCTAAGGTAATGAGTTCAGGGAGCCGATCAACATTGATAGACTCAAGAGGTTCCATGGCTAAAGACAATACAAATCAAAGGAAGAGAATAAAAGCCCCGTAGGTCAAAAATCGAAAAAAGGCAGCCTTGCTAAAATTGGGCGCCTCGTTAGGGTGAAAACTGCAAAAAGGCATCCTGGGCAAAAATTAGAGGCTTGAGAGAAAATGTCCAATCAAGAAAACTCGAGAGGAATGATTGGTAACAGAAGTTTGATGCTATCAGGATTTGTTCCACGAATGAATGTAGCTTTGCATTTTGAATTAACGTTAAATGATAATTATGTATACTGAAATCATACTGAGATGTACACAATTTTGTGAAGTGAAATAAAACTGAATTTATTCATTTACATTATTTTCTAGTTCTATTTTAAAAAGAAATATATTGCTCAAAGTGCATGCAAATCTGTACTAATTCCTACCACTACTCTCGCTGGCCAGATGCTAAAGTTGACAAGTCCTATTATCAGTGACGGGACTAAGTACCCATCTCTCATACATGCTAGTAGAAGTGACAGAATGGTTTCCGAAGGAAGGTATGAAAGGTCTTGGGTTGCATAGTCAAAGCGTACCCAATAGGTCATAAAGCTGATACCTCGGCCCGTCAATGCGGCTATCCATATGAAACCATCGTGAGAAGGTTTGTCAATGACTTTAATCTCTCATAAAGAAAAAGAAAAATTAAAGAAAAGAAAAATAAATAAATAAATAATAAAAATAAAAATAAATAAAAATAAGAGCCTTTGGATTAGGTTGGGTCCATTCAAAGAAAAAATTAGGCAAAGGGTCATGTGAAAATCCCTAAAGGGATGCATTTCCCACAAAGAAAAGCTAGTGTGAAAATCCACAAGGGACGCACTACCTTCAAAATAATGACTTTCGATGCCTCGAGCAATAATGCGGCATTACTTCAGATGAAGGGACATGAGTCAGAATCTTGGGTATATGATCATTGATTCGGGGGGTAAAGATACACGGCCAACAAGTCGTTCAGAACAGGTTTTGGGCCAGAGTCCCTAAAGCCAAGGTGACACTCTCCTGGATCCTTGGGGGCATGGTGGAGCAGTCAGGCCGCATCCATAACGGACCCTTGACCGCCTAGGACGTGGTTTATCCATTTTTTTACAAGCACTTACATCTCATTATCATATACATACAATTTATTGTATATACTTCTATGCACATAACTTTGCAGGGAATATCTAAGTAAAAACCATCACCATCAGAAGATGGAACCCTCGCACTTTGTAAGTCTGGAGCAAACTCGGTGCAGCTCAGAAGAGCAACCCTCGCACTTTGTAAGTCTGGAGTAGACTCGATGCAGCTCAGAAGAGCAATTCTCGCGTTTTGTAAGTATGGAGCAGACTCGACGCATCACCATCAGAAGATGAAACCCCGCACTTTGTAAGTCTTGAGCAGACTCGGTGCAGCTCAGAAGAGCAACCCTCGCACTTTGTAAGTCTAGAGCACACTCGGTGTAGCTCAAAAGAGCAATCCTCACATTTTGTAAGTCTGGAGCAGACTCGGCGCATTACCATCAGAAGATGAGACCCCCGCACTTTGTAAGTCTGGAGCAGACTCGATGCAGCTCAGAAGAGCAATTCTCGCATTTTGTAAGTCTGGAGCAGACTCAACGCATCACCCAGTTCAAGAAGATAGCTGCCTCAGGTTCGCGCTTCTTCTTTCCTTCTTTGAGTTTTGGCTCACCTAGGCACCCAGGCACTAAGTTCCCCAAAACTGGGGGCTACTGTAGACACCGGGTCCTGAGACAGCCAAGACTAAAGTTACCCAGTGATGAAAATGATACTTGTTTACAAGCAAAAGACTGATAGAAGTGACGGTTTCCTCGAAAAATATGTTTTTCATTTTTAAATCAAAATAAATAAAAAAAGAGAGGAAGGGGACTATTTCTATGGGCCTGTGGTGTGAGTTCCATCTCACCCATGTGAGATGCAGCCTCACATTTGTGAGGCCCATCTCACGTTTGTGAGGGGTGTCGTGAGGCAGATCTCACGTGCCTCACTGTCCACAGTACCCCTCCACCGTTATTTCGGGGGATTTAGTTGAAAAAGCATGGATTATGGCTGGATTTGGTGGGAAACAACCTAATCTCAGGGAGTTAAAAAGGAAAAGTAAAAGAAACTGAGAGGAAGGATTTTGGAAGAGGAGGCCGAACTCAAAAAAAAAGAAACACAGAGAGAAAAGAAAGCTTTGAGAGCAAGAAAGTGATTTGTATTCTCAAAACTTTCTGAGATTACTTCTTGAATCCAGGAAATTAATTCCTGACGTTTGAGATTCAATCGTATTTATTTTTTAATGTGACTTTCATCTTGAGGTTTTTATCACTCACTGTTTTATCTTTTTCAAGAAAAGAAAGGAGGAAAACCAGAACTTCTTCATCTGCAGATTAAAGATCATATCTGAGGGTAAATACTGAATAGCCATCTCTCTTTTTCTTTTTCTTTCTTTCTTTTTACTTGTTTTCTTTGTTTTACTGAGCCAGTTAGCTCTGTTCATTGTATATATTGTATTTATCGCACATGTTTCTCGTTTGATTTTATTATCCTTTTTATCGTATGACTATTACTGTTATGAATATATAAGCATGTTTGTTGCCTTATTGCGCATGTTTGGATCGCATGATATTGTGTTTGTTAGTCTGTTGTTAGTGCTCTGTTCATCCCTGTTTTGTATGCTATCTGTGTCTTTGTTTTCATTCGAGTCGTGACCTTGCCATTCGAGTCGTGATCTTGTTTCGTTGAAATTGTACCCTCCCGATCGGATCATATCATTAGTCCCCCGATAGGACGGTGTCTTTGGCTGTTGCTCGTTCAGTCGCGTCGAATGATGCTCTCTATTCCTGATCGGACTGCATGATCCGTGCAAAGAGTGCATGAGTAGTGCACGCACTGCACGACTCATGCAGAGCGTGCACGAGTCGTGCAGCGACTGCAGGACTCGTGCAATGTATGCACAAGTCGTGCATGTCCGATCCCTTCCCCCTTCAGTTTTTTTTTTTGTTTTTCTTGTCTTATCCGATCGTCCTTATCTTTATTTCTACCTATTATCCGATCCTCATTTCTCTCTTATTTTACCTGTCCAAACGCAAATACATATAATATAACCTGATCTGTTTGGTTTTACTTGTATATTGCAGTTTCAATTCACTTGTTTTTTTTAGCTTAATTAATTTCTATTAGTAATTATTAATGTCATTGTTGGTTGTTGATCCATTTATATATTTTTCTGCTGTTGTTCTTTGATCATTATAATTAATATGAATTTAATTTAATCTATTTTATCTTTATTTATTTCCATTTACTTAATTGTTTATATTAAATTAGTTTAATTGATTATTTATTTGATTGATCTATTAATCGTTTTAATTAATTATTTTATTCAATTAATTTATCTGTTCATTAATTATTTAATTTACTTTACTAATATTTTATTCATTTTGTTTTGTTGTCTCAAAAATTATTTATCTTCGCGAGTTACACTCGCGGTCGGGTCGGAGAATCGGAGAATTAGAGGCCTTCAAATTTAGGGTTTGCATTTTAAATTTTGTGTTTTCTTTTATTATTATATTATTTTTATGTGTTGTATGTAAAATATTTTTTTAATTATCCGTATTATAGAAAGTCACGTTTTTAATAATTAATAACTTGGGGTTTTTCCTAATAAAAGGGACCAATGTCCTATTTTAACCAACAAAATCTCACTTTCAAATAGAGAGCTAATTTTCATAAAATGGGATCACTCATCCCGGTTTTCTTAATCAATGCCTAAAATAGTTCTCTAATTTTTAAGTTAATGAAAAAGGAACCAATGTTCCTAAAAATAATAAATGACCCGATTTATGTATGATTCATTTTAATTACTTTTATGCATTTTAATTATTTTTATTCTTTTTCTTTTTTTGGGCCCTTGTAATTAATTTTTGGGCAAGTTTTATTTGTTTATGTTTTTTTATTTTGGGGGATTGTTCTGTCCCAATTTTCGTTTGTAATTTATTTATTTACTTATTTATTTATTTATCGCTTTCCAATGTGCTTGCAATGTGCTTTTATTTTAATGCATAATCGGTTAAGAAAAGAGAGGGCATTTTGGTTCCTTAAAAACTCATTTATAAATTAACTTAAGTCATTAATAAGAGTAAAGTTCCGAACAACATCTCTGGTTTAGACCAATAGAGGTTAGAGACCTTTCCCAATTTCTCATAAATTGGGTGGCGACTCCAAAATACCTCAAAGGTGCCTAAAGGCGTCATGAGGTTAGATGATCCTTTCTAATGTTCTATTGGGAAGGAGGCATCCAAAATGACTCATGATGCCCAAGATCAAAAAGATGCGAACCAATCCCTCGAGCCTTAAAAGCGGGTTCAAAAAAGGGCCTTTGCTAGGTTCGGCGTGCATCATAGCAGCCCAGACCATGGGGATGATTGCTCAGGTACCCGACCATTTTGGAGTGTACAGGTTACTCACGGTAGCAGAGACACGATGGCTTTTCCACTTACCTCCACTCCAGCTAGCAGTAGATGAGATCTCAGAAGAAGAGCTTCAGCTAGAGAGGGGCCATCCACAACAACAGCGGCTTGAGCAGGAGCAACCTCATACGCCCTAAGATCAAGGCTTGGATATAGATATGGATGATATGATTCACACCGCGCCTTCTTAGCAGGGTCATACAGATGTGCTGGGGTCTACCCCTCCATCACCATTAGTTCAGTGGGCAATTACTCGGGCCGAGAGGAGATACTACCCGTACAGCCAACTTGGACACCTGGGGGCACCTACATCCACTGCTCCGCCACCATTAGAACCCTAAGAGGAGCCAGTCCAGTCTGGCACATAGGTGCCTCCCACATCTATGCTTTAACGGCCCGAAAGTCGGGTTAGTCATAAAAAATATTTTTTGAGGTCAATTAGTGGGGGGTTAAAATTTCATCTGTGAGTAGGAAATATTTTAGTTGATCATCAGAAATTACTGGTTATGACGAGTCCGTAGGCGATAATTTGAGGTCAATCGGAGGTCAAACAAGTCCGAAATGGCCGAAACAGTGGAAAAGGGGCATTTAGGAATCTATGGGCCGACAGACAGCCAGTCTATCAGTGGAGGGATGGCCAGGCCATCGGTGAGGCACAACCAGGCTATTTGTCACTTCAGACGGGTGTCTGATGGCTCCTCCAGTCTAAATTTTGACCTGTGTATTGACCGGAACATATCTTGTGCTACGGATCTCAAAAAAATATTCTGAAAATATGGGCGTGATCATAATAATGAGTAGAATTAATATTTTGATGATAGTGAATAGTAAACTATCGGACACATAAATAACTTCAGTACTCGGAAACAGTCTCCGATTGAGCTGAAATTTTAAGTGTAAGCTATTAAAAATATGTTTTGAATTATAAAATCAAATTTGAGTGAAATTGAAATTGGGAAGTGAGAAAATTAAATTGTGATTTGCATAAATGAAATTTTAAGTTGTTTATTTTGTTGGGCTAAGAGTTAATGCCAACCTAACCTCACCTACCACTATAAATAGTTGATTAAATGCAGAAATTGCTGGAAGTCCCTCACATTTCTGCCTCCTTCTTTGTCTCCCTTGTATGCCGAATGATGTTTTTCATTTTCCTCTCCTTTTTCTTTAATTTTTATTCATAAATCCCATAATTTCAAGCCCCTCAACTGAAATTAACCCCCTTTTCTACTAATTAGTAAGTGTTAAACTTCATTTGGGTAAGAAAAAGTGAAAGAAATTAAGGATTTCAAGTGAGGATTATAAATTGAGGTAAGTGAATTAATGGGATTTAATTAATTCTAATGGTTCAATTATATAGTTTAGGGTGTGTATAAGCTAATTATGTTGTTAGACTTGATTTATGGAGCAAGAATTTGATGGGTTCTTTATTATTGGATTTCGGCCAATGTAGAGGAAAAGAGAGGGGAAGGTTGTTCAAAGGGAAAAGGAAAAGAGAAGGAAGTTTTGGAGGCCTAGAGAAGTTGTTTGAGGTTTGTGATTACTAAATTCAATTATTTCCCTTGAAATCTCATAATTTTAGGTTATGTTTAAATTGAATTGTGTGAATTATTTGTGTGAAATTGAAATAAACTTGATAATTGTGTTTTAGGATATTAGAAATGAATTTTAGGAAGTTGAATTTGGAACAAATAAATTTATAGGGAAAAAATATGAAGTGGTCGAATGGTATATGTATAGTATATGTAGGTATAATTGTGATTTAATGCTAAATAATAATATTTACATATGAATTGAAGTGTAAATTAGTAAATTGAACAATAGATGAACAAAAATAAAAATGCTACTATTAAGAGTATATTTGACTGAATGGATTATGATGCGTATTTTTAAATGTATGTTGGTAAATTATGGAAAATAAGGGTACAAGGTGAATTATAGAAGATATTTTGAGTGTATAATAATTTTATGGAAATTATTGAACTAATTGAATATAATTGTATTTTGACAAGGTATGGTGATTGAAATGAAATCAATGAGTATGATGTGATGAAGAATAAATTGAAGTATTTAATTGGCTTAACAAGCATATTGAAATGAACTAACAGAAAGAAAAATATATAGATATGAATTTCTCTACCATTAGTAGTGTCCTGTAGTTGATCTAGTTCAGGATATAGTAGCTAGTCATAGGGATATTGTACTATTGTGGAGCATGACGAATCTATTTGGGTAGCCTAATGACGGACTACCATAGTGAAAAGTGATAAAGTGTTCAGTTCAGTGATATTGTTGAGTGGTCTTTCTGGGTTACTCCTTACTATTGTGGACCACGAGATCCACACCCTGTCTATCCGGTTCCCAGATTTCTACTGGAATGATACTAGGGGCAATATAATGGAAACAAATTGAAACCAATGAATTGAAAATGATATGAAATAGTAAGAATTTATTTAAAAATAAGATCAGTTAATGATAGTAAGAAATTGTAAGTTAAATAGCAAAAGTTATAATGATGGTCATAAAATGAATTGTTATGCATGTGTGCATAAATGAATAGTTAGTGGAAAGTTTTGATTTGGTAATCGCCACTGAGCATTTTTAATGCTCAGCACGTAGTTGATTTGACTGCATGCAGGTACAGCGGGTTTTTGCGAGGAGTAAGCATACCTCGAGATTTTGGACTTGCAGAAGTAAACCTGTAACACCCCTTACCCATACATAGTAACCCGTACCGTGGTCCAGCGGGTTCACAATGACGATCAATGTAACACCCCTTACCTATACACAAGGGAGCTCACTCACACGGAGGAGTGAGTGCCCGCATAGGTAAGAGTTGTCACCAAACAGAACAATGCATGCATAAATAATAATAGAATCAGAAACATAAAATTCGATAATAACCATACATTCAGAAGAAGGTACAATTAAGCCCAAAGGGAACTTAGCAAATCTTATTCATTGATACCAAAATATATATATTACAGAACTGATTTACAATATCAAATTACATCAATATAACTTGAGAGTTACATATTACAAAAATGGTTACAAATTCGAAACTAAACATCAAGAGCTTACAAAAAGACAAAAAAAAAACTAACTAAGTCTCTAATAAAAGCCTCCTATTGTGTTGGCCTGGGCTGATGCGGATCGGACCTCCCAAAACTTGCACTGCTTCCACACCTACATGGATGAAACACCCGTGTTAAGCGATAACGCTTAGTGGGGAAAATAAAAGATGCACGACCACTCACAGTGGACGCTTAGGCAATTCACATGCATATGGCATATACACACATATATATATAAGCATAACAAGCTTACAATTAATCTCATAAAGTATAAACATTTACATAACCTCATAATAACAATTCCCATTATTATACATCCATATGAAATTCATAGATATGCCTGCAAACTCAGAGTAGCGGATGACAAGTGAACACATTAGTACCCGTGGGTACAAGCAAAAGCAACTTCTTACATTTTAATTGAAAAACATTTTCACATTGGGGGATCTTAATCAAGATCCAACTTATAAGGATCGGAGGACCCAAACGGTGACCTGATCAGGGTCCATAATACAGTGAGGCTGCAGCTTACAGAACTCTATAGGCATGCCTTTCTATCCACTTACTTGACTCTTGCAGGCTAGGCATTACTCAGTATATATCACATAATGAAGCATACAACAATAATTAATACCTTGAGATATACTATAAATCATATGCATAAACATATAATACACAAGTGAGAAACCATGCAAAAAGAATAAAATCAATAATATTAGAAAATAGGGGAGGTCGCGCTCGTGACACCCTATCATGCTCGCGACAGAGGCAAATCTTGGCCACTATCACGCTCAGGACAGCCAATGTGCACGGGAAGGGAAAGCTGATGGGCCTTTATCGCGCTCGCGACAGAGGGCAGGTAGGCTCCTATCGCGCTCGCGCACACAAAACACGCTTGTGACAGAGGCTGCCAAGCAAAAGCTTGGCAACCGAGCACTCTATTGCGCTCACGTCCACGACAGAGACACTTCTCGACATAAGTCAGGATCATCGAGCTCTGTCACACTCACGATAAAGTCAGGATTCCTGCTCCCCTCCTGCCTACCTACACAGAAACTTCAACCCAAACCATTCCAAATCATGCAAATACTCCACCAATCTTGCACACAATCAATTACAAGCATCCAAATCATTTTATCCATGAAATTAACTAACTTATACACAATAAGGAAGGATCAAAAAGATAAAAGAACCAATTTTAACATTAAAATACACAAACCCAGAATTTTTCCAAAATTCTTAAAAAAATCACTTCCATAAATCCAATCTCTACTCCCAATACCAAAATTCCCCTTAAATTCATCACAACGCACTTCAATTAAACACATATACACATTCTCATGCCCAATTTCTAGAAATCAACACAAAATACCAACAAAATCAAAACACACACAAAAACCACAATTTCCCAAACCATATGCTCCTAAGCTCCACAAAATCAGTTGGCTTCACTACCAGATGCTTTCTCGTTCCCTTTGGGATCCTTAGGAGGAATTTTTGATCAACCAAACCAAAACACACAATTATCTCAACACCCACACACAAACATATATCAAGGAAACAAAGAGAAGAAGAAAAAGAAGAGAGCAAAACACTTACTTGAGAAGCTCTAGAATTAGCCAAACCGAACACAAATCACCTTAGCTAGAAAGAGTAAAAGTGGACAAGGAGGAGGAGGAGGAAGAAGAAGAAGAAGAAGAAGAAGAAGAAGAAGAAGAAGAAGAAGAAGAAGAAGGAGGAGGAGGAGTTGGCGTGAGGGAAAATGGGAGAGAGGGGCATAATTTCTCTCTCTCCTCTTAAAGCCACTCCCTTCCTTACGTTCTCTCTCTTGCCACTTGTCACTTTATTGTGGTGTGTTTGGCAAATTCTTCTTCTAATACTTATTTTCTTCTCAAAAACTAAATAAGCCACACCATTAAAAGCTAAACACAAATATACTCTTAAACCACACACACACGCACGAACACACACACATGATCTCAAAACTACTAGGGTGAAAATCGAGGTGTCATAACTCTCCCCTCCTCACAGGAATTTCATCCTTAAAATTCTCATCTGAACTGAATAATTATGGATACTGAGATCTCATAGTTGACTCTAGTTCCCAAGTAGCTTCTTTGACCCCATAATGATACCATAACACTTTAACTAATGGAATCTGCTTGTTTCGGAGCTATCTCACCTCCCGAGCTATAATAGTCTTGGGTTCCTCATCATATGAATAATCTGACTGAATTTGCACATCCAGAACTGATTGTATGTGAGATACATCTAATTTATACCGGTGAAGCATCGACACATGAAACACATCGTGCAACTTCGACAATTTTAACGGTAAAGCCATCCGGTAAGCAACTGGACCAACCCTATCCAAAATTTCATATGGCCCTATAAACCTCGGACTTAACTCTCCTTTTTTGCCAAAACACATAATCGTTCGCCAAGGTGACACTTTTAAGAAAACTTTATCCCAACCTTGTATTGAATATCTTTTCGCTTCAAATTAGCATAAGATCTTTACCTGTCTATTGCTGCCTTTAGATTCTATTGAACAAATCTAATTTTCTCTTCATTGTCCCTAACCAATTTCGGACCAACCATGGAACGTTCTGACAATTCAGTCCAACAAACCAGAGTTTTACATGTCCTTCCATAAAGAGCCTCATATGGGGCCATCCCAATACTCATTTGATGACTGTTGTTATATGGAAACTCCATTAAAGATACATACTTGTCCCAACTGTTCGAGAACTCTAGCACGCAACCCCGAAGCATATCCTCTAGAATCTGAATAACCCTCTTTAACTGACTGTCTGTCTAAGGATGGAAAGCAGTGCTAAAATTCAATCGAGTACCCAAAGTTGATTGCAACTCGTTCCAAAACTTCAATGTGAACCTGGGATCCCGATCAGACATAATCGACAACGGAACCCCATGCAATCGGACCACCTCATTCACATAAATTTTTGCCAACCTATCCATAGGGTAATCAAGTTAAACCAACAAGAAATGAGTCAATTTGGTAAGCTGATCGACTATTACCCATATAGAGTCATTCTTTCTCTGAGTCAATTGCAAACCCGCTACAAAGTCCATCGTGATATTATCCCACTTCCACTGAGGAAAGGTAAAGAAGTGAGTAAACCTGACAGAACTTGGTGCTCAGCCTTTACCTATTAGTAGATTAAACACTTGGAAACAAAGTCCACAATGTCCCTCTTCATACCGGGCCACCAATAGAACAGTTTCAAATCACGGTACATCTTAACACTTCCTAGATGCATCGTAAAAACTGCAGTGTGCGCCTCTACTAAATGTTTTCTTTTTAATTCTCCACCATCAGTCACACATAAATGATCTCTATAGCTTAGCACTCCATCACCATCCACAGAATACTCAGTCTGACCTCCACTTCTAACCACTTGCAAAGCACGCTGTAACTTAGGATCCTTCATCTGAGCACAACAATTAGCTGTCTCAGACTAGGCCTAGTCTAAGCTGGGCAATCAGAGCTCCATCAGAATCAAATCTCCATCTATTACACTGCAATACTAGAGCTGAAACAAACTTTCAACTCAAAGCATCAGCGACCACATTCGCTTTGCCTGGGTGGTAGTCCACAATACAATTATAATCCTTGAATAGCTCTAACCACCGACGTTGTCTCAAATTCAGTTCTTTCTGCGTGAACAGATATTTCAAACTCTTATGATCGGTGAAAATCCTGCATGTCTCCCCATACAAATATGATGCTAAATTTTAAGAGCAAAACCCACTGCAGCTAGTTCTAAATTGTGCATTGGATAATTCTGCTCATGAGGCTTCAATTGCCTAGATTCATAGGCTATCACTTTACTGTCTTGCATTAAAATCCAACCAAGTCCAATACCCAAAGCGTCATTATACATAGTATACTCTTTACCCGAGATGGGTTGAGTAAGTACAAGAGCCTCAACAAACATACTCTTCAACTGCTCAAAACTCGACTGACATCTATCGAACCATTCGAACTTCACTTTCTTCCGAAGAAGCCTAGTTAAGCTAAACCTAAAAAGCTCCTCACCTCTGGCACATTCCTGGGTGGAATCCAATTCACTATCGCCTCTACCTTAGACGAATCAACCCGAATACCCTCTGAAGAAACGACATGTCCTAAGAAAGACACTTCTTTTAGCCAAAACTCACACTTATTGAGCTTCGCAAATAACTGATGATCCCTCAAAACCTGTAACACAACCCACAAATGTTCTTCATGGTCCTTCTCATCTTTAGAATACACCAAAATGTCGTTGATGAACACTACCACAAATTGGTCAAGATATGGCCTAAACACTCTGTTCATCAAATCCATAAAAGCCACTGGCGCATTGGTCAATCCAAATGGCATTACTAAAAACTCATAGTGACCATATCTTGTCCTAAATGCGGTCTTAGCAACATCAACATCTTGAACCCTCAACTGATAATAACCCGATCTCAAATCTATCTTGGAAAACACCCCTGCTCCCCTTAATTGATCTAATAAATCCTTAATCCTCGACAGAGGATACTTGTTCTTTACAGTGACCTTATTAATCTGTCTGTAGTAGATACACATCCTCAAAGTGCCGTCTTTCTTCTTAACAAATAACATTGGAGCACCCCATGGAGAAACGCTAGGCCTAATAAAACCTTTATCCAATAGCTCCTGTAATTGAGTTTTTAACTCTCTCAATTCTATAGGAGCCATTCAATAAGGAGCTTTAGAAATAGGAGCAATACCTGACGTAATCTCTATGGATAGCTCCACCTCTCTCTTTGGTGGCAAACCCAGCAACTCTTCCTGAAACACATGCACAAACTCATTCATAACCAAAATATCCTAAATCTTAACTTGATCACGTCTAGAATCCAAAACCAAAGCTAAATAAGTCTCACACCCTTTTCTCATAAATCGCCTCGCTTTCAACACCGAAATCACATAATGCAATGAAACCAAACCCAAACCTCTCACAACCACTGAAGATTGATCAATACCTTTGAGCACAATTGTTTTCCTTTAAAAATCTACCACAACCCGGTAATTACACAACCAATCCATACCCAAAATTAGGTCAAACTCATGGAAAGGCAAACTGATCAGATCCACAGTAAACTCTACATCTTGCACCATTAGGGGACAATTCCTAAACACTCTACTCACATTGACAATATGCCCTAAGGGACTGGTCACACAAATCTCATAATCTAATTATTCTATACTAGGCAACTTAGCATATATCTTATCAGAACATAAATATGAGTGTGGACCCAGGGTCTATTAGAGCATGCAATTCAGTGTCAAGGAGTAGGAACTTACCAGCAATCATTCAAGTGCATCCTGCTCCTCCCGAGCTCTCATAACATAAGCTCTAGCAGGTGCCCCAAGGGGATGATCTACAATCTCTAAAGAAGCTCCATCCCTAGGCCGTCCACCATGACCTCGTCCTCTACCTAGACCCTGACTGGCCTGAAGGGCATTAGATCCCGCTCGACTAGCCTTCCACTAATCCTGAGTGTTCTCACTCAATCTGGGATAATTGTCCAAGAAGTGGTCTGTACTACCACACCTAAAACACCCACTAATTAGCAAACGACACTCGCCCTTATGGCGCTTATGCAAGTGTGAACATTCTGGCACAACCTCATCTCTAGCACCCGAACCACTTCTACCCGCATCGGACCCTTGAGAAACTCCTTGCCTCCTTCCTCTCGTAGTAGGACTGGCTAACAACTCATCCGGAGAATTCACTTGCGGATTCCTTGACCTCTTACCAAAAGATGAGCCTCCCCGAGGTGGATTCCTCCTCTGAGCTCTTTCCCTCAAAACAGTCTTCGAGCGTTCTGCTCGCAAAGCCACTTGCACAATCTGGTAATAGCTAACCATCGGAGAACTCATCAAAGAAATCAACATTAGAGTCTCATTCAAGCCCGCCTCAAAATACTGGCAATGGAAATCTTCTATGAGGATACCCGGAGGAGTATACTTGCTAAGCTGATTAAACTCCTTCTCATAATCTGCAACTGACAATGCCTTTTGCTTGAAAATTAAAAACTGAGCCCATCTAGCCTCCTTGTATGCCCTAGTCACATACTTATTATGGAACTCCCGCTCAAAGAACTTCCATATGACTGGGTTAGGCAACTAAGGTTATCGCAAAACCAGTTTCCACCAATCGTATATGAAACCTTGTAAAAATGAAACCACACACTCAACTTGCCTATCCATAGGACAGTGAATCTCTTCCAAGACCCTTTTCACTTTTTTAATCCACAACTCCGCCTTATCCGACTCATCCAAACTTGCTCCATAGAAGTCTTCAGCCCTAGATTTCCTCATACTCTCTACTGGAGCTCTCGAGGCTGTCACCCTCTCTAAGACCCTGGCCATGTCTTGAGATATCTTTAGCATAGCCTCAAAAGGCATGGCTGGAGCCTCAGGATGCACCCTAGCTGGCTGAGCAAGACCAGAAACATATGGATCTTGCTCTTGTGGATTCTCACTCTCAGCTGACGCCTTGAGAGATCCATTCACAGACTCCATCTAACTACAAAACATAAGGATATCTGCATTAGGCTAACACAATCCTAAACAAAAGTCTACTCTAGTGTCTCCCAGAAAAGCCTAAACCTATGCTCTGATACCAATAAAATTGTAACACCCCTTACCTATACATAGGGGAGCTCACTCACACGGAGGAGTGAGTGCCCGCATAGGTAAGAGTTATCACCAAACAGAACAATGCATTCATAAACAATAATATAATCATAAACATAAAATTAGATAATAACCATGCATTTAGAAGAAGGTACAATTAAGCCCAAAGGGAACTTAACAAATCTTATTCATTGATACCAAAATATATATATTATAGAACTGATTTACAATATCAAATTACATCAATATAACTTGAGAGTTACCTATTACAAAAATGGTTACAAATTCGAAACTAAACATCAGGAGCTTACAAAACGACAAAAAAAAAACTAAGTCTCTAACAAAAGCCTCATATTGTGTTGGCCTGGGCTAATGCGGATCGGACCTTCCAAAACTTGCACTGCTTCCACACCTGTGCGAAAGAAACACCCGCGCTAAGTGATAACGCTTAGTGGGGAAAACAAAAGATGCACGACCACTCACAGTGGATGCTTAGGCAATTCACATGTTTGTGGCACATACACACACATATATAAGCATAACAAGCTTACAATTAATCTCATAAAGTACAAACATTTACATAACCTCATAATAATAATTCACATTATTATACATCCATATCAGATCCACAGATATGCCTGCAAACTCAGAGTAGTGGATGACGAGTGAACACATTAGTACCTGTGGGTACAAGCACAAGCAACTTCTTACATTTTAATTCAAAAACATTTTCACATTGGGGGATCTTAATCAAGATCCAATTTATAAGGATCACAAGGACCCAGACGGCGACCTGATTAGGGTCCAGAACACATTAGGGCTACAGCTTACAGAACTCTATAGGCATGCCTATGTATCCACTTACTTGACTCTTGCAGGCTAGGCATTACTCAGTATATATCACATAATGAAGCATACAATAATAATTCATACCTTGAGATATACTATAAATCATATGCTTAAACATATAATACACAAGTGAGAAGCCATGCAAAAAGAATAAAATTAATAATATTAGAAAATAGGGGAGGTGGTGCTCGCGATAGAGGCAAATCTTGCCCATTGTCGCAGTCGCAATAGCCAACTCGTGCATGAAGGAAAAGCTAAGGGGCCTCTATCACACCCTCGATAGTAGTTGCGCTCATGACAGAGGGCGGGTAGGCTCCTGTCGCGCTCGCGCACACGAAATGCGCTCGTGACAGAGGCTGCCCGGCAAAAGCTTGGCAATCGAGCTCTCTATTGCACTCGCAACTGAGACACTCCCCGGCATAAGTCAGGATCACTGAGCTCTGTCATGCTCGGGATTCCTACTCCCCTGCTGCCGACCTGCACAAAAACTTCAACCCAAACCATTCCAAATCATGCAAATACTCCACCAATCTTGCACACAATCAATTACAAGCATCCAAATCATTTTACCGATCAAATTAACTAACTTGTACATATTAAGGAAGGATAAAAAAAGGCAATAGAACAAATTTGAACATCAAAATGCACAAACCTAGAATTTTCCCAAAATTCTTACAAAAAACACTTCTACAAATCCAATCTCTACTCCCAATACCAAAATTCCCCTTCAATTCATCACAACGCACTTCAATCAAACACATATACACATTCTCATGCCCAATTTCCAAAAATCAACATAAAATACCAACAAAATCAAAACACTCACAAAAATCAAAATTTCCCAAACCTTATGCTCCTAAGCTCCACAAAATCAGTTGGCTCCACTACCAGATGCTTTCTCATTCCCTTTGGGATCCTTAGGAGGAATTTCTGATCAACCAAACCAAAACACACAATTATCTCAACACCCACACACAAACATCTATCAAGGAAATAAAGAGAAGAAGAGAAGAAGAAGAAGAAGAGAGCAAAACACTTGCTTGAGAAGCTCTAGAATTAGCCAAACTGAACTCAAATCACCTCAGCTAGAAAGAGTGAAAGTGGACAAGGAGGAAGAAGAAGAAGACAAAGAAGGAGGAGGAGTTGGCGTGAGGGAAAACAGAAGAGAGGGGCAGAATTGTTCTCTCTCTCATTTTCTCTCTCCTAGGCTTTTAAAGCCACTCCCTTCCTTACGTTCTCTCTCCTGCCACTTGTCACTTTATTGTGGTGAGTTTGGCAAATTTCTCTTCTAATACTTCTTTTCTTCTCAATAACTAAATAAGCCACACCATTAAAAGCTAAAACACAATTATACCTTTAAACCACACACACACACACGAACACACACACATAAGCTCAAAACTACTAGGGTGAAAATCGGGGTGTCACAGTCAAGGGCGTTACCGATACAAACATTTAAAACTTATAAAACTTTATGCCAAAATCTAGTTATAAAATTTCTTTCATTTCCAAATACAGTTGTACATTTAACCATTTCATTTCCAAATACACTTGTACATTTAACCATACACTTACTACGTAATCACAATAAAAATATACTTCTTCAGAACTTATTAGAGGTAGTTCAATTACATAGCTAATATTGCTTTTACAAACTTATATTTCAAAATTATAAGTCTTAAATACATTCTTAAGACTATACAAATCCAACCCTAAGATCTCTTCACCTGCATTGGCCTGGACTGTTGCGGATGATCCTCAAAAGAACCCGATCACTTAAACCTACACGGATTAAAAGAAAATATATGCTAAGCATAAAGCTTAGTGGGAAACACATAACTATGGATGACCACTAAGAATGGCCGTCAAGAAGATTCAAAGGAACGCATAATATAGAAAAATATAATCATGCGGATTATAACCACTTAGGCACTTTTAAAGAGTTCCTCAAAATAGAAACATGTACTTTACATATACATCAATTTAATTAACATATGCTTTAGGTATATCTTAACAAGCATTTAATATTCAATTCAAAGTATACACATCGGTCAATTCATGCTTTTATTCGCATATCAATGTTAACATATCACTTACATATTATTTATACCTTCACACATCTTATACATTTCATTATGTTCACTGGTTCACATTTATTCGGGTTTACAAATTTCACTTAACACACCTCGCTTAACAGTTACCTTGTCACATTATTATATCCATTCGTAAGAACTTTTAATTGACAATAACAAAACGCATCTCATATATTTCATGAAGTATCATTTCCATAACTCGCATTACTCCATGTCATAATCATACGCATAGTTATGCCTGTAAACTCAATGAAGTAGATAATGGGTAAACGCACAGGTACCTGAAGGTACAAACAAACATTTTTTTTTAAAACGCATAGGGGTCTTAAATAAGATCCAATCAAATAGGGATTGCGAGGATCCAAATGCATAGGGACCTGATCAGGGTCCAGAAAATGCATAGGCTATAGCAAACAGAACCCTATAGGCATGCCTATCTATCTATAACGTGACTATTGCAGGCTAAGTTATTTATCCAATTATTATTTAGTTAGTCGCATATGATAATATCATCTAATCACAATAGACAATATCACATCACTTAGTAACTTACTTATATATGTGGCTTACATGGTATCACATATTATGTTCATACGTAAGAACCCATGCAAAGTATATCAAACAAATGAACATTCATAGCATAAAGGAGGGCCGCACTCGCAACAGAGGCAAAATACGCTATATGTAATGCTCGCGACAGAGAGCTGGACGGTCTCTGTCGCGCTTGTACACAAGGCTGCGCTCGCGATAGAGAACATCTCGATAAAATTCATGTTACGAAACTCTTTATCGCGTTCACGACATAGGTCACGCTCTCGACATAGCCGAGCATCATACTCCGCCAGTTTCCATACAGCCCTTGCAAATAAAAATTCCCCAAATTAATGCATTTAATCCAAGAACTTCAACACAAACACCTCAAACTATTCAATTTAACAATAATTATTCATTATTTAGACAGTCATTTAAAAACCATTTGATATACGAAAGATTCATTTCATTTTTAGTTTATGACACACTTAACAAAATCATTAAATTCATTCTTAATATCATATAACGACTCATGAATGCATTGTACGAGTCGTGAAATGCATTCACGACTCGTGAATCGTGAATGCATGCACAATTCGTGTAATCTGATCGGGGAGGCAGAGGTTTTTTGACACGTCTGATCAGGAGAAGAGATTCAACGGCACAATCCGATCGGGAAATGCAAAATTCAACCAGAGAAACATGATTCAAGCAAAAATAAAGGCAAAATTCGATCGGTAACCAAAAACAAATCATGACTCAAATACCCAGAAAAAAAAGAGATGAATAGAGGAAATGATAATAGACCAACAAACACAATCATGCGATCAAAACGTGCAAGATAAAACAATGAACATGCTTAATGAAACATAGTAAATATTTAAAATTCATATCTGTTGATGAACAACAACAAACTAGCAACAAACAGATTAACAAAATCAAATGAAAAATAAATAGAGTATGTACAAATGAAGAACACTGTAAAGCCAAATAAGAAAAAGAAAGAAAAGAAAGAAGGAGATCAAAGAAGGAGATGGTTATCCCAGTATTTACCCTCAGATATTGACTTTAGATTTGCAGATGAAGAAATGCTGGTTTCCTCGTTGATTGGCTTGAGAAGAAAAACTTATAATACTTTTAAAAACCAAAATCGTTTTCTGGGCTCTCAAAGCTCCTATCTGTGTGTTTTCTCTCTTTCCCCTTTTTCCAAATCCTCTCCTCCTTTTTGTTTCTTAACACTTTCTTTTTATATCTCAGACAGCATTAGGTGATTTCTCACCAAACCAAAACATCAACCCATGCGTTTTTAAATCAAAACCACTGAAATAACGTAAAAGAGACGTTGGGGGGGAAGAGAGGCGCGTGAGGCAGCCTCTCACCTGAGAGATGGGCCTCATGTAGTGAGGCTGCATCTCACCAATGTGAGATGGGCCTTACTACACAGGGCCCCCAAAACCCCTAAAAACCTTTTATTTTTTTTTAAAAAAATGGAAAACATATTTTTCGAGAAAATCATCACTTCTATCTGTCCTTTTGCCCGTAAACATGCATTATTTTCATCATTGGGTAACTTTGGTCTGAGCTGTCTTAGGGCCCGGTGTCTACAATGACTAATTCTAAAAATAATCGCTAATTAGCGACAAAAATATGTTCATCGCTAATTTTCGTCATTAATTTGTGTTTTTTTGTAGTGATGAATCCTCTCAATCAATTTTGCACTTCCAATGTAAGTTTGCAAACAATTTGATCATGTTTTTATGTCCCATGAAAGTCATTATCTCTTTGTTAATGGCAATGTTTCATGTATAATTTGTAAAACAGTGGAGAAAGGAATAATTTATTTTGGTTGGGAAGATTATGTATAAAGCCCCTTTTTCCTTGTTGTGACACAAAAGTATTTAGAATGAACAAATTCTAGCTCCACATTATTTAAGAACTGAGATATAGTATTCCACAACCCTCTAGGAGTAAGTATTACATTCTCATAATAAAATTAGGTTGACCCAATAGCAGCTTTTGGAAGTGTTTTATAAGTTACAACGTCTGAATTAGTAGGGATTCCAAGTCCAATCATTGGATTTGGGAGGCATAGTATCTCATCATCTCCAAACAACAACTTTATTTTCAACCCCATTCCAACAAAATGATCAGTTAACATGGAGCAAGAAGGGCTAACAGATGATCTTATCAAACTTTTAAGAAGTGTTTCAGGTATCGAGTCCATACTTTCTTCTTTTGAGTAGTAAACTTAGCAAGGGTATTCATGAAGATTTTAGGGCATGTTTCATCATGCACATCTATAGGAATGAGTACATTCAGAAAATTTATATCAAGGAGATTCTAATCATAAGGTTAAGCGGAGTGCTAAAACTTAATAATACTTTTCTTTTTAACTCTACCTGCGAGTCGAGTTCTACTTTGTAATAAACTTAACCAATAACAAATCTACTTTGGAGTTATATCACTTCCTCAATAATTATTTTGGCATGTACACGTAGCCCTATAGTTATTAGCAAGTACACTCATCTTGCTACTTACTTTCCTTAATCCTTACTTAACCCTTATTACTTCCAATCTACTATTATATTTTCATAGAAGACATCTTTTCCTAACTTCAATTCACACGATGTATATCCTGTTAGTTCCCTTTCAATTGGGGCATATGCACAAAATCCAATGTTTTATCATGAATGATTAAACAATGCTAATGCTATGGATGTAAAATGTTCCATGTATGTAGAATTATGCAATATACATTTCATGTAATGGCAATGCATATCGCCCACCCCATGTTGTTGGATGATAAATAATTGCCCTCACTATCAAAGGTTACTGACATGTATGCATAGTGCCAAACCTCCATCTTTACATCCTTTTATCCTAAAGCCAGAACCGCCTAAACCGTTGCTCTGATACCACTAAATGTAACACACTTTACCCGGTTTGATGAACGAGCCAGATAAGAATATTACAAACCTATTTTAAGATCAATATTAAACAAATAATACAAATTCTTCTTTTGGACTAAAAATACTCTAAATTCTAATATTCATCCTACATAAATTTTGACAGAATCTCCGATAAAATATTGCCTATCCCCCTTTAAAAGAAAACTTTTTATACTTCTAAATTCACAAGTCCAACTCCAAAACTCCATAACAAACACCAACACAAGGTTTTTTCCATCCTCCATCATGTACCAAATCAAACATATCTAAATAATTTACATATTTGTCAGCCTTTAATACTTTATCACAATGTTATAAACACATGAACTTAATATCGTATGCATCTGAAGTACAATAAACTTATTATAGAATTGATTACATTAAATACAAATACCTTTGCATAAATAATATCAAAACATATGAACTAATAACCACAATATAATCCAAAAGTCTTATTACAAAATAATACTCCAAACTAGCTATCTAGTGTACATGCCAAACTGAGAAAGAAAATCTAAATTACAATATAAATGCCCCTTTTTAGTACTCATATTCCTTTATGTCTTGATATGACTCCAATTCTTTTCTATCTCTTGAACACTGGTCTTAACCTACGTGCAGAAAAGAACCGCGCGCTAAGCTAAATGGTTAGTGGTGACTACCACATTTTCTTTCCCAAAAGAAGCATACATATATAAAAGAAAATACTCATTAAATCTATAACACACAAATATACTTATAATCATTTCAAAACTCATGCACCACACAGAGTATGGCAACATTTCAAGCAATATATTCAGCAACTCTAAACAAACAAGTGAACTTCATAACACATATATAATCAGGTTTCCAATTCTATAATCCAAAATCTCACTTAACATTGATCATGCAACTTCTTACTTACTATATATATATATATATATATATATATTAATTGATTATGCATACACACTTATCATGTATATCTATATTAATTTCCAAGGATTTCTCAGTAGCACATCACGAATTCTTTAATGTTGTTCCATATTTTATGATTAAACTACCAATATATAAGCATATACACCATACATACTCGTGAACATTTAATTCATGTGCATACACTGAGTTATTCCTATCATATCATTAATCTATAGAATTATTTATTATTATTGTATATTTATTATTTAATTTAGATTTTCATTATTAAAATTACTATTTTGTCCTTGTAACATTAAATTTATTTCCAAATTGCAACTTTATTCTTTTTATGTTTATAATTTTCTCAATTTCACAGTTTACCCCTAGTAATTCTAGAGGAAATTGCACCACTGGATTGGATGTGCGGGACTAGGACCTCCAAAGGTCCAAGCCTTTGAATTCTTTATCTTATCTGCGTCTCATTGTCTCTGTGTTATGGTGTGGGAATTGCCTTTGGTCCCACAAAAGCCAGGCGCCATGACTCGCTAAACGGTGTCCCTATGGCTAGCCATATACATCCTGTACTCCCAGTTTCTCTACTAGCTACTAAGGGCAAAATATTTTATTATGTCTATTTTTAATCACACTACATAATCATTGTCATCTTAGTAACATTTCATGCCACAATATATAACTTGTCTCATAGTTCTCATAATGCACTTCATGTGTGTATACTTGTGATTCCATTGAATTTATTTAGCAACATCCATAATATTCATCACATGCATAGCTCGTAATTTCAATCATCTCATATTTCCATAATGATTAGCCCTTACTTTTACATTGGCATTATCATGCCCATGTTTCCATTTCTCATATTCCAATTAATTTTGCTGTCCAATTTGAATTCCCATATACATTTAATATGCAAACATCCATATACCAATATACGCATAAACATACATAATTTCACATAATGTTCACACCCATTATGAAAATCATTCGTTCATGCATAACCCACATTCCCTTTAGTCACTATGAAGCACATGCATACAATCACGTTGACAATATGGTACAATCACCTTAAGCATGTCATTAAGCTAAAATAAGATTTTATACATACCATTACACAACATTTATCTTCACTTTAATATAATATACCCATTAACTATATAGTTCACCCAAGTAATCAACTAAAGTTTACCTTTTTCTATACAGTATCTAAACTCTTTAGGAATTTCCACCAGACCAATAATTCTTTTCACGCCACTTAGTTCAATAATAGTAAAATCAAATCAATTATGAAACCCATATATCAAGTTTATCAAACTACACACATATGTTATTCCTTTACATGCACTTAGCCTACAATTCTCACTCTAGAGTAAAATTTAATCATCAATTAATAATATCACCTTATACACATATGCTCAATTCGGCCTAAGCATATTTCTTATATTTAACATGTATTCTTTACTTTCGCTTCATTTAAAACAACTCATAACACATCCTAACATTTCAATTACAGGTTTCATACAATTTAACTATTTCTTACCATTTACATTATTTAGATAAAAAATTTTAGATTTTCAAGTTCATTTATAATTTTTAATTACATACATATCTATCATCAAAATTCAAATATTTCTTAATATCATATATTTTTATAGCATTCTCACAAGTATAATTCCTGCCATATACCTATATCTACATATTCAAACTTGTTATTCCTTACACCTCTCTAGTATTAACTTCCTTTAATCAATAACATATTTTATCGTATACTTTACTCACGGAAGCTTTCATGCTAGTTAGCCATTTTTGTTTCCATTATATTAGTCACAAATAAAGTTTTAATGTTCCAAGTTTCTTTTATATTGCAACTAATAGCTTTTACACAATTATCAGGATTTAATGGTAAAGGTTCATTCAATAAATAATGTTAATGCAACATTATTTCAATCTATTATTTTATCCTTAAATATCATTAACAAATAAATAAACCCAAATTTCATTACTGTCGATCAGTTTACTAACTTAATTACCAGTTTCATGCATAAATTTTATAAAATAAACATGTATACATACAAATCTTTCTCAATTCATAATTTACATATTCTACCAATTAAGTCTACTACATTAGCTACAAGTTAATTTAAGTCAATTCCCCACATATAACAATTATTTTTAGTAAATTTATAATGTATATAATTTATAGGACAACCATTAAATCATACTCACTTACTCCCTAAATTTATAATTGTAACCTCTTTTGTCTTAAATCATAATTCTATCTAAATTCTTTAATTCGGACATATAAACTAACTTGAAAAACAATTCAAATTAAACATCAAAATTAGCCAATTGAATATTCAAGGTTCTTTAAGCATCAATTAATTACAAATTTTCTTTTTGTTCAAGTACAAATTTCATGAATTTACCCACTTGCACCACAACTACACTATATAATGTCTACATATTTAAACATAGATTTTAGCATGCCCTACTAACAATTAAATGCCATTAATTAATTGAACCAAACTCTTGTACTAATCACACAAGAGAATAGAGAACACAACACATAAAACACAGAACACAAAAAATTTCCTAACAAGTTTAATTTATTTAAAGAACACATGGAAAGTTAAATTTGGTAGTTATGTAACAACCCAAAATGCACCCTAACAATATTAATGCATGTTCAGGGTGGATTGGAAATTAAAATGTGTAAATAAGTGATCAAAGTATCGGAAAGGATGTAATCAGTATTGTTGCAAAAATTTCGGTAAGGGTGGCAAGTTGAAAATTGTTAATTATGACTTGAATTATAATAAATGAATTACTTTAGTGGGCCAATGTTAAGTAAAAATTAATTAAGAGGTAAATGTAAGAAATGAAAGTGGAAAGAAGGATTATTTGGTAATTTTCTTTTATTAGCCAATCATAATTTAACACTTAAAAGTAGAAATTGGAGGAGTATTTAAAGAGAAGAGGTCGGCAGAGGAAAGAGAGCTTTGGAAAATTCCAGCGTCCTCTCCATCTTCCTCTTGGTTTAGTCTGTAGCTCATCCATGGTGCATGATTAAGTGAGGATTGAAAGGAAATTGGGTTTTATGTGTGTGATTTACTTGAAATTAGTAAGTTTTTTTTTTTGTTTTTTGAATTCCTCATCTTCTTCTTTAATATAAATAATAGAGCAATTATAAAATTAAGAATTGTGGTAATGAGAATTTTCTAATGATTTTGAGTGGATAATTCTGTTGTGAGGGCCAAATTGAGAAGAGATAAAGCATTAAAAGATATCAAAGGAAGAGAAGGAAAAATCACACAAGTTTTGGAGCCAAATTCCTATAATTCTAGCTCAATTCTATCGTGGTCAAATCTCTTTTGCCGGTCAATGGTCGTTGGAGCTTTGTCGGAGATGCACCTTCACTGCTGATGTGAAGCTCTGAGCATTTGGAATTGGCTGTTGGTGGTCATGCGCCCAAATGTCGTGTCATTTAATCAAAATCTGCGTTAGAAGGTCTCGGCACACTCCTCTTCGATCTATTCATTATTGGCAATTGAGGACAATCGAGGGACATTGGGAAACTCACCTCACCCCCATAAGCCTTCTAAAAGGAGAGAAATTACAAAAAAAAAATGGAGGCAGAGATGGCGGCGGTGAGCGGTGGCTGAGCACAGAGGAGCTAGCGGCATAGTTAGTTGTTGCAGCAGGGAAACATCAAGGTGTCACCGGCACAGGTGAAAGTTCTCTCCTGCCTCCCCGTCACGCTCTCTCTCTCTCTCCCTAGTTCCATGTTCCCTTTTTTTCTAGCTATTTTTGCGTTTTCCCCTTTTCAGCATCTTTTTTCTAGGAAATTCAAGAACTAATAAGAAAGTTTTATTTATATATATTTTTTATTTTAATTTAGTTACTCATTCATGTATTTAATTCATTTAGTCAGAAAATATATTAATTCATAAACCTGAAAATAGTATCAATACTTGTCTTAATAAATTTCTTTATTAGTATCATTTTTCTGTCTAAAAGTTACAATTAACTAATGCAAAATTTGAAGTGTTACAATACAAATCATTAATTTCAGTCCGGTATACGTTAGATGTAATATAAGTGGAACTAGAAATGCATAAGATAGCTGCATAAAATTGTTTCAACATGTTTCTAATTCTATCTACCACTTGCCAATTAACCCAAGTAGGTGCTTTGCCCAAACTAGTAGTCATCCATGAGTCCAATTCAATTTTTAAGTGTGGATCCACAGTCTCATAAACATCAAATACCTTTTCATATTTAAGTGTAGCACTTAACATCAAATATATGGAGTTCCATCTAGTTACCAAATCTAAATACAATGAATTTGAACATTCAACTCCCTCAGCCATGTAACATTCCTTAAATCTCTTTAATCTAGCAGGTGATGATCTGATAAATTTACAAGCATTCCCAACCCTTTTAATAGAAAGGTCAACCTCTTTCAATCCTTCTTGCACAACAATATTAAATATGTGCGCAATGCATCTCATATGAAGGTATTTACCTTCAAAAATAATAATCCCTTTTGTAATGAACTTATTTTTTAAAGTTGCAACCATCTTATCATTTATTTTTGCACTATTAGCTGTAATGCAAAACACTTTATCATAAATTCCCCACTCCTTGAAACATTTTCAAGATCTTGAGCAAGCATCTCACCCCTATGACTACCAATTGAACAAAAATTCACAATTTTTTTTGTAACTTCAAATGATTGTTGATGAAATGAATAGTCACATACATGTAATTGATATTCTATACTGAGGTTCATGTATTAGTAGTTATACAAACAGATTGAGCATGCTCATTAATAAATTCTTTCAATTTTTTTTTCTCATCAATAAATAATTGGTTAGCATCACTTGTCACAATCCATCTAGATGGCATTTTGAACCAAGAACATAAACTAGCTACGAACTTCCTAAATCCTTCTCCCTCAACAAAACTAAATGGAAGGTCATCAAGTATAATCATCAAAGCAAGACACTTTTCCGCGATCAAATTTCCAATCAGTTAATGTTCCAGTGGAGCTACCATCAACGGTAGAAGTTGGTTGTAAAGACAATTATGTTTGTCTTGTTTCTACACCTTGTAGGTGCATTTTACAATTTGTCATATGGTTCTTAAGTGTAGTGGTACCATGCTTTTTTGGATGACAATAAAATTCTTTTGCATAATGAATACACTTGCCTTTCTTGATGCCTTGTACATCATAAATTTGCATGAAATAATCCCAAAAAACATATCTTTGTAGGGGTCCCCTTTTTTTTTTTTGAGACCACTATAGGAGTGCTTGACTCCTTACTCGTATGGGCCTCATGCTCATGCGTAGCAGGCATCTTAAATGGTTTTGCTGAGACAATGTCTTCATCCAACTCAATTTCATTTAATTGAGACATCTAGAAATTTAAGCAAAGAAAAATTATGTATATTTTAATTTAAAGAAAACTAATGAGAATAAACCAAATTAAGTATTTAATCCATTCCTTCAAGTACTAAAGATATCTACAAGGTATGTTTGCAACAAAATAGTTCATTAGTCTCGAGTCTTGAAAGAGACAAAACTCTGGGATCTCTTTATGTGTGGACATTTTTAGCTTTCCCAAATCCCAACATATCTTGAAGATATACCTAAATAAAGAATTAATTGAGTCCAATAGATCAAACGTAAGATATTTTTTTTAATTTCCTATTATTAATTCGTCCAGGAAAGCTACACATACTTTTTGTAATTAAATAAATAACAAAAGTTATAACAAAAAGAGAAAAAATAGAGATATATTGCATTTTAGTATGTTATTTTTTTAAAAATATATGTGAATAGATGGAATACAATTCCTAAAATATAAATAACCTTTACTAAATTAAAACTTATTTTATAATACAACTAACAATGAGAAATTTCTTTACACATCAACAAACAAGAATCCATAGGCTTCATTTTATTGTGTAGCTCACACTAATAATGCATACTCATACTGACTACTCAAAAGAAATTTTTGTTTAAACGTGCATATATTATATAATAATAGAGTTAAGAATTACATTTATTATCAGAAAGCACAACAACTTGCAAGTGTGATCAAATCACAGTAAATAGTTATCAAGCTCGCAAAATCATATAGCAATAATAAGACACTACAATAAAATCAGAATTTCTTAACGGAAATTCCCGATAGAAAGTAAGGATTTTTCGTCAGGAAATTCAATTATCGACGAAAAATAATTCCGTCAGTAATTAACGCGTAGGCAAAATTTGGCAAATTTCCCGACGGAAATAGGCTTTCCGTAGGCAATTTTGGCGATCGAAAATATTTTCCATCGTTAAATTTACGGACGAAAAAAAAATTCGGTATCCAAAATCACCTACAAAAAACTCATTTTTGTCGGCAATTTTGCTAACAGTAATGAGTTTTTCGTCGGCAAATTTGCTGATGGAAAGCAGAATTTCGTAGGCAAAATTGCCTACAGAAATTTTTTTTCGTCGAAAAATATTAATTTTTTTAATTAATTTTTAAACCTTATAACATTATAACCTATAATATTAATATCTAAATAATGAAAAGATTAAGATAATATCAAAATTTTAATATTCAAAAATAATATAATATAATTTAAATTGTACTCAGTATATAGTTAATAATTATTTAAAGGACATAATAGTAATGTATATCTATTACAAAATCCTAACTAAGCTGATGGTGGTGGTGGTGGCGGCAGTTGACGTGCACGATCAGACTGGTGCGATGATGATTCGAGTATACCCTTCAAATTAGCTATCTCATTGCATAGTTTAGATATGAAGTCAAGTGCACCTTGCCATTGAGCCCGTCAGTGCTCAAACACCGCCGAACATTTGGAGGTTCAGCAGTAAAATTAGGATGGATGTTATTGAAATGTTTCTATGCGACTACATCCGATGGATGGCTCATTATTCCATCGTGTGTTAGTGTTGAGGTGCAGTAATCTCATATGCATATAGTCTCTACAGTCTCGGGGTTAGCAAAAAATAATACATATGCTTCCAAGGTACCAATTTCTGCTTCTTAGTACAATTTTTGGATTTGTACCTAAGTTGACTCCAAAATTTGCAATCTTGTAAATCCATGTCATCTCCCCTAAACAACATACAATAGTCAATTTTCTCGACAGGCAAATCTAGACCTCTAATCAGTTTCTTCATATTGTAAAAATTATCAACCATTTTATGGTCAGGAGGCAAAGATTCATTGTACCAAGCAAGAATTTTATCAAAACTTCGATCAAAAATATTACCTTCATATTTTATATTCAATATTCGAGCGACCAAAGAAAACTGAGTCATGTTATCACAGCCTGGCCATAATTCTTGATCGGCTGAATTTAGTAAGTCATAGAATTTTATCGCATTGGCATTGGGTTCTTCGACATGAGGTATATTTTCCCTAAAATCACGTTCAGATGCTTCATAAATCATTTGGACGTACGGATTATCAGTAACACCTACATCATGTGTCATAAATTCACCCCCTCCTTCAACTTTACCCACATTTACGGACATGTTACCCACATTGCCCATCAAGGTGCTACAAATTGATGGTTTACCATGTCGTGTCCACTCAAAATAATTTGGAACAAATCATTTTCTTAGCAAATGGAAATATACTTCATCAACAGGAAAATAACTAATGTGTTTGCACTTTTTACATGGATATCTAATTTTTATGCCGTCCATGTATACAGGTTGAGAACTTGCATATTCTATAAATAACTGAACTCCTTCAACAAATTCAAGATTAATATATCCATCGGGTGTTTTTCTTCTATACATCCAAGATCTATCAACGTTATTCATAATTATTGCAAAACTGTTATATAAACAAAGTGACTACGTAGTTAGAATTAACGATATCTAGTTACAAATTAAAAAATGCCATACAAGATGCAATGTCAAGCTCTAATAAAGTCCTAACATAATACAAAAATGGGTGGATACCAATTTAATCATTTAGATTCAATCCAATACTAATTTATTGAATAAAATCTAATACAAAATTATTTGAGGCAAATGATGGCCATGTTAAATTTAGTAATGCCATTTAATTTGCTAAATCAAAATAAAAACAAAACTTATCATATAATAATCATCATCATTACAATAATAATAATAATAATAATAATAATAATAAATTTAATTCCTCAAATTTGCAGATTTTATTATTGATTAATAATAATAATACTAATAATATTCTTGAAAAAATTATTAATATTATTATTATAATAATAATAATAATAATAATAATAATAATAATAATAAACATTATTAAATAATAATAATAATCATAATAATAATAATTTATTCAGATTATTATTTAATAATAATAATAATAATAATAATAATAATAACTAATTGTTAACATTATTATTTAATAATAATAATAATAATTAACATAACTATTTAATAATAATAATAATAATAATAATAATAATAATAATAATAATTAACATAACTATTTAAGAATAATAATAATAATAATAATAATTAAATTTACAATTAAAAAAAAAAAGAAAGAAAGCATAAAACACTTACCTCACGCAGAGTACCACGGCAAGGGAGGAAAGGGAGCAGCGCCAGCACGGCAAGGGAGGGTGAGCCGACGAGCAGCAGTGGCACGGCAAGGGAGGCGGAGAACCACACGGAAAGGGAGGAGGACACCGGTGAGCGGAATGGGTCGACGCACAGGAAGGAAAACAGGGGAGGGGAGATCGGGGGGAAAGGGAGGAAAGGGGGAAGAGGGGAGGGGAGATCGATGCCGGAGGGAAGGGGGGAGTTCAGATCGGCATCGAGAGGACCATGCCGGAGCTGCAGCGGGAGAGAGGGTGAGGCAGAAAGAGGAGAGAGGAAAGAGAAAAGGGAAATGTATATATAAGACATTTAGATAGCGATGGAATAATTTTTCGTCGCTAAATTAAAATAATAATTTTTCAAAATTTTTTAGCTACGGATTCAAATTTCCATAGCTAAATTTAGTGACGGATAAATTTTTCCATCATTAAATTAAATTAAGATTAATGTTATATTTTTTTGACGTCGAAATTTAATTTTCATCGTCAAATATAGCGACAGAATTTAATTTCCTTCGCCAAGTATAGCGAATTTTATTTCCGTCGCTAATTTTAATTAATAATTTTTTTTAGATTTTTTTTGCGACAGAATCTGTTTTCGTCGCTAAATATAGCGACAAAAATTATCTTTCGTCGATAAAATCCGTCCTTTGGCACCACATTTAGCGACAAAAAAAATTTTCGTCGCTAATTTCTGTCGTTAAATTTGGAGGGAATTTGTCGCGCCATTTTTAGCGATGGAAGTTTGGTTCCATCAATGAATAGTTTTTTTGTCGATAAATAGTGACGAAATTGTTTTTACATCGCTAATTTTGTATTTTCTTGTAGTGAGATATATAGACTCTGTGATTGGAGAATTCGGAAGCTTTTCACAAGTTCTGGGAAAATAGCAAGTTAGAAAACTTTAAGTCAAGAAAATAAAAAACAAATAGAGGTATCCAATTAAGTACTTAACTAAACCTAAATTTATTGAAACACCAAACATTCTGCGAGATTTTTCAGCCATTTCTATCACCAATTAATTTCTCTCAAATAAATTTATATTTACTCATTTCTTCGCTAATTCAAATCATTGCTCCTACTTGGTAACTATTTTCACCCATTTGTTCGCCAAATGCCAATGGATCCTGTTTTCTTACAAGAAACAAAGAGAGAGAAAAGAGATCAAAATATGAATTCAATCTCATTTAACATCTTCTCAATGCCGTGACGTAGAAAATTACAAATCATTCAACTGATTTCCTTTTTCTTTTAACTATAATTCAATCAACAACCTTTATTTTTGTCCATTATGACTAGATCAGAACAAAATGTATTGTTCTAGATTGCAATTTTGATTTATAAACAGCTAAGAAAAACAAATAGAATTGTTAAAACCAGAACATATTTCCAGCATATGGAAATATCAACTTGAAGATCAAAATGCTAGAGTTGAAGAGACATACTAAAACAAAAAAAAAAAAACTACAAAACATTCAAACACAATAATTAACTTGTAAAAACAGAAATATCATTAAAAAAAATATTAATAACGTGAAACCAAGAACTTGTAAAACCAAGAACTCACTGATATGAATAAATTTCGATAAGAAAAACTCTAAACCTTTCTTTAGCAAGCCTCCAAAACAAAACCTAGAATCCAAACACCCACAATCAAATTAATAACCCAAGAAGCCACAAATCACGGAAAAAAGTAATATTACCGAATCAAAAATCGAAACAGAAAGATCAAATATTGACAATAAGCAGCGAGAAGACACAAACAGAGGTCGGCAGATCGGGATAGGTGTGACACCCTTACTATACCAATTATTTACGATGTTAAGCGATTACTAGAAAAAAAATTTCAATTACTTAACCAATATAATAATGTTCACTTAATTACAAATCTTTTTATTAATTGTCGTTTGCAAGTTAGTTTGCCAATATACTTATAACTGTCCAATTTCACTATTCATTTGGTAAAATTTTCGGCAGCATAACATTTTAAAACTTAACCTACCCAACCTGCACGGCAAACAATTCCACAACCCCGAGGAGCACAACAATTTAATAACAATACAATATTTATCCATTTCATACATTCCATGGCAAATCTCATAACACAAGTCATTACACATATATGTACATATTCATACTTAAATCCATTATACGTTTCCAACTTAACTTCCAAAGTCAGCTACATATATACATATACACATAAACACAAGTACACATATACCCATATACATATTTATATACATATACATGCCACTCAAAACTCTTCCTTCTTTTCATTCTTCTTCGGGACCAAGATCTCATGTATGCCTTGCTCCGCTCATAAGCTAAGACCTACACGTAGTAAACGCTACATGCTCAGTGGTGGCTATAAATCTATAAATTTCCATTATTATAAACACATGCATTAAACATGCAAAATTCATTAATTATGCATATAAACACTATTGTCACTTCACTATTCATTTTATTCTCTTAAATACCATTACTATAGTAAAATTTCGCTTTAGTCATAAACTTTCTGATTAATTACAATTTTGTCCTTATTCACCATTAATTTACCAAAATGCCATTATGTACACCTATTTTTCATCTAAATCATTTCTTAACCCATAAATTACATTTTAGTCCTCAATTTGACACTTTCACGATAAATTACATTTTGGTCCTTATACTTTGCATTCTTTTCACATTTATCGTTTTAATTATACTTTTCACTTAATTTTCACTTTAATCCATTATTTGATATGCAAATTACCAATTAGTCCCTGTTTTATCGTTTTCATGCCAAATTACGTTTTAGTCCTCCGAAATTACTAAATTTTATTTTTGACCCGTTTATTCAATAATTTGTCATTTTTACCCATTTAACCCATTATTTTTGGTAAATTACCATTTTACCCCTAAACTTTTTATTTTTTTTCATTTGAGTCATTTTTCACTGTAATTCTTATTTTCACCTTTCTTTTTACATTTTTATGCAATTTTTACATTATGCCCCTAATATAATCCTGGTAGAAATTTTCAGATCGGATATATGGGACGTGGACCCTATAGGTCCACTGCACTGTACTGGGGAATAATTTCAAAGGACCACTCCACCATTTTTACTGAACGTATGACATGTGACGTATAACATATGACATATGATAATGTACTATGGGCGACCATCGCGAATCTGCCATAGTAAAGCAAGTCGTCATGACTCGCATCGCGGTATGGGTGTCCCTATGGCTAGCCAAACATATTCTAAGCTAGATTTGGATTGTCAGACCACTACTAAGGGCAACATTTACTCAATTATCTTAATTAAAGTTTCACCTTTTAACACTTTCATTTATGTTTGCATTTTTTTTACTTCATATTCATTTTAGTACACCAGTTAATCAACATTTTCAACATTTATGCACATTCTATGAATTATCTCATCATAATATGATTTCTACATTAAATATAATGTAACTTTATTCTTTAAAATATTCACACATATTCCAAAAATTTTAATTAAATTCTTGGACACTTCTTTTCATGTCTACATTCAATTTATGCCATTAAACTTCAAGTATACCCAAAATATACTAGGGTTTCATTCGGCCAAGGTAAGTTCATTACCTTACAAATTCTTTTCATTATAATTAGGCATTCTAAATGTCATTTCTAAGACCCTTAATCACTTTTTTAAGCTTGTATTCACATACACATGCATTTAGCACAAGTTTCCTCAAATTACATAATGTAAACACATCAAATTTCAAAGGAAATTGAAAGATTTCATAGCCATAAACCTTATACACTTACTTAGCCCTTCCTAGACTTCTTTTTCCTTACCCTTCCCTTTGGAAGCTTGCACACCTCCTTGAGTTTCTACATAGGGCCGAATATACACATCAATTTTCCACTAAGTCTTTGTTCTCTTTTGCTCAAAATAACTTCATAAATGAAATCTAGGCACCCTTAAACTAAATTTAAAACTTTAATTTTACTTACCCAATTTCAGGCTTTTCACTTTATCCCTTAATTTCATGCACTTATTTTACTCAAATCATCGACTAGGGACCCTAAAGTTCATGTAGAGAGGCTGAATTCACTTTGAATGGTTGGATTTGGTGAGAAATTTAAAGGAAAGTTGAAGAAATTGAGAGAGGAGGAGAGGAGGAGGTCTCGGCCGAAGAGGGAGAGGGAGAGGCTGGAGGAGGTAAGGCTTCTACCTCCCTAAATCTGCCTCGTAAAGGCTATTTATGGTGGTCTAAATGGGTTGGGCTTTAGTCCAACCTTAGGCCCACTCTCACAAGCCCAACATGCAATTTTAGGCCCATAATGCAATTTTTTTGTGGTTTTCTTATTTTCCAAATCCAATTCCTCTCAAATTTGATTTTATAATTCATAACATGTAAAAATTAGACTGTACCCAAAATTTCATCCCAATCGGAGTCCGTTTTCGATCCGATCCAATAATTACCGGTGTTACCAAAAAATTTCCTTTTTACTATCAAAAAATTCTAAATATTATTTTAAACCAATCTGTAATATTTGGTGATTTTGGGAGCCCATTTACTATTTTTAAAAGTTCGGTCAAACTTTTGGTCAAACTAGTTACTATTTGAACCGAACCGTTACTTTTTCGTATTTTCGACTTTTGGATGCCTATTTGACCTCCATTTCACTCCAAATTTTAATCTCATGTTCATCATAACTAATATTTTTTGATAGTCAAATAAAATATTTTTCACCTCTAGGTATATTTGAAAATACTATTTACCATCGGAAAATATTATTCACGGTTAACCCGGTATTGGGGCCATTACAATAGGCTTAGTTTTAGCATTTGTTTGGATCAGTAAAATTGAGAGTAATTGAATAAAAAGTAAGCAAAACTCATCATACTTTCCATTGTTGGCTTTGTAAAATACAAAAGATTATCGGAGGAAAGCAAAGGAAATTTATTTTCCTAATTTCCTCTCTATCCTCAAAAATATTTTGGTCCGATTTGGTAGTGATAACTACATAAGTGACATTTGCAAAGAGGCCCATTCAGTCGGCCCAATCCACCTAGCAGGGCCCAAAACCCATTAGCAAAGAGCACAAAGCCTGAGCATGAAGGCAGCACTACGTCTGATCGGATTGATGTGATAACACATCCAATAAACCCACTGACACAAGGCAGCACCATACCCTTTACCTGCTCCCTGTCGCTTCGCCGCTCACCAACTTTGACTGCCAGTTATCACTCCCTAGGCACTCAAATGCACCTCTCTTATCTCTTATAAATAGCCCAACAAATAGTGGCACCAGGTATCAAATCTCTGAGACTCTCTCTCTAAGTATTCTCTCTCTAGAAAGCTACTAACTTAAGCTTCGGAGTGCTCATGCCTGGACCG
Organism: Excoecaria cochinchinensis; assembly: GCA_947683425.1. Classification (NCBI taxonomy): domain Eukaryota; kingdom Viridiplantae; phylum Streptophyta; class Magnoliopsida; order Malpighiales; family Euphorbiaceae; genus Excoecaria; species Excoecaria cochinchinensis. Next base: position 23,390,254 of record CANTUQ010000055.1, on the reverse strand, counting down.
ACCGGGCATTCTTTCTTGCAGGTCTTAATCTTCCAACCGGCTCTCCTTCTATATTACTTGAAACTTCTGATCGGCTCTTTTTCTCTTCTAGATAAAGACATTCTCCGTCTTATCATTTGGTGCTTTCATTGAGAGCTATGGCAAGTTCAAGATCAAACGAGAATGCATCTTCTGGAGAGCATAATCATAGTGCCAATAGCTAAGGCAGGTCTAGGCCCTCAGGGAGAAGAGAGATATCTCCCAGCTCCCCAGCTAGGGGGAATCTTCTTCCAGATTTTAACGATGCCATTCTACGGCAACTAGAAAACACTCCCATCACAGTCAGGGACATGGGTGCCCTCCTTAGTTATTTCACTAAGAGTATCGTCCAAACAATCAGGAAAGGCAAGATGCCCAGAACCTCCGAAAGAGACCATGAAGAGTACTTTATGGACGAAGACATCGAAAGGAGGAGAAACAAGGGCATCTCCATCAACGAGCCACAAGCTCATGACAGCGGAAGGGGCGTCATTAGGACCCCAGGAAGATATGATAAAGGGAAAAGGACGATGTCCTCAAGTAGGGACTCCACTTATTTCCCCAGCAGATCTTCCACCCCATCCATTGGCGATGACCTGTCCTTTATGTGCACGCCTAATCGCAGCCACTCCAGAAGGCCGAGAAATGAGTCCATCTCTACGGCCATAAGCAGGGAAGACAAGTGGCTTAAACAAAAGCTCAGGCAGTTTGGCTTGACCGCTCCCAAAAAAGCTATGTTCGAAGGGAACACCTGCAAGCACACTGCCTCCCCATTTTGTAGGTGGAGAGACGTGGTGATGGATAAGTATACAGGTAAAACTGACCCCACCACTCATTTAGTATAATACTTGACTAAAGTACAGGTCTACACCTATGATGAAAGGATAGCCTGTAGAATCTTTCCCACCACCTTGGGAGGAGATGCTTTGAATTGGTTCTATGAGCTACCGTAGGAATCAATCACCTCCTTCAGACAACTTAAGGAGTTGTTCACCACAAGGTTTATTGTGCAGACGCGTGCACCGAAATCGGTGAGCGACCTTTATAATCTCTACCGAAGATCCGATGAAAGTCTTAGAGACTACATCGATAGGTTCCAAGCTACAATGTCTGAAGTGAGGAACGTGAGTATAGAGATGGCGACTACTGCCTTGGCTGGGGGCACCATTGAGCGTCCATTGTTGGAATCATTAATTATAAGACCCTCGGTCAGTTTTGCTGATCTGATGGAAAGGACTAGGCAGCACATCCAGCTGAATGATGCCCTAAGTTCTAGTAGGGGAATAAGGACCAATGTCATGGATCGGTTATACCTTCCAGACGGACGGTCATTCAATAGAGCTCCTGCGTCCGAACGGATAGCGAAAAGCCCAAACAGAGCCGCAATCTCAAGAAATTTGGGCAAGCGAAAGGAGTCCGGATGGGAAAGAGCGGAATGCTCAGACGATCGGCCAATCCAAACCTTTACCCCGCTCAATGCCAATCCAGCTTAGGTGTTGATGTGGATTAAGGAAAAACACAGTAAGGTCAATTGGCCCAGAAGGCTGTTCGAGCGAAGCAGAACTGTAAGGGACCCCAGCAAATATTGCGAGTTTTACAGAGACGTTGGTCACATGACTGACGAGTGCACCTCGTTGAAGAAGGAGATTGAGCGGCTGATACGAAGGGGGTCCCTCAAAAAATTCATAGGTCCAGTTAGAGGGGAAAGTCCCTGTAGAAGGCCAAACCCCAAGAAGGATGACTCTAGCTCTGATGACAATGACGAGCACAGAAACCCAAGGAATGCTGACCCACAAAGACCATATGCCGGAGTGATAAATGTGATCAGTGGAGGATCATCTTATGGAGAGGACCTATCCAGAAAAAAGAAGGGGAAGGGTGTCTATCTCTCTAACCAGGCCGAATAGCTTGCTCCAGTCACTATATCTAATGAAGACACGCAAGACGTAACGTTCCCACACGAGGACGCTCTCATCGTCAAAGCTCGGATTAACAATTTTAATGTTAAAAGGATTTTGGTAGACAATGGCAGCGCTGTCAATGTGCTCACCCTTCAAGCCTACCATGGGACTTCCGATTGAAGAGCTAAAGCCGAATGCCACTCTGCTGATCGGACTCGACAATGCTACTATCCCGGTGGTGGGATCTGTTGAACTCTTCGTCAAACTTAGCCAAGAGGCACTTCCCCATGCCTGCAAGGTAACATTCATGGTAATTGACATGATTTTTGACTATAACGCCATTTTTGGCAAGCCACTGCTTTTTCAAACCGGAGTTGTTACAAGCATACCGTACATGGTAACAAAAATTCCAACCAGAGGGGGCGTTACCATTCTGAGGGGGCGATCAAAAAGCATCCCGCGAGGCATACGTCACCATGATAAAGCAGCAGAGGGAGGTCATGATAGTGGAGCCAGGGCTAGAGCGGCCCAAGTGGGCAGAGAGGCCAAGAATTGATCCCGTCGAAGAGGTGAAAACAAGGGCATTATCAAAGGGCAAAAATGTTCAGGTCGAGACCAGCATGAATGCAGAAACAGAGGATGCCGTCATGCAGGTCTTGACCATTAACCAAGCATCCTTCTCCTGGAAGCCAGAAGATATTCCTGGCATTGATCCTAAAGTGATCACCCACAAACTCAATGTGGACCCAACTCACCCGCCGGTAAGGTAGAAGCTGCGCAGGCATGTGCCCAAGCGGAGGAAGTTCATATCTGAGGAGGTTGACAGGCTACTGAAGACCGGGATGATCCTAGAGGTAGACTACCCAGAGTGGCTTGCCAATATGGTCCTGGTAAAAAAGAAGATGAGGAAGCTGCGGATGTGTGTGGACTTCACAGACCTCAACAAACCATGTCCGAAAGACAGCTACCCCCTGCCAAGCATAGACCAACTGGTGGATGCCACTGCAGGCCATGCAATCTACTCCCTCCTCGACGCATATGCTGGCTACTACCAAATCTTGATGTGGCTCGTAGATCAGGAGAAGACCAGTTTCATCATAGATGACGAAACCTTATGCTACAAGGTGATGTCGTTCTGTCTAAAAAATGCGGGTGCCACTTATCAGCATCTCATGAACAAAATTTTTAAAGACCAAATCGGGCAAAATATGGAAGTATATGTGGATGACATGGTCGTCAAGAGCAAAAACCCTGAAGAACACCCTGCCGATCTGGCAAAAGTTTTTTGCACATTGAATAAATTTCGGATGAAGCTCAACCCCGAGAAGTGCGTCTTTGGGGTCCCATCGGGAAAATTTTTGGGCTTTATGGTTTCTCAAAGGGGGATTGAAGCCAATCCAAAGAAAATAAAGGCCATCCTTGAGATCCAACCCCCTAGAAGCATAAAATATGTTCAGAAGCTGAATGGGAGAATCACTGCCCTTGGAAGATTCATCTCCTCCTCAGCCAAACGATGCACCCCTTTCTTCAAGAAGCTGAGGAAGAATGAAACTTTTAGCTGGGGAGCAGACTACCAGCAAGCTTTTGAATAGTCCACTATTCAGCCGACTGATCCCAGATGAAAACTTGTACCTTTACTTATCCACCTCTGGTCAAGCCGTTGCAGGTGTCCTGGTTAGGGAAGAAGGAACCCAACAACTACCCGTATATTATGTGAGCCAAGTGTTGAGAGGTGCAGAATTAAAGAAGGATCCAGTCGAGCAGCTCATTATTGCCCTCATGATGTGCACGAGAAAGCTAAGACAATACTTCAAGGCACACACGATTATGGTCCGTTCGGGTCATCCAATCAGAAAAATCTTCAGACCCCGACCTTAACGTAAAATGGTGGGACGGACAATCAAGCTACAGTCGTTGGATGTGAGGTATGAGCCCGGGGCAACAATAAAGGCCCAGGCTCTAGCAGATTTTATTGCTGAGTTCGCTGATGAAGAGCCCCACAGTCAACCCAAACTTCAAAAATGGGAAATGATTGTAAACGACACAGTAAATGATACCCGAGGAGGCATGGGCATTGTAATAACAGGCCCCTTGAGCATCGTAATAAGGTATGCAATAAAACTCAGCTTCAAAGCTTCTAATAATGTGGCAGAGTATAAGGCGCTCCTTCATGGGTTGAGACTACTCCAAGCCATCCGGCCGGAGTCAGTAACCATCAAGAGCGACTCCCAGCTCGTAATAAGCCAAGTCTTAGGCACCTTTGAAGCTAGAGAAACCAACATGATCTAGTACCTGGCGAAAGTCAAGGACGCATTCAAAATACTAGAAGAATCTGGATCAGACTGGAATCTCCAGAAGGTGCCAAGGGACCAAACTTCAGATGTCGATCGACTTACAAAATTGTCTGCCTCCGAACAAAGAGTAATAGAAGAAAACATTAATGTCATCCACCAAGCCTCCTCCTCTTTAGACGAGCTGGAAATGATGGAGATTGATAAAGGGGATGAACCCTGGATGAGCCCGATCAAGCGGTACCTATAAACAGGGCAACTACCGGAGGACAAGATCGAAGTCCGAAAGGTATCACGTAAATCCCTCAATTACTCCATAATTAACGATGATTTGTACAAAAAAGCTTTCAGTCATCCCTGGCTCAAATTCATAATGGAGGAAGAAGGAGACTATATCTTGAGAGAGGTCTATAAAGGCATTTATGGGGCACATGAAGCTAGCAGGGCCATAGCAAGAAAAGTACTCCAGACCGAATACTTCTGGCCTAGCATTTTTAGAGATGCCCAAGAGAAAGTAAGAAGATGCCAGTAATGCCAGATTCATGAAAGGGTCATGAGACAGCCCGGCGCAGACCAACAGCCGATTGGAATCACATGCCCATTTGACCAATGGGGCCTAGACATCCTGGGACCTTTCCCTTAAGGTAAAAGGCAGATGAAGTTTCTCATTGTAGCAGTCGACCACTTCTCCAAATGGATCAAAGCAGAGCCTCTAGCAACAATCACAGAAGAGAGGGTCAAAAGCTTTGCATGGAAGAACATCATCTACAGATACGGCTTACCTAACATTTTCATTACAGATAATGGCAAGCAGTTCAACAGCTCCACCTTCAAAAATTTTTGTCAAGGCTTGAACATCAGCCTAAGATTCACCTCAGTCACTCACCCTCAGAGCAACAGGATGACAGAGGTCTCTAATCGAACCATCCTGGAGGGGCTGAAGAAATAGCTGGGTGAGATAAAGGGCAACTGGACTGAAGAACTGTATAGTGTCCTATGGTCTTACAGAACTTCACCAAGGACGGGCACTCATCAAACACCATTTTCTCCAGTCCATGGCTCCGAAGCAATAATACCCGTAGAGATTGACCTCCCATCCTATCGGTCAGTATTCTATTCCGAACGGACGAACATCCAGGAAAGATGCCAGGATCTAGACTTGATAGAAGAAAGGAGAGAGGACGCCTATGCCAAAATCGCCGCCTACAAGCAGAGGATCACCAGGTACCATAATACAAAGGTGAAGTTTAGAACTCTCAATGTTGGTGATCTGGTACTCAGAAAGGCGGACATAGGCTTGGAAAATGCAGGAATTGGGAAGCTAATGCCAAACTGGGAAGGGCCCTTCGAAGTTTGCAAAGTCTTAAACCCGAGCACATACAAGCTCCGAACAATAGATGGGCAAGACATCCCCAGGAGCTAGAATGTTGAAGTACTAAAGAAGTACCACATGTAATAATATATGGGGAATCGAATTCAATCAATAAAGAAATTCTTCTTCATCTCTGTAAAAGGCATGTATGGTACAATTTATACGCTAGGCTTGATGCTTATTCCAAGCCGAAAATGTGAAAGTTAGAATCCATTTGTTTGCAAGACAAGCTTATCCGTTAGGATCGACGATATTCCTGATCTGAATATATGGAAATCACGAATTGCCCATCGGCTCATTCGTTAGGATCGACGATATTCCCGATCTGAAGATACAAAAATCGCCTAATTTCCACTGGCTCATCCGCTAGGTTTGACGCCAATCCCGAACCGAAGATGCGAGGGTCAAGCTATAGTAAAACTTTCTCCCAAGTTAAGTGTTGCCCAGCAATCTCGGATTGAAATGCAAATTAAAAATGCTAACTTGATGTACGAAACTGTTCACCTAATTCTAAGTCTATGCGAGTATAAGAAGTGATTCACTGTGCTTGACGTTTTGGGGCCGGATTGTAACAACCCAAAATTGGCCTAGTCGAAAATTGCATGATTAATTGGATTAATAAGGGTATTTCGGTAATTATGTAAGTGGAATTGGGGTTATTTTGAGGACTAAATTAAAAAGGAATTAAAGTTGGAAAAAGAAATAATTTGTTTTAGTAAGCATTTGGTAATCATCAAGGACCAAGAAGAGTTTTGCCAAGGATCAAAGTGAAATAAGACAAGATATTTTAATTTGGACCATTGGGTGGTTGACACCTAGCAAGGGGTTGGTTTGGGCATTAAATGGAAAAGAAAGAAAAGGGAAAAGGAGAGAGAAAGGGGACAGATTTCTGCCCTTTTGCCCAGCCCCGTTTCCCTCTCTCTCTCTCTCTCGGTTTCTCCTCCTCTTTTCTTCTTCATTTTTTGCCTTGCCTCCTTGCTATTTTGGCTAGTGTTTTTGCAAGTTATGGGTGATTTTGATAGATATTTGGAGCAAGATTGAAGAGGTAAGTGGTTCATTTTGGTTGTAAGCATTCTAGTCTTCTTCTCCTTCTGGTTTTGCTTTTGATTTTGGGAATCTTAGGTTTGGATTAATAGATTTTTGGGTTTTATTGTGCAAGAAATTGGTGACAAGAAGAAGATTAAGGGCAAGAAAAAGGTTCAAGCTTGAAGAAGAGCTGGGGTTTTTGAGCTTCAAGAGGTTTGGGAGTTTTGTGTTTGGCTGTGTACATTTAGAAATGTTTGTCCATTTCTCTTCGGATCTATGTGCAATATGTGAATATCTATCATTTGTGTATTTTGGTACATGAAAATGATTGAGTATAATAGATTTGTGTATATGATTTGAGATGAAAGAGCTATTATGCTTTGCATGTCAATTTTGAAGAGTGTGTACATGAACATGACATGGATTTCTGGGTTTTTGCAACCTCTGTATATGTTAATTTGATGTGTGTTATCAATGTGTAAATTGAGTGGTTATTGTTATAAGTACGTTTTATTGAACTGGAGTTTGACCGAAATTTGACTGAGTATTTAAAAAAAGTTATTGAGTCCTAATGGGTTTGTAGTGGGGAGTCCAAATGCATAAAATAATTTTTTGTAAGTTTTGACAGCATTAGAATTGAATTTTACGGCAGAACAAAAAGTGGTTGAATCGGACCGGTTTAAGTGATGCATGTGAAGCTGAAAACTGAAGATGGTGACTTGTTTGAGAATCCTGAGAAGTATAGGAAGGTGGTGGGAAAATTAAACTACCTTACTATCACTCGTCCTGATATTGCTTTTTCAGTAAGTATTGTTAGTCAGTTTATGTCATTTCCTAGAATCTCACACTAGAATTGAATTTTACGGCAGAACAAAAAGTGGTTAAATCGGACCGGTTTAAGTGATGCATGTGAAGCTGAAAACTGAAGATGGTGACTTGTTTGAGAATCCTGAGAAGTATAGGAAGGTGGTGGGAAAATTAAACTACCTTACTATCACTCGTCCTGATATTGCTTTTTCAGTAAGTATTGTTAGTCAGTTTATGTCATTTCCTAGAATCTCACACTGGGATGCTATTGTACATGTTTTGAGATATCTAAAACGTGCGCCAGGACGTGGCATTTTATATCGAAATCATAGTCATCACACTATAGAAGGTTTCACAGATGCAGATTATGCATGAGATCTTTCAGACAGGCGTTCTACCACCGGTTACTGTGTTTTTGTTGGGGGTAATCTTATTTCTTGGAAAAGTAAGAAACAGAATGTTGTATCCCGGTCAAGTGCAGAATCTGAATATAGAGTTATGGCACAGACTACTTGTGAACTTATGGCTACATCATTTGCTTAAGGAGATTGGATTTGTTCAGTCTAAACCAATGAATTTATTGTGTGACAATCAAGCAGCTATTCATATTGCAAATAATCATGTGTTTTATGAGAGGAACAAACATATAGAAGTCGACTATCATTTTACTCGAAAAAAGCTAGAAGATGGTTCAATCTCAACTCCACATGTCAGCACATGGAGCCAGTTAGCTGATGTATTCACTAAAGCATTACCTGCGAATCGGATTGATTACATTTGTAACAAGCTGGGCATGATCAATATCTATGCTCCAGCTTGAAAGGGAGTGTTATGATATCTGTTAGATTGTATAGCTGTAAAGTAGCGTAATTTTAGGGATTTGTTCTTTCCTATTTTTAACTCTAGTATCCTATTTTCAACTCTAGTATACTTGTATAAATACCTGTATATTTTTCAAATTGAGTAAGTGAATAGATTCTCACTTTCACACTATTCAACCAAGGTATTTAGATGAGACATTTGCGTAGACAATAACCCAAGTCCTTTCAGAAAGTAAAAGTAAACATAAGTCCTTGATTAGACACCTTTTGTCTTAGAAACTCTAGTTTTATTCATTGTATTTGGACTACAAGCAGTCAATATATAATAGTTAACTTCAAGTCTGATTATAGTTCACTTCATTAATCTAGCTATGATTTTTCACTTCATTAATCTAGCTATGATTTTGCCTCTAATTCTGTATATGGCAGGTATAAGAATAGTAAATTCATAAACTAGGGTTTACATTCAATTCTCTGTATTTACATTTCTATTGTTATCCATGACTATTCTTTTTTACAATGTGGAATAACTAAAAGACATTGGCTGCAAGTGGGTTATTCTCGGACATTTTGAGCGTAGGCATACAATTGGTGAAAACAGTGAGGTGAATCTTGAAGGCAAACGTTATATGCTTTTGAGAGGGGTTAAGTTCATCCGTGGTAACTAAATATTTGCAATTGCAATGTTATGGCCACTAAACTTTGATTTTTAACGAAAAAATAATCCATATTTTATTTTGTTACAAAAAGATTACAATGACCGTAGGAATCACGGCAAGATCCATTTCTACGTAAGAAAAAATGCCATTTCGGATGCTAACTAGATCCGGGGTTAATTTCATTCGTGGTAACTAAACTTTCGCAATTGTAATGTTGTGGTTACTAAATTTTGATTTGTAATGAAAAAATAATTCATTTTTTATTTTGTAACAGAAAAGTCATAATAATCGGAATTTGCCTAATCTGGTCACCGGCGTGTGGGAATCACGGTAAAATCCATTGTCACGTAAGAAAAAATGCCACGTCTGATGCTAACTGGATCGAATGTGGCATTTTTTTTTATAAAAAAATTAATTTTTTTTTACTGTCTGTCTCTTCGTTCTTCTCTTCCTATATCTTTTCTTTATAACTTTCTTTCCAGATCTGTCTCGCGTACTCACTGACCAAATCGTGGTGGCTCCTTCTTCTTCTCACCCCTCATTATTCAGATCGCTCCTCTCCTTTCTCTTCGTCGTGACTGCATTCTGTCACTCCTGATCTCATCTTTTCTTTTAACGTGTTGTTTTTTCGTCTTAATCTATTCTTCAATGGCTTCTTATTGTTATTTATTAGAAATTGAAAACCGTTTTAGTCGAAGTTAAAGAAGAGAAATTGTTATCTTTTATTGTAGTTGCGAAGTTGAAGCCGTAATGAAGATTTCAAAGACTAAACAGTGAGAAGCGAGAAGAAGAAGGAGCCACTATGATTTGCTTAGTGATTACGCAAGATAGATTTGGAGAGAGAGTGATACAAATCAAAGTTTAGTTATCACAACGTTATAATTGCGAAAATTTAGTTATCATGGGTGAAATTAATCTCGGATTCAGTCAGCATCCAACGTGACATTTTTTCTTACGTGGCAATAGGTCTCGCCATGATTCACATGCGCCGGTTGCTGAATTAGGCAAATTCCGGTCATTTCTATTACAAAATAAAATATGAGTTATTTTTTCGTTACAAATCAAAGTTTAGTTACTATAACGTTACAATTATGAAAGTTTAGTTAGAACGGATGGAATTACTCCTTTTGAGAGGTTTAAAATTGATAAATAAATAAATAATCTTCTTGCAACATAATTTAAAGCTTTGTTAATTTAACTTATAACTATTTTGTTTCTTTAGTTATTAATGGGTTGAACTTCAATATTTAATTGCAAAATCAACTATGTTTTTTATTTCAAATAGCATCGTTGTTGCAAGCGATCTTTAGAAAATTAGATTTTAAATATGCTGTGTGTGTTTAAAATAGTTTGAAAATTGTAAATAAACTGTAAAATCTTACTTAGCAAAACAATTTGGTCAGATCTCTACAATAATTAGCAGTTAGTGACCTCGTAAGAAGGGAAAAAAATTTCAAAGTTTACCTGCTCTGTTACAAATCGAAGTTCGGTTGGCTGGAGGTGATATTAAGCATTGGCTTTTGTACTTGTTATGATTTGTTTAGAACTCACTGAAGCTTTTTTTCTTTAGTTCGTAGGGAAGAAGGCTGCTTATGCCTTGAGCTAGGGTCCTGGGGTGATAGCTTGTGTCGGTGAACTTTTGCAAGAAAGGGAGGCAGGAAAAACATTTGATGTCTGTTTTGAGCAATTGAAGGCATTTGCAGGTAATTGCTGTTCTTTATTTAACTGTAAATAGGTCAGTGTATATTCCAGCGTCAAGAGAAGAACTCTGCCTTAACCCTTGTAAATTAAATCATCTGCAGATGCTGTGCCTAGTTGGGATAATATAGTTATTGCATATGAGCCTGTGTGGGCAATTGGGGCCGGGAAGGTGGCCACACCTCAACAAGCACAAGAAGTGCATATTGCTGTCCGTGATTGGCTAAAAAATAATGTATCAGAAGAAGTTGCATCCAAAACATGCATTATCTATGGAGGTACTTCGCTCATTACACTACATCTAATGTTGACAACAGGGTTGTTATCAGTTAACTTGCTAAACTTACAATGAAAATTACTTAAATTGCCCATCCTAAACCAGATGAGAATCTTTCACTTTTTTCTTTCTGGGCTAGGAGAAAGCAGGAAGTATGGCACCCTGCACATATGGTTTGGTTAATTTTTGGTGGTCTGAGTTAGAGAATAACCATTTCTTGATGTTTCATTAGCTGTTAAAGTTATAATACTGATATGCTCAATGGTTCTTTAATTTCAATGCATGAATTTTACCAAGATTCGTGAAATATAACAGTTTTGTGTGTGGTGCTGCTTATAATATACTGATGTCTGATTGAATGTTTCAGGATCTGTGAACGGACGCAACTGTGCAGAACTTGCAAAGCAGGAAGATATTGATGGTTTTCTTGTTGGTGGTGCATACCTAAAGGTATATTCCTTCCATTAATGTTATACTTCAAAATTTGAAGCCGGTTGAAATATTTGTTTTTCGTTTTTAAAAGCCTTATGCTGTTGCCAAGCTTAATCAGTCGGGGTTGCATGGATAGTAAAATGTTGCCCGGAATTTGCTACCATTGTCAATTCTGTAACACTCGAGAAAGTTGCTGCCTGATTATGTAAAAGTCTGCGGCGCGGGAAATCAAATAAGAAATAAAGGTCAAATAGAGGATACTTCATTTAAGGTATACCCCAAAGTAGATGAGCTAGTTTCATCATTTATTGTTTTTTTTTTCAACTTCCTATAAAGGAAAAGGTCCGTCAGCTTATCTCTGTTGAAAAGAGATTTGCTATTGTAACTTGAACTAGGGTGATGCCATAATCTTAACAAGACCAGCTTCTTATTTTTTATTTTTTTTCAAATTTATGTGAAATAATGAGAATCATCATAAATGATTTGATTACAATTTAAATTGAGACTTCATGTTTCAAACCCCTAATCCAACAATTGACAATAATCTCATTAAGTGATGAGAGTTTTAAGTGTGATTCATTATTAACTGAAAATGGATATTAATTGAAAAGAGAGAGCTACCTGTTCTTGAACAACTATAACTAAACTTGTACACCAATTAATACTCTTAATTAAGGGTGGATAAGTTAGAATATATCCTATGTATTAGAAGCGCACATGAAATTATTAAGGATTAAGTCTTGCCTTGGCCTTACTTTTACTATAAATTTATAGCGAGGAAAAAAAACTAAATACTAAGCCTCCAATCGGAAGTACAATCAAAACTTCAGAAAAAAGATTTAAGAGCAAATCTATTAGTCCCACCGATGATCAAAATCATAATAAATATTAAAAGTTGGTATCAATCCTTGAGTGTGTGCATTAGCAAGATAAAAAGTGGAGCAAGCAGATTTCTACACTCAAAGCATATATTCTCAATAAATCTAATAATATTAATGCAAAACAACTTCATTTTTGAATGAAGAAAAATGGAATGGTTTTATCCGAGAATCAGAAGGGGTCCTGAGTGGAAACAAGGTTGGGCTGAGCAGACTTTTGGTTCCATCTCTACACCACCTATCTCATTACTCACCCTTTTAGGCATTGTGATTCTCTTACTTTGGCTTTCACACTACACAAATTGTAAGGCTCAGTTGGATAACTCAGCTATCAATTATCAGTTATTCCTTTTCGTGCTTCCTCTTCTTCTTATATTACTTATGGCTTCCTACTCTACCAATTGGATGCTTTTGTTTCGGCTCAGGCAACCGCGGCACAAGTCCCTTATCTTGCCCAGACGCTCTTCCCCCTGGGGCGTTGCCATTTTTTTAGTCATTGTTTTAGTGTTGCTTTCCTACCAATCTTCATTTCATTCCAAATGGTTTGGTCCTCTTTGGAGCTCTAATTAATTGGCAATTGTTGCTTATGTTTAATTATTTACTTAGTAATAATCATGGGATCTTTTTGTTTCTTTTTGAAGCAAATAAATATGTGCTTCATGTATTCATGTATTCATAAGAAAATGTATCCTATCTGTTTGGATTTGTGCAGGTAAAATGATCAATAAGATATTTTATATTTGTTTATGCTTTAGACTAAAACATACATTTAGTGTGGATATGATTTGATACATTAGATGGACATAAAGTGACAAATATAAATTGTTGGCTGAAAAAAAAAAACATTATTTTTTATTCAACAATTCTTATTCATTGATGTATAATACGTCTCGCATATTGATTCAACACTATCTTATAAGAGTTATATTTTCCAACTTTGTTTTGAACGGTAAGTCCAATTACTAGGATCACTAATTCATAATGCATAATCTCATTTAAAAAAAAAAAACAATTTGACTTATATATGATTATGTAGGCCTGACCATATTTAATTTTTAGAATCAGTCCACACTTGAAAAAGGAGAGGCTAATTTCGCGGTTTTGAATGAGAATAAAATTTATTATAGATTGAATATATGAATAAATCTATAAATTAATACAATGTTGTGTTATGTAAATTTCAATTCAAATAATGATTTGGATTGTTAATCATTCCAATTTTCGTTGTAGATTTTTTTGGTTTGCTCAGAGATGTTTATTTGTACGTGTATTATATCTATCGCAAGGTTATATATATATATATATATATATATATATATATAAATTAATACAATGTTGTGTTATATAAATTTCAATTCAAATAATGATTTGGATTGTTAATTGTACATTTTTTTTGTTTTGCTCAAAGATGTTTATTTGCACGTGTATCTATCGCAAGGTTATATATATATATATATATATATATATATATATATATATATATTTCAATTTGAAAATTGCCAAATAAAATAGTTTATTATTGAATTACTGCGTGGATAATAGTAGGGGTGTGCATAACCCGACCCGACCCATTTAACCCGACCCGAATTAGCTATTCGGGTAGGATTATTCGGATAATTAGGGTCGGGTCGGGTATATAAATTTCATAAACTTCGGGTTCGGGTCGGTTTAAAACACCCCAAACCCGAACCCGACCGAAATTAATATATAAACAATTTTTTTTTTATTTTTTCTCATTTCCTTACCCACCCCGACCAACCCACCCACCCTCCCTTCTTCTCTCTCACGTTCTGGCTTTGCTTCCTCTCTCTCTCTCTCTCTCTCTCTCTCTTTCTTTCTCCTCTTCCTCCTCCTCCTCTGATTTACCACCACCGATCTCTCTCTCTCTCTCTCTCTCTCTCTCTCTCTCTCTTTCTCTCTCTCTCTTTCTCTTCCTCCTCCTCCCCTCAAATCTGTCACCGTCGGCGAGAAGCATATAAGGAGAAAAAGAGAGGAAAAACAAAAAAAATAAAAACAAAAAAAGGAAAAAATCCAGATCCAGTGAGATCTGAGTTTTTTCCTTTTTTTTTTTTTGCTTTTACTATAAGCAGGTTTTGATTTTATTTTTCTTGATTAAGTTGTTTAATTTTTGGTTTTTGATCTAAATTTTTTTATTTTAATTTGTTGGATTTTTGATTTTTTATATGAGTATTGTTTGTTGAATTTTTGATTTTTTCTTGATTTGTAGTTCGATTTTTGACGTATATCTTGATTTGTAGTTGGATTTTGAATCTTTGATTTTTAATCTGATATTTGATTTATTGTATTTTTTATTTCTTAGATTTGTAGTTGGATTTCTTAAATTTGTAGTTGGATTTAATATGATCTTTGATCTTGATTTCTTAGATTTGTAGTTGAATTTTTATATGAGATTAATTTTTGGTTTGTTCTTTAGATTTGTAGTTTGGTTTTGAAGAGTTTGATTTTTCGGTTGTTTGAATCTGATTTAGATTTCGGTTTGATCGGGTCGGGGCCCGAATAATTTCGGGTTTGTCGGTTCGGGACCCTATTGTATTTAGGGTCGGTTCGGATTAGGATATTAGGTATATTTCGGGTGTCGGGTTGTTCGGGTTGACCCGAACCCGACCGATGCACACCCCTAGATAATAGAGTATAACTAGATCCAGTCAATTAACACGATATAACAAACCAATTTTAGCATTTCAATTTTAAAAATGGCCAAACCAAAACTAAACCAAAAGCAACATGTTTAGGTAGGATGAACTAGTTGAAAATAGGAAGTTGGATTAGATATTATTTTTGAGAAAAATTTAATTGCCAATTAGTTTAAAAAATTAATTGAATATTCAAAATTGTTCTAAATAGTTTGTCAGCAAATCCAAAAGAAATAGGATTTCGAAGGGAGTGTATTTCTCCGCTTAAAAGGAAACTATTTTAGCAATCACTGTAACCTTTGATGACACAAGGGACCTCAAGGGTCCCCATGAAGATGCTTTAGTTATGCAAAGGTACATCGCCAACTTCCTAGTCAAGAGGATCTTGCTGGCAATGGTAGTGTAAGATGAAACCTTCAGAGAAAGATCTGACTCAAGTCAGGATCCCTCTGTTTGGATTGGTAATGCTTCTGTCCCAACCATCAGAACAATAGATCACTATGTAGACCTCGGGCATGAAGGCAAAACCCATACTTACAAGAGCACATGCGCCATAGTAGACATGCCTTTTGTATACAATGCATTCCAAAGAGGCCTATGCTATTCGATATAAGGGCCGTAACTAGCATAAGGAAAATCCCTACCAAACGGTGTATGGGTGTAGCTCAAGGCTATCAAAGGACAAAACGCGAAGCCTATTTTACCACTGTTAAGGAAACAAATATGTCATTTGTGATAAAATCGATCGACGAACCACCAAGGAAGAAGGAAAGACGCAAACCAAAAGATGAGATAACCAAACATGGGCTGGCTCCTAGCAAACCAGTTCAGATCGAGTCAGGGATGGATGGCAAGGTTGTTTGGAGTATGCCCTAAAGCCTATGTATATTAGGGACATTTTTCATATATACAAACTTATTATTATTTATTAGTAGGCGTAATTCATTTATTAATGCTGTGTTTAATTACATCTTGCTTGCTTATTTCTTAAGTTAATAAATGAAGTTCTTAGTATTAGAAACACAATACAAAGGTAATCATGAAAGAGCTCTTGATGTGAGATATCTATTGTATGCAAATGTGTTAATACCTTAGTATCCCTAGTCATAGTATTAACAAAACAGGACATTGTTAATATGGATAGACTAGCACAAGTTATAGTTTTTAAAAGGTTCAAGCAATGGTTCTTATAGTTGTAGTCATGAAGATGATCAAAGTTAACATGTAGGTACTTGTTAAAAGAACAAGTACATTGGAGGCCTGCTAAGAGAATGTTCATAGGATTATTAAATCTATGTCAGTGAGGAATCTCTTCATAGCTGTGGTGTAAGTATCCTTAGACTGGAGATTACCAAAGTTATCTTAAGTAATGAATGGTGTACTTTGACTCCGTAACTACTTACCTCTATTGACGGGTGAAAATAGTTAGAAGGTTGGGTATATCATGACCTATTTGAAGGTAGTTGAGTGATCAATAGAGGATTTACCATCCTAGATTTATTAGGGGAATTATCTCACAAGTTCGAAACTATCATTGTTCAGAGAATCTCTGGCCAGAGTGAATTGCTAAAGTGGATAAGATTCATAAGGGGTTTTTTGGAAATAAAGGTTAAATAGTATCACAACAACTATATTTAGGTTTATATGACTTGACATTAATTTATACTCAAAACCTAAATGAGATAAAGTAAAGTGAAATGAGTAATTGCATGGTAACTATTTTATGGAAGGGTATAGTCAAACCACTTGACTTTTCTGTCACTCGGGTAGTCATAATACTTAGCTATAAGCCTCTTATGATTTGTACATGAACATATGGATAATTACTAATTGAAGAATTAATATAATAATTTAAAAGAGTTTAAATCATGCAATTATATAATTATTGTTATGTCTATACTACCAGGTAGACCATAAAATCCAATGGGTCATACACTTATAAGAAAATGGCATTTTGGTAAAAAGACATTACTAATAATATTAGATATTATTATGGACTAGAAAAAAGTGGAAAGAAATAATTAATTAAATGGTTTAATTAATTATCCATGCATAGAGGCCTCCTAAACGGAGTCTGTGCATGAATTGGAGAAATGGGCCAAAATGGTTCATTTTGATCCTTAATAAAATATTATTGAACTATAAATGTTATATGGTTAACATAATAATATTAGACCACTTAGAGAATTAATATTGGGCCTTAAAATGAAAGTAGTTTGCATAGAAGTCTTATTGGGAATGGATCTGTGCATATCATTAACAGAAGGCCTTGGAGGCCTGATCTTTGAGTCAAATTAAATTAAATATATTCTATAAGTGTTATGGACTTATATATTTAATTTTTAAGAATTTAAAATTGATTTGGACATTTAAATCTAAGTCTGCACAGAATAGCCCACTAAAGAGCTTTTTGCGCATAAGCCTTTGGTAGGGCCTGAAATGGATTTAAATGAAGGCTAAATTAATTAATTTATTTATTAAGCCTAAGTTAATTATTTCTCTAGAATTTTAAAGTATCATAAACCAATTAAAAATAGGTTTTTACGCTAGGGTATAAAAATGTCATATTTGTAACACCCCCTATGTCCCCGTTGGAAGGACGCAGGTGTGCTACCGACGCTCACTCACATACATGCACGCATACACTAAGCGGAAGCATACATTCATGCAAAAACACGGGGAAATTAAAAACATACCTTGAGAAGCAAAACTAGACGGCATTAACTCACACACACGACGGTGCTAAGCAGAGCATGTACACATACATACACACATTCAATCAGTGGAAGCATAAGGCGAACGATAGAACTGAGGAATAACTTAATACAAAAATATAATAACCTTACATAGCCCAAATATTACGTTCAGAATCTTACATATCATTACATATACATAAGACTAGAGAAGAACAAAAGGCAAAATACAGAGGTTGAGCAAAGATACAAAATTTCTAACTCCTACGTGGCCGACCGTGCAGACGTGCGACTCGAACCGATCCAAACCTGCCACCTGCATGGGAAAAGAGCCCGTGCTAAGCGATAACGCTTAGTAGGGAGAACACACAAGCAAAAAGGACAACCATTCACAATGGTCGTCAAGGCATAACACAGTCACAAATGGCACATGCAATTATTCATAGCAGATGGAATCACATGCTTGTACAAAAATACCATGCATTCATAAGATTATATCCATAAAAATGTACACATTACTTGAGTACTCATCAGTAATAAAATCATGCAGTTACCACATTCCTATAATCATATTAGTCGAACTAATGCAAACAGAAGGTCACACAAAATACAAGTATTAATATGCAGAAATACCTACAATCTCATCCGCATATACTTACCGAGGTATCAAGTATCAGTACCTTACCGTGCACAGTCACAAGAGATATTACACATGCAACTATCATGCCAAAGTACCCGTGCATTAACGGAAAACCCAATCACTTGCAACACAATTACCATATAATAACGTACCCAGCTATCATGCTAAGAACACTAGCTATCTAAGCTTACATTTGTCATGCCATAACACACATTAGCCGAACTCAAGGGAAGACGTCAAACACCACACTTCCACTGCACCACTCTATCATATAAAATATCATGCCTTGAAATGTAAACACAAGACCACACGCTGAAATCACTACAATAGGAAAACTAGAGAGAGAACACGTAACATAACACAATATTTATAACATTCCATGGTCAAGAGTACATTCATACGTATCTTGATTCACATACTTCACCATAACAGTCAATAGTACAAAATCATGTTCATGTACATACTTATTAACCATAGCATTCAGTAATTCAAGTTTGCATTCATATACCTATTAATTCATATGCTTATAAACATAACTAATCGGATTCACACACTCATCAGCATAACATAATAAACTATAACCATGGCATTCAAGAGATTATGATCGCAGTTGTACACATTCAATTCACATACTTATGTTCATAACTGATTGTATACGAACACATTCTCAATATGATATACATTGATAATTATGCACAATGCACATGCTTGAGTCACATTCAACCCATTCAGAGATTCATAATCACATTCGAGTACATAACTGATTCACATGCCCAGAATTATGCTCATTCGAATATCACATTCTCTTAATCATATCAGATAAAACAAAAAGGACACCTGCTGACTCAAAATAGTGGATAACGAATGAACTGACAGTACCTTACGGGTACGAATCGAATACTGACATCACCTTACGGGTGCGAATCGAATACTGACATCACCTTACGAGTGCGAATCGAATACATTAAAGGGTTCGCGAGGAGCCAAACAGAGACCTGATCAGGGTCCAAACGTCCAAAGGTGCTGCAGCTAAAGAGGCTCTATTAGGCATGCCTAACTATCCACCAGACTAACTCTCGCAGGTCGTGCGTAAAACAATTAACGTTTCGAATCGCATAATGCATATATATATAGATATATTAACATGCATAAACCATAGTACAATAGACATAGCAATATGTTCATAATGTCAGTCATGCATAATCCATTCAATCCATTCTATAATATCCCAAAATCATTTATATACATATATGCATATTCAATCATGGATTCACATTCATATAATTCATAAGTTAACAGGTATAGGACTTATAGGCACTAAAAGAAACTGGAGTTCAAAACCAAACACCAAAGAAAACTCATTCAACATAACAAGGCTGTCGCGCTCGCGACAGAGACCATAGTCCCTTCGCTACGCGCGCGCGACGGACCTCGCGATCGCGGGGAGGAGAGAAAGCCCGGCTATGTCGCACTCGCGATATTGTTGCGGTCGCGACAGAGAGCATAAGCATTGCTATCGCGGTCTCGCGACAGATCGCGTGCTCTCGATAGCACAGGCCAACATTGCGCTTTGTCGCGATCGCGACACCGTCGCGCTCGCGATAGAGGGCACACAACAGCTATTGCTATCGCAGGCTCGCGACAAGGTCACGTGCTCGCGATAGCATAGCCCAGTAACAGGATCACCAGTCTTTGTTGCGCTCGCGACAGAGTCGTGATTCCCAAATTCTGCAGAATTCTGCAGGTTTCTTCCTCTCCCCAAACTCACACACAAACACACAAATCACATCAAATGGTCTCTTACCTCAAATCCAGCCACCCATCACCACTATCAACATAAATCACAACATCTATACCAAGAATTCCAACTAAATCATGCCAATAACAACCGCAATCTTATACAATCTTATAAGCAATAACATCATGCTTCAACCCATTCATGTGCAAAAATCCAAATATGGCAAACGATATCGGTAACATTTCATACTATATTCATATACATATACAAGTCTCTACTTCATCTCTTGTACACTACAAAATATACATTAGCCTAATTCTCAAAACTGGTGGATACGGGTACTGTGGATACTGTATAAACTCTTGAGAACTAACTCAATAGTGTTGAATACTCTAAGTATTCATCAAGTAGACACAACTAAGGTCATTGTAGGAGCCGCCTCTAACCCCTTTATAAGCATGCTCATCTATCCACTACTATGACACTTCAGGCTCGACTCGCTCACTTAAAACACAATACTTGACACTACCAGGAACACAACTCGAAACACTATCATGTCAATGATTATCAATACAGAACTCTAATTATAATATAAAGGAGGAACAAGCAAACATAAACTATGTATTAGGGAGAAAACATGCAGGGCAAGGCAATAAGAAAACGTTTTCAAAAGTAGAATAGGGTGGGGAAGGGTTTATTGTGGCAATCGCGACAGAAGCCAGGTGCACTGCAGGAAACGGGAAAAATGCACGTCTCGTGCACAGCAAGGCATCCCTCTCCAAGTCATGCTGGCTTTCACGACTCGGAGCATGCTGTCCCTTCGCGATACGCACGAAGAGTCCGAGATGCTGAAGAAATCCGCTTCTGTTGCAATCGTATTTCTCCCCAAACTTGCTTTTCAATGCTCTGTTTTCAAAATCAAACATACCCACCTCACTCACACATGCCAAAACTCTTACCTCGGTACTCAATTTCACCCCCAAAACATATTTAAGGTTATATAAACATAATTAACACAATAATCATGCATTATCTCAAGATTAACACAATCATGTACAAACCCAAAAATTCATCTACATCACATGCTCATATACTTCAACAACACATATGATTATCAATATAACACTAGCATTTAAACCCATATTCACTGCCTCACTAACACATGCATTTACTCAATGACAAACACATACAAAATAGTTGAAATCACACTCGATCCCAACTTCTAAGTAGCTTGATCACTGCTCTCTATTCAGCTCCAATTTTCTCTTTACCCTTGTCTTTCTTCTTGTCCATAGCTTCTCAAGGGTCCAAGTTAACCCCCACTACACTCTCTTCAAACCAATCCAAGTGATCCACTTAAGGAGCAATCGAAAGAGAAGGAAAGAAAAAGAAAAGAAAGGAGCACGACAGAAAACCAAAGGGCAAAGAAAAAGAAATGAACAAAAGAAGTCCCAAAAGCAGAAAAATGAAGGGAAAGGCAATAAGGGCGGCCGGTCAACCCTCATCAAAGCCAACAACCCACACAAATGCCACCAAAACCCAAATTATTGCCACTTATTATCATTTATTTGCTCAAAACAAAACTTATTCAATCCAAGTGTCACACTCCCTTATTGCCATGTGTCAAAATCCCAACTCAAAGCCTTTTAAAACCCACTTAAGCTGACCTTCTGTTGGAGAGTTCTGTCGCGCTCGTTACAGAATCTCACCCACACAAACACTTTTAAAATTGTTAAAATCCGACAAAATTTAGCCAAAACTTCTAGGGTCCAAATCGTGTTGTTACAAATCTCTCCCCCTTAAGAAATTTTGTCCTCGAAATTTCCCCGATATCAAGCAACTAGTCAAAATATACTCTGCATTAATGATTAAAAGAACTTACCAAAAGAACCAACGGGGGCATCTACAGCTTTTGCAACCATTGCGTAGACTCGTGGCTGTCCCTCGGTAGGAAATAGCTTCTCCACCATTTTCGATGGCGGTCTATTAGCTCCACTTCTTCCTCTTCCACTTCTGATGGTTCCAGATGCAATCCATTTATCTTTACTTGCTTGCGTGGCTAAATTCTCCCTCGACTTGGGGCACTTGGCAAGCATGTGCTCCATGCTGCCACACCTAAAACAAGCTCCTGTGAGTTTCCTACACTCACCCCATGTTGCCTCTCACAATGAGCACACTTTGGTGCTATACTTCCTCTACTGGTAGGTGGCACTACACTCCCAACTGATGTTAGCACTTGCACTGATTCTTGTTCATCTCTTCCTCTCATCACTTCTCTAGCTCTTTTACCAGTACCTTCATTTCCTTTCGGGAACTTTCTCTTTTGCTCTCTCTTTTACTTTAATAACTCCGAATCCTCTAATTTTATGGCCGCCAGTACCAATCTATAGTAATTCACCGGTTGCAAAGCAACCATGGCAGATAGAGGTCCTTTAATACTTTCTCTTCGTCCATCCTTAAACTGTCGGCACTTAAAATCCTCTATTAACTGAATATCAGGCATATATTTACTCAACCGAGTGAACTCTTTCTCATATTCCCCAACTGTCATATTCCTTTGCTTAAAGCTCACGAACTCTTTCCACTTTGCCTCTCTAAATGTCTTAGTCACATATTTCTCTTTGAACTCATGGACAAAGAAATCCCAAGAGAAATTTACTGGCCGCTATGGGTTTCTCAGTACTAACTTCCACCAGTCATTTGCTGCACCCTGCAGCAATGATATAACACAAGCTACTCTCTAATTCTATGGGCAATTAATCTCTTGCTGGATTCTTCCTGTTCTCTCAAGCCAAAAATCCGCTATATCAGATTGCTCCAATGAGGTTCCATTAAACTCTTTAGCTCCTCTCTTTCTTATTAGGTCCATTGGTGCCTTAGGAGCAGTCAGTCGGTCTAAAATCTGAACTAACCCTTGCATCAGCATGGGGTTATCCTGAACAGGATCAGCTCTTTTATCTCTACCTTGTTCTTGCACAAGCAGATCCATACGTACCGTATTCACATTACCAGTCGCCTCTCTTACGTTCTCAATCGAATCCGACTCCATCTATATTCTACAAAACAAATAACATCTGCATTAGGCCACACTCTAGACAGACTCACATGCACAAACTCTATACTCTAACATCCTATAGACCAGAACTACCTATAACCAAGCTCTGATACCACTAAATGTAACACCCCGATACCCCCGAGAAGGAATATCGGGTTGCTACTCGCAAACACACTGACGCACACATATATAAACTCAACTCGAAAGCAAAAGCAATAATAATAAATAATTCAGAATATCTTTATGGCCAAACATGCATCTCATAAAAAATATACATATTACAAACTGTTATTATTCTTAGTACATGTTTATCTTCGGAACATATACAATACGGTTAACATTTACACTTCAATACTATACTTTCTATATACATAATGATGTTACTCAAAACACAAGAAACTTTATCTTATACAAAAAGATCTTCATCAAGCTCCTAGTGGCCATGACCTACAGATGCAAACTCTCTAATCACATCCTGTAAACCTACACGGGAAAAACACCCGTGCTAAGCGATAACGCTTAGTGGGGATAAACAGAAGCAATAGACTTTGAATGAAGTCACAGATATATCAAAGGTATATCGATAGTCATGTCATGTACAAATAATCGTATACACAATCTTGTAAGCAATAACATAATGCTTCAACTCATTCATGTGCAAAAATCCAAATATGGCAAACGATATCGGTAACATTTCATACTATGTTCATATACATATACAAGTCTTTACTTCATCTCTCGTACACTACAAAATATACATTAGCCTGAATTCTCAATACTGGTGGATACGGGTACTGTGGATACTGTATAAACTCTAGCGAACTAACTCAATAGCATTGAATACTCTAAGTATTCATCGAGTAGACACAACTAAGGTCACTGTAGCAGTCGCCTCTAACCCCTTTATAAGCATGCTCATCTATCCACTACTATGACACTTCAGGCTCGACTCACTCACTCAAAACACAATACTTGACACTACCAGGAACACAACTCGAAACACTATCATGTCAATAATTATCAATACAAAACTCCAATTATAATATGAAGGAGGAACAAGCAAACATAAACTATGTATTAGGGAGAAAACATGCAGGGCAAGGCAATAAGAAAACATTTTCAAAAGCAGAATAGGGCGGGCAAGGGTTTACTGTTGCGATCGCGATAAGAAGTCACGCTCGCGATAAAAGCTAGGTGCAATGTAGGAAACGGGGAAGAATGCATGATTTTTGCACTGGTGCACGACTCGTGCACAACAAGGCATTCCTCTCCGAGTCGTGCTGGCTCTCACGACTTGGAGGATGTTGTTCCTTCACGATATGCATGAAGAGTCCGAGATGCTAAAGAAATCTGCTTCTGTCACAATCGTATTTCTCCCCAAACTTGCTTTTAAATGATCTGTTTTCAAAATCAAACATACCCACTGTGACGTGCGTCGGACCTCGCGTGCCGTCCCTTTGACCGCCCGCTTTAGGGCGATCGGGCAAGATGAGGACTCGTTGGCAACTTGTAAAGGTATTTACAAGTGCGTCTAGTTTGGACAACAAGGAGGTTTCATGGAGTCACCACCCAATAAAACATTGGGAAAGTTTCTCTCACCTCAGAGAGCCTAAGACAACGCATGTATCCATTTTGGGCCAACTAAAAAGGGGTCTTGGAGGATGAACCTCTCTCCCTTGGAGCCTAGGATTTATTGATTAAGTCTTTGAAAAGGACACGAGAGGTATCTTGGAGGTTCTAATGAGTGATCGGAAAGACCTCTCGCCTCGTTGAGCCCAAAGACCAGAGCTGGGTTCGAGACTTCTCATCTATTTCTACCTTGATTAACTTTACGATTAGATTTTGAGTTTATTAATTCGCGCTTTCTCCACACAATGCAATTTAATTAAAAGCGCACTTATTCACGTCAAAAGCATTAATAAATAAATAAAACAAAAATAAAAATAAACATTCTAAAATAAATTACAATAATACTAGGAGCGGAATACAACTCCCATTATAAAAGTGCGATGCATACATAAAACGGGAAATCCATTTATTTTGAGGACTTTGGTCCTCACATGTATTTATTATAAAAGAAACTAATTTTTAATTGTGATGCTTTTGTTGGATGGAAATTAGGACGTTGGATCCTTGAGTTAAAAAAGAAAATCCCAATTTTATTTACTATAAAATATTTATCCATTCTTATTTAGCGCGGAATAAAACAATTCATTGTGAGCACAAAATAATCAATAAAAATGAATAAATAAATTATTAAATAAGCAAATAAATAGATAAATAAATAAATAAATAACAAATAAATAAATAAATAAAGGGTAGAGAGATAAACCAAATGGAGCCTTCTGTGGCAAAACTCCTCTTAAGCTCTAAATTATCCCAAAGGCATAGAAATAATCTCACAAAAATAATCAATAATGTTAATTAAAAAAAAGAATAAACATTAAATAAATATAAACAAAAATAAGGGTTAAAATTATGAACTAAAATAATAAGAATAAAACTATTGATAAAAGACAGAAGAGAAAAGATTTAGAAATAAATAGAAATAAAATAAAAAAAATAGAAAGAAGATGAGGAAAAAGGTTTTGAGAATTGCAAACAAATCCCAGGGACGGCCTCTAACGCAAGACAGACAGGCGTCTCTGGAAGCGACCAACGGATTGCATACCGTCGTTCATCCAAGAGACGGGCATATCCCATACGCGCTGTCGCTCAAATAAGCGACAAGCGTCGGTGGCCTTATGACCCGTCGGTCGCTACTGTTCTTCAAGAAAAACAGTACGAACCAAATTTTCCTCAAACAGAATAGTCTTCCAACATAAAAATCCCAAAAAAATGAAATAATTAACATGAAATAAATGAAATATATGTCCAGAATATTTACCCTCGGATTTTACCTTTTAGGGTGGATTCTTGATGATTCGAGTCCTGCATGCTTCACGAGAAATGGGTAAAAATCAAGAAAAGAAGGGTTTGGATTTTTCTTTCTTGATTTTCACGAAATGCACAAATGTTGGAATCAAAATTCTTAAAAACTAATCGGTTTTAGCTCCTTTGAATTAATTTTGATTCACAAAATCCAAAAATAAAATGGAGAAATCTTGAAATAAAAAGGAATGCTGGAAAATGTGTTTTTAGGTAGAATCGTATGCATAATCGTCCAACTAGTCGGCAAAACAACTGGCCAACCCCCTAAACGGGTGAAAAACAGGCTTTTATAGGCTTTGAACCACCGACGGCCGTCTGAGCCATACCGACGGGCGTCGGTTGAATCCTGTTTCCTATTGGAAACAGGCTTCAACCGATGGACGTCTAAAGCCACAGACGGGCGTCGGTCAAATCCATTTTCCCCTAGGAAATTGGATTTAACCGGCGGGCATCGGAGCACTACAGATGGGCGTCGGGGCTCTCCATCGAGAGACGGTCATTCCGTGACAGACGGGCTGGCCGCCTGTGGAGGTAAACTTTCTTTTTTTACCCTAAAACTGCCAATTCTCTTTTCCTCTTTGTCGGGAATACAGAAAACATATTTCTAGTGAATCTAGAGGGCAAAAATCTCTAAATCTCAACCGTTCATTCGGACTCGAGCATCGATTTCTTCATCGGGTAATCTCTGATCCGGACTACCTCAGGACACGGTGCTTACAGTTGCCCCCAATTTTGTGGAAACTAGCGCGCAAGTGCTTAGATGAGCCAAAATTCAGAGAAAAAGGAAAACAAAAGGAAGAATAGCGTACCTGAAGCAATCATTACCTTCAGTGTTTCTTACTGGGTAAACCTTGTCTCGGTCTGCTCAGCGGATAGTGATGGATGTCCCTGCCGATCTCGTCTCGACCTGCAAGGGGTTGATAAGGTGTAGCATTCTCTAGCTACAACCTTGCTCTGAAGAGCAGTGTTCTCTAACTGCAACTTCAGTTGCCTTACTGACCTCATCTCGGTCTGCATGGCCTTCCGCTAGCCTCGTCTCGGCCTACACGGGGGATGTGAGATGCAGCACTCTCTGACTGCAATCCCAGTTGCAAGATGCAGTGTTATTTAACCGCAGTCTCGCCGCGATGTATTCTATCGCTGATGCCCTATTGACCTCATCTCGGTCTGTATGGCCTTCTGCTAGCCTCGTCTCGACCTGCACGGGGAATGTGAGATGCAGCACTCTCTGACTGCAATCCCCGGTGTGAAGAGCAGTGTTCTCTAACTGTAACTTTGATTGTGAGATGCTGTGTTCTCTAACCACTATCTCGAGGTGGAGAGCAGTGTTCTCTGACTGCAACTCCAGTTGTGAAGTTCCCCTACTAACCCCCGTCCGATCTGCAAGGTGCGTAGCACTCTCTGGCTGCTGCGTGAACTGTGAGATGCAGCACTCTCTGACTGCAATCTCGGTTTTGTTAGAAATTCCTTGCTAACCCCCATCCGATCTGCAAGGCATGTAGTGCTCTCTGACTACACTGTGGATTTTGAGGTGCGATACTCTCTGACCACAGTCTCTGCTTGTTGGCATTTCCTTGCTAATCCCCATCCAATCCGCAAAGTGAATGCCGTTGGAGTATGATTTTGGAGGACATAATGCTTGATGTGTCCATCCTCCAATGTGATTGATGCCTGTGTTTGGATCAATATTAAGTAATGTTCCTGTGCGATATAAAGAATTTTTGTTAATTCATATATAAGTGATTCTTGCTTGGTATGTTCATAAATGATTTTGGATTACCGTTTATTATTTATCATTATTTTCTACACATCATTTCTTGTGGTCATATAGTTTTAAAGTAGATAAACAGAAAAGTTTACAACCATCTTTAATGCAAATAAATCACGAATAAAGATAAAAATATGTAAATCTAAAAGTAAATGTTTTTTTTTTCACTAAAACTCCATTTTTGTATAATGTATATACAAGTGCACTGATAATAAATAGTATATATAAAAAGAAACAAAATACAAAAATGCCGTCCCAACTCCCTGAATGACTACAATGGCGGATAATCCGTGAGCTCCTTCTCGGGGTCATCATCATCATCAGATACATGGATCGGCTGAGGCTGAGGCTGAGGTGGAGGCTGAGATGCAGAAGGTCCGGCTCTAGAAGTAGAAGGCTGGCTAGAAGGACCTGCTGGGTCGGGCTGCTGAGAGTCCCATACTCTAACCATGGGCTGGAACCTAGGAGGAACTGCCACTGGCACGTATCGAGGCTGTGGTCTCTCAGAACTCTGCGACTGAAACTGTACCTGAGCATACCCGTCTAGGAAAGGCTGCGCACATACTGTCATGAAGCCCAAGGTGTCTGTTATTATCCTCCCTAGCTCCTTGAAGGCCCTGCTCAACTGCCGAGTCTGCTAAACCAAATCGGTCCTCATACTCTCTAGTCTCTGCTCTGTCTGCCCCCTGAACTCCCGCATGGACTGAGCTAGGGGAGGAATGATCCCCTCCAATCCCTAGACTCTGGACCTGAGCGAGTCAAGTGACTCATCTATCATCTGAAGAGTCACGCTGATCCTCTGAACTATCTGGTCCTAGGACGTCCTCAACTCCTGCCTAAGCTGCTCTCTGGGGCCCTCCTGCTCCTGCGTGATGTGATCTATGAGCCTAGCCTGCTCCTGACTCATAAGCTCCAAAATCCTGGCCTGCTCTCCGACTATATGCTCAATAAGCCCGGCCTGCTCCTGGCGCGTGCGCTCAATGATAATTGCCTGCTCCTGAATAATGGCCTGTTGCTGGTCCAGCCTCTCCTGAGTGAGTCTATCCCTCTCCCTAAAATTCTTATGGAGGACCCTATCCCTCTCGTCCTGCCTGTGCTCAATTCTATAAACATGGAGACCATGAGCTGGGAGATGTCTGGCTGTGATGGCTGAGGCTGAACTGGCTCCGGAGTCTGCTCTGGTGGCGGAGTTGTGGAGGTAGATGCCCCCGAGTCGCCTCTGGAGTAGGGGTGGAACCTCTCTGATGGCCTGAGTGTGGTTTGCTGCACTCTCGTAGCTGGAGGAGGAGTGGGGGTCGGCACCCTCGGTGTTGTAGGAGTGCCAAACAGGTCATCCAGTGTGAACTCCACCTCAAAGTCCGATGGCATCCTGGGTTGCTCCTACTCTGGCTGTAGCTGTGGCTGCTCCTCCCGATAGCCCTGGTGCTGGGGAGGCTGCTCCCTTGGATACTCTGGGTGTAGGGGTTGCTGCTCCTGTGGCTGTGGCGATGCCTACTCCTGTGCTGGTGCCTGCTCTGGTTGCTCCTGCGCTGGTGCTAGTGGAGGAAGTGCAAAGGCTCGCCGAGTCTCGTGTATGGTAAGGAGTCTGAATGCCTTAGGCTGCCCTGCTAGCTGCAACACCATCCCCATCTGTACAGCAGCTGGTGCATCTACGTATATCCCCTCATCCAAGGCACCCCCAAGTCTGTCCGGGGCGACTCCCAATCCCAGGAGTAATTTGGTAATAACTCCGCTGATAATAACCACTGGGGCTATCCACCTGGAAACCCTGACCATGTTAGCCAAAATCTCATGGCTAATATTGAGACTTTGGCCTGCCACCATGGCCCAGAGGCTCCAGATCTCTGCCGCATTAAGCGACCCTGGGTTACCAGCCCGTCCGAGGTACGAGCTGGAGAGCACTCTGTGCAAGTACCAGAGCGCCTATGAAACCAACACGGTACTCTTTGTTGTATCATGGTCATACAGCACTCCGGGTAGGGCTATGGCCGCCCAATGGGCGCGTCTCATTGCTCGCTAGGGCACCATCACTCCATCGCCTCGTGGGAGTCCCATGGCCTCTGCAAAATGCCGACGCGTGATGCTAAACTCCTGACCATCAAACCAGAACTGTATCACTCCAGGCTCGGTGTCGGATCTCTGGTACCCTCCGTAGTGCAATATGGCCAGGACCTACCGCACTGCCTCTGGATGTGTCTGGAAGGCCGGTGTCAAGAACTCCGTCTAGCCTGTGCCCTCCATAAGTATGTCGATCTCCTCGGCCATCCCTAAGGCCTCTAGAAATGGCCTAGAAATGAAGCAACTGGCTCGGAACTCCACCTGAACTAGTGCTCTGTATCTCTGCGCAACCTCGGCGTCCATCCAACCCGGAGCCTGCGGCTCAGGCTGGCCCTGTGGGACATGTCGTCGTGGAGGCATCCTGTAAGAAATAAGTTATGCAATTAAATTAACATAACGGCCATAAATAAACTCGATTTATGGTATAAGGCAAATCGGGTATCCTCTAGACAAGGAGGGTCTAACCCAAAAAAGAAATAAGGGAAAAATAAAAAATAAAAAATAAAATAAAAAAAAACATAAAAAATAAAAATAAAAATAAAAAAATAAAATTAAAAATAAAAATAAAAATAGACAATAATAACATAATAATGGAATAATTCAAATAAAAAAAAAATTGGGCAGCATCTCGGCAGGGATGTGCCCACCCCCTGCATTAGGAAAGATAAAATAATGACATGCCTCAGGCCCCAATAATCAATCATATAGATAAAAATAAAAATTTGGGCAGCACCCCGACAAGGGTGTGCCCCACTCCCTGCATGAAAAACAAGAAAACCACAGGCCTCAGGCCCCAACAGCAGCACAATATTTATTGGCTTCACAACTAATATATGCGTAAGCATTTCTCATTTCTAAGAAAACATGCTTTATTAGAATTCAAGGCAACAAAATTTTCATGTAAAGTTGTCTAGCAATGTAATTGAGGAAAAATATATACCAAAATTAATTATTTAAGCAGTACCTAAGGCTAATTATTAAGGCACAATATCCATCCTAACACTCCTTAGCAAAAAAAAAATGAAAAATTAAATTTATTTTACTTGAAATTAAGATAAGAAGAAGAAAATAAATAATAAAAAAAATTAACTACTAACCTGTAATCGATAGAAAAATGATGAAAACAGAGAAAATATACTTCACTGGGTGCCCGGTAGCGTAAAGAACAAGAAAATGCAAGACAAAAATGTGGAAAGATGAAGAAAAGTGAGAAAAACCGTAACGAGGGACGATTTTGAAGGAGGAAAGCAAAAAGACAAAGGCCAAAAATTGCCTGTCCGTCGGTCTCTGCCTGCTTATTTAGCTTTTTGTACCCGATGGGCTGGGCGACTCCAGGAGCGACAGACGGGCTGCCAGTCTATTGTTCAAAATTCCCTCATTTAATGCATAATTAATGCACGTGATAAATGCAATGCTGATGCATGCATCTGCCAGGTGGATGACTTTCGACGGGTAGGCCATCGCTACTGAGGCACGGGCAGGCCGTCTGTTGAGTGTTCCTATAAATTTGACCAATTTTCCTTGGGATTCGTGCCTTTTTCTTATTTTGACCCTTTTCTATCTTCCATCTTTGACTTTTAAAGGATGACTTCCCCTCCTTTCCATAAGATGTATCGCATTTTGGATGACGCTCGCACCTGGGAAAATAACGTCCTTACTACTCTGTCTGGGCTAAAACACTTACGGAGAGCCAAAATAGACCGCAACTTACTCCTATCTGCAACCCATTTTTGGAATCCCTGCTTCCATGTTTTCAAGTTTACTTATCAAGAGTTGTGCCCCCTGCTTGAGGAGTTCGCTGCTATCACTGGAGCATGGTATCCTCCCCATGCTCTGCCCTGCGTCCCTCGCCATGGTCTGACTCAAATTCGGGATATCGCCCTATCTCTGGGCATAGCTCCTTCCGAGGCCGCTCGGTTGGTCTCATAGGGTCCCACTTTTCCGTTGGAGCCATTGATCGAGGCTTTAGATAGATTTTCTGATGT
Organism: Excoecaria cochinchinensis; assembly: GCA_947683425.1. Taxonomy (NCBI): domain Eukaryota; kingdom Viridiplantae; phylum Streptophyta; class Magnoliopsida; order Malpighiales; family Euphorbiaceae; genus Excoecaria; species Excoecaria cochinchinensis. The sequence goes on along the minus strand of CANTUQ010000055.1, from coordinate 23,358,552 downwards.
CCCTACATATCGGGTAAGCATTGTGTTCTTATTCTGTATGATTAGTCTCTTGACCATAGCTCCAGGGGACTTGGTTGGCGACCTCTGCCTGTTTGGGGTTCTAGATGATTTTCACCGCGGATTATCCCCCTTTCCCCTTATTCTAGCTGAAACCATTCTGGGCCTGGACGCTGTACACTCTGGATCCACCACCTCATTCACCGGAAGCCCCTTATTACTCCAGGTACATCATTATTTTAAAAGGTAGTGCGTCCCTTGTGGATATTCGCACTAGCTTTTCTTAGCGGGAAATGCGTCCTTTCGGATCATCAGGGTGTGTTCCTCTATGCGGGCTTCGTCAGGCCACCTTCTGCATTGCGGCTTGATGTGCTCATCAGCTTGGGATGGCCCAAGACGTGGTGAGGGTCCCGTTATCCTTTCGAGGAGGAGCTTTTTCTGCTGCTTTTGCTTCTCGCTATCATGAGCTATGGAGCCAACTTCCAGTTAAGACCGTCATACCCCGATTCGGAGCTTATTCTGTGGCCTCCACCATCGAATATAAGAGATGGGTCCTCAGCCCGGCATCTGACAACAGGATGCGAGGACTTAAATATTTGGCCGGCGAGAGTAGCGGTAGGACCTAGCTTATCTTACACATGTACACCCCTTTGGGCACTATGTTCCTTTTCAAAACATAACTAGAAAATGATGGAAATGAAAAGAATAATTCTTGTTTCATCTCACAAAATTGTGTACATTTCCACAGAATTTCAGCATACATGATCAAGTTTTGACATTAACTCGACTGTGTATGCCCTATTAATTCATGAAACCAAATCTTGATAACATCAACTCCTGTTACCAATCGGTCCTCTCGGGTTTTCTCGATCGGACATTTTCTCTCATGCCTCTAACTTTTGCATAGGATGCCTTTTCCGGTTTTCACCCTGTCGAGGCGCCCAATTTTAGCAAAGCTACCTTTTTTCGGTTTTCGACCCGCAGGGCATTTTATTCTCTTCTTTTTATTTTTAGTCTTTAGCCGTGGAACCTTTTGAGTCTGTCTATATTGATTGGTTCCTTAAATTCGTTGCCCTCGCTATCCGATAGAATTGCAGCTCATTTAGATAACAGCTTCTTGAGGATGAATGGCCCTTCCCAAGTTGGTCTGAACTTCCCTCGGATATCCGGTGCCCCATGTCTCATCTGTTTGAATACCAAGTCACCCTCCTTCAATGGATGCTTCTTAACCTTCTTCCCAAAGGACCGAGCGAGTCTCTTCTGGTAGACCTGGTTGTGGTAGTAGGCTTTCAATCTGTTCTCGTCCAGCAGGTTCAGATGTTGCAACCTTCGCTGCGCCCATTCAGCCTCAAGAATCTGGGCTTCCATGACCACCCTAAGTGATTTAAGCTCTACCTCCACTGGCAGCACTGCTTCCGTCCCATACACCAGAGAAAACGGCGTAGCACCCATATATGTTCTAACCATTGTCCAGTAACCCCACAGCACGAAAGGTAGCTTTTCTGCCCAATCTTTGTAGGTCTGGACCATTTTGGCTAGAATCTTCTTGACGTTCTTATTAGTGGCCTCTACTGCCCCGTTAGCCTGTGGTCGGTATGGAGAGGACTTATGGTGCTCAATCCCATACTTCTCAAGCAGCTTCCTCATTTCTCCCATAAATTGGACCCCTTTATCAGACACTACATGATGTGGGAGGCCATATCAGCAAATCAAATTCCTCTCAATGAATTTTGCCATATCCCGTGCATCAATCTTCTTAAAGGACTCCGCCTCTACCCTTTTGGTGAAGTAGTCGATGGCGACTATGATATATCTGTGCCCATTAGATGCTGTAGGACGGATCTCCCCAATAATATCTATTCCCCAGGCTGCAAACGGCCAAGGCGATGTTAAGCTATGTAGTTTTGACACAGGCAGGTGTCGCAAATCCGCATACTGCTGGCATAGCTGGCACTGCTTCACATACTTTGAACAATCATTATCCATAGTGAGCCAATAGAATCCTTGTCTCATGATTTTCTTGGCTAGTGTCAAACCATTCATATGAGCTCCACATACACCTGCATGAGTTTCTTCCATCACCTTTCGGGCCTCCCTTTCATCCAGGCATCTAAGCTGAATACCGTCAGCTTGCCTCTTGTACAATGCTCCATTTATGCATATGAATTGAGTGGACAGTTTGCGGATCATTCTTTGGTCTTTTTCAGTAGCTTCTTCCGAAACTTTCGTACTTTCCAAATAATTCATGATATCAAAATACCACGGCTTTCCGTCCGCTATCTCTATTTCCATTATCGGTTTGAGCTTAAAGCTAGGCCTCTCAGAACTCGAGATTAGAACTGGTTTCATGGCTACTCCTTCCGGATTGTCCAACATTGACACTAGGGTTGCCAGCGCATCTGCCAACCGGTTTTCATCCCTTGGCATGAAATGGAACGTGCAAGTCTCAAACCGACTACATAGCTCCCTCATATATTCGACGTACATCACTAAACGCTCTTCCTTAATAGCCCACTCTCCCCGAATCTGGTTGATTACTAAGGATGAATCTCCATACACCTCCACATCCTTTACCCCCAGGGCAATTAAAGCTTCCAGTCCGAAAGTGCATGCCTCATACTCAGCTTGATTGTTAATGGCCCTGTATCTCAACTTTTTTGCCAAAGGGAGTTTTTCGTCATCCGGGGTTGTCAGGATGATTCCGACTCCGGCCCCCTTACTGTTAACAGCCCCGTCAAAGTACAGTTGCCAACCTTGAACAGAGATTGCCGCTATGCTTTCTTCCAAAAAATTGAACTCAAGTGAATCGTCCTGGATGGGATGATCGGCTAGAAACTTGGCTACTACCCGCCCTTTGATAGTCTTTCGAGTGACATACTCGATATCGAACTCCTGTAGCAACAGCAACCACCTTCCCATTTTCCCAAGCAAAGATGGCGCTTCTTGCAAATACCTCATAGGGTTCTGCTTTGCCACTGCCTGTACTTTGTATGAATGGAAATAGTGTCTCAACTTCTTGGATACCCAAATCACGGCGAGGCAGATCTTTTCTACTTCTGCATATTTTACCTCGTAAGCGAGGAATTTCTTACTGAGATAATAGACTGCGAATTCCACTCCGAATTCATCTTCCTGAGCCATCATGGCACCTACAGAGCCATCTTCCATTGCCAAATACAAAATGAGTGGCTTGACTGGTTGTGGCAGCCTCAATACTGGTGGGTTCAGCAAATACTCTCTGATGCTGTCGAAGGCCTTCTGGCAGTCCTCGTTCCATACCACAGGCTGATTCTTTCTAAGCAACTTAAAAATTGGCTCACACATCGAGGTGAGCTTTGCAATGAATCGGCTGACATATTATAACTTGCCCAAGAAACTTCTCACATCCTTTTCCTTTTGTGGCACTGGCATTTCCCTAATTGCTTTCACCTTATCCGGGTCAATTTCGATCCCTCTTTGGCTGACCACATGACCTAGCAACTTTCCTGAAGTTACTCCGAAGATACACTTTTTGGGATTTAGCCGCAGGTTGTACTTATCTATTCTGGCGAAAAACTTCTCTAATGCTTCAAAGTGGCCCTCCCTGGTGGCTGACTTGACCATCATGTCATCTACGTATACTTCTGCCTCTTTATGGATCAAGTCACTCAAGATCTTTGTCGCCATCCTCTGGTAGGTAGCCCCTGCGTTCTTCAAACCAAAAGGCATCACTCTATAAGCATATGTCCCCCATTCTGTGATAAAAGCCATTTTGATCTGATCAATTATCTTATTGAGGATCTGGTTGTAGCCCGCATAACCATCCCCAAAGCTATACATTGCGCAATTGGCGGCGCTGTCTATCAATACATTAATATGGGGTAGCGGGAAATCATCCTTCGGACAAGCCTTGTTCAGATCTCGATAATCCACACATACCCTCACCTTTCCGTTCTTTTTGGCCACAGGGACTACATTGGCTAACCATGTGGGGTACTGTACTTCTACCAGGAACTTAGCTTCGATTTGTTGTCGAATCTCTTCTTTTACCTTATCTGCCCATTCCGGCCTAAGCCTTCTCAGCTTCTGTTTCACAGGCTTGTGGTGTGGATAAGTTGGAATGGCGTGCTCCGCGATGTTCTGATCGATTCCTGGCATGTCCTCATAGGTCCAGGGAAAGACTTTTTCATATTTTTTAATTATTCTCTCAAATTTTTCTCTTTCCTCAGGAGTTATGTTTGATGCTATCAAGATTTCTTTCAGATTTTTCAAGGTTCCAAGATTAAATGGGGTAGTATCAGTAGAATCAATATCAAATATGGATGGGATGTGTGTAACACCCCGCCATTCCCGTTGGAAGGATACCGGAGTGCCACGCGAACAAACATATAAACAAATCCAAATACATGCTAATAAAATAAAACAAAAGATAATATGTAAAGAAACTTTTAAATCGTTTATAGAAAAACCTTTAACATATACATATACATATCACTATCGATTTACAAAAAGGGCTCGTATGCAATTACATATACAAAAAGAATACTTGTTCCTTTACAAAAGATTCATTTTGCTAATTACAAGCCATATACAAAAATTACAGCGGAAGACTCAAAAATAATAGCTTCATCCAAAAAGACTTCTAGTGGCCGACCTGCAGATATTTGACTCCTAAACTGAACTCGCCACCTGCACGGGAAAAGAGCCCGTGCTAAGCGATAACGCTTAGTGGGGAGGAACAAAACAAAATAACAATATATATATAACATATATACACAATACTAAAATCAATATACGTATACAAATATACAAGTACATACCACCAATTATACAAGAATTCATGTGCATCATATACATTTAATCATGTCAAATAACGTCTCATCATATTCAATACATATACACATATAGCCTGATTAGTCGGAATAAACTCATTAGAAGTGGATACGGTCTAATGGATACTGATAGAACACAGTATCCCAAGCATATAGAGACATGAGTCTCAATCATGTAATTTTTCATATAGAGACCGAGGTCTCGCTTTAATTCCATATAGACCAAATGTGGCCGAACAAAGATCCAAACGGACCCGCATATATCATTTTATCATATAGCAGCTGCACACACACTCAGACCTAAGTAAGCGCTTACTTATCCACTACTATGACTTATTCAGGCTTAAATGACACAACTCAATAATTCATATATTCATGTTCATTGTTCAAAATCATAAACATATACATATATCCAAATATTAGTTATGGAAGTAATAAGAACTTATAATTCATGTACACATGTATCTAGATCAAATTCAGAACATTTAAACATATAAATATCAATACTGAAAGTAATAAGAACAAATAGTTCATATTGAAAAGTCCATGTTAAATAAATTATAAAATGTGTAAATCATGTACATTAATTATTAATCAAGTATACAACTCAATAATAAACAATTATTAAATACAATTAAGATTTTAAACCCAAACATTTGTCATGTAATGCAAAAACCCCCTTTAAACAGAAGTTAAAACTATGCTTTTAGGAAAAACAGGGCAGCAGGGGAAGGCCGGTCACGTCGTGACCTCCAGTCACGCCTCGTGACGCAGGCTTCACGCGAGCGCCAGGCAATGTCTCGTGACGCAGGCTTCACGCGAGCGCCAAACAAGGACAGCAGGTAGTCACGGCGTGACCAACAGTCACGTCTCGTGACGCCTGAGAGGGGAGGAAGAGAGGTCACGAGATCTGTCTCGTGACACGCAGGAAGATGAAGCAGGTCACGGCGTGATGAAGCATCACGTCTCGTGACCTTCTTAAGAGAAGAGGTCACGGCGTGATGCTCCCTCACGTCACGTGATCTCTTCCCTCACTTCTGTTTCTCCCTCTCAAAACTCCAAAATTCCAGAAAAACGTGAAAAACCAGAAGTTAGAGAAAACAGAGTACTTCCTAAATTCAAAACCCCAGCTTTCCCAAAACCATTTTTCATGTAGTAATCATTCAGACACATACCCTCAAGACTTAAGAATTCATTTCCTGTAATTATAATATAACTATGTATTTTAAGTGTTAAAACAGAGGCAAAACCAGAAGGTCAATGTTCCAAAATTCCTCATTCAAACTAATGCTTAATCAATTCATTTACCAACTCATGTTATTCCTTTCCACCTAAATCATGTAAACACAGTACATTTCTCATGCATTTAGATGTACAAGCACACATAAATACATTATATCACAACTGAAAACAAGATCCACAGTGAGATAGACAGACACTCCCAAACCTGAAATGAAGTTCAAAAACAACGTCCACTGTATTCTCAATCCACCACTTTCTCTTTCCCTTTATCCTTCTTCTTCTCTTCAACAGATTACATGAACCAACAAATAAACCCAATATCAATCCAAAGAAACAACAATGAACACTCCTTAAACAGAGAAGATGAAGAACCAAACTCACCTTCTGAACTTCAAACCTTAAAACCCAAACTCAAGGCAGATGAACATATACATGCAAACTGAAAGAAGGAACCAAGAAATAAGAGATTAAGAGTGGTAAATGTGAGAGAGAGAGAGAGAAAAACTCCACGCCTCTTGTTTTCCAGGAAGCTAAGAATTTCTCAGACTTCTCTTTTCCCTCACCCACATGCACACACTCACTCTCCACCTGGCACACATGCACATGAATCACGATCCACTAATCCACTTTTACTATTAAGTCCTTACTAATTACACTTTACTCACCAGAATAAAATCTACCATCTAGTTACATTTAATTCTTGCAATATAATCCTCACTCACTAGTAAATTACTCAATTGCCCTAAAATGTCCAATTAGAATTGTTAAATCCAATTAGGCCACTTATGGGGTGTGACAACTCACCCCTCCTTAAGAAAATTTCATCCTCGAAATTTCCTTGCGTACCGAACACATCTCAAATACCAAAACCGAAACGAAAGAAAGCTTAACATATAAACACTTACCCGAAGGACCCGCTGCAACAGTCGCATCTCTTGCAATCATAGCATAACCTCTATACTGATTGTGATCTTCCGTAGCACCAGGTCGTTGCACTGTCTCTGATGGTGCTCTTGGATCTCTACTTCCCTCACGATTGCTTTGGATGACATTAGATCTTCTGCTCTCTTGTTGATTCTGATTCTCTTGTCGATTAGGGCAAAAGGCAAACCGATGCTCCATACTTCCGCACTTAAAACAGGCGCCGGTAATCTTGCGACACGTACCCCAATGGTACTTATGACAATGTTCACACTCCGGTGCTCGATTTCCTTTATTTCCTTGTGGGGCTACGCTCTCTACCTGTGAAGGCACTTGAACACTCCCTCTAGATCTTTGCTCGGGTGGAGCACCCTTGGACTTCTTAGTACTCGCAACTCCCCCATCCGGTGCTCTCCTCTTACTAACCATTCTCTGCTTGATCTCCTCAGATTCCTCCAACTTCATTGCTGCAGCCACAAGCTGATAATACCCCACCGGTTGCAAAACAACCATTGCAGACAACGGACCTCTGTACACCTCACGCAGTCCCTCTAAAAAGTGCCTACACCTGAACTCACCCGTCAACAACTGCTCGGGCACATACTTACTCAACCGGTTGAATTCTTTGTCATACTCACTCACAGTCATTCCCCGTTGCTTCAAACTGATGAACTCTCTCCACTTAGCCTCTTGGTACGCCTTCGTTATATACTTTTGCTCAAACTCTTCCTTGAAATATTCCCATGTCAGTTCAGCTGGTCGCTGAGGATTCCTCATCACAAGATCCCACCAATCATATGCTGGTCCTTGAAGCAACGATACTGCACATGAAGCTCTCTGATCAGCAGGACATCTAATCTCTTGCAGAATCCTATCTACCCTCTTCAGCCAAAACTCAGCCACATCTGATTCATCTAAGGCAGTCCCATGAAAGTCTTCTGCTCCTCTCTTTCTTAACAACTCAGTTGGAGCCTTAGGAGCAGTCAACCTATCAACCACTTGCAGTAACCCTTGCACTAATGCTGGATCAAAACCAACCCCTCTATTTGCACCCACTGCTGGTGCAGGTTCCTGCTCATGTCTATCCTGTCTAACCGGATCATCTCTTCTAGCTGGATTCTCTCTAGGACCCACATTATAACTGCTCATAGTGTCGCCCATGTACTCACTTGGATCCGACTCCATACAAACACTACACAAAACAAGACATCTGCATTAGGCCACTAAACAAAACTGACTCTCATGCATAGACTCAACTCTACACTCAAACAATCACAACATAACCCAGAACCACCAAACCTGGGCTCTGATACCAAGCTGTAACACCCCGCCATCCCCGTTGGAAGGATACTGGAGTGCCACGCGAACAAACATATAAACAAATCCAAATACATGCTAATAAAATAAAACAAAAGATAATATGTAAAGAAACTTTTAAATCGTTTATAGAAAAACCTTTAACATATACATATACATATCACTATCGATTTACAAAAAGGGCTCGTATGCAATTACATATACAAAAAGAATACTTGTTCCTTTACAAAAGATTCATTTTGCTAATTACAAGCCATATACAAAAATTACAGCGGAAGACTCAAAAATAATAGCTTCATCCAAAAAGACTTCTAGTGGCTGACCTGCAGATATCTGACTCCTAAACTGAACTCGCCACCTGCACGGGAAAAGAGCCCGTGCTAAGCGATAACGCTTAGTGGGGAGGAACAAAACAAAATAACAATATACATATAACATATATACACAATACTAAAATCAATATACGTATACAAATATACAAGTACATACCACCAATTATACAAGAATTCATGTGCATCATATACATTTAATCATGTCAAATAACGTCTCATCATATTCAATACATATACACATATAGCCTGATTAGTCGGAATAAACTCATTAGAAGTGGATACGGTCTAATGGATACTGATAGAACACAGTATCCCAAGCATATAGAGACATGAGTCTCAATCATGTAATTTTTCATATAGAGACCGAGGTCTCGCTTTAATTCCATATAGACCAAATGTGGTCGAACAAAGATCCAAACGGACCCGCATATATCATTTTATCATATAGCAGCTGCACACACACTCAGACCTAAGTAAGCGCTTACTTATCCACTACTATGACTTATTCAGGCTTAAATGACACAACTCAATAATTCATATATTCATGTTCATTGTTCAAAATCATAAACATATACATATATCCAAATATTAGTTATGGAAGTAATAAGAACTTATAATTCATGTACACATGTATCTAGATCAAATTCAGAACATTTAAACATATAAATATCAATACTGAAAGTAATAAGAACAAATAGTTCATATTGAAAAAGTCCATGTTAAATAAATTATAAAATGTGTAAATCATGTACATTAATTATTAATCAAGTATACAACTCAATAATAAACAATTATTAAATACAATTAAGATTTTAAACCCAAACATTTGTCATGTAATGCAAAAACCCCCTTTAAGCAGAAGTTAAAACTATGCTTTTAGGAAAAACAGGGCAGCAGGGGAAGGCCGGTCACGTCGTGACCTCCAGTCACGCCTCGTGACGCAGGCTTCACGCGAGCGCCAGGCAATGTCTCGTGACGCAGGCTTCACGCGAGCGCCAAGCAAGGACAGCAGGTAGTCACGGCGTGACCAACAGTCACGTCTCGTGACGCTTGAGAGGGGAGGAAGAGAGGTCACGAGATCTGTCTCGTGACACGCAGGAAGAGGAAGCAGGTCACGGCGTGATGAAGCATCACGTCTCGTGACCTTCTTCAGAGAAGAGGTCACGGTGTGATGCTCCCTCACGTCACGTGATCTCTTCCCTCACTTCTGTTTCTCCCTCTCAAAACTCCAAAATTCCAGAAAAACGTGAAAAACCAGAAGTTAGAGAAAACAGAGTACTTCCTAAATTTAAAACCCCAGCTTTCCCAAAACCATTTTTCATGTAGTAATCATTCAAACACATACCCTCAAGACTCAAGAATTCATTTCCTGTAATTATAATATAACTATGTATTTTAAGTGTTAAAACAGAGGCAAAACCAGAAGGTCAATGTTCCAAAATTCCTCATTCAAACTAATGCTTAATCAATTCATTTACCAACTCATGTTATTCCTTTCCACCTAAATCATGTAAACACAGTACATTTCTCATGCATTTAGATGTACAAGCACACATAAATACATTATATCACAACTGAAAACAAGATCCACAGTGAGATAGACAGACACTCCCAAACCTGAAATGAAGCTCAAAAACAACGTCCACTGTATTCTCAATCCACCACTTTCTCTTTCCCTTTATCCTTCTTCTTCTCTTCAACAGATTACATGAACCAACAAATAAACCCAATATCAATCCAAAGAAACAACAATGAACACTCCTTAAACAGAGAAGATGAAGAACCAAACTCACCTTCTGAACTTCAAACCTTAAAACCCAAACTCAAGGCAGATGAACATATACATGCAAACTGAAAGAAGGAACCAAGAAATAAGAGATTAAGAGTGGTAAATGTGAGAGAGAGAGAGAGAAAAACTCCACGCCTCTTGTTTTCCAGGAAGCTAAGAATTTCTCAGACTTCTCTTTTCCCTCACCCACATGCACACACTCACTCTCCACCTGGCACACATGCACATGAATCACGATCCACTAATCCACTTTTACTATTAAGTCCTTACTAATTACACTTTACTCACCAGAATAAAATCTACCATCTAGTTACATTTAATTCTTACAATATAATCCTCACTCACTAGTAAATTACTCAATTGCCCTAAAATGTCCAATTAGAATTGTTAAATCCAATTAGGCCACTTATGGGGTGTGACAATGTGATCATGATCATGCATGTTGAAATTATCAGAAACATCGCACAATTAAGTAAAATCATTCATTTCATTAATAAAATTATAATTGTCATTTACATCATTAAAAAGTTCAGGAATGAAAATACAATCTAAACCGGTCTCTTCCTCATCTCCCGCTGGATCTGCCAAAGCCGACAGTCCTGCATCATCAGGGTTGACCAGAGGCTCTTCATCCACCTCTTGAATAGTTTCTTCCATCTTTGCCTTCCCTTTGACATGAGCGGTCAGCATAGCTTCGGTCACCACTTCCTCAGGCTCTTCCCTGTCCCAGATAGCTCTGTTGGTCAAGACTTCTTCATCCCAGAAGTCATCAGCTGGCTTGATCATCCCGATGTCCCAGTCATAAACATCACTGAATACCTCAAAACCTGGCAATATCCTCCCATCAACTAACTGAGGGTCGGCCTGCCCGGTGTAAGCGCAAAGTGTTATTGCGGGCACAAAACTTTCCCAAAGGTGGGGAAGTCCCTCTGCGATCAGGATGGGATTCATTAAAACTTGTAAGGTATTTACAAGTGCGTCTATTTTGGGCAACAAAGAGGTTTCTTGGAGTCGCCACCCAATAGAACAATGGGAAGGGTCATCCAGCCTAAGACGGTGCATACATATCCATCTTGAGCAAGCCAGAGAGATCTTGGAGGTCTCAGCCTCTACCCCCTGGAGCCTAGGATTTGTAAATTGAAGTCTTTTGGTGAGACTCACGAGGTGTCTTGGAAGTCCTAGACCTCTCGCCTCATTGAGCCCCAAAGACTAGAGTGAGTTCGGGACTTCTCATTTATTTATACCTTGATCAATATTATAATTAAGTTTTGAATTCATTGTTTCACCAACTTTCCACACGATGCATTTAATTGAGGCACAATCATTCACGTCAAAAGCAATAAGTAAAGCATTATTAAAATAAACATTCTCGAAATAAATTACAATAAAACTAGGGGCGGAATACAACCCCCATTGTAAATAAAATACAAATCATGCATAAATCGGGGTATTCATTAATGATGAGGACATTGGTCCTCGCATGCATATTTATTATAAAGCACTTTTGATGTGATGATTTTATTTTGGATAGAGAAAATTGAGACATTGGTCCCATTTTTATTTAGGAAAAATTCCATATTAATTAATAAAAAAAACGTTTAGTGACTTTCTTTCTAGTGGGCCTAAATAAATAATTTTACAAGAAAATTACATGGCAAAAATAAATGAAAAAGCCAAAATAAATAAATATTACAAATGAAGAACATAAATATGTAACCCGAATGAGCCTCTTGGATCTTCCCGTGTGCTCGCAAAAATGCCCAAGCAAAAAATGAGATGTGAAATAAAAATAAAATAGAAATAAAATAATGTTAATAATTGAATCAATTAAAATTAATTAAATATAAAATAAATGATAAAGCAAAATAAAATGACATAAAACGAAATGATATCAAAATAACAAATGAATTAACATGTTTACAATTTAAAATAAATGAGAAAAATGTGTTATATATGAACAACAAATGGATTAAAAGATGTAATTGGAATAAAATACAACATGTTAATTAATGTGTAAAAATATGAACATGATAATAGTGAAAATAAATAAGTGAACAAAATATTAAATATATGATAATGACAATGGAAAAGAATAAAAAATGATTAAATAAATGACATGATTAATTAAATATGTTCACAAATGATATAAACCATTTACATGGCAAAAACATCAATCAAAATGAATTAATTTAATTATATGTTAAAAATAATGATGATTTAAAGTGAAATAAATTAATTATATGTTAGGAATTAAAAGAAATCAATATTCACATGAATAAAATAAATGAATGAGAATAATAATAAAAATATACATGGTAATAAATGAATAAGTAAATGAAAATAATAAAAAAAAATAATATACATGAATAAGAATAAAATCATACATAAACAAGTTAAATAAAATAAATCTGAAATAAAATAAATAAATAAATAAATGAAGTTAATAAAAATATACATGAATAAATTAACATGAACAAAAATAATAAAAAGAACAAGCCTGAAATGTTTACCCTCAGAGTTTCGGATTCGATGAAGGTAAAATGATGATCGATTTCTTTATTCTTGATTTGCAATATTAGAGTGTAATAATAAAAATGTTGGAATTTCATTCCAAGAAAGAAATAGGATAAAAAATGATCAAAAATTCTTTAAGAGCAAAGAATTGATTTCTTTGCCTAAAGAAATGATTTTGATTAAAAAAAGATTTTTATTGATTACAATTAAAGAAAAAAAATGATTTGGTTTATATCAAAATAAAAATCAAATGGAAAAAATTAGATTTTGATAACAAATAATTACTTTATTTGTATCAAAATTAATTTTCCATGAAAAAGAGATTCAAAACAAAATCAATGTAAAAAATTTTATTGAACACAAATAAAAGGTTAAAAAAAATTGAGAACAAACAATTATTGTGTTTGTCTCCAAAAATTAATCAAACAACAAAAAGTCCTCTAAATATATATTTAGAAGAAATTATGTTGGAAAAAAAAGAACGAAAGATGAACTCAATTATTTGTTCTTCTTTGGTAGGGAAAAAGTATGGAATTTTTTTAGAGTTTGAGAGGAAGAAGAGAAAAGATGAAGAGAAAAAGCCGTAACCTAAAAAAATCCCCCTTTTAGGTTTTCATCTCATTCCTTTTATATTAAAAAATAGGAAAAAATAAAATAATTAAAGGGATAAAATTTAATTAAACCAGATATTACCTATTTTAATTTTTAAAAATGGAAAAAATCCCTTAAATCCTTGAAAAAAGGGATAAAAAACTGATTTTTAGGTCCAAAAATCGGAAAAAAGGGGTATCAGACCCTATAGCGACGGCCAGGAGTAGGGACGCCCGTCGCTATATAGGGATGGGCGTCGAAGCGGCAGCGTCGCGCACGAAGCGCGCGCGCCAGCGCTGCGCTTTTAGCGACGCGCAGCAGCGTCGCCCTTGCGCTCGCAGCGCGCTACCGCGCCCGACACTCGCCATCCGACTTTTTTTTTTTAATTTTAAATTGACTAAAAATACTATAATTTTAAGCCCCCATTTTTCAAAACTAAATTTTAAAATATTTTTTATTATTTTTTTATTTTTTTATCTTTTCACTCTAAAATGCAAATTTGAAAAGAAGATCATCACTTTTAACCTTTTTGCCTGTGGCCAGGCGTCTTATCATCATTGGGTAACTCTGATCTGGGCTGTCTCAAGACCCGGTGTCTACAGTTGCCCCCAATTTTGGGGAAACTAGTGCACTAGTGCCTAGATGAGCCAAAATTTAGAGAAGAAGGAAAAAGATGCGTACCTGAGGCAGCCCTTACCTTTTTGCCGTGGAAGCAGCGATGCGTCGAGTCTACTCCAGACTTACAAAACGCGAGGGTTGCTCTTCTGAACTGCACCGAGTCCGCTCCAAACTTACGAAGTGCGGATGGTGATGCGCCGAGTCTGCTCCGGACTTACAAAACGCGAGGATTGCTCTTCTGAGCTGCACCGAGTCCGCTCCAGACTTACAAAGTGCGGATTGCTCTCTTGAGTTGCACCGAGTTTGCTCCAACTTACAAAGTGCGGATTGCTCTCCTGAGCTGCACCGAGGTTGCTCCAACTTACAAAGTGCGGATTGCTCTCTTGAGCTGCACCGAGTTTGCTCCAACTTACAAAGTGTGGTCCAATCTATCACGTGTGCCCTGCTGTCCTCATCTCGGTATGCGCGGTGACTAATCTGTCCCGCTAGCCTCATCTCATCCCCATTCGGCTAGTATATTATCTGATCTGTCGACCATCCTTAGATCGGTATGGTGAACCATTCGTCGCTTTCTTTGTTGGCGCTTATCCTAGACCTCTTCTTTTTACTACAACAACGGAAAAGTAAATGTACAGGGCATATAAAAGACGCATACCTGTGGTAGTACATACCTGTTGGGGCCGATGTCAGAGTGTGCCCTCGAAAGATGTTTGGTTATTCCCCATTTTCTTGATTGCACTGATTGTGACATGCCAGATATCGATTCCTCTATCATCTCCAATGTAGCCTCCTTTTTAAAAAGACCTGCATACTTCTCAAGAGGGTGAGAGAATTTGATGTTGAGCTTCCGGGGTGGAAAAAAGATTTGAGATTTCTCAAAGGAAAATTATATTAGAGGTTTTGTTGCTCGCCTGCAGGCAGATGATTTTTCTATTTCGTTTTCGTTTTTTTTTCTTTGCGTTTTCACATTTTTGGACGCGTTTGGACTTTTACAGGATATTGGATTTTCAAGGCCTTGAAAATATCTTCTTCTTTTTGTTTTATGTTGTTTTGCTTTGAGAATTTGTATTCTTTGTACATTTGAATTGGTTTGAGATTTTGTACATTTGAATTTGGCTTTTGTACACTTTGTGTGATGTGTGTGAGCGTATATCTTATGATAGGGAAACTTACCTGATTGCCCTCGGCATGGCATGCATGAGTCTGACAATGTCAGGCTGAACTCATCTCTTGAATCATCTTTAAATATGAGGTCTATTCAGACCCCTCATCTGAGCCATGTACATATACAAAACACTGTGCACGTGTGCGGAATTATGTGTGTGCAATATACATATATTTGAATCCGAATTGTGTGAGGTGTGTTAGCGTACATCTTATGACAGAAAAACTTACCTGTTCGCTCCCGGCATGGTGCGTATTGTCACACCCCAAATCGGGCTTAGTCGGATTTGGCAAGCTAAGTCAGATAAGTGAAGGGTATTTCGGTAATTTTTGCATGAGTGAATTTGATGATAAGGACTTAATTGTAAAGTGATTAATTAAATAAGTTAAGTGAGGGAAATTATTGGGTGTGCTTGTGGTGTAGGATTGTTGGGTGTTTGTGGTGGTTTAATCTAGTGAAGTGTGTGTATTGTACCCAAGGATGTAAAGTGTTTTTGAGCAATTATTTGGTGTGTGTTGTGTTTTGGTACCAAATATTTCAAAGCATTGATTTAAGGGATCATTTAGTGTGTGAGTGGTGTATGGTACATTGGAGCATGAAAGTCAAAGGGGGAATTATTGGTCCAATAGGAGGCTGCCATGTGGCTTAGTTGTTGGGCATTGAATGGGGAAAGAAGAAAAGAGAAAGAGAGAGAGGGAGAACACAGAATCTGCATTCACGTTCTCTCCTCCCTCTCACATTTTCTTGCTTCTTCTTTCTTCATTTTCTGCACTTCTTCCTTTTCTTTCTTTTGGCTGGAGTTTGTACATGCTTAGAGGTGATTTTGATTGAGTTTTGGAGCAAGATTAAAGAGGTATGTGTTTGGGTTTAGGGCTCCTGTGTTTTTGGGTTTTCTTCTTCTCCTTTTTCTGGTTTTGAGTTAAGGTTTGGATGAGTAATTACTGGATTTGTGTTTGTGCAAGTTGGTGTTGACAAGAGGAAGCTTTAGGGCAAGGAAAGGACTAATGATTGAAGCTTGAAAAGTTATTTTGGATCTTTGATTTCCAGGTTTGGGAGTTTGATTTCTATATTTGAGTTTAATTTGTCTCTGCCCTAATTCTTCTTGGATCATGAATGTGTTATTGTGTGTGATTTCCCGAAATTTGAGTGTGTTGGGTATGAGTTTATGCATGAATTAATTTAGGTAATTGTGTTAGTAATCCATGTTATTGACTAAGATAAATGTATATGAGGGTTGGTATTGAAATGCATGAGTTGCGAATTCCTTTGAATTTGATGTTTTATGGTGAGTTTGGCAATCCTGTTCAGTTCTCATCTGACCTCTGTATATTGTTTTCATTATAAGTTGAGTTTTAAAACTCCAAAATACATGATTCTAATTGGTTTAGAACCATGACGTCCATGGCTTTAAAAGTCTCAGAAATGACTTTGGGCAAATTCTTGCTGTAAGATCCGGTAAATTTACCAAAACCGTAGTGTCTCTGTTTGGGTCGGGTTACTTGAACACTATAGTTTGTTTAGATCATATCTGAATATGTATATGTCCAATTGATCTGAAATTTGTTGCATTTGAACTCTAACATCATAGGGAACATTTGTTAAGTAGGAAAGTTTTCCTAAAAAGGTCGTTTACATGTCGGTTTAGGCTGAACAAAAACGTATAGTGAAGCAATCCTGAGTTTTGGCTTCTATTTTGCAAATTTTTGGTATGTCACGGTCACAATGAATTCATTGCCACCGTGACCAATGCCTAGAGAAGGCAGAATGCTTATTTTTGGACCTCACGGTCACAATGAATTTATTACCACCGTGACCCCTTCTGTCTTGACCATTTTAGGTGTTTTTCTTCCCGAATTGAACCCGTATTGCACCAGAACTTTCTAGGATCCATTCGAAGTATGTTTAGGACTATTAAATGAGTACAAGAATAGTTATCACTTGGAAAATAAACATGATTAGGATTAAGATTAATAACAAACTAATGAAGTAATGATGTGTAATTTTTTGTATTAGAATCAAGTCAAGTTTAATGACATTATTGAGCATTATAATACTTCAATCTATATAAACGTGTATGATATGAACAAGTATGCATAGGTATGAAGTAAGATCTAAGTTATATACAAATGAAATGAGTTTGCTTAATGATATATATATATATATATGGGATATGAGTAGTGAATGTGTGATTGAAGTAATTGCCTAACAATAATATATGATGCATGTATTGATAATAAATATTATTAGAATGTATTAGGATGCAAGATATCTATGATGCTATTATGGTTCATGTGGATATTTGAGTGATTATATATTATGATAACGGTAAATGTGCTTTAATGCTTTAAGCTTATGAATTCCTCTTTTTAATGGAGACCCATAATGCGAAAAACCGGGTAAGTAAGTATTTATATAAGTGTACAAATAGTTGGTATGAATGATATGATAAAATGTGAGGAATAACATTCTGTTTTGGGCAGTGGGTATGTCACGGTGACAACCTAATGGGTTACCACCGTGAGGTACCCTAAGATTGCTTTCTGCCAAGAGTTTTGGTATGTCACGGCGTGACCTACCCTATTTTGTAAAGAGTGGTCAACCGTTAAAAGTAAAGTTTGAATGTTAAGTTAGTGATTGGCCTGATAATGTTTCCATATTTGACTCTGATAAATTTTAGAATATTGAATAGTGCTAAAGCATGTTGATGGAATTATATTGTATGCTTTGTAATACGAATAGTATGATGCATGGCTAATATTATGAATTTCTTTATATGTCTACTATACTCTGGATTAAGTATGATGATATTCATATACTGTTTGATTTGACACATGAGTTAAATGATACAAGACCTGCAAGAGTCAGTCTAGTGGATAGTTAGGCATGCCTAATAGAGTCTTTTAGCTGCAGCCCTTTGGACGTTCGGACCTTGATTAGGTCCCCCGTTTGGTTCCTTGTGAACCCTTTAATATGTTTGGATCTTATTTAAGATCCGTAATTAAAATGCTTTTGAATGTGAAAATGAAATTGATATTCGATTTGCACCTGTAAGGTGATGTCTGTACTCGATACGCACCTGTAAGGTGATGTCTGTATACTCGTTATCCACTATTTTGAGTCAGCAGGTATTTTGGTTTGCTTTGTCTGATATGAATATGAGAATATGATATCCGAATGTGTAAGATTTCAGTCATGCGAATCAGTTATGAATTCAAATGTGATTATGAATCTCTGAATGGATTAAATGTGACTCAAACATGCCTATTATGTGCAATTATTCATATATATACCGTATTGTGACTGTGTTTGAATATAATCAATTGTAGTTATAAGCATGTGAATTAGTACGTATACTAAAGTGATTTTATACTGTTAATTATTATGGATTAACATGTGAACTAGTTTGCGTGGAGATGCACATTGTTTATTGAATGATTTGGTATGAATGTGGATATGATCCTCTAAACGCTCGGCTTCTATATGCAAGTATAATATCATATGTGTTATGAATGTCCACCTATGCCTTTTTCATGTGTTATGCCTTGGCGACCATTGTGAATGGCTGCCCTTATTTTCTTGTGTGTTTCCCCACTAAGCGTTATCGCTTAGCACAGGCTCTTTTCCCGTGTAGGTGGCAGGTTTGGTTCGGTTCGAGTCGCGCATCTGCAGGGTCGGCCACATAGGAGTCAGGAGTTATTGTTTCTGTTATCAGCTTCTGTAATTTGGGTTTTATATTCTGTAACCTTTTGTAAATGTGTTATATGCAAAGGCCTTACTGTAATATATTCGGATGATGAAATGCCGTTGTAAGTATGTGTTAAGTTATTCATCTGTTATGTCGTCTATTTTATGCTTCCGCTGATTAAAAGAGTGTATGTGTGTGTGCATGTGCTTGTGCTTATGCTTCCACTTGGTGCTTGCGAGTGTGTGAGTTAATGCATGACCAACTTTTAGCCGCAAGGTAAGTTTTTAATTATCCCGCATTTATGCATGTATGATTATGTATGAATGTATGTATGTGAGTGAGTGTCGGTAGCGCTCTCCAGCATCCTTCCAATGGGGACGTAGGGGGTGTTACACGCATGGAGAGGCTTATTCTTTTCCCTCTTGGGAGCAGATCCTTGAGATTCTTCTCTCATGAGGACTTCATCTTGATTATTGTACAAATGTGTGAAAGCATATATCTTATGATAGAGAAACTTACCTTGTTGCTCCTGACATGGTGTGTATGAGTCGGCTTGCTCTCTTAAATGCCTTCTTAGGAGCGGGTCATTGAGATTCCATTCTCGTGAGGACTTTATCTTGATCCGATTGTTCGGCATGGATGAGCGTCAATGTAGATTCAAAACTGTACCTTGGCTCACTTTTGTGTCTGATTTGCCTCCGACTATGTATGGATAGTTCGTCTTCTCAAAGGATCTTATTTTCTATAGATTTGTGTGATTCCGAATTATCCTGAGCATGGTGTGTCCGGATAGGCTTGTCCTTCTGGGCATTCCACCCCCTCACATATGCACCTGATTTTATGCTGGATACAGTGGCGATAATGTTGAGCTGAACCTATACCTTCGATCACCCTTGCTCATGAGGTCTATTCGGACCCTTCCCTCTAAGTCATGTACACAACAACATATACAACAGACTGTGTGTGTGTATGGAATTATGTGTGTGAAATATACATACAAAACTATATACAGAAACACATGTAAAGGATTAATGTATAAGAACTGTGTGTGCATTTTTACACGCGTAAAAGACTGAATGCACGTGACATGCATGTGATATGCAAAAATGAATAGACCACATCCCAAGTGGTTAAGGGATTCGTTGAGAGTATCGCTCGGCTGGCCATATTGTCTGATGCTCCCAAGGATCTAGAAAAGCGTTGTCTTGGCTTTACGGACTCTGACCCATAATCCTTTTAAAGAGAACTGACTCGTGTGCATCTTTGTCCCCCGGTCAATGAGGATTTTGCCCCCAAGACTCTGAATCAAGATCTGCATTATGCATTATCTGCCTAAAGGTGAATTATTGGAGGTAATGCCATCTTATTACTCCAGGCTTCAAAAGTCATTGTTTTAAAGGTAGTGCGTCCCTTGTGGATTTTTGCACTAGCTTTTCTTAGCGGGAAATGCGTCCCTTTACGGATTTTCACAAGACCCTGTGCCTAATTTTTCTTTTTTTTCTTGGAATGGACCCAACCCAATCCAGCGGCTTTTTCTTCATTTTTTTTGAAGGACAGACTGCCTGTTCCCAGGTTTTCACCCTGCCCTTTGGACTAACTTTTGCCTAGAGAGCCAGTCACGGTTTTCATCTCTAACGGCCTTCTTCTTTCTTTTTTTTTTTTATTTTTTTTCTTTTTTTTTCTTTCTTTTTTAATACTCATCTTGCATTTCAAGTATGGCTACAAGAAAAGTCAAAGCCACCATCAAAGCCCCTTCCTAGAGTAATCCACAATTATTCTTTGAGGCATTTCTCTCTAGGCATCGATCGCATTCCATGGCCTCCCTTGATGAATGTGTTGCTAGATTGGGTGATGTAGCAGATGTGGATTGGGTTCTTTAGGGATTCATGAAGTTGCCCTTTACACTACCACCCATTGTGTTTAATAGTTCAGAGGGATTAATGACGTAGTGAGGCATCCCTATCCTTCTAAAGTGGACCTTTATCTTTGGCTTTTACCTCCAGATACCATAGCCTCTGGGCAAGCTGCCGGTGAAGACTATTATGCCATCTATCGGGGGTTGTTCTTTCACTCCCCCTAATGCACTCAAAAGGTGGGTGTTTAGTCTCACAGTGGATAACATAACTCATCGACTTAGACATCTGGACAGTGAGAGTAGTAGCAGAGCGTAGTCATTTAGATTTCATGTATTCAGCAATGAACAACATTTCTCTTTTTATAAATGAACTAGAAAATAATGAACACATGTATTTGCAAAGATTGTGTACATTTCAATATGATTTCTCCACACATGATCATTATCTAACATCAATTCAAAATGCAAAACTATATCTAATCTCAGAGTACATCTTGTAAGCATCAAACTCCTGTCTCCAATCAGCCCTCTCGGGTTTTCTTAATTGGATATTTTCTCTCAAGCCTCTAATTTTTGACCAGGATGCCTTTTTCCGGTTTTCACCCTGACGAGGCGCCCAATTTTAGCAAGGCCGCCTTTTTTCGATTTTCGACCCGCGGGGCTTTTATTCTCTTCTTGTGATTTTTAGTCTTTAGCCATGGATCCTCTTGAATTCGTTGATGTTGACTGGTTCTTTGAAGTCATCTTTATCGCTACCTATTGCTGATGTCTCGAATAATAACTTCTGAAGAACGAGGGCCCTCCTCACATCGGCCTGAACCTACCTCATTTGTCCGGAACCCCTAGTCTCATTTGCTCGAAGACTGAACCTCCCTCTTTCATTGGATACTTTCTAACCTCCCTCATGAATGGTCGAGCAGAGCATTTTTCGATAGATCAAGCTGTGGTAATAATCCCATGATTCGTCCTTGCCTGACGCGTTTAACTGCGGCTGCCACAGTTGTGCCCCTTTCAGCTTCCAAGATTTAGGTTGTCTTAAAGGTTTGAACTTTATAATGATCGGCCATGCTGCTTCTCCTCCCTACGACTTTTGTAGAGGTTCCGACGATGATTCTTCAGTATTGAAGCCCACAAGGCAATTTTTCTGCCCAATCTTTGTAATTCTGGACAACCTTAGCTAGGATCCTCTTGACATTCTTGTTGGCAGCTTCTACTGCCCCGTTGGTTTGAGGACGATACGGAGAAGACTTGTGATGTTCAATACCATATTTCTGGAGTAACTTCCTCATTTTGGCCATGAACTGGACCCCGTTGTCAGATAGCACGTGGTGTGGGAGGCCATACCTACATATCAAGTTCTTCTCGATGAATTTCGCCGTATCCCGAGCATCCACCTTCTTGAAGGACTCAGCCTCATTATTGGTAGCCTTGAACCTCAATTTCTTCGCCAAAGGGAGCTCCTCATTATTCGGGGTTGTCAGAATAACTCTTACCCCTGCCCCTTTACTATTAATAGCCCCATCAAGGTGTAATTGCCAACCTTGAACTGCTACAGCTGCCACATCCTCATCCGAAAAGTTGAACTTGTATGAGTCTCCTTGAATTGGGTGTTCTGCTAGGAATTCAGCCACAGCACGCCCTTTGATAATTTTTCGAGTGATGTACTCTACATCAAATTCTTGTAGCAGCAACGACCACCTACCCAATTTCCCAAGTAAAGATGGAGCTTCCTGTAAGTACCTTAAAGGATTCAGCTTCGCTACTGCATGTACCCTGTAGGTATGAAAGTAATGTCTCAACTTCTTAGAGGCCTAGGTTACCGTAAGGCAAATCTTTTCAACTTCTGTATACTTAACCTCATAAGCCAGGAACTTCTTGCTAAGGTAGTAAACAACAAATTCTACTCTGAATTCATCTTCCTGGGCCATCATGGCACTTACAAAACTATCTTTTATAGCTAAATACAAAATCAGTGGTTTGACTGGCTGCGGCGATCTCAACACTGGTGGATTCAGCAGATACTCTCTGATAGTATCGAAAGCCTTCTGACAATCTTCGTTCCATACTACTGGTGGGTCTTTTCTGAGTAATTTGAAAATCGGTTCGCAGATCGAAGTAAGCTTAGTGATAAACCTATTGACAAACTGCAATCTGCCCAAGAAGCATCTCACATCTTTTTCCTTTTGCAATATTGGCATCTCTCTGATAGCCCTAACCTTGTCTGGGTCAATATCAATTCCCCTTTGGCTAGCTATGTGTACTGGGAGTTTTCCTGAGGTGACACCAAAGATACACTTCGTAGGATTTAATCGTAGATTGTACTTGTTTGGAAGAACTTTTCTAGGGCTTGGGAACGACCTTCTCTAGTGGCCGACTTGATCATCATGTCATCCACGTATACCTCCACTTCTTTATGGATCAAGTCATTTAAGATTTTTGTTGCCATCCTTTGATAAATGGCTCCTATATTTTTTAGGCCAAAAGGCACTACCCGGTAGGCATACATCCCCCACTCCGTGATGAAAGCCGTCTTTATTCGATCAATTATTTGATTGAGAATTTGATTGTATCCCACATAACCATCACCAAAACTATACATCTTGCAAGCAGCGGTGCTGTCTATCAACATATCTATATGGGGCAACGAAAAGTCATCTTTCGGACAAGCCTTATTCAAGTCCCGATAATCTATGCATACCCTTACCTTGCCATCTTTTTGGCTACGGGGACAACATTGGCCAGCCAAGTTGGATACTGCACCTCAACTAGAAATTTGGTTGTGATTTGTTGGCGAATCTCCTCCTTCACTTTTATCTACCCATTTCGGCCTAAGCCTTCTCAGTTTCTATTTAACAGGTTTATGGTCTGAATATGTAGGAATAGCATGCTCTATGACTTCCCAATCAATTCCTGGCATGTCTTCGTAAGTCCAGGCAAAGACTTTTCATATTTTTTTTATATTCTCTCAAATTTTTCTCGCTTCAGGAGTTACATTAGATGCTATCAAGATTTTCTTTGGACTTTCCAAAATTTTTGGGATTAAATAGAGTAGCATCAATTGAATCAATGTCAAATATGAATGAGTCATGATCATGATTATGTATAGTGAAATCATAAGAAACATAACACAAGTAAGCAAAAACATTCATCTTATTAATGAAGCTAAAATGTCATTATTAAACAGTTCAAAAATAAAAAGAACATTCTAAATAGCTAATCAACTTCTGTTCTTGCCAACACAGCTGTTGCAGTCGATGGTCCATTATCATCCCTAAGAACCATCCTGCCTTTTCACCTAGGCATTTATTCCATCTTATTCTTTCTCTCTCGCTTTTCTAGGTCGGAGATCTTCTCGGAATCAATCAGGTCTTGAATGGCATGTCTTAAGGCCTTACAATCATCTGAGGTATGCCCGGTATGCTGGTGAAAGGCGCAATACTCATCCCCTTTATGATCGGGCTATCCCTGGCTTCTGGCAGGCTTAGCTGGCAATGGTTGTAATATCCCCTCCTTCATCAGCCTCTTGAGGACCCAGGACAAAGATCTACCCAAATTAGAAAAATGCTTTTGCTTTACTTTCGTGGTTAGCGCCTTTATAATCTCTTCCTTTTTTGGGCCTGGCATCAGCTCTTGAATGCGTTCTCTCAGAGGGCGAAAATAGTCTGTCCTATGCCCTGTGTACTGGTGATATGCACAATACCAGTCCGTTCTGTGCCTAGGCTTTCCTTGACTTGGGGCAAGCCTAGCTGGCAAGGGTTGTAACTTCCCTTTCTTGATGAGACGGCTGAAATGCCAAGATAATGGCCTACCCGAGATAGTGAGGTGGGGCTGAGTTGTTCTAATGGCTGGGATTTCTGCAGCCTTACTATTGTCAAGGCCTCCTGAGCTTTCATCTTTTGGAGTACGCATGATTGCAGGCTCTTTATCCTCCTCTAATATAATGCCATGTTCTAAAGTAGGCCTCCTATTTCATCCTTGCTCAATCGGGGAATCAAGTGATCTCTTACTCTAGTCTCAAAAGGAAAAGGAGGTACTGGAGCTGTCGCTATATGAGCCTTCTCGATTGTGGCTGGCTTTCCTTGGTTGAGAGTTGTTACCATAAGCTGAGCTTGCAGAACAAGTGCCATGGCATCCATCCTTTCTTTGACCATAGCCAGCATCTTTGTTTCAAGCTCCTCGAACCTTCTATCCAACTCCTAGGCAATAAGGGCACGAGTCTCTTCATTCTGTTATGAAGGGCCAGCCATTTCTAATGCCTTTAGATGCTCTGGTAAGAATGCTAAAACTTTGTCAGCCCATGTGAACTCTGATCGCTCCTTAGATAACTATTTGGATCCCCTAACCTCCCAAGCAAATGGTCTATAATGGCTGAAAATCGAGGAGTTAGAATGATGTATGAATAATATGCAATGCATGATCGTGTTGTGCAATAAATGGTACACATTGACTAAAAGAGATTACAATAATACATGTGAAACATTTAAAAAACTATACACAGGATAATATGTATAGGTAATAATTATATGCAAAGAAAAGGATGTATACATGTAGAAGAAATACAGAAATTTATTTGTGCATGACTGACATGAATGCGCAATGCATCATTCACAAACACATGCAAGCAGGTAGGTCCTTCCAACCTTATTGCCCCCACACACGAGGTCGTGCGGTCTCTGTCCTAGGTGGGCTTGATCCATGGGTTAACAGGGAACCCTGTGGATGCGCATGGTGCACGGTGAAAAAATCGGCAGCATAACCTCTCTCAGCTAATGTTCATACGCACGGGTTTTAACCATCATGTATTTAGGCAGCCTGAATAAGTTGACATGGGCCTATCGGGGCATGAAAGCCTTTGATTAGGTGACCAATCAAATTATTTGGGTTTGTCCAATACAAAATGATCCACAAGCAAGGTATTATGGTTCATACCACCTAGGGAAAGTATCTATTGCCATTACATGAGCTTTGGTCAAAGGTGGTGTTACTTTAAGGCTACCCAAGCATGGTCCCTGCCAACGGGTTTAGCTCATCACGAGCGTAACGACCGATTGGGTCACCCTTTAATATACCATGATGGTACGAGGCTTGGGCTGGTGATTATCCTTAACACTTCCCTACATTGAGTGAACATAGGGTCGCGCTTCGGGAACGCACCGGGGCTGAATAAGGGACCAAACTAGCATAGATCTAAGGCTCTATTGCGATGCAATGCAGCTTTGAAAGAAGGTGAAATTTTTAAACTAAAACTCAATTATAATTTTTAAACAAGGTACTTTCGAATCGAAGTCTCGAGTATGTCCCCAGTGGAGTCGCAACTGTGACGCGCGCCGAACCCCGTGGCCTCCCGAAAGCCCACTTCAGGGCGATTAGGATGGGATTTATTAAAACTTGTAAGGTATTTACAAGTGCGTCTATTTTGGGCAACAAAGAGGTTTCTTGGAGTCACCACCCAATAGAACATTGGAAAGGGTCGTCTAGCCTCATCGAGCCTAAGACGGCGCATACATATCCATCTTGAGCAAGCCAGAGAGATCTTGGAGGTCTCATCCTCTACCCCCTGGAGCCTAGGATTTGTAAATTGAAGTCTTTTGGTGAGACTCAAGAGGTGTCTTGAAAGTCCTAGACCTCTCGCCTCATTGAGCCCCAAAGACCAGAGTGAGTTCGGGACTTCTCATTTATTTATACCTTGATCAATATTATAATTAAGTTTTGAATTCATTGTTTCACCAACTTTCCACACGATGCATTTAATTAAGGCACAATCATTCATGTCAAAAGCAATAAGTAAAGCATTATTACAATAAACATTCTCAAAATAAATTATAATAAAACTAGGGGCGGAATACAACTCCCATTGTAAATAAAATACAAATCATGCATAAATCGGGGTATTTATTAATGATGAGGACATTGGTCCTCGCATGCATATTTATTATAAAACACTTTTGATGTGATGATTTTATTTTGGATAGAGAAAATTGAGACATTGGTCCCATTTTTATTTAGGAAAAATTCCAAATTAATTAATAAAAAAACATTTAGTGACTTTCTTTCTAGTGGGCCTAAATAAATAATTTTACAAGAAAATTACATGGCAAAAATAAATAAAAAAGCCAAAATAAATAAATATTACAAACGAAGAAAATAAATATGTAACCCGAATGAGCCTCTTGGATCTCCCTGTGTGGTCGCAAAAATGCCCAAGCAAAAAATGAGATGTGAAATAAAAATAAAATAGAAATAGAATAATGTTAGTAATTGAATCAATTAAAATCAATTAAATATAAAATAAATGATAAAATAAAATAAAATGAGATAAAACAAAATGATATCTATAGGTGGCAAATGGGTGGGTTGGGCGGGTTTGGGTTGGGTCATAAATGGGTTGGGTCGTAAATGGGTGGGTCATAAACGGGTCAAAAATATATGGGTCATAAATGGGTCAATACCCAAATGGGTTGGGTGGGTTTGGGTCGACCCATTTGATATTTTTTTAATGAAAAATAATTATCGATATAATAACGGAATACTAAAAAAATTATTATAAAAATGTTGGCTCAAATGGGTCGGTTGAGATTCAAACGGATCGGGATATCGGTTAACTTATAACTGTCCAATTTACTATTCATTTGGTAAAAATTTTGGTAGTATAACGACTATATATATAACATATCCTTCCTGCAATTCAAACAATCCATAGTCACACACAGGGGTACAACAACACAATAATTCATAAACCAAGTAGCCATTTTTTCATTTTTAAGCCAATTATGTAATCCTAAATTATTTCACTCACTTTCTAAACTCAATTTCTCCAAAAATTTATTTTATAATTGTTAAAATATATAAATTAGTCTCCCTGCAAAATTTCAGCTCAAACAGAGTCCGTTTCTCGATCTGCTACATTTAAATCAGTCAGTTTTGATAATTTTCAGTGTCACAAAAAAATTAATTTTTCGCTATCAAAAATTTCTAAATATTAATCTAAGTCTATATATATAATTAAAATAATTTTTAGAGGTCATTTGCTATTTTTAGAGGTCTAGTCAAATTTTGGTCAAACCGGATAACCTTTAAAATGAGCCGGACTTTTTTTTTTATTTTTGACTTTTAGAGATCTATTTGAATTCATTTTTTTTCCACATTCTACCCTCGGACTCCTTGTGACTAGTATTTTCCGATGGTCAAATAAAATATTTTTTACTTCCGGGTGTAATTTTTGTCTCCAGTGCACTATTTTCCATCGAAAAATACTATTTACGACTAACCCGATAACTCGGCCATTACAAATCTAACAAAAAAAATACGCATACACATTACACAATAATAATACAGCGGACAGTTTAAGCAAAAGATTTTGTTCATTAAAGTAAAAGTTTTTAATATTAAAGAAATAATGAAAAAAAAAACACCCATTGGGTCAAGGAAGAATGACCCAAATGGGTTGTATTTTATGTGGGTAGATTTTGGGTGGGTTTAAATGGGTCAATTTTTTAGTTGGGTTGGGTTTGGGTCAATTTTTTTTGGGTGGGTTTGGGTGAGTTGTTGGGTTTGGGTTAATTTTGACACCTCTAATGATATCAAAATAACAAATGAATTAACATGTTTACAATTTAAAATAAATGAGAAAAATGTGTTATGAACAACAAATGGATTAAAAGATGTAATTGGAATAAAATACAACATGTTAATTAATGTGTAAAAATATGAACATGATAATAGTGAAAATAAATAAGTGAACAAAATATTAAATATATGATAATGACAATGGAAAAGAATAAAAAATGATTAAATAAATGACATGATTAATTAAATATGTTCACAAATGATATAAACCATTTACATGGCAAAAACATCAACCAAAATGAATTAATTTAATTACGTGTTAAAAATAATGATGATTTAAAGTGAAATAAATTAATTATATGTTAGGAATTAAAAGAAATCAATATTCACATGAATAAAATAAATGAATGAGAATAATAATAAAAATATACATGGTAATAAATGAATAAGTAAATGAAAATAATAAAAAAAATAATAATATACACGAATAAGAATAAAATCATACATAAACAAGTTAAATAAAACAATTCTGAAATAAAATAAATAAATAAATAAATGAAGTTAATAAAAATATACATGAATAAATTAACATGAACAAAAATAATAAAAAAAGAAGCCTGAAATGTTTACCCTCAGAGTTTCGGATTCGATGAAGGTAAAATGATGATCGATTTCTTTATTCTTGATTAGCAATATTAGAGTGTAATAATAAAAATATTGGAATTTCATTCCAAGAAAGAAATAGGATAAAAAATGACCAAAAATTCTTTAAGAGCAAAGAATTGATTTATTTGCCTAAAGAAATGATTTTGATTAAAAAAAGATTTTTATTGATTACAATTAAAGAAAAAAATGATTTGGTTTATATCAAATAAAAATCAAATGGAAAAAATTAGATTTTGATAACAAACAATTACTTTATTTGTATGAAAATTAATTTTCTATCAAAAAGAGATTCAAAACAAAATCAATGTAAAAAATTTTATTGAACACAAATAAAAGGTTAAAAAAAATTGAGAACTAACAATTGTTGTGTTTGTGTCCAAAAATTAATCAAACAACAAAAAGTCCTCCTAAATATATATTTAGAAGAAATTATGTTGGAAAAAAAAAGAATGAAAGATGAACTCAATTTTTTGTTCTTCTTTGGTAGGGAAAAAATCTGGAATTTTTTTAGAGTTTGAGAGGAAGAAAAAGAGAAAAGATGAAGAGAAAAAACCCTAGCCCAAAAAAATCCCCCTTTTAGGTTTTCATCTCATTCATTTTATATGAAAAAATAGGAAAAAATAAAATAATTAAAGGGATAAAATTTAATTAAATCAGATATTACCTATTTTAATTTTTAAAAATGGAAAAAATCCCTTAATCCTTGAAAAAATGGATAAAAAACTGATTTTTAGGTCCAAAAATCGGAAAAAATGGGTATCAGATCCTATAGCGATAGCCAGGAGTAGAGACGCCTGTCGCTATATAGGGACGGGCATCGGAGCGGCAGCCTCGCGCACGAAGCGCGGGCGCCAGCGCGATGGGCGGCGCGCAATGCTGCGTGTGCTTTTAGCGACGCGCAGCATTGGCGACGCTGCGCGTCGACCTTGCGCTCGGGCGCTCGCGAGCTGGGCGCCAGCGCGCTGCCGCAGCCCGACACTCGCGATCCGACTTTTTTTTTTAAATTTTAAATTGACTAAAAATACTATAATTTTAAGCCCCCATTTTTCAAAACTAAAATTTAAAATATTTTTTATTATTTTTTTATTTTTTTATCTTTTCACTCTAAAATGCAAAATTGAAAAGAAAATCATCACTTTTAACCTTTTTGCCTGTGGAAAGGCATCTTATCATCATTGGGTAACTCTGATCTGGGCTGTCTCAAGACCCGGTGTCTACACCAGGCCCTTTCTATCCTTCTGACTTTTAGTGGCGATGGCCTCTGGCATCCCTTGGGAGTTCTTACCCAATCCAGCACCCGAAAGGAACGACATCTTCTTCATCATAGCTAGCACTTGTGGGCTCCCTCCTATTATCCCTTCCTCCTTGATCATGGCCACATGGAATCCACTAAAAGGCTGCCTTGCTATCTCGAGTATCGACACTTGATTCTCTCTTGCAGCCTTGATGGTCACCACTTGTCGTTCGTGTGGTATCTTGACCATTTGGTGGAGAGTAGAGGGAACACCTCCCAACTTGTGGAACCACGATCTCCCCAGCAATGCTGAAAAATTGGCATGAATGGGCAAGACTATGTATTCTACTTCAGTCTCCACTGGCCCCGTCTTGACCAACGCCTTAAAAGTCCCTGAAGCATGCCGACGAGAATTGTCATGTGCTGTGATCATCAAATCTGATTTGGCTAGCATGTCCCCCGTCACTCCAAAGGCTGCCATGGCTACTTGAGGGCATACATTAATTGATGATCCATCATCCACCATCACGCAAGAAGTGTGCTTCTGATTGGTTTACGCCCTAATGTACAGAGGGTGATTGTGGTTACGGCCTTCTGCGGGTAAATCAGCATTCGTGAACAGCACACTCTCTCCAGCACCTCCTTTCACCACTTCCAGCAGCTCAGTGGGCAAAATCATTGTAGCCACAGTCGTCATGCATAGAGCCTCTACCAGTCGTTGCCTATGAGAGGGGGACTGTCTCAATAAATCCCAGATGGAAATCTAGGCTGGTTTCTTCTGCAACTGTTTGACTATCTGATCTCCTTCGGGCTCCTTTCCCTTCTCTTTCTGACCTTCCACCGGTTCTTGAGGCGCTGCCACTTCCGGCATTACTCTCCCACTACGGGTCACCGCTCCTACCTTCATTTTTCCTTTGCGCTCTTCCGCTTCCTCCTCCTCTGAACCCCACGGGTCAGGAAACTCAGCAGTTTCATCATCATCACTTCCACTCTCACTAGTGGACCAGCAATCGATCACTGCAGCAGGCATCCCTTTTCACTCACCTTATAGAGGCTTGCGACAGCAGTGTTTACATCGATGCCGTATAATTCATTCAAGAAAAACTCCTCCGGTAAACTGGATTCTATCATGAACACGGGTGGGGGCATCTTGTTATATCCGGCTTTCTTCTGGCCTTCCCTCTTCTCAAGGTTCGTAATCTGCTTTGTATTGATCAGGTCTTGGATTGCATGCCTTAAAGCCCTACAGTTGTCTGTCACATGACCCGTGTGCTGATGGTAAGCACAATACTCATTCTCCTTATGACCCGGCATTCCTTGTGTCATGGCAGGTCTAGGAGGCAATGGCTGTAATTTTCCTTCCTTCATCAGCCTCCTCATAACCCATGACAAGGATCTCCCCAAGTTTGAAAAACGTCTAGTGGTTGCGTCAGCAGCAGACGCCTCAACCGTTCTTCTCGTGCTACCACTGGGGCCCACTGGCCTACTTGCCCCCTGGCTACCGTTCCCCTTCTTGGCATAGCTATCACTGTTCGCTCTTCGGGCCAGGTACTCTCCTTCCGCTTCAATGGCTATATCTTTCAAGGACTCCTAGTCTTTTAATCCCTTCATCTTCAACCCTTCTCTCAAGTATGGGCTTGCATTCTTGATAAATAATCTAATCTGGTCCTGAGTCTCCAGCTTCCTTCTCATTTCCATCACTCTGTTCCTCTAGCGAGTCAAGTACTCATGGAAAGATTCTCCAACCTTTTGCTGCAGCAATTATAGATCTTTGAGGGTCACATCCATCCTCGTATTACAATCTTATTGCCTCAAGAACTCTTCCGTCAGCGAATCCCAGTCTTCGTTGCTTCTACGGTCAAGACCATGGTACCAATCTATAGCCGGACAAGTCAGACTTAAGCAAAAATATTCCACCTTTTATCTCTTCATCAAGGTGGTCCCCTTCATGATCAATGAGTATTGCTTCACATGGGCGGTTGGATCGGAGGTACCATCGAATTTAGGAACATCTGGCATTTTGAAATTGTATGGGATCGGATCCTCTCCTTCCAGCTCCTTATCCTCAAGATTCATTCCTTGACCCCTACTCAACATTCGAGCCATCGCCTCGAACTTCTCTTCCACTTTCTTCCACATGGTTTCTTATGACTGGGGCACTTTCCCCTTTTCCGACACTACACTCTCTTCATAATCCTCATCCACGTGGTCATCCTCTAACCTCTGAACCGGTCTTCTCCTCTGAACCCCTGATGTTACTGACCTCAAATCCATCAGCAGTGGTCAGATCTCTTCCTGCCTTTCTTATCTATCCTCCCCCCCACTCATTTTGTCTCATGGGAGGAGGAAGTGGGTCTTGCGGAGCAGTACGCTGGGTTAATACGGCCAACATATTCATCATCCGACCCTCAAATTCCTTAAATCTTCTACTAACCTATTCAACAATCAAAGCCCTAGTGGCATCATTTCCCCTTGGCGAGTTAGCCATCTTTGATGCGGTACAACTGGTCTCTGGACAATTCTCTAAGAAGCTCTCCCTTTCTGGCGATTCAGACACAAAAGTTCGGATCAATCGCCCCGCGGGTCCTCTCGTCCACCTGGGCAGATCTATGATGGCTGTAGAAACAAGGAGTTAGAATGATGCATGAATGCAAATGAAATGCATGATCGTGATATGCAACACCCGCAAGTCACATACAAGCAGATAAGTCCTTCCACCCTTATTACTTCCGCACACGTGGTCATAGTCTCTTCCCTAGGCAGGATTAGCCCATGGGTCAATAGGGAACCCGATGAACACGCATGGTGCGCGGCGAAAAACCGGCAGTATAACACTCCTAAACTAATGCACAAGCGCGTGGGAAATGGTCATTACATATTTAAGTAATCCAAATATATCGATGTGGCCCTACCAGGGCATGAAAGCCTTTAGCTAGGTAACCAAGCAAGACATTTGGACTCACCCAATACATAAGGACCCATACAGCAGGCAAGGTATTACGGTTCATATTACATAGGGAAAGTATCTACGGCCATTATGTGAGTTTTGGTCAAGGGTGGTGTTACTTTAGGTCTACCCAAGCATGGTCCCTGCCAATGGGTCTAGCTCGTTGTGAGCGTAACGACCAATGGGGTCTCCATTTTATATACCAAATGGTACGAGGCTTGGGCTGGTGATTATCCTTAACACTTCCCTATATTGAGTGAACATAGGGTTGTGCTTCGGGAATGCACCGAGGTTTAGAAAGGACCAATCTAGCATAGTCTAAGGCTCTAATGGGATGTAAATGCAAATTTGAAAGTATAAACTAAAATTTAATCATAAATCTTAATCAATGGTATTTTCAAATCAAAGTCTCGAATCAGAGTCCCCAGTGGAGTCGCCACTGTGACGCGCGCCGGACCCCGCTTGCCACCCCTTTGACCGCCCGCTTTAGGGCGATCGGGCAAGATGAGGATCCGTTAGCAACTTGTAAAGGTATTTACAAGTGCGTCTATTTTGGGCATGTGACGCGCGCCGGACCCCGAGGGTGCCCATTGACCGCCCGCTTGAGGGCGATCGGGCATTTGAAGGTCTGTTGGCAGCTTGTAACGAATTACAAGTGCATCTATTTTGGGCAACAAGGAGGTTTCATGGAGTCACCACCCAATAAAACATTGGGAAAGTTCCTCTCGCCTCGGAGAGCCTAAGACAACGCATGTATCCATTTTGGGCAAGCCAAAAGGGTCTTGGAGGCAATCATCCCAATAGAATATTGAGAATGACCCTCTAACCCTATGGAGCCTAGGATTTTTAATTAAGCCTTTTGATGGGACACAAGAGGTGTCTTGGAGATTCCAATGAGTGATCGGATAGACCTCTCGCCTCGTTGAGCCCAAAGACCAGAGTTGGGTTCGGGACTTCGCATCTATTTCTACCTTGATTTAACTTTACATTCAAGTTTTGAATTTATTAATTCGCTTTCTCTCCCACGAGATGCAAATTTTTAATCAAAGCACAAAAATCCACATAAAAGCGGTAAATGTACATAAAAAGGTAAATGAAATAAATACTCGAAATTAAAGTACAATAAAACTAGGAGCGGAATACAACTCCCATTTTAAAGGTATGATATAGATATACATACAAAAAGACGGGAAATTCATTTATTTTGAGAACTTTGGTCCTCACATGCATTTATTATGAAAATGAATTTTATGTGACATTGCCATTGGCTAAAACAGGACATTGGGTCCTTTAATTTTATGAAATAATCCCGATCTTAATTAATATAAAACAAGTATCCATTTTTATTTTATGCGGAATAAAATAAAAAAAATGAAAAATTACATGAACTGAATAAGAAATAAGGAAAATAAAATAAGCAAATAAAAGGAAATAGGAAAACTAAACGAAAGACAGGCTTTCCATGGTGGCATGATGATTCTCCGCGCCTCAATCCATCCAGAAACACAAAACTCCATCCATAAAGAATGAAAAATAAAATACGTAAAAATAAAGTTGTCTGAAAATATTTTGAAAATAAAATAAGAATTAGATAGAGAGAAAAAAAGGAAAAAATGAGAGACAGGTGGAGGTAGCCGATCGACGGCCGTCCCTCATGCAACCGACTGTCAACGGGCCTCACACGCCGTCGCTCGAACGACAAACTGGTGTATTACCCGTCGGTCGAGCGACGGAAGGGCATCGGTGAGCTACATCCCGTCGGTCGCCCCTGGTCTCTAAAAATGAAAAGAAAACTTCTTCTTCTCTTTTCTTTTAAATAAAAAACTTTCAAACAAAATAAAGTTAAATAAAAGATAAGTAAAAGATAAATGAATACGATAAATGTAGAAATAAATGTGATAGATTAATAAAGCGAGTGTCCAGAATATTTACCCTCGGATTGTACCTTTCTGGAGTGAAACTTCGGTTGACTTGAACCTTGTGCGTCTCACGAGAAGAAAGCCAAAAAACCAAGAAAGAAAAATGTCTATATTTCTCCTTAATTTTTACTGAATTTTTGAAATATCTGAATCCACCAAATGGATGAAAATAATGGATTTAGCTTTCTCCAAATAAAATAGATTCACTTAAAAGTGAAACCAAATCATAGAAAAAGTGAGAAAAAATGGGAACTTAATCAAAATAAAGATAAAGAAAAGAAAACTTGAGAAGAGGAAGATTTGCCCTTTTAAACTTGCTTTTTGTGACTTTTTTCGAAGAAAATTTGAACCCTTTCAAAATGAAAAGATTTACTATTTATAGGCATGACCAACGGGTAGGCCTAATCTCACAGACGGGCATCCCTGAGTTACCGACGGGACACGTGTCCGTCTCTGCTGACCGACGGGACACGTGTTCCTGAGTTAAAGCGGTGGCCGCCTTAACGACCGACGAGTCTGTGAGCTACTGACGGGTTGTCCATCCCTGAGAGAGGCGGTGATTTCGACGACCGACGGGACATTCAAAGACCGATGGGTAGACCGTCCTTGGAGCAAAAATTCAAATTTCGAGCTAAAACCCCCAATTTTCCAAATTCCCTTTTCCTATAAAACCTTTTTTACTTCTCATAAGCCCAGAGGATCAAAATTTCTGAGTTCCACCAACTCATTCGGGACCAGGTATCGATTTCTTTATTGGATAATCTCCGATCTGGACCGCCCCGGGACACGATGCTTACAGTTGCCCCCAATTTTGGGAAGGCTAGTGCACAAGTGCCTAGGTGAGCCAAAATTCAGAGAGAGAAAGGAAGAAAAGCGTACCTGGACGATCCTTTCCTTTTGCTCTGTATGCTGGGCAGACTTCATCTCAGTTAGCTCAGCGGTGGATGTATTCGACGTATGTGTCCCTACTGGTTTCATTTTCACTAGTAAGGCAAAGATACAAATTCCTTGCTAATCCATATGCGATCTGCATAGTGGAGAGCAGCGCTATCTGACTGCAACCCCGGCTGTGAAGAGTTCCTTGCTAACCCCTATACGATCTGCAAGGTGGAGCGCAGCGTTATCTGACTGCAACCCCGGCTATGAAGAGTTCCTTGCTAATCCCTATACGATCTGCAAGGTGGAGAGCAGTGCTATCTGACTGCAACCCTGGCCATGAAGAGTTCCTTGCTAACCCCTATACGATCTGCAAGGTAGAGAGCAGCGTTATCTGACTGCAACCCCGGCTGTGAAGAGTTCCTTGCGAACCCCTATACGATCTGCAAGGTGGAGAGCAGCGCTATCTGACTGCAACCCCAGCTATGAAGAGTTCCTTGCTAACCCCTATAAGATATGTAAGGTGGAGAGCAGTGTTATATGACTGCAACCCAGCTGTGAAGAGTTCCTTGCTAACCCCTATACGATCTGCAAGGTGGAGAGCAGCGCTATCTGACTGTAACCCCGGCTGTGAAGAGTTCCTTGCTAACCCCTATACGATCTGCAAGGTGGAGAGCAGCACTATCTGAATGCAACCCCGGTTGTCAAGAGTTCCTTGCTAACCCCTACACGATCTGCAAGGTGGAGAGCAGCGCTATCTGACTACGATCTTGGTTTTGGTCGGAAATTTCCTTGTTAACCACTGTATAACTCACAAAGTAAACATCCCTGACATGATTTTTCTGACATGATTGATATCCATATTTGGATTAAGATTAAGCAGATGTTCCTGCATATCAAAGAACTTTTTATTACCCTTATGTGAATTGCTTTTGTTTACAAGGTTCATAAACGAGTTTGTACCATTATTTATTCTTTTGTTATCATCTTCTTGATTTTTATGATTATAAATACTTTATTTTGAACGTGAATAAAGATGTACACTCATTTGTCATTAATATAAGCATAACATGCAAGGATGAGGAAAAATAAACATACATACAATTTTTCACTATAAAACAATTTTGTACACGATATATACAAAAATGAAAACATAAGAGAGAAACTAAAAGGCAAATATAACAAAACATCATCCACACTCCCTGAATGGCTAGAAAGGTGGATAATCTCTAATCTCTTCATTAGGGTCCTCATCGTCATATATGTGGACGGGCTGAGGTGGCGACTGAGGCTGAGGCTGAGGCCGCGGCTGGGTCGGTGGTCGAGGCTGAGACTGAGGCCTGGAGGTAGAGGGCCTAGCTCCTGAAGTAGAAGGCCCTACCGCTACTGGGTGCTAAGATGCCCATATATCCACCATCAGCTTAAGCCTGGGAGGAATCGCCACTGGCACAGACGATGGCTGCGGCCTCCCTGAACCCCGCTGCTGGAACTATACCTGGGCGTATCCATCAAAGAAGGGGTGGGCACACTCCGTCATAAAGCGTAAGGTATCTGTGACCATCCCCCCTAGTTATCTGAAGGCCCTACTCAGCTGGCGAGTCTGATCTGTAGAAGTTGTACTCATACCTCCCAACCTCTGCTCAGTCTGCTCGCGAAAATCCCGGACATACCGAGTCATAGGGTGGACAGCACCATCTATCACCTGCACTGTCGAGCGGAGAGCATCCATCAACTCCTGTATCATTTGGAGGGTCATGTCCAGCCCCTGAGCTACCTCGTCCTGGGAGGTCCTCACCTCCTGTCTCAGCTGGTCTACCATCCTCTCCTGCTGCTCTGCCATCTTCCTAGGGAGTCCAGCATACTCCTGCCTCAACTGATCAATGGCCCTAGCCTGCTCCTGGATCAGTCCCTGCTGTTGGTCCAGCCTCTCTGTCAGAACTCTATCTATCTCCTCAATTCGAACAAGGAGGGCCCTATCCCTCTCCTCCTGTCTGCGCTCGAAAGCTGCAAGCGCGAAAACTATAAGCTCAGAGAGGTCCGGCTACGGCACTACTGGAGGTAGAACCGGCTTTGATGACTGTCCCGGAGGCGGAGCTGTGGAGGTGGATGCCCCCAGATCTCCTCTGGTGTAGGGGTGAAATCTGGGCGAAGGTCAGAGAGAAGTCCTTTGAACCCTCGAAGCTGGAGAAGGTGGGAGACCATGTGCCCCCGATGTCGGCTGTGCTCTCGATGTCGGAGAAGCGCCGAACAACTCCTCCATGGTGAACTCCATCCCCATATCGGAAGGAGTCCGAAGCTGCTCCTCATACTACTGCAGGGGAGGAGGCTGGACCTCCTAAGAAATCCCATACTGGGCAGGCTGGACCTCCTGATGCTCTGGCTACGGAGGCTGGCCCTCCTGATACTGCTCAAATTGAGGAGGCTGACCCTCCTGATGCTGTGGCTGCTCCTGAGGCTGCGATGGTACCGGCACCTCCTCCTCAGGCTGCTCCTAAGCCGGGGCTAGGGATGTAAGATCGAAGGCACGCCGGGTCTCATGTATAGTAAGGAGCCTGAAGGCCTCGGCTTGTCCTGGAATTTATAGCACCCTCCCCATCTATACTGCGGCAGGGGCGTCCACATAGATGCTCTCATCCAAAGCGCCTTTACGGAGCTACTCCCAGCCCTAGCAGCAAGCGGGTAATGACCCCTCCAACCATCACCGATGGGGCTGTACCCCTAGAAACTCTGGCCATGTTGGCCAGTATCTCATGGCTAATGTCGAGGCGCCGACCCATCATCATAGCCCAAAAGCTCCAAATCTCGGCCGCGTTAAGCAACCCCGGGTTACCGGCCCATCCAAGATACGAACTGGAAAGCACCCTGTGTAGATATCGAAGCGCCTGCGATATCAAGATCGTGCTCTTCGCCGTGTCATGGTCATACGGCACTTCGGGCAGAGCGACGACAGCCCAATGGTCCCGTCTGACTACCCTCTGAGGTACCATAACATCCTGACCGTGTGGCAAACCCATGGCCTACGCAAACCTCCATCGCGTGATGCTGAAATGATCACCGTCAAACCAAAACTGAACCACTCCGGGCTCTGTACTGGATCTCTGGAACCCCCCATAGTGGAAAGTGGCCAGCACCTGTCGCACTGCCTCGGGATATGTGGGGAATGCTGGCGCCATAAACTCAGTCCAACCCGCTCATGCGACCAGAATATCTACCTCATCTACCATCCCCAGAGCCTCTAGGAACTGTCTAAAAACGAAACAGCTGGCCCGGAACTCTACTTGAGCTAAGACTACATATCTCTGCCGAGCTCTGGAGTCATCCACGCGGGAGCCTGGGGCTCATCCTGTCCATGGGGGACTCGTCTGCGTGGTGGCATCCTGTAAAGCAATAGACAATTTAGTAATAGTAAATGATAAGAGAACGATAATATCTCAGTAGAGACGCGTCTTAACCCTCTTGAGTAAGGAGGCTAGAAGGAAAAAAGCGAGATAAATTTTGCATCTTG
The DNA here is from genome assembly GCA_947683425.1 of Excoecaria cochinchinensis. NCBI lineage: Eukaryota > Viridiplantae > Streptophyta > Magnoliopsida > Malpighiales > Euphorbiaceae > Excoecaria > Excoecaria cochinchinensis. The sequence goes on along the minus strand of CANTUQ010000055.1, from coordinate 23,319,002 downwards.
AGAAATAAAAGGAATTATCAATAATATAAATAAAAAAATTGGGCAGCACCCCGGCAAGGGAATGCCCCACCTCCTGCGCAAAACAATACAACAGGCCTCAGGCCTTCAACCAGCATAGAGAAAATTGACTAAAATTGGACAACATCCTGGAAAAGACGTGCCCCAAAACAAGAAATTTCTCACAACTAGGGATAGGTGTTAGGCCTCAACAATCTCGTATGCATAAATTGATAATATAATGCCATAAAAGAAGTAAAAAAAATAAAAAATGGGCACCCGGCAAGGGTGTGCCCCATTTCCTGCATAAAAGAATACAACAGGCCTCAGGCCCCAACAGTCACAATGCTTTTAAAATCATGCATAAGGGCAATAAATCTTACTCTAAATATGCAAAAAAATGATTATTCAAGGCCCTATATCGATCTAATCTAAAAGGTAAAGGCTTTAATTAAACTAAAAGAACTAAATTTACTAAAAGTAGGAAAGTTAAATATTCGTGCCGAAAATAAATATTTACCAGGCAAATGGGCAGTATTTTAACACTACCTTATATTAACATTACGAGGAAGAACAAAAATAGAGATAAAGAAAGAAAATAGGGAAAGCACTAAAATTTAACTTAAAGAAAGAAAGGAAATAATAAATTATTTACTGACCTGAATTGTGGAAAATCGAAGAAGAGGAATGAAACATGTATAAAAAACAGGTCCCGGTTGATACACAACAATACAAGAATCACAAAAATGCACTAAAAATGCAAAAATATGAAGAAAAGGGGAAGAAAACGACAAAAAACTATCAAAGGCGTCGGTTATGGGAAGAGGAGAGGAGGAAAAAAACTGTTGCCCCGTCGGCCATTGGTCACATATATAGATTTCGTGACCGACGGGCAGACCGCCTTCAGGAGCGACCATCGGCTTGGCCGTCTATCGTTCTGACTCCCACATTCAATGCAAAATTAAATGTGCGTGGGTGATGACGTTATAATGACGTATGAAGATGCATGCACATCGGCAGGTGGACAACGACCGACGGGCAGGCTGCCCATTCTTAGGAACGGGTAGGCCGTCGGTGGAGCTTTTATACAAATTTCAAGATTTTTCTGAACCTTTCAACTTCTTCTGTTTCTCATCCATTGTTTTTAACTTTAGACTTTGGCAAAATGTCTTTTTCTTCTATTCAAAAGGTGCACCAAATTCTGGATGATTCTCACACTTGGGAAAACAATATGCTTAGCCCCTTGTCTGGCCTAAAATTTCTGCGCCGGGTTAAAATAGACCACAACCTCCTGTTAGCTACAACCCATTTCTGGAACCCTCAATTCCACGTTTTCAAATTCACCTACCAGGAACTTTGCCCCCTGCTCGAAGAGCTAGCTGCTATCGCCGGAGCAAGGTATCCTATCAATACTCACCCTTGCATTCCCTTTTACGACCTAGTCCAACCCCGAGACATCGCCCTTTCTTTGGGTTTACCTCCTTCTGAAGTTGCTCGATTGGTTCCGCAAGGCTTAATATTTTCCATGGAACCACTGATCGAGGCGCTGGACAGATTCTCCGATGTCCCAACCTACCAAGTAAGCATTATTTTCTTATTTTGCATGGTAAGATTTCTGGTTGTAAGCTCAGAGGATTTGGTTGGTGATCCCTGTCTATTCGGAATTCTGGATGGTTTTCACCATGAGCTGACCCCCTTCCCCTTTATTCTGGCCGAGACTATCCTAGGCTTGGATTCGGTCCATTCTGGATCTTCTTCTACGTTCGTCGGGAGCCCTCTCCTCGTTTAGGTATGTCATTGTTTTAAAGGTAATGCGTGCCTTGTGGATTTTCGCACTAGCTTTTCTTAGCGGGAAGTGCGCCCTTTCGGGTTTTCACACAACCCTTTGCCTAATTTTTGCCTGAAGTAAATCCTACTTACCCCAGCGGCTTTTTTTCTTCTCTTTTTTTCTTTCTTTTATTTTTTTCCTCTTCTTTTTTTTTTCTTTCAGATTTGGCTGCAAGAGAAACTGAAAATGTTATCAGAGCCACCTCCCTGAGTCATTGCACAATACTCGTCGAGGCACTTTCTCCCACGCCAATGATTGTATACACTTTTATCTCTTAATGAGGGCATCGCCAGATTTGGCGAGATATCAGACGATGACATCCGCTTTATGGCTGCTTGGCTTCCTCTCCCACATGCAGTCATTGACGGGTCTTCGGGGTGTGTTCCCCTCTGTGGGCTTCGTTAGGCCACTTTCTATATTACGGCCCGGTGCACTCGTCAGCTTGGGATGACCCAAGACATGGTGAGAGTCCCATTGTCTTTCCGGGGAGGAACCTTTTCCGTCACCTTTGCCTCCCGCTACCATGAGCTATGGAACCGGCTTCCTATGAAGACAGTTATACCCCAATTTGGAGTTCATTCCACCGCTTCCACCAGCGAGTACAAGCGATGGGTTGTTAGTGCAGCTTATGATAATAGGACACGAGGGCTTAAGCATCTGGCTAGCGAGAGTGGCGGTAGTGCTTAGCTTAGATTAAATATGTATATCTTTTAAATGTCATTCCTTTCAAAACAGAACTAAAGAATGATGAAAATGAAAAGAAAAATCCTCATTTTATTTCACAAAATTGTGTACCTTTCCATAAAACTTCTATATACATGATCAGTATTTGCTATGGATCCAACTTTGCAAACTACATTAATACATGAAACCGAATTTTGCGAGCATCAGAACTCCTGTTACCAATCGGGCCTCTCGGGTTTTCTCGATTGGACATTTTCTCTCATGCCTCTAATTTTTGCACAGGATGCCTTTTTTCGGTTTTCACCCTGTCGAGGCCCCCAATTTTAGTAAGGCCGCCTTTTTTTGGTTTTTGGCCCGCGGGGCATTTTATTCCCTTCTTTTTCTCTTATTGTCTTTAGCCATGGAACCTTTTGAGTCTGTCTATGTTCACCAGTTCCTTCAATTCATTGCCGTCACTATCAAATAAAATTGCGGCTCCCTTTGATAATAGCTTTTTTAGAATGAAAGGCCCTTCCCAGGTAGGTCTGAATTTTCCCCGGATGTCTGGTGCTCCCGGTCTCATCTGCTTAAATACCAAGTCCCCCTCCTTCAAAGGATGTTTCTTAACTTTCTTTCTAAACGTTCGAGCTAGCCTCTTCTGATAGATTTGGTTGTGGTAGTAGGCTCTTAATCTGTTCTCATCCAGCAAGTTTAAATGCTGCAGCCTTTGCTGAGCCCACTCAGTCTCGAGGATCTGAGCTTCCATGACTACTCTTAACGATCTAAGCTCTATCTCAACAGACAACACCGCCTCCGTCCCATACACTAGAGAATATAGCGTGGCTCCTGTAGATGTTCTCACCGTTGTCTGATAACCCCAGAGTGCGAAGGGCAGCTTCTCCGCCCAATCTTTGTAGGTTTGGACCATTTTGGCCAATATTTTCTTAATGTTCTTATTGGCAGCCTCCACAACTCCGTTGGCCTGTGGACGATATGGAGAAGACTTGTGGTGTTCAATTCCATATCTCTCCAATAGCTTCCTGGTTTCTCCCATAAACTGTACGCCATTATCTGACACCACATGATGTGGAAGGCCATATCTACAGATCAGATTCTTCTCAATAAACTTGGCCATGTCTCTCGCATCAATCTTCTTGAAAGCTTCTGCCTTTACCCACTTAGTATAGTAATCAATGGCGACCATGATGTACCTATGTCCATTGGAGGCCGTGGGTCGGATCTCCCTGATGATATCTATACCCCAGGCGGCAAACGGCTAAGGCGACGTTAAGCTATGCAGTTCTGACACAGGCAAATGCCTTAAGTCTGCGTATTGTTGGCATAACTGGCATTGTTTTACATACTTTGAATAGTCATTATCTATTGTAAGCCAGTAAAACCCTTATCTCATGATTTTCTTGGCCAGTGTCAAACCATTCATATGGGTCCACATACACCTGCGTGAGTTTCCTCCATCACCCTCCGGGCTTCCCTCTCATTCAAACATCTCAATTGAATGCCATCGGCCTGCCTCTTATACAACCACCCATCTATACACATAAACTGAATGGACAACTTGCGAATTAACCTCTGGTCCTTCTCAGTAGCCTCCTCTAGAAAAGCTGCATTCTCTAGATAGTTCTTAATATCATGGTACCATGGCCTCCCATCTGCTACATCAACTTTCGCTACTGACTGTGATTGGAAACTGGGCCTATCTGAGCTGGAAATCAATACGGGTCTCATAATCACTCCTTCCGGATTGTCCCACATTGACACCAAAGTAGCGAGGGCATCAGCTAATTGATTCTCCTCTCTTAGAATAAAACAAAATGTGCATACTTCAAATTGGCTACTTAGACTTTTCAAATGCTGGATGTAGGGCATCAATCTTTCTTCTTTAACTGCCCATTCACCTTGGATCTGATTGATCACGAGGGAAGAGTCCCCGAACACCTCAGCAGTCTTCACCCCCAAGGCTAACAAGGCTTCCAATCCAAAAATACATGCTTCGTATTCAGCCTCGTTGTTGGTAGCTTTAAACCTTAGTTTTCTGGCCAAAGGGAGCTTCTCATTTTTCGGGGTCGTCAAGATAACTCCTACTCCTGCCCCTTTGTTGTTTATGGCCCCATCAAAATGCAATTTCCATCCCTGAATCGTAATAGCTGCTATATCCTCATCTGGGAAATTGAATTTATAGGTGCCTCCTTGAATCGGGTGCTCGGCTAGGAACTCAGCCACTGCTCGCCCCTTGATAGTTTTCCTAGTGACATATTCCACATCAAATTCCTGCAGCAACAATAACCATCTGCCCATCTTTCCTAGCAAGGATGGTGCTTCCTGTAAATACCTCAAAGGATTCTGCTTTGCTACTGCTTGCACCTTGTATAAGTGGAAGTAATGCCTTAACTTCTTTGAAGCCCAGATAATGGCAAGACAAATCTTTTCTACCTCGGCATACTTGATTTCATACTCCAAGAACTTCTTGCTGAGATAGTAAATGGAAAACTCTATCCTGAATTCATCCTCTTGGGCCATCATGGCGCCTACAGAGCTGCCTTCTATGGCCAAGTACAGAATCAGAGGCTTGTTTGGCTGCGGCAGCCTTAACACAGGTGGATACAACATGTATTCTCGAATGGCGTCAAAAGCCTTTTGACAATCCTCATTCCACACCACTGGTTGATTTTTCCTTAGAAGCTTGAAAATCGGTTCGCAGATTAAAGTCAGTTTGGTAATGAACCTGCTGACATATTGCAACTTGCCCAGAAAGCTTCTCACGTCCTTTTCCTTTTGAGGCACTGGCATCTCCCTGATAGCTTTAATCTTGTCCGGGTCAATCTTGATACTTCGTTGACTGACCACATTCCCCAATAACTTCCCTGAGGTTACCCCAAAAATACACTTCTTTGGATTCGGTAGCAAGTCATACTTCTCTATCCTCGCAAATAACTTCTCCAATGCTTCGAAATGACCATTTCTGGTGGTAGACTTAATCATCATGTCATCAACGTACACTTCCACCTCCTTATGGATCAAGTTGCTCAAAATCTTTGTCGCCATTCTCTGGTATGTAGCCCCTGCATTCTTCAGACCAAAAGGCATCACCCGATAGGCATACGTCCCCCATTCAGTAATGAAAGCCGTTTTGATTCTGTCGATTATTTTGTTTAGAATCTGATTATATCCCGCATAGCCATCCACGAAGCTGTACATTGCACAGGCAGTGGCACTGTCTATTAGCACGTCTATGTGCGGTAGCGGGAAATTATCCTTTGGACAGGCTTTATTCAAATCTCGGTAGTCAACGCATACTCTTACTTTCCCTTTCTTCTTGGCCACGGGGACTACATTATCTAACCATGTGGGATATTGGACCTCTACCAAGAACTTGGCTTCAATCTGCTGCCGGATTTCCTCCTTTACCTTATCCGCCCACTCTGGTCTGAGCCTTCTCAGTTTCTGTTTCACAGGCTTGTAACCCGGATATGTAGGGATAGCATGCTCTGCAACGTTTTGATCAATGCCCGGCATATCTTCATAGGTCCAGGCAAAGACTTTTTCATATTTTTTGAGCATTCTCTCAAATGTTTTCCTTTTCTCAGGAGTTATATCCGATGCTATCAAAATTTCTTTTGGGTTTTCCGAGGTTCCAAGATTAAATGGAGTTGCATCAGAGGAATCAATATCAAATATAAATGGAGTGTGATCATGATCATGCATATGAAAATTATCAGAAACATCACACAAGTAAGCGAAATCGTTCATATCATTAATGAAATTATGATTGTCATTTACATCACTAAATAGTTCAGGAACAAAAAGACATTCTAAGCTAGTCTCCTCCTCCGCTCCTGCTATCCTTGCTTCAGCATTTGTGGACAATTTCGCGTTATCTGGATTCTTCAGGGGCTTTATCTCTTGAGATAATTTCTCCAGCTTCTCTTTCCCCATAATATGAGTGCTTAGCATGGCTTCATTTACCACTTCCTCAGGCTCTTGTCCGTCCCAAACAATCCGGTTGGTTAAGACTTCTTCATCCCAAAAGTCTCTCACTGGCTTGACCATACCTATCTCCCAGTCATATACATCGTTGAAAAGCTCAAAGCCCGGCACTATTCTACCTCCAGCCCACTGAGGCTCAGCTTCCCCAGCATAAGCACAAACTGATGATGCTGGCACAAAGCTCTCTCGGATGTGAGGGATTTTTTGCATCGTCTTCTTCTTACTATGCTCTCCTTTGTACCCCAAGCCCTTTCAATCTTTCTGGCCTCAAATGGTAACAGCAGACTGCAGCCCCTGTGAGTGTTTACCCAGACCAGCCCCAGGAAGGTAATGCATTTTCCTCATCATGCTCACCACTGGAGGACTATCCCCTGAACCTGATTCTTCCCCTATTACCGACACATGGAAGCCACTAAACGGTTGATTGGCAATCCCCAGAGCTGACACTTGATTTTCCCTAGCCGCCTTAATGGTTATCACTTCCCCTTCATGTGGGATCTTTATCATCTGGTGTAGCGTGGATGGTACCCCTCCTAGCTTATGGAACCAGGGCCTCCCAAGCAGGGCTAAGAAGTTGGCCGGAATAGGTAGGACCACAAATTCTGCTTCCATTTCAATGGGTCCAGTTTTGACCAGAGCTTTAAATGTCCCCGAGGCTTGTCTTCTGGAGTTCTCATAAGCCGTGATAGTTAAGTCCGACTTACCAAGCATACCCTCATCTAGTCCGTAAGCCTGAAGCGCGACCAAAGGCATACATTTATAGACGACCCATCATCCACCATAACGCACGCAGTATGCTTACCATTGACCTGTGCCTTAATGTAGAGTGGTCGATTATGATTGTGGCCCTCAGCCGGTAAGTCGGCATCGGAATATACTAACCTTTCTCCGGACCCTCCTTTTACAAGATCCAGCAACTCTGACGGAGATATAGAAGTAGCCACAGTTGACTCAGCCAAGGCCTCTACTAGCTTTTGTCTGTGAGAGGGGGACTGCCTCAACAGATCCCATATGGATATCTGAGCCGTGGTCTTTTTCAACTGTCTGATAATTTGATTATCTTCCGTTTCCTTCTCTACTGGGGCTTGCACCGGCTCTTGCGATTTTTCTATTTCGGGGAACACTCTACCACTTCTCGTGATAGCCCCTACTTTTCTGCTTTCCTCATCTGACTCCCACAGATCCACAGACGTTTGTCCTTCTTCCTCACTCTCTTTGCTACTTTCACTAGTAGACCAGCAATTTACTGCCGCTACAGACATCCCTTTATTACTAACCTCAGGGCGAGTAATAGCAACATACTTGTTCCCGTACAAGTCCTGTAACACGTACCATTCTGGTAAGTTTGACCCGATCATAAAAACAGGTGGTGGAACCGCATTGTAGCTAGGCTTTTTCTTTCCTTCCTTTCGCTCAGGGTCAGTGATCTGTTTACTGTCAATCAAATCTTGGATCTTATGTCTCAGCGTCATACAATCATCCGTTAAATGTCCGGTATGCTGATGAAAAGCACAATATTCATGTTCTTTGTGTTCCGACTGACCTTGGCTCCTAGCTTGTCTAGGTGGCATTGGTTGGAGCTTTCCTTCCTTCATCAACCGTTTCAAAACCCACGACAACGGCCGACCCAAATTCGAGAAATGCCTCTGACTCGTCCCAGTCACTGATACTTCTGCTGTCCTCCCGCTCTTATTACTACTGCTGGAGCCTGTAGGCTTGCTTGCCCCTGGGTTGCCATAGCTCTTCTTAACATAATTCTCACTATTAGCCCTCTTTGTGAGATATTCTCCCTCAGCTTCTATAGCAATATCTTTTAAAGACTCCCAATCTCGTAAGCCTTTCATCTTCAGTCCCTCTCTCAGATAAGGGCTAGCATTTCGGATAAACAGTCGAATCTGGTCCGGGGTATCCGGCTTTCGCTTCATTTCCATTACTCTATTTCTCTAACGGGTGAGGTACTCATGGAAAGATTCCCTCGCCTTTTGCTGCAACAGCTCCAAGTCTTTCAGAGTTATCTCTATCCTAGTACTGCAATTGTACTGTCTGAGAAATTCTTCAATCAATAATTCCCAGTTTTCTTTTATCCTTCGGTCTAAATCGTGATACTAGTCCACCGCTGGGCCAGTTAAACTCAGGCAAAAGTACTCAACTTTTTGCCTCTTCGTTAGGGTGGTGCCCTTCATTACCAGAGAATATTGCTTTATATGAGCAGTGGGGTCTGAAGTACCGTCAAACTTAGAAATGTCGGGCATCTTGAAATTCTGGGGTACCAAGTCGTCACTATCCAGTTCTCTATCCTCGGGATTCATTCCTCCCCCCAACTTTAGCATTTTCGATATGGCTTCGAACTTTTCTTCCATCTTTTTCCACACTTCGTCTTCCAACCTAGGTGATTTTCCCTTGGCTACAGTTGGCTCTTCTGGCTCATCCCATGGGTCAACCTCAGATCCAGGGCCCTCTTTATGGTCAACCGGGGCTGGGGCTCTCGGCTCTACTACCGGTGGATCAACTACTACTAAGGGCTTCGGTCTATTCTCCTCTTTTCCTTCCTGCCCTGCAGTTAAGGCATTAGCCTGTTGTCCTGCTCGTGGTGCCAAAGTGGCAGTAAGATTTCCCATCATGGCTATCATTCGGGCCTCAAATTCCTCGATTCTCTTTCCCACTTCCTCGGCAATCATTGCCTTGGTGGTATCGGCCCCTTTCGGTGAGTTCGACATCTTCGAAGTGGTGTGACTGACCTCTAAACAAGATTCTAAGAAACTCCCCTCTTCTGACAGCTCAAAGTCTGGGTTCCTGATCAATCTACCCATCGGTCCTCTTGTCCACCTAGGAAGATCTATGATGGTTGCACAGACAAAGAGTTAGAATGATGCATGGATGTGATGGAATGCATGCTTGTGATATGCAATATCCACAAGACACATACAAGCAAATAGGGGGTTAATTACTTCGGTGGTCACTGAACTTTAAGGGTTGCAACGATTTGGTCACTAAACTTCAATTTGTAACAATAAAATAATACATCTATTATTTTGTAACCAAAAAATCAAAATGATCAAAAATTCGGTTTCGGCGGCAAATGGGAGCTGCTTGAAGACAGTGAAAATTGATTCTTTTTAACCATAAAGCCACGTCGGATCAATGTCAGATCCGACGTGGCAAAAAATTTAACGTTTATTTTGCTAATAGGTCAGGTTCCGGTTGCCATTTCCGATCATTTTGATTTTTTGGTTACAAAATAATAGATGTATTATTTTATTGTTACAAATTGAAGTTTAGTGACCAAATCATTGCAACCCTTAAAGTTCAGTGACCATCGAAGTAATTAACCCAGCAAATAGGTCACCTCCACCCTTATCACTCCCACACATGCGGTCACAGTCTCTTTCCTAGGCGGGATTAGCCCATGGGTCAACCGGGGACCCAATGGGCGCGCATAATACACGGCAAAAAACCAGCAACATATCACTCCCCAACTGATGCACAAGTGCATGGGTGATGATCATTACATATTTAGATAGTCTGAACATATTGACATGGCCCTACCGGGGCATGAAAGCCTTTGGCTAGGTAACCAAACAAAACATTTGGACATTAGCAATATGTAAGGATCCAAATAACAAGCACAAAATTATGGTTCATATTACCTAGGGGAAGTATCTACGGCCACTACATGAGTTTTGGTCATGGGTGGTGTTACTTTAGGGCTACCTAAGCATGGTCCCTGCCGACGGGTCTAGCTCATCCCGAACGTAATGACCGATCGGGTCACCATTTGATATACCATGATGGTACAAGGCTTGGGCTGGTGATTATCCTGAACACTTCCCTACATTGAGTGAACGTAGGTTCATGCTTCATGAATACACCGGGGTTTAAGAAGGGACAAAACTAACATATTCTATGGCTCTAATGGGATGTAAATGCAATTTTGAAAGAAAGCGGATTTATAAACTAAAACCTTAAAGTGTAAATGTTAGTCAAGGTATTTTCAATTTGAAGTCTCAAACCCATCCCCAGTGGAGTTGCCATTGTGACGCGCGCTGGACCCTGAGGGCGCCCATTGACCGCTCGCTTGAGGGCGATCGGGCATTTGAAGGTCCGTTGGCAGCTTGTAAAGAATTACAAGTGCGTCTATTTTGGGCAATAAGGAGGTTTCATGGAGTCGCCACCCAATAAAACATTGGGAAAGTTCCTCTCACCTCGGAGAGCCTAAGACAATGCATGTATCCATTTTGGGCAAGCCAAAGCGGTCTTGGAGGCAATCATCCCAATAGAACATTGAGAATGACCCTCTAACCCTATGGAGCCTAGGATTTTTAATTAAGCCTTTTGATGGGACACAAGAGGTGTCTTGGAGGTTCTAATGAGTGATCGGATAGACCTCTCGCCTCGTTGAGCCCAAAGACCAGAGCTGGGTTCGGGACTTCTCATCTATTTCTACCTTATTTTAACTTTACATTCAAGTTTTGAATTTATTAATTCACTTTCTCTCCCATGCGATGCAAATTTTTAATTAAAGCACAAAAATCCACATAAAAGCGGTAAATGTACATAAAAAGGTAAATGAAATAAATACTCGAAATTAAATTACAATAAAACTAGGAACAGAATACAACTCCCATTTTAAAGGTATGATATAGATATACATACAAAAAGACGGGAAATTCATTTATTTTGAGGACTTTGGTCCTCGCATGCATTTATTATGAAAATGAATTTTATGTGACATTGCCATTGGCTAAAACAGGACATTGGGTCCTTTAATTTTATGAAATAATCCCGATCTTAATTAATATAAAACAAGTATCCATTTTTATTTTACGCGGAATAAAATAAAACAAATGAAAAATTACATGAACTTAATAAGAAATAAGGAAAATAAAATAAGCAAATAAAAGGAAATAGGAAAACTAAACCAAAGACAGGCTTTCCATGGTGGCATGATGATTCTCTGCGGCTCAATCCATCTAGAAACACAAAACTCACAAAATAAAAGAAACATTAATATCTACATATTAAAGCGATACACATGCAAGTAAAGAGTGAAAAATAAAATACGTAAAAATAAAATTGTTTGAAAACATTTTGAAAATAAAATAACAATTAGATAGAGAGAGAAAAAAAAGGAAAAAATGAGAGATGGGTGGAGGTAGCCGACCGACGGCCGTCCCTCATGCAACCGACGGACAACGGGCCTCACACGCTATCGCTCGAATGACAAACGGGTGTATTACCCATCGCTCGAGTGACGGACGGGCGTCGGTGAGCTACATGCCGCCGGTCGTCCCTGGTCTCCAAAAAATAAAAAGAAAACTTCTTCTTCTCTTTTCTTTTAAATAAACAACTTTCAAACAAAATAAAGGTAAATAAAAGCTAAGTAAAAGATAAATGAATACGATAAATGTAGAAATAAATGTGATAGATTAATAAAGCGAGTGTCCAGAATATTTACCCTCGGATTGTACCTTTCTGGAGTGAAACTTTGGTTGACTTGAACCTTCTGCATCTCACAAGAAGAAAGCAAAAAAACCAAGAAAGAAAAATGTCTACATTTCTCCTTGATTTTTACTGAATTTTTGAAATATCTGAATCCACCAAATGGATGAAAACTAATGGATTTAGCTTTCTCCAAATAAAATAGATTCACTTAAAAGTGAAACCAAATCATAGAAAAAGTGAGAAAAAATGGGAACTTAATCAAAATAAAGATAAAGAAAAGAAAACTTGAGAAGAGGAAGATTTGCCCTTTTAAACTTGCTTTTTGTGACTTTTTTCGAAGAAAATTCGAACCCTTTCAAAATGAAAAGATTTACAATTTATAGGTGTGACCGACGGGCAGGCCTAATCTCACAGACGGGCATCCCTGAGTTACCGATGGGACACGTGTCCGTCTCTGCTGACCGACGGTACACGTGTTCCTGAGTTAAAGCGGTGGCCGCCTTAACGATCGACGGGTCTGTGAGCTACCGACGGGTTGTCCATCCCTGAGAAAGGCGGTGATTTAGACGACCGACGGGACATTCAACGACCGATGGGTAGACCGTCCTTGGAGTAAAAATTCAAATTTCAAGCTAAAACCCCCAATTTTCCAAATTCCCTTTTCCTATAAAACCTTTTTTACTTCTCATAAGCCCAGAGGATCAAAATTTCCGAGTTCCACCCACTCATTTGGGACCAGGTATCTATTTTTTCATTGGATAATCTCCGATCTTGACCGCCCCGGGACACGATGCTTACAGGGCAACAAGGAGGTTTTATGGAGTCGCCACCCAATAAAATATTGGGAAAGTTTCTCTCTCCTCAGAGAGCCGAAGACAGTGCATGTATCCATTTTGGACTAACAAAAAGGGGTATTGGAGGATGAACCTCTCTCCCTTAGAGCCTAGGATTTATTGATTAAGTCTTTGAAAAGGACACGAAAGGTATCTTAGAGGTTCCAATGAGTGATCAGAAAGACCTCTCACCTCGTTGAGCGCAAAGACCAGAGCTGGGTTCGGGACTTCTCATCTATTTCTACCTCGATTAACTTTACGATTAGATTTTGAGTTTATTAATTCGCTCTTTCTCCACACGATGCAATTTAATTAAAAGCGCACTTATTCACGTCAAAAGCGTTAATAAATAAATAAATAAAATAAAAATAAACATTCTAAAATAAATTACAATAATATTAGGAGCGGAATACAACTCCCATTATAAAAGTGTGATGCATACATAAAACGGGGAATCCATTTATTTTGAGGACTTTGGTCCTCACATGTATTTATTATAAAAGAAACTAATTTTTTATTGTGATGCTTTTGTTGGATGGAAATTAGGACGTTGGATCCTTGAGTTAAAAAAGAAAATCCCAATTTTATTTACTATAAAATATTTATCCATTCTTATTTAGCACGGAATAAAAAATTTCATTGTGAGCACAAAATAATCAATAAAAATGAATAAATAAATTATTAAATAAGCAAATAAATAGATAAATAAATAAATAAATAAATAACAAATAAATAAATAAATAAAGCGTAGAGAGGTAAACCAAATGGAGTCTTCTGTGGCAAAACTCCTCTTAAGCTCTAAATTATCCCAAAGGCATAGAAATAATCTCACAAAAATAATCAATAATGTTAATACAAAAAAGAATAAACATTAAATAAATATTAACGAAAATAAGGGTTAAAATTCTGAATTAAAATAATAAGAATAAAACTATTGATAAAAGACAGAAGAGAAAATATTTAGAAAGAAATAGAAATAAAATAAAAGAAATAGAAAGAAGATGAGGAAAAAGGTTTTGAGAATTGCAAATAGATCCCAGGGGCGGCCTCTAACGAATGACAGATGGGCATCTCTGGAAGCGACCGACGGATTGCATACCGTCGTTCATCCGAGAGACGGGCATATCCCGGGGTGACTGACGGGCAGTAACGAGTCACATACGCGCCGTCGCTCAAACGAGCCACGAGCGTCGGTGGCCTTATGACCCGTCGGTCGCTACTGTTCTTCAAGAAAAACAGTAAGAACCAAATTTTCCTCAAACAGAATAGTTTTCCAACATAAAAATCCAAAAAAAAATTAAAATAATTAAAATGAACTAAATGAAATATGTGTCAAAAATATTTACCCTCGGATTTTACCTTTGAGGTTGGATTCTTGATGATTCGAGTCCCGCACGCTTCACGAGAAATGGGTAAAAATCAAGAAAAGAAGGGTTTGGATTTTTCTTTCTTGATTTTCATGAAATGCACAAATGTTGGAATCAAAATTCTTAGAAACTAATCGGTTTTAGCTCCTTCGAATTAATTTTGATTCACAAAATCCAAAAATAAAATGAAATAAAAAGGAATGCTAAAAAATGTGTTTTTAGGTAGAATCGTATGCAAAATCGTCCAACTAGCCGGCAAAACAACTGGCCAACCCCCTAAACGGGTAAAAAACAGGTTTTTATAGGGTTTGAACCACCGACAGCCGTCTGAGCCATATTGACGGGCGTCGGTTGAATCCTGTTTCCTATTGGAAACAGGATTCAACCTACGGACGTCTGAATCCACAAACAGGTGTCGGTCGAATCCATTTCCCCCTAGGAAATCGGATTTAATCGGCGGGCGTCAGAGCACTACAGACGGGCATCGAGGTTCTCCATCGAGAGACGGACATTTCATGACAGACGGGCTGGCCGCCTGTGGAGGTAAACTTTCTTTTTTTACCCTAAAACTCCCAATTCTCTTTTCCTCTTTGTCGGGAATATAGAAAACATATTTCTCGTGAATCTAGAGGGCCAAAATCTCTGAATCTCAACAGTTCATTTGGACTTGGGCATCGATTTCTTCATCGGGTAATCTCTGATCTGGACCACCTCGGGACACGGTGCTTACACCCACCTCACTCACACATGCCAAAACTCTTACCTCTGTACTAAATTTCACCCCCAAAACATATTTAAGGTCATATAACCATAATTAACACAATAATCATGCATTATCTCAAGATTAACACAATCATGTACAAACCCAGAAATTCATCTACATCACATGCTCATATACTTTAACAACACATACGATTATCAATATAACACTAGCATTTAAACCCATATTCACTGCCTCACTAACACATGCATTTACTCAATGACAAACACATACAAAATAGTTGAAATCACACTCGATCCCAACCTCTAGGTAGCTTGATCACTGCTCTCTATTCAGCTCCAATTTTCTCTTTACCCTTGTCTTTATTCTTGTCCACAGCTTCTCAAGGGTCCAAGTCAACCCCCACTACATTCTCTTTAAACTAATCCAAGTGATCCACTTAAGGAGCAATCAAAAGAGAAGGAAAGAAAAATAAAAGAAAGGAGCACGGTAGAAAACCAAAGGACAAAGAAAAAGAAATGAACAAAAGAAGTCCCAAAAGCAGAAAAATGAAGGGAAAGGCAATAAGGGTGGCCGGTCAACCCTCATCCAAGCCAACAACCCACATAAATGCCACCTAAACCTAAATTAATGCCACTTATTATCATTTATTTGCTCAAAATAAAACTTATTCAATCCAAGTGTCACACTTCCTTATTGCCATGTGTCAAAATACCAACTCAAAGCCTTTTAAAACCCACTTAAGCTGATGGAGCTCCCTCTCTAGGTCGACCACCTCGACCTCTACGTTGGTGTAGACACCGGGTCCTGAGGCAGTCCAAGATCAGGATTACCCGATGATGAAAATGATACTTGCCACAAGAAAAGGTGTCAAAAATGATGTTTTCCTTGTCGAAAATCTCTTTTATTCCTCCAAAAAATTTAACTCAAAAATTTGCATTTTTACCCTTATTTTTATTCGTTTTTATTTTTATTCTTATTTTTTATATTTTGCTTTTTTATTTTTATTTGTGTTCTGCGCGCCCGGATTGCGGTTGCGCGCGTCGCAAGCCTCGCGTGCGAGGGAGCGGCGTGCGCTCGCAGGCGATGTGCGCCCCGCCTGGTGACGTGCGCCTGCATGGGCGCATGTCGCAAGCGGTGATGCGCGCCCGCAGGGGAGCACGTCATCTGGGGTGATGCACGCCAATAGGGGCACATGTTGCCTTGGTCCACTTGCGGGCATCCCTGCGCCTTGACCCTTCGTGCTGTCGTTTTTGCCTGCATTTTCTGTGCCAAATTTTCAGTCTGTAAAAATTTATTTCATGTTTTAATGTCATTTTTGGCTAACGAAAAATGAAAGGAGGCTTGTCCATTTTCCATTTCGAGACAAGACAGGAAACAAAAGGGATTTTTGCCTTCATTTTCAGAAGGGCTGCATATTTTTCCAAAAAAAAAAAAAGTTTAGTTTTCTCTTAAGCAAAGGAAAAGGCAGACGTTTTTGTTCTTCAAAAAATTCTTAAGCATTTTCTCAAGTTTCAATCTTTTCTTCTTTAAAAATACTTCATATTTTGTTTGATTTGAGCAAGGAAAATTAATTTCCTTCGCTTAATCATCCCACCAAAAATTTTCTCTTGAGTTTTATTTGCTTAAAATTTGGATTTTAGTTCAAATATTTTCGGGTTTATTACCACAAATTTCGACAGGGAGAACGGATCAAAATATCCTATTTTCCAATCCATAATTTCTGAGGGTAAACATTTTTGGACCCATCCTTATTTATTTGTGTATATCATTTATTGTTGTTAATATTATTATTTTCTATTGTTATTACCATATTCATAATTTATTTCTAGCATTTTTACTGTGATTATTATTGTTGACATGTTATGTGGTTTCAATTTGATTTGTTATTGTTTTAATTTTGTCACTGTTGTCTTCCATCTCCATTATTATTATTATTATTATTATTATCATTATCTTGTGTTATTATTATTATTAATAGTACCATTATTTCATGTTTATTTATATTATCATCGTGTTACTAATGGTGGCAAATGGGTGGGTTGGGCGGGTTTGGGTTGGGTCATAAATGGGTCAAAAATATATGGATCATAAATGGGTCAATACCCAAATGGGTTGGGTGGGTTTGGGTCGACCCATTTGATATTTTTTTAATGAAAATAATTATCGATATAATAACGGGATACTAAAAAGATTATTATAAAATTGTTGGCCCAAATGGGTCGGTGGAGATCCAAACGGATCAGGATATCGGTTGACTTATAGCTGTCAAATTTACTATTTATTTTGTAAAAATTTTGGCAGTATAACGGCTATATATATAACATATCCTTTCTGCAATTCAAACAATCCACAGTCACACACAGGGGCACAACAACACAATAATTCATAAATCAAGAGGCCCTTTTTTCCATTTTTAAGCCAATTATGTAATTCTAAATTATTTCACTGACTTTCTAAGCTCAATTTCTCCCAAAATTAATTTTATAATTCTTAAAATATATAAATTTGTCTCCCTATAAAATTTTAGCTCAAACAGAGTCCGTTTCTCAATCTGGTACATTTAAATCAGTCCGTTTCGATAATTTTCAATGTTACTAAAAAATTAATTGTTCACTGTCAAAAATTTCTAAATATTAATCTAAGTCTATATATACCATTAAAATAATTTTTAGGGGTCATTTTCTATTTTTAGAGGTCTAGTCAAATCTTGGTCAAAACGGGTAACCTTTAAAACAAACCGGACTTTTTTTTTTTGACTTTTAGAGATCTATTTGAACTCATTTCTTCCCCACATTTTACCCTCGAACTCCTTGTGACTAGTATTTTTTAATGGTCAAATAAAATATATTTTTACCTTCGGGCATAATTTTTGTCCCCAATGCATTATTTACCGTCGAAAAATACTATTCACAACTAACCCGATAACTCGGCCATTACAAATCTAACCAACAAAATACGCATATACATTATACAATAATAATACAGCGAGACAGTCTAAGCAAAAGATGTTGTTCATTAAGGTAAATTTTTTTAATATTAAATAAATAATGAAAAAAAAGAACAAACACCCATTGGGTCAAGGAAGAATGACCCAAATGGATTGTATTTTATGTGGGTAGATTTTGGGTGGGTTCAAATAGTTCAATTTTTTAGTTGGGTTGGGTTTGGGTCAATTTTTTTTGGTGGGTTTGGGTGAGTTGTTGGGTTTGGGTTAATTTTGACATGTCTACGTGTTACTATTATTACCATGTCATTATTATTATTATTATTATTATTATTATTATTATTATTATTATTATTATTATTATTATTATTATTATTATTATTATTATTATTATTATTATTATTATTATTATTATTATTGTTATTATTACTTTATTGTCACTATTATGCCATGATTACTTATTGTTATTGTCACTATAATTTTATTATTGTTATGATTTTGTCGTTATTCTTATCTTTGGCATAACTTGTTTTTAGTTATTTTTGCATGGAAACCATTTGTATACTAAATTAACATGTTCTACATTTATTTTGACTTTATTTAATTAATTTTTAGAATTATTGCTAATATCCTTTATGTCACACCCCAAATCGGGCCTAGTCGGACGTGGCCAGCTAAGTCGGATAAGCGATGGGTATTTCAGTAATTTGTGCATGAGGAAATTTGGATAATAAGGATTTAATTGCAAAGTAATTAATTAAATAAGTTAAGTTGGGAAAATTATTTGGTGTGCATGTGGTGTATGGATGTAGGGTGTTTTGGTTGTGGCATTTATCTAGTGGATTGTGAGTATTGTACCAAGGTATTAAATATCTACTTAAGTAATTATGTGGTGTATGTTGGGTATGGTGCTTTGGTGTTTGAAAGTCAAAGAAGGAGTTATGGGTCCAATAGGAGGCTGCCATGTGTCTTGGTAGGTGGGCAATTAGTGAGAAAAGAAGAAAAAAAAGAAGAAAAAGAATGAGAGAGGGAGGAGCAGATCACGTTTTTCGTTCTGCTCTCTCCTCTCCTCTTTCTTGCTCTTCTTTCTTTCCCTTTCCCATTTCTTGTTCTCCCTTCCTTGGCTGTGTGTGAGCTGGAGTTATTGAGAAGTCCTTGAGGTTGCTATGAAGAGGTATGTATGGGGTTTAGGGTTCCTACGAATTTTTGGTTCTTCTACTTCTTCTTCTCCTCTTGTTGCATTTGGTTTGGATATGTTAGGGTTTGGATTAAGAGTTTTCTGGGTTTGTGTTTATGCAAGTTTGTGGTGATAAGAAGAAGCAAAGCAAGGGAAAAAGGAAGATTGAAGATTAAAGCTTGAAGAGATTGTGGATTGTGCTTCAAAAGAGGTTTGGGAGTGTCTCTGCCCTTTTCTTTTCTAGGATCAAGTTTGCGTGTATATGTGTGTTTATATTTGATTTCTGGAAATTAGGTTGTGAAATGGATTTATTTTGGCATGCATGTTATGGGCTTTTAATTGAGAAGAGTAATTATGCATGAGTGTGAGCTATTGTAGTGATTGTGTGGTTTGATGTAGGTTTACTGTAAATTTTGGGGTTTGATAATTTTTGGGAATTTCTATTATCTTTGATGCTTTGTGTTCGTATGTGCATGTGTATGAATTTTTTGAAATTATGGTGATTTTGATGTGTTTTGTGGTTAATATGTTATGGGTTTTGCTTTAGATGTGTTAAGAAAGTTCAAATGTAGTTTAATGAACTTAATTGTGTTCTTGAGTGTGATGATGATGAATAGTGCTAATACTTCAAATTGAGTAAATGGAGGTTGTTATTGGCATGATTTAGTTGGAATTCTTGGTATAGAAGTTGTGATTTATGATGATAGTGGTGATAGGTGGCTGGAATTGAGGTAAGAGACCATTTGATGTGATTTGTGTGTTTGTGTGTGTGTTTGGGGAGAGGAAGAACCTGCAGAATTCTGTAGAATTTGGGAATCACGACTCTGTCGTGATCGCAACATTATCGCGAGCGCGACAGAGACCGGTGATCCTGTTGCTGGGCTGTGCTATCGCGAGCACGCGACGAAATGTTGGCCTGTGCTATCGCGAGCCCGCGATAGCGATGCTTATGCCCTCTGTCGCAATCGTGACAATATCGCGAGCGCGACAGAGCCGAGATCTTCTCTCCTTCCCGCGATCGCAAGGCCCGTCGTGCGCGCGCAGCGAAGGGACTATGGTCTCTGTCGCGAGCGCGATAGCCTTGTTATGTTGAATGAGTTCTCCTTTGGTGTTGGGTTTTGAACTCCAATTTCTTTTAGTGCCTATAAGTCCTATACCTGTTAACTTATGAATTACGTGAATGTGAATCCATGATACGAATATGCATATATGTATATATATGAATTGGGATATTATAGAATGGATTGAATCGATTATATATGACTGACATTTCGAACTATATTATATGATGCGAAACATGATTTGTTTTATGCATGACCTGTGAGAGTCAGTCTAGTGGATAGTTAGGCATGCCTAATAGAGTCTCTTTAGCTGCAGCACCTTTGGACGTTTGGACCCTGATCAGGTCCCTGTTTGGTTCCTCGCGAACCCTTTAATGTATTCGATTCGCACCCGTAAGGTGATGTCAGTATTCGATTCGTACCCGCAAGGTGATGTCAGTATTCGATTCGTACCCATAAGGTACTGTCAGTTCACTCGTCATCCACTATTTTGGGTCAGCAGGTATTCCATTTGTTTGATTGATATGATTAAGAGAATGTGATATCCGAATGATCGTAATTCTGGGCATATGAATCAGTTATGTATTCGAATGTGATTATGAATCTCTGAACGGGTTGAATGTGACTCAAGCATGTGTATTGTGCATGGTTATCCACATGTATCATTTTGTGAATGTGTTTGTATACAGTCAATTATGGATATAAGTATGTGAACTAAAATGTGTATGACTATGAAAATGATTTCTCGAATGCCATGAATGTAGTTTATTACGTTATGCTTATGAGAACGTGATTCTGACTAGTTAGGTTATAAGCATATGAATTAATATGTATATGAATGTGATTCTATACTATTATCTATTAGGGTAGCATGCGAATTAGTATACATAATAAGGCGATCTGGACTATAGAATGATCACATATGTATTACTTGGGGTGCAACGCATGTGGATCGACTTTGGTAAGTGTATGTGTGGTATTGGATGATGATGAGGCGAATTAAAGTGTACAAGAATCTGACTTTGAATTAGTGTATGCTCGGAATGTAATAGTTTGCTATATGTTCCTTGTCCTCGACTATTGTAATGATTTCGGCGTGTGGTCATGTGTTTACATTTCAAGGCAGGATATTTTATGTGATAGAGTTGTGCAGTGGAAGTGTGGTGTTTGACGTCCTCCCTTGGGTTTGGCTAATGTGTGTTATGGCATGACAATTGTATGTTTAGATAGCTAGTGTTCTTAGCATGATAGCTGGGTACATTATTATATGGTAATTGTGTTGCAAATGAATGGGTTTTCTGTTAATGCATGGGTACTTTGGCATGATAGTTGCATGCGTAATATCTCTTGTGACTGTACACGGTAAGGTTCTGATACTTGATACCTCGGTAAGTATATGGATGTGAGTTTTCGAATGAATGCCTTTACTATGCAAGCCTGGCTATATATGTGTTATGAATGTCCGCATTTGCCATTTGCATGTGTTATGCCTTGACGACCATTGTGAATGGTTGTCCATATTGCTTGTGTGTTTTCCCCACTAAGTGTTTATCACTTAGCACGGGTTCTTTTCCCGTGCAGGTGGCAGGTTTGGTTCTGTTCAAGTCACGCATCTGCAAGGTCGGCCACATAGGAGTTAGAAGTTTTGTATTTTGCTCAACCTCTGTATTTTGGCTTTTGTTTTTCCCTAGTCTTACGTATATGTAATTATATGTAAGGATCTTATTGTAATTAAGTTTTTAGTTATTTCTTCGTTTTATCTTTCGTCTTATGCTTCCGCTGAATGATTATATGTATGTATATGAGTTAAGGTATGTTCAACTATTGTTTCCTTAAAGTTTTAATTTTCATGGTATCTCTGTATGTTTTTATGTATGAATGTATGCTTCCGCTTAGTGCATGTGCGCATGTGTGTGAGTGAGCGTCGGTAGCGCACCCGCGTCCTTCCAACGGGGACGTAGGGGGTGTTACACTTTAATGTTATTTTTTATGTGGGATTTTGGGTGAGATCCTTCCTATCCCTTTATGTGTTTATGTTTGCTTGCAAAATAAAATGGTTTTATCTTGTGCACATGTGCGGTGAAAAATCATGAAAATATTTTTATAAGTAAATTGGGACTTTTATTAATAAGATTGGGACCAATGTCCCTCCTTTTAGCCAAGGAATGAAAAATATCACGATGAAAACGAAGGGTTAAGTTTTCTCCAAAATGGGATCACTCATCCTGATTTTTTTCAAGCTAATAATCAAATAACTCTTCGACCGTCTTTTAAATGCGCGTAAAGAATCCAATGTTCCAAACCAAAATGAATGCCCTGATTTATGTATGTCGTTTTTCATGTTTGATTTTGTTTGTTTGCTTAAATTTATGTTCATACATTTTGGGCCCTTGTAATTAATTTTGGGGCAATATTATTTAGTTTTCATTTGGGATTGTATTCCGCGCCAATTTACCCATTTTTAATCTTCTTTTATTTGGGGTTGTATTCTGCCCCTATTTCTCTTGTAATTGTGTGCTTGACGTGTTTATTGCTGTCCTTTATCGTTTTGTTTATCGCTCTTCTTTATGGCTTTTATTTATCGCTTTCTTCATGCTTGCAATGTGCCTTTAATTTAAATGCATCAATCATGTGAGATAAGAGATAGGATTTTACGAATTTAAAAACTCATTTATAATTAACCAATACATAAATAAGAGGGAAGTCCCGAACACCAATCTCTAGTTTTAGACCAATAGAGGTTAGAGACCTTTCCCAATTTTTTGTAAATTGGGTGGCGACTCCAACATACCTCAAAGGTGCCTAAAGGCATCGTGAGGCTAGATGATCCTTTCCAATGTTCTATTGGGAAGGAAGCATCCAAAATGTCTCATGGCACCCAAGATAAAAAACATGCGAACCAATCCCTAGAGCCCTAAAATCGGGTTTAGAGAGGGCTTTTGCTAGGTTTGGCGCGCGTCACACTCGGCCTCTACCTCGACTGGCTTGCGGTGCATTCGATCCAACTCTGCTAGCCTCACGCTGATCACTAGAAGCCTCACTCAACTTCAGACAGTTAGCCAAATAATGATCAGTGCTCCCACATCGGAAACAACCGCACATGAACCACCTACACCCACCTCGATGGCACCTGCTGCAGTGAGAACACTCAGGCAATGGCTCAATCCTATTACCAGAACCACTTGTACCCGCACTAGAACCCATGACAGAACCTTGCCTCCTACCTCTCGAAGCTGAACCTGAAGTAGTCTCATCTTGCGGGTTCCTAGACCTCTTACCCGAAGATGATGATGATCCTCCACGAGGGGGATTCCTCCTCTGAGCTCTCCCTCTTAAGACCGATTCAGATCTCTCGGCCTGCACTGCTGCTTGCACTATCGGGTAATACCCAATACCCGGAGTACTCATCAAAGAAATCAGCATAGGCCTTAAGGACCCATTCAAACCAGCCTCAAAGTGCCTACATCTGAACTCCTCTGTTAAAACACCCTCTGGAGCATACTTAGAAAGACGGTTGAACTCTTTCTCAAACTCCAAAACAGTCATAGCCCTCTATTTCAAACTTAAGAACCGTGCCCACTTAGCATCCTTATAAGCCCTAGTCACATACTTACTGGTGAACTCTTGCTCGAAGAATTCCCATGTGACTAGGTCAGGCAACTGGGGATGCCTACGGACCAACTTCCACCAATCGTAGGCGGATCCCTGCAACAAAGCCACAATACACTCTACTTGCCTCTCAGAAGGGCACCGAATCTCATCAAGAAACACGCTCTACCTTCTTTATCCACTTCTCAGCACACTTTGACTCATCCAGACTGGTCCCATAGAAGTCCTCTGCTCCAACTTTCCGCATACTCTCTAAAGGGGCTCTCGGAGCTGTCACTATCTCTAAGACTCGAGCCATGTCCTGAGAAATCTTCAACATGGCCTCAAAGGGCATGGCTACGGCCTCAGACTGAACCGTAGATGTTTGAGCCGAAACAGACACTGAAAGATCTACTAATTGAGGATTCACACTCTCAGCGGACCCCTCAAGCGACCCACGCACAGAATTAGAATCCATCTAAAACAAACACAAAGACAACCGCATCAGCTAACACAGTCCTAGATATATATCTATGCACAACAACACCTAGAAAATGCTTAAACCGGAGCTCTGATACCAAAAACTGTCACACCCCCTTCCCATACGTAGGAGAACCCATCCGCAATGGAGTGAGAACCCGTATGAGCAGGGGTGTCACCAAGCAAATCGATACAATAGCATTCATCCTCATATAATAAACATACATATATATACAGCGGAATTTGAAACTTTAAAACCAAATTGATCATTCATTCATAGAATAATAATATCCAATACATACTATTCTGATATAACTAAAATAATTACATCTTTCAGAATTATAAGCGGAAGCTGAACCAAAAGATTAAATACAATGAGAGTTCACTATTACAAAAAGAATCATAATACAAAAAGAAGCTATTTCCTAACATCAATCCCACTGTGTTGGCTTGACTTGTGGCGACTCTCACAAAAGCTATACACCTTCTGCACCAGCACGGATGAAACACCCGTGCTAAGCGATAATGCTTAGTGGAGAAAACAAACAACAGTAATATGGACGGCCATTCACAATGGTCGTCGAGGCGAAACACATATATAATGGCATAAGCTAAATATCATATAAGATATAATCATAATCGAATCACATTCATAAGCATTCAAAGGTTCATAATCACATTCATATGCTAACTGTCACACCCCAAAATGGCCCTAGTCGGAATGTGCATGCTAAGTCGGGTTAAGTGAGGGTATTTTGGTATTGTGTACGTGTGGAATTGGAGTATTAAGGACCGAATTGAAAAGATATTTAAGTTATTTTGGTAAGAATTATTGTGTTAGTGGGTAAAGTGTAACTTGCCTAAGGACTAAAGAGTATTTAGATAAGACGTTTTAGTTGGAGCCAATAGGAGGCTGCCATGTGTCTTGGTAGGTGGGCAATTAGTGGGAAAAGAAGAAAAAGAAAAAGGATGAGAGAGGGAGGAGCAGATCACGTTCATGTTCTGCTCTCTCTCCTCTCCTCCTCCTTGCTCTTCTTTCTTTCCCTCTCCCGTTTCTTGTTCCCCTTCCTTGGCTGTGTGTGTGTGATTTGGTGTCTTGGTGGAGCTTGAGGTTTGCTTGAGGAGGTAAGTTGGAGTTAGGGTTCCTGTGTTTTGGATTACTGTTCTTTTTCTTCTTCTTATTCAACTGGTTTTTGGTTGAGTTAGGGTTTTGAAGAGTAATTTGTGGGTTTTCTTTGTGCAAGTGAGTGGTGATTAGAAGAAGCAAAGTAAAGGCAAGGAAAGGTTTGAGGATTGAACTTGAAGTGTGATTTTGGATCTTCGATACCAGGTTTGGGAGCTCTGTGTTCTTCAACTCAGTTTGTGAATTATTGAATGTCTCTGCCCTATTTCTCACTTAGGTTGTAAATGTATATGCATTGTTTAATTTTTGAAATTTGGTGTGTTTTGGAATGTGTATATGCACGATTTATGCGAGTAATGTGTTAGTAATGCATGTTAAGGATTGAATTGAAGTTATTGAGCTTGGGTTTTGAACTTACTGTAATTTTTAGGGTTTATGTTCTTGAGGGAATTGAATGTGTTTATGCATGATTCTGTTTGTTTTGATTGTTAAATTTAGTTGCTGTTACTGTATTTTTGATGCATGCAAGATCGATTGGAAGGTAAGATGAATTTGGTGGTGTTTTGAATCAAATTGAAAATGATTTTGTTGAGTTCTTTGAATTCTGGGCATGCTGGGAACGGGAAATCGCGATTTTGGTGGAATTTCCGTTTCCAACGTGTGTCGTGACTTCCCTGAGAGAGACAAGTCATGAGTCGTGACTCTCAGTCATGGCACGTGACTCTGCCTCCCAGTCACGACGTGTGACTTCTCGGTGGGCTGGAAGTAGTCGCGAGGCGTGACTGCCCTGTGTGAGGCAAGTCACATCTCGTGACTTAGAGTCACGTCCCGTGACTCCCTTGAGGCGTGAATTAGAGTCACGTCCCGTGACTCCCTTGCGTGTTACGAGGCGTGACACTAGGTAACGACTCGTGACCCTCCCCTGTGAGGCATGTCACGAGACGTGACATAGAGTCACGGCTCGTGACCCTCTTGTGAGGCCAGTCACGAGTCGTGACCGACCTCCTTTCCACTCCATTTTCTGAATTAGCCCAGTTTCAACCAAAATGAATTTCCTATTTCTTCTGTATGGACTTGTATGGACTTATACTGCTGTATGATTCTTGTCATACTTTTATATGTTCTAATATGGCCTTTTCTGTTGTGCCTTGTTACCCAAGTGACTAGTTTTGTTATAAAATGACTTTCAAATGCTTTTATGGCTTTTTCCCCTACTGTATGCTATATTACCTTGTTTATATGAATGGTTATCCTAATTTATTTGTGATTAACAATATGTTATGCATATCCTTGATCAGATCCTCCTCTATGAATAACATGCCATGCTTAAGACTATATTGTATCATTCCACGACCAAGATTATGCGTTATTAGTCATTGGCATAATATGATTCCACATGTGTTCCTGACATGCTTTAGTATATTGAGTAGTGCTAAAATGTGATTGATTGCACTATTGCATGCTTCAGAATATGAATTGTAGGAGGTATGATTGTTAGTATGCTATGCCAAATTTATTTGAATAATATGGTTGATGTCTGAATGCATTATTATGCTTTAGCCTTTGAACTCAATGTGTTATGCTTAAATGTAATTTGGATTATGCATGATTTATTCTTAGTTACCCTCATCTACCGCATGATTAGGATTTTGCATTGATAATCATTGGCATGGTAGTGCTTCCATACCTGATTTTTGACATGCTTTAGAATATTGTTTAATGTTAAAGTGTGTTGAGTGTATATGTTTTGTAATAGGAATTGTATGATATTTGACCGACTTTATGAGCATATTTATATGTCTATCATACTCTGGTTTTTGCATGATGTATATATATTTATGCGTTGTACGATTCGAAACGTGAATTGTTTTATGCATGACCTGCGAGAGTCAGTCTAGTGGATAATTAGGCATGCCTAATAGAGTCTTTGAGCTGCAGCGCCCTTTGAATGTTTGGACCCCGATCAGGTCCCCGTTTGGTTCCTCGCGAACCCTTATGTGAAATGATCTTGTTTAAGATCCCCTTTGAAAATGTTTTGTGAAAGTTAAAAGGAAAAAGTAAAATTGGTTTTCTCAGCTCGTACCCGTAAAGTACTGTCCGTATCGGCTCGTACCCGTAAAGTACTGTCCGTATACTCGTTATCTACTATTGTGAGTCAGCAGGTGCCTTGTTGTTCTGCTTTGAAATAACTATAAGAATGTGATATCCGATTGAGCACGGTAATGATTTGGGAAATCAGTTTATAAGTACATGAACGTATATTTGAACTTTGGAATGTATGTCTTTATATTGCAAGCATGATTTTATATCTGACACCATTATCCGTACTTGTCATGTGTTGTGTTATAAGTTTTAGAATGTTTTGAATGTGATTCGACTAATGTATTTATGTATGTGACTCAAGCATGGTTTGTTATATATAAGCATGTGAACCGAAGTAGTTATGGCTGTAAGTATGTAAGTTTTAACTGTACTTTCTGCATGGTGATGATATGAATGTGATGTTATGTGATTATGTCTTCGGTCTCCGCTATTAGAGTGTTTTCAGCATGATATTTTAGATATTAGAGTTGCACAGCGGTTATGTGGTGCTTTGGATATCGTCTCTTGGATTTTTGGCTAGTGTGTGTATGGCATGTCAAAGTATGTTAGATAGCTAGTATTCTCAACATGATAGTTGGGTACGTTATCATATGGTGATTGTGTCGCATTTGATTGGGTTGCAGTTCATGCATGTGTACTTGGTTATGACAATTGCATGTGGAGATCTCTTGCGACTTCACACGGTAAGGTACTATTATTTGATACCATTGTAAGTATATGCATGTGATATTGTATGTGGCTCTGCATGATGATACTTGTATCATGTACTGTATTATGTCTGTTTTGGCCTATTCTTGATGTCTTAATGCCTTATTATGCAAGCCTGATTATATGTGTATTCTGAATGTTGCATTTGTCATTGTGAATGTGTTATGCCTTGACGACCATTGTGAATGGCCGTTCATACTCTTGTGTGTTCTCCCCACTAAGCGTTTATCGCTTAGCACGGATTTCCTTTTCGTGCAGGTGGCAGGTTTGGTTCAGTTTAAGTCGCGCATCTGCAAGGTCGGCCACGTTGAAGTTGAAGTTTTGTATTTTGTTCAGCCTCTGCACTTCAGTTTTTGTATTTCTATAACCTTTTGTATATGTAATTATATGTAAGAATCTTGAGATTACTTTTGAGTAATGTAATCGTTAGTATGTTTTCATGTTAAGTTATTCCTTTTTTTTTATCATTTGCTTTATGCTTTCGCTTAGTGCCTGCGTGTGTGTGAGTTATTGCATGATCAGTCAGTGCCCGCAAGTTAAGTCAAGTTGCTTTCTTTTCCCTTAAAGAGTTTTTAATTAACCCGTATTTTCGTATGTATGTTATGTATGAATGTATGCTTCCACATTGTGCATGTGCATATCTGTGTGAGTGAGCATCGGGTAGCGCGCCCATCGGCGTCCTTCCAACGGGGGCGGCGATGGGGGTGTTACACTAACTGATTCATATGCTCATAAATAGAGTCATTCAAATTCACATACTTATAAATCATAATCATTTGGATTCACATTCTCATAAGCATAACAGAGCAAATCACAACACCTGCTGACTCACAGTAGTGGATAACAAGTGAACATATGGCGGTACCTTATAGGTACGAATCGAAAAGCAATATCACATTTTTCTCATTTGAAAACATTTTACGGAGGGGATCTTAAATAAGATCCAAACACATTGAATTTTGTGAGGAACTAAACAGGGACCTAATCAGGCTCCAGAACAGAACTGAGGGCTGTAGCTATTGAATTCTATCAGGCATGCCTAACTATCCACTTATTTGACTCTAGAAGGTCATGCATAATTCATCAAATCACATTTATATAATTCATAAAATTATCCATGCATAATACATCCAATTATATTCATATACTTCATAAAATAGTCATGCATAATTCTAAAAGCATCACAAGTTCGGAAATTAAACCACGAAAATCACAAAAGAAACTCAATTTGAAGCCAGGGCTGTCGAGCTCGCACGGAGACAGAAGCACATCTCACTGTTGCGCTCACGACAGTGAGCGGCCAACAAAGGCTATCACGCTCGTGTGCATATAAGCGCTCACGACAGAGGAATGCCCGATTCGCTCGGTAGCCGAGCACTCTATCTCGCTTACGACAGAGAGCTCTCGCTGCGACCGATCGGCAACCTAATTCCGCTCGGCAGCCCAAATCCGTTCAGCCATGTGCAAGGGATGAATTCAACGAGCTCTATCGCGTTCACGACAGAGTCATGATTTCTAGCTCTTACGCAAAAATCTGCAGAAATTCACACTTCCAAAACACCCAAACGTCCAATCTCAAACACAAGTCAATCCAAACTTCATCTTACCTCAAATCAACCTTCCTATCATTATAAATAACATAAAACACAACTTAAATCAACAATTCACACAATCAAAACTATGGATTAACATAATCAAAGCACTCATAAGTGATAAACCCAGAAATTTCAGCAAAGTTCATCAAACTTCAAATTTGCTCAATAAATCATCATCCAAGCATCATAACTTAAATCAAACCAAAACCCATAATATTTGCATGATGGATCATGCTTGATATTCATGCTTAGGGATGTTAAAAATGATGATACGAATGTTTAAAATGAGAAAAAAAGTTAGCATGATGGATCCCTAGGCTGAATGGTATATCACATGATTTTGATGTGTTTTGATGATGTTTATGGCATGTTTATGATATATACATTATGTTTGGCATGTGATTTAGATGATGGTAATAGAGCATGAAAAAGTTTCATGATGCATAATGTATACATGAGGCCGAATGGTTAACACATGAAAAGGCATGATTTTTATGTGTTTTAATGTGATTTCATGGCATGACTATGTGGTTTGACATGTGATCTACCTAATGGTATGTATTAGAGCATGTGAACATGTCATAATGTAGGGTATGCATGTATGGCCGAATGGTTAGCATGTGTAAAGGCATGATTTTGAGGTGTTTTAATGGAAATTAATTACATGGCTATGTTATTCAACATGTAAATGACATAAAGAAATGTTAAAGTTGAAGAAAAGAATTAATGGTGAAAAGTTAACATGTTGGCCAAATGATGTGCATGTGTGTTTACATGTGTACCATGATGATAACATGAGAATTATGGCATGTGATAGTATGATGATGATAATCACATGTATGATGATTGAATTGTGTGAAAAAGAATGGAATATGTAACACCCCGAAATAGCCCTAGAAGAATGACAGAATTTTTGTTCAAGAAAGATTAGTGTTGTGCGTGTGAGTCCTGTCGCGAGCGCGACAAGCGTCGCGGGCGCGACAGAGCCCTTCGGTGATGGGGTTATTAATTGGCCTTTTTAATTTGTAATTTTGTAGGAGAGCGACACATGGCACTGTAGGGAGGTGACATGTGGCAAGAGCTTAATTAGCATTATATTAGCTAATAAGAGATTAGGATTATTTAAAAAGGGAAAAGAAGATAATTATGTAATTAATGGAGTAGGTAGCATTTATTAGTGTAATTAATTTTTGATTAACTTAGACTATCTGCTCTCTTCCTCCTTCTTTTCCCATTGGTTTCTTTGTTTAGGCCATTATTCTTCTTTTCTTTTCCTTTTCCTAAAGTTTCTGCTGTCCACTTGCTTTGCCCTTTCCTTGTTCTTCTTTCTTGATCGGTTTTGAGTGATTCATTTGGACTGGTTTGAAGAGATTGGGTAAAGAAGGTAAGTGACTTGATTTGCTAGCATGGTCTTCTATTTCTATGTACCTATTTCTGTTTTGATTTAAAGTAAAAAGTAGAGTGATTCAAGTGTTTTGCGTAATTTTGGTTTAAGCTACGGTCAAGAGAGTGGATAAAGGCAAGGAGAAGGTCGAAATCGATTAGAGAGCACAAGATCGAGCTTCCTAGAGGTAGGGATCGCGTGCGATCTTTATTGTTCATTTTGATTGCTTGCAGTGTTTTATGGTGTATGTATAT
Organism: Excoecaria cochinchinensis; assembly: GCA_947683425.1. Lineage (NCBI taxonomy): Eukaryota > Viridiplantae > Streptophyta > Magnoliopsida > Malpighiales > Euphorbiaceae > Excoecaria > Excoecaria cochinchinensis. Next base: position 23,287,726 of record CANTUQ010000055.1, on the reverse strand, counting down.
GGATATGTTGTGATTATAGGTGTGTTAAATGGTCTACTTACAACTTTCATGTGTAAAGTGTGTTTGTGGGTGAATTCTGATCAAAATGTTATCAGACCTCTGTGTATTGTATTTGACATAAGTAGAGTTAAAAGACTTCAATTGAGTTGATTAAAATTGCATCTGAAACCTAAGATCCGTAGCTAAAAATGTCTAAGAGGGTACTTGATCTATTTCCGTCCCTAAGTATCTCAAAAAGTAATTAGAACATGAGTGACCCTATTCTGGCGGGTTCACTGGAACAGTATAGATGTTTTGAATCATATCTGGCGTTATAGATGCTCAAAAGACCTGAAAATTGTCCCATTTGAAAGTTAACATCCTAGAGAAGATTTGTTAAGAAGGAAGTTTTGCCTAAAAATGTCGTTTTGATATCCATTTAGCCTGAACAAAAAGTGATGTTGTTGGGATTTTGTCTGGATCTCAGTGGCTCTGTCACGAGTGGTGACGACCGTGACGACTCGTGACAAAGGAGGCTTGTCACGAGTGGTGACGACCGTGATGACTCGTGACTTATCAAGAGAGGTCTGTCACGAGTGGTGACGACCGTGACGACTCGTGACAGAGGAGGCTTGTCACGAGTGGTGACGAACGTGACGACTCGTGACTTGTCAAGAGAGTCTGTCACGAGTGGTGACAACCGTGACGACTCGTGACAACCTCCACCTCTCTATTTTGACCATTTTATGTGTTTTTCTTCCCGAATTGAACCCGTATTGTACCCGAACTTTAGGGTAAGTTCCCATAGCATGTCCAACTCATATTTAACCCTATGAAATAAGCATATGAATGTTTCCAATTGACATTATATGTAAATAATAGTATGATATAAGAGTTTGTGAGTGGAACTTAAATGTTACATGCTTTTAGTTGTTGAACATGATTAATAAAGACTGTATATGACTTAAATGCCTCTAAAGTTGATGAGTGCACTTGAATTATAGTTGATGAGTTGTTTTGGAGCCTGATTACCGTTATAGTGGATAGATAAGCATGCTTATAAAGGGCTAGAGTGCAGCTGCTACATGTTGGCCTTAATTGTGCCCAGAGTTCGGAATATCTCATATATTCCATAGAGTTTGAGTTAATTCTCCATATGTAAGATACTGTAAACAGTATCCAGAGTTACCCGTATGCACCATGAAAGGAATTCAGGCTTATTGTTATTGCTAGTGTATAGTGAACATGAAATGATTGTATGTAGTGTTATGAATAAAAGTTAAAGTACATGGGATTAATGCTATGTTTATATGAATTAGAGTCTACGATTTACATGATTTTGAAAATATATGCATGAGTTGTTTGAGCAGTGTATGTGATATGTATATTTTACTGGTGACTTCGAAAGAAGTCATTTACAATATTTTCATCCCCACTAAGCGTTATCGCTTAGCACGGATGTTTATTTCCATGTAGGTTGACAGGTGCGGACCAGTGAAAGCGTTCATCTGCAAGTGATGGCCACTAGGAGTTTTTTTTTGATATACCCTTTTTGTATATTATAGAATTAGGGTTGGTGATGTTTTGAGTAACATCATTATGTATATAGGAAGTATAGTATGGGTGGCATGTAAAAGTTAACTGTTATACATATGTATACCGAAAATGAATATGTAACAAGTATAAAGTTTTTGTATTATGTACAGTTTATATATATGTTATAAGAGCTCTTTTTGTTGGGCCCAAATTATTCTTATCTTTTAATATTAATGTTTCCGCTACGGTATATGTACATGTATACGTATGTAGCCGCGTGGCGCCCCGATATTCCTTACCGGGGGTATGGGGGTGTTACATTTAGTGGTATCAGAGCTCTAGGTTAATTGGTTCAGGACTATAAGATGCTAGAGTATAGTACTAGTGTATATGTTTGAGTTGTCTAGAATGTGGCCTAATGCAGATGCTGGTTTTGTAGGGTCTAGATGGAGTCCGACCCGAGTGAGCATGTAGGAGAGACTACAAGCAGTGTGAATCCGGTTCGAGTGGATCCACGTGTACAAGCACAAGATAGAGAGGAAAGAGCAAGAGTTGTTCAGGACAACCCGGAGTTGATGCAAGGGCTGGTACAGATCCTAGATAGACTAACAGCTCCAAGGACTCCCTCGGACTTGATAAGAAAGAGAGGAGCTGAAGAGTTCCATGGGACATCTTTGGATCAATCGGAGATAGCGGAATTCTGGCTTGAGAAGACAGGAAGAATCTTGGAGGAGATTAGTTGTCCCCAGGATCAGCGAGTAGCTTGCGCCGTGTCATTGCTGCAGGGAGCAGCATATGACTGGTGGAAGTTGGTTTTGAGGAATCCTCAACGGCCCGCGGAGTTAACCTGGGATTTCTTTGTTCAAGAGTTTAAGGACAAGTTTGTAACCAAAGCATATAGAGATGCCAAGTGGAAAGAATTTGTAACTTTTAAGCAGAGGAATATGACTGTTGCAGAATATGATAAAGAGTTTACTCGTTTGAGTAAATATGTACCGAAAGGGATGTTAACGGATGACTTCAGGTGTAGACAATTCGAAGATGGATTGAGAGAGAGCATAAGAGGACCGTTAGCTGCCATGGTTGCTTTACAACTGGTGGGTTATTATCCATTGGTGTTGGCAGCGATGAAAATGGAGGAATCTGAGTTCATAAAGCAAAAGAGAGAGCAGAAAAGAAGATTTCCAAGAGAAGATGAGAATGTTGGTGAAGGAGTTAGAGCAGCAAAAAGAGGAAGAGATGGGCAAGCATCGGTACAAGTACCAACTTCGGTTGGAAGTGTGAGACCGCCTACTAGTAGAGGGAGTATGGCTCCAGAATGTGAGCACTGTAATAGACGTCACTGGGACGAATGTAGAAAGCTCACCGGGGCTTGCTTCAGATGCGGTAGTACGGAGCATCTCCTTGATCAGTGCCCTAAAACAAGAGAGAGTATGGCATCACAAGTAAGTAAAGACAAAGGCAATGCTTCTGGAAATGTTAGAGGTGGGAGAGGAAGAAATAGAGCTGAGAGACCGCCATCGGAAACAGTCGAGAGGCCGTTCCCTGAGGATCAGCCACGTGTATTTGCCATGACTGCTAAAGATGTAGAGGCACTGATCGAATCTTCTGGTAAGTCCTCTTATTGACTTATGCAGTATTGAGTTATGCAGTATATAGTTTGAGTTATTTGTCAGGTATCGGGGGAAATTTCGAGGACAAAATTTCTTAAGGGGTAGAGATTTGTAACACCCCGAAATAGCCCTAGAAGAATGACAGAATTTTTGTTCAAGAAAGATTAGTGTTGTGCGTGTGAGTCCTGTCGCGAGCGCGATAAGCGTCGCGGGCGCGACAGAGCCCTTCGGTGATGGGGTTATTAATTGGCCTTTTTAATTTGTAATTTTGTAGGAGAGCGACACATGGCACTGTAGGAAGGTGACATGTGGCAAGAGCTTAATTAGCATTATATTAGCTAATAAGAGATTAGGATTATTTAAAAAGGGAAAAGAAGATAATTATGTAATTAATGGAGTAGGTAGCATTTATTAGTGTAATTAATTTTGGATTAACTTAGACTATCTGCTCTCTTCCTCCTTCTTTTCCCGTTGGTTTCTTTGTTTAGGCCATTATTCTTCTTTTCTTTTCCTTTTCCTAAAGTTTCTGCTATCCACTTGCTTTGCCCTTTCCTTGTTCTTCTTTCTTGATCGATTTTGAGTGATTCATTTGGACTGGTTTGAAGAGATTGGGTAAAGAAGGTAAGTGACTTGATTTGCTAGCATGGTCTTCTATTTCTATGTACCTATTTCTGTTTTGATTTAAAGTAAAAAGTAGAGTGATTCAAGTGTTTTGCGTAATTTTGGTTTAAGCTACGGTCAAGAGAGTGGATAAAGGCAAGGAGAAGGTCGAAATCGAGTAGAGAGCACAAGATCGAGCTTCCTAGAGGTAGGGATCGCGTGCGATCTTTATTGTTCATTTTGATTGCTTGCAGTGTTTTATGGTGTATGTATATGGATATGTTGTGATTATAGGTGTGTTAAATGGTCTACTTACAACTTTCATGTGTAAAGTGTGTTTGTGGGTGAATTCTGTTCAAAATGTTATCAGACCTCTGTGTATTGTATTTGACATAAGTAGAGTTAAAAGACTTCAATTGAGTTGATTAAAATTGCATCTGAAACCTAAGATCCGTAGCTAAAAATGTCTAAGAGGGTACTTGATCTATTTCCGTCCCTAAGTATCTCAAAAAGTAATTAGAACATGAGTGACCCTGTTCTGGCGGGTTCACTGGAACAGTATAGATGTTTTGAATCATATCTGGCGTTATAGATGCCCAAAAGACCTGAAAATTATCCCATTTGAAAGTTAACATCCTAGAGAAGATTTGTTAAGAAGGAAGTTTTGCCTAAAAATGTCGTTTTGATATCCGTTTAGCCTGAATAAAAAGTGATGTTGTTGGGATTTTGTCTGGATCTCTATGGCTCTGTCACGAGTGGTGACGACCGTGACGACTCATGACAAAGGAGGCTTGTCACGAGTGGTGACGACCGTGACGACTCGTGACTTATCAAGAAAGGTCTGTCACGAGTGGCGACGACCGTGACGACTCGTGACAGAGGAGGCTTGTCATGAGTGGTGACGACCGTGACGACTCGTGACTTGTCAAGAGAGTCTGTCACGAGTGGTGACAACCGTGACGACTCGTGACAACCTCCACCTCTCTATTTTGACCATTTTATGTGTTTTTCTTCCCGAATTGAACCCGTATTTTACCCGAACTTTAGGGTAAGTTCCCATAGCATGTCGAACTCATATTTAACCCTATAAAATAAGCATATGAATGTTTCCAATTGACATTATATGTAAATAATAGTATGATATAAGAGTTTGTGAGTGGAACTTAAATGTTACATGCTTTTAGTTGTTGAACATGATTAATAAAGACTGTATATGACTTAAATGCCTCTAAAGTTGATGAGTGCACTTGAATTATAGTTGATGAGTTGTTTTGGAGCCTGATTACCGTTATAGTGGATAGATAAGCATGCTTATAAAGGGCTAGAGTGCAGCTGCTACATGTTGGCCTTAATTGTGCCCAGAGTTCGGAATATCTCATATATTCCATAGAGTTTGAGTTAATTCTCCATATGTAAGATACTGTAAACAGTATCCAGAGTTACCCGTATCCACCATGAAAGGAATTCAGGCTTATTGTTATTGCTAGTGTATAGTGAACATGAAATGATTGTATGTAGTGTTATGAATAAAAGTTAAAGTACATGGGATTAATGCTATGTTTATATGAATTAGAGTCTACGATTTACATGATTGTGAAAATATATGCATGAGTTGTTTGAGCAGTGTATGTGATATGTATATTTTACTGGTGACTTCGAAAGAAGTCATTTACAATATTTTCATCCCCACTAAGCGTTATCGCTTAGCACGGATGTTTATTTCCGTGTAGGTTGACAGGTGCGGACCAGTGAAAGCGTTCATCTGCAAGTGATGGCCACTAGGAGTTTTTTTTTGATATACCCTTTTTGTATATTATAGAATTAGGGTTGGTGATGTTTTGAGTAACATCATTATGTATATAGGAAGTATAGTATGGGTGGCATGTAAAAGTTAACTGTTATACATATGTATACCGAAAATGAATATGTAACAAGTATAAAGTTTTTGTATTATGTACAGTTTATATATATGTTATAAGAGCTCTTTTTGTTGGGCCCAAATTATTCTTATCTTTTAATATTAATGTTTCCGCTACGGTATATGTACATGTATACGTATATAGCCGCGTGGCGCCCCGATATTCCTTACCGGGGGTATGGGGGTGTTACAGAATAGAATGATGAAATTCCATGAAAAGTATGACTTGTAACCTAAAAATGTGAAAAGTGGAATTTTGATGTCCTATATAGTAATCTGGTAGTCAAGTCTAGTTCAGGATATGATGGCTAGCCATAGGGACATAAGACCGCGGGTGTGAGCATGATGTCTCACTTATTATAGGCCAATGATGCACCTATTCTGTATATTATTCTATCTTAATACAGTATTGATCTGAATTTTTGTTGTCTGTATCATAGGGGTCGTCCCACGGGGTCCTTCTATTCTGTATTGAATCTATAGGGATAGTCCTCCGGGGTCCCTCTATTTTGTATTGAACCTATCGGGTTCACGTCTCGTTTATCCTAATCATAGATGTCTGCCAGTTTTATGCAGGGGCAAATAGCAAAAATGAGCTTGATATGGTTGATCTGTGATTAAAATGATATTTGAGGTTGATATATGATTAAAATGATATTTGTGTGAAAAATGGACTTAATTCGAATAAATAAAAAGTTTTGAGGACATAATGGTAAACTTGACCATAAAAAGAAATGATTATGTGATAAAGATAAGTTATGTATGTGATAAAGATAAGTTATGCATGTGATTATATGATAAAGATAAGATATGGTAATGATTAAAGTGATAAGGATATGGATAAAGAATAAAGATAAGGTTAAGGGTAAAATGGTAAACATGAGCTTTTAAATGGTTAATATGAGATGGAAATGATATTTATGTGAAAAGCGTATAATCGTAAATAATGAAAAGCTTTGAGGGTAAAATGATAATTTTATCTATATATGTTAATAAGGGTAAAAATGTAATTAAATGGCTAAACATGGAAATTAGTCACTTTTTAGGGATTAAAATATAATTTGTCATGGAATTGGTAAATTGAGGGCATAATCGTAATTTGCATATTAGATATTGATAAAATGATGAAATAAAAGGAACTAATGGCATTTTTGTAATTTTGATAAAGTTTAAGGATTAAGTTGTAATTTTTGCCATGTTTACGGACAAAATGGTAATTATGGTCTTTTATGTGTACTAAATGTGTAAATGATCTTAAGTATGTGATTTAATGGTAATTAGCTCGTTATATAATGAATTAATTAATTGATAAGTTAATTTGGTGGCATAATTGTAAATAAGAGAAAGTTAAAGGACCTAGATGGTAATTTAACAATACTTAAAGGACCTAAGTATAAATATGGCATAGTTAAAGGACCTAGATGTAAATATGCTATAGTAGGAGGACCTAATTATAATTATACCATAGTTAAGGGACCTAATTGTAAATATGTAATTTTATTTGTGCTATAAATGTATATGTCCTTAAATGAATGATTTAATTGACATTAAAAATATTAGTGCATGTTAGATAATAAAATATGGATAATTATAAGTTAAGTAATAGCATTATTGTAAATAAATGAAAAGTAAAGGGTAAAACTGTAAATTGATGGAAGTCTAGGAACCTAATTATGAATTTGTCAATATCGAGGTAAATGAGGGATTTTAAAGATAATTGACAGGTAATTTGAATGTTAATTGTATAATTAATTGATAATTATGTTAATATTAATACTAATATCATGGAAATGGCAATAGGATTAATATAAGAAAATAGATGAGTAATATTAGCATTAATAAAAGAATAAGAATGTCTTTGGACCAGTAAAGGATTATTATAACTGATTAAAAATAATTGAGATATGTATTTAAAATCTGTAATATTAAATTGAAGAAAGATAATGTAATTAAGATAAATAATAATGTGCCAGGTAAACTTAACTGAATACTGTGAATTTTATAATAAAATCACAATAAATTAAGAGTGTGTAATAAAAATATGTAAAAGATATTGTTATATAACTGAAATAAGTGTTACAGATTGGATTAATTATCCAAGGTATAAAATATGATAATTAATATTTTCATAATATTGTATATGTAGAATTTATTAGTGGGGTCGCCTAAGAATGTTAGTAATGAAACTAAAGACGTGAAAGAAAGTAGAACTGTCATTAAATGTTGAAAGTTAATAGTGAAATGATAATTACTGAGATGTTGATAAATTAACAATGTGAGTAATTTAGGTAGTACTGGTGTAATAATAGTACTGTTAGTCATAGTAATAAGGAAATTAAATGTAAAATAGTATCGATAGATAATTAATCAAATAATGATAATAGAAATTGTATGTAAAGTTAAGAGGATAATGATGTTAAGCCTACGAATAAGTTGAGGGATTAAGTAATAGCTTTGACAATCCAAGTACATAACATGAGATATAACTGAGTAAAATTAAGTACCAAATAAAGTAAATACATATTAAGTTTATAGTTTTAAAAATAGTTCTGTAAAAGAAATATCAAGGTTAAAGGAAACGATAATAGATATGTCAGTGACTGATATTGTGCTCAACCGTAGACTGTAATTGATATATATAAGTCACAAGCAAATAATGAGAAACAAATGAGTAAGTTAATAAGATATTTACAAATATTGTTAATATAACTGGTCATAGAAATAACAGATTGAATAAAATAGTATTAATGTTAAAGTTGACAGTACAATTATTGATGATTTTGATAACAGTAATAGTAATGCTAAAGTATGGTTATTGAATTAATGAAAAAGGAATGAGGTAATGACTGAAGCAAAAGATCTATCAGAACATTGTAAGTAGGGCATAAGTGACCTAAAAGTCTTTAATAATAATTTTAATGTTCATATATTAGAAATAAAAATATATGCTTGTATGTGCATGCATGTTGTTTTAGTGTGAAAAATTTAGGATATGTATCCATCACTGGGCATTACAATGCTCAGCGCGTAATGTTGTTACTGCGTGTAGGTTATGAAAGAAAAGAAATCGTAGTGGCCGATGTTATTGATAAACGAAAGAAGTTACGAGACAACAAGGATATTGACATAGGCATGGCATGTATACAACTGCAATGGATGAATTCGAGGTTATTCAAGTTAAGTATAATAATGGTGTGAAAGTGTAATTGTTTGTTATTGTTATGTATGATTGTTATTTTTGGAAAAAAAAAATTTCACTGAGTTTGAGGAGTGCAATACAGTACGGTGTGGTGACATTCGATATCCGTATCATTTGCGGGTATAGGGTGTTACACTCTAAGCAAAAGTTAGGCAAAAGGATAGGGTGCAAACTTGGAAACAGGTAGTTTATTCTTAAAAAAAAGGAAAAAAATAACAGAAAGCCGCTGGATTGGGTTGGGTCTATTCCAGTCAAAAATAAGGCACAGGGTTATGTGAAAATCCGCAAAAGACGCATTTCCCGCTAAGAAAAGCTAGTGTGAAAATCCACAAGGGACACACTACCTTCAAGAAAATGACCACAGGTATCAGGTGAGAACCTCATAACCCCAAAAGCATGAAATTCAAAAGCAATTCCAAAGGGCGCCAATTCTACCGTAAATTGAGCTTAGCCCGGCTATCGTCTCCAAACTCACTTAGATGAATTCTTGTCCTGCATTTGGGTCATTTCACTTACATGCTCATTATTTTTCCTGCATAGTTGGTTTTCCAGTTTTGTAGTAAGAGAGATTCGATGCGGACACCGACGAAAGCCGAGTGGCGACATCAATCCAAGCACCAATTCAAAAATCAACCAAAAGACCCCTCAAGGGGCATCACTTCAAATCTCAGAAGGGTTAGCACGATTGCGGCACTACCATTCTATGGGAACGACCACGACACTACCACCTCAGAAGGGTTAGATATCAACACGGCTGGGACTATATACCGCACAGGTTAAATGCCACAACGAAAGGAGGTTAGACACCGCAACAACAAGTTAGATACCAACACGGCTGGGGCTATACACCGCACAGGTTAAATGCCACAACGAAAGAGGTTAGACACCGCATCAATAGGTTAAATACCAACACGGCTGGGGCTATACACCGCACAGGTTAAATGCCACAACGAAGGAGGTTAGACACCGCATCAATAGGTTAGATATCGACACGGCTGGGGCTATACACCGCACAGGTTAAATGCCACAACGAAGGAGGTTAGACACCGCATCAACAGATTAGATACTGACACGGCTTGGGCTATACACCGCATAGGTTAAATGCCACAACGAAAGACTATACATCGCATAGGTTAGATGCCGCAATCAATAGGTTAGATACCGATACGGCTGGGGCTATACACCGCACAGGTTAGATGCTACAACGACAAAGGCTATACACCACATCAAATTCAATTACAGACAATAATGGCAGAAGCTATACACCGCACAGGTTCAACGCTAAAACGACAAAGGTTAACACATCCACAAACTGACGATAACTACCCACAATAACTTCATTCAAACCGGAAAGATAGCTGCTTCAGGACGTGTCTCTTCCTTTTTTCTTTGAGTTTTGGCTCACCTAGACACCCATGCACTACGTTCCCAAAAACTGGGGGCAATTGTAGACACCGGGTCCTAAGGCAGCCCAAACCAAAGTTACCCAGTGATGAAAATGATACCTGTTTATAGGCAAAAAATTAGAAGTGATGATTTCCTTGTCGAAACCCTTCTTCTTAAATAAAAAATTATTTTTTTTGGTATTTGGGGCTTTCAATGGCTTGCGGCCATGCGCCGGCATGGTGCACGCGAAGTACAGAGCCTATTGGCAGCGCGCATGAAGTACCGCGTGCAACCACAGCGCGAGGCGTGCCCTCTGTGCGAGGCTGCCCTCATGAGGCGCAGCCTCCCGCTAGGCCGTACCTCGTGTTGTGAGGCCTTTCGTGAGGCCAAGCCCCACGGCCTCTAGTGCGAGGGCTGCACCTCGCGCATCTCCTACCTTGCCAGGACTCTATTTTTTATGGGTTTCTCTGGTTTTGAGTTATAATTAAACTCAAATTCCTTTTTTTCCGATTTTCAAAAGGATAAAATTTATTTTTAAGGGATAATTAAGGACTTTGAATAAGATTAAAACTCCAAAAACCTAATTTTTCAAAGATCATATAAAAAGAAAAGTTAGAACACAGTAAAGAGGGGCGATGACAATGGCGACAAAAAATTTTTGAAAAATAAGATTTTTGAAAGCTATGTTTCTTCCGATGATTCAATTGTTCTTAAGTCAAAGAAATTAATTCTTTGTGCTTAATTTTCAATTTTCATCACCTATTTTTAAAAAAATAAGAGTTTTTAACTTCAATATTTTGGCGACAGAGAGCTTTGATCCAAGCTTTCTTAGGTTTTTTTTAAGTAATCGACAGGAAATCAATCCTTAGTTGTTTTGTAGCTAGAATCAAATAAATTTACGGGTTAAAACTGATTCTCTCTTTCTTTACTTTGAGTCATTCATATGTTATCTTCATTGTAAATACTGTAAATTACTATTAATTTGTTTGTTGTTGTCTGTTATAATTAACCTGAACTTAGATTAATTTAATCAATTTATTTACATGATGCATGCAACAAAATTTAAATCTATGAATATTCTGTAATAACTTTATTTTCCATTTGGTTCTATTTTTGGTCATTAATCCACTTTGTCAATCTCCTGTATTATTTTTATCAAACATTATTCCTCTAATAATAAAAAATACGTTTTTCAATTAGAATTATTTATTTATTTGTTTCATTGAATTGCTTATTTTCATTATATTTGATCTAATTTATTAACATCGTTTTTATTCTTATTTTGTTCTCTACCAAACTCACATATGTTGCTTTGAGTAATGTTCCTGGACAAGTTAAAGAATCAAAGGATTAGGAGCCTTCAAAGTTTTGGTTTGCATTTTAATTATTGTATTTTCCTTGTTTTATTGTTTTGTATGTTTTATACAAAATATTATTTATATGCATTTATCTTAAAGAAATTCATGTTTTTCTACAGTAATAACGATTGGGATTTTTATTAATAAAATAGGACCAATGTCCTGATTTTAGCCAATAAACATTCACTTTCAAAAAAGAGTTAATTTTCATAAAACGAGATCCAATTATCCCTATTATTTTATCGCCCTAAATAACTCTCAGATTTTTAAGTTAATACAAAGGAACAAGTGTTCTTAAAATCTAATAAATGTCCTGATTTTATGTATTATGTATTTTACTTCATTCTTTTTGTGTATTTATTTATTTCGGGCCCTTGTAATTAATTTTAGGGCAATTTTGTTCCTTTATTTATTTATATCTTTTATTTGGGGGATTGTTCTATCCCATAATTTTTTTGCTTGTAATTTATTTATTGCTTTCTTTACTGCTTTACAATGATACTTAAAACGCGATTTAGCTTTATTGCATGATCGTGTGAGAAGAGAGATAAAATAACTAGCTCTAAAAACTCAGTCATATAACATTAACTAAAGGTATAAATAAGAGTGAGGTCCCGAACTCTCTTTAGTTTTTGCCTCATAAGGTTAGAATTTATTTCACAATGTTTTATTGAGTGACGACTTTTTGATACCTGCCTTATGATCCCCAACAAATGCCCTCATAATTTGATTGCCAACAATGGAATGGGGGTGAATCCCTGTCCATTGCAAAGCGACCAGCTTTCACGAGTTTTAATAAACCTCCATTTGGTCTCGAGTCCTAAAAGTGGACCTCTAAGAGTGACCCGGATGCCGAGCGGGGTTCGTGCGCATCACACTACACAAGATGATTTCTTCTAGTGTGTTAGCATCTGGGGATGCAGGATGTCCTTGATGCCACTCCCTTCTTTTGGACTTGCACGGTGCACTTAGTGGGGAACAAGCATGTAATGGATGACCACTCACAGTGGTCGTCAATGCATATTTAGACACATATAAGGCTTACTTATATCAATAGATTACATATACAAATATATATCATTTCATATATATAGATACTCAAACTAAAGTAAACATTCGTAATAATAAGAATTTAAAGTTCTCACACATAGTCACATTCATTTAATATCATCTTCCATATCATTCATTTATCATAAGTCTTCAAATTATTGCCTACTTTCCCAAAGGAAATTGATAACGGAGAGTACAGAACAGAACAAAGGGTACCCGAGGGTACATATCACATATATCATATTAACATATTAGAATAGAGGGTGACCCAAATGGGGTCTCATATAATAACCCAAACGAGGCCTGAATAATGACCCAAATGGGGCTGACAAAACAGAATAGAGGGACGCAACATCAGAGGTCCCTATAGTCATGCCTATCTTTCTACGTCTCATTTATAACAGGCTACTCATTAAATTAGAATAATTACATCCATAAATGATATTTAATAATTATATACTTATCAATTCGGAACATATGTGTAGACACCGGGTCCTGAGTCAGCCTAGATCGAAGTTACCCAATGATGATAATTGCCTTCACAGGCTTAAAAGGTTAAAAGTGATAATTTTCTCGTCAAATTTGCATTTTAGAGTGAAAAATTAGAAAATGATAAAAAAATATTTAAAAAATTAATTTTGAAAAATGGGGGCTTAAAATTATGGTTTTTTTAGTCAATTTAAAATTTAAAAAAATAGAAAAAAAAATAAAAAAAATAAATTTTTTTTTCGGACCGCGAGTGTCGGGCGCGGCAGCGCGCAGGCGCCCAGCTCGCAGGCGCCAGGCGCCCAGCACGCCGACGCCCAGGCGCCCAGCGCGCTGGGCGCGATTTGGCGACGCGCGGCGTCGCCAATGCCGCGCGTCGCTAAAGAGCGACGCGCAGCGTTGCGCGCTGCGCGCCGCACCGCGCGCCTCTGCGCGCGATTCCCGCCCGAGCTTCGCGCGGAAGCCCGCCTGCTCGCCGCGTGAGTGCCCGTCGCTCTATAGCGACGGGCGGTGTCCCTTGTGGCGACGGCCTCCTGGCCGTCGGTACAGGGTCTGATACCCTTTTCCTCTTTTTCAGTATTTTTTCCGATTTTTTCACCCAAAAATCCGTTTTTTATCCCATTTTTTTGGGGTTTTTGACTTCAAATTAAATTCTAAAATATTTTTTTAGGTCATTAAATAATAAAATTTGATTTTATCATTAAAAATAAAATAATTTTGGGTTAAAATAGGTTTTTTCCTTAATTAAATTAGGGCAACCTATTTTATCCTATAAATAGTTTATGATGAAATCAAAGTAGTCTCTCTTCTCTTCTCCTCTCCACATTTTTTAGACCTAAAAATTCCAGATTTCTTCTTCTTCTTCCACCAAAAATTCCAGATTTATTCCCCAACCAAAAATCAAAAAGAAAATCAATTGTTTCATTCTTTTTTCAACATAATTTCTTCTAAACATATTTTTTAGAGGAAGTTTTGTTGTTTGATTTAATTTTTGAGACAAATAGAATAATTATTTGTTCTCAAAATTGTTTTTAACCTTTTATTTTGTGTTCAATAAAACTTTTTTCATTGATTTTGTTTTGAATCTCTTTTTGATAAAAAATTGATTTTGAGACAAATAAAATAATTGTTTGTCATCAAAATCTAATTTTTATTTGATCAAACTTCAATCAATTTTTCTTTATTTTAATCAATAAAATTTTTTTTTTTTATCAAAATCATTTCTTTAGGCAAAGGTATCAATTCTTTGTTCTTAAAGAATTTTTGATCATTTTTATTTTCATGTTTCTTGGAATAAAATTCCAACATTTTCATAATATTTCACTCTAATATTGTGAATCATCAAACAAAGAAATCAATCATCACTTTTCCTTCATCAAATCCAATATTCTGAGGGTAAATATTCTTGGCTCCATTTCAATTTCTATTTTATTTCATTTTATTTATTCATGTATATTTTATTGTTTTTATTGATTTATTTATTGTTTTAATTTATTCATTTGTTGTATTGATTTTATATTTGTTCCATTTAATTGTTTATACATGATATGATTTTTATTCACATAAATATTGATTGTTTATTAATTTTAACATGTAATTAATTTATTTCACTTTAATTCATCATTATTTTTAACATGTAATTAATAAATTCATTTTAAATTAATCTTTTTGCCATGTAAATGGTTTATATCATTTGTGAACATATTTAATTAATCATATTGTTTCATTTAATTGTTTTCATCATTCTTTAATTGTTTTAATCTATTATTCTTTTCTTTATCATTTTATATATTCTTTGATTCGTTTATCTTCATCATTTTTCATCATGTTCATATTTTTACATATATTAATTAAGTAACATGTTTTATTTTATTTTCATCACATTATTTAATCATTTATCACATATAATCCATGTTTCTCATTTTATTTTGGTTTGTTAACATTTTGATTCCATTATCATTCTTTTCATATCATCTTATTTTATTTTAATTTATCATTCATCATTTTGTATGTTTAATTGATTTAATCACTAACATTATTTTATTTGTATTTTGTTTTTATGTCTAAACTCATTTTTTTCGCTTGGGCGTTTTTTGCGAGCACATCGGGGAGGTCCAAAAAAGGCTCGTTTGGTTTATTTCTTTGCTTTATTTGTAATATTTTATTTAATTTTGCCATATAATTTTCTTGTAAAATTCTTTATTTAGACACGCTAAAAAGAAAATCACAAAAACATTTCTATTAATTAACTTGACATTTTTTCTAAATAAAAGGGGACCAATGTCCTAGTTTTTTCATACCCAAATAAATCATCACATAAAAATTGTTTCATAATAAATATGCATGCGAGGACCAATGTTCTCACTATCAATGAATAACCCGTTTTATGCATGTATTTCACTTTTATAAATGGGAGTTGTATTCCGCTCCTAGTGTTATTGTAATTTATTTTTAAATGCTTTATTTTGGATTTTGCTTACATTTACCGCTTTTGATATGAATGATTGCGCCTTTAATTTAAATTGCATTGTGTGGAAAGTTGATGAAACAATGAATTCAAAACTTAATTATAATATTAATCAAGGTACGAATAAATGAGAAGTCCCGAACCCTGCTCTGGTCTTTGGGCTCAAGAGGCTAGAGGTTATCCTCCAAGACACCTCTTGTGTCACGAGAATTAGACGTTAATCCTAGGCCTCATGGCCCAATATGGATAAAATGTGCAAGTCTTAGGCTCTCCGAGGCGAGAGAAACTTTCCCAATGTTCTATTGGGTGGCGACTCCATGAAACCTCCTTGTTGCCCAACATAGACGCACTTGCGATTTATCGCAAGCTGTTGACGGACCCACAAATGCCCCGATCGCCCACGTGCGGGCGGTCGAGCGAGCGGCCGCGGGGATCCGGCGCGCGTCACAGTGGCGACTCCACTGGGGACGTACTCGAGACTTCAATTCGAAAGTACTTTGATATAAAAATCATAATTGAGTTTTAATTTAAAAATTTTACCTTCTTTCAAAACTGCATTGCATCTCATTAGAGCCTTAGATCTATGCTAATTTGGTCCCTCTTTTAGCCCCGGTGCGTTCCGGAAGCACGACCCTATTTTCACTCAATTTAGGGAAGTGTTAAGGATAATCACCAGCCCAAGCCTCGTACCGTCATGGTATATTAAATGGTGACCCGATCGGTCGTTACGCTCGTGATGAGCTAGACCCGTCGGCAGGGATCATGCTTGGGTAGCCCTAAAGTAACACCACCCTTTGACCAAAGCTCATATAATGGCAATAGATACTTCCCTTATGTGATATGAACCGTAATACCTTGCTTGCTATATGGATCATTTTGTATTGGACAAACCCAAATAATCTGATTGGTCACCTAACCAAAGGCTTTCATGCCCCAATAGGCCCATGTCAACTTGTTCGGGGTGCCTGAATACATAATGATCATAACCCATGTGCTTGCACATTAGATAAGAGATGTTACGATGCCGGTTTTACACCGAGCACCATACACATCCATTGGGTTCCCCGCTAACCCATGGATCAAGCCCACCTAGGAAAGAGACCGCATTACCTCGTGTGTGGGAGTAATAAGGTTAGAAGGCTCTACTTGCTTGCATGTGATTGTAAATGTTGCATAGCTCACTATCATGCATTGTATATGTCATTCATGCATCATCCTAACAATCTAATTATTTTCAGCCATCATAGATTCATCTAAGTGGACTAGAGGTTCCGACGGTCGGCTAGTAAGGACAAATTTGCTCTTTGAGTTACCGGAACAAGTGTCTGACTGGGATTCTGAGTCATTCTCATCAATCAGTGAATCCTCTCTTGAATCATCAATGGCAGAAGAACCTGGAGTTTTGACCACTCAAGACCTAGCTAGGAGGCTAGAGGACTTCGAACGAAGAATGATGGAAATGATGGGTGCCATGGCTGAAAGGATTGCCCATCCACCTGCTGCCCCACAGCCACCTGCTGCTCTACAGCCACAAGCAGCCCCTCCTCGGGGGCAAGCCGAACCACCTGCTGGTGGGGAGGCTCCCTTCGTTGGAGCTGCTGCTCGTCAACCCAACAATGAGCACAGAGCTGCTGCACCCATCGAGCCAAGAGGGGAAAGGATTCATAACCCCAACGATGATTTCCTGATGGAGGAGGAAGAAGAAGTGGTGCCGATAGTCCACCAAGCTGCGAGGCCCAGAGCACCCAGAGTAGAGGATGAAGCTCTAAGAGGTATGAGACAACAGATCGAAGCTATCACCCGCATGCTGTCAGCAGGCAAGGGGATCAACCCAGAAGACAGAGATCTGGGGGATGAAGAGCTGCTGCCCCAAAGATTCAAGATGCCCGAGCTTCCGAAGTTTGATGGCACCTCGGACCCATCCGCCCACATCAAGCAGTACACCTTGGTCATGAAAGGCACAGGGCTGAGCAAGAAGCAGAAGGTGGAATATTTCTGCCTTAGTCTGGTGGGCCCGGCAGTTGACTGGTACCACGGATTGGATAGGAGGTCCAAAGAGGACTGGGACCTTTTGACCGAAGAATTCATGAAGCAGTACGACTGCAGCACTAGGATGGAGGTCACCCTAAAAGACCTCGAGCTTCTACAGCAGAAGAATGATGAGTCGTTCCATGAGTACCTTACAAGATGGAGAAACAGGGTCATGGAGATGAAGAGGAAGCCTGACACTGCAGACCAGATCAGGTTGTTTATCAGAAACTCATGCCCTTACTTAAGGGACTTGCTCAGTTTTAAGGGGCTCAAGGACTGGGAGTCACTTAAGGATATCGCTATAGAAGCTGAGGCGGCTTACCTGGCAAAGAAAGCAAACCAAAATAACTTTGCTGGGAAAGGCTATGGGAACCAGTCGGGATTCAAATCTGGAGGTGCTGGAGGCAGCAACAGCAGAAATGGTAGGACAGCAGAGGTCTCAGCTACTGGAGTTGGGCAGGGTCAAAGATACTACTCCAACTTAGGCCGCTCTCTATCCTGGGTACTGGAAAAACTGATGAAAGAAGGCAAGTTGCAACCTTTGCCACCCAGACCAGCCTTGAGTCAGGGACAGCCGGGACATAGAGGTGATCAGTACTGCGCTTACCACCAGCACACCGGCCATTTGACTGACTATTGCCGTATTCTGAGAAATAAGATCCAGGATCTCATTGACACCAATCAGATCACAGATCCTGAGAAGAGAGAAAAGAAGAAGAAGGCAGGCTACAACGCAGTCCCTCCACCGCAAACATGATCGTGTCTTGCAGTCCACTAGTGATATTGCTTTTGGATGCTGGAATCTTTTTATTTTTGGAACTTTTTATTTTCTGTTTGTAATAAAGAGAACAATTTTGCTTATTTGTATGACATTTCTATTGATTTCATTTCGCATGATCATAACAAATTTACTTTGGCGTTAATTCAAATAATATGGCTGCAGTTAATCTCGAAAACTTTGGGGAACCCAAAGAAAATTTTGATAGCATCTAACATAGCTCCTGTAGAGAGAGAAAAAAAAAACTAGTTGCAATTAGGGGACTGGATGGAAACTCACTAAGAGCACTAGAACCTTTCTGATTACCCGTCAAAGCGATCCCTGGATAAGACGGAACCTAGAAAATGATTTAGGCAACATTTTCTTTGTATAGCTCTCTAAATGACCATTTCCTACCCTTACTTCACAATCACTTGCTAGCCCATTGAGCCTTTATACGGGTATGCTGAATGCGTGCCAATTTTGTTGTTACACACATTAAAACTATCCCCTCGCCTAAAATGATTTTGGCTTCCCCTTAGAAGAGTGGCCGCTCTAAAAAGGATGGATGAACGTTTTAACAATTAACAATTTCTTTGTGGGTTATCAAAATTGCCTTGGTAAGGACGAGTTTACACTGTGAAAAAAAAGAAAAAAAAAACAAAAAGACCTCAAAACAGTAACCAATTGACTAGTTTCAATAATTACCCTTTTATTGTTATTCTGATCTCAAGGAGCTGAAATGTTACCGAGCCCAAATTCAAGAATACCTTTGTATATACAACTGAGCTGAGAATGGTTCATCCACCAGTCGAGAAAATATTGCGGCCATTTTTCTCTAGCGACCTGATCCTCCTTTGACAGCCATCTACCTAAGCCTGACATTACAACCCAAGTAAGACCTCTTGATTCTTGGTTCAGTCTTATCCAATTAGCGGAGATGACCTTCTAAAGAGGTTTGGTACGTAAGAAGAGGCTTATGGTGTTTCTTGAGCTTCAAGTGAGAAGCCACGAGTGCAATCATGCATTCGAGTTAAGTCTCGTCTCCAACATTGCTTCTAGAATTCGCATTCAAAGAAAAAGATTAAGAGATGAGAGAAAATCTTCAATCATAAAACCCGAGAAGGTTGATTGATAACAGGAGTTTGATGCTTTCAAGATCTAACCCGAGGTTAGCTGAGGTCTTGTATTTTTTGAAACTAATGACAAATAATGATCATGCTTAATGAAATCAAATTGAAACACATGCATTTCTGCAATGATGTGATCAGAGCAGTTCTCTTTGTGTGACCGAAGTCACCTATTGTTCACCGCTCAAGCGCTTCAGCCGATTCATCATGTTATCCGATGTGCAAAATCAAGCTCATGCAAACATGTCCTAAGACTCCCGAAAGGTTCTTGCCAACAACTTCAGCAAGCTTCAAAAAAAAAAAAAAGAAAAAAAAAAGAAAAAAAAGAAAAGAGCCGTTAGAGTGAAAACCGTAACTGGCGCTCTAAGCAAAAACTAGGCAAAAGGATAGGGTGAAAACCTGAAAACAGGCAGTCTGTCCTTCACAAAAAAAAAGAAGAAAGAGAAAAGCCGCTGGATTGGGTTGGGTCCATTCCAGGCAAAAAAAAAAATAATAAGGCACAGGGTTATGTGAAAATCCACAAAGGACGCATCTCCCACTAAGAAAAGCTAGTGTGAAAATCCACAAGGGACGCACTACCTTCAAATAATGACTACAGGTACCAGGTGAGAATCTCACAATCCCAAAGGGCATGAAATTCAAAAGCAGCTCAAAAGGCATCAATTATATCGCAAATCGCAGCTAGCCCGGCATCATCTTCGAGTTCACATAGATGAATTTTTATCCTGCATTCCTGCATTACTCATGCATTTCACTTGCATGCTCACCATTTTTGCATAGTTTAGTTTCCTTATTTTGCAGAAAGAAAGGCTTGAGGCGGACACCGGCAAAAGCCGAGTGATGACATCGGTCAAATCATCAATCAAAACCTCAACTCATTCATCAATCCAGACATCGATCAAAACATCAATCCAAGCCTCAACTCAATCATCAATCCACATACCAGCTTAATCATCAAATCCAAGCACCATCCAAAGACCTCTCAGGGGGCAATCAACCAAAGACTTCTCAGGGAGCAGTAAATCGAAGACCTCTCAGGGGGCAATCAATCGAAGACTTCTCAGGGAGCAGTAAACCGAAGACTTCTCAGGGAGCAGAAAACCGAAGACTTCTCAGGGAGCAGAAAATCGAAGACTTCTCAAGGAGCAGAAAATCGAAGACTTCTCAGGGAGCAGAAAATCGAAGACTTCTCAGGGAGCAGCTAACTGAAGACCTCTCAGGGGGCAAACAATCAATGAACTGAAGACCTCTCAGGGGGCAAATAATCAATGAACCGAAGACCTCTCAGGGGGCAAACGATCAATAAACCGAAGACTTCTCAGGGAGCAGCTAACTGAAGACCTCTCAGGGGGCAAACAATCAATGAACTGAAGACCTCTCAGGGGGCAAACAATCAATGAACTGAAGACCTCTCAGGGGGCAAATAATCAATGAACCGAAGACCTCTCAGGGGGCAAACGATCAATAAACCGAAGACTTCTCAGGGAGCAGCTAACTGAAGACCTCTCAGGGGGCAAACAATCAATGAACTGAAGACCTCTCAGGGGGCAAATAATCAATGAACCGAAGACCTCTCAGGGGGCAAACGATCAATAAACCGAAGACTTCTCAGGGAGCAGCTAACTGAAGACCTCTCAGGGGGCAAACAATCAATGAACTGAAGACCTCTCAGGGGGCAAATAATCAATGAACCGAAGACCTCTCAGGGGGCAAACGATCAATAAATCGAAGACTTCTCAGGGAGCAGCTAACTGAAGACCTCTCAGGGGGCAAACAATCAATGAACTGAAGACCTCTCAGGGGGCAAATAATCAATGAACTGAAGACCTCTCGGGGGGCAAACGATCGATGAACCGAAGACCTCTCAGGGGGCAATCAACCGAAGGGCTCACAGATAGCACCACTTCAACAAACGAAAACACACCATTGTAATAACTACCGTCTCAGAATTCTCCAGTTCGGAAAGACGGCCGACTCAGGTACGCGTCTCTTTCCTTTTCTTCTTTGAGTTTAGGCTCACCTAGACACTAGTGTACTAGATTCCCCTAAACTGGGGGCAACTGTAGACACCGGGTCCTGAGTCAGCCTAGATCGAAGTTACCCAATGATGATAATTGCCTTCACAGGCTTAAAAGGTTAAAAGTGATGATTTTCTCGTCAAATTTGCATTTTAGAGTGAAAAATTAGAAAATGATAAAAAAATATTTAAAAAATTAATTTTGAAAAATGGGGGCTTAAAATTATGGTTTTTTTAGTCAATTTAAAATTTAAAAAAATAGAAAAAAAAATAAAAAAAATAATTTTTTTTTTCGGACCGCGAGTGTCGGGCGCGGCAGCGCGCAGGCGCGCTGGCGCCCAGCTCGCAGGCGCCAGGCGCCCAGCACGCCGACGCCCAGGCGCCCAGCGCGCTGGGCGCGATTTGGCGACGCGCGGCGTCGCCAATGCCGCGCGTCGCTAAAGAGCGACGCGCAGCGTTGCGCGCTGCGCGCCGCACCGCACGCCTCTGCGCGCGATTCCCGCCCGAGCTTCGCGCGGAAGCCCGCCTGCTCGCCGCGTGAGTGCCCGTCGCTCTATAGCGACGGGCGGTGTCCCTTGTGGCGACGGCCTCCTGGCCGTCGGTACAGGGTCTGATACCCTTTTCCTCTTTTTCAGCATTTTTTCCGATTTTTTCACCCAAAAATCCGTTTTTTATCCCATTTTTTTGGGGTTTTTGACTTCAAATTAAATTCTAAAATATTTTTTTAGGTCATTAAATAATAAAATTTGATTTTATCATTAAAAATAAAATAATTTTGGGTTAAAATAGGTTTTTTCCTTAATTAAATTAGGGCAACCTATTTTATCCTATAAATAGTTTATGATGAAATCAAAGTAGTCTCTCTTCTCTTCTCCTCTCCACATTTTTTAGACCTAAAAATTCCAGATTTCTTCTTCTTCTTCCACCAAAAATTCCAGATTTATTCCCCAACCAAAAATCAAAAAGAAAATCAATTGTTTCATTCTTTTTTCAACATAATTTCTTCTAAACATATTTTTTAGAGGAAGTTTTGTTGTTTGATTTAATTTTTGAGACAAATAGAATAATTATTTGTTCTCAAAATTGTTTTTAACCTTTTATTTTGTGTTCAATAAAACTTTTTTCATTGATTTTGTTTTGAATCTCTTTTTGATAAAAAATTGATTTTGAGACAAATAAAATAATTGTTTGTCATCAAAATCTAATTTTTATTTGATCAAACTTCAATCAATTTTTCTTTATTTTAATCAATAAAATTTTTTTTTTTATCAAAATCATTTCTTTAGGCAAAGGTATCAATTCTTTGTTCTTAAAGAATTTTTGATCATTTTTATTTTCATGTTTCTTGGAATAAAATTCCAACATTTTCATAATATTTCACTCTAATATTGTGAATCATCAAACAAAGAAATCAATCATCACTTTTCCTTCATCAAATCCAATATTCTGAGGGTAAATATTCTTGGCTCCATTTCAATTTCTATTTTATTTCATTTTATTTATTCATGTATATTTTATTGTTTTTATTGATTTATTTATTGTTTTAATTTATTCATTTGTTGTATTGATTTTATATTTGTTCCATTTAATTGTTTATACATGATATGATTTTTATTCACATAAATATTGATTGTTTATTAATTTTAACATGTAATTAATTTATTTCACTTTAATTCATCATTATTTTTAACATGTAATTAATAAATTTATTTTAAATTAATCTTTTTGCCATGTAAATGGTTTATATCATTTGTGAACATATTTAATTAATCATATTGTTTCATTTAATTGTTTTCATCATTCTTTAATTGTTTTAATCTATTATTCTTTTCTTTATCATTTTATATATTCTTTGATTCGTTTATCTTCATCATTTTTCATCATGTTCATATTTTTACATATATTAATTAAGTAACATGTTTTATTTTATTTTCATCACATTATTTAATCATTTATCACATATAATCCATGTTTCTCATTTTATTTTGGTTTGTTAACATTTTGATTCCATTATCATTCTTTTCATATCATCTTATTTTATTTTAATTTATCATTCATCATTTTGTATGTTTAATTGATTTAATCACTAACATTATTTTATTTGTATTTTGTTTTTATGTCTAAACTCATTTTTTTCGCTTGGGCGTTTTTTGCGAGCACATCGGGGAGGTCCAAAAAAGGCTCGTTTGGTTTATTTCTTTGCTTTATTTGTAATTTTTTATTTAATTTTGCCATATAATTTTCTTGTAAAATTCTTTATTTAGACACGCTAAAAAGAAAATCACAAAAACATTTCTATTAATTAACTTGACATTTTTTCTAAATAAAAGGGGACCAATGTCCTAGTTTTTTCATACCCAAATAAATCATCACATAAAAATTGTTTCATAATAAATATGCATGCGAGGACCAATGTTCTCACTATCAATGAATAACCCGTTTTATGCATGTATTTCACTTTTATAAATGGGAGTTGTATTCCGCTCCTAGTGTTATTGTAATTTATTTTTAAATGCTTTATTTTGGATTTTGCTTACATTTACCGCTTTTGATATGAATGATTGCGCCTTTAATTTAAATTGCATTGTGTGGAAAGTTGATGAAACAATGAATTCAAAACTTAATTATAATATTAATCAAGGTACAAATAAATGAGAAGTCCCGAACCCTGCTCTGGTCTTTGGGCTCAAGAGGCTAGAGGTTATCCTCCAAGACACCTCTTGTGTCACGAGAATTAGACGTTAATCCTAGGCCTCATGGCCCAATATGGATAAAATGTGCAAGTCTTAGGCTCTCCGAGGCGAGAGAAACTTTCCCAATGTTCTATTGGGTGGCGACTCCATGAAACCTCCTTGTTGCCCAACATAGACGCACTTGCGATTTATCGCAAGCTGTTGACGGACCCACAAATGCCCCGATCGCCCACGTGCGGGCGGTCGAGCGAGCGGCCGCGGGGATCCGGCGCGCGTCACAATATGTTAACAATTCATATCATGTCATCATATATAACATTATTATATTATTAGTTCATAGTATAAATTCTTGCATATACAATTCCCCTCATTTATAAGTAGGTCAAACTTTAATAATTCACATGCATAATTACTATTTCTAGGTCATTATTTAAGCATCTAACAAGTTATTAAAGATCCATGTCAAAAACCATTTCAAATTGGAGTAAGAAACTCAAATTACAAAAGAAATTCAATAGGTTACACAGCGGGCAGGAATTCCTGACAGCCGTGTAAGCTGAAATGCATAGAATTAATCAAAATAGAATGCATTTACACAGTGGGGAAGCAATTCTACATGGCGAGCAGGAATTCCTGACAGCTGTGTAAGCCGGCAGAATAAAAAGATTCCCAAAAGATGCCATTCAGAATGCATTTACAAGGTGGGCAGAAAATCCCACAAGGCGGGTAAGGGTGGTTACACGGTAGGCAAAAATCCTTGACCACTGTGTGACCCAAATTTTAGGCATTTCTTGCAATCCAGAACCATTTTACACAGGGGGCAAGATTTTCTAACCGCCATGTTGCCCTATTTGATTGTTTATAATAACAGGGCAGATTTTAACTTTAAACTTGTCCTATCGTTTTTTGTACCTAAACAACATTTTCAAGGAACATGGTCTATCTCCAAGATCTTAGATTTCTAATGATACTAATTTTGCACTATTTAGTTCACTCTAACTCTAGATATGGCCTTAACAAGCCAACCTGCTCCCTTTGAGGGGTCAGAACGAATATCTTAGATTCAAGCTCCATTTTGAGCATCTTAAAGCCAATTTTAGCTCATGGTTTCTTCTAAACATATTTAGATATGGCTCTTAAGTTTCATTAGAAACTATAAATAATTAATTTGGAATTCTATAATTGAACTTATAACTAGAACAAGCACACAAGGTCTAGTGAAACTTTGACAGAGTTTCCCCCATATCACTTTACAAGCCCAAAACCAACATTCTAACCAACTCAATCACCACAAACACATTCAATTCAACATTTAGTATCAACATACACTTGAAATCATCACAAATTATCATCAAAATATACACATGCAAGTTAGGTTCCCAAACCTCAATCCTCCTTCCTTCCTTTTCTCCACCTTTGCTACTTTGCTTATTCTTTTTCCTTTCTCTTATCTCCAATTGCTGGTTCTTCTACAAATCATCACGAATTTCAATAATTATTCAATAAAATATAATTTCCATTTCTTAAGAATTATGAGTAGAAGAAGAAGAAGAAGAAGAAGAGGAAGAAGAAGAAGAAGAAATCTAATAACTCTTATTACCTTTTTAAGCTTATAATAACACTAGAATTCATTTTCCTTACTTAGAGAGTACAAAGAGCAGATTTTGATGGAGGTTGTGGTGAGAAATTAAGTGAAGAACTAGTTGACCTATGGTGGAGAAGGGGACGGTTTTTAACGCTTCTTCAACTAGCATTCATGGCTTTTATAGGCCATGAAGAGCTACCTACCATTTTCTCCATCTTTCTAGATTTCTTTTTAATGTTAACACATGATTTGTTGCTTTTTATTTCTCACTTTTAATCCTTAAACTTCTTCTTAATCATGCATTCATCTTATGATTAACTCTAATTAATACATTAGCATACATAATTTTCCATTTTATGCAATTTAGTCCATAAGTGTCAATTTGCTAATTCAACCTCAGCTTTTAAATTAATACCAATTATGTCCCCAATGCATATACTTGTCTAATTAAGCACATTCTACCATTCTCGTACCCTAGGTATATCTAAAAACAACTAAGGAACAAGTCGGAGCCTTACAATTTGGAAGCTTAATTAGGAATTAAATGAAGATTATGTTATGTTCAATTTGATATATTATTGTTTAAATTGTTAGTTAATACTAAGCTACACATTATGTAAGTAATTATAATTCACCATGTGCATGAATTTTTGATAAATTGAAGCCAGATTAATGAAATCAAGATTAGGAAAGTTATGATTTTGTGCTTGAATGATAGAAATGTAAGTGATGTGCGAGAGGTGTGGTGGCCCAATATGATGACATTATGTGACTTTAAATAGTGAAATTTACATACATGTACACCATTAGAAGGATAATTAAGTATCTTTGATCATATTGATATTAAAATGGAAAGAAAAAGTTAGTGTTAGCATGTGAACACATGTGGGTATATATGAATTATTTGAAGATTAATTGTGTTGGACAAGGAAAATAAATGAGTACATAAGCTTATGTTGAAATAGTGCATTGAGCGTTATGTAATGGCTCAAAAAATACCCTAGTAGTAATTTGGCATAATTGGGGTAATTGGGTAAGTTTAATTTTGAGTTTATTAATTCTGAACCTAAATGAAATTGGAAATGTGGATTTGATTGAATAGAATAAATAAGTTTAAGTGGCCATTATATAGATGTGCATGATTAATTAGAAGTGGGATTAATTAAGTGCTAATGGAGATTTATTTACGTTAATCAAGATTAAAGAGGAAGTAGTAGATTTAGGGTGTCACAAATTGGTCTTGCCTCCTCACCATTTGCATGCAATAAAAGGATTTGATGAGAGAGAAATCCTTCATTTTTTGCATGTCTTCTTTGGCTGTTCTTCTTCAATTCTCCCTTGGTGTTGTTGTTGTTGTTCTTTCACTTCTTCTCTTTAGTAATCCATTGCATTTATGTTGGTTTGGTCAAGTAAATTCTGACTTGTGCTGTAATTGATAGCAATCAAGGTAAGTGCAATATTTAGATTGTTCTTTTTCTTCTCCCTTTTCTTTTGATTGAGCTAGAAATGATCTTTGGTTCCAATTCTGGAACTTGGATTGTAATTGTAGTGGTTGAACCGAGGAAAGATAAAGGAAAGGAGAAAGTGGGAGAACCTAGTGCCAAGTGAGCTCATTGGAGCATAAGAGAACAGGTTTGGGAAACTTTGTTTTGTGTGTTAAATTAATTATGTAGAAACTCTAAAATGTATGTTTGAATTATGTGATCAGTTGAGGTGAAATATGTATTTATGATTATGTGTTTATTGTGCTAATCGGATTATTGTGAGTTTGATGATTTGAGCATGTAACATTGTTTTAGGGGATTTGAG
Source organism: Excoecaria cochinchinensis (assembly GCA_947683425.1). Lineage (NCBI taxonomy): Eukaryota > Viridiplantae > Streptophyta > Magnoliopsida > Malpighiales > Euphorbiaceae > Excoecaria > Excoecaria cochinchinensis. Next base: position 23,260,112 of record CANTUQ010000055.1, on the reverse strand, counting down.
AAATTGCTATGTAAATTGAAAATATTTGGATGCTTAATGTGGTATTGAACATACTGAGGTGCTTATGTGTATGACAGGGTAGTTTTATAGGAGTTTAGAGTATTGGATAATGTAAATTAGTGAATTCAAGCTTAATTAACTTAAACTGGTAAAACTGGTCTTGTAGGGTAAATTGACCTACTGGAATTATTTGTGATATAACTTAAATTGTATAAGTCTAAAACTGAATGAGACTAGGGGGATTAGGTTCCCAAGGGATGTACATATAATTTCTATAGAAATGGTCATATTGATTTGAGGACTCAAAGGTCTTCAAAAGTGTACTTAAGTGTTACCAGATCCTGTAGGAGGCCTTTTGGAGCAAGGGGTGTTCCATTGGCCATAACTCCTCAAACTTAAGACCATATATAATGAGAATTGTGCCATTGTAGACTTAACATGCAGATAAATAAATGGTTATAAGGCCATGATGGCAGAAAAGGATATTAGGATGGCTTTTGGATGTCATATGTGTTGGTATTGCTAAGTGCATGAGGAAGAGGATTGTGGTTGGAGCCGTGAACATATAGTTCAGGTTCTGTCGTGAGTGTAACAGAATGCTCCGATGGGCAAAATTTTCCATCTTGTGATCTATCCGGAGCGTGACATAGTTGAAAGGTTGGCTTTATCGCAGGCGTGACTTGTGCCGTGAGTGTGACAAAAGAGGTTGTCGAGGTCTGTCACGAGCGGGACAGAGTCTCAAGTTTGGGACACTTATTAAATGTTCTCCTTTGTGTCAATTATACTATTTTTCTATTAATAAAGATGCATATTAGATTATAAATGTATTGATTCATGTAATGTAATACAATGAAGTGGGAATGTATTTGATGAGCTATATCTATAAATGCAATATAATGAATGTTAAGATATTGCCTACTGTGTATGTATAGTGTTACATAATGCGAATAAATGAATAATAGTTGGATTAATAATTAAGCTTGCAAGTTGAGTATTGGATCGATAGGCATGCCTATAGGGTCTAAGTGCTGTAGCTAAAGCATTTGATTCCTTTAAGAATCCCCAATGCGTATTGGATCCTTCTAGGGTTCACAGAAGTGCTTATTTATATATATTACTTATTATTTCTATACCTATGAGTATTGATGTGAAAGTGTGTATCTTCGAATACAAAAGTGATTACGGTACTCTCGAGTACTGATGCGATACCTGTTATCCATGTCTTTGAAATGCAGATAAGGCAATTATGGAATGATTAAATAATAATGAGCAAAGTGAATTGCATACGATAAAAGAATGTAAATGTGATGCGTTATATGATTATTTCACGAAGTTATTATAACTGAACATGATTTGCTAATGATGCAATATGTATATCGAGATCTATTTAATGCAATGTTATTATTAAGTATGTATCTCTTATTGCTCAAAGCCTATTATATATGTGGATATTGTGTATTGTATGTTTTTCCCCACTAAGCGTTATCACTTAGCACGGGTTTTCTAATCCGTGTAGGTTCTGAAGTGAAGTGAACTTGAAGGATAGTCCCGCATCACTTTTGCTCTGCACACTAGGATTCACTATGTAGTGTAGGTTTTGGCATTTTGTGTTATGTAAAATGTAATTAATGATTTTGGCATGTAAGGAGTGATAATGTAACAACTGAACTTAATATGTAATTTAAGTTGAAAGCATGTATAAGTATGCGATATGATAAATGATTCCGCTGCGTGTTTGAAAGAAATTTATTAATTTAGGAATTTGCATGTGTTTATGCTATGTGATGTGTCTGTGTAATGTGGTGTGTGACGACCGTTCTCGACCGCCTTAGCGAAGCTAAGCAAGTGGTCTGGAATGGGCGTTATAGGTTGTGGTATCAGAGCATAGGTTTAGTCATTTCTGGTCATAGTGTAGAATAGGATGCATATAGTTGTGTTGACCTAATGCGGATGTCTTTATGTATGTATCAGATCGATGGATCCTTCTCATGACGGTGGAGAAGAGACCGCTGAAAGTGTGAATCTGAGAGAACGAAAAGTGTCGCTATCTGGCCCATCTATACCTGCGGGTGTGGGATGAGATGTTCCGATGGTGCTAATGGAAGCTTTGCTCAAAATGTCGCAAGACATGGCAAGGGTGTTGGATCATATGATAGCACCAAAAGCTCCGTTAGAGTCATTGAGAAAGCATGGTGTGGAGAAATTTCATGGCACCAGTCTGGATGAGTCTTATAAGGTAGAATATTGAATTGAGAAGGTTCATAGGGAGCTAGATGAGATAAGATGCCTTCCTGAGCAGAGGGTGGAATGTGTAGTGTCTCTACTGCAAGGATCTACCTACGACTGGTGGAAGTTGGTCTTAAGGCATCCATTGCTTCTGAATCCTATCAATTGGGAAATCTTTGTACAGAAGTTTCGTAATAAGTACATTACTAAGGCATATCAGGAAGTTAATTGGAAGTAGTTTCTAAATTTGAGGCAAAGAGTTATGTCAGTAGTAGAGTATGAGAAAGAGTTCTATAGGCTCAGTGTAACCACCGTGTCCCGGAGCGGTCTGGATCAGAGATTACCCTATGATGAAATCGGCATCTGAGCCTGTACAAACGGTTTGGATTCGGAGGCTTTAGTCCCATGCTCCATGAGAAACGAGTTTTTTTACTTTTCGTAGGCAGAAGGGGAGAAAACGGGGAGTTTTTAAAGTCCAAAAATATTTATTTTCCTCGAAGGACGACCAGCCCGTCGGTCAGGGCCCAGTCCATCGGTTGGTAGGATCATCGGATGAATCCTTATGTCAGAAGGATTCTTCTGACGCCCGTCGGTCGAAGTGGTAGGCTCGTCGGATGAATCCTTGTGTCAGAAGGATTCTTCCGACGCCCGTCGGTCGGAATGACAGGCCCGTCGGTCAGGTTGCAGGGCCGTCGGATGAATCCTAATGTCAGTAGGATTCTTTCGACGCCCGTCGGTGAAGCACAGACGCCTGTCGGTCATCCCTGGCCTATAAAAGCTTTGAATTTTCTCAAAATAAGGGGTTGGAAAAATTTGCAAAAATAGGAGAAACTCTGCCAAAATTCACGCGCATTTTCTCTCTCTTTCAACAAACACATTTCTAAAAAATTTAATTAATTCAAGATTCAAATCTTCAAAAGAAAGAGGATTTAGTTGATTTTTCACGGGTTTTTGGAAATTAATTTTTGTCGAGCTGTTGAGGACACACTCTATTTTTAACATTTGATCTTTTGTTCGGACCTTCTCGTGGAGCGTGCGGGAAGCCAGACAACAACAAGGAATCCAACCAAAAGGTTGTTCTGAGGGTAAATATTATGGACCCTTTTCTGTCCCTTTTTTTACCTTCATTTTCGATATTACCCTTGCTCTTGTCCTCTTTTTTTTATTTCTTGTTGCTATTTTTTTTGAATTTGTGTAAAATTTATCTTTTTGCTTTTGAAAAGCTTTTTTTTTTTTTTGGGACAGAGGTGACCGACGGGTCATCTGCTGTGACCGACGCCCGTCGGTCACCTTTAAGCATAGCCCGTCGGTCACCCTCACAGGCGGCTCCCTTTGAGTGAGCGGTGGGCTGTATTGGTCACCTTGACTGACGCCCGCCGGTCATTCAGCACAGCCCGTCGGTGGGTTCTGTCCCACTTTTTTAAATCTTTTCCTTTTCCCCTTTTTTGTTCACTCAAATTTTTATGCTATTTATAATTTTTCTTCTGTATTTTAACATCCTTTTGGCTTGTTTTGTGAGAATATATTTATGTTTCTTGGACTGGCTGGAGCCTGAGGGAGTTCTTCGGTGTATAGAAAGTTCGCCTGGTTTAGTTCCCCATCTCCCTCTCTTTGGTATTTCATGTATTTATTTATTGCTTCTCCTGTATATGACGAAATTGTTGTATTTCTCGCTAATGTGAAAATCGGCCAAACGTTTTATACTTAATAAACTGAATTCTTCATAAAATCAAGGACCCAATGTCCTATTTTTATCCAATAAAATCCTCACAATAGAAATATCCATTTTAATAATGATGCATGCAAGGACCAAAGTCCTCAAAATAAGCAATGCCCCGATTTGTGTATGTATCGCATATTTATAAAAGGGAGTTGTATTTCGCTCCTTGTGTTATTGTAATTTATCGCTTTCATTATTTACTCGTTCATTTACCGCTTTCCAAATATGAATAAGTGCGGTTCGATTCAATTGCATCATGTGGAGAGAGAGCGGACTAATAGACTCAAAATCGAATTGTAAAATCAATCAAGGTACGAATAAATGAGAAGTCCCGAACCCATCTCTGGTCTTTGGGCTCAAAGAGGCGAGAGGTCTATCCGATCACTCATTGGAACTATGACCTCCAAGACATCTCTTGTGTCACAGGACTTTGACGTTAATCCTAGGCTCCTTAGAGCGAGAGGTTTACCCTCCAAGACCCCTCTGGTTGGCCCAAAATGGATACTAAGCGCAGTCTTAGGCTCTCTGAGGCGAGAGAAAGTTTCCCAATGTTCTATTGGGTGGCGACTCCATGAAACCTCCTTGTTGCCCAACATAGACGCACTTGCAATTCATTGCAAACTGTCAACGGACCCACAAATGCCCCGATCGCCCTTGAGCGGGCGGTCGTACGGGCGGCCGCGGGGATCCGGCGCACATCATACTCAGCAAGTATGCACCTGAGGGTGTGCTTATAGAAGAGTTCCGGTGTCAACAATTTGAGGAAGGATTGAATGAGCCAATTAAGGCATTATTGATTTCTATGACTACTTCTCAGACTGTAAGCTACTATCAGATAGTTCAGGCAGCCATGAGAGTTAAAAGATCACAAGAGATTCAGAGGGAAAGAATGCAGAGGAGGAATTTTAATAGAGGTGGGCCACATTTAGGGAAAAGAACTAAAGATTCTCAAGTGGCTCCTCCAGCTGAGTCAGCTAGTAACCCAGCTACCAGAGGTAGAAAGCAAGGATCTTCTTATGCATCTAGTACGGGCAGAGGTGCATCTGGTAACAGAAGTGATGTGTCTGAGTGTCCCCATTATTGTAAGTGCCATAGAGGTGATTATTGGAAGTTGATTGGTGCGTGTTTCAGATGTGGGAGTATTGAGCACTTCTTGGCTAACTATCTTAAGGCCTATGAGGTGATAGGGAATCAGCAAGAAGCTAGTAGGGGTGGATCTAATTTACCTCTAGTTAATTGTGGAAGATGTAGAGGACATGGTAGAGGTAATCAGTCTAAAGGAGGTGCAGTGTCAGAATCTATTGATCGACCTCCTACAACACTAGCAAGGGCATGTGTGATGAAGGTTCGTGAGGAGTAGGATGAGCAAGAGGTCATAGCTGGTGCATTTCTACTCTTTGATATAGAAATGTTTGCATTGATTGACCCTGGATCTACGCATTCATATATGTGTCCTAAGAAGTTATGTGATGAGCTGTCTACTGTTGAATATTTAAATTATGATATATGTGTGACTAGCCCATTGGGAAATAGTGTTAATGTGAGTAAAGTGTATAAAGATTGCCCTTTAGTGGTTCAAGGTCAAGTGTTTCCTATAGATCTGATTGAGTTTCCTTTTGATGAATTTGATTTGATTTTGGGCATGGAGAAATACTGTAAGAGGCCTTTTGGAGAAAGGGGTGTTCCATTGGCTATAACTCCTCAAAATTAAGACAAAACATAATGAAAATTTTGCCATTGTAGACTTAACATGTAGATAAATAAATGGTTAGAAGGCTATGATGGCAGAAAAGGATGTTAGGATGGGTTTTGGATGTCATATGTGTGGGTATTACTAAGTGCATGAGGAAGAGGATTGTGGTTGGAGCCCTGAACATATAGTTCAGGTTTTGTCATGAGTGTCATAGGGGTCACAAGCACGACATAACGCTCCGACTAGCAAAATTTGCCAACTTGGGATCTGTCGCAAGCACGACAGATGCAAAAGGTTGGTTTTGTCAATGGCGCGACTTGTGCCACGAGCGCGATAGAAGAGGTTATCGAGATTTGTCGTGAGCGCGACATAGTCTCAAGTTTGGGACACTTATTAAAGGATTAATATGCTAATTGCCCTCTCAACTTGCAATCAATTGCCATGCCGCCTCTCCAACTTATAAGTTTACCAGTTAAACACCTGAAATTGATCATATATATAACTATAAGCGCTTATTATTGAATGTACAGCGTGCGTGGTATAAAAAATAGTGATGTGGCAGGAGAAGGTGTATTTCACGCGTTAGAGGCGCGTGACACCTTATTAATATAATAAAAAAATGTAAACTTATTCCATCTTCCATCTTTCTCGTCACAACAACCTTTTCCTTACCAGAATCCATTTTTTCCATCACTGCAAGTTCCAGATACAATTAACTAGCTTTACATAGCCCATCCATTTGATGTTGATCAAATTAAATCTCAGTAATCCAATCATACCTACCATTGAATTCCAGATCCAAACGATCATCAAAACTAAGTTAAAACAAAATCAAAACTTTACATCCCAAAAAGAAAGCCATGAACGCCATCTCATAACAAAAAGAAAGCTAATAATAAACCCACAAACTCATTTCTAGTGCTGGGTTCCAATTTTCTCAAGACACAATACACAAACCCATAAAAAATCATGAAAATTGAAGTACAATACAATGTTCAATGACAAAATCAACGTATCATTAACTTAATCAACAAACACTAATTTAGAAGAATTAAAATTAAAAATCATATAGTAATGGAAGAAGAATGAAGAAAAACAATATAATCAGAGATCAGAAATCCCAAAAACGTCGATCTCCTTCGCCATCGATGTTGCTGCCACTAGCTCGGAATAAACGATGCTGTGTTTTGGATGCTACCGATTTTTAGATTTGAGGATGTTGCTGTGGTGCGCAAAAGGATGAGAAGAATGCGGCTGAAGAGAAGGGGATGGGCTCCGATCTGTTTAGATCTAGGGCGGTTGGGCCATAAACGACAGATAAGCTTCGATATTATTTCTTGGTCGGCGACGCAGAGGCTTCGATCAGTTTAGATCCATGGCGGCTTGGCTATAAATGAGAGAGAGGGAACGAAAACAAAGGAAGAGGGGAGAGAAGAGAGAGAGAGGGAATGGGAACATAGAAAGAGGGGGGAGAACAGAGAGGGAGGGAATGAGAACACAGAGAAGAGGAAGAGAGAGAAAGAGAGGGAACTGTGTATAGATGAAAGAGAGACCTTTTTTTTTCATCCACGTGTGCCTCAATCATTGGTTAAAAATGACGGGTTGGCCACGTCAAGCGCGTGGATTGTACGCGCATTCCTCAGTCAGCCATAAGCATTTATGGTCATATATATAATCAACTTCAGGTGTTTAACCGGTAAACTTATAAGTTGAAGGGGTGGCATGGCAATTGATTGCAAGTTGAAGTGGCAATTAACATATTAAGCCCTTATTAAATGTTCTCCTTTGTGTCAATTATACTATTTTTCTTTCAATAAAGATGCATATGAGATTATAAATGTATTGATTCATGTAATTTAATACAATGAAGTGGGAATATATTTGATGAGCTATAGCCATGAATGCAATATAATGAATGTTAAGATATTACCTATTGTATATATATGGTGTTACATAAATCAAATAAATGAATAATAATTGGATTAATAATTTAGCCTGCAAGTCGAGTAGTGGATAGATAGGCATACCTATAGAGTTTAAGTGCTGCAGCCGAAGCGTTTAAGTCCTTCGAGAATCCCCAATGTCTAACACCCCTTACCTATATATAGGGAAGTTCACCCTTCGTAGAGGAGTGACCCGATAGGCAAAGGTTGTTACCAAACAGACATGAAACATATAGAAAAACATTCAGTGTGATACATGTATCTCTATAAATACATAAGTACACTTAATAAAACGGGGTAACAAAAGTTTCTCTTTCATTGATATATAAAAATATTTATATAGGTGAGTTGTAATACAAAATCTTGCTTACTTAACTACAACACAAGTCTTACAAAAAATTACATCATTACAAATCCAGTCTAACAATCCCAAAGTTTTACATCAAAAGATTACAAAATACAAAAGCTTGAACATCTATCAAAAGCCCATCCTATTGTGTTGGCCTTGGCTGCTGCGGATCGGTCACCCCAAAATCTCCTACTGCTTCCACACCTGCACGGATGAAACACCCATGCTAAGCCCAATGGCTTAGTAGGGAAAACAAGAGATGAATGACCACACACAGTGGAAGTTAATGCAAACCACATTCATATGCCACATACATGTAAATATAGCATTAAAAGATTAATCATAAATTATGTTCATAAATAATAGTATCACTCATACATATGACACAATATCATTTGAATAATTCACATAAATTTTCATAATAGAACATACACATAATTACGCTTGCAAACTCAATGAAGTGGATAACGGGTGAACACATAGGTACCCGAAGGTACGAAAACATTTTCTTTTCTTTTCTTTCTTTTAAAACACATAAGCATCTTAAACAAGATCTAAACACATAAAGGATCGCGAGGACCCAAATGCATAGGGACCTGATCAGGGTCCAATACACATAGGCTGCAGCAAATAGATATAGGCATGCCTATCTATCCACAATGTGATTATTGCAGGCTATATACATAATAATAATCTCATTTTCATCACATAAAAATATAATTTAACTCATGTGAAACATTTACAAATTTAACATTCTTTGATACACATTAGTCGAGTTGATGCACAATAATGATAATGCTTGGTTCAAAGGAAACAATCAAAATAAAATTAAAGTCTGAAAAATCGGAGTCACACAGCGGTCACAAAACCCTGCCCACTATATAAAACCAGAAAAACTGAGTTTTCAAAACAGAAGGCATTTACATGACGGTATAGGAAATCCTGACCATCGTGTAAGACATCCCACACTGTTGTCAAGAAAACCTAACAGCCGTGTAGCCTGTCGAGCTAGAAATCTTTAGAAAACATAATGCATTTATACGGCGGTATGAAAATCCTGACTGTCGTGTAAAAAAGCACAAAATTGATATATGTAGACAGAATGCATTTACACGGTAGTAAGGAAACTCCTAATCGCTATGTAAAATGTCACACGGTGGTTAGGATAATCCTAACCGCCGTGAGACCCAACGAACAAGCAAAAACACATACACAGATGCGATCACATGGCAGTACGAAATTCCTTACCGCAGTGTGGATTAACAAAAACCCAGATTTTATGCTTTTTCTAGCTATTCACTTCCCATTTCCTATCCCCAATTCAACCACAATTACCACACATAACTCATGCACTCAAAACCCAACTCAATCAAGTTCAAACCCACAATATAAGCATTTCAAACACATCAATTCATTAAACTGCTCATTATCATGCAAAAATCACAAATTGAATCAAAGCACAAACTTCCCAAACCTTATCTCCTATGCTCCTCAAAGATCAATTGGCAATACTCCCACAAACTTTCTCCTTCCCCTTAGGCTATCTAGCTAGAATCTCTTAACAAATCAACCCAATAGCACCAAATGCTCAAAACCCAAACACATATATAAACATCAACAAAACAAGGAGGAGAAGAAGAAGAACCCTGTCACTTACCCAAAAATCTGGATTTGCCAAACCAACTCACAATTGCAGTAGCTTAGGATGAAGAAGATGAGCAAGGAAGAAGATAAGAGAGGGCTAAAACGGGGAAAGAAAATGGGAAAAGGAAGAGAGCAGATTGCTCCCTCTCTCACGTTCTCTCTCGTACTAAAATGTCATCCCTATCCCCACTTTCTCTTCCCTCATCTCCACGGTCCACATGTCATGATCTTATGGTGGATTTGGCAAATTTAACTTCTAATCCTTTTTTTTTCTTCTCAACACACAACTAAACCACATAATTAAAAGCTAAAACACAATTGTAACCTCCTAACTTATTAAAACATGCAATTACATCCCTAAAATCAATAATAACACACACAAGACTCTAAAAAAAAAGAATACCAAATCGCTTAAAACCACTAGGGTACAAATTGGGTCTTTACACAATGTGTATTAGATCCTTCTAGTTCACAAAAGTGCTTATTTATATATATTACTTATTTTTTCTGTACTTATGGGTACTAATGCGAAAGTGTGTATCTTTGGATACAAAAGTGATTTAGGTACTCTCGAGTACTGATGGGATACCCGTTATTCACGTCTTTGAAATGCAGGCAAGGCAATTAAGGAATGATTAAATAATAATGAGCAAAGTGAATTGCATGCGATAAAAGAATGTGAATGTGATGCATTATGTGATTGTTTTGCGAAGCTGTTATAACTGAACATGATTTGTAAGACCCCCTACTCCCACACATACCATACAGAGGAAAATGTAGGCAGAGAGCTACGGTGAGTGGAGGGTGCTACTAGACAAATACACTCTTAGCCAACTAGAAAATAGAATAATAAAATTTCTAACATCAGAACCTCAAAGACATACACAACCTAAACTTATATTACCCACACACCATTATTCGCACTAAAGAATATTACAACTCAATAAAAATGCTAATAAATAAAACTTAATTACTTCCCAAAAATCAATAACACTTCCTATAAACTTCTACCAACTTGTTGGCAAAAGTCACAGCGGATCGCACAAACTAAACTTCGATCTCCTAACCTGCACGAATAAATAACCGTGCTAAGCGATAACGCTTAGCGGGGATACACAAATAATAGACAGCCACTCACAGTGGCAGTCGATACAAATACACACATAAGCAATATATACATAAGTATAAAGATACCGGCTAGAGTTAACAAAGAATCGTAACATTAATCTCATGCGAAAACTTAAGCCATTTCACACGCATATGCATTTTATAAACCATAAACAGAAATACTTTACTACTTTTTATCACAATACAATATACATACTTATCATTTGCATTAAATCACTTAATGACCTTATAAATAGTTAAACCTCATGAATTCTTGAAATACGTTTTCGAAAATCAAAATATAAAGTCTAAAAATTCCCATTTTTATAAATATTTCCAAAACCATGCAAATTACAGTATAAATACTTAAGTCAAAACATTTCTTTTGATCAAACCATTACTTGTTCAAACTGAACAAAACACTTCAATTCTCAGATTTGGTTTAGGCTTGAAATAATTATCTCAAGCTTCCTATGTATCCCTATTATTGGGAATCAAAACCATGTAGTTCTACAGAAAACCTTTATGCACACATATTCCAAAATTAAACTTAACTCATTCCCTAAGTCCAGTTATCTATATCATGCTTACTACTTCATTTCCCTTAACTAATATATGCACATCATTATCGTACTCATGGGCATTAACAAACAATGCACATAACTTTATTACCAATATACTTATAGTATATATCCAGGCTATGGTCCAGTAGGCAAATAATATATAATATTCCTGTATTCTCATTGCAAACTTATAAACGAATATACATACATATATATACACAAAGTTCATTTACTGAATAGTTGACTATAGCAAATACACATATCACTTACTTCAATAATCCTCTACAAAGACTTCATATATATAATTATACTCACAACTTTTAAACAGATTAATAACATGCATTTTCCACATACAAATTCTTATGCAGTCAATATTCATTCATACACTTTCATTAGATTAAACATTATTTGCTATACCTCTTTTCATTTAACTAACATTAGGTTCAGATGTAACGCATTTAGGTATTTGAAGATACCACACAATTCCACATAGGTGTCCATAAAGGATCCAGAACATTTAAGTGCATAAAGCACAAGCTCAATATATCAACAAACACTTTCGAATGCTTATTCACTTAATTTTATGCACATCATCCCATAACTTGTCACTTTATTCACATTCTTTCATTCTTTTAATTGCCTGCTAAGTCAAGAGGGTGCATAAGCGAGTGAACAGAACACATTGGGGGTACCCGAGGGTACAATCGAAAAGCAACATCTTTCATTTTCTCATTCGAAAATATTTTCACATTGGGGGATCTTAAACAAGATCCGTACACATTGAGGATCGCGAGGATCCAAACGGGGACCTAATCAGGGTCCAGAAGCAAAGGGGCTATAGCTATCAGAACTCTATAGGCATGCCTATCTATCCACGACCGACTACGCAGGCTAAAACACATGTGTTTTATTTCAATACTTGGAACATTCCTTTATAATCACATAGGCACATGCATTCATATACTTGCATATCATTTGCACTAATTGCATTTATCATATTCATATAAACATATTAGACATAAACATATTATTGGGCATCATGCACTCATTTAGACTTAACAAATAAATTGCATTACCTTACACACATACATAGAGTTATAAAATAATAATGGTAGATAGCATTCTCATAATTCAATTATTACCATGAATAGGAAAAGTTGAACAAATCATACTTTAAGTAACATAAGCATAATACAAGTGAGAAACCACGCAATTAGGAATTTTTGACAAAAATATTTTAAGGCAGAGAGGGGACTTTCGCGATCGCGACAGGAGGTCGCGCTCGCGACTGTGGCCAAGCTTGCCCTGCGAAAAAAGGAGCCTGTCACGAGTCATGCTCAAAGTCATGACTCATGAAGGCAAAATCACATAAGGCAGGCACAAGAGGGAGAGGGGCTGTCACGAGTCGTGCGTAGTGTCACAACTCGTGCACGATGTCAGGACTCGTGCAACAAGCTGTACGAGTCGTGACGGGCCTCACAACTCATGAGGAAGCTTCACAAGTCGTGCCAGCCTTCACGACTTGTGAAGGAGCCAAAGGCCATGCCGAGTCGTGAAGCTGGTTATGACTCGGACAGTTCCTATCCCAGTGCATGTGAGATGTAGGAATCCCAGGACTCTGTCACGCTTGCGACAAATTTTGCGCTTGCAACATAGTCGCTTTTTTCGGATCTCATGCAAAATCTGCAGAAATTCTCTTCTTTCAAAAACTTACCCAGACCTTCAAATTGAACCAAAATTCATCACAACTCACATTAACATTCAAATCATCATAAATAACACAAAAACCAACCTTTACACCTATTATCACAATTAAGATCATGCAATTAACATAATCAAAATCTCTAAATTGACAACCAGCAAATTAACTTCACAAGTTCAATCAAAAACACACTTTGTGTCACACCCCAACCTATAACATGGATACTTCTACTTGTGATTAGAGATAGAAGGACCCAAGATAGATAGGAGTGTCACACCCCACTAGTACACACATTACAAACATCACATATAGAATAAAATATCCAGCGTAAATAAAAACTTTCAAACAGAGGAGAGAGATACAAAAGAAAATGGATACTTTTATTAATATACAGAATAAAGTCTTTACATCTTACATCAAATTACAAAACGAACCAATAAACAAAAGCCCAGAATACACTGTTCTGAAGGGCTAACAAAACATTATACTATTACAAAAGAAGGAAAAGCCTATACTATAAAACATCCCATCTCTAGTTGCGTTGGCCTTCCCGATGCGACACGCCCAGAACACGCGTACCAAAACCTTCCACACCTGCACGGATAAACACCCGTGCTAAGCGAAATCGCTTAGTGGGGAAACACACAATGCATGACCGCCACTCACAGTGACGGTAACAGAAAACACATGAAAATAATACAATTGTATATACATAGATATATCATCATACATATCCAATTCATTTAATTGCATTCTCATTCAGAATTCTTGCACAAAGGCACTCAATAACACCTGCTTAATCATAATGAGTGGATAACGAGTACACATAGATACTTGAGAGTATCGGTTCTATATGATAAACACATAGATACTTGAGAGTATCGGTTCTATATGATAAACACATAGATACTTGAGAGTATCGGTTCTATATGATAAACACATAGATACCCAAAGGTATCAAACATTCTTTTTATTTTATTCCAAGTGGTTACACATAGAATCTTAAGAAAGATTCGACAGAAGGATCGCGAGGATCCAATCGGGGGACCTGATCAGGGTCCAAATCGTACACATAGCTGCAGCGGCACATAACTCTATTAGGCATGCCTAACTATCCACTTATCCGACATTAGCAGGTTATGCAAAATATTATCACATTTTCATATATATAATTCATGTAAATAGATAGGCAAAGCTTTAATGAAAACTGCATGCAAAAGAAATTAAGTCATTAAGCAAAAAGGAAAAGAAATCAAGTTTGGAAGTCACGTCTGTCGCGCTCGCGACAGAAGCCAAGCTACACTTCCCCGCCTCGTCTCGCGATCGCGAGAGATCTCGTGGTCGCGAGAGGACGGGGGAATGGCTCTTCTGTCGCGCTCGCGACAGAAGAGAACCTCACACAAGCTTGGTGCTCGAGCACTCTGTCGCGCTTGCGATGGTTGTCGCGCTCGCGACAGAGAGCTCCCTCGAATTCTTCGGCGCGACATCTCTCGCGCCGGCGCGAGGATTGAAACCCCCGCATTCTGTCGCGCTCGCGACAGCGTCGCGATCGCGACAGACACGGGTTTTTCAACCCTTACGCCCAAATTCTGCAGATTTCACACAAATTTCACATCCAAACTTCCAAAATTGATTCCAAAACTCAAAATTCAGCAAATCAAGCATTCACAACTCATAACATAAATAAAAACCCAACTTCATCATCATTTATCTCAATTAAATCAAGTCAATTACATATCTAATTCTAAGAATTTCCAAAACAGCAATTTTAACATCACTTACAACTATTCACATAATTTCCCTCAATTCCTTCAACAATATTCATTCTTTTACATCACATATCACTTTAATTTCAATTTAAGTTATAACCACTCAACTCATAATCCCAATCAACGCATAAACACGTTTATCAAACTCAAATCACAAAATACACAAAAATATGAACAATTCCCAAACCTTCTCTCCTTAGCTCCTAATCGCGAGCTCCGCTTCCGCTAGCGATTCCTTTTCCTTTATCAGGTCTAGGAGCCTCCTCTGAACCATAAACCCATAACAATCAAGATCAATTTTAGAACAACCCACAATTGAATTTACAAATATTTAAACCTAGAGAAGAGGAAAGAGAAGGATCTAAAATACCCATAACCCCAACTCACCTTTAAGCTTTAAATCCACAAGACAAGCAACTCTAATTACTTCAAATGAATAAAAGGGAGCAAGATCGGGCCAAGAAAAGAGAAGAACAAAGAAAGAAGAAAAAGAAATGGAAGAGGGTGGCGTGAAGGAGGAAGAAGAACGGGAAAACCAAAAGGAAAAGCTGAAATCTCTCTCACCACCAACCTCATTAATGCCCACTTATCCCCTTGCCACATGTCCTCCTCTCCAAAAGACACTTGCCCATAATACACCCTACTCCCATACACTATCACACACATTAAGCTAACTCTTATTACCCTATATTCCCATACATCCACTCATACCCTACACTAGCCTATTTCCTCTTCTCAACTAATACACACACTTTAAATAAATAAATCAATTTAACACACACATCAACATATACACATACAGACACGGACAGGCTCAAACTACTGGGGTGATTTTGGGGTGTTACACTTTGGTTCAATAATCCACATTCAATGCACCTTAACCCAAATTATTCAAAACCCATAGCATTTGAACATATCCAAATAACATTAACCTCATACATTTCCAGAAAACCAAATCAAAACCACCAAATCATAGTATTCATCAAAAATAACAAAATCCCAAACCCCATCTACTTTGCTCCTCAAAGCTTCCTTGGTTGATATTTCTTGCTCCCACACTCATCCAAGGCCTTTCTCATTACAAAACCTCCTCAATCACACATAAATACACCAAACATAAATCTAGGGTTTTGCTAATCAAAGGAATGAAGGAAATAAAAACTTAAAACTTTCATTTCCTTAACAAACTTTTCACTTAGATCTCTTGAACTAATAAACTTCATCATCTAAATCTTTGGGCTTTGATCTAAGAGAGAACAAATGACATTGAAGCAAGAAGAAGAAGAAGAAGAGGAAGAAGGGACGAGGAACGAGAGAGAGGAGAATAGATTTTCTGCCCTCTCTCTCCTTCTCTCTCTTCTTTTATACTCCCTCAATCTCCTTGGCACATGTCAACCTGCCATTGGTTCAAATTAAATATTTATGTCAAATCCTCCATTCAAACCCTCAACTCTCATATCTTTATACATTGATATTTATAACTTAATAATCTTTCACATTGGCCCACTTAATTAATTTTATCCTTTCAATCAAGTCCTAATTTCATACTTCATAATTTTACATTTGACCGCAGTCACCGAAACTTTGACCTTAATTCTTAAATTATCCAATTAGCATACCTAGCACTTCAACTTGCACAACTTTGGTCACCACTTATCCTTAATGTGCACAAATCCTTCTAGGGTACTTTTCGGGTTGTTACAATTCTTCCCTCCTAAAAGAATTTCGTCCTCGAAATTCACTTACATCGAAAAAATCCGAAGACTAAACTTCAATTCACTATCATTCTCACTGTTCACTTCCATATCATCGTATAACATCTATGTTCCACACTTATAACACATACATTTCACTTATTCCCATACACTTCTCTTTTAACATACTCTCTTGCTTATACTTATTCTCAAACTTATACTCTCAAACCATTTTTTTTAAATCAAAATAACTATACGAATCATAACTTTTTCTTGTTCATTACTAAACTCAAACTCATAAAATTGACTTAAAGTGTGACGCGCACCGAACCCCGGGGTGCCCTGAAAACTCGCTTTTAGGGCATTCGGGAGTGGTTCGTAAAACTTATAAGAAATTACAAGTGCGTATATTTTGGGCAATAAGGAGGTTTCTTGGAGTCGCCACCCAATAAAACATTGAAAAAGGTCGTCTAGCCTGAGTGAGACTAAGACAGCGCATATGCATCCATTTTGGGCAAGCCAGAGATATTTTGGAGGCCCCACCCCAATAGAACATTGGAATGGTCCTCTAACCTCATAGAGCCTAGGACTATGCAAATTGGGCCTTTTTGGGCAATAAGAGATATTTTGGAGGCCCCACCCCAATGAGAAATTGAGATGGTCCTCTAACCTCGTTGAGCCTAAGACCAGAGATGGTTCGAGAGTTCCCATTTATTCATACCTTGATTAAATTACAACTGAGTTTTGAATTTAAGATTTCATCTCTTTTCTCATTCATTAAATGCCGTAAGGTAAGCGCATGTCAATCACATAATAAAAGCGTAAATAAAATAAGATTAAAATAAAGTAAATAAGAGTACAATAAATTACAACAAAACTAGGGGCGGAATACACCCCCCATTTGTAAATAAAATATAAATCATACATAAAACGGGTTATTTATTAAGGATGAGGACATTGGTCCTCGCATGTATGGTTAAAAAAATAATTTTAATGTGACAATTTATTTTGGATGGAAAAACTAGGACATTAGTCCCATTTTTATTAGAAAAACTTCCAAGTTTAATTAATAGAAATATTTTTGTGATTTTCTTTTTAAACGTGCATAAAATAAACAAATTTTTTAAGAATTACATTGTAAAGTAAATGATAAAGGCAAATAAATAAAATATTACAAATAATACAAATAAATAGTCAACCCAAACGAGCCTCCTGGATCTCCCCATTTTCTCGCGAGAATGCCCAAGCAAAAAAAAAAAAAACAAGTATTAGAATCAAAAACAAACACAAATAAAATTATATGATTGATTAAATCAATTAAATCAATTAAACGTATAATAAATAATAAAATAAAATAAAATAAGATGACATCGAAATGATAAATGAATTAAAATGTTAATAAATTAAAATAAATGAAAAAAGATGCATTATGAATGACAAAGGAATTAAATGATATGATTGAAATAAATAAAACAACATGTTAATGAATTAATACACAAAAATATAAACATAATAATAATAATAATAATAATAATAATAATAATAATAATAATAATAACAACAACAACAACAACAACAACAACAACAATAATAATAATAATAATAATAATAATAATAAAATGATAATAATAATGCATAAACATATTAGATAAAACAAATACACAAACAATAGAATAAATAAATAAATGAAAACAATAAAAATTTACATGTTAATAAATTAAATATGAACAAAAATAAATAAAAGAAAATAAAAAAGAGATCAAGCCTAAAATGTTTACCCTCAGAGCTTGGATTCGATGAAGGAAAAAAATTGATTGATTTCCTTGTTTTGTTTTGCAAAATTAGAATTGAAGATGATAAAAATTGGAATTTTATTCCAAAAAAGTAAATTGCAAAAAAAAAAATGAAATAAACTAAAAATTCTTAAGACCAAATAATGAATTTTTTTGTCTAAACAATGATATTTATTGATTACAGAAATAAAAATGATCTCAAAAACAAACAATTATTTTTTGTTTGTCTAAAAAAAAATTATTTTTGAAAAATCTTATTTTTTTTTAGAAAATCAAATGAAAAAATTGGATTTTAAAAACAATCAATTATTTTTTGTTTGCCCCAAAATCCATTTTTTCATCAAAAAGGGATTCAAATAAATTTTTTTGAGAAAAATCAAGTAAAAATAATTAAAATAAAAAAGTAAGAAATTGGATTTCTAAGAACAAACAATCACTTTATTTGTCTCAAAAATCAATTTTTCATCAACAAAATTCTATCTAAAATATGTAGAAGGAATTCTATTGGAAAAGAAGAAGTAAAAGAATTGAACTTTTTAACTTTTAGCAATTTTCATTTTTTTTTCCGGGGAAAACCTAAGAAAAATCTAGAGAGAATTTTGAAGAAGAAGAAGAAGAGAAAAATTAAGAAAACCCTAAAAATGAATCCCTCCCCTTTTTTGTTTCATCTTTTTCTATTTATATTAAGAAAAAAAAAGGAAAATGTAATTAATTAAGGAAAAACTAATTAATTAATTCAAATATTATTTATATATATTTAAAAATGGAAAAAATCATGAAAAAACTTTAAAAATGGGATAAAAAATCAAATTTGGTGAAAAAATCTCGAAAAAATCAAATTTGGCCCAAAAATCAGCATTTTCGGCGGAACAGGGGCGACCGACGCTAATCGGTGCGTGCGACGCGCGTCAGCGTGCGGGTTGGGCGACAGCCCTTGGTCGCCACTGCTGACATCCGATTTTTTTTATAAATTTTTAAATTTAATTAAAAACACTATAATTTTCAAACTTTTTTTTTTAAATTTAATTTTTTATACATTTTTATTATTTTTTATTTTTTTACTCTAAAATGCAAATTTGACAAGAAAATCATCGTTTTTAACCTTTTTGCCTGTGAAGAGGCATCTTATCATCATTCGGTAACTCTGATCTGGACTGCATCAGGACTCGGTGTCTACAGCTGCCCCTAATTTTGGGAAAACTAGTGTACTAGTGCCTAGATGAGCCAAAATTCAGAGCAGAAGGAAAGAGATGCATACCTGAGACAGTCCCTTACCTTACCATGGTGCGTTCAAGCTGGTGACCCCTCGCTGCTGATCTGTAGTGTATTTTACCACAGCCATTCGATGATTCATTTTGCCACCTTCATCCTGCTGACCTTGTCCGGCCTGCCCAATATCTGAGTGTCGTGAGATGTAGTGTTATCTAACTACAAACTCGATTGCAATGTGTTATATTGCATGTGACCCGCTAGCCTCATCTCGGCTTGCACGGTTTCTGATTTGTATGAGAGGCAGTCTTATCCAACTACAACCCACTTGCAATTTATTCTATTACATGTGTACCGCTAGTCTCGTCTCGGCTTGCACGGTGTCTAAATGTCATAGAGGTAGTGTTATCCAATTACAACCCACTTGCGATATGTTCTATCGCATTATTCCCGCTGGCCTCATCTTGGCTTGCACAATGTCTGTGAGATGCAGTGTTCTCTAACTACAATTCCGTTGCGATCTATTCTATCGCATGTGTCACGCTAGCCTCATCTCATCTTGCACGGTGTCTGTGAGATGCAGTGTTCTCTAACTACAATGCTGTTGTGATCTATTCTATCGCATGTGTTCCACTGGCCTCGTCTCGGTTTGCACGATGTCTGTGAGAGGTAGTGTTCTCTAACTACAATCACGTTACGATATGTTCTATCGCATGTGTCCCGTTGGCCTCGTCTCGGTTTGCATGGTATATATGAGATGCAGTGTTCTCTAACCACAATCCCGTTGTGATTTGTTCTATCGCATGTATCCTGCTGGCCATGTCTGGGCTTGCACGGTGTCTGTGAGATGTAGTGTTCTCTAACTATAATCCCATTGCAATCAGTTCTATCGCATTTGTCCTGCTGGCCTCATCTCGACTTGCATGGTATCTGTGAGATGCAGTGTTCTCTAACTACAATTCTATTGTGATTTGTTCTATCGCATGTGTCTCACTGGCCTCATCTCGGCTTGAATGGTGTCTGGGAGATGTAGTGTTCTCTAACCA
The DNA here is from genome assembly GCA_947683425.1 of Excoecaria cochinchinensis. Classification (NCBI taxonomy): domain Eukaryota; kingdom Viridiplantae; phylum Streptophyta; class Magnoliopsida; order Malpighiales; family Euphorbiaceae; genus Excoecaria; species Excoecaria cochinchinensis. The sequence goes on along the minus strand of CANTUQ010000055.1, from coordinate 23,239,654 downwards.
CATCCCTGTTGTGATCTGTTCTATCGCATGTGTCCTGCTGGCCTCAGCTCGGCTTGCACAGTGTCTGTGAGATGTAGTGTTCTCTAACCACATCCCTGTTGCGATCTGTTCTATCGCATGTTTCTTGCTGGCCTCATCTCGGCTTAAACGGTGTCTGTGAGATGTAGTATTCTCTAACCAGATCCCTATTGCGATCTGTTCTATCGTATGTGTCCTGCTGGCCTTACCTTGACTTGCACAGTGTCTATGAGATGCAGTGTTCTCTAACCACAATCCCATTGCGATCTGTTCTATCGCATGTGTTTTGCTGGCCTCATCTCGGCTTGCACGGTGTCCTTGCTAACCCCCATTCGATCTACAAGGCGTGTGATTGAACATTCTGTCTTGTTGGCCGCTTCAGGGCTGCTTGGTTTCTATCTGTTAACCACTATCTGGATGATGTAGTGTCTGATTTGCTAACCACCATCCGATTAGCACAGTGCCTGACTGTTGACCATTCTTGGTCGGCACGGTGACTCATTCGTCATTGTCTTTGCTGGTTCTTATCCTGAACCTCTTTTCCTACAAAAAAGGGGAAAACAAATGTGCGGAGTATATAAAAGAGATGCGTACCTATGGCAGTACATACCTATTGGGGTCGATGTCAGACGGGTGGCCCCTGAAGGAGGGTTGGTTATTCCCTGGAGAAGGATTTATGGAATATGGACATCTTCCCCTTGATTGCATCGAGTCATTTTCCAGACTTCCAAAGTGCGGATATCATCTTCTTGCAAAGTTCAGATATTATCCTCTTGGATTTTTGCCGAGTCTTTTCTAGACTTCCAAAGCACGGGACACCATTCTTTTGATTGCACCGATTGTGATATACCAGATACCAATCCCTCTATCATCTCCAACGAGAGCCTGCTTGTTGAAAAGACATGCATGCCTCTCTAAAGGGTGAGAGACTGTGATGTTGAGCCTCTAGAGAGGAAAATAGGTTTGATCCTCCTCAGAGGAAAATCAGATTGGAGCCTCCAGAGAGGAAATTAGATTTGAGTCTTGTAACACCCCCTACCCGTACGTAGGCGAGCCCATCCTCGAGGGAGTAGGCAGCCGTACGAGCAGGTGTACTATCGGACAGAAGCGATACAAAGCATATATATAAGTACGAGAGAATTTAAAACTTTAAGGAGCAAAGACTGAAAATACATAATTCATAAATGCGCATACATTAAGCGAAAGCATACACCTATACAAACTTATAACCATACAACAAAAACCTCAGACGAAAGATCGGACAGAGGAAATACTTAAGACGTATATATAAAAATATTTACGCAGTCCAAATTATTACATCAGTATCTTTACTTATTATTACATATACATATTATACAGAAATACAAAATCCCAATTACAGAGGCTGAACAAAGTACAAAATTTCTAGCTCCTATGTGGCCGACCCTTGCAGATGCGCGACTCGTACCGAACCAAACCTGCCACCTGCACGGGAAAAGAACGCTTAGTGGGAAAAACACACAAGCAATATGGACAACCATTCACAATGGTCGTCAAGGCATAACACATGCAAATGGCAATTGCAGACATTCATAACACATATATAGTCAGGCTTGCATAGTAAAAGCATTCATTTGAAAACTCACATCCATATACTTACCGAGGTATCAAGTATCAGAACCTTACCGTGTACAGTCACAAGAGATATTACGCATGCAATTATCGTGCCAAAGTGCCCATGCATTAACGGATAAGCCCATTCACTTGCAACACAATTACCATATAATAACGTACCCAACTATCATGCTAAGAACACTAGTTATCTAAACATACAATTGCCATGTTATAACACACATTAGCCGAACCCAAGGGAAGACGTCAAACACCACACTCCCACTGCACAACTCTATCACATAAATTATCATGCCATGAATGAAGACACATGACAACATGACGAATACACTACAATAGTTGAGAACAAGGAACATGTGGCAAACTATTACATTCGGAGCATACACTAATTCAAAGTCAGATTCTTATACACTTTAATTCATAAGCTTATAACCTAACTAGTTAGATTCACGTTCTCATAAGCATAACATAATAACTACATTCATGGCATTCGAGAGATCATGTTCATAGTCATACACATTTTAGTTCACATACTTATATCCATAATTGACTGTATACAAACACATTCACAAAATGATACATGTGGGTAACCATGCACAATACACATGCTTGAGTCACATTCAACCTGTTCAGAGATTCATAATCACATTCGAATACATAGCTGATTCATATGCCCAGAATTACGATCATTCGGATATCACATTCTCTTAATCATATCAATCAAACAAACGGAATACCTGCTGACCCAAAATAGTGGATACACTACAAGAAATTTGACTTTTTGTGATGCAAAAAATTGTCATGAAAAATTCATTTTTCGTCGCTGAAAAGATAAGGTGACGATTTTTTATCATCACAGAGAACGTAACGGTAGGCACGTAACATAAAAGTTTACGTGACGATTTACTTTTTTGTCACCGTAAGTATATTTTTTGTGACGAAAATTATTATTGTCATCTTTAGTTCTTACTTTTCATGACAAAAATTATGTCATAAATAAAATTATATTTCGTCACATTATATTGTTTATCATCACTAAAAATTGGTATTTTTTATGACAAATTTAAAATTCGTCACGAAATTAAATATTTTTAATGACGAAACTCAGTTTCTTGTTAAAACCATTAAGCATTGGTTACGTAATTATCATCACAAATAAATATAATTTTCGTCATAAAATATTTAATTTCGTCACTATATCTAATACTTTAGGTGACGAAAAATAATTTCGTCATTAAATTAATGTATATTAACGATGAATATAAATCGTCATATTACGTTACATTTTAGTGACATAAATAGGGATAAAAATAATTGTCACAAAAAATAGTTTTAGTGACAATTTTTTATTGTCATTAAATTATATTTTTTTATTACAATATTAATATCGTAATTATAAACATTATACCGTTATTTATGAACTAACAAGTTGACAAATTATGACAAATATACTTATTATATATCATTGTATTAAAAAAAACACATTTTAAATTTAATGTCATACAATCAATCAAATTTCTAAAAAAAATCTAATATAATGTATTTATTCAAATAAAAGGTTAATTAAAAAAAATATACTGTTTACTACAAAAAATTAAATTTGCATCCTAATCAAAAAATAAAATCTGTTGAAACTTCAAAATTTGCATTCTGTTCCTTCAAAAAAAAAATCTTATATTAGATAACAAAAACTCAATCATGTAACACCCTTCATTTATACACATTACGATTCCAACGATACTGATTACTTGATTTTCTTAAACTACTCTTCAAATTATTGCAAAATTCAGGTAATTAATTTTTTTTTATCCTTTCACTATACCCATCTGCCCTATAGCTATTTAGTTTTACTATTCATTCAATCAAAATACAAATATGACACTTAATTCTACCGAAATTTCAGCAGAATTCCCTTATAATCTTGCCTATCCCCTTGTAATCAATAAAATCTTTACACTTCAAATAATCATATATTTATTCACCCCACTTCAATTCAAACTCCAACACAAGTTTCCCCATCCTCCAATTTAGATCCAATCTCACACACCATATATTATAATATACTTATATCATCCAATTTCAATACTCAATTCAATTATACAAAATACAAAGGTATAATATTAATACATCAAAACTATCAGCTGAAAATAAATGCACAAGTATCACATTGACGTAAATAAAAGAGAAGTTACACTTGTTACCTGAAAATTCATAAACGTCGCTATCAATTGAACAGTTTGGAATGAACCTAAATTAAAGAATTGCAAAATTAAAAACCACAAAAACATGAGATACCAAGCAAGTCAAAGAGTTTCAAAATCAAATACAAGAAATTAAAAGAAAATAGAATTTATGTAAGTCTCAAAACAAACTAATTACATTACAAAACTTGTATATTAATTACTTATCCAATTTTCGGCTGCTTGTTGAGATGACCAACCTTTTCTAATTGAATAATGGGTTTGCTTATAAAGATCAATCCTATAACATGGTTCTCCGTTCAATTCATGTTGAGACTATTAAAATCGATATACATTTCGATCCATAATGTCAGAAATAATCCCAGTGACACAAGTTATCATTATCTCATACCACTCCATTTATTTACCGCATTTCACTAATTTATCTTGACAACATGCCATTAATCACATATATATACAATTAAAATGCCTTAACAATCATAATATACCTCGTATATACAAGTATACATTCGGACACCGCTTTTTTCTTCCCATTCCGAACCACCTTCATTTTATTTCATCAAACTAAGTTTATTTCATATCTTACCAATTATATATATTATTGTTTATACAAGTATTCACTACATTTCACTAGTCCAATTCTGTTTATAAATTGCCCCTTTTAAAGGTGTATAACCCAATTAATTCTCTAATTCATTCACTTACCATCTAATTCCATTCTGGCTCTATAATACAATGCAAATTCCGTTTACATAAATGATAAAACTATTAAGACTTTTTTTTATAAGTGATGGAAAAATTTCAATCTAAAAACTCCTATTCGAATCTAAACTAGCATACTGTAATTTTTTTTAAAAAAAATATAACATTAAAACTATTGTAATATCTATTAAAAGAAAATCATATGTAATTCAAACGTACTATTTTTCTAATCAATTTAAAATTCAAAGATCAGCCCCCGCTCAATGTAATTAAAAAAATGAAAATATAAATATTAAATCTACGAATATTATAGAAATTAGCATTCTATTTATAAGGTCACATATAGTCAAGTAGAATAAATAAATGATCATGCCGATGGTAATAATAATATAACAAGTAACAACATCCTCTCAATATTTCAATACACTTGTCGAATTTTTATAAAATTCAAACAATTAATATAACTTATTTTATGCCATGATATTTTCACAAGAAAAGTGGGTGATCTGCAGGGTGAATTTGCCAGCTTGCGGACCCAAAATAGACACCATGCTAACAGTTATTTGAGAGAAAACTTCGACAATTTAGTCCCCTTTCACTGTATACTTCCTTATTAAATTTTATTCACTTACTTTAAATCATTTTCTTCATGATAAATTCCATCCTAGTTTAATATATATAAACACTTAATTTCATTTTTTTCCTAGCTTAGTTCACGTATACTTATATGGATAATGTGAATTCCACATAAAGTAAACAAGTTAAGTATCTAATATCCATTTGAACACCCCAAGTCCTGTAACTATCATCAATGACTATTTTTATTTATTTTTCATTTCAAGCATAAATTCACTAAAATCACAATCTTACATAGCTTCTACATCTTATAATTTTCTACATACCTAAACACCATTTTAATATTATACCTTATTAACAATTAAGAGTCACTAATTGAATAAAACATATAACACAATACAGGAGATTTCCTGATCGACTATCTTTACAGATTCCATACTCAAGAATTCCTACTCTTCTACACATAAACTAACAATCCAAGCAATAATCAAGCATTAAAAACCAACCAACTGAATTATCACTAAACATACACAACACAGATCATAAAATTTCTCTAAAACAATTTAGTTGAATAAAAATCATGTTAGAAAAGTAAATTTGACAGCCACATAACAGATTTCTGCATATTTTGGTCCCTTCATGGTCGCCGGAGCCTCGCCGGAGCTCCACCGGAGGCACCGAGACCACCAGGAGGGAGCTCGAAGCGTTGGGGTTTCTTTTCTGGTGGTCACGCGCCAACCCGTCGCGCCATCTAGCCGGAATCGCCGTCGGGAGCTTCGGTTCAACCCATCACCGATCTACTCGTCGCCGGCGAGTGAGGAGGATCCACGGCCACCGGGAGATTTGTTTGCCCGCCAGGAATCCCATCGTGCCTTTCGTGTCATCGTTCGCCGTCGGAGCTGGCCGAAAAAGTCCAGAGAAGCTCACGATTTTCCTCCCGCTCTCCAGGAACGGCGACGTCGCGACGGGGAAAAGAAGCCGGGATCGGCGTTGCGAGGGCCCGGTTGCTCGTCGCCGACTGCCGCTAGCCTCCTTGCCCCCCTTCGCCATGTCCCTCTCCCTCTCCCTCTCTCTCTCTTTCTCCCTCTCTTTCCCCAATCTCCCCTGTTCGTGTCCCTCCCTTTGTTTTCTTTTTGTTTCTCAATATACCAAATAATTCAAGCTAAATCTCACTTGTCTAGATAATTCTAGACCCATAGAAATTATCGCATGTTATAATTACTTTTATTTGCCCATTTACATGTAAACATACATATATATTTATATATATATATACTTGTCTAAAATTTATTTGAATAATTAAATTATGTAGTTTTAAAGAAAATTTCACTTGTATGCGTCAAAAATTATCTTTCAATTAAAATTTGACCTATCAAAATACTGTTCACAACATCAGAATTTTCAGCGCGTTACACGTAGCCCCCTGTAATAGCCAATTTGGGTCGTTAAAAATAACGTTTAGGCTTTCGTTTTTCAATTTAAAGTTTAGGGTGTATTTTCGTAATTTTATTAATTTTTTAATATAAATTGTTGTTTACCCTACTTTTGAAAGGAGACTTGGAATTTTAAATAAAATATATTTTTCATTATACTTTCGCTGCATCACATATTTTTTTTTGTCATATATTAGCATTACAACCAACTGTTACGAAAAAATATTATTATCATTAATTGATTATATTGGTGACGAAATTGTATTTCGTCATAATATATTCCTTTTTTGTAACATATTTATTTATCATAAATAACATTGTTGTGACGAAATAATTTTATCGTCACTAATTCATTAAATTGTGACAAAAATAATTAATGTCACAAAAATAATAAGTATGTCATGACGAATTTATATGTCGCAAATAGTAAATTTTTCCATTATATTTTTTCCCTCCAAAAGAAAAAGGTTAGAAATTTTTCCTTCATATCAAAGGTGACGAAATTGTATCTCGTCACAGTATATTCATTTTTTGTGATATATTTATTTGTCATAAATATAATAATTTTTTATGCCGATATGTTATTCGTGACGAAATGATTTTATTATCACTAATTTATTTAATTATAACAAAAATAATTCGTCACTAATTTATTTAATAATGACAAAAATAATTCGTCACTAATTTATTTAATTATGACAAAAATAATTCGTCACGAAAAATAAATATTTTGTGACTATTATATACGTTGCAATAAGTTATTATTTTGTCATTTAATTTTTTCCCTCTAAAAAAATGGTGGGAAATTATCCCTCCTAAATAAACCATGACGAAATATATTTTTTCATCACCAAATTAATCTTTTAGTGACGATAATTAAAACATAAAATGACGCAAGATAATTTCGTCATAGTAATAAATAGTATGGTGGCGTTTTAAAAAATTCGTCGTTGTAAGTTACAATTAGTGACGAAATTTTATGTGTCATTAAAAAATTCGTCACAAAAAGTCAAATTTCTTGTAGTGATAACGAGTGAACTGATAGTACCTTACGGGTACGAATCGAATACTAACATCACCTTACGGGTGCGAATCGAATACTGACATCACCTTACGGGTGCGAATCAAATACATTAAAGGGTTCGTGAGGAACCAAACAGGGGACCTGATCAGGGTCCAAACGTAACTAAGGGCTGCAGCTAAGAGACTCTATTAGGCATGCCTAACTATCTACTTAGTTGACTCGCAGACTAAATTACACAGTTAACGTCCATAGTTCAATTATAACAAGTAAAGAATTCACATACTTTGATAAATCAGTACATGCAAATATCATCCATCTTACTAGTATATAGCTCATAATAAGTGACAATGTGTGCTAAAATCAATAATTTAGCATCCCTAAATCATGTGAAATAAATAAAATTTTATTGCAAAAACAGGGTAGGTCACAGTGGTAACCAGATTGGTTGATACCGTGATATACCAAGCATCTCGGCAGAATGCAAGTCTAGGGTACCTCACGGTGGTAACCCATTAGGTTGTCACCGTGACATACCCACGCCCCAAAACAGAATGCACTTTTGGGGTACCTCACGGTGGTAACCCATTAGGTTGTCACCGTGATATACCCACACCCCCAAATAGAATGATATTCCTCACACTTTATCATATCATTCATACCAACTATTTGTACATTTATATAAATACTTACTTACCCGGTTTGCCACATTATGGGTCTCCATTTAAAAGAGGAATTCATAAGCTAAAAGCATTAAATCACATTTATCATTATCATATTATATAATCACTCAAATATCCACATGAACCATAATAGCATCATAAATATCTTGCATACTAATACATTCCAATAACATTTATTATCAATGCATGTATCATATAATATTGTTAGCCAATTACTTCAATCACACATTCACTGTTCATATCCCATATATATATATATATATTTTATTAATCAAACTCATATCATTTGATGTCTTTCATGTGTATACAACTTAGATCTTAATTCATACCTATGCATACTTGTTCATATCATACACGTTTATATAGATTAAAGTATTATAATGCTGAACAATGTCATTAAACTTGACTTGATTCTAATACATACAATTACACATCATTACTTCATTAGTTTGCTATTAATCTTAATCCTATTCATGCTTATTTTCGAAGTGATAACTATTCTTATACTCATTTAATAGTCCTAAAAATACATCGATGGATCCTAGAAAGTTTCGGTGTAATGCGGGTTCAATTCGGGAAGAAAAACACATAAAATGGTCAAGACATAAGGGGTCACGGTGGTAATGAATTTGGTTGCCACCATGAGGTCCAAAACTAAGCATTCTGCCCAGCATTTTCATATGTCATGGTGGTAATGAATTTGGTTACCACCGTGACCTACCAAAAGTTTGCAAAATAGAAGCTAGAATTCAGGTCTGCCTCACAACGCTTTTTTGTTCAGCCTAAAAGGGCATCTAAACGATATGTTTCGGCAAAACTTCCTTCTTAACATTTGTTTCCTAAGATGTTAAATTTCAAATGCAACAAATTTCAGATAAATTGGACATCTACAGCTTCAGATATTATCAAAACAACCTATACTGCTCCCCTGAACCCGGCCAGAGAAGATAGCTCTACTTCATGACCACTTTTGGGACACTTAGAGTCAAAATTAGCTCAATCTTATTTCTGACAAATATTTAGGAATCTATCTAATATTTCCAAAGGTACTAGTTTCATACCATTTAGAGTTCTAAAACTCCCAATACAGCTTAATAACCGAAGAAAGGTCAAGTGCATTCTAACCCAATTTTTCACCCAAAATCCTATTCACATGCACAAATGAGCAATTTAAACCAACAATCACTACCATCATCATATATCATCAACAACACATTCAAGAAACTTAAATCACACACGAATATACTAAAATTCATATACATAATAGAGAGTTTCCCAAACCCTATGAAGCACAATCAATTATCCTCTTCAAGATATAATCCTCAATCTTTTCCTTTGTCCTTCTTTCTCACTTCAATCACTTGCAAACAATCAAAACAATAACACTATTAACCCAAGAAAAACACACACAAAACCCATCAATCCCGTGAGAAGGAGAAGAACAAGAAATCCAAACAAACTTACCTCTTTGTAGCAACTCAAATCTCAACCCTAGCTCTTAGATTGAAGAATAGCACATGCAAAGCAAGGGAGAGCAGAAATGGGAAGGAGAAGAGAATGTGAGAGTGAGGGAAAGAGGGCAAGAGCTGATGGCTTCTAAGGAAAGCCAAAGAAAATCTGCCTTCTCTCTCTCCAATTCCCTTCAAATGCCATTAATGCACTCACCCACCAAATCCACTTGGCAACCATGCATTGGACCCAACAAACCCACTTTGACTTTCATGCTCCAATGTACCATACACCACTCACACACTAAATGATCCCTTAAATCAATGCTTTGAAATATTTGGTACCAAAACACAACACACACCAATTAATTGCTCAAAAACACTTTACATCCTTGGGTACAATACACACACTTCACTAGATTAAACCACCACAAATACCCTACACCCTACACCACATGCACACCAAAATTTTCCCCACTTAACTTATTTAATTAATTACTTTGCAATTAAGTCCTTATTGTCCAATTCCCTCATGTATAAATTACCAAATTACACTTGAAATCCCGACTTAGCTAGCCAATTTCGACTAGGCCTGATTCGGGGTGTGACAAGTCTCCTTAGAGGAAATTAGATTGGAGGTTTTGTTGCTTGCCCATAGGCGGATAGATTTCAATGTCTTTGGTGTCTCTTAAAATGATTTTCGTAAATTTTTGGGATTTTCACATTTTGGATATATTTGAATTTTTACAGTATGTTGGATTTTCAAGGCCTTGAAAATATCTTCTTCTTTTTGTTTTGTTGTTTTATTTTATTTGTTTTTGTTGTTTTTGTTTGAGAATTTGTATTCTTGGTACATTCGAATTTGGATTTTGTACCCTTATTGTGTGATGTGTGTGAGCATATATCTTACGATAGAGAAACTTACCTGATTGCCCCCGACATGGTGTGCATGAATAGGCTTATTTTTCTAGGTGTTCCCCTTCTATACAGACGCACCTGATTTTATGCCGAATATAGTGTCCGACGATGCTGACCTGAACTCATCTCTTGGATCACCTTTGCGCATGAGGTCTATTCGGACGTTTCCCCTTGAGTCATATACATAGCAACATATACAAAATATTGTGTGTGCATATGGAATCAATGTGTGTGAAATATACATACAAAACTATATACAGGAAACATATGCAAAGGATTAATGTACAAAAATTATGTGTGCACAACTACACGTGTAAAAGGATTGAATGCACGTGATATGCATGCTAAACATGTGCAAAGAATTATGCGTTACATGTATGAAAAGATTATGTACACGGAATGTGCACGAAGAATTGCATATGCAAAATATATTCAAAGCTCAAGCATGTGTGAATGCATGTTAGGCATCATGAAAGGCTATGCACGCGTAAAGTTATGCAGGGAGATATTCAAAAGATTATTGTGACGCGTGCCGAATCCCGATGCGCCGCCCGTTCGACCGCCCGCATGTGGGCGACCGGGGCATTTGCGGGTCCGTTGGCATCTTGCAATAAATCGCAAGTGCGTCTATGTTGGGCAACAAGGAGGTATCATGGAGTCGCCACCCAATAGAACATTGGGAAAGTTTCTCTCGCCTCGGAGAGCCTAAGACTGCGCTTGGTATCCATTTTGGGCCAGCTAGAGGGATCATGAAAGGTGAACTTCTCACCCTAAAGAGCCTAGGATTAGCGCTAAAACCTCATGACCCAAGAAGTATTTTGGAGGATAACCTCTAACCTCTCGAGCCCAAAGACCAGAGCTGGGTCCGGGATTTCTCATCTATTTCTACCTCAATTAGTTTATGATCAAATTTTAATGTCACTAATTCGCTCTCTCTCCACACTATGCAATTGATTAAAAGGCGCATTTATTCAAATCTTGAAATCGACAAATGATCAATTTGATAATGAAAGCAATAAATTACAATAATACAAGGAGCGGAATACAACTCCCTTTCATAAATGTGCGGATCATGCATAAATCGGGGCATTTGCTTATTCTGAGGACTTTGGTCCTCGCATGCGTCGTTATTAAAATTGAATATTTTCATTGTGATGGTTTTATTGGATGAAATAGGACATTGGTCCAGTTTTTTGTAAACCTTCATTTTATTAAATATAAAACCATTGAGTCATTTTTATACATCAACGGGATATAAAAGGAGTGCATCCATGTACATAAGATAATCAATAAAAGAAATGAAACAAGAGGATTAGGAAACTAAATCGGACGAGATCCTCCAAACATGGTAGATAGCCGCTCAAGCTCAGGATAATCCAGGAGGACCAATATACACTCACAGAAAGTTAAGAGATGTTAATATACATAAAATTAACACATAAGAAATCAAAGAGACTGGATAGAGATGAAAAATGATTAAAAAATTGGAGACAGAACCCACCGACGGCCTTTCCTGGTTGACCGATGGGCGTCGGTTTGGTTATTCGATATGCCCGTTTGTCACTCAAAAAGGGCGTCTATGGGTGGGTGACCGACGGGCGTCGGTCATGAAGATGACCCGTCGGTCACCTCTGTCTCCGGAAAACAGAAAGGAAAAAAGAAGCCTTTCGAGGTCAAAAAGCAAGTTTTATCCAAGAAGGAGATGAGGGAGTCAAAATGAAGAAAAGTAATGACAGGTATTCAAAAATTTCACAGAATGAATAAATAAATAAATAAAAAATTAAATATGAGATGAAAATGGAGAGAGAATCCGGAATATTTACCCTCAGATAATCACTTCAGGTGAGATTCTGGTGTCGGTTAGATCCCCGCGCGTTCCACGGGAAACGAAAATGAAAGATTAGAGAGAGAAAATGAGATATTTCACCTTCAATCCTTCAGAAAATCAATTTTGGAGTCAAAATCTAAAGAAAACTAATTAGCTTTTAGTTTCTTTGATTGATTTGATCCTTGATTCAATAAAGTTCTTTAGAAAAAAGTGTTTTTGGAAGAGAGAGAAAACGTGCTTGAATTTTGGCAGAGTTTCCTCTTCTGAAAAATTTTCTAACCCTTTTCAAATGAAAATCCGGACCTTATATAGCCAGACACGACCGACGGGCGTCGGTGTATGGGGGCGGGCGTCGGAAGAATCCTACTGACACAAGGACACTTTCGACGGCCCTGCCACATCCACCGACGGGCGTCGGAACGGTTGCGTGCTCCAGGAAACCAAGCGGCTCCCGACAGGCGTCGAAAAATACCACAAGCCATCGGTGACTCGAAGCGACGGGCTGCCTCCATAGACGGGCTGGCCGTCTGTGGAGGACAAAAAAGCCTTTTTGACTTGAAAAACTTCCGTTTTCTCCCCCTCTGCCCAGGAATTGTAGAAAAACCTCATTTCTCATGGAACGCGGGACTGAAACCTCCAAATTCAGCCTCTCGTACAGGCTCGAACATTGATTTCATCATAGGGTAACCTCTGATCCGGACCGCTCCGGGACACGGTGCTTACAGTTGCCCCCAGTTTTGGGGAAACTAGTGCACAAGCGTCTAGATAAGCCAAAACTCAGAGAAAGGTTGGAAAGGAAGCGTACCTGCAACGGCTTTTCAACTTTCGTGCCTTTTGCCGGGTAGACCTTGTCTAGGTCCGTTCGGCGGTGCGAAGATACCCCTACCGGTCCGTCTCTACCGGTAGGCTTTGGTGAGACGTAGCATCCTCTGGCGACGAACTTAAAATGAAGAGCGGTGTTTCTCTAACCACATCTTCGATCCGAAGTTCCCTTGCTAACCCCCATCCGATCTGCAAGGTGCATAGCACTCTCTGGCCATCGTGCGAACTGTGAGATGTAGCACTCTCTGGCTACCATCTCGGTGTGAAGAGCAGTGTTTCTCTAACCGCAGCTTCGATCTGAAGTTCCCTTGCTAACCCCCATCCGATCTGCAAGGTGCGTAGCACTCTCTGGCCATCGCGTGGACTATGAGATGTAGCACTTTCTGGCTACCATCTCAGTGTGAAGAGCAGTGTTTCTCTAACCGCAGCTTCGATCTGAAGTTCCCTTGCTAACCCCCATCCGATCTGCAAGGTGCGTAGCACTCTCTGGCCATCGCGTGAACTGTGAGATGTAGCACTCTCTGGCTACCATCTCGGTGTGAAGAGCAGTGTTTCTCTAACCGCACCTTCGATCTGAAGTTCCCTTGCTAATCCCCATCCGATCTGCAAGGTGCGTAGCACTCTCTGGCCATCGCGTGAACTGTGAGATGTTGCACTCTCGGGCTACCATCTCGGTGTGAAGAGCAGTGTTTCTCTAACCGCAGCTTCGATCTTGGAGCGTGGAAACTCCGCTGGTTTCCTTGTTTCAAAGGAGATCTTTTTAATCGATGTTTATGCTCAGATCGGTATTCCTTTGTACCTGAGAGATAAAAGATTTTGTTAATTCACGTTTGAATGGTCATCTTTTTACCTGTCTATTTGATGGCGTGACCTTTGCTTTATTGGCTATGCCGTGTTTCATCTTTTATTCATTTTTTTCTTATTGATATGTTTGTCGATTATCATTTTTGTTTGTTTTTTGTCTTTTCTTTTTTTTTGCTTTTGCTTTGTATTATTTTTCATTTGTCACATTGTCATTTTTATCGATATGTAAGTAGATATGAGAACATACATTTTCTGTGATGTGATTAAGCAATTAACAAAATGCAATAATGAAACAAAAATTTTCACTAAAAATGTCATTTTTGTACAGTGCACATATGAAATAAAAAATGTACAATGGATACAAAGATAACTCCCTGAAGATCAGAGAGGTGTGTAGTCTGAGGGCTCATCGGGATCCTCGTCGTCCGATATATGCACGGTCCCTGGCGGAGGTGGACGGGCCGAAGGCGGTGGCGGAGCTGTGGAAGGTCCTGCCTCATGATCATGGGCCTGCCTGAACCTGATCTGAGCGTAGCCGTCCAAGAAGGGCTGGGTGCAGGTGCTCATAAACCCTAAGGTCTCAGAAACCTTCTCTCCCAACATCTTGAAGGCTTGGCTCAACTGGATAGTCTGCTCGCTGGCGGCCCTTCTCCTCTGCTCCAGGCTCTGCTTCGTCTGCTCCCTAAACTCCCTCATGGTCTGAGAAAGAGGGGGGAGGATCCCCTCCATCGCCTGGATCCGGGATCTCAGAGAGCCAAGTGACTCATCAATCATCTGTAGGGTCATATCGACCCTCTGAGACGCCTGGTCCTGTGACGTCCTCACATCATGAGCGAGCTGCTGCCTCAACTCCCTCTGACCCTGAGCAATCTGCTCAACCAAACTCATCTGCTCCCCTCTAACAGCCTCCAGGACCCGAGTCTGCTCGTCTCTAAAGGCATCCATGGCCCAAGCCTGCTCCCGAGTCGTGTGCTTGAAGTAGCCGGCCTGCTCCCGAGATAAGCGCTCTACCGACTGAGAATGCTCCTGAATGGCAGCCTGCTGGCGATCCAACCTCTTATGAATGGCCCTATCCTTCTCATCCTGTCGCCGCTCAAAGGCCATAAACATGGAGGAGAGGAGCTGAATGTAGTCCAGCTGAGCTGGCTGCTGTGGTGCTGGCTCTGGTGGTGGTGCCGAAGAAGTGGATGCTCCTGGATCGCCTCGGGAGTACGGATGGTATCTCTCGGAGGGCTCGCGGGCAGGCCTCTGTACCCTGGCGCTCGGCGATGGGGCTGGAGTCGGGGCCCTAGATGCCGGTGAAGAGGCGAAGAGATCGTCCATCGTGATCTCAAAATCGAAGTCCGAGGGGGTCCTAGGAGGCTCCTGCTGCTGTGGTGGAGGCACTGCCCGCGGCTGAGGAGGCTGGTGCTCCGGCTGAGGCTCTGTCTGTGGAGGTTGAGGCTGTGGCTTGGGCTCTGGCTGTGGCTCGGGCTCTGGCTGTGGAGGCTGCTCCTCCTGGTGCTCTGGGTGATCAGGATCTGCCCCCAAGGGTGGAAGGTTGAACAGCTGCCGGGTCTCGTGGATAGTCAACACCCTATAGGCCTCTGCCTGGCCAGAAATCGGGGAGATCATCCCCATCTGAACTGCCGCTGTGGCGTCTACATGGATCCCCTCTGGCAAGGGTCCTCTCAATCTCTCGGGGTTAAACCCCAATCTCAACAATAATCGAGTGATGACTCCTCCTACCATCACCACCGGTGTCAACCCTCTGCCAACTCTGGTCAGGTTGGCCAAGATCTCGTGGCTAATGTTGAGACGCTGGCCTGCCACCATATCCCAGAGGCTCTAGATCTCGGCCGCGTTAAGCGACCCTGGATTACCAGCTCGACCGACGTACGAGCTGGACAGCACTCTGTGCAAATACCGGAGTGCCTGAGATGCCAGTACGGTGCTCTTCGTTGTATCGTGATCGTACAGCACTCCTGGTATGGCAATGGCCGGCCAATGGGCGCGTCTCACCGCTCGCCGCAGGATCTCGACCCCCTCCTCCGTAGGGAGCCCCATGGCCTGAGCAAACCTCTGCCTGGTGATGCTGACATGGTCGCCATCAAACCAAAACTGAATCACCCCCGGGTTGGTATCCGCACTCTGAAAGCCTGTGTAGCGGAGAGCGGCCAAGACCTGGCGGGTAGCCTCTGGAAATTTCTGGAAGGCGGGCTCGAGAAACTCTGTCCAACCAGCTCCCTCGGCAAGCAGATCAAACTCCGGGACCAACCCAAGGGCCTCTAGAAAAGGGCGAGATACAAAACGGCTGGCCCGAAACTCTACCTGAGCCAACGCTCTGTACCTCTGAGCGGACTCGTCATCCATCCAAGTCGGAGCCACAAGCTCGGGCTGGGCCTGTGGTGCTCTACGTCTGGGAGGCATCCTGTGAAAAAGGGAAAAGATTAAATATCAGAAATTTTGGCGAAACAAATATTTTTAACTCATTTCCGAGGTGAAGGCTGATTTGGGCCTCACCGGGGCATTGGCGACCCAAAAATAAGATAGAAAGAATGATAATAAATTTAAAGGGGCAACGGTTACCAACATGCTTTGCACGTATCGAGGCAAAAACAAATAAGCAATTACCATACAAATAATTTGAAACGAGTAATAGGAATGGGCCTTCTAGGACCCGAGGCATGCATTATACATGGAAAGAAAATAAATATTCAATTCTAGAATAAATAATAAAATTTGGGCAGCATCCCGGCAGGGATATGCCCAACCTCCTGCATAAAAGGATAAAAACATAGGCCTCAGGCCTCAACAATAGGGTACATGTGTAAATGGGATGCACCCCGGCAAGAGTGTGCCCCCAACAGTACAAAAATAGTGGCCTCAGGCCGCAAAAGCAAATTATGCACAAAATGGTGCGCTAAAAGGATGCAATTCTAAAGCACCAAGATTATAGAAAAATTCTACTTCTATGTGATCATGCAAAAAGTTCAGATTTAATTACAAAAAAATAAAATAATATGGAAAATTGGGCAGCATTTTCCCTAAATTCATAAGGCATCTAAAGCATCCTAAAGTCAAAAGGAAAAGAGATGAAGAGATAAATTGAATAAAATTCAAAAAAAGTAGTTATTTACTCACTTGTAGTCGCGGGAAGTGTAGAAACTGGAGAAAATATGAATATCAAAGTGCCCGGCGGGTAGAAAATGCAAAAATATGAAGAAATCGCGAAAAAATAAGGAGAAAAGTCTCAAAAACCACTAAAAAACGCTAAGAAACCATTTGAGAGAGGAAGGAGAAAGGGACAGCAACGTTTAAACCGTCTGTCACTCGCCCTTATATAGAAATTCTTGACCGACGGGCAGGGCGTCTGTACAAGCGACCGGCGGGCTGGCCATTTGTCATGCAATGAATGCGAGTTAATGCGCGTGATAAATGCAGTGCATCTGCCAGGTGGACCTATACCGACGGTCAGGCCGTCCTTGTGGGGAGACGGGCAGGTCGTCCCTGTGTAGCGGCGGATAGACCGTCCCTGTGGAGAGACGGGCAGGCCGTCAGTGACGCTTGCCTATAAAAACCTGCAAAATTTTTTGTCTCTTCATTTTCCCACATCTTGAGTCCTCTATTCTTCTCAAAATGTCTTCCCCTCTTGCCCAAAGGATGCACCGTATTTTAGATGACAAGCACACTTGGGGAGAAGGCGCCCTTTCCTCTCTGTCTGGGCTGAAATACCTGTGCCGGGTGAAAATCGACCAGAACCTCCTCCTGGCGGCGACCCACTTCTTGAACCCCCGATTTCACGTCTTCCAATTTACCTACCAGGAACTGTGTCCCTTGCCTGAAGAGTTAGCTTCCATTCTGGGAGCTCGGTTCCCTCCTAGCGCTCTGCCTTGCATCCCCCGCTGCGGCCTACTTCAGACCCGGGACGTAGCCCTAGCTCTGGGCATATCCCCTTCGGAGGCTAACCAGCTGATTCCTCTGAGCTCCTCCTTTGCTTCTGAGCCATTGATCGAGGCCCTGGATTGGTTCACTGACATTCCCACATATCGGGTAAGCATCATATTCTTATTCTGCATGGTGAACTTCCTTACTGTTGCTCCGGGGGGTTTGACCGGTGACTCTCGTCTGTTCAGAGTTCTGAGCGACTTTCATCTGGGACTGTCCCCTCTACCACTTGTCCTAGCCGAAACCATCTTGGGTTTGGACGCTGTGAGCTCTGGGTTCACTACAACCTTTGCCGACAGCCCCTTATTACTCCAGGTACGTCATTATCTTAAAGGTAGTGTGTCCCTCATGGATTTTCACACTAGCTTTTCTTAACGGGAGGTGCGTCCTTTCGGATTTTCACACCACCCTGTGCCTTATTTTTGCCTGAAGTAAACCCTACTTACCCCAGCAGCCTTTTTTTTTTTTTTAAGATCTGGCTACAGGAAAAACTGAAGATGCTGTCCGAACCACCCCCTCGCATTACCCCCCAGTACTCGCCGAGCCATTTCTTGCCTCGTCGGCGATTGCATGGGTGTATCACTGCTGGTGAAAGCATTACCAGATTTGGCGAGCTGTCAGATGACGATATCAGTTTCACATCCGCCTGGCTCCCGCTATCTCATGCGGTCACAGATGGGCCATCGGGTTGCGTTCCTCTCTGCGGCCTCCGTCAGGCCACCTTCTGCATCACCTCCCGGTGTACACGGCAGCTTGGGATGACCCAGGATATAGTGAGGGTTCCCCTATCCTTCCGAGGAGGAGATCTCTCGGTCGCATTTGCTTCCCGGTATCATGAGCTATGGGGTAGATTACCCGTGAAGACCGCCATCCCGAGGTTTGGCAACCATTCTGCATCCTCAACCAGCGGGTACAAGAAGTGGATCCTCAGCCCAGCCTCTGATAACAGGACCCAAGGGCTCAAGCATCTGATCGGCGAGAGCAGCAGCAGGACCTAGCTTAGCCTATATGTGTATTCCTTTTGGTGCTATATGTCTTTTTAATGCAGAACTAGAAAATGACAAAAGTGAAAAGAATAATATTCATCCCTTTTCACGAGTTTTGTGTACATTTCCATATAATTTCAGCATACATGATCAGTTTTGGCATTTACTCAGTTGCCTACGCGCCATCAATGCATGAAACTAAATTTTAACAGCATCAACTCCTGTTACCAATCGGCCCTCTCGGGTTTTCACGATCGGACATTTTCTCTCATGCCTCTAATTTTTGCACAGGATGCCTTTTTTCGGTTTTCACCCTGTTGAGGCGCCCAATTTTAGTATAGCCGCCTTTTTTCGGTTTTTTGACTTGCGGGGCATTTTATTCTCTTCTTTTTATTTTGGTCTTTAGCCGTGGAACCTTTTGAGTCTGTCGACATTGATCGGCTCTTTGAATTCGTTCCCATCGCTATCTGATAAGATTGCAGCCCCTTTAGACAACAGCTTCTTAAGGATATACGGCCCTTCCCAGGTAGGTCTGAATTTCCCCCTGATGTCTTGTATCCCTGGCCTCATCTGCTTGAACACCAAGTCCCCTTCTTTTAGCGGGTGCTTCCTCACTTTCTTTTCGAAAGTTCTTGCCAACCTCTTCTGGTATATCTGATTATGATAATAAGCCTTTAGCCTACTCTCATCCAGTAAGTTCAAATGCTGCAACCTCTGCTGCGCCCATTCGGCCTCCAGAATTTGGGCCTCCATGACCACCCTTAGAGATTTAAGTTCTATCTCTACCGGCAATACTGCTTCTGTTCCGTATACCAGGGAAAATGGTGTAGCGCCTGTAGATGATCTTACCGTCGTTTTGTATCCCCACAGGGCGAAGGGTAACTTTTCAGCCCAGTCTTTGTAGGTTTGGACCATCTTGGACAAGATCTTCTTCACATTCTTATTGGCGGCTTCTACTGCTCCATTCGCTTGCGGTCGGTAGGGAGAGGATTTATGATGCTCAACACCATATTTCTCAAGAAGTTTTCTGGTTTCTCCCATGAACTGCACTCCATTATCAGACACTATGTGATGAGGGAGGCCATATCTGCATATCAAATTCCTCTCTATGAACTTGGCCATGTCCCATGCGTCAATTTTCTTGTAAGATTCTGCCTCGACCCATTTGGTGAAATAGTCGATTGCGACTATGATGTATCTGTGCCCATTAGACGCCGTAGGGCGAATCTCTCCAATGATATCTATCCCCCAAGCAGCAAACGGCCAAGGTGATGTCAGGTTATGTAGTTCTGATACCGGCAGGTGTCTCATATCTGCGTACTGTTGGCACAACTGACATTGTTTGACATACTTTGAACAATCAGTGTCTATCGTAAGCCAATAAAAGCCTTGTCTCATGATCTTCTTGGCCAAGGTCAAACCATTCATGTGGGCCCCACAGACCCCTGCATGGGTTTCCTCCATTATCTTGCGCGCTTCTCTTTCATTCAAGCACCTGAGCTGAATCCCATCTGACCGTCTTTTGTACAGCACCCCTTCCAAGGATATGAACTGAGTAGATAACTTACGTATCATCCTCTGGTCTTTTTCAGTGGCTTCTTCTGGAAATCTATCGCTTTCCAAGTAATTCATGATATCAAAGTACCATGGCTTGCCATCTGATGCCTCGACCTCCATCACTGGCTCGGTTTCAAAACTAGGCTTATCAGAGCTCGAAATTAGCACCGGTTTCATGGCCACTCCTTCAGGGTTATCCCACATTGACACTAAGGTTGCCAACGCATCAGCCAGACGGTTCTCATCTCTGGGCACAAAGTGGAAAGTGCAAGTCTCAAACTGCCTACACATCCCTTTCAGATATTGAACATAGGGGACCAGTCGTTCTTCCTTAACAGCCCACTCACCTCGGATCTGGTTTATTACCAAGGACGAGTCACCAAATACCTCTACGTTTCTTGCCCCCAACACAGCTAAAGCTTCTAACCCGAACGTGCACGCTTCATACTCAGCTTCATTGTTGGTCGCCTTGTATCTCAGTTTCTTAGCAAGAGGAAGCTTCTCATTATCTGGGGTTGTCAGGATGATTCCGACTCTGGCTCCTTTGTTATTCACTGCCCCGTCAAAATGCAACTGCCATCCTTGAACAGAAATCGTGCCTATGCTCTCGTCAGGAAAGGTAAATTCGGGGGTGTCCCCTTGGATAGGATGTTCAGCAAGAAATTCGGCTACAGCTCGCCCCTTAATAGTCTTGCGGGTGATGTATTGCACATCAAACTCTTGTAGCAAGAGCAGCCACCTCCCCATCTTTCCAAGCAAAGATGGTGCCTCCTGCAAATATCTTAAAGGATTCTGCTTGGCTACTGCCTGAACCTTGTATGAGTGGAAGTAATGTCTCAGCTTCTTTGATGCCCAAATCACTGCAAGGCAGATCTTTTCCACTTCAGCATATTTTATTTCATAAGCCAGGAACTTCTTGCTGAGGTAATAAATCGCAAACTCCACTCCAAATTCATCCTCTTGAGCCATCATGGCGCCCACTGAACCGTCTTCTACTGCCAGGTATAGAATAAGCGGTTTAACAGGTTGCGGAGGCCTTAGTACTGGCGGATTTAACAGATACTCCCTGATATTATCAAAGGCTCTCTGGCAGTCTTCATTCCAGACTACGGGCTGATTCTTTCTAAGCAGCTTGAAAATAGGTTCGCATATCGAAGTGAGCTTGGCAATAAACCGGCTGACATACTGCAGCTTGCCCAGGAAACTCCTTACATCTTTCTCCTTTTGTGACACAGGCATCTCTCTGATAGCTTTCACCTTGTCGGGGTCAATTTCTATCCCCCTTTGACCGACGACATGTCCCAACAGCTTTCCTGAAGTCACCCCGAAAATGCACTTCTTGGGATTAAGTCGCAGATTATACTTATCGATCCTGGTGAAGAACTTCTCTAGAGCTTCAAAGTGTCCCTCTCGCGTGACTGATTTGACCATCATATCATCGACATACACCTCCACTTCTTTGTGAATCAGGTCACTTAAGATCTTGGTTGCCATCCTCTGGTATGTGGCCCCTGCATTCTTCAGGCCGAAAGGCATGACCCGATAGGCATAGGTGCCCCACTCCGTGATAAAGGCAGTTTTAACCCAGTCAGCTATCTTGTTCAGGATCTGGTTGTAGCCCACATATCCGTCCCCAAAGCTGTACATCGCGCAATTGGCGGCACTGTCTATCAATACATCAATATGGGGTAGTGGAAAATCATCTTTAGGGCAGGCTTTGTTAAGATCTCGATAATCCACACACACCCTGACCTTTCCGTTCTTCTTAGCCACAGGAACCACATTTGCCAGCCATGTAGGATACTGGACTTCCACAAGGAACTTAGCCTCAATCTGCTGTCGAATTTCCTCCTTAACCTTGTCAGCCCACTCTGGTCTTAGCCTTCTCAACTTCTGCTTCACAGGCTTGCAATCTGGGTAAGTCGGGATGGCATGATCCGCCACAGCTCGGTCAATCCCCGGCATGTCCTCGTAGGTCCAGGAAAAGACTTTTTCATGTTTTCTTATTATTCTCTCAAAATTTTTTCTCTCCTCAGGAGTTATATTTGATGCTATTAGAATTTCTCTCGAATTTTTCGAGGTTCCAAGATTAAAAGGCGTTGTGCCAGTGGAGTCAATGTCAAAAATTGATGGAATATGATCATGTTCATGCATGTTGAAATCATTAGAAACATCGCACGAATAAGTGAAATTGTTCATCTTATTGATAATATTATAGTTATCATTTACATCATAAAAGAGTTCTGGAATAAAAAGACAATCTAGGCTAGAGTCTTCTTCTGCCACTCCTGAGGTTGATGCCGTTGCAGCTTGCTCACTAACTTTCTGATTTAGCAGAGGCCCTTCAGGCACGTCGGAAGAAATCTTCAAATCCCCCATTTTCAGCTCTAAATCTGCTATCTTCCCTTTTTCTTTCAGCCTGGCAGCTACCATCTTCTCAGTAACGACCTCCTCAAGCTCGCACTTGTCCCAAGTGATACCCTGAGACATGACTTCCTCATCCCAAAAATCTTCAGCAGTCTTGATGAACCCGACGTGCCAATCATACACATCATTAAAGATCTCAAAGCCAGGGACAATCCTCCCATCTACCCATTGTGGTTCATCTTCACCAGTATATGCACAGGCTGAGGATGCTGGGACAAAGCTCTCTGAAATGTGGGGGATCTTGTCTGTCACCCTCTTCTTGCCGAAGCCACCTCTATACCCCAGGCCTTTCTGGTTCTTCTGCCCTTGGGTGGTGATCGCGGTCCGCAACCCTTGGGAGCTTCTACCCAATCCAGCCCCGGGAAGATAGTGCATCTTCTTCATCATATTAACCACAGCCGGGCTATCTACTGATCCATGCTCTCCCCTTATCATAGACACATGGAAGCCGCTGAACGGCTGATTGGCAATTTCCAGCGCTGAGACCTGGTTTTCCCTGGCCGCTTTGATAGTCACCACCTCCCCTTCATGTGGGAACTTTATCATCTGATGCAGTGTGGATGGCACTCCTCCTAATTTATGAAACCAGGGTCTCCCTAGCAAAGCTGAGAAGTTAGCAGGGATGGGCAGAACTACAAATTCGACCTCCACCTCGATAGGTCCTGTCTTGACCAAAGTCTTAAAGGTTCCTGAGGCTTGCCTCCTCGAGTTATCGTAGGCCGTGATAGTCAAATCGGATCCGCTGAGCATATCCTCGCTTAAACCAAAAGCTTGCAAAGCTATTAAAGGGCACACATTGATAGAAGACCCATCGTCCACCATAACGCAAGCAGTGTGCTTACCGCTAATCTGTGCTTTAATGTACAAGGGTCGGTTGTGATTGCAGCCCTCAACAGGTAAGTCAGTGTCGGAAAAGACCAATCTCTCCTCGGATCCTCCCTTAATTAAACCCAAAAGCTCTAACGGGGAAATAGTGGTGGCGACTGTGGCCTCAACCAAAGCCTCTACTACCTTCTGCCTATGAGAGGGGGATTGCCTCAATAGATCCCAAATGGATATCTGAGCTGCGGTCTTCTTCAATTGCCTTATAATCTGTTCCTCCTCTGGCTCTTTCTCTGCCAATGGCTGTACCGGCTCAGGTAGCTTTGCAATCTCGGGGATCACCCTTCCACTTCTAGTGACAGCGCTTATCTCTCCCTCGTCTCCATCGGAGCCCCACAGATCAAGGTTCAACCCTTCTTCACCCTCAGCTTCTCCATCGCTTTCACTGCTAGACCAGCAATCAAGAGTCGCCACAACTGCTTTCTCCTTCCCATCCTCGGAATTATCAACAGCAGACTCCTCACTCCCATACAGATCTTGTAGCACGTACCACTCTGGCAGGCTAGATTGAATCATAAACACGGGCGGTGGTACGACATTATAACCAGGCTTCTTCTCAGTTTCTCTCTTCTCAAGGTCAGAGATCTGCTTGCTATCGATCAAGACTTGGATAGAGTGCCGGAGCACCTTGCATTTATCAGTGATATGGCCTGAGTGCTAGTGGAATGCACAAAATTCGTTATCCTTATGTCCCGGTTTCCCTTGTGTCAAAGCTGGCCTAGGAGTTAGAGGGCGCAATTTTCCCTCCTTCATCAGCCTCCTCAAGACCCAGGATAATGGTCTCCCCAAGTTCGACAACTTCCTCTGGGTGGCTACCTCAGTAGCAGACACTTTACCCATTCTTCTAGTGCTGTTACTGGGACCTGCCGGCCTGCTGGCTCCTTGACCGGGGTTAGCCCTTTTGGCGAAATTGTCATTGTTAGCTTTTCGGGTTAAGAACTCTCCCTCTGCTTCGATGGCTATATCTTTGAGAGACTCCCAGTCCTTTAACCCCTTCATCCTCAATCCCTCCTTCAAGTACGGGCTCGCGTTCTTAATGAAAAGACGAATCTGGTCCTGGGTATCAGGCTTTCGGCGTATCTCCATTACTCGGTTCCGCCATCGAGTAAGACACTCATGGAAGGATTCCCCGGCCTTCTGCTGGAGTAGCTCAAGATCTTTCAGAGTCACCTCCATTCTGGTATTACAGTCGTACTGCTTCAGAAACTCCTCAGTGAGCAGATCCCAATCTTCTTTAGTGCGACGGTCAAGGCCGTGATACCAATCTATAGCATGAGAGGTCAGACTCAGACAAAAGTATTCTACTTTCTGCTTCTTGGACAATGTGGTCCCCTTCATGACCAGAGAATATTGCTTCACATGTGCGGTGGGATCAGAAGTACCATCAAACTTCGGCACATCCGACATTTTGAAGTTATAATCGGGTCCTCTCCGTCCAGCTCCCTATCCTCAGGATTCATCTCGTGAGCTCTGCCTATCATACGAGCCATAGCCTCGAACCTCTCTTCCATCTTCTTCAGAATAAAGTCATCAGCCTGAGGCGCCTTCCCCTTCTCAGATGCCATGCTCAACCTATCGTCCTCGATATCTCTATCGTCATCAATTCTTAGCACTGGCCTTCTTCTCAGCTCTCCCGAAGCCACTGATCTTAACTCTACCGGTGGCGGCCTAACGGGCTCCTCTCGCTTTTCAACCCTTTCTTCTTCAGGCTCATTCTGTCTCATTGGAGGAGGAGGAGGATTCTGTGGAGCATTCGGCTGAGCGTTCTGCTGTGCCAAGGCGGTCAACATATTCATCATCCTGCCCTCGAATTCCTCAAAACGGCGGCCCACTTCTTCCGCAATCATGGCCCTGGTGGCATCTTCCCCCCTAGGCGAGTTTGCCATCTTAGATACTGTACCACTGATTTCTGATAAAATCTCCGGTAGACCCTCTCTATCTGACAACTCAGGAGTAAGAACTCGGATCAGTCGCCCGGTTGGTGATCTAGTCCACCTGGGCAGATCTATGATGGCTGCAGGGACAAAAGCTAGAAGCTAGAATGATGCATGAAATGTAGGTATAATGCATGATCGTGATATGCAACATTTACAGAGCACAAGCAAGCAAGTAGGTCCTTCCACCCTTATTTCTCCCACACACGTGGTCGTGCAGTCTCTTTCCTAGGTGGGATTAGCCCAAGGGTCAACGAGGGACCCAATGGACGCGTATGGTGCGCGGCGGAAAACCGGCAGCATAACACTCCTATGCTAATGTACAAGCGGATGGATAATGATCGTCACGTATTCGGACGCTCCATAAATTTCGACATGTCCCTACCGGGGCATGATAGCCTTTGGCTAGGTTACCAAGCGAGATATTTGGACTCATTCAATACGTGAGGATCCATAAAGCAAGCATGAGATTACGGTTCATTTCACCTGTGGAAAGTGACTACAGCCATTACAAGAGCTTTGGACAAGGGAGATGTTTCTTTGAGGCTACCCAAGCATGATCCCTGCCGAATGGTCTAGCTCATCACGAGCGTAGCGACCGATCGGGTCACCATTTTGATATACCATTGAGGTATGTGGCTTGGGCTGGTGATTATCCTTAACACTTCCCCAAATTGAGTGAAAATGAGGAGATGCTTCAGGAATGCACCGGGGCTAGAAGAGGGACCAAACTAGCGTATTCTAAGGCTCTAATGATATGCAAATGCAAATTTGAGAGAAAGCGAATTTATGAATTAAATTTTAATCATAAATGTTAAAAAAAAGGTATTTTCAAATCGAAATCTCGAACCATAAACGTCTCCAGTGGAGTCGCCACTGTGACGCGCGCCGGATCCCGATGCGCTGCCCGTTCGACCGCCCGCACGTGGGCGACCGGGGCATTTGCGGGTCCGTTAGCATCTTGCAATAAATTGCAAGTGCGTCTATGTTGGGCAACAAGGAGGTATCATGGAGTCACCACCCAATAGAACATTGGGAAAGTTTCTCTCGCCTCGGAGAGCCTAAAACTGCGCTTGGTATCCATTTTGGGCCAGCTAGAGGGATCATGGAAGGTGAACTTCTCACCCTAAATAGCCTAGGATTAGCGCTAAAACCTCGTGACCCAAGAAGTATTTTGGAGGATAACCTCTAACCTCTCGAGCCCAAAGACCAGAGCTGGGTCCGGGATTTCTCATCTATTTCTACCTCAATTAGTTTATGATCAAATTTTAATGTCACTAATTCGCTCTCTCTCCACACTATGCAATTGATTAAAAGGCGCATTTTTTCAAATCTTGAAATCGACAAATGATCAATTTGATAATGAAAGCAATAAATTACAATAATACAAGGAGCGGAATACAACTCCCTTTCATAAATGTGCGGATCATGCATAAATCAGGGCATTTGCTTATTCTGAGGACTTTGGTCCTCGCATGCGTCGTTATTAAAATTGAATATTTTCATTGTGATGGTTTTATTGGATGAAATAGGACATTGGTCCAGTTTTGTGTAAACCTTCATTTTATTAAATATAAAACCATTGAGTCTTTTTTATACATCAACGGGATATAAAAGGAGTGCATCCATGTACATAAGATAATCAATAAAAGAAATGAAACAAGAGGATTAGGAAACTAAACCGGACGAGATCCTCCAAACATGGTAGATAGCCGCTCAAGCTCGGGATAATCCAGGAGGACCAATATACACTCACAGAAAGTTAAGAGATGTTAATATACATAAAATTAACACATAAGAAATCAAAGAGACTGGATAGAGATGAAAAATGATTAAAACATTGGAGACAGAACCCACCGACGGCCTTTCCTGGTTGACCGACGGGCGTCGGTTTGGTTATTCGATATGCCCGTTTGTCACTCAAAAAGGGCGTCTGTGGGTGGGTAACCGACGGGCGTCGGTCATGAAGATGTCCCATCGGTCACCTCTGTCTCCGGAAAACAGAAAGGAAAAAAGAAGCCTTTCGAGGTCAAAAACCAAGTTTTATCCAAGAAGGAGATGAGGGAGTCAAAATGAAGAAAAGTAATGACAGGTATTCAAAAATTTCACAGAATGAATAAATAAATAAATAAAAAATTAAATATGAGATGAAAATGGAGAGAGAATCCGAAATATTTACCCTCAGATAATCACTTCAGGTGAGATTCTGGTGTCGGTTAGATCCCCGCGCGTTCCACGGGAAACAAAAATGAAAGATTAGAGAGAGAAAAAGAGATATTTCACCTTCAATCCTTCAGAAAATCGATTTTGGAGTCAAAATCTAAAGAAAACTAATTAGCTTTTAGTTCCTTTGATTGATTTGATCCTTGATTCAATAAAGTTCTTTAGAAAAAAGTGTTTTTGGAAGAGAGAGAAAATGTGCTTGTATTTTGGCAGAGTTTCCTCTTCTGAAAAATTTTCCAACCCTTTTCAAATGAAAATCCGGACCTTATATAGCCAGACACGACCGATGGGCGTCGGTGTATGGGGGCGGGCATCGGAACGGTTGCGTGCTCCGGGAAACCAGGCGGCTCCCGACAGGGGCGGTGATTTTCCGACGGGCGTCGGAAAATACCACAAGCCGTCGGTGACTCGAAGCGACGGGCTGGCCGTCTGTGGAGGACAAAAAAGCCTTTTTGACTTGAAAAACTTCCGTTTTCTCCCCCTCTGCCCAGGAATTGTAGAAAAACCTCATTTCTCATGGAACGCGGGACTGAAACCTCCAAATTCAGCCTCTCGTACAGGCTCAAACATTGATTTCATCATAGGGTAACCTCTGATCCGGACCGCTCCGGGACACGGTGCTTACAATTATACATGCGAGATGCATGTGAGATACAAAAATGGATAGACCATATCCTACATGGATAAGGGATTCATTGAGGGTACTGCTCGGCTGCTCACATTGTCTGATGCCCCCAAGGATATAGAAAAGCGCTATCTTGACTTTAAAGACTCTGACCCATAGTCCTTTCAAAGAGAACTGACCCGTTCGCATCTTTGCCCCCGATTAATTTGCATTTTGCCCCCAAAACTTTAACTCGAGTTCTGAGTTATGCACTATATGCCTAAAGGGAAGTAATGCAGCCTTATCACTCCAGGCTTCAAAAGTCATTATTTTAAAGGTAGTGCGTCCCTTGTGGATTTTCACACTAGCTTTTCTTAGCAGGAAATGCGTCCCTTTGGGGATTTTCACATAACCCTGTACCTAATTTTTTCCTGGAATGGACCTAACCCACTCCAGTGGCTTTTATTGATTTTTTTTTGTAGGACAGACTGCCTGTTTCCAGGTTTGCACCCTGCCCTTTGGCCTAACTTTTGCTTAGAGAGCCAATTACGGTTTTTAACTCTAACGGCCTTTTTTTTAAGGGTATGATTGCAAGAAAAGTTAAAGCTACTATCAGTGCCTCCTTCTAAAGTAATCGGTAGCTATTCACTGAGCCATTTTCTCCCTAGGCATCGGTTGCATTCCTTTGCCTCTCTCGATGAATGTGTTGCTAGATTGGGTGAGGTGGCGGATGAGGATCAGGTTCTTTAGGGCTTCATGAGGCTGCCCTTTTACATTACCACCCATTGTGCTCAATAGTTCATGGGGATTAATGATGTAGTGAGGCATCCCCTATCTTTCTAAGGTGGACCTTTATCTTCAGCTTTTACCTCCAGACACCATAGCCTCTAGGCAAGCTGCTGGTGAAGACTATTATACCATCTATCAGGGATTGTTCTTTTACTCCCACTAATGCATCCAAGAGGTAGGTGCTTAGTTTCGTAATTGATAACATAACTCATCAACTTAGACATCTGGATGGTGAGAGTAGTAGCAGAGTGTAGTCACTTAGATTTCATGCATTCAGGAAAAAACGATGTTTCTCTTTTTATAAACGAACTAGAAAATAATGAACACATGTATTTGCAAATATTGTGTACATTTTGGTATGATTTCTCTAGACATGATCATTATCTAACATCGATTCAAAATGCAAAACTACATCTAATCTCAGAGTAAATCTTATAAGCATCAAACTCTTATCTCCAATCAGCCCTCTTGGGTTTTCTTGATTGGACATTTTCTCTCGAGCCTCTAATTTTTGCCCAATGTGCCTTTTTGCGGTTTTCACCCTGACAAGGTGCCCATTTTTAGCAAGGTCACCTTTTTTCGATTTTTGACCCGCGAGGCTTTTATTCTCTTCTTTTGATTTTTAGTCTTTAGCAATGGAGCTTCTTGGATCTATCGATGTTGATCGGTTCTTCATATTTGCTTCCATTGCTATCTGTCAAAAATGCTGCTCCCTTAGACAATAACTTCTCAAGAACAAATGGACCTTCCTACACTGGTCTAAATTTACCTCATTTGTTTGGAACATTCGGACTCATTTTCTTAAAGATTAAATCTCCCTCTTTCAATATGTACTTTCTAACTTCCTTCTCGAATGATCGAGTAGAGTGTTTTCTGATAGATCTAACTATGGCGGTAATCCCATGACATGTCATTGTCTAATGTGTTTAACTGCTGCTGCCATCGCTATGCCCTGTCAGCTTTCGAAATCTGGGCTTCCATGACTATCCTTAAAGATTTGAGCTCTACTTCGACCGGCCATACTTCTTCTGCCCCATGTAACGAGGAATAAAAGGTGACTCTTGTAGAGGTTCCGATGGTGGTTCTCTAGCCTCGAAGTGCAAAAGGCCATTTCTCTGCCTGATCCTTGTAGTTTCGAACCATCTTAACCAAGATCTTTTTGTTAGCAGCATCTCCTGCCCCATTGGTTTGAGGGTAATACAGAGAGGACTTGTGGTCTTTAATGCCATACCTCTGGAGCAACTCCCTAGCCTTAGCCTTAAATTGTCCTTCCATCTTTGAACCCTGTATGGTGCGGGAGACCATATCGACATATTGGATTCCTTTTGATTACCTTGTCCATTGGAGGCTGTACGGTGCATCTCCCCTATGGTGTCTATTCCCAACCTCGAGCACCTCGTATCCATTGCAAGTCAATAGAACCCTTTTGGTCCTTTTCGGAAGTCAAGAAAAATGGCAAAGTATGGGCATGTGTAGATTAATACGATTTGATCAAAGCTTGCCCTCAGGATGACTTTCCTTTGCCCCTATATCAACAGTTTTTTTTTATTTTTTTTGGCCAGATCTACATATTAATCTTTTTCCTTCTTTTTCTTTTTTGCATTTTATATTTTTTTTTTGTTTTTTGTGGACAAGCTTTGTTCAAATCCTGAAAACTCGTACTTTTTCGCTCTTCTTGACTATTAGGATGACGCTAACCAACCAAGCCCGGTGTTGTATAAAGAATTTGGCTTCATATCTGCTCATGGATCCCCCTTTTTTTTGCCCATTTTGGCCTGGGTTTTCTCAGCTTCTGCTTGACTGGTCCATAATCGAGGTATGTTGGAATGGTGTGCTTGGCGATTCCGCGATCAACTCTTAGCATGTCTTCATAGGTCCAAGCAAAGACATTTTCATATTTTCTTGAATTTCTCTCAAGTTTTGGTCTCTCTTCAGGAGTTACATTAGATGCTATCAAGATTTTCTTTGGGTTTTCTAAATTTCTGAGATTAAATGGAATGGCGTCAATTGAATCAATTTCAAATATGAATGAGTCATGATCATGATTATGTATAGTGAAATTATAAGAAATATTACACAAGTAAGCAAAAGTGTTCATCTTATTAATGAAACCAGAATGTCATTATTAAACAGTTCAAAAATAAAAAGAACATTCTAAATAGGTAATCGTTTGTTATTCTTGCCAACACAGATGTTGCAGTTAGTAGTTCATTATAATCCTTAAGAACCATCCTCCCCTTCCCACTTAGGCACTTAATCTATTTTATTCTTTATCCTTCGCTCTTCTGGGTTAGAGATCTATTTGGAGTCAATCAGATCTTGAATAGCATGTCTCAAGGCCTTGCAATCATCTGTGGTATGCCCGGTGTGTTGGTGGAAGTCACAATACTGATCCCCCTTGTGATTAGGCTGCCCTTAGTTTCTAGCGGGCCTAGCCGGCAATGGTTGTAGCATCCCCTCCTTCATTAGCCTCTTAAGGACCCAAGATAAGGATCTGCCCAAATTAGAATAATGCCTTTAATTCACTTCAGCGGTTGGTGTTTTTCCTGTCCTCCGGGCGCTACTACTATTATCATAACAACCTACTCTTACACTTGTGGGGCCAGTAATAGTTTTATTTAGAGGCACTGAGGTAGTTGCAAGCCTGAACCTCATAATTTCTTCTTCAAGATCAGCTAGCCCTTTTTTCGTGCTTGAGGACCTAGGGATGCCTATTAATTGTGAAGGCTCTGTTCCTTCTGCATTTCTTACTTGTTCTTGTAACTGTATCAAAGATCCCTCTGATGTTTCACCTAAGTGCGGATCTGAGCCTGACCTTAAATCATATTCTGCCCTTGACGATTTACTATTCAGAGCTTGCATCACTACTAAAATGTCTTCCTTTTTAGGAATACAGTCGTACTCTAGAGTAGGCTTCTTATCTCTTCCTTGTTCAACTGGCAAAATAAAGGGCACTTTGACTTTGGGTTCGAAAGTAAAAGGAGACATTGCGGTTGTTGTGGTATAGGCCTTCTTGATAATGGCCGGCTCAACTTGGTTAAGAGCTGTTGCCATAAGTTGAGCTTGAAGAACTAGTGCCATGGCATCCATTCTTTCTTTAATTGTGGCCAACAGCCTTTAATCATGCATAGCTCTTCGAACCTTTTATCCATCTCCTAGGCAATTAATGCACGAGTCTCTTCAGTCTTTTGTGAAAGGCCAGCCATTTCTAATACCTTCAGACGCTCTGGTAAGGATGCTAAATCTTTTTCTGACAACTCAAACTCTGATCGCTCTTTAGATAACTATCGGGGATCCCTAAACCACCCAAGTAAATGGTCTATAAAGGCTGAAAAGCAAGGAGTTAGAATGATGTATGAATGACATGCTATACATGGTCGTCTTATGCAATAAATGGCATAAAATGGCTAAAAAGATCAAAGAGGTTAGAATGGTGTATGCAATGCATGGACCAAATTTATGCACAGGGTGATATGTACATGTAAAGATTTTATGCGCAGAATAGAATATACACACACGAAATGTACATTTTTTTTATGTATGAATGATTGTAATGTATGATCGTGCTATGCAAATGGTCATCGATGACTGAAAGATCTAGGGATTGCAATAATACATGTGATGCTTGAAAAAAGAAATAAAAATAAAAATTATACACAGGATGATATGTACATGTGAAAAATGATATGCAAATAAAAGGCTATACACACACACGAAGGAAATGTATATGTTTTTTTTATTATTATTATTATTTTTTAACATACATGAATGAGACATGATAAATGAGCATGCTGTGCAACATCCACAACCACATGCAAGCAACTAGATCCTTTTCACTTTATCTCTCCCACACAAGAGGTCGTGCGGTCTCTGTCCTAAGTGGGCTTGGCCCATGGGTTAACAGGGAACCCAATGGACGCGCATGGTGGACGATGGAAAACCGACAGCATAACCTCTTGTAACTAATGTGCATACATATGGATTTTGACCATTATGTATTTAGGCAGTCGGAATAAATCTACATGGGCTGATCGGGGCATAAAAGCCTTTGATTAGGTGACCAATCAAATTACCTGGGTTTGTCCAATACATAATGATCTATATAGCAAGCATAATATTATGGTTCATAATGCTTAGGGGAAGTATCTATTTCCATTACATGAGCTTTGGGTAGGGTGATGATACTTTAGGTCTACCCAAGCATTGTCCTTGCCAACGGGTCTAGCTCATTACGAGTGTAACTACCGGTCGGGTCTCCATTTAATAAACCAAACGGTATGAGGCTTGGACTGGTGATTATCCTTAACACTTCCCTACATTGAGTGAACGTAGGGTCGTGCTTCGAGAACGCACCGGGGTTAGAAGAGGGACCAAACTAGTATAGATCTAAGGCACTAATGAGATGCAATGTAGTTTCGAAAAAGGATGAAATTTTTAATTAAAACTCAATTGGAAGATTTAACCAAGGTACTTTTGAAGCTAAGTCTTGAGTATTGTCCCCAGTGGAGTCACAACTGTGACGTGCGCTGAACCCCGGGGCGCCCTGAAGACCCGCTTTTAGGGCGTTCGGGAGAGGTTCGTGAAAATTTGTAAGAAATTACAAGTGCGTCTATTTTGGGTAAAAATGAGGTTTCTTGGAGTCGCCACCCAATAGAACATTGGGAAAGCTCGTCTAGCCTTAGTGAGCCTAAGACAGCGCATATGCATCCATTTTGGGCAAGCTGGAGATATTTTGGAGGCCACACCCCAATAGAACATTGGAATGGTCCTCTAACCTCATAGAGCCTAGGACTATGTAAATTAGGCCTTTTTTGGCAACAAGAGATATTTTGGAGGCCCTACCCCAATGAGACATGAGATCGTCCTCTAACCTTGCCGAGCCTAAGACCAGAGATGGTTTAGGACTTCCCATTTATTCATACCTTGATTAAATTACAATTTAGTTTTGAATTTAGGATTTCATCCCTTTTCTCATTCATTTTAATGCAGTAAGTTAAGCGCATGTCAATCACATAATGAAAGTGCTAAATAAAATAAGATTAAAACAAAGTAAATAAGAGTGCAATAAATTACATTAAAACTAGGGGCGTAATACAACCCCCATTTGTAAATAAAATATAAATCATACATAAAACGGGTTATTTATTAAGGATGAGGACATGGTCCTCGCATGCATGGTTAAAAAAATAATTTTAATGTGACAATTTATTTTGGATGAAAAAACTGGGACATTGGTCCCATTTTTAATAGAAAAAGTTCCAAGTTTAATTAATAGAAATATTTTTGTGATTTTCTTTTTAAACGTGCATAAAATAAATAATTTTATTGAGAATTACATTGCAAAATAAATAAAAAAGGAAAATAAATAAAATATTACAAATAATGCAAATAAATAGTCAACCCAAACGAGCCTCCTAGATCTCCCCATTTGCTCGCGAAAATGGCTAAGCAAAAAAAATAAGTATTGGAATAAAAAACAAACCCAAATAAAATTATGTTAGTGATTAAATCAATTAAACATATAATAAATAATAAAATAAAATAAAATAAAATAAGATGACATCGAAATGACAAACACTACAAGAAATTACACCTTTTATAACGCAAAAAATTGTCATGAAAAATTCATTTTTCGTCGCTTAAAAGATAAGGTGATGATTTTTTATCGTCACAGAAAACGTAACGGTAGGCGCGTAACATAAAAGTTTACGTGACGATTTACTTTTTTGTCACCGTAAGTATCATTTTTGGTGACGAAAATGATTATCGTCATTTTTAGTTCTTACTTTTCATGACAAAAATTATGTCATAAATAAAATTATATTTCATCACATTATATTGTTTATCGTCACTAAAAATTGGTATTTTTTATGACAAATTTAAAATTCGTCACGAAATTAAATATTTTTAATGACGAAACTCTGCTTCTTGTTAAAACCATTAAGCATTGGTTACGTAATTATCGTCACAAATAAATATAATTTTTGTCATAAAATATTTAATTTCTTCACTAAATCTAATACTTTAAGTGATGAAAAATGATTTCGTCATTAAATTAATGTATATTAACGATGAATATAAATCCTCATATTACGTTACATTTTAGTGACATAAATAGGGATAAAAATAATTGTTACAAAAAAATAGTTTTAGTGACAATTTTATAGTGTCATTAAATTATTTTTTTATTACAATATTAATATTGTAATTGTAAATATTATATAGTTATTTATGAACTAACAAGTCGACAAATTATGATAAATATACTTATCATATATGCATTGTATTAAAAATGGCAATTTTTAAATTTAAAGTCATACAATCAATTAAATTTCTAAAGAAAATCTAATATAATGTATTTATTCAAATAGAAGGTTAATTAAAAAAAAACATATTATCTAATACAAAATATTAAATTTGCATCCTAATCAAAAAATAAAATTTGTTGAAACTTCAAAATTTGCATCCTGTTCCTGCAAAAAAAAAAAAATCTTATATTAGATAAAAAAAACTCAATCATGTAATACTCTTCATTTATACACATTACGATTCCAATGATACTGCACGATTATTTGATTTTCTTAAACTACTCTTCAAATTATTGCGAAATTCAGGTAATTATTTTTTTTATCCTTTCACTATACCCATCTGCCCTATAACTATTTAGTTTTACTATTCATTCAATCAAAATACAAATATGTCACTTAATTCTACCGAAATTTTGGTAGAATTCCCTCTATAATATTGCCTATCCCCCTGTAAACAGAAAATGCTTAAGATTCAAAGTAGAATCCCAAGTGGACTGACATGTAAACACCTTCGACATAGTTTACTGCATTGCAAAAACATACTTGCCAAGATAAATTACAAGCCATAACCAAGCAGTAAATGATCTTTCATAATAACATCCATAGCCCAACAAAATTACTTAGCATACCTTGATGAACAAAATAAGCATATTGGATCTCTTATCCTATCTCCTAAAACCGTGATTAATAAAATAAGTTGCCTGCAAAATAGAGCTATATATTAGTTCTGCAAGAGAACTCTCTTAGAGCTACATATCAGAAGGGCAGAATACTGCCATAAACACAAGAAATGCAACAAGAAAACTACAGGTTTGCTGGAAGTTTGCATATAGAGCCCTAAAAACATAATCTGACAGTAGCATGCATGTGTAGGCAAAAAAATGCAATAATACGTTCACATCCTGGTTGACTACTATTAGTCACATTGGGAAAAGATGTTGCATAATAATAACTAAAAAAGAAAAATAGTTTGAAGAAAAAATATAACCGATAAAGGCAAAAGCAAATATATATAGTCATATAGATTAACTCTGAAAGAAATAAAAAGATTTAAAGATAAGAAATAATTTATTCCCAGCAGAAAACAAAATTATTCCCCTCATCCGTGGTAGATCCAAATTATGTTCAGGCCAGAAATAGATAGAAAAAGAATACAACTTATATTACAAGATCAACTAGCTACAAAGACAACATGGTATGCTAAATAATTAAGAACACAAAATGACGCTGTAACACCCCCTACCCATACCCGTATGAGTCGGGGTGTCACCAAGCAGATACTACGAGTCGGGGTGTCACTGAACAGATGCGGAACGCGGAACAATTTATACACATATCATACATAATCATGCGTACTGAAATACAGGGCAATTTAATATTTTCATAATACATCGCATGTTATCACTCATCATATATGTAATAATATTACAGGCCTAAATACAAATACACCAGCGGAAGCTATTTTCCAAACCAATATCAAAAGTTCTTTACATAAAAGAATCAACCATAATAAAATAAACTCCAAACTCTAAACCTTGCTGTGTTGGCTGGACTGCAATGACTCTCTTAAACAAAGCTTCTTATTTACCTGCACGGGTAAACACACCGTGCTAAGCGATAAACGCTTAGTGGGGATTCACACATATTATATGGACGGCCACTCACAGTGGTCGTCAAGGCATATCACATTCATAATGGCATATACATGATTCATGTCATAATATGTATACATATAGGCTCCAATTTATAACCATATATTCAGCATCTCATGTTTATATCCATATCCATATTATCTCATTCAATTATTACTTTTGTATAATCAACGGTAACATAACAAATCACATATCAATTAAAGATCCTGCTGACTCATAATAGTAGATAACGAGTATACGCATAGCGATACCTTACGGGTACGAATCGACGTATAGCGATACCTTACGGGTACGAATCGAAAACCATTTTTATTTTATATTTATAAAACCTTTATAGGGGCCCTTAAACAAGATTCATCATATTAATAAGAATCGCGAGGATTCAAACACATTTTCTTATAGGGTTCGCGAGGAACCAATCGGGGATCTAATCAGGATCCAAATCATCCATATAATTCATCCATATACGCTGCAGCTAAAAGACTCTATTAGGCATGCCTAACTATCCACTAGACTGACTCTCGCAGGTCATGCATAACACAATTCACATTTAGTTACACATTTGTTCAATATGAATAACCATTGAATTTAACGTCCATAAATCAATTATTTTTAAGCATGACACATTAAGTTAATAAGTTAAGGCATAATATGGCATACAAATATTTAGCATAGCAAAAATACAATTATAAGATGTAAAGCATATAAGAAGACATTAAATAACATTTAGATAGCTTATATAATATTCAAATCACAAGTTCTTGCTTCCTAATTAAATTAGATTTATTCAACTAACATATTAGGTTTAATTCCTTAATCATAAATTATAAATATATTATATAATTTTTGTCATGAGTATTTATTCATAAAGCAAACTATTCTTATAGTTCGTGTAAACTAATTATGCTATGCTGGTTCAAGACAGATTGTATGTCTAAACTTACAATACATTTTACACATAGTTAAAAACATATTTAGGAAAACCGTTCTTCACAAAAATTGTTCTTTAGGATTCTAGCTTTCAAATGAGATAAATATGAGGTCATTTGGACGTCTATAACTCCAGATATGATCTAAATAATATATACTGTTCAACAGACACTGTAATGGGCGATTTTAAAATGGTTAGAGTCCGAATTAAATTATGCTTTCTTCTACAAACTTTTAACCAAAGATGTCATGGTTCTAACCTAACTGGAATTATGCAATTTAGAGTTATAAAACTCGATTTATGTTAAAACCAATGAGCAAAGGTCAATCTGTGTGCTTTCCAACTAGTCCCCAGACACAGGGCAGAATCCGTTTACTAACTTTAAATGAATTTTTGGACAAGTAAACGACATTTTCAAACCAAGTGGTCTTCATAGAAACTAATCCTCAAGATGTTAACTTTCTATTGAAAAAAAGTTCAGATCGTTTGGATCTGAATTCAGAGAGATATACTCAAATGTTTCTACCCTGCTCCACTGAAACACCTGACAATTTTTGCTACAGTAATGGGCAATTTTAAAATGGTTAGATTCCGAATTAAATTATATTTTCTTCTACAAAAGTTTCGCCACAGACGTTATGGTTCTCACCCAACTGGAATCATGCAATTTGGAGTTGTAAAACTCGATTTATGCTAAAAACAATGAGCAAAGGTCAATCTGTCCCTCAAAAACGGATTTACACTTTGAAATTCAACAACTTCAAATCAACCCATTTTACACCATCAATTCACCAAATTTAATCCAAACCATCAAACACATAAATTAACAATTAAATTCCCAAACAAATCACAAATAATTTCCAAACAAAATCCCAAACCTGAATTTTTTTTCACTTGATCCCACTAGATCCAACCTTTTCCTTGCCTTTAGAATTTGGAGGAGGCTCAACTAATCATCAATTCACCAAAAATACACAAAACACATAACCTAAATTAAAATCCAATAAAAATAAAAGAAATTTGATAATTAAGATAAAATTAGGAGTTGATCTTACTAAATTAATGCAAGATTTATTGATTTTTAACCACAATTTCTTAGATTTAAGCTAGGATTTTTAGATGTGAAGAAATTGAAGAAGAAAAGGATGAAGAAGGTGAAGAAGAAGATGAAGGAAATGAAGAATAGGATGAAGAAAATGATGAAGAAGAAGAGAATGAAGGGAAAGAAGTGATTTACGGGAAATGAAGAAATTCTCCATTTCATGTACATTTCATGTGCATTTTCTTTTACCTAACTTTTGCCACGTGTCACTTCCTCATTAGTGCAAACCAATTACTCACACCCAACTCTCATACACTTACACACACTCAAAATATCTCCACTTAACACATCCTACTAGTGTGTGAGTAAAACACACAATAAAGCCCTCTAATAATGCACTCCACATAGGTATGAGCATCCACACACTATAAAATCCCATAAGATTCCTTCTACTATGCTACACTCTTCCACACCCAATCACTACTCCCTTACTCATATCCAACAATGGTATATGCATGCACACACAAATATTTCTCAACTAATTCACACCCTACTAATATATGTGCACCCACATATTAAAATAACCCTTATAACATGCACTATACCCAAAATACCCTTGTTATATACCAAAATACATACAAATGTACACATATGCATGATTTATACTACTAGGGGGTAATTGGGGTGTGACAACTCTCTCCTACTAATAAGAATTTCGTCCTCGAAATTCTCACCTGAAATGAAAAATTGCAGATACTGAGCTCTCATTGACTCCTCGGTTTCCCAAGTAGCTTCCTCGACTCCATGGTGATCCCATAACACTTTAACCAAAGGAATTTGTTTACTCCTTAACTGTCTCATCTCTCGGGCTAGAATAGCTTTTGGTTCCTCATTATAAGAAAAATCAGGTTGCACTCGCACATCTTGAACCGACAAAACATGTGAAGGATCCGATCTATACCGACGAAGCATCGAAACATGGAACACATCATGCAACTTAGACAACTCCATCGGTAATGCCAATCTATAGGCTACCGGACCAACCTTAGATAAAATCTCATACTGTCCAATGTAGCGAGGACTAAGCTTACCTTTCTTTCCAAACCGAAGTATCTTCCTCCAAGGAGATACCTTAAGAAAAACTTTGTTCCCAACTTCAAAATGCACATCTTTCCTCTTCAAGTTTGCATATTACTTTTGTCGATCTTTAGCCGCTTTCAAATTTCGTTGTACAATTCTGATCTTTTCTTCTGTGTCTCTAACCACATCTGGTCCAATCACTGACCTCTCAGATAAATCGGTCCAACAAACTGGAGTTCTGCACTGTCGACCGTACAAAACCTCATATGGAGCCATACCGATGCTCGATTGATAACTATTGTTGTAGGCAAATTCCATGAGTGACACATACTTATCCCAACTACCTGGAAAATCCAAAGCACAAGCCCTCATCATGTCTTCCAGAATCTGTATAACCCGCTCAGATTGACCATCTGTCTGAGGATGGAATGCTGTGCTAAAGTTCAACCTGGTACCCAAAGCTCGCTGTAAAACTTTCCAAAACTTAGATGTGAACCTCGGGTCCCGGTCTGAAACTATAGACAAAGGCACTCCATGTAACCGAACTATCTCATCCACATAAACACTGGCCAATCTATCCATCGGATAATCCATCCTAAATGGTAGAAAATGAGCTGACTTCGTAAGTCGATCCACTATCACCCAAACTGAGTCATATTTCTTCTGAGTTAAAGGTAAACCTGTTACAAAGTCCATGGCTATATCATCCCATTTCCACTCGGGAATAGATAAAGGCGTGAGCAAACCCGAAGGAACTTGATGCTCGGCCTTAACTTGCTGACATGTCAAGCATCTAGATACAAAATCTGTAATATCCCTTTTCATACCAGACCACCAAAAGAACTGCTTCATGTCTCGATACATCTTCTCACTACCAGGATGCATAGTGAAAATTGTACCATGTGCCTCACTCATAAGCTGTCTTCTTAACTCTTCCCCCTCTGGTACACACAAACGATTTCTATACATAATCACTCCATCCTGAACGGAGAACTCTGACTGTTTTCCCAAATTGACCTCTTGCACAATCCGCTGTAGCTTCTCATCATCCCTCTGAGCATCAATAATTTTCTGTCTCAAGGTAGGCTTAACTCTAAACTGAGCAATCAAAGCCCCATCTGAATCAAATCTTCATCTAAACCGTCTCAAAAATAAAGCCGACATCGACTTCCGACTCAAAGCATCAGCGACTACATTGGCCTTACCTGGATGGTAATCCACAATGCAGTCGTAATCCTTGAACAACTCAAGCCAACGACACTGTCTCATATTCAATTCCTTCTGTGTGAGAAAGTATTTCAAACTCTTGTGGTCTGTAAAGATCCTACATTTATCTCCATACAAATAATGACGCCAAATCTTCAAAGCAAAGATCACAGCAGCCAACTCTAGATCATGTGTCGGATAATTCCTCTCATGTGGTTTCAACTGTCGAGAAGCATAAGCCACAACCATGCCTTCTTGCATCAAAACACAGCCAAGACCAACACCTGAAGCATCACTATAGATGACAAACTCTTTACCCGAGATGGGTTGAGTAAGTATAGGAGCCTCAACTAACAACTTCTTCAACTACTCAAAACAAGCCTGACACTTATCTGACCACTCAAATCTGACTCCTTTTCTCAACAATCTTGTCATCGGGGCGGCAATCACTGAAAAACTCTTAACAAATTGACGGTATAACCCGCCAAACCAAGAAAACTTCTCACTTCTTGAATATTTTTAGGTGCTTTCCAATCAACAATCGCCTCTATCTTTGCTGGATCCACTTGAATACCCTTAGCAGAAATTATATGACCTAAAAATGAAACTTCACGAAGCCAAAAGTCACACTTGCTCAGCTTGGCAAACAACTGATGCTCTCTCAAAACTTGTAAAACTATCCGAAGATGATCTTCATGTTCACGCTCATCCTTGGAATACACCAAGATATCATCTATAAATACCACAACAAACTCGTCTAAATATGGCCTAAACACTCGGTTCATCAAATCCATAAAAGCCGCTGGAGCATTGGTCAAACCAAACGGCATAACAAGGAACTCATAATGGCCATACAGAGCTCGAAATGCAGTCTTAATCACATCCTCATCCTTGACCTGTAGCTGATAGTACCCAGACCGAAGATCTATCTTTGAGAAAACACCTGTGCCTCGAAGCTGATCAAATAAATCTTCAACTCTACGCAATGGATACTTGTTCTTTACTGTGACTTTGTTAATCTGTCTGTAGTCGATACACATCCGCAAGGAACCATCTTTCTTCTTAACAAATAGAACAGGAGCTCCCCATGGAGATATGCTAGGTCGAATAAACCCCTTATCCAACAGCTCTTGTAATTGAGTTTTAAGTTCTCTCAACTCTACAGGAGCCATCCAATAAGGTGCCCTCGATATGGGTGTAGTACTTGGCATAATCTCAATGGCTAACTCCACTTCTCTCTCAGGAGGTAACCCTGGCAAATCACCTGGAAAAACATCACTAAACTCCCACACAACTGGGATATCTTCAATCTTTACTTGATCCCTCTTAGAATCCAAAACCACAGCTAAGAATGGCTCACACCCTTTTCTGATAAACCTCTTGGCTTGCATCGCAGAAATCACATTGTGCAAAGCACTAGCACCCAAACCTTTTACAAAAACTGGATCTCGGTTTCTATCTCGAAGCACAAAAGTCTTCCTATGACAATCAACCACAGCTCGATGTCTATCTAACCAATCCATACCCAAAATCAGATCAAACTCTCTGAATGGTAGCTCTATCAGATCTGCAGGAAACTCAACTCCCTCAATTACCAAAGGACAACTCTTATACACTCTACTCACATTGACACTATGCCCTAATGGACTGGTCACACATACCTCATGCTCTAACTAATCTATCACATGTAACTTATTAACAATTTTATTTGTGCATAAATATGAGTGTGTGGAACCAGGATCTATTAAGGCATATAACTCAGTGTCAAGGAGTAAGAACTTACCAGCAATCACATCAGGACCATCCTGCTCCTCTCTAGCTCTGGCAGCGTAAGCTCTGACTGCAACTGGTGTCAGACGCTCAACTGACTCAGACACAGCTCCATCTCTAGGTCGATCGCCTCGACCTCTACCTCTACCTCTACCATAAGTAGCCTGAGTAACATTGGAACCAACCCTGCTTGCCTCTCTCTGAGGACCCAAATTGTTATTCATCCTCGGACAACTGGCCATCAAGTGTTCTGTGCTTCCACATCTAAAACATCCACCCGTGAGTCGTCTACACTCACCCCGGTGAATCCTACCGCAATACTGACACTCAGATAATACATTCATCCTGCTTGAACCTCTACCAGAACCTGACAGTGCAAAACCCTATCTTCTGCCCCTAGTAGCTGAACCAGTAGAGAATTGATGATGCGTGTCTCGAGATCTCTTACCCGAAGATAAGGATGGACCACCCCTTGAAATATTCCTCCTCTGAACATTTTCTCTTCGCACTGTTTCACTTGTCTCAGCCAACATTGCAGCCTCCGTAAGCTGATAGTAAGTAACTCCTGGTAAACACTTCAAGGGAATCAAAGGCACCTTCAGGGACTCATTCAATCCAGCCTCAAATTGCTTACATCTAAAATCCTCTGTCATAACTCCATCTGGGGCATACTGAGCCAACCGAGTACACTATTTTTCATAATCAGAAACAGACATAGCCCTTTGTTTCAAGTTCAGGAACTCTGCCCATCTAGCATTTTTATAAGCTTGAGTGATATATTTCTTTTTAAACTCCTCCTCAAAGAACTCCCAAGACA
Organism: Excoecaria cochinchinensis; assembly: GCA_947683425.1. Taxonomy (NCBI): domain Eukaryota; kingdom Viridiplantae; phylum Streptophyta; class Magnoliopsida; order Malpighiales; family Euphorbiaceae; genus Excoecaria; species Excoecaria cochinchinensis. Next base: position 23,195,454 of record CANTUQ010000055.1, on the reverse strand, counting down.
CAGGATCAGGTATCTGAGGTTGCCTACTCACTAATCCCCACCATGAATATGTTGCACCTTGTAACAGAGCCACTGCACACTCTCCTTGTTGATCCGGAGGACATCTGATTTCCTTTAAAGTCCTTTTTAATTTATCCAACCATTTCTCTGCTAATTCTGATTCCCCTAAACCAGTCCCATAGAAATCTTCAGCACCAGCTCTTGTCAAACTCTCTAAAGGAGCTCTCGGAGCAGCCATTCTTTCCAAAACCTGAGCCATATTCTGATTCATTCTGAACATAGCCTCAAAAGCAGCAACAGCAGGCTCGAGTTGCACCCTAGCTGGTTGTGCCGATAAAGATGCTGAAGGATCAACTGCTGGAGGATTTACACTTTCAGCCGATTCCTCAAGTAAACCACGATTTGAATTCGAGGCCATCTATAACAAACAAGAAATAACTGAATCAGCCAACACAGCCCTAAACATAGACACATTTACGCACAACAATCACAACATCACCCAGAAAACGCCTAAACCTAGGCTCTGATACCAAAACCTATAACACCCCCTACCCATACCCGTATGAGTCGGGGTGTCACCAAGCAGATACTACGAGTCGGGGTGTTACTGAACAGATGTGGAACGCGGAACAATTTATACACATATCATACATAATCATGCGTACTGAAATACAAGGCAATTTAATATTTTCATAATACATCGCATGTTAACACTCATCATATATATAATAATATTACAGGCCCAAATACAAATACACCAGCGGAAGCTATTTTCCAAACCAATATCAAAAGTTCTTTACATAAAAGAATCAACCATAATAAAATAAACTCCAAACTCTAAACCTTGCTGTGTTGGCTGGACTGCAATGACTCTCTTAAACAAAGCTTCTTATTTACCTGCACGGGTAAACACACCGTGCTAAGCGATAAACGCTTAGTGGGGATTCACACATATTATATGGACGGCCACTCACAGTGGTCGTCAAGGCATATCACATTCATAATGGCATATACAAGATTCATGTCATAATATGTATACATATAGGCTCCAATTTATAACCATATATTCAGCATCTCATGTTTATATCCATATCCATATTATCTCATTTAATTATTACTTTTGTATAATCAACGGTAACATAACAAATCACATATCAATTAAAGATCCTACTGACTCATAATAGTGGATAACGAGTATACGCATAGCGATACCTTACGGGTACGAATCGACGTATAGCGATACCTTACAGGTATGAATCAAAAACCATTTTTATTTTATATTTATAAAACCTTTATAGGGGCCCTTAAATAAGATTCATCATATTAATAAGAATCGCGAGGATTCAAACACATTTTCTTATAGGGTTCGCGAGGAACCAATCGGGGATCTAATCAGGATCCAAATCATCCATATAATTCATCCATATAGGCTGCAGCTAAAAGACTCTATTAGGCATGCCTAACTATCCACTAGACTGACTCTCGCAGGTCATGCATAACACAATTCACATTTAGTTACACATTTGTTCAATATGAATAACCATTGAATTTAACGTCCATAAATCAATTATTTTTAAGCATGACACATTAAGTTAATAAGTTAAGGCATAATATGGCATACAAATATTTAGCATAGCAAAAATACAATTATAAGATGTAAAGCATATAAGAAGACATTAAATAACATTTAGATAGCTTATATAATATTCAAATCACAAGTTCTTGCTTCCTAATTAAATTATATTTATTCAACTAACATATTAGGTTTAATTCCTTAATCATAAATTATAAATATATTATATAATTTTTGTCATGAGTATTTATTCATAAAGCAAATTATTCTTATAGTTCGTGTAAACTAATTATGCTATACTGGTTCAAGACAGATTGTATGTCTAAACTTACAATACATTTTACACATAGTTAAAAACATATTTAGGAAAAATGTTCTTCACCAAAATTGTTTTTTAGGATGTTAGCTTTCAAATGAGATAAATATGAGGTCATTTTGACGTCTATAACTCCAGATATGATCTAAATAATATATACTGTTCTACAGACACACCTGACAAATTTCGCTACTGTAATGGGCGATTTTAAAATGGTTAGAGTCCGAATTAAATTATGCTTTCTTCTACAAACTTTTAACCAAAGATGTCATGGTTCTAACATAACTGTAATTATGCAATTTGGAGTTATAAAACTCGATTTATGTTAAAACCAATGAGCAAAGGTCAATCTGTGTGCTTTCCAACTAGTCCCCAGACACAGGGCAGAATCCGTTTACTGAATTTAAATGCATTTTTGGATAAGTAAACGACATTTTCAAACCAAGTGGTCTTCATAGAAATTAATCCTCAAGATGTTAATTTTCTATTGAAAAAAATTTCAGATCGTTTGGATCTGAATTCAGAGAGATATACTCAAATGTTTCTACCCTACTCCACTGAAACACCTGACAATTTTTGCTACTGTAATGGGCAATTTTAAAATTGTTAGAGTCCGAATTAAATTATGGTTTCTTCTACAAACGTTTCGCCACAGATGTCATGGTTCTAACCCAACTGGAATCATGCAATTTGGAGTTGTAAAACTCGATTTATACTAAAACCAATGAGCAAAGGTCAATCTGTCCCTCAAAAACGGATTTACACTTTGAAATTCAACAACTTCAAATCAACCCATTTTACACCATCAATTCACCAAATTTAATCCAAACCATCAAACACATAAATTAACAATCAAATTCCCAAACAAATCACAAATAATTTCCAAACAAAATCCCAAACCTGAATTTTTTTCACTTGATCCCACTAGATCCAACCTTTTCCTTGCCTTTAGAATTTGGAGGAGGCTCAACTAATCATCAATTCACCAAAAATACACAAAACACATAACCTAAATTAAAATTCAACAAAAATAAAAGAAATTGGATAATTAAGATAAAATTAGGAGTTGATCTTACTAAATTAATGCAAGATTTATTGATTTTTACCCACAATTTCTTAGATTTAAGCTAGGATTTTTAGATGTGAAGAAATTGAAGAAGAAGAGGATGAAGAAGGTGAAGAAGAAGATGAATGAAATGAAGAATAGGATGAAGAAAATGATGAAGAAGAAGAGAATGAAGGGAAATAAGTGATTTACGGGAAATGAAGAAATTCTCCATTTCATGTGCATTTTCTTTTACCTAACTTTTGCCACGTGTCACTTCCTCATTAGTGCAAACCAATTACTCACACCCAACTCTCATACACTTAAACACACTCAAAATATCTCCACTTAACACATCCTACTAGTGTGTGAGTAAAACACACAATAAAGCCCTCTAATAATGCACTCCACATAGGTATGAGCATCCACACACTATAAAATCCCATAAGATTCCTTCTACTATGCTACACTCTTCCACACCCAATCACTACTCCCTTACACATATCCAACAATGGTATATGCATGCACACACAAATATTTCTCAACTAATTCACACCCTACTAATATATGTGCACCCACATATTAAAATAACCCTTATAACATGCACTATACCCAAAATACCCTTGTTATATACCAAAATACATACAAATGTACACATATGCATGATTTATACTACTAGGGGGTAATTGGGGTGTGACGGACGCAATCAAATTTCAGAAGATATTGATATGTCCCTTTTCAATTTTAGTTAAAAGCAATTAAAACCTCCCAAGTTTTAAATTTGACTGATGAACTTCATAGTGAATGACCCTACATCCATATAGAAATAGGCAAAATTTACATAGGGAACTAGTTTGAGATTAAGGGCAAAATAAAACAAATATAAAAAGGGATACAAAAATAAGGATTCTGACGTATATTATTCTAAATTTAAGGAAAAATTATAGTATAGATAGCACACAAGAATCAAGTTCTGTAATAACGTTATTCAAAATGCCCATTTATAACATCTAAAAGACCCAATAATGCAATACTAAAAAACCAATTAGAAGAAATACTGCCTTTCTCCAATTAATTTTATAAATCACCAACCAACCAAAGCCAAATTGGAACCCAGAACACATCAAGTAGAGAATACCTGGACATATCTTTTGGAGGAAAAATAAAATCAATATTCCATCTTTATTTTTCCTCTGAAGTTCATCCATGATATAAAGAACAATCTCTGAGAAATATGGAGTAAACACACTGCAATAGAAATTAGGTGGTCTGAAATTAGATTCTCATTAGCTAGTTATATACATAAGGAACCCATGGAAAAAAAATAGAGAGAGAGGACATGATCTGAAATTAAATTCTCATTAGCTGGTCTTCTAATCTCTGCCCTAAACCACCATTCTTGAATTAATAATCAATATCACCATCACATTATAAAGAATCAATCAAGAACAGAGGCCAATTTATTCCAAGACCAAATAAAAATCAATTGAAGAATGAAATTAGATAGAGAAAAGAAAAAAAAAAAGAGAGCCATACATACCGATAAATAAGAAAGCTAATCGGTGACAGAGACTTTGATCGGTGGCTGGCCAAGGAAACTCCGGTGATGGTGGCTGAGTGAAAGAAGAACAGAGGAGGGAGGGAAGAACAGAAGTATCGAGCAGGTGCACAAGTGAATTGGGATTTGGGGTAAAAAAAAACAAACAACGGCGATCGAGGCGAGGAGACGAGATCAGGAGGCTTCCACTGACAGCGACAGAGGAGGCTACAGTGATGAGGCGGCTTCCACGGATGGCTGCTGCTTCAGCTTCGATCGAGAGAGATGGTGCAAGCGAGACAAAAAATGGGATTTACATTAAAATATTATATTTTAATAAATAATTTATTTTATTTTAAATTTTTATTATATTATTAATTAATTAACTTTTTTATATAATTTAGTTATTTTTATAAAAAAAATATATGATAAACTATTTTTGGTTATTAAAAAATTTATGAAGGACATTTTTATTTATAATATAAAATAATTTATTTATAATATAATTTAATTGTAGTACATTTTTATTACAATCAATTGTGACTAAATATTATAGTAGCACAAATTGATTGTATTAGTAATAAATTTATATTTAGTCACAATATATTAATCTTTTCGTAACATATTTGTTTGTCATGAATTTAATTATTTTTTATAACATAATTTACTTGTCGTATATTAAGATTGCAACCAATTGTAACAAAATATTATTATTGTCATAAATTAATTATACTCGTGACGAATTTATATTTCGTCATAATATATTTATTTTTTTGGTGATATATTTAATTGTCATAAATAAAATTATTTGACACAATAATTTTATCATCGCTAATGCATCTATATCAAAACAATAAGTATTTCATGACGAATTTATATATAGCAAATAATTATTTTTTTGGTTAATTTTTTTTCCTCCAAAAGAAAAAAGTTGAAAATTTTCCCTTCGTATCAAAAGGGGCAAAATTGTACCTCATCACAATATATTCATTTTTTGTGACACATTTATTTGTCATAAATAAAATTACCTTTGGAACTAAAATTTTTCTGAAAAAATAATTAGAAATTTTTTTTATCTCGATATCTTATTTGTCACGAATTGATTTTATCGTAACTAATTTATTAAATTGTGACAAAAATAATTAATGTCACAAAAAAATAAGTATTTCATGACTAATTTATATGTCACAAATAGTAAATTTTTCCGTTATAATTTTTCCCTCCAAAAGAAAAAGATTGAAAATTTTTTCTTCTTATCAAAGGCGATGAAATTGTATCTCGTTACAGTATATTTATTTTTTGTGATACATTTATTTTTCATAAATATAATATTTATTTATATCGATACGTTATTTATGAAGAAATGATTTTATTATCACTAATTTATTGAATTATGACAAAAATAATTCGTCACAAAAAATTAAATATTTTGTGACAATTATATACGTTGCAATAGGTTATTATTTTGTCATTAAATTTTTTTCCTCCAAAAAAATGGTGGAAAATTATATCTCCTAAATAAACCATGACGAAATATATTTTTTCGTCACAAAATTAATCTTTTAGTGACGATTATTAAAAAATAAAATGACACAAGATAATTTCGTCACCGTAATAAATAGTATGGTGACGTTTTAAAAAATTCGTCGTTATAAGTTATAATTAGTGACGAAATTTTATGTGTCATTAAAAAATTCGTCACAAAAAGTCAAATTTCTTGTAGTGAAATGAATTAAAATGTTAATAAATTAAAATAAATGAAAAAAGCATTATAAATGACAAAAGAATTAAATGATATGATTGAAATAAATAAAATAACAACAACAACAACAACATAATAATAATAATAATAATAATAATAATAATAATAACAACAATAATAATTAAATGATAATAATAATATATAAACATATTAAATAAAACAAATAAACAAACAATAGAATCAATAAATAAATGAAAACAATAAAAATTTACATGTTAATAAATTAAATATGAATAAAAATAAATAAAAGAAAATGAAAAACAGATCAAGCCTAGAATGTTTACTTTCAGAGTTCGGATTCGATGAAAGGAAAAAAATTGATTGATTTCCTTCTTTTGTTTTGCAAAATTGGAATTTTATTCCAAAAAAGTAAATTGCAAAAAAAAAATGAAATAATCTAAAAATTCTTAAAAACAAAGAATGAATTTTTTGTCTAAATAATGATATTTATTGATTAAAGAAATAAAAATGATCTCTAGAACAAACAATTATTTTTTGTTTGTCTCAATAAAAAAATTATTTATGAAAAATCTTGTTTTTTTTTAGAAAATCAAATGAAAAAATTGGATTTTAAGAAGAAAAAGTTATTTTTTGTTTGTCCCAAAATTCATTTTTTCACCAAAAAGGGATTCAAATAAATTTTTTTGAGAAAACTCAAGTAAAAATAATTAAAATACAAAAGTAAGAAATTGAATTTTTAAGAACAAAGAATCACTTTATTTGTCTCAAAAATCAATTTTTCATCAACAAAATTTCATCTAAAATATTTAGAATGAATTCTATTGGAAAAGAAGAAGAAGAAGAAGCAGAATTGAACTTTTTAACTTTTAGCAATTTTTATTTTTTTTGAGGGGAAAACCTAAGAAAAATCTAGAGAGAATGTTGAAAAAGAAGACGAGAAAAATTAAGAAAATCCTAAAAATGAATCCCTCCCCTTTTTTGTTTCATCTTTTTCTATTTATATTAAGAAAAAAAAAGGAAAATGTAATTAATTAAGGAAAAACTAATTAATTAATTCAAATATTATTTATATATATATTTAAAAATGGAAAAAATCATGAAAAACATTTAAAAATGGTATAGAAAATCAAATTTGGTGAAAAAATCCAGAAAAAATCAAATTTGGGCCAAAAATCAGCATTTTTGGCGGAACAGGGGCCACCGACGCTCGTCGGTGCGCGCGACGGGCGTCAACGTGTGCACGCGCTCGCCCAGTGCGCGGTGCGATGGCCCCCTCAGGCGCCGCGCACCTACGGCCTGCCGCAGGGCGCCGCCGCGGCCGACATCCGGAATTATTTTTTAAATTTTCAAATTTAATTAAAAATAATATAATTTTCAAACTTTTTTTTTCAAATTTAATTTTTTATACATTTTTATTATTTTTTATTTTTTTACTCTAAAATGCAAATTTGACAAGGAAATAATCACTTTCAACCTTTTTGCTTGGAACAAGCATCTTATCATCATTGGGTAACTCTGATCTGGGCTGCTTTAGGACTCGGTGTCTACACAAAGCACATACACTTCATATACAAACCATTCACTTACAACATTTTGCTACACGATTCCTTAATACTCAAAAACATCTGGCACACATGCTACTTCCTTTACTAATAATACTCATATGTTACTCCAAAAATATTTTCAAATTCATTTATGCAAGGCTCCAAAAATACTCTTTCTACTCATGTTAGACTATATACACAATACATTTTCCTTAACGACTACTAAGCTCTTAAGTCACACACTTAATCTTAATATCAATTACTCAATGTACACCCTGTCAGCTTTTTCTCCATCCAAACACATGCACGAATGCTCCTTTTGTGTGATCAAGGGATGATGATGCAGTGAGGATATGATGGTTCATGTATGCAAGATGATGCAGAAATGCAATTAATGCTATAATAATGCACTTTTCCCATCCCCATGGTTCAATATGCTTATTGTAAGCACCGTGTCCCGAGGCGGTCCAGATCAGAGATTACCCGATGAAGAAAATCAATGCTAGGTTCCGAATGGATGCATGAAATTTGGAGATTTTGGTCCTTTGAGTTCACGAGAATTAAAGTTTTTTATTTACGGTAGAAAGAGGCGAAAAATCGGGAGAATTTCGGCTTGAAATTTAAGTTTTTTTCTCCACGGGCGGTCAGCCCGTCGATCACGGGAAAACCCGTCGGTCGTAGCGGCAGCCCGTCTCTCTCGCCACGAGGGACGGGCCGTCTGTGAGTTGACCGACCGATACGTGTCCGAGCAACCCACACATCTCCGTTAGCATGTGCCCGTCGGTGGGTCAGACGCCCGTCGCTTTTTTCCTTTTTCCTGGTGGAAATAGGACTTAATCGACGCCAGTCGGTCAACCTCCGACGGCCATCGGTGGTATTTTTCTATAAAAAGGAAATTTTCCCATTGTTTTGGGGTTGGAAAACTTTTCATTTACCCATATAAAAAAATCCGATTTTCTCTTCAAAACTCAATAAGTCTCTTTCTTTGGTTCTATTTTCTTCTCGTGAAGCGCGTGGGACCAAATCCAACCAAATTTTCATCCAAAAGGATAGAATTCGAGGGTAAATATTCTGGACACGCATTTTTGTTTAGTTTATTTAGTTATTTTTTTTTTCGTTTTCTTCATCTTTATTATTTTTGTTATTCTTGTAACTTTATTTTGACTTTTGATTTATCTTGAATTTTTTGGAACTAACATGCTTTATTTATTTTTGTGAAATGCCATTTTTTCTTGTTCCTTGGTGAATCGAGCGTGAGATGAAGGTCGCCGCTTACACCACGGAGAACTCCTTTTGGTTTAATCCTGTAACTTTATTCTTTCGATTCATGCATTTATTTATTTTTTCATTCTTAGTCCTAATTTCATGTAAGTCATTTTACCACGCGTAGATCAAAATAGACAAATGTTTTATAGTAATTAATTGGGATTTTTAACAAAATCGAGGACCAATGTCCTATTTTTCTTATCCAATGAATTTATCACCGAAAATTGTTTTTGTAATAATCAAAATTAAGGACCAATGTCCTCATAACCAATTCCCTGGTTTTATATATGGTTTGCACTTTTAAAGTGGGAGTTGTATTCCGCTCCTAGTGTTATTGTAATTTATTTTAGATGTTTTTTTATTCTATTTATTTATCGCTTTCAACATGAATAATTGCGTTTTAATTAAATTGCATCGTGTGGAGAGGGAGCATAATGATTAAATTCAAAACCTAATTGTAAAATTAATCAAGGTATAAATAAATGAGAAGTCCCGAACCTATCTTTGGTCTTTGGGCTCAATGAGGCGAGAGACCCATTTCAATGGAATCTCCAAGACACCTCTTGTGTCCCGCTAAAAGACTTAATTAATAATCCTAGGCTCCATAGGGTTAGAGGGTCATTCCTAATGTTCTATTGGGGTGTTCACCTCCAAGACCCCTTTGGCTTGCCCAAAATGGATATATGCGCTGTCTTAGGCTCTTCGAGGTGAGAGGAACTTTCCCAATGTTTTATTGGGTGGCGACTACATGAAACCTCCTTGTTGCCCAAAATAGACGCACCTGCAATTCGTTGCAAGATGTCAACGGACCTCATCTTGCCCGATCGCCCTCAAGCGGGCAGTCAAGGGGCACTATCCGGGTCCGGCGTGCGTCACACTTATGTTCAAACAATTTTCTGGAGATAGCTGACAGGCACACAGAGCATCACCATATTCTTACAAAATCCAAACACTCTTCTAATTTAAACACCAAATATCTATTCCCAAAAAGATAACCATTTATCAATACACTTTAAGGAATTCTACGAAACCTTCTCCTTTAACCAACTAGCATCAAAACAAAATTCTAACAGAACCCTTATTAACTCATCTAACAGACACATTCCAAATCGCACACACGTATAACAATTTCAAGGCAGGTAGATCATGACCCACCTAGCCAACACTTAACTAAACACTTTATCTAGTCGGGAGGTTCCCTTTCCTAGCAAAAACCTAAAGACAAGATCGTTCGCTTTGGCCAACGTTAAACTATACAGACACACTCTTCGAAATGCCTAATTAACCAGAACCGACTAAATCGGGGCTCCGATACCAAATTGTAACACCCCCAACTCCCACACATAGCATACAGAGGAAAATGTATGCAAAGAGCTATGGTGAGTGGAGGGTGCTACCAAAAAAGCACACTCTTAGCCAACCAGAAAATAGAATAATAAAATTTCTTACATCAGAACCTCAAAGACATACACAACTTAAACTTATATCACACACACACCATTATTCGCACTAAAGAATATTATAAATCAATAAAAATGCTAATAAATAAAACTTAATTACATCCCAAAAATCAGTAACACTTCCTATAAACTCCTGCCGACTTGTTGGCCAAAGTCACAGCGGACCGCATGAACTAAACTTCCATCTCCTAACCTGCACGGACAAACAACCATGCTAAGCGATAACGCTTAGCGGGGATACACAAATAATACATAGCCACTCACAGTGGCGATAGATACAAATACATGCATAAGCAATATATACATAAGCATAAAGATACCGGTTAGAGTTAGCACAGAATTGTAACATTAATCTCATACGAAAACTTAAGCCATTTCAAATGCATATGCATTTTATAAACCATAAACAAAAATACTTTACTACTTTTCATCACAATACAATATACATACTTATTGTTTGCATTAAATCGCTTAATGACCTTATAAATAGTTCAACCTAATGAATTCCTGAAATACGTTTTCGGAAATTGAAATATAAAGTCTAGAAATTTCCATTATTATGAATATTTCCAAAACCATGCAAATTACAGTATCGATACTTAAGTCAAAACATTCTTTTGATCAAACCATTACTTGTTCAAAACTAAACAAAACACTTCAATTATCAGATTTGGTTCGAGCTTGAAATAATTATCCCAAGCTTCCTACGTATCCCTATTGTTGGGAATCAGAACCACGTAGTTCTACAGAAAATCTTTATGCACACATATTCCAAAATTAAACTTAACTCATTCCCTAAGTCCAGTTAACTATATCATGCTTACTACTTCATTTCCCTTAACTAATATATGCACATAATTATCGTACTCATGGGCATAGACAAACAACGCACATAACTTTCTTACCAATATACTTACAGTAGATATCCAGGCTACGATCCAGTAGGCAATTAATATATAACATTCCTGTTTTCTCATTGCAAACTTATAAATGAATATACATACATATATATACACAAAGTTCTTTTATTGAATAGTTAACTATAGCAAATACACATATCACTTACTTCAATAATGTGCTACAAAGACTTCATATATACAATCATACTCACAATTTTTAAACAGATTAATAACATGCATTTTCCACATACAAATTCTTATGCATTCAATATTCATTCATACACTTTCATTAGATTAAACATTATTTGCTATACCTCTTTTCATTTAACTGACATTGGGTTCAGATGTAACGCATTTAGGTATTCGAAGATACCACACACTTCCACATAGGTGTCCATAAAGGATCTAGAACATTTAAGTGCGTAAAGCACAAGCTCAATAAATCAATAAACACTTTCGAATGCTTATTCACATAATTTTATGCACAACATCCCAGAACTTGTCACTTTATTCATATTCTTTGATTCTTTTAATTGCCTGCTAAGTCAAGAGGGTGGATAAGCGAGTGAACATAACACATTGGGGGTACCTTAGGGTACAATCGAAAAGCAACATCTTTCATTTTCTCATTCGAAAACATTTTCACATTGTGGGATCTTAAACAAGATCTGTACACATTGAGCATCGCGAGGTTCCAAATGGGGACCTGATCAGGGTCCAGAACCAAAGGGGCTACAGCTATCAAAACTCTATAGGCATGCCTATCTATCCACGACCGACTACACAGGCTAAAACACGTGTGTTTTATTTCAATACTTAGAACATGCCTTTATAATCACATAGGCACATGCATTCATATACTTGCATATCATTTGCACTAATTACATTTATCATATTCATATGAACATATTAGACATAACCATATTATTGGGCATCATGCACTCATTTAGACTTAAAAAAATAAATTGCATTACCTTACATACATACATATATTCATAAAATAATAATGGTAGATAGCATTCTCATAATTCAATTATTACCATGAATAGGAACAGTTGAATAAATTATGCTTTAAGTCACATAAGCATAACACAAGTGAGAAACCACGCAATTAGGAATTTTTGACAAAAACATTTTAAGGCAAAGAGGGGACTGTCGCGATCGCGATAGGAGGTCGCGCTCGCGAACGTGGCCAAGCTTGCCCTATGAAAAAAGGAGCCTATCACGAGTCATGCTCAAAGTCACGTCTAATGAAGGCAAAATCACATAAGGCAGGCACAAGAGGGAGAGGGGTTATCACGAGTTGTGCGTAGTGTCACGACTCATGCACGATGTCACGACTCGTGACACAAGCTGCATGAGTCGCGATGGGCCTCACGACTCGTGAGGAAGCTTCACGAGTCGTGCCAGCCTTCATGACTCCTGAAGGTGCCAAAGGCCATGCCGAGTCGTGAAGCTTGTCACGACTCGGACATTTCCTCTCCTAGCGCATGCAAGATATAGGAATCCCAGGGCTCTATTGCGCTCGCGATAAATGTCGCGCTCGTGACAGAGTCACATTTTTTGGATCTCATGCAAAATCTGCAGAAATTCTCTTCTTTCAAAAACTTACCCAGACCTTCAAATCGAACCAAAATTCATCACAACTCACATTAACATTCAAATCATTATAAATAACACAAAAACCAACCTTTACACCTATTATCACAATAAGATCATGCAATTAACATAATCAAAATCTCTAAATTGATAACCAGCAAATTAACTCCGTAAGTTCAATCAAAAACACACTTTGTTTCAATAATCCACATTCAAAGCACCTTAACACAAATTATTCAAAATCCATAGCATTTGAACATATCTAAATAACATTAACCTCATACATTTCTAGAAAACCAAATCAAAACCCCTAAATTATAATATTCATTAAAAATAACAAAATCCCAAACCTCATCTCCTTTGCTCCTAAAAGCTTCCTTGTTTGATCTTTCTTGCTCCCACACTCATCTAAGGCCTTTCTCATCACAAAAACTCATCAATCACATATAAATACACCAAACATAAATGTAGATTTTTGCTAATGAAACTTAAAACTTATATTTCCTTAACAAACTCTTCACTTAGATCTCTTGAACTAACAAACTTCATCATCTAAATCTTTGGGCTTTGATCTAAGATAGAACAAACGACATTGAAGCAAAAAGAAGAAGAAGAGGAAGAAGGGACGGGGAACAAGAGAGAGGAGAGCAGATTTTCTGCCCTCTTTCTCCTTCTCTCTCTTCTTTTATACTCACTCAATCTCATTGCCACATGTCACCCTGGTATTCGTCCAAATTAGATATTTATGCCAAATTCTCCATTCAAACCCTCAACTCTCATATCCTTATACATTGATATTTATAACTTAATAATCTTTCACATTGGCCCACTTAATTAATTTTATCCTTTCAATCAAGTCCTAATTCCATACTTCATAATTTTATATTTGACTGCAATCGCTGAAACTTTGACATTAATTTCTTAAATTGTCCAATTAGCATACCTAACACTTCAACTTGCACAACTTTGGTCACCACTTATCCTTAATGTGCACAAATCCTTCTAGGGTACTTTTCGGGTTATTACATGTTTTGCTAATGATACAATATATATATCGAGATCTACTTAATGATATGTTTATAAAGTGTGTATTTTGAAAGGCATGATTATTAAGTATGTATCTCTTATTGCTCAAAGCATATTATATATGTGGATATTGTGTATTGTATATTGTTTTCCCACTAAGCGTTATCGCTTAGCACGGGTTTTCTAATCTGTGTAGGTTCTGAAGCAAATCAAACTTGAAGGCCGTTCCCGTATCACTTTTTGTCAACACACTAGGATTCACTGCGTAGTGTAGGTTTTTACATTTTATGTTATGTAAATTGGAATTAATGATTTTGGAATGTAAGGAGTGATAATATAACAACTGAACTTAATATGTAATATAAGTCGAAACCATGTATAAGTATACTATAACACCCCGACTGGTGCCCTAGTGATTTTTAGTGTTTTGAAGTTGAGTATGGCTTTTATGTGTATTTTTGGATTGCATGTGTTCGGTTTTATTATTGGGTTGTTTTAGTATTATTATTTTAGGGAGTCAATTGCATGATAGTTTTTAAATTATATAGTTTGAGTGAGGTTTGAGAAGAGAAAAGGGATTAGAAATGAAAATTGCCAAATTACTACAATTGTTTGACAAGTGGCAGGAGAGAGGAAAAGAAGATAAGGATTCACTATTTAAGGGAGGAGAGAGAAAATATGAGGGAGCAGATTTTGTTTCTCCCCCTGTTTCCCTCACTGCTTCTTCTTTTTCTTCCTTGCCCTAGCTTGTTTTTCCAATTGCTGTGTTTTGAGTGTTGGTATGGCAAATCCGAGACTTTTGGTAAGTGATCTTCTTCTTCTTCTTCTCTTCTCTTTTCATTTTTCTTTGATGGTTTGTGTGGGTATGCTTTGGGTTTGGTTCATCAGATATTCCTGCTAAAGATCCTAAAGGAAAGGAGAAGGTAGGAGGAAGTTCAGCCAAGTGCTTATTGAGGAGCTTAAGAGCCCAAGGTTTGGGATTGTGTGTTTTGTTAAATTTGTGATTTTAATCCTTGATATGAATTTCTAGAATTTAGTGAAATTGAGCTTACTTATGTGCATAATTGGATGGGTTTTGTCAATTTTGAGTTGTATTTAGAAGTGATCGTGTGCTTGAGAAGTGGGAGTAATTATGTTGGTTCTTATTGATTTTGGTGGGTTGAAGTTTGAATTAGGTATATTGTTTAATTTTGCTCGATTTAGTTACTTTTAATTAGTGTAATGCTTTGATTGAATGTTTTGAAGTATGTTTGAGTGATTTATGTTGCTTAGGTTGAGCTATTTTGGTTGATTGAGTGATTTTTTAAGGTGTTTGTCATGAAGAGAGCTGTGGAGCTCGAAATCAGACCTAGAAACACGACTTTGTCACGAGCATGATAGAGCATGGGGTACCGAGCTCCAACTGAGGCACTTTGTATCACGAGCGTGACAGAGAGTTCGGTGAGCCGAGCTACTGTCGGGCAGCTCCCATCGCGAGTGCGACAGGAGCCTACCTGCCCTTTGTCGCTAGCGCGATAGAGGGCTTTTTTTGCCTTTCCCTCGTGAGTACGGTTGGATGTTGTGAGCACGTACTTGCGTACGATCATCCTCTATTATGAGCGCGACAGGTCGTCGCGGGCGCGACGCTCCCCTATTTTAAATGTTTATTATTATTCATTATCTTTACATGGTTTCTTATTTATGTTTTAAGCATATTTTTATGTGTCAACTACTATATACCTTATCATGTGAATAATATCTAAATAATTATCCGAGCCTGTAATAGTCAAGTAAGTGGATAGATAGGCATGCCTATAGAGTTTTATTTGCATTGGACCCTGATCAGGTCCTCATTTGGGTCCTCATGATCCCTATGAGTTTGGATCTTGTTTAAGATCCTATGAAAAATGTTTTGGAAGTGAAAAGAAAGGAAATTGTTTTCGTACCTACGGGTACCATGCTTTCACTCGTTATCCACCACTTTGAATGTGTAGGCTTATCTTACCTATGTGATTGCTTAATGTGATGTAAACTATTGTGGGTCAATATAATTATATATTGATGTTATGTGATATATTTTTTTGAAATTATTGAATATGATGTATATATCTTTGGATAGTCTGATAATGCTTCTCTGACATGTATGTGCCACGTGTATGCGAACTGCATTTCGGCGTCCATTATGAGTGGTCGTTCATTGCTTGTTTTCCCCACTAAGCATTATCGCTTAGCATTGATGTTTCATCCGTGCAGGTGTGGAAGCAGTCAGAGTTTCTAGAGAGTCCGATCTGCAACCATCAAGGCCAACACAATAGAGAGAGTTTTTATAGTATAGGATTTTTTTATTTTGTACTCTGATGTAAGGCCTCCTCTTTTGTATCTAAATTTGTAGAGCTTTCAGTTTCGTATATTGTAATCTCAGGAGGAATGATTTTGTACTTCAACTTTGTAATGAATATTTTGGTATATCAATGAAAGAGATTTTAGTAATTCGGTTGGTAATCTTTTGAATGTTATGTATTATGGTAAATTTTAGTTTATTCCGTTTCGGATAGTATGTTTACATTTTATGCTTTAGTTATGCATGTTCTTTTCTGTTTGGTGACCACCCTTATCTATGCGGGCACTCACTCCTCCATGTGGGTGAGTTCCCTTATGTATAGGTAAGTGGTGTTAGATATGCAATATGATAAATGATTTCGCTGCGTGTTTGAAAGAAATTTGTTAATTCAGGAATTTGCATGTGTTTATGCTATGTGATATGTATGTGTAATGTGGTGCGTGACGACCATTCTCAACTGCCTTAGCAAAGCTAAGCGAGTGGTCGGGAATGGGCGTTACACGGTAAATGTGAAGGAAAATGGCAATTTAGTAAGAATTTGATGAAAGATGAATTTATGTGAGAGTATGAGATAATATGTGAGATAATGTAATGCATGAGACAAAATTTTGCATCATGGCATAATGTGAAATCATAATGAAAATGAGCATATGTGATAGCCTACTAAAATGAATTAATGGAATTGTTTTCCCCTTAGTAACTAGTAGTAAAACTAGAAGTATAAAATATAATTTGCTAGCCATAGAAATACTTACCGAGTCATGGAGACTCACATTTGTAGATCATCAGCGGTCTACATAGTCATACAGTTGGCAACATGTAGTTGTCGGAGTGTTTGACCCCTAAGTGGTCACTTCAAAAGTTTTGGACCTTTGGGATCCTTGTCGCGCATATCCATCACTGGATATTACTGGGGGCAGAACTATAATTTGAATGCAAAACAATAATTTTGATATAAGACAGTAATATATATGGTAAAATGGCAATAATTAGGTAAAATAAAGAAATGATGCAAAATGGTAATTAAAGATAAGGAAATTTGTAAAAACAAAAAAAATAAATAGATTAATAATCTCTTATTTGAATTATTTATGCAAAAATAACATATGATGTTAGAATTAAAAACATATAAATAAATATCATTATTTGGATTTATAATTGTTGCATTAAATTTCATATTATTGAATATGTATATGTGATATAATTATATTTGAGTGATTGTATGTATATAACCATACATGTGTAAAGAAGAATATTATGTATGTATTTACATAGTTATGAAGTCAAAGAAGTTCATGTACTATTTTGGAGGAAGATAATTTGCTCAATTAAGTTTGAATGTTTATTGCTTGATGATTTTGTTACATATGAAAATGTGAATGTGAAATAGAAATATGTGTGTTGAGAAGATGGTTGTGA
Source organism: Excoecaria cochinchinensis (assembly GCA_947683425.1). Classification (NCBI taxonomy): domain Eukaryota; kingdom Viridiplantae; phylum Streptophyta; class Magnoliopsida; order Malpighiales; family Euphorbiaceae; genus Excoecaria; species Excoecaria cochinchinensis. The sequence continues at coordinate 23,177,727 of CANTUQ010000055.1, read as the reverse complement.
CAATATTGAGAGTGTTTAAATTTGAATGTGCAAGAGGGATATGAATAGTTGCAGCTGTTATGTTACCAAAAAATTTACTAAATGAATAGTAACCATACGTATTAGCAGTCATTTTTTGTACGATATTGGTAATAAGATAAATAAAATAATAATTAAAAATTCACTACCAAATTCATAAGGAAATATAATGTGGATTTAATTAAAAATAATTAAGGAAATCTATTTTGTAATACTAGATACTCGTTTTAAATAATCGGATATAGGGTGTTAGACAAAGTCAAGCCCATATTATATCGAATATGTTCAAATCCACTCAATGGGTCATCTTAACTAGTCAATTGTTTTTTTGTCCAAAGTTAAGGCTAATGAATCTAGAGGCGAGATGGGCGTCGGTCAACAAAATTAAATTTTTTCGAGAAAGAAAGCTTTTTCCAAAATATGGGAGAGTCCAAAATACTTTTAATCAGAAATAACTTTAAAAATTTATGGAATAGAAAGATAAAATCCTACAATTTCATCCTTTTTCTTGTATAACAGGCATCAATATCCTCATTGGATAACTCTGATCTGGGCTGCCTCGAGATCTGGCATCTGCAAGATGATATTATAGCCTGCTAGTCAGTCTAGGTTGTGGCTAAATAGGCATGCCTATAGGTTGCCTGAGCAGCTGCTATCTGTTATCTTCCCTTCAGGGATGCTGGTTATCTTCCCTTCGGGACACCTGTTTATTCCCTTCGGGGATGCTTGTTATCTTTCCTTCGGGGATGCCTAATATGTCACTCGTTATCCACTTCTATAGAAAGGCAGGCAAATCCTGAATTGTGTAAAATGTTTTGTTCTGTATGTAATGAATATGTAATATATTCATGAGTGTATATGATATGAAAAATGAATTGAATACATAGCATGATTATGTATCATAAACTCTTCACACGTGAAACACAAATAAAGCAGTATATGACATATCCTGGTTATAGTTTGCCCTACTTAAATTGTGACTTTGGTTAACTAATATTTAAAAAAATGATGGCATGTACATGATGGATGATACATGGTATAACGTGATGATACATACTTGATATGGCACATAATTGTTGTTACACATATTCATGATGGTATGCACACGGTATGGTATATGGTATAACATAAAGTATTGTATGATGATGTGTATGTACATTGTACAACATGATGGTATGTCTGTATCTCCAAATTATATTTATATGATAATGATATTATGTTATGGGTTGACTTCTTAATATGTAAATGGATTAATATAATGTAATAAAGTATGTAGAACTACGTGGTTCTGATTCCCAAATTTTGGGATACATAGGAAGCATGGAATGTTATTCCAAGTTTGAACAAAAACATAGAAAAATAATAAGTGCACAAAAGTTTAAAGTAACATGATGAATGAAACTTAGTATAGGGTTTCGTTTGACTATAGTTTGGGAAGTTTAAAACACAATAATATGTGTAACTAGACAGATATGAAAGTAAAACTATTATGAATATATAAGACATTTAGTATAAGATGAATATATACAGTAAAGTGATATATGTGTTTAGACTCTAAAATAAGATTTTATGCCATAAATTAAAATATATAGTTATGCGATATATAGTCATGTGTTCTACTATTTAATCATTAAAAATTATAAGCTTTGGTAGCACATCCGGCCCTTGAAATTCTACATGATAATATAAAAGCATTGTAAAGCAAATAGCACTATATAATTTGACTTATACAGGTAGTATATACGTAGATTAAACTGACATATAAATTCTTAATGGGTAAGACAAAATTGGGATAAAGGTGTATTATAAGTAACTGTCACCTAATTTATCACAAGTCCAAAGTAGTACATGTAGTTCCTTTTAAGACGTGGTGGTGTTACACTCTCGGTCAATTTTGTACCTCTAATGTTTCATGCATAGTTTGTGGGGAAATAGAAGAAGGGGAAATTTTGACCAAAATAAGAATGATTATGTTTTCAACCCGTGTTCCTTGTTACAGCACATGTGTACTTAGAATCAACCAATTCTAGCTCCACGTTATATAAGAACCGAGATATGGTATTCCAAATCCTATTAAGGTTAAGTATTACATGATCATAGTACAAGTGGGAAGGTTCAATAATAGTAAATTGTAAGTTTAACATACATGAACTTGTCTAGCTCGAGTGTTGACAAACATCACACCGTCATTCTTTAATGTGTGGGTGTGCAAAAACACCTCATACGGTGAAGACTTCTCGCCCAAAGTTGTTTCTTGCAAAAAAGTAAAGGTTACTAAAATTCCGGCAGAGTTTCTTCTAAAATTCTATCAAACCTCCTACATCAGAATCACAAAAGCACTTCTATATTATTATTATGATGTCATCCAACTCCAATTCAAACTCCTTACATAATATTTTTTTCATCCTCCTCTTTTCAATCAATCATTTTTAGAATTATCACCTATCGTATTTATTGCTATAAAAGTAAACTATTAATAATAACAGTAAGAATTTTAAATACTTATTAGCCTATCTGCATGCTCCCGGTGGGACAATGATCTTCCAATATGGAAGGATACACTAACTCCTTTCGGGACTCCCTGCTTATTAGTTGAATTCTGCTCGGCAATCGGGAGGGACTCGGTTGATGTCCAATACTGCTACTAGTGTGTCCATATTTCTTTGGTTATAAAATAAGGTCGTACAACTTTCTTGTGTATGTGGCTCATAAGGTGCCTATAACGTGCACTGGCTCAACTCTCTCATGCACTATACATGATGGGATCAATTTGTGAATCCCAATAAAAATCTTTATGAGAAAGAAAAAGAAAAATATAAACATACTATAATTGGTTATAAATTACAATCAAAATTTAATTAGTATTTGAAGTTAGATAAAATAATTAAGATAAAAAAATTATTTTATTTACCTAAAACTTTTGATAATAAAAATATTTGGTTTTTTGAAATACATTCTTCCATGAATAACCTTCATAATTTATTTTCTCCTTGAATGTCCCCATAATTGAGCGGGAGCACTTTGCAGATGGAACCAATTTAGTGGACAAGCAAATTTAGAATGTTTTTAAACGGAACACTATAAAATTAATATAAAATTCAAATATTAATCACTTATTGATTAGCTTAAATGGTAATGTATGTCATTTCATCTACTCTGATTGCTCCAAGTTTAGAACCTTTCACTGCTTCTGTCCCTAATATCTGTGATGACATAGATGCATTGCCTGCTACAGGAGATTGTGCTGATGTAATAACAGGGGTGGTAGATGGGTTGGTAAGTGATGAAGTCATAGGGGTAGATGTAGGGGATGGAGATATCAGTGGGAAGGAACTTGATCCTGTAATATAAGTGCCAACTACAGGAGATTGTGATCCCTCAACTTGATTTGGAGTAGGGGTGCTCGATGGTGGCAATCTCAACCTTGGAGGCATCTTATTAGAATTCTTCCCCCTGTTCTGCATATTTTTTACCTGAAATGTAACAACCCAAATCGGGCCTAGTTGGAAGTTGCGTATTTGAGTGGACATTTAAGGGCATTTTGGTAATTTTTGTTAGTGGAATTGGAGTTCATTAAGTAATTATGGAGTTAAATTGAAAGGAATTAAAGTTGGGGAAATAAGTTAAAGATTTTTATTAGTGGACCAATGGGAAGTGGACACCTAGCAAGAGTTGGTGAGGGACATTAATTGTGGAAAGAAAGAAAAGGAAAAGAAGAGAGAGGGAAGGGTAGATTTGCCTTGTCCCATTTCTACTCTTTTCCCTTCCTGTTTCTCTCTTTTTCTTTCCTCTTTCCCATTTCTTGCTCTTCATCTCCTTGTTGGTGTGGTGTTGTGAGTTGGAGCTGATTTGGTAAAGTTTTGGAGCTGGTTTTGAAGAGGTAAGTGATTAGTTTGTCATCATCTTCATATGCTTCTTTTGGTTTTGATTTCAGAAAGTTAGGGTTTTGGTTAAGTGATTTTTGGGTTTTGTTTGTGCAAGTTTTTGGTGGCAAGAAGAAGAGTAAGGGCAAAGAAAAGGTTCAAGATTGAAGATCAAATGGGTTTTAAACTACAAGAGGTTTGGGAGTTTGTTTGTCCTTTTCTCATTCGGATTGTGTACGTGTTGTGATTTAATTTCTGGAATTTTGAGTGTTTGATATGTGTATATGCATGGGTCATTTTGAGTGGGTATGATGGCTTTGCTTGATAGTTTTGAGAAGGATTACATGTGGGTTTTAAAGGAAAATGGCATGAGTTAGAGTAATGTATGTTCTTGATGTTCTTGAGCTTTGTTTAGGGTAATTCAGTATAATTTCTGTTAAATAGGTGTAATTTGAGTGTTTGTTGATCATCATAAGCATGTTTTGAGTGACATAGAGGTAAGATTTACTTGTTGTTGTATGAAGGAGTTCTTTTGGATTGGTTTTAGAAGCTTTGCATTTCGGCAGATTTCTAGAGCTCTAGGAAAACACGATTCTATCGCGAGCACGACGCTTGTTGCGATCGCGATAGAAACAGGTATTTCCAGCTTACCTCTGTGGCTGTACATTAGTCGTGTAGCTATGCACAAGATGTGCAGATTGGCCTTGCTTCGAGTCATGAAAGCCAGTATGACTCGGCACGTTCTGGGCATCGTGAGCGAGAGTGCACGAGTAGGGCACGAGTGCATGAGTCGTGCACAAGTGCACCAGTCGTGCATGAGAGCATGAGTAGTGCACAAGTGCACTAGTCATGCACAAGTGCACGAAACATGCACATGTCCACGAGATGTGCAAATGGCAGCTTTTCCTCCTGTGACCTTGCTCTGGCCACTGTTGCGAGCGTGACTCCTTATCTCGATCGCAACAGTGGTTTTTCCTACCTGCTTTGTTTTTTGATCTAGTTTTCTGAAATTTGATTTTCCTGTTCCACTCTACATGATTTCTCACTATTGCATGGCTCATGTTTTTCCTTATGCCCTGTTAGTGATATTGTTCTTGAATTGTGTAAATAATTATAATATGATAGTGTTTTGATTCCTGTTTCTTATATACCTTGAGTTAGTGTTTATTGGTGTGATAGTGTTTTGATTTTAATTCTGATATGGTTTGACTTAGCGATTATTACTATGATTAGTGTTCTGACTTATGGTTTGGCACTGTCTAGTGTTATGTTAGAGTGAGTGAGTTGAGCCTGAAGTGTTATGGTAGTGGATAGATAAGCATGCTTAGAAAGGGATATATGATTGCAGCTGCCTATGATGGACCCGTTTAGGTCTTTCGGCCGACCTCTGAGATGGTCATTCTGATAGTGATAAAGTGTAGTGTGTGATTGAGGCTCCAGTCTCTCACTTTTGATACTGTTCACAGTATCCCGCATCGTGTAGCATTCCGGTATCAATCATCATTGAAATTCAGGCTATTATATGAGGTGTTGTTTTTTTGCTCAGTGAAATGTTGTGTTGTTATGAGTGAGTTCAGTTAGTGTATTGGAATTGTGTATATTATTATTATGTTAGTTTCTTGAATTTAGTGATTAGGTGTTTTGTATCTTTGTCTTCTGTTATTTAGAGAATTCAGTCTGTTGATGCTTATTTATATATGTATTTGCATGATAATATTGTATAGTGCTTTTTTTGTGTCTTTGTTCCTCCCCACTAAGCATTATCGCTTAGCACGGGTTGTTTTCACGTGTAGGTGGCAGGTTTTTTGTTCAGATCAAGTCGCGCATGTGCAGGGATGGCCACATAGGAGTTAGAGTTTTATTTTGTATCCAGCTCCTATATTTTTGTATATGTATTATTATCTTTTGTATAGTGGCATGTAATTATGTAATATTCAGATGATGTATATTTTTATTATGTATATATGTATTAAGATTTTCTTTAGCCCAATGTCTATGTGTGCTTTCGCTTATATATGTATAATTATTGTGTTCTGAGTGCGTGGCGCTTCGGTATCCTTCCAACGGGGGTATCGAGGTGTTACATTTTGTGGTATCAGAGAGCCGATTTCGGTGGTTCTAGTCTTCTAGTTGTTTGAGTGTCGAGTTTTTACATGCGAGTCGATTTTGTGTCATGGCCTAATGCAGATGCTGTCTTATGTAGTGTGTAGATGGAGTCTTATCCGAGTGAGAATGTGGGTAAGGCAACCAAAAGTGTGAACCCGGTTAGAGTTGATCAGCGTGTTCCCGAGCGTCCTTCAGTTGAAGATTCTGGTCCTGTTCTCGATGATGAGACGTTAGTGTGAGGGTTGCTACAGTTAGTGAACCGATTGACTGCTTCTCGGGTTTCTCAAGGTTCTGTTCAGAAATTACCTCAGAAGAAAAAATTATTGGGTAGAGACGTGTCAGCGGGAAAGAAAGGTCGGAGTATACTGATATATCAGCACTGTCAAAGGCAATAATGAGGTGAGTGTCGGAAGATCACAAGAGCTTATTTCAAATGTGGCAGTAAGGAACACTGGCTCGACAATTATCCTAAGAAGAGAGAGAAATTGGCTTTGCAAGCAAGTAGAGAGGAAAGCATAGCCGACCGAAAGTCAACAGTGGATCTTGAGGATCAAGGAACTCCGGGTGGCTTAGCTAGAGCCTTTACAGTGAATGAGAAGGAAGTGAAGGAGTCTGTAGGTCCTTTCGGTAAGTTTGTATTGTTAAGCTTTCGTTTAATGTTCAGTTTTTGGGTTGTTGGATATGAGTGGTTAGCGAGGAAATTTTGAGGATGAAATTTCTTAAGGGGGAGAGATTGTAACAACCCAAATCAGGCCTAGTTGGAAGTTGCGTATTTGAGAGGACATTTAAGGGCATTTCGATAATTTTGGTTAGTGGAATTGGAGTTTATTAAGTAATTGTGGAGTTAAATTGAAAGGAATTAAAGTTGGGGAAATAAGTTAAAGATTTTTATTAGTGGACCAATGGGAAGTGGACACCTAGCAAGAGTTGGTGAGGGACAATAATTGTGGACAGAAAGAAAAGGAAAAGAAGAGAAAGGGAAGGGCAGATTTGCCTTGTCCTGTTCCTGCTCTCTTCCCTTCCCGTTTCTCTCTTTTTCTTTCCCCTTTCCCGTTTCTTACTCTTCATCTCCTTGCTGGTGTGGTGTTGTGAGTTGGAGCTGATTTGGTAAAGTTTTAGAGCTAGTTTTGAAGAGGTAAGTGATTAGTTTGTCATCATCTTCCTCTACTTCTTTTGGTTTTGATTTTGGAAAGTTAGGGCTTTGGTTAAGTGATTTTTGGGTTTTGTTTGTGCAAGTTTTTGGCGGCAAGAAGAAGAGTAAGGGCAAAGAAACGGTTGAAGATTGTAGATCAACTAGGTTTTGAACTACAAGAGGTTTAGGAGTTTGTTTGTCCTTTTTTCATTTGGATTGTGTGTGTGTTGTGATTTAATTTCTAGAATTTTGAGTGATTGATATGTGTACATGCATGGTTCATTTTGAGTGGGTATGATGGTTGTCCTTGATAGTGTTGAGAAGGATTGCATGTGGGTTTTAAAGGAAAATGGCATGAGTTAGAGTAATGTATGTTCTTGAGCTGTGTTTATGGTAATTAAGTGTAATTTCTGTTAAATTGGTGTAATTTGAGTGTTTGTTGATGATCATAAGCGTGTTTTCACTGACATGGAGGTAAGATTTACTTTTTATTGCATGAAGGAGTTATTTTGGATTGGTTTTAGAAGCTTTACGTTTCGGCAGATTTTTGGAGCCTGGGATAATGCGATTCTGTCGCGAGCGCGATGCTTGTCGCGATTGCGATATAAACGAGTATTTCCAGCTTACCTTTGTGGCTATGCACGAGGTGTGCAGGTTGGCCTTGCTCCTAGTCGTGAAGGCCAACATTACTCGGCACATTCTGGGCATCGCAAGCGAGAGTGCACGAGTCGTGCACAAGTGCACCAGTCATGCACGAGTGCATGAGTAGTGCACGAGTCGTGCACCAGTCGTGCACAAGTGCACCAGTGTGCAAATGGTCACTTTTCCTCCCGCGACCTGGCTCTGGCCTCTAATCACGAGCGCAACTCCTTTTGCGATCGCGATAGTGGTTTTTCCTATCTGCTTTGTTTTATGATCTGGTTTTCTGAAAATTGATTTTCTTGTTCCACTCTGCATGATTTCTCACTATTGCATGGCTCATGTTTTTGCTTATGCCTTCTTAGTTATATTGTTCTTGAATTGTGTAAACAATTATGATATGATAGTGTTTTGATTCCTGTTTCTTATATACCTTGAGTTAGTGTTTATTGGTGTGATAGTGTTTTGATTTTAATTATGATATGGTTTGACTTAGCGATTATTACTATGATTAGTGTTCTGACTTATGGTTTGGTACTGTCTAGTGTTATGTTAGAGTGAGTGAGTTGTGCCTGAAGTGTTATGCTAGTGGATAGATAAGCATGCTTAAAAAGGGATATATGAGTGCAACTGCCTATGATGACCCCGTTTGGGTCTTTCGGCCGACCTCCGAGATGGTCATTCTTATAGTGATAAAGTGTAGTGTAGTGTGTGATAGTGATAAAGTGTAGTGTGTGATTGAGGCTCCGGTCTCTCACTTTTGATACTATTCGCAGTATCTCGCGTCGTGTAGCATTCCCGTATCCACCGTCTGTGAAATTTAGGCTATTATATGAGGTGTTGTTTTTTTGCTTAGTGAAGTGTTGTGTTGTTATGAGTGACTTCAGTTAGTGTATTGGAATTGTGTGTATTGTTGTTATGTTAGTTGCTTGAATTTAGTGATTAGGTGTTTTGTATCTTTGTCTTCTTTTATTTAGAGAATTCAGTCTGTTGATGCTTATTTATATATGTATTTCCAAGATAATATTGTATAGTGCTTTTTTTTTTTGTCTTTGTTCCTCCCCAGTAAGCGTTATAGCACAGGTTGTTTTCCCGTGTAGTTGGCAGGTTTTTTGTTCGGATCAAGTCGCGCATCTGCAAGGTCGGCCACATAGGAGTTAGAGTTTTATTTTGTCTCCAGCTCCTGTATTTTTGTATATGTATTATTATCTTTTGTATAGTGGCATGTAATTATGTAATATTCGAATGATGTATATTTTTATTATGTATATATGAATTAAGATTTTCTTTTGCCCAATGTCTATGTATGCTTCCGCTTATGTATGTATAATTATTGTGTTCTGAGTGTGTGGCGCTCCGATATCCTTCCAATGGGGGTATCAGTGTGTTACATGAAACGTATGAAATTGATGAGTTCACTAATAAAAAATTTCATTTATATTAAAAATTAAATAGAAAACAATGTATTGTTGATATAATAATAAATTTTCTCACTTGATATAAAAATAGCAAAACGAATTACTCGCTATCATCACTTAGTTGTAAATCGTAATCACAATCATCTTCATTTTTCAAAAAATTTGAATCAAACTCAAGCTCCTTTTTAGATCTATCGTGTCACATCCCGAAATGTACCCTAGAAGGATTTGGGCATATTGTGAATGAGTAGGGATCAAAGTTGTGTAATTTTATAGGTTAGGTATTGCCAAATGGATAAATTAAGGATTTAAGTAAAAGTTTTGGCAAGTGCGGCAAATGGTAAAATTGTAAAATATGGAAGTAGGACTTGATTAAATGAATAAAATTAGTTAAGTGGTTCAATGTGAGGAATTATTGAGTTAAGAATATCAATGTATGAGGTTATGAGAAGTTGGAGGATCAAAAAGAAGAATTTGACATAAAAATCTAATTTGGGCCAATGGGAATGTGACATGTGGTAAGGGGTGAGAAGGGGGTATATAAGAAGAGAGAGAAGGAGAGAAAGGGCAGAAATTTCTTCTTTCCCCTCTGGTACTCCTGTTCCTCTTCCCTTCCTCTTCCTCTTTTCCTTCTTGTTCCACGTTAATTGTTTTCCCTCAAATGAAATACCAAGATTCAGTGGATGAAGTTGTTTAGCTCAAGAGAGTTAAGTGAAGATGTTGTTAAGAGGTAAGTTTAAGTTTTGATTTCCTTGATTTCTTTTGATTAGCTTTAAAACCCTAAATTTATGTTTTATATATTTGTGTGTGTTTTGATGAGTATTTTGGATGAGCTTGGGAGTTAGAGAGATAATCTAAAGAAGCTATTAGGAGCAAAGGAGTTGAGGTTAGGAATTTTGTCAATTATTGGATCAAAATTGAATTTGTATGAATTTAGGGTAAAATTTTTGGGTTTGAAGAATTCTGAATTTTGATTGTTTTAATTAGATGTTTTAATTGTAATAATTGATATAAAAGTTGTGTTTTGTGTTGTTTTTGATGATTTGAATGTGTAAACTGAGTGGTGTTGAAATTTGATTGATTTTGGAGGTTTGGATGAACTTTGGAAAAACTGGGTTTTTCGTGTGTCGCTGGAGATCTGTAGATTTTCTGTCCAATGCTCCACACTTCACACCTTGATGGTCATGCATTCTACCCCAAACACAGTTATGACCTCTAAAACCCATCCTAACATAATTATCTACCTTCATGACCTTCTAAACACTTATTTATCTACATCACTACAAAAAAATAGTCAATTAGCGACGGAAAATTCCGTCGCTAATTGGACTTTTTCAGTCGCTAATGACCTTTAGCGACGCGGCGACTAAATGTCGCTATTGGCGCCGTCGCAAAACTTGTGCGACTAATCCATAAAACAGTCGCTAAAATTAGCGACGAAAAATTCCGTCGCTAAAAATAAATTTTCGGTCGCTAAATAATCTTAAAATTAGTCGTATAAATATTTATTAGCGACAGATAATTCGTCGCTATTATATTTTTTAATATTATTTTTCATTTAATTTTAATTACAATTTTGATTTTTAATTAAAATTTTTGATTTAATTTTTGATTATTATTATTATTACATCCAAAATTTAATATAATTTATGTAAATAATAATTATAAATATTACTATTAATTTAAAAAATATAATATCAAAAAGTAAATTAAACTATATAATATTTAAAAAATACTAATTCAAATTAAATTGTGCAATTTAGCAATATACAGACGTTTACAATAACTTTGTACAATAAATTCACAATAATTCAAATATAATAAAAATATATTAAATTATACAATACTTAAATTAAAAGTACATGCTCTTATTATATTTAGCAGCATTCCATCCAGTTCCGGTACCTACAAGTTACCAATAAAATTTTCAAATTAATATATACCAAAATTAATGAATTAAAAATCAAAATAAAAAAAATTGATTGTAATTCATATATTACAAGGCATGAGCTACCAATTCATGTATCCAAATTTAACTATCATAGAATTATTTTCCATTTAAATTGATACATATAAATTAAGAGAATAAAAAATAAATTTAGACTTTCCTCCAAATTTAGACATATTTTGCTTAAATACAAAGTTTTAGACCTCATATTTTACTCAATTGAAAACCTGAAGAAATAGCATTATTTATATAACACAGTTCAATGACAATGTTTAAATTTTCAAATGAACCAAATATGAAAACAATTTCACACAGAACAGTTAAGTACCTGGGTTTCGGCGATCTGTAGCTTTTGGCTAGTCTCAAATGCATTGGCAATTGAGAAAGACAACAATCCAGGGGACACCAAGGAATCAGTAGCTTTGCTAAATTCTTAGAATTGACCAAAAGAATTAACCATAAATGTAATTACAGTTTCCCAGCACTTAACTTTAGTCAAGTAACAGATCATAGCTCAAAATATAATTGGAAAAAAAGTTAAAACTCCAGACAAAATTATGAATTCTTATACTCTTTATGGTACTCGCAAATGGCAAAGCACATTATAGCACCAAATTACCGAAGATGTTAACAATCAATTACATGCATACAAATTCCTGTAAGATACTAAGACAATTCCATGCCACCAAATCTGGGGTATCAAAGTTTAAGCACATCCAAACAAATTAAAGAAAAGAAACAAACTAATTGCAATTGACTTTATATTGGCCAACAGAAATAAAATTCCATGTTCAAAACATACCGTTTGATTTCAAACAAAAAATAGAAAAGAGAAGGATGGTTGCTTCATACTAGAGAAAAGTTCTGTTTATCCATTTGCTAAATTCACATGTCCAAAACTTCTAATACAAAATTGACGGTTACAAGCAAATATTTGGAAAATCTTAAATTTTAACTAACCCGTGTTTCAAAAGCAAAAATGAATATTTTCCTAATCAAATTAAATGAAAAATTACTTGAATTGCAAGAGATCAATAACTAAATTGATGAATATTAATGATGAACATAACCCATAAAGCAAGTCACCAGAAACAAGAATACCTATCTCTTTGAATCCATCAGAATTAACCTCTTCCTTAACCACAGCCAACGGTTCCTTTGAGTTCAAACCAAGAAAATCTCTCTCCATTTCACCTCTCCAATTTCTCAAAAACAAAAATAACACAAAATTAAAATTAAACCCAGAATAACAAAATAACCCTAGAAACCATAGATTAGCAGATCAATCCCTCCAGCAATCCACCAAACCTCAACACAAAAGAGAGAGAGAGAAGCCAAAAATGAAAGCTTTCAACTACAGCAAAAGGCATAGAAAAAGAGCTGTTTTATTTTATTTATTTTTGGTATAAGAAGGGAGGAGTTCGTAAGATACCGATGATAGTGCCATTTTCGGCTAGATGACCATAGCGGAGAAGAAGAGGGAGCAGATCAGTGGCCTTAGGGGTGGCGACGGCTTCTGCAAACAGTAAAAGCAAAGATGGCATACGAAAGTGGCTGATCCGAAGCAAATGCAGAGGAGGAGGGGAGAACGGGGCTGTCGTCGTGCGCGGAGGGAAAGAAAAGAGGGAAAAAGGACCGATCGCTCACGGTGGATTGAGAAGCGGTGACGGTGACGGGAAGAAGAAGAAGAGAAGGTGGCGGCAGGGAGGGAGAGATTGGGGTAGAGATTAGGAAAGGGAAGTAAAAAAAAAAATAAAAGAAAAGAAATAGGGAAAAAACTAGCAAGGCCAAAACGACGTAGTTTTGGTTTAGGTCAGATTTATATATTTTTAGCGACCAAACAAATTTAGTCGCTAAAACCGTTGCAAAAAAGATTAAAATTTCAACCCAAATTTAGCGACCAATATTTCAGTCGCAATTTAGTCGCTAAATTTAATAATAAGTTAAAGACTATAATTCAGTCGCAAAATTATAGCGATAAAAAAACTAGTCGCTAATTTAGTCGCAAAATTGGGCGCCAACAATTGCCGCTAAATTTTAGCGACTGTTTTTTTTCCGTCGCTATTTAGTCGCTAAAATTACTACAAAATCAAAAAAATGAATTTTTGATACTAAATATGAAAAGCGCCGCTAATTAGTCGCTAATTAGCAACTGAAATTCATCCGTCGCTAATTTTAGTCGCTAATTTTGATTTTTTTTTAAGTGCATGTTATGAGTACAACGGCACAAGTCTCATTATTTTTAGTCATATATCCAAGGAGTTATGGCTATAGAAACAATACATGCTTCAAAAGCCCTCCTACAAGCTTAAATGAACTTAGGCACACATATTGAAGACCATAGAGTCCCCAATTTAGAATGGCTATTTCTAGCACATTGATAGACATGTCTCTTAGGAACCTAATCCCCTTTGTTTCGTTCAAATTAGATTTATATAATTGAAGTTATAGTTATACAAACCTATTAGGACATTTACCCTACACATCTAGTTTTTACCCTCTCAAGCTAGTCAAGCTTGGAATCCATTCAATTATTAAAATCCAAAACTCTAAACACACACAGGACTACCCAATGAACATACCCTCAATCCGACATGCTCAAAGTCACATTAATCCACAATCATACCATTTATATATTAACACCACAAGTCACTTAAAAACAGAATAATATGCTTAACTTCAATATTATGACTAATAACCACCACACTAATTCATCATTTTTATCCAATTCACAAATGCACATAATAGCACATTTTCTATATTTATCAACCATACAATTTAATCATGCATCATAGTATTCACAACACATCAAATAAAACTCAAAAATAATGTTTCCCAACCTCTTCTTCTACGCTCCTCTTTAATCACTTAGCACTTGATTCACTAATCTTTCCTTTACCCTTGTCCTTCCTTGGTACCTCAACTACAAGCATTATCCAATTTCCAGAATTGGATACAAATGATCAATACTAACATCCATCAAATTACGAAAACGAGAAGGGGTAGAAGAAAGAGAACCAATAAACCACCTTACTTACCTATACGAGATGAACACCACATAAGCAACACTTTAAGACTCAAACCAGCAGAAATTGTAGTAGATTGACTAAAGAAATAAGGGAAGCAAAGAAGAAGAGAAAAAAGAAGAAGAAGCAACTGATCCACATGCAAAGATGGGTTTTCTCTCTCTTCAAAGGGCTTATATTGTATGTAACAAGTCAAGGTGGCAATGGCAGAAATGGACACTTAGATTCCACTACTTCTACCAAAAATCTAATTTTGTTAACTTAATCACCATTATCCCTTAATTAAACATCCACTAATCTTAATCATGCACTTTCACAATAATACCACTAAAACTTAATTATTTGTTCAATTGGGTCCTCAATTCCTTTTACACTCAAGTCCAGAATTTAGCAAACTTCAATTTAAATTTACCCAATTACCCAAATTATACCAATATTGCTACTAGGGTATATTTCAGGCTATTACACTAAAAGTATGTCTTGGTTGGTTTAAAAGTCATACATATTGATGTAGGAAAAATGGCTAAGGAAGGTAAGTGTAGTAGGAGTTTGAATGTATAATTCAGGCTCTGTTGCGAGCATGACAAGGGTCGCGAGCGCGACAGAGGGCTCCATAGGGCAAAAAATTGCCAGAGTGTGTTTCGTTGCGAGCGCGAGTGCTATAGAAGTCTTTTATGTGTTCTATCGCATGCGTGACTTATGCTGCAAGCGCGATAGAAGAGTATCCAGGGTCTGTCGCGAGTGCGATATAGCTAAGATTGTGAGATGTTTGATGGTTGTCCTAATTTGTGTGAAGTATTGTATTGGCTATTAAATGATTATGCATACAAAATCTATAAATGTGTTAAGCCATGTGAAAATTCAATGTTTTATAATAAACCGAATATTGAATGGATTGGTTGTTAGCCTGTAATCAAGTCGTGGATAGGTAGGCATGCCTATAAGGGTTATTATTCGTAGCTGCTAGTGTTGATGCTGTTTGGTATCTAGTGATTCAAGATTTGCATATCTCTAGTATTGATACTATTTTTCCCCAGTATCTAGTGATCGATACCCGAGTGGTATCCAGTGTTCTCGTTATCCATTGTTATATTGATTCAGGCTATACTAAGATTGTTATTTCATTGACTGATTATAGTACTATGTTATATGTGATATTTCCTATGATATAGTAACAATTTAGGGTTTATTGCATCGTTAACATGTTAGTGATATTAATGATGTAAAGAATGTATTATTGATTATTTGACTTATTATTTATTTAAAGTGTATTATGCTATTATATGTTTAATTCATGGTTTCCTGTAGTAGTCTATTTATTTTGTATATATGTATCCCCACTGAGCCATAGCTCAACACGGGTGTTTAGCTCCCGTGTAGGTTAATAGCTTGGAAGCTCAAGTTTTGAGAGGAACATCTGCGGGCCACTAGGAGAAGTCTTTAAGCCTTCTAGTTAGGTTCAATCTTTTGTATTGTACAAATATAATACTAATTTGTATATTAAGATATGTAATCGAATATTGCAAAATTTTCTACTTGTAAGATGTAAACTTTTGATTAAGTAAAGTTAATGATAAATTTTGTTATGTAAACTCACCTCACATTAGCATGTATGTTTTTAGTTACTATAAGTAGAAGTAGTGTAGGACTCTCTTATCCTTCCAGGGGGCATTGGGGTGTTACAACACTACAAGAAAAAAGGCCTATAGGAGGGAAAATTCAATCGCTAAAAGTATTAATCCGGTCCCTAAAAGTCAATAGGGACCGAAAAATTCGGTCGCCATCTGGTCGTTACAGGCTCCGCCGCTAATGACCAAAAAGGACTGGTTACCAACCGGTCGTTAAAAGTTTTTAGCGACCGATAACAAATACGGTCCCTAAAAAGAATTAAGGACTGGATTTCCCATCCTTAATAATTTACGCTAGGTAGCCAATCAAGTTATTGGTGACCAAAAACTTGGTCCTTAAAAGGTGTATTACAGTCGTTAAAGATTTTAAGAACCGACCAAAAACTGGTCCCTAAAAAAATATTAAGGACCGATTTTTTCGTCCTTAATAAAGTATGTCAACTGGCTAACCAAGTTATTAAGGATAAAAAATTTTGTCTTTAAATGGTGTATTAATCGGTCCTTAAAACTTTTACGGACCAGAATTCCCATCCTTAATAATATTAAAATCATAGTAATGGTAAAAAAATCTCGTCCATAAAAATAATAATCATTTGAATATATATTATATTAAGAACCATAAAATCAATTCATGTAACAACCCGAATTACACCCCACTAGGATTTATGGTGTAATTGTATAGTAAGAGTACAAGGAATTGGACCAAGAATAAGATTAAGAGTATTTAAGGACCTAATAGAAGAGGTAAATTAAATATTAGAAAAGAAGTTAAGTGGAAGGACTAATAGGGAATTGAGATAAGGAGTAAGTGGGAAATTTGATTGAGTGGAACATGTGGCAGATTTTAGACATGTGTCTTGCTGTGAGCTTGTCACCTAAGCAGCCACATGCAAGAAGTATTGAAGTTAGTGGGAAAATCTGTCTCATTCCACTAATAATCAGATTTTCTACTTCACCATTCTCATTCTCTCATGGGTTCTTCTCTCTTTTTCCTTTCTTCATTCTGATTTGTGATTCTTTAAGTTATGTTATTGCTATAATTGGATGGTTTAAAGAGGTTACCGTGTGAACTAAGAGGTAAGTGAATTGGATTTGTGTTTCTGTTTCTACCCCTTATTGTGGTTTGTTGGTTGAGTAAATGGATTAAGAGTTTGTTTTGATTTGGGTATTGCAAGAAGCTGAGGCTAGAAGAAAAGAAAAGGGCAAGGACAAGATCTGATTTGGGGTGTCTTGGCCGCTCTTCTAGAGGTAGGGATCGTGTGCCCTTTGATTTTGGCATGTGTAGTGAAATTATGATGTTGGGTCAATTGATGCATGTTAATGTATTTAATTGATATTTGATATAATTGAAATGTAAATTGGATGTGTGTTGAAGTGGTAATTGAATTGCCTTGAGTAAAATATAGTGACCATGTATGAACACTAGTTGTAGGAGAAAACTCTGCTCAGATTGTATCAGACCTCCGTGTGATTTTTTGTCCATACGTGGAGTTTCACAATTCCAATTTAAGTGATTATTGCTTCAGTAGAACCATGACTTCCATATCTATATAAGTCCCTGAAATGAATATGACCTAATTCTGGCTCTAAGTGTCCCAAAAATATGCCATAATATAAGTGTCTCTATTCAAGCGGGTCCATTGAAACAGTATAGATTGTTTAGGTCTTATCTTATGTTTTATATGTCCCAATGACCTGTAGCTTGTCCTATTTGAAAGATAACTTCATAGGAAACAATTGTTAAGAGGACACTTTGTCTAAAAATGAGGTCTAGAGGGTCGTTTAGGCGATACAACGTTTGAGTGAAAACCAGTCTCGAAGGGTTCCTGAGGTGAGCTACTGTCGCGACCTCGCGACAAAACAACACATATTTAGCCTTTTATTCTTCATTTTGATCCCATGGTTGGCATTATTCATTTCCCACCTTTACCCCCCTCTAGTTTGAGTATTTTTGTGTGTTTATCCTTCCCGAAATGCACCTGAACTCCTCTATAAGTTCCTATAACTTATCCAATTCATGTTTAACATCATGATATGAATATATGAATGTGTTTGGTTATGTATTTTATATATCATAGGTGTTTGCCAGTAGGAATTATATATATATTTCTTGGATTGTTTAGAATGTATATGAATTGAGTGAGATGTGATTACAATTGGATACGTGAATATGTGTTGTAGTAATTAGAGTGTTAGCGAGCCTGAAGTGTCAAGTTAGTGGATATATAAGCATGCTTATAAAGGGTTTAGTGTAGCTGCTCTGTAACAACCCAAAAAGGGCCTGGTCGGAATCTGCGTGGTAAGTCGGTAGAGTGAGGGTATTTTCATAATTTGAGTAAGAGGAAATTTGGATAATAAGGAATTATTTGTTAAGGAATTAATTAATTAAGTAATAAGTTAAGTTAAGGAAATGATATGGCGTGCTTGTAGTGTATGGGAGTAGGATATAAGTGGATGTAGAGATTTTATTGTGTGGTTTTTGGTGCATGGTGCCTTGGATGATAAGTGGGTTATGAGAAATGTTATGGTATGAGTTGAGTTTGGTACATTGGAAGATACTTGTGTGAGAGAAGTTAGTGTGCGTGTAGTGTATGGTGCCAAGAGCGGTTAAGTCAAGATAGTGGATTTACTCGTTCATTTACCGCTTTCCAAACGTGAATAAATGCGCTTTGATTCAATTGCATCGTGTGGAGAGAGAGCGAATTAATGAAAATTAAAATTTGATTATAAAATAATCAAGGTAGAAATAGATGAGAAGTCCCGAACCCAGCTCTAGTCTTTGGGCTCAAAGAGGCGAGAGGTCTATCCGATCACTCATTGGAACTATGACCTCCAAGACACCTCTTGTGTCACGAGATTTTGACGTTAATCCTACGCTCCTTAGGGCGAGAGGTTTACCCTCCAAGACCCCTTTGGTTGGCCCAAAATGGATACTAAGCGCAGTCTTAGGCTCTCCGAGGTGAGAGAAACTTTCCCAATGTTCTATTGGGTGGCGACTCCATGAAACCTCCTAGTTGCCCAAAATAGACGCACTTGTAAATATCTTTACAAGTTGCCAACAGATCCTCAATTGCCCGATCGCCCTCAAGCGGGCGGTCAGAAGGGCGGCCGCGGGGTCCGGCGGGCGTCACAGTGGCGACTCCATTAGGGAACTTATGGTTCGAGACTTCGATTTGAAAATACCTCACTTAACATTTATGATTAAAGTTTAATTCATAAATTTGCTTTCCCTCAAATTTGCATTTACATCCCATTAGAGCCTTAGAATATGCTAGATTGGTCCCTTCTAAACCCCAGTGCGTTCTTGAAGCACAACCCTACGTTCACTCAATGTGGGGAAGTGTTAGGGATAATCACTAGCCCAAGCTTCGTACCTAATGGTATATCAAATGATGACCCGATCGGCCGTTATTCTCATGATGAGCTAGACCTGTCGGCAGGGATCATGCTTGGGTAGCCCTAAAGTAACATCTCACTTGTCTAAAGCTCATGTAATGGCCGTAGCTACTTTCCATAGGTGATATGAATCGTAATTCCATGCTTGCTATATGGATCCTTATGTATTGGGTGAGTCCAGATGTCTTGCTTGGTAACCTAGCCAAAGGCTTTCATGCCCCGGTAGGGCCATGTCAAAATTTTTGGAATGTCTAAATACATGATGATCATTATCCATTCGCTTGTACATTAGCATAGGAGTGTCATGCTGCCGATTTTTCGCCGTGCACCATACGCGTCCATTGGGTCCCCCGCTGACCCTTGGGCTAATCCCACCTAGGAAAGAGACCGCGCGACCACGTGTGTGGGAGAAATAAGGACGGAAGGACCTACCTGCTTGCTTGTGTTTTGTAGGTGTTGCATATCACGATCATGCATCGCATCTGCATTCCATGCATCACATCTAATGCCTTGTCCCTGCAGCCATCATAGATCTTCCTAGGTGGACTAGAGCGCCTACCGAACGACTGATCCGAGTTCCTGCATCTGAACTGCTAGATAGAGAAGGCCTTCTAGAGATCTTACTAGAAGTCAGCTGTGCCGTATCTGAGATGGCAAACTCACCTAGGGGAAATGATGCCACCAGGGCCATGATTGCAAAAGAAGTGGGACGACGGTTTGAAGAGTTTGAGGGCAGAACGATGAACATGCTAATTGCTTTGGCACAACAGGATGCTCCACAGAATCCACCACCTCCTCCTCCCGTCAGTAGCTTCGGGAGGTCAGAGAAGAAGACCAGTGCTAAGGGTAGATGATGACAGGAATGACGAAGATGACAAAATGAGTTCTGTATCTGAGAGAGGGAAGGCACCCCAAACTGATGAGTTCATTCTAAAAAATATGGAAGCGAGGTTTGAAGCCATGGCCCGTATGCTGAGTAGAGGTCAGGGGATGAACCCGGAGGACAAAGAATTGGAGGGAGAAGATCTGATTCCTTACAATTTTAAGATGCCTGATGTGCAAAAATTTGATAGTACCTCTGACCCGACTGCCCATGTGAAGCAGTACTCTCTGGTCATAAAAGGGACCACTTTGTCTAAGAGGCAGAAGGTGGAGTACTTTTGTTTGAGTCTGACTGGCCCTGCCATCGACTGGTATCATAGCCTCGATTGTCGAACTAAGGAAGATTAGGACCTATTCACAGAGGAGTTTTTGAGGTAATACGATTGCAACACCAGGATAGAGGTGACTCTTAAGGACCTTGAATTGCTCTAGCAGAAGGTCGGGGAATCTTTTCACGACTATCTCACTCGCTGGCGAAATAGGGTAATGGAAATGCGGAGAAAGCCAGACACCCAAGACCAAATCCGCTTGTTTATCAAGAATGCAAGCCCGTATTTGAAGGATGGTCTAAGGATGAAAGGGTTGAAGGATTGGGAGTCTCTAAAAGACATAGCTATTGTGGAGGAAGGAGAATTCTTGGCCCGAAAAGCTAGCGATGATAGTTTTCCAAAAAGGACTAGCAACGGTCAGGGAACCAGTAGGCCAACTGGTCCCAGTGGCAGCACCAGAAGATCTGTTGAGGTGTTCGCTACTGACATCCAGCCCCCGAGGAAGTTTTCGAACTTAGGAAGACCACTGTATTGGGTTTTGAGGCGCTTGATGAAGGAAGGAAAGTTGCAACCTTTGGCTCCTATGCCAGTTAAAATGCAAGGGATGCCAGGCCACAAGGACAATGAATATTGTGCATTTCATCAGCACACAGGCCATCTAACAGACAAGTGTAAGGCGCTGAGACACTCTATTCAAGATCTGATTGATGACAAGCAGATTTTTGACCCAGAGAAGAGGGAGTCCAAGAAGAAGCCTGGTTACAATGCCGTGTCGCCACCAGTTTTTATGATCGGATCCAGCTTGCCAGAGTGGTACGTACTGCAGGACTTATATGGGAGCAAGAATATTGCTGTTTTTTGTTCTAAGGATAGAGAAGAAAGAGCAGTTATAGCGACCATTGATTGTTGGTCGAGCAGTGAGAGCGGTGAAGAGGCCGAAGAGGAAGGAGAGACGAACTTTGATTTGTGGAGATCTGATGATGATGAAGAAGAGGTAGGGGCTATGACAAGAAGTGGGAGAGTGGTCCCTGAGATTACAAGGGTGCCAGAACCATCGCAGCCATCAACGGAAAATGAGCCGGACGAGAACCAAATTGTTAAGCAGTTGAAGAAGACCGCAGCTCAAATATCCATCTGGGATCTCTTAAGACAGTCCCCTTCTAAGAGGCAGAAAGTGGTAGAGGCCTTAACTGAGTCCACTGTTGCCACCACAATTTCCCCATCAGAGCTTTTGAGTCTAGTTAAAGGAGGATCGGAGGAGAGATTGGTTTTTTCCGATGCCAACCTGCCAGTCGAAGGTCGTGATCATAACCGACCCCTGTATATCAAAGCACAGATTAATGACAAGCACACCACTTGCGTTATGGTTGATGATGGATCTTCTATCAATGTTTGCCCTCTGATAGCCCTTCAGGCTTTTGGATTGAGTGAGAATATGCTCAGCGAATCAGATTTGACAATTACAGCCTATGATAATTCAAGAAGGCAAGCCTCGGGAACATTCAAGACCTTGGTCAAAACGGGACCCATTGAGGTAGAAGTAGAGTTTGTGGTCCTGCCCATTCCAGCTAATTTCTCAGCCCTGCTCGGGAGGCCTTGGTTTCACAGACTAGGAGGAGTACCATCCACGCTGCATCAAATGATAAAGTTCCCACACGAAGGGGAGGTGGTAACTATTAAGGTAGCCAGGGAGAATCAGGTGTCGGCTCTTGAAATTGCTAATCAGCCATTTAGTGGCTTCCACGTGTCGATGATAGGGGAAGAGCACGGGCCAGTGGATAACCCAGCAGTGGTTAACATGATGAAGAAGATGCACTATCTCCCTTGGGCTAGTTTGGGTAAAAACTCTCAGGGGCTGCAGACTGCGATCACCAATCAAGGTCAGAAGAACCGGAAGGGTCTGGGGTACAGAGGCGGTTTTGGCAAGAAGAAGACGGCAGATAAGATCCCTCATATCTCAGAAATCTTTGTACCAGCATCCTCATTATGTGCTTATACGGGTGAAAACGAGCCGCAATGGGTGAATGGGAGGATTGTCCCCGGATTTGAGATCTTCAACGATGTATTTGACTGGGATGTCGGGGTTATCAAGACCGCTGAGAGCTTCTGGGATGAAGAGGTCATGACTCAGTGCATTGCTTGGGACAGAGGTGAGCCCGAAGAGGTAGTCACAGAATGGATGTTGATTGCTAGGCAGAAAGGGAAAAAAAGATGGTAGAGCAAGAACTGAAGATTGGGGATTTGAAGATTTCCTCAGACATACCTGAAGGGCCTCTGCTGAATCAAGAAGCCGATGAGCAAGCTGCAGCAGCATCAACCTCTAGGGGGGCAGAAGAAGACTCTAGCTTAGATTGTGTTTTTATTCCAGAACTTTTTTATGATGTAAATGACAATTATAATATTATCAATAAGGCAAATGATTTCTCTTACTTGTGCGATGTTTCCAATAATTTCAACATGCATGAACATGATCATATTCCATCAAATTTTGATATTGATTCCGCTGATACAACGCCTTTTAGTCTTGAAACCTCGGAAAATCCGAAGGAAATTCTAATAGCATCAAATATAACTCCTGATGAGAGAGAAAAATTTGAGAGAATAATAAGAAAATTTGAAAAGGTCTTTGCCTGGACCTATGAAGACATGCCAGGGATCGATCAAGATGTAGCAGAACATGCTATCCCGACTTATCCAGACCATAAGCCTGTAAAACAGAAGTTGAGAAGGCTCAGGCCAGAATGGGCAGATAAGGTCAAGGAGGAGATTCGGCAGCAGATTGAGGCCAAGTTCCATGTTGAAGTGCAGTACCCTACGTGGTTGGCAAACGTGGTCCCTGTAGCGAAAATAAATGGGAAGGTCAGGATATGTGTGGATTATCGAGATCTGAACAAGGCCTACCCTAAAGATGATTTTCCACTACCCCACATTGATGTGTTAATAGACAATGCCGCCAACTGTGCAATGTAAAGCTTTAGAGATGGTTATGTGGGCTACAACCAGATCCTAAACAAGATAGCTGACCGAGTGAAGACCGCTTTCATCACAAAGTGGGGGACCTACGCCTATCGAGTTATGCCTTTTGGCCTAAAAAATGTAGGGGCCACATACAAGAGAATGGCGACCAAGATTCTAAGCTACCTGATCTACAAGGAGGTGGAGGTGTATGTCGATGATAAGATGGTCAAATCAGCCACCCGAGAGGGCCATTTTGAAGCTCTAGAGAATTTCTTCACCAGGATTAATAAATACAATATGCGACTTAACCCTAAGAAGTGTATCTTCAGAGTAACTTCAGGGAAACTGTTGGGACATGTCGTCAGCCAGAGGGGAATAAAATTAACCCGGACAAGGTAAAGGCCGTCAGAGAGATGCCCGTGCCGCAAAAGGAGAAGGATTTAAGGAGCTTCCTGGGCAAGCTGCAGTACGTCAGTCGATTCATTGCAAAGCTCACTTCGATATACGAGCCCCTTTTTAATTCTAATAGTTCTAATTACATACCTTATTGATAAGATTTTTCTTAGAAAACTTTAGTGATTCTGCCTTCTCAGGAGATGTGCATGCCTTAATTTTATCTTTTATCATCTCCAACTACAAAACACAACAATAATACTAGCTATATTTATTCTTTTTAGTTAACTTTCCAAGTACTGAATTGATTTTGGGGAGAAAGTTCAAAAAACTTGACCAGTAGTCAAAGTTACCAATGAGTAAAAAAAAATCATTCAATATGCATGCCAGATGTCATAAGAAGGAAAGGAAGAAAAAAGAAATAAACCTCTATTCATTGTTCCACTTTAGGCAACAAACCTGAACTATATCAGCCAAACTAACCTTTTCTAGTCGCTTTTGAGTCTCACCACCAGGCCCAAATATCAGACAAAGAAAGTTGTACCCTGGACGGTCTTTGATCTGTAGAGGCAACATATAACTTATATGATTCCAATATGTCTATTCTTAACTTATGAGCAAAAGGTAAAATCTTGGTTTTACAATTAAAGAAGGAAATTAGATCACACTATACTAAGCCAAATATGAAACAAAACAGCTACTTGCATCCAGCAGCATTTATAGTTAATATGGAATTTCTAATAGCAATATAAATAATTCCTTAGACCATGTATGATATCCCAATCCATCTCTAAGGCATACCCATTCTAAACTTAAGTCTTTTGCTCTTGTAAACTGTTGCATGTACCATTGGTTTCCTAAGAATCTTATTGAAAACTTAAGAGGAATAAAAAAGAAAAGATATCTATAGATCATAGTTGTCAATAATAGCTTCCGACTACAAATACAGTTAAGGGAGTCCTGCAAGCCAAAAGTCCTCAGATTGAACATCAATTCATGCTAGCAATAAGAATAATAGAATAATTGTTCATATTCATTAAGAAAAAAACAGAAAAACTTTTGGGATATATAATATAGAGCAAACAAAACTATTTTTATTAATAAGTGGAATTGTAGAATAAGAAAAGGGTATGTAAAATGAAAACAGTCCAAATTTAACTTACAGGAATAGGAACTGTTGCCTCTTTTGGTAAAGGTTCATAATCAGGCAGAGGCTTGAAGCTTTGATTCAGTTTAAGTATTTCACCTGGAAATTAAAGGAGACAAGTATATTATGAAGCAGCAAATTACGACCAGCAATTCATAGAATGCATAAATACAAGCAGTGCCCAAACTATGACTCAGATGATTATTTTAACAGTAAAAAGATTCTTCTTTTTTCTTTTATAACAAGGTGCCTAGTTTAAAAAAAAGGAAAAAAGCAAGAAACATAAGTATTAACAAGCTGTGTATATAATGTCTCTCATTCCTCTTGACTATGCTTGTCTTTCCTGTCCCTCCCAAGAAACATTTTCACTTCAATTTTCTAGATAGCCATTTTGGTGAGACAAACCAGCCAAAAACACTTGGAAATAATTAATCTAGTTAAGTACTTGACTGCAAGAAGTTACAGGTGTAAGCATTCAAACAGATGGCAAGTCAAAGTTTGAGCATTTCTGGAGTTAGTATCCTGAAGGAATATATAATCTAAGAGAAAATTTCCAGTGTACCTATAATCTCCCGCCTTTCGAGTTTCAGATTTTCCAAATCCTTCACCAACAAAATACATCATTAGTGCTTAATAAAATTGCAAATTTCAAATAGTAAATAGGGAATACACAATCAACCATAAGTTTACCTTAAAGTCAATTTGTGAAGCAGATGCCTTGGGATCATCAGGCTGATCAGCTAATTGAGAGTCTTGACCTTCCCAGGTTTCTAGAGTTCCTGACTTCAGCTGCTGCATTATCTGTTCCACTCGAGTTTGCCCAAAATTTGTATATCACTTAAAGGCACCTGGAACATGTCATAGACAAAATGTCAACAAACCAAGAACCATATTCCAAAAATTTCATTCTATATACATATTTCTGTGTATTTATATAATGAAGCCACCAGCGTGTAGACATAACATGCATATGCGCATGCACAAATAGAGTAAGAACTGCAGAGGTATGTAATCCAGCATTTATTGAGTGCCAACTTCACAATGAGGAAAAAAATGCATTCAGTTGATGTGTACAAAAGTCTAACAAAATCTAAAAATACAATTAAGTGCATTAAATTCAAAAGAATACAAAGCTAATGCATCAAAGATCTCAAGAAGCTGCATTGCAAATTATTTTTGAATTAGATTTTTTATTTTCCAAAATCTCCCCAATACTTCTAGTAATTAATGATTATGTTGTTTAGTTATTTTTTAGCATAATATTGTGTTTGATAGAACATGCATAACACGAAAATGCTTGCTACAATCCGATCAAGGCAGATTGAGCAACACACAAAAAGTAGATAGGAAAAGTTATAAAGTAAATCAAGTTTACTTGTTGTCGACGCTTTAAAGGAAGCTTAGAAAGGACATCCTTTTTAAGTCTACGAATCATCACTGTTGCCTTCATCAAGTTGTGCAACTCTTCATGGTTACTTTCACCTTGATAAACTCCAAAAATACCCTAGACAAATAATTTTTGAAATGATAGCATGGCTAACATCCAGAACATTTATTAATAAAGAAGGTTTCCTTTTAACAATAAAAATATAGGTTTCTTTTTAACAATAAAAAGATAACTTAGCCTTTTACAGTATCATTTACCATATTCATGAATATTCTTGTAAACACCAGGATATAAAGCTTCCATCTACAACATGTAAAAGCTTTACATATAATCCCTTTCAAAAGTTCAAATGACAGAAAATAATAACTTCTAATGGGGGTTATTTCAACCCTACATTTATTATTTAAATGGAACCTACATCACCACTTATGTTATGATCATAGACATATTATATTAGATAAAAATGCCTAAAGCTTGTAAAACCATCAACAAGAACATATAGTTAAGCATAATTACTTTTTAAGGACACATAATTTCTTACAAAGCTCTCCTCTCTGGTGAACCATCTTCAAAAACTCAAAACAGTGTTCCCCTATTTTGCAGCATGCTCAACTCTGTATATTCTAATTTATCCCTAGATTGATGCTTTATATGTTCTAGAAAATCCTAGCATTTGTCATAATGATGATAATCTTCTAAATAACATTTGTGAATCACCTCCCACTTTATCTAATCAGCATTCTATAATTTTACAAATTCTAGTGGTCTCCTCACCAACCATCCAGCATGCACTATATTTCAAGCAAAAACATCAATAATGAATGGAAAGGTTATTCAAGAAGATTGGAATTTGGAATTCAAAAACTAGACTTACCTCCTAAGCAGAAAGTTTTGGGCAAAACAGACTTTTTATTCATAGTACCTTAAACTCCGTTTCCATTAAAACATTTTGTAATTTAGGGACCACATCATAAGAAATGATGTTGAATAGACCATCAAGATGAATACTGCCCTTGGTATTTGATGATGCTATTATAAAATCACATCTATTTGATCCACTCCATTGAGATAGAATAACCTATTAATGTTCACTTGTTAGGAGAAGGACACGAAAGCAAGAATGAAGATTATAGAAAAGCATTCAAAAGGAAAAGAGTAGGACTTGGGGAAATGATAAGCTATTTTATTTCTAACTTTGGAAAGACAAACAAATATAAAAGCTTAATTGGGCAAGAGAAAACATACAAGTATATCAGATGAAGGAATATTCAGCCATTGATGAATCATCTGCAAGAAAGCATGAGTATACATATTAGTTTTTTTGAAAAAGAGAATGCTTTCTTCAAAGTATACAGATTAGTTTTTTGAAAAAAAGAGAGCTTTCTTCAAAAGTGAAATATTAATGCAATTAAAAAAAATTTACTAAAGCCCAAGGCAAACGTAGCGAAGATGGAGTGAGTATAAGAACGGGCCAAAAATCACAAAGGCATGCAGTAACAACAATGTTGAAGCCATGACGAAACTCATTTGCACTTATGGAGTAATTTTGTATTGCAAAACAAAGACAAATAATTTGCCACTTGAAACACTATTGCTTCACATGTCTTTTTGGAGGAATTGAATCTAACAACTCCAAAAACAAATCTAACCGAATATAATATTTTCAATCCTTTATGGGATCCATATTCAGAAATCAAAAGCTAAGAGGTAAAACTGCTTAACCTGTTATTTAACTTTAATACAAGCACAAATGGAATATAAAATGTAGAAAACAAAATCAATATAGAGTTGGAATGCTTTACAAAATCCTCAAATGCTGTGTAACTATTTTATGGAAAGGATTATAGGCTATAGGAGTAAACTACTGATATACATTCTCATTCATTAAGTGTACATATATACAACAGCAAGTGAAACAGAATAACGTGTGTACAGAGTTGTAAAATGAAACAACTACAAATATAGAGCTAGACACGGAAATAATAATCAGTTATAGAGAGGCCTAAACCAAGAAGGACTCTATTCCTTTCATAGGCAGACAAAAGTTCAAAGCTGATTGTTTTAGTGCTTTGTCAATATATATGAGAAAACAAGGACTTATATTAGGGCACTAGGAGTCAAAAATCAACACCACTAAAATCATCATACAATGGCAACAACCTAGCAAGCAGCCACTAAAGTCGATTATTTCTCTAATGATACAAATTATTGAGCTGAAATTTACACTTGTCATTTCTATTACAAAGAAAAAAAAAAAGAATCACTTCCGTGATGAGATTAAAAAATATGTATGCAAATTAGGAAAGCTTTCTAAAGCATGAGATAAAAAAAATTCAGTAGAGATATTTAAATCAAGAAGACGATTAACTAAAAAAATACAAAGCAAGCAGAAAAAGAGAGTGCAAACCTGTATCTCTATGAATTTGGATAGAATTGCACAAGTCGATACCCTATATCAACTATGGAGTAGATCTAGACAAACAAAAAGTCGGGTAAGAGTATAGAACATAGGTAAAGAGTAAAAAAAATTAAAAAAGAAGACTAAAATTTATTTCTTAATGCAGTATAGAATAGAGTGCAAGAGAGGATGGGGATACTTAAACTACATCGCATTTTCAGGTTCATAAGGATTGAAATCCGAATAAATTAATCATAAAAGAAATGGAAATCAAAATAAAAAGTAAGATCAGTGATGAAGTAGTACCTTTTTGAGCATTGAAGTAAGTTTCTTCAATTGGGTAATGAAGCTAGAAGAGAATCAGAAGGTTTGAGGATTATTTAATGTTGAAGTAAAGAAAAACGTAGAAGAAGTCAAAAGAAAAGAAAATGAGGCAGGAGGAGGAGGATGCAAAGCTCCATCATGATCTGGAATCTCGTTTTATGCTGTTGGAGAGAAAGATTTAGGGTTTCTTTTTCAGTAAATAAATTTCAGCAAATTATTTTTCAAGTGTTTTTACGAAGGGGTTCTAAAGGGCATAAGAAAAAGTGGAGTGGTTCTAAAGGGCAAAAGAAAAAGCGGGATATGTTCCTGCGCCTAGCTTCAGAATCAGGGACCAAATTTTTCATTTATAGCGACAGTAAATTCTTACCTTTGCTGTTTGTTGGCCCAAAAAATGAGAGTGGATGAAGGGAAAAAATTTCGGTCCCTATTATTATATGTTTAGGGACCGAAAATTTTTACCTTCGTTAATTTTAGTCACTAATACTCCTTTTTCTTGTAGTGCAAGTTATGGTATCAGAGCAAAGGTTTATGCAGTTCTAGACTATAGGATTCATAATGAATAGAATTGATATGAGTTTGTTTAAAGTGTGGCCATAATGCAGATGTTGTTTTCCTTATTTTATTGAGTGCTAATGGAATCTGATACTAGTGAAGAGATAGGCGAAACAACTGGAAGTGTTAACCCAGCTTATGTTAATCCACATGTACCTGAGCCTCCACCAGCAAGGAATCCGCACCTGGTCCCGAAAAATCCCATGTTAGTACAAGGATTAATGCAAATGATAGATAGATTGATTGCCCCTAAGGATCCTTTAGATTTCATTAGGAAATGAGGAGCAGAGGAATTTAGAGGAACTTCTGTAGATTCTGATATAGTAGAATTTCGGATAGAAAAGACAGAGAGAATATTGCAAGAAATAAATTGTTCGTAGGAACAACGAGTGTTGTGTGCAGTATCATTGTTACAAGGTCCAGCATATGACTGGTGGAATTTAGTGTTAAGGAATCCTCAACGACCTGTTAATTTGACCTAGGATTTCTTTGTCCAGGAGTTTGAAAAGAAATATGTTACTAAGGCTTATAGAGAGGTTAGGTGGAGAGAATTTGTAAATCTTAAGCAGAGAAACTTAAATGTGGTTGAATATGAAAAAGAATTTAGCCGACTTAGTAAGTATGTACCTTACGCCTTAATGACTGAAGAGTTTAAATGTCGACAATTTGAAGAAGGTATAAATGAAGTAATTAAAGGATTGATAGTGGCAATGACATCTTTGCGATTAGTGAGTTATTATCAGTTGGTGTTAGCTGCTTTAAAGGTAGAAAAGTCTGAGATAGTTCAAAGAAAAGATCAAAAGAGGAAGTCACAGGATAGTCGGTCTGGATTTGTTTCTGGTAAGAGAATTCGTGAGACTAAAGACAGTCAAAATATGTTTAGTGCACCCCAAAAACCATTGGGTCATGAGAAGTCAGGTAGGATGATAATAGCTTCTGAAGTTGGTGTTTCAGCTGCATCAAGTAGAGGAAGTGCCCCAGCAGTATGTGAATATTGTGGGAAAACCCATTGGGGTGTAAGGCCCCGACTTGTACCCTAGTCATCTTAACACCATTAGGGTATGAGAATGGCTTAACTTGTGTTTTTGGCTAAGTATTTGTATTTCAGATATATTTTGTTTTAAGTGTGAACTCAAGGTTAAATTATTATTTGATCCCTTTGGATTTATTGTATATAAGGAGATATAATTGGGTGTATGTGTGTTTGTGTGTGAGTTGGGCAGATTTTTATTAAAGACCATTAGATGAGTGACAAGTGGAAGGTGAGGATTTGGAGAGCGAAAGAAGGGATAGATATGGCTTAAATGAAGGAAGAAACGTAAAAGGGAGAGCAAAAATCTGTCCCTCCTCCTCTCTCTCTCGTTTTTCTTCTTCTACTGATCCTTCCCCCTCTTTGTCCCAAATTAATCCTATCTACTTGTTACTGCCACTACAAGAAATTTGACTTTTTGTGACAAATTTTTTAATGACGCATAAAATTTCGTCACTAATTATAACTTACAACGACAAATTTTTTAAAACGTCACCATACTATTTATTACTGTGACGAAATTATCTTGCGTCATTTTATGTTTTAATTATCGTCACTAAAAGATTAATTTTGTGATGAAAAGATATATTTCGTCATAGTTTCTTTAGGAGAGATAATTTCCCACCTTTTTTTTGGAGGGAAAAAAATATAATGACAAAATAATAAGTTATTGCAACGTATAAAATCGTCACAAAAAATTTATTTTTCATGACAAATTATTTTTGTCATAATTAAATAAATTAGTGATAATAAAATAATTTCGTCACAAATAACATATCGGCATAAAAAATTATTATATTATGACAAATAAATATATCACAAAAAATGAATATACTGTGACGAGGTACAATTTCGTCACCTTTGATATGAAGGAAAAATTTTCAACCTTTTTCTTTTGGAGGAAAAAAATATAACGGAAAAATTTACTATTTGCGACATATAAATTCGTCATGAAATACTTAATGTTTTTGTGACATTAATTATTTTTGTCACAATTTAATGAATTAGTGACGATAAAATTATTTCATCACAATAATGTTATTTATGATAAATAAATATGTTACCAAAAAGGAATATATTATGACGAAATACAATTTCTTCACCAATACAATCAATTAATGATAATAATTTTTTTTCGTAACAGTTGGTTGTAATGCTGATATATGACAAAGAAATTAAGTGATGCAGCGAAAGTATAATAAAAAATATATTTTATTCAAAATTCCGAGTCCCCTTTCAAAAGTAAGGTAAACAACAATTTATATTAAAAAATTAATAAAATTACGAAAATACACTTTAAACTTTAAATTGAAAAACGAAAATATAAACGTTATTTTTAACGATCCAAATTGGCTATTACAAGGGGACTACGTGTAATGCCCTGAAAATTCTGACATTGTGAACAGTGTTTTGATAGGTCAAAATTTTATCGAAGGATAATTTTTAACGCATAAAAAGTGAAATTTTCTTTAAAACTACATAATTTAATTATTCAAATAAATTTTAGACAAGTATATATATATAAATATATATGTATGTTTACATGTAAATGGGCAAATAAAAGTAATTATAACATGTGATAATTTCTATGGGTCTAGAATTATCTGGACAAGTAAGATTTAGCTTGAATTATTGGGTATATTGAGAAACAAAAAGAAAACAAAGGGAGGGACACGAACAGGGGAGATCGGGGAAAGAGGGGGAGAAAGAGAGAGAGAGGGAGAGCGTGACGGCAGAGACAGCGTGGTGAGGCAATGGTCGACGACGAGCGGCGGGCTCCTCGCCGTTATCGATCACGCCCATCTCTCCCTCGTCGTGGCGTCGTTGATCCAGGAGAGTAGGAGGAGACCCGAAGCTTCCTCTGCATTTTCTGGCGAGCTCCGACGGCGAGAGACCTAAAATCCCACAGACCTAAAATCCCAGAATCCCCAATTTTCCCCAATCCCCCAGCACTGGTCCCGCCGCCCCTTCTCGCCGGCGGTGTATAAGGCAGCTAACAACTCCAGTTGCTTCTAGTTGTGAGAGGTAAGTTAGATTCACGTAAAACTCGAATAAATGTAAGTGTTTAAAAGTTGTTCTGCTCCTGTGTGAGTGTTTTTAATGTTAAAATTATCATCTTTGTTGAGGTTTTTGGCGAGATTAGACAGCAAAAGGAAGAGGAAGGTGAACATACGATCTAGTTTTCTACCATCAGATGGTTTCCAGTGAAGCTAAATGGACAAAAAAGGTATGTTCCCGTAATCCACTGCAAATTTTGTTAAGTTTAAAGACTTTCTTGTGAATCTTTAAGGTTTATTCCTTTTATTTTGATAACTTCATATCTGGATCGTGTATTTTTGTTGGCAATGAGGACGATTTGTGTGTTTGTACAGAGAATATCCTGTCTTTGTTATCTTTCCTTGAACGAGAATATTAGAACAGATAAAGTCTTAAAACTTCAATCCGAAATGAATGATTAAATGCTTGACATATATGTTATTTAGAATTTTAAGGAAATCCTTGTCTAATTTCATGAGAATTTAGAAGGTAATCTTGGTAAGACCAACCAAAATGAACCTATTTGGTGATTCCCCAAGTAGCATAAGTCTTGTAGCTGATGTTCCCTGGTCCAAGCATACTGTCAACCCCTTAGCTCCCCCAACAGTGAATTGAGTTGCATTACCTTGCTACAATGACAACATGAAACAAAAAAGACCAAGAATATAAACAATATTGTGTTGGTAATCTGATCTTGACATAGCCATTGAAAATGAATGATTTGTCATTTTAATTTATTTTTTTAGCAAAAATCTGATAATTCAGTTTTGGATGAAATTAGAGTGTGAGAAGAATGGTGCAGTAATTAGAGGGTTTTGTAGGCCAAACTTGGGTCAGCTTTACAAGCTGTGGCATAGAAGCTTTATTCCACTTGTTCTTTGGATTTCTTAGATGATAGTGCAAAGTACATATGTTCACTTTTTATTATTTAAACCAGGTTTTGTGTTATTCTTGATTCTTTTTAATTTATTTTAAATGCTAACTTGGACTACAGGTAAATACTTTTTTTTTTACTATTATTATAAAGAATATTCATGTCTTCTTCTCTAGGTTAAGCTAATCGTATAAATCATCATTTTAGTTTGTGTTCATTACTATCGCTAATTATGTGTTCATTACTATATTGCACTTGTTTTCTTAGGCATATTTACTTGTGAAGTAAGCTCTCGGTAATTATAAATTTGCTTGGAAGTTTTCACACTTCCTTTCTTACAAGATAGGTACTTGCATGCTTTTGAACTCTGGTACCTGTTATGAATCAATATATACTTTCCTCACTGAAACCCTTTTAGCACCAATTTTCTTATTACTCATAGAGTCTTTACCTACAACTTTGTATATTGAAGGGAGTGTTGAATTATATATGTTTTTCCTACATTCAAAAACCTTGTAAGTGCCAATTTTTCAATTTCACAGAGAAATTGACTTCTAGCTCTGTTTATTGACGACTTGTGCTGAATTGATATATCTAATTGATTGAACTGGAGTAACTTGCTTTTTTCAATTTGAAATGGGAGGTCTACATCAATTCGCATTTTATTTCCTCAACAGTAGAATTATGTTAACTTTTGGAAAATTTATTGCATATTTGGCAGAAAGTGTCTAGGTTCAGTTTTAAGATGTTATCATACAATACTTTACTTAAGTTACACTGTTGCGCTGAATTATGCAGGTGATTTTGGTGGGACACGATTTTGGTGGTGCTTATATATCATATGCCATGGAGTTATTTCCTTTTAGAATCCTGAAGGCTATTTTTATCGCTGCATTTATGGTGTCTAATGGATAAAGCACTCTTGATATGTTCTCTCAATAGGTTTACCCTTTGCTCAATCTCCATCAATACCAATCCAATCATTGATTTTGAAAATATTTATTTATATGTATAATTTAATACTGTACTTTACCTTTTTCTTTTTTTCACTTTTTTATTTCTTCTAGAATATGGCTGATTGAAGCTGGGATCTTTTTTTTTTTAATTGTAACTAATAAAAGTATCAATTGATTCCACCAGACAATAAACACCCATCAGGGTGCATGCACATGCACAGCATCCAGGAAAAAGTAACTGCTTGCATTCGTGTAAATTCTTGTAAAGAACTATTTTCAGCCTTTTCAGTGTTAAGCTTTCTGCATTCTTTGTGGATTCATGTGCACGTTTTTAACCATAAGATTCATTTGGATTTGTGGAAGTTGTTTCTCCATTCATGCAAATTAGCTTGTATTTTTTATCGAGGACATGATTTAAAACATGTACTAGTCCCTGGATTTATAAGTACCCAAAAAATTTCAAGATCTGAAGATAGCTTTTTGGTTTGCTAGGGCAAAGATTCAAACTATTAGTCTCAGCTTTCAAGAGTGCATTTATTGGTATTATTACTGGAGAAGTTCAATTGTAAAGTTTTTTTCCCCCTAAATTATTTCCTACTAATTATTAAAAATGATTGCAGGCAGGTTCAAATGATTTGATGCAACAGGCACAGATATTTGTGTATGCAAATGGGAATGCTCAACCTCCAACTGCTATTGACCTAGACAAGTCATTATTGAGAGAGTTGTTGTTCAATTAGAGTCCAGCCAAGGTTAGATCAAATTTTATATTCCTTTTTGCATCTTTCGGCTCAGGATGTTGCATTTCCCCTTTGCACCAGTTTTAGAGAAGCTTAGTCTTTCAGACATAAAATATGGAACAGTTAGACGATTTTATATAGAAACTCCAGAGGATAATGTCATACCTATTGTACTACAGGAAAATATGATTAACAAATGCATATTAATATCTTAAATTATTTATAGCTGATAGTTTTGATGTATTAATATTGTACCTTTGTATTTTGTATAATTGAATTGAGTATTGAAAGTGGATGATATAAGTATATCATAATATATGGTGTGTGTGAGATTGGACCTAAATTGGAGGATGGGCAAACTTGTGTTGGAGTTTGAATTGAAGCGGGGTGAATGAATATATGATTATTTGAAGTGTAAAGATTTTATTGTTTCCAGGGGAATAGGTAATATTATAGAGGAAATTTTTCCGAAATTACGGTAGAATTAAGTGACATATTTGTATTTTGATTTAATGAATAGTAAAACTATATAGCTATATATAGGGCAGATGGGTATAGTGAAAGAATAAAAAAAATAATTACCTGGATTTCGCAACAATTTTAAGAGTAGTGTAAGACAATCGAGTAATCGTACAGTATCGTTGGAACCGTTGTGTGTGTATAGATTAAGGGTGTTACATGATTGAGCTTTTTTTATCTAATATATGATTTTTTTTTGTAGGAACAGGATGCAAATTTTGAAGTTTCAACAGATTTTATTTCTGGATTAGGATGCAAGTTTATTTTTTTGCATTAGGTAGTATGTTTTTATTGAATTAACCTTTTGTTTGAATAAATACATTATATTAGATTTTCTTTAGAAATTTAATTGATTGTATGACATTAAATTTAAAATGGGTCATTTTTAATACAACGCATATATGACAAGTATATTTGTCATAATTTGTCGACTTGTTAGTTCATAAATGACGATATAATGTTTACAATTGCGATATTAATATTGTAATAAAAAAATATAATTTAATGACAATAAAAAATTATCACTAAAATTATTTTTTGTGACAATTATTTTTGTCCGTATTTGTCACTAATTTGTAAAGTAATATGACGATTTATATTCATCATTAATATACATTAATTTAATGACAAAATTATTTTTCGTCACTTAAAGTATTAGATTTAATGATGACATTAAATATTTTATGACGAAAATTATATTTATTTGTGAAGATAATTACGTAACCAATACTTAATGGTTTTAACTAGAAGTAGAGTTTCGTCATTAAAAATATTTAATTTCGTGACGAATTTTAAATTTGTCATAAAAAATGTCAATTTTTTGTGACGATAAACAACATAATATGACGAAATATAATTTTATTTGTGACATAATTTTTGTCGTGAAAAGTAAGAACTAAAGATGACGAAAATCATTTTCGTCACAAAAAATGATACTTACGGTGACAAAAAAGTAAATTGTCATGAAAACTTTTATGTTACGCGCCTACCGTTACGTTCTCTGTGACGATAAAAATTCGTCACTTTATATTTTCAGCGACGAAAAATGAATTTTTCATGACAATTTTTTGCGTTATAAAAGGTGTAATTTCTTGTAGTGTGCCCCAATTTGTTAAGTGATTCAAGTTGTGAAGGTAAGTAGTTAGTTTTCTCCTTTTTCTCCTCTTCTTCTTCATGTAAATTGGCTAAGTGTGGATATGAGTCAAAGGTTGATTTTTAGTTTGTTTTGAAATGGAGAAGCTTAGAGAAGCTTAAGGAAAGGAGAAGGTTAGTGAAAGTACAACTAATTGAGCTTTTGGAGCAAAGGAAGTTCAGGTTTCATAAATTTGTGCTTTTGAATGAATTGGTATAAATTGATGCTTGAGATATGTATTGATAACTTCAATTTAGTATTTAGTTTTGTTAGTATTTTCGTATGATTTTTGGGTTTTTAGTTGTGTTTATTGTTATGTCATGATTACTTTTGGTTAATTTTGTCAATTGTAGTTAAATTAGATTTTTATGCATTTTGGGGGGAATTTTAATAGAGTTTGAATTGTGATTGTAGGAGTTTTTAGGTACCTCACGGTCACAACCAAATGGTTGTGACCATGACATATGAATTGATCAAGGGCAAAATTCTTGTCATGCTTACCTCACGGTCACAACTAAATGGTTGTGACTGTGATATAGAATATCATCAGGCAGATTGCAATGAGAAGGTACCTCACGGTGGCAACACTTGTAGCTGTCACCGTGACATGAAAATTCCCAAGGCAGAATCAAGGACAGGGGGGACCTCACGGTGGCAACAAAAGTCATTGCCACCGTGACATAGAAAATTCCAAGATAGTAGCTAAAGTTGAGCACCTCACGGTGGCAACAAAGTTGGTTGTCACCGTGACCCCATCAGGTGCATGCAGGCAGATTCATTCCATCATCTGTCTCACGGTAATAACCATTTGGTTGCCACCGTGACCCATAATGCCTCACGGTGGCAGGCACTTCATTGCCACCATGACCGCTCGAGATCTATAAATATAAGATTTGTTTTTGGCTGCAGGGGATAGTAATTTTAGGAGTTTTTCAACTAGGGTTTTGAGAGCTGGAATTTTTCTAAGCTTTTCTATTGTTCTTAATTAGGGTTTCAATATTTTTCTTTATATTTAAATTACAAGTCGAGAGAATTACATTAAAATGTATAGATCAATTTCAATACACATAAATTATATTCGGATTTCCATAGTTTTGAGCTATTCTCCATCAAAGATTTGAAGAAGAAGATCGGAGAACGTAGGATTCAATCGAGATTTCGTCCTCAATGAATTTCTGGGTTTATTCTTTCCTTTTCCTCTTAATTTTGTAATGGATCATGAGTAGTCTCATAGTTGTTTGGGGGATCTTTGAATCCCCTACCCATGATGTGAATTCGGAACATCTTCTAGATTTATTTATATGAATGAAAGGTTTATGTCACTGTTGCTTATTGATTAATTTATGGTGTTTATTTTCTCAAGTTATTTTCCAGCTTCGATGTATGATTTTTATCATGTATCTTTATTGGATGTTTAGCTTGTATGGATTGAAGGCCATGAATGTTTTTACTTAATTTTTCTATATGCATGCAGTATTTTTAGACTTGTCCGGATGGGAATCTAGAAGAGCAGGATTTTATGATTTAAGAATAGAGTGGGGAGTGAGATAAATGAGTTTTTGGGTTGTTTGGCTCCGGAATGGGAAAGTAAACCGAACTTAGGATTTTAGACCCGTGCTTAGGCTAATTGTATGGCTTACTCCAGATTGGGATGTCGTGCAATTAGAGTAGCTTGCTTCGGATTGGGATGCTTGGGTTAAGAGGGTTATCCCGAATTCATTCGTATGTGTTAATTAGATTAAATTAATTCACATTTGGGTATGGGGTGGATGAGTGAAGCCGAGCAACATTTCTTTTATATTGATTTCTCTTACTTGTTAGTTCCTTTGCTATTATATCATTTTTACCAAAATTACTGTCAGTTTCATTTATTAAATTCTATTTGCATATTTTGGCTATTTAATTCCGTTATTTTTAATTAATAGATAACTCATTCACATCAATCAATTGGGAATTCTTTAGCATACACTCAATTTTCATAACTTGCACACACAATCCCTTGGGTGCGATAACTAGGGGACCTAATTATACCCCACTTTATTACTTGCGGATTCAATACACTTGCTGAGATCGCGTTAAGTTTTTTGTGCCGTTGCTAGGGATTGGCGTTGTTTGTGAGTTTTGATTTTTATTTGTATGTGTTTCTTTTTCTTGTTTTATTTTTTCTTATTCTTTTGAGGTAATGTTAGTGCATGCACAGATTGAGAAGAGATCAAATAGCACCATATGATCCTGAAATCGAGAGGACTTTACATCAATGTAGGAGAGCTAATAGAGAGAATAATATGGAAGATCCTCCTATTGATGAATTTCCTCCCAAGAATGAACAAGTGCCGAAGGCATAAGAAGAAATTTCGGGTAGATATAGAGAAGAGGTACCTAGGAAGAGGACAATTAGGGATTATGCTGTACCAAGATGGAATGAAGACCATCGGACGATTGTGCTGCCTAGAGGAGTACAATTTGAACTTAAACTAGCAATCATCACCATGGTACAGAGGAATCAGTTTTCAGGTTCAGAGTTGGAAGATCCTGCACAGTACCTTGATATATTCTTGGAGGTTAGCAACACGGTTTAGATTTCAGGATTGACTTCTGATGCAGTGAGACTGAAATTGTTTCCTTTCACATTGATTGGAAAAGTGAGGAAATGGCTTCATATGTTGCCAAGTCAATCAA
Source organism: Excoecaria cochinchinensis (assembly GCA_947683425.1). Taxonomy (NCBI): domain Eukaryota; kingdom Viridiplantae; phylum Streptophyta; class Magnoliopsida; order Malpighiales; family Euphorbiaceae; genus Excoecaria; species Excoecaria cochinchinensis. Next base: position 23,138,276 of record CANTUQ010000055.1, on the reverse strand, counting down.
TTAGGTCATGGGACCAGTTGCAAGAGAAGTTTCTAATGAGATTTTTCCCTCCTACCAAAACTGCAAAGATTCGTAACAGTATTATGGGTTTAACCAATTGAATGAGGAGCCGTTTCATGAGGCTTGGGAAAGGTTTAGTAGGTTATTGAGAAGCTGTCCACACCATGAGATAGCTATTTATCATTTAATGATAATATTCTATTCTGCAGTTACACCTCAGACAAGGTCTCTATTGGATGCATCATCGGGAGGCTCTTTCATGAATAGGCTGCTGGAAGAAGCTTTCCATTTGTTGGATGAGATGGCAGCAAATGATTCTCAATGGGCTGCCCCTAGATCAGTTTCGAAAAGGCAAGGAATACATAATGCAGATGAAGTATCAGTGCTGAAGGCACAGATCGAGTCGATGCATAAAGAGATGAATGGGTTAAAGGTATGAAATGTAGCCTTTATTTCTCAAGAGAATGGGTTATATGAAGGCGGGCAATATATTCAAGAGAGTGAAGCAATGGGAGATGTGAATGCTGTAGGAGATTATCGGAGAAATGACCCCTACAGTAATACCTATAATCTGGGTTGGAGGACTCACCAGAACTTCTCTTGGAAGGATGGAAATCAGAATGCTGCTTCATCTTCCCAACCACAAGTAAGAGCTCCTTTCAACAAAAACATTCATCATAACCACAACCATTCATACCAACCTCAAGCATCCACTAATTTTCAGACCCCATATCAACCACATCACCACCCAGGTCAAGGTTCAAACCAGGCCCAATCTCAAGCTTATCACCCACCTAGATATCAACCGAGATGACCTGTACAAGAAAAGAAACCTAATCTTAAAGATATGCTGGCTAGCTTCATGAATAGCCAACAACAGTTTGTAAATAGCCAACAACAATTCATGGCTAACCAAGAAGTGAGGTGGAAGTCTCAAGAATAGTGGAACCGGAATCAAGATGCTTCCATGAGGAACTTGGAAATGCAATTGGGCCAACTTGCAACTTCTATGTCTCATAGACAACCAGGAACTTTTCCTTCGAATGTGGACCGAAATCCCAACGAAGAAGCAAAAGCTATCACGTTGAGGAGTGGCAAGGAGGTAGCGCAAAGAGAAGAGAAAGATAAAACATCTTCACCATCTTCAAGTAAGGAGGAGCCAACACGGAAGGTATGTGACTCTAACTCTAGGGTAGAGGTAAATGAGAATGCTCCTATGATTGATAAGGGTAAGAGCCTAGTGAACCCTAAAGTAGAGGATCTCGATATAAATAGGCTGCCATTTCCTGCTGTAGCTAGGAAAGAAAAGAAAAATTTGGCTAGGTTTCTAGAGATGGTTAAGAATTTGCACATTAATTTACCTTTTGCTGAAGCCTTAGCTCACATGCCTAATTATGCAAAATTCATGAAAGAATTATGTTCGAAAAAAAAGAAATTAGAAGGGCATAGAACTGTACAGCTCACAGAAAATTGCAGTGCTCTAATTATGAACAAGATTCCTGAAAATCTGGAGGATCCAGGTAGTTTCACATTACCCTATGAAATTGGTGAAAATTTTTATGGAAATGCTTTGTATGACCTAGGTGCTAGCATTAATTTGATGGCATATTCTATGTACAGGAAACTTAATCTCGAAGAGCTGAAGGAGACGGGAATGAGACTCCAACTTGCAGATAGGTCGGTAAGGAGACCCAAGGGGGTGATTGAGGACTTGCTGGTGAAGATGGGAAAATTCATTTTCCCCGTGGATTTTGTGGTAATGGAGATGGAAGAAGATCAAAAGGTACCACTCATTATGGGGAGGCCGTTTTTGAATACGGCGAAAGCTTTGATTGATGTACATGGTCAAATGGTCACCATACGGTTCAATAATAAAGAGTTAGTGGTGGACATGAATAAGGCTTAGAAATATCCGTCAAGTGATTTGGAGGAGTCAGCCTATTTTGTAGTTATAACAGACGAATGTGTAGAGGAAGCTCAAGAGAATGGGTTTCTAGATGATTCATCGAATGTGAGCTTAATGCATTCCTTGGAGGATGAAGAGTTGGATGAGAGAGGACGAAATACAAGAACATTATCAAGAAGTGGCATGATAGAAAGTTGATGAGGAAGGAATTTGTGCCTGGTTATTTCCCGAAAAGCTGAAATCGTGGTGGAAGGGACCCTTTGAAGTTGTGAGAGCTGACAAATTTGGAGTAGTGACATTGAGGCACCCGAGGGGTGAGAACGAGTTCAAGGTGAACGGATATCATGTGAAGCCCTATTTTGAATCAACATTTGATGGTGCTTTATCGATCGTCACCCTCGAGGACCCTTGACGGTATTTAAAAGTCTAGCTGCGGACTTGTTAAATACAGAACTATTTCTCAAACTTTGTTATTTTGTGTTTATTCAATGTTTTTAGGTTATTAATCGTGCTTGTTTTTGTCATTTTTTTGTGCTTTGTACTCTTAGTATAGCTATATTTTTGTTGGATAATTTTTGAGTTTTTGTAACTTGAAGTTTGGTGAGATTTGTGAAAAAAATTTGCAAATTTGCAGGAGATCACAGTAGCAACAGATTTGGTTGTCACCGTGACTAAAGAAAATTGCATTTTGGATTGTGCTCTGGGACATGTCACGGTGACAATGGAATTGGTTGTCACCGTGACCAAATGGCAAATTACATTCTGTTTTGAAGTAGAATTATGTCATGGTGGCAATGGATTTGGTTGTCACCGTGACCAAATGGCAAGATGCATTATGTTCTGGCGTGTGTATATGTCACGGTGACAATCAATTTAGTTGTCACCGTGACCAATTGGTGATTTACATTTTGTTTTGAAATGGGAACATGTCACGGTGGCAATGAAATTCATTGTGACTGTGACGTGTGGAAGGAAGCATTCTGTTTTGAAATCGTGGTATGTCACAGTGGCAACCAATTTAGTTGTCACTGTGACCCTGTGGCGGTTCGAATTTGGATTGAAAATTTCGCGTATGTCACGGTGGCAACCGCTTGGTAGTGACCGTGACCCCCGAGATATATGTTTTGAAAACTTAATTTTCCCATGCTTTGTGTTTCACTTCACACTCTTCACTCTCTAGTTTGAGCAATTTTCATTCTGTCTTCAACTGTTGTGCTTCGATTCTCCCTTTTAGGCTACAATTTCTGCAAATCTACATCAAGTAAGTAATCTTTCTCTTTCTTTTTCTTCATTTTTATTTGTTTTCTGTCTGCGTTTTTTTCTATGTTCTTGTTCTTCTCCATATCTATGCTTTTGAGGCTTGAATTTTAACACCATTTAGTTTTGTCTTCTCATATTGCTCTGAATTCATGTTGTGAGTACTATCAATTCTTACTTCCTTCTCAATTTGCATCTTTGTCATTGAACCCATGAACGTATGTGGAGTAGGAAATTAGGGCATGTTTTGTGCGTGAATTTGGTTGTTGATTTTACTCAAATTCTTGGCTGAAATTGGAAATTATTAGGCTTTAACTACTTGTTCTACATTTTACTGCTTCTAATTTCAAATTTGGGTTGTTGTTAGTGCTTGTGGCTTCCAATTACAGTGAGTTAATTTGCTGCATACCAAGTGTTTGTTAAAATGTTTCAATGACTCTTTTTCCATAACTGTACATCTCTTGATAAGGTGGAATGTAGAGTTCACTTTGCCCTTATGTTGAATTGTGCTTATTGCTGTAATTGAACATTCTTGACTGCTTTGTGAATTGATGCATCTCTTATAAAATCAAATGGGCATGTGAGATTGTTTTTGCTTGGTTAGAATGAGCTTGTTAATTGATGCCGATATTTAGGGCCATTTCAATTTTATGCACTTAGAATGCTATTGAATTTGGTCATTTGTTTTCATGTAGTGGCTCCTAAGAGAAAGAGTTCAGCTCCCGCCTCTAGTTCCTCTAGCCAGCAAGCCAGCCAACCATCTATCGACATTTCCAAAGTGCTGAGTTGGGTACCAAGCAGCAAGAAGGCGGCATATGCATTATTCTCCAAATGGTCATGTATTACAACCACTTATTTGGATTTTGATTTGCTTGGGAAGCTGGGAATACGGAATGAAATTCAAAGGCTTATTGCAAACATTGGCTAGGAGAGGTTGTATACATATAATGAGAAGGTTTATCCTGACTTAACCAGAGATTTTGTGGCAGTTGTGACCTATCGGATCAGCCGAGACCCATCTATAGATCCTGGAACGGTTTCATTCTTTCTCGAGGGCACAGAGTATGAGATTTCTTTTGTGAGATTCGCATATCTACTAGGCTTCCCTCCCCTTGCACCTGATTGCTTCGATGATTATAATAAAGATAATGCTTGGGCAGCCATCAGAGATACGGTGATAGCCACTACGTATGTGTCGGGAAAGACAAAGGCGCACCATCTCAATAGCCATGCCCTGCGAATTATTCATCGGTATTTCTCGTTGTCTTTTTTGAGTCATGTGGACTCAGCGGGGCAGGTGAACCTACCTGAGGCACTATTTTTAGCATGTATGGTAAGGGGAGTGCGGATTAATGGTGCTCCGCATTTACGGCATAAATTGGAGAAAATGCAGTGGAACCCAAAGATAGCGCTTGGAGGTTTGGTGACTGTAATTGCTAAGGGTGTACATAACCCATTGAGGAACCCCAAACTGTTACCTTCCAGCTATTGATAAGAAGATGTTGAAGAATATGAAGGTCATAGCGAATGATGAGACAACTGCAAATGGGTATTGTCTAACTACTCGAGAGGAGTATCTGCTGAGAGTGGAGCTTGGCTTGGGAGGCTTACCGCATGAGGAAGAGGAAGATCCTGAAGCTCTAGCTCCTCCAGCCCCAGAGCAAGAACAATTCTCCTCTCAGTACGCCGCACTGATGGAGCACATGGAGTCCATCTCTGCAATGCAAGCGGACCTGCAATCCAAAATTGATCAAGTGCTGCTGGGCCTTACTTCTTTGACTGCGTGCTTTAATGCGCAATTTCCTCCACCGCCACCACCAGAGACTTGAGCAGGGAGACCTCCTATCCTATATTTTGATTTTCTTTTTGATTTGTAACTATTTGACTTACTGGGGACAACAAGATTTTGAGTGTGGGGTAGGGGGAGTAATTCTAACATCTCAATTTGTATCTAACAATTTAATATGTTTTATTTATTTTTATTCGCATGTTTTATTTTGTTTAAGTTATTTGCTTGAATTTTCCTATCTTAGCTTAGTTTGCCTCTAGTTATTTCTAATGTGAATGGTTTGAACTTTAAGTTGTGAATGGATTATCTTAAAAACTGATTTTAGCAAGAGACTAGTTGTATGTTTTAGCGGCAATATAAACTCAATTAGTCATATATCTTGTAATTTCCTATCCTTTGTGCACTATAGGCTTGTTTGAGAAAAACTTGAAAAAAATTAGTGTGTGAAAGTTTTTCAGTGAATGAATTTTACGATAGTTAGAACCTTCCTCATCACCCTTCGAAACAATATAACAAACATGATCTAGGCAAATTATTTCTTTAGTAACCATGTTAAATGACTTTTGACCTACCTATATGTGTAATTTTCCATTGTTAGCCCAGTTGAGCCGATTTGGTATGCTAAAAGCATACTATGCAATTTTATTTTTTTGTTACACTCATATTTCACCATTTAACCTAAATGTTTTTGCCTATCCTTTATAAGAATTAGCCACTCCAGGATTGAGTTGGGGTAGCATTGAAAGTTGAATAAGGGTATTTTCTGTTAAAATAGTATGGGTGTGAGAAAAATTTTGAAACTATGGGGTGTTGCCTAGTATATTGTTAATCTTCCCTTTATGAAGCCCAATTTTGTTAGAAAATGAGAATTATGGGTATTTCACCTTATTCGTCTGCGAAACAATTTAGGTTAGCTCGATTATCTCAATGAGTTTAAAAAATATAAAATAAAATAAAATAAAAAAATAAAAATTTGGTGATAATATTGATCATTGATTTTGAGTAAGTCATATGTAGAAAAATTTAATTGTGGGGTACCCTAAAAGAGAGGAAGATGTTTTCATAGTCAAAGATGATCAGGTTTGAGAAAAAATTCATTAGGGACTTTTATCTCCTCTTTTTCATGTGATTTAGTGTTTTCCATCTTGGGAAGTTTAGACGAGTTTTGGTAATTGTGGGTAAATTGAAAGTAGGTCATGGCAAAATTGTGTTCATATTGGGTAGTGGTGTACGTAGGTAGAGTGGCTAACTCTTTGTTTGATTTCCTTAACTATTCTTGTTAGCCAATTCCCTAACCTAGCATTTCAACCTTGGAATAAGACCTAGTGATTCTAATCTTTAGTTGAGTTGTTTAGTGGAGATGACCCTTGTGGTTTCGATGCTAAAGGAGAGGCTTATAGTTATCCTAAGTATCATGTGCGAAACCAGTATGCAAATTAATTACTAATTCATTTTCTTTGTTAAATTGCTGGAATACGCTGGTTGTTTTGTTTTTGAAAAGTGGAAAATAATTTTATTTTTTTTAGCCTAGCACACACACATGAAATTACTTGATAGAAATTGATTTGAGGATTTGTGGTTAAGACTCTTCTGCTTAGTTGAGCAAAGTCTAAGTGTGGGGTATTTTGATAACTTCAATTTAGTATTTAGTTTTGTTAGTATTTTCATATGATTTTTGGGTTTTCAGTTGTGTTTATTGTTATGTCATGATTACTTTTGGTTAATTTTTTCAATTGTAGTTAAATTAGATTTTTATGCATTTTGGGGGGCATTTTAATAGAGTTTGAATTGTGATTGCAGGAATTTTTTAGGTACCTCACGGTCACAACCAAATGGTTGTGACCGTGACATATGAATTGATCAAGGGTAGAATTCTGGTCATGCTTACCTCACGGTCACAACCATGACATAGATTGTCATCAGGCAGATTGCAATAAGAAGGTACCTCACGGTGGCAACACTTCTGGTTATCACCGTGACATGAAAATTCCCAAGGCAGAATCAAGGACAAGGGGTACCTCACGGTGGCAACAAAAAGTCATTACCACCGTGACATTGAAAATTCCATGACAGTAGTTGAAGTCGAGCACCTCACGGTGGCAACAAAGTTTGTTGTCACCGTTACCCCCTCAGGTGCATCCAGGCATATTCGTTCCTTCAATAGTCTCATGGTGACAACCATTTGGTTGCCACCATGACCCATTATGCCTCATAGTGGCAAGAACTTCATTACCACTGTGACCCCTCGAGAACTATAAATATAAGATTTGTTTTTGGTTGCGGGGGAGAGTAATTTTTAGGAGTTTTTCAACTAGGGTTTTGAGAGCTGGAATTTTTCTAAGCTTTTTTATTGTTCTTTATTAGGGTTTCAATATTTTTCTTTATATTTAAATTACAAGTTGAGAGAATTACATTAAAACGCATAGATCAATTTCAATACACAACAATTATATTCGGATTTCCATAGTCTTGAGCTATTCTCCATCGAAGATTTAAAGAAGACGATCGAAGAACGTGGGATTCAATTCGGATTTCTTCCTCAATGAATTTTTGGGTTTATTCTTTCCTTTTTCCTCTTAATTTTGTAATGGATCATGAGTAGTCTCATAGTTATTTGGGGGATCTTTGAATCCCCTACCCATAATGTGAATTCTGAACATCTTCTGGATTTATTTATATGAATGAAAGGTTTATCTCACTGTTGCTTATTGATTAATTTATGGTGTTTATTTTCTCAAGTTATTTTCCAGCTTCAATGTATGGTTTTTATCATTATATATTAGTTACTCCTCAATTAGCTTAATGATGCAAACTTACAACTTGGCCACTTAACTTCCTTTTAGTTTCTCAATTAGGTCCTTCTTTTATTACAATCAAGTCCACATTACACTCTTAATTAATTCAATTATACCAATTACAACTAGGGTACATTTTCGGCCATTACAACTCTCCCCTCCTAAAAAAAATTTCGTGAGTCAAATAAATGAGGATGCTATTCCCGCATAGCAGCTTCAGACTCCCATGTTTTCTCTTCTACACCATGGTGCTGCCAGAGCACTTTCACAAGTGGAATTTGTTTATTACGGAGGTGCCTTACTTCCCTTGCAAGAATTGCCTTTGGTTTCTCATCATAAGAAAAGTCTGGCTGAACTTCCACTTCTTGCACAGGTAACACATGAGATTCATCCGATCGGTACCTTTTCAATATGGACACATGGAAGACATCATGAAGCTTAGCTAAAGTCGGAGGCAATGCCAATCGATAAGCCACCGAACCAACTCTATCTAACAATTCATATGGTCTAATGAACCTTGGACTCAATTTCCCTTTCTTGCCAAACCTCAATACCTTCCACCAAGGAGACACTTTTGAAAACACTTTGTCACCTATTTCAAATTCAATGTCCCTTCTTTTAAAATTCGCATAGGACTTCTGTCTGTCACTGGCTACTTTCAGTCTCTGCAGAATAAGCTTTGCTTTCTCTTCAGTATCTCGTACCAATTTTGGTCCAACAATTCTGTATTCAGTCAATTCTGTCCAGCAAACTGGTGTACGACACTTCCTTCCATATAAGACTTCATATGGCGCTATGTCAACACTTGTCTAATAACTGTTGTTATAAGCAAATTCCATGAGTGGAAGATACTTATCCCAACTCTTCGAGAAGTTCAGAACATATGTGTAACCACCGTGTCCCGAGGTGGTCCAGATCAGAGATTACCCAATGAAGAAATCAATGCCTGGTTCCGAATAGATGGATAAAATTCGGAGATTTTGGTCCTTTGAGTTCACTAGAATTAAAGGTTTTTATTTGTGGTAGAAAGAAGCAGAAAATCGGGAGAATTTAGACTTAAATTTTGAGTTTTCTTCCATAGACGGTCAGACCGTCGGTCGCGGGGCATCCGTCGGTCAAAGCAGTAGCCCGTCTCACTCGCCACGAGGGACGGGCCGTCTATGAGTTTACCGATGGCCATGTGTCCAAACTAACGAACACATGTCCGTTGGCATGTGCCCATTGGTAGGTCAGGCGCCCGTCGGTTAAATCCTGTTTTCTGGTGGAAATGGGATTTAACCAACGCCCGTCGGTTAGCCTCCGATGCCCGTCGGTCGTGTTTTTCTATAAAAAGGGAAATTTCACACTTTTTTGAGGTTGGAAAAATTCTCATTTTACCCTTATAAAGAAGAATCCGATTTTCACTCCAAAAGGTTCAATAAATCTCTATCTTTGGTTTTTTTTCTTCTCGTGAAACACGCGGGACCAAATCCAACAAAATTTTCATGCAAAAAGGTAAAATCTGAGGGTAAATATTCTGGACACGCGTTCTGTTTGGTTTATTTTAGTTATTTTCATATTTTTCTCAACCCTATTTGATTTTATTATTTATTATTCTTATAACTTTATCTTGATTTTTGGTTAATTTTGAATTTTTTTCGATACTAACATATTTTATTATTTTGTGAAATGTCATTTTCTTATTTTTTGGCGAGTTGAACTTGAGACAACGGTCGCCGTTCACACCCCGGGAGAACCCCTTTTGGTTTAATTCTGTAACTTTATTCTTTCGTTTGTTTATTTATTTATTTGTTTATTCTTAGTCTTCATTATAGGCAAATTATTTTATCTCGCGCAAATAAAAATAAACGTTTTATAGTAATTAATTGGGATTTTTTTAACAAAGCCAAGGACCAATGTCCTATTTTTCTTATCCAATGAATTTATCATCGAGAATTATTTTTTTTATAATAATCAAAGTCAAGGACCAATGTCCTCATAATTAATTCCCCGGTTTTATGTATGGTTTGTACTTCTAAAATGGGAGTTGTATTCCGCTCGTAGTGTTATTGTATTTCATTTTAAATGTTTTTCTTTATTCTATTTATTTATCGCTTTTAGCAATGGATAATTGTGCCTTAATTAAATTGCATCATGTGGAGAGAGAGAGAGAATTATTAAATTCAAAATTTAATTGTAAAATTAATCAAGGTAGAAATAGATGAGAAGTCCCGAACCCATCTCTGGTATTTGGGCTCAACGAGGCGAGAGGTCTATCCGATCACTCATTGGAATAAGACCTCCAAGACCCCTCTTGCGTCCTGCCAAATGACTCAATAAATGCTAGGCTCCAAGGGAGAGAGGTTCATCCTCCAAGACCCCTTTTGGTTGGCCCAAAATGGATACATGCACTGTCTTAGGCTCTCCGAGGCCAGAGAAACTTTCCCAATATTTTATTGGGTAGCGACTCCATGAAACCTCTTTGTTGCCCAAAATAGACGCACTTGCAATTCGTTGCAAGTTGTCAACGAACCTCACTTGCCCGATCGCCCTCAAGCGGGCGGTCAAGGGGCGCCCACGGGGTTCGACGCGCGTCACAGTGGCGACTCCGCTGGGGATAATACTCGAGACTTCGATTTGAAAATACCTTGATTAAAATTTATAATTAAGTTTTAGTTTATAAATTCGCTTTCTCTCAAATTTGCATTACATCCCATTAGAGCCTTAGATTATGTTAGTTTGATCCCTCTATCAACCCCGGTGCATTCTCGAAGCACGACCCTATGTTCACTCAATGTAGGAAAGTGTTAAGGATAACCACCAGCCCAAGCCACGTACCATATGGTATATCAAATGGAGACCCAATCGGACGTTACGCTCGTGATGAGCTTGACCCGTTGGCAGGGACCATGCTTGGGTAGCCCCAAAGTAACACCACCCTTGACTAAAGCACATATAATGGCCATAGATACTTCCCTTAGGTGATATGAATCGTAATACCGTGCCTGCTGTATGGATCCTTATGTATTGGATGAGTCCAAATATCTTGTTTGGTTACCTAGCCAAAGACTTTCATGCCCCGGTAGGGCCATGTCAATGTATTTGGATTATCTAAATACATAAAGATCATTTTCCATGCGCTTGTACATTAGTTTAGGAGTGCTATGCTGCCGGATTTTTATTGTGCACCATACGTGTCCATTGGGTTCCCTGTTAACCCATGGATCAAGCCCACCTAAGACAGAGACCGCATGACCTCGTCTGTGGGGGCAATAAGGTTGGAAGGATCTATCTGCTTGCATGTGGTTGTGGATGACGCATTGCATATTCATGTTATTCATGCATAAATAAATTTTTTTATTTTCTCCCTATGCATACATCTTATTCTTCACAAATAATCATTACATGTACATATTATCCCGTGTATAGTTTTTCACATGTACCATTATAATCTCTTTTAACCATTGTATACCATTTATTGCACAACACGACCATGCATTGCATATACTCATGCATCATTCTAACTCTTTGCCTTTCAGCCACCGTAGACCATTTGCTTGGGTGGTTTTGGGATCCCGATAGTCGTCCGAGGAACGATCATAGTTTGGATTGGCTGACAGAGACCTAGCATCCTTACCAAAGCATCTGAAGGAATTAAAAATGGCTGGCCCTTCACAATTAACAGAAGAGACTCGCGACCTGATTGCCCAGGAGATAGATAAAAGGTTTAAAGAGCTAGAAAAAAGGATGCTGGCTGTGATCAAAGAAAGAATGGATGCCATGGCATTCGTTCTCCAAGCTCAGCTTGTGGCAAAAGCTATCAACCAAGTGAAGCCGGCCACGATCGAGAAGGCTCATACAGCGGCGACTCCAGTACCTCCTTTGCCTTCTAAGACTAGAGGTAATAGGTCACTTGATTCACCAGTTGAGCAAGGACGAAATAGAAGGCCAACTTTAGAACATAGCACTATGCCCGTAGAGGATGAGGACACTACAGTCACTTATATTCTAGAAGGTGAAACCTCAGGAAGCCTCGACAACAGTAAGGTAAATGTCAAGGCTACAGAAGTTTCAGCCACTGGAGTAGCTCGTTCCCACCTTACTGTCTTGGGTAAGCTATTGTCTTGGCACTTCACTCGTCTTGTTAAGAAAGGGAAGTTGCAACCCTTACCGGCCGGGCCAGCCCCAACTCAAGGTTGCCCTAGATAAAGAACAGACTGGTATTGTGCGTATCACCAGTACACTGGGTATAGAACAGACTACTATCGTCACCTAAAAGATTGCATCCAAGAACTGGTGTCAGACCCAGAAAAAGGAAAGATGGTAGGAACGCCAACGACGGAAGTGAGGCAAAGGCATTTTTCTAATTTTGGCAAATCATTGTCTTGGGTCCTTAAGAGGCTGATAAAGGAGGAGGCATTGCATCCATTGCCAGCTAGGCCCGCCAGAAGCCAGGGACAGCCCGATCATAAAAGGGATGAGTATTACGCCTTCCACCAGCACACCAGACATACCATAGACGATTGCAAGACCTTGAGACATGCTATTCAAGATCTGATTGACTCCCAGCAGATCTCTAACCCAGAAAAGCGAGAGGGAAAGAATAAGATAGACTAAGTGCTTAAGTGGAAAGGCAGGACGGGCCCTAAAGTTGATTATGGATCATCGGCTGCAATAGTTATGTCGGCAAGAACGGGAGTTGATTAGCTATTTAGAATAGTCTTTTTATTTTTGAACTGCTTAATAATGACATTTTAGCTTCATTAATAAGATGAACGTTTTTGCTTGCTTGTGTTATGTCTCTTATGATTTCGCTATGCATAATCATGATCATAACTCATTCATATTTGACATTGATTCAGTTGATGCTACTCTATTTAATCTCAGAAACTTCGGAAAGTCTAAAGAAAATCTTGATAGCATCTATTGTAACTCCTGAAGCGAGAAAAATTTGAGAGAATATTAAAAAAAATATATGAAAAAGTCTTTGCCTGGACTTACGAAGATATGCCAGGTATTGATCGGGAAGTCGGGACTTGGGCCGGAATGGGCAGATAAAGTAAAAGAGGAGATTCGGCAACAAATTAAAGCCAAATTTTTAGTTAAGGTGCAATATCCCATGTGGTTAGCCAATGTTGTCCCTGTGGCCAAGAAGAATGGAAAGGTAAGGGTATGCGTGGACTACCGAGATTTGAACAAGGCTTGTCCTAAGGATGACTTCCCCTTACCCCATATTGATGTGCTGATTGACAGTGCTGCCACTTTTGCAATGTACAGTTTTGTAGATGGCTATGTTGGTTATAATCAGATCCTCAATAAGATAATTGACAGGATCAAAACAGCTTTCATCAAAGAGTGGGGGACATATGCTTACAGGGTGATGCCTTTTGGCTTGAAGAACGCAGGAGCCACTTATCAGAGGATGGCAACAAAAATCTTAAATAACTTAATCCATAAAGAAGTGGAGGTATACGTGGATGACATGATGATCAAGTCGGCCACTAGAGAAGGTCATTTCGAAGCCCTGGAAAAATTCTTCCAGAGGATAAACAAGTACAATCTGCGGTTAAATCCTAAGAAGTGTATCTTTGGTGTTACCTCAGGGAAGCTCCTAGGACACGTAGTTAGTCAGAGGGGAATTGAAATTGACCCAGATAAGGTTAGGGCCATCAGAGAGATGCCAATATCGCAGAAGGAAAAGGGTGTGAGAAGCTTTTTGGGTAGGTTGCAATACGTCAGTAGGTTTATTGCTAAGCTTACTTCGATTTGCCAACCGATCTTCAAACTACTCAGAAAAGACCAACCAGTAGTATGGAACGAAAGTTGTCAGAAGGCTTTCGATACTGTCAGAGAGTATTAGCTGAATCCACCGGTGCTGAGACCGCCGCAGCCAGTCAAACCATTGATTTTGTATCTGGCAATAGAAGATAGTTCTGTAGGTGCCATGATGGCCCAAGAGGACGGATTCAGAGTGGAATTTGCTACTTACTGCCTTAGCAAGAAGTTCCTGGCTTATGAGGTTAAGTATACAGAAGTTGAAAAGATTTGCCTTACAGTAATCTGGGCCTCTGAGAAGTTGAGACGTTACTTTTATTCCTACAAGGTACATGCAATAACAAAGCAGAATCCCTTACGATACTTGCAGGAAGCCCCATCTTTACTTCGCAAAATGGGTAGGTGGTCGTTGCTGCTATAAGAATTTAATGTAGAGTACATCACTCGAAAAACTATCAAAGGGCGTGCAGTGGTTGAATTCCTAGTACAACACCCAATTCAAGGAGACTCATACGAGTTCAACTTTTCGGATGAGGATGAGGAAGCTATAGCAGTTCAGGGTTGGCAATTACACCTTGATGGGGCTGTTAATAGCAAAGGGGCAGGAGTAGGAGTTATTCTGACAACCCCGGATGATGAGAAGCTTCCCTTAGAGAAGAAGTTCAGATTCAGGGCCACCAACAATGAGGCCGAGTATGAAGCATGTACTTCTGGTTTGGAAGCGTCAATAACCTTAGGGGCAAAGAACGTGGAAGTGTTTGGTGATTTATCCTTGGTAATTAATCAAATTTGAGGTGAATGGGCTGTTAAAGAAGAAAGGCTAATGTCATGCATCAAGCACTCGAGAGACCTGAGCAGCCAGTTTGAAGTGTGCACATTCCATTTTGTTTCGAGGGATAAAAATCAATTGGCTAATGCACTCACCACTTTAGTGTCAACGTGGGATAATCCAGAAAGAGTAGGCATGAGACCGGTTTTGATTTCTAGCTCTAAGAGACCTAGCTTCGAATTTAAGTCAATCATGGAAACAGAAGTAGCGGATGGGAGGCCGTGGTGCTATGACATTATGAACTACCCAGAAAATGCGACGTTTCCAGAAGAAGCCACCAAGAAAAATCAGAGAATGATTCGCAAGTTGCACAAACGATAGGCTGATGGTATCCAATTGAGGTGCTCGGATGAGAAAGACGCCAAGAGGGTAATGGAAGAAACACATGTCGGCGTATGCGGAGCCCCTATGAACGGGCTGACATTGGCCAAAAAGATTATGAGACAAGTATTCTTCTGGCTCACCATGGATAACGATTGCTCGAAGTATTTAAAGCAGTGTCAGTTATGCCAATAGTATGCAGATTTAAAGCACTTGACCATTTCGGAATTGCATAACTTGACGTCACCTTGGCCGTTTGCAGTTTGGGGGATTAACATTATTGGAGAGATACGCCCCACGGCCTCCAATGGGCATAAATACATCATTGTCACCATCAACTATTCTACCAAGTGGGTATAAGCTGAGTCCTTCAAGAAAGTTGATGCTCGAGATATGGGGAAATTTATTGAGGAAAATTTGATATGTAGGTATGGCCTCCCACACCACATGGTAACTGACAATGGGGTCCAGTTTATGGCCGAAATGAGGAAGTTACTCAAGAAATATGGTATTGTGCATCACAAGTTTTCTCCGTATCGTCCTCAAACCAATGGGGCGGTAGAATCTGCCAATAAGAATGTCAAGAGGATCATAGCTAAGATGGTTCATGATTACAAAGATTAGGCAGAAAATTTGCCTTGTGTGCTTCGATGCTAAAGAATCACCGTCGGAACCTCTACAAAAGTCAAGGGGGGCAGAAGCAGCATGGCCGATCGTTGTAAAGTTCAAACCTTTAAGATAGCCTAGATCCCGGGAACTGAAAGGGGCACAACAATGGCAGTGGCAGTTAAACGCGTCAGGCAAGGATGAATAATGGGATTACTACCACAGCTGGATCTATCAGAAAATGCTCTGCTCGACCATTCATGAGGGAGGTTAGAAAGTACCAAATGAAAGAGGGAGGTTCAGTCGTCGAGCAAATGAGACCAGGAGTTCCGTACATATGAGGCAAGTTCAGGCCGATGTGAGGAGGGTCCATTCATTCTTCAAAAGTTGTTATCCGAGACAGCAGCAACAAGCAGTGATAAAGATGACATTGACGAACTCAACAGGGTCCATGGCTAAAGACTAAAAATCAAAAGAAGAGAATGAAAGCCCCGCGGGTCGAAAACCGAAAAAAGGCAACCTTGCTAAAATTGGGTGCCTCGTCAGGGTGAAAATCAAAAAAAGTCATCCTGGGCAAAAATTAGAGGCTTGAGAGAAAATATCCAATCAAGAAAACCCGAGAGGTCTTATTGGAGACAGGAGTTTGATGTTTACAAGATATACTCTAAGAATGGATATAGTTTTGCATTTTGAATCAATGTTAGATAATGATCATATGTGAAGAAATCATACTGAAATGTACACAATCTTTGCAAATACATGTGTTCATTATTTTCTAGTTCATTTATAAAAAGAGAAATGTTGTTCAATACTGAAAGTATGAAATTTAAATGGCTACACTCTGCTACTGCTCTCAGCATCCGGATGTCTAAGTCGGTGAGTTCTGCTATCAATTGCAGGATTGAGCACCTACCTCTTGAGTGCATTAGTGGGAGTGAAAGAACGACCCCCGATAGATTGCGTAATAGTCCTCACCGATAGCTCGCCTAGAGGCCATGATGTTTGGAGGTAAGAGTCGAAGATAAATGCCCACTTTGGAAAGATAGGGATGCCTCACTATATTGTTAATTCCTTTGAATTATCGAGCATAATGGGTGGTAAGGTAAAAAGGCAACCTCATGAAGTCCTAAAGAACCCGATCCTCATCTGCTACTTCACCCAATTTAGCAACACATTCATCAAAGATAGGCCATAGAATGCAACCAATGCTAAGGAGAAAATGTCTCAGAGAATAGCTGCTATTTACCCTAGGAAGAGGCTTTGATAGTAGCTTTAGCTTTTCTTGCAGCTATACCTGAAAGGCGGGAAAGTCTCAAAAAAAAAGAAGAAAAAAAAAGAGGCCGTTAGAGATGAAAACCGTAACTGGCTCTCTAAGCAAAAGTTAGGCCAAAGGGCAGGGTGAAAACCTGGGAACAGGCAGTCTGTCCTTCAAAAAATGAAATGAATAAAAGCCGCTGGATTGGGTTGGGTCCAGTCCAGGCAAAAATTAGGCACAGGGTTATGTGAAAATCTCTAAATGGACGCATTTCCCACTAAGAAAAGCTAGTGTGAAAATCCACAAGGGACGCATTACCTTTAAAACAATGACCTTTGGCGCTTGGAGCGATAAGGCGGCATTACTTAGAATGACTTCACCTTTAGGCAGATAATGCATAATGTAGATTATGATTCAGAGTCCTGGGGGCAAAATACTCATTGACCGGGGGGCAAAGATGCGCACGAGTCAGTTCTCCTTAAAAAGATTATGGGTCAGAGTCCGTAAAGTCATGACAACACTTTTCTAGATCTTTGGGAGCATCAGACAATGCGGGCAGCCGAGCAGCACCCTCAACAAATCCCTTAACCACCTGGGATGTGGTCTGTTCATTTTTGCATATCACATGCATGTCACTTGCATTCAGTCTTTTACATGTATAGATATGCACACACAGTTCTTGTACATTAATCCTTTGCATGTGTTTCTGTATATAGTTTTGTATGTACATTTCACACACATGATCTCATATACACACACAATCTATTGTATATGTTATTGTGTACATGATTCTGAGTGAAAGGTCCGAATAGACTTCATGAGCGAGGATAGTCTAAAGGACGGATTAAGCTCAACATTAGTTGCCACTGTATAAAGTCAGGTGAATATGTACAGAGGTGGAATGTCCAACAAGGACAAGCTTATCCAGACACACCATGCCTGGAATAGCGAGGTAAGTTTCTGTACCATGAGATGTATGCTTGTACACATCACACAATAATCAAGATGAAGTCCTTACGAGAGAAGAATCTCACAGACCCACTCCAAAGAGGGAAAAGAGTAGGCCTATTCATGCGCACCATGCCGGGAGCAAACAGGTAAGTTTCTCTGTCATAAGATGTATGCTCACACACCTCACACAATCCGGATTCAAATGTATTCATACGTTACACACACATAATCCCACACACACACACAATATTTTGTATATATTGTCATGTACGTGACTCAAGGGAAAGGTCCGAGTAGATCCCATGCTTAAAGGTGATCCAGATGACGGGTTTAGCTCAACGTTGTCAGACACTATCCAGAAAAGCAAGCCTGTCCATGCTGTGCCAGGGTGCAATCAGGTGAGTTTCTCTATCATAAGAGGCACGCTCGCACACATCACACAAAGTGTACAAAAGCCAAATTCAAATGTACAAATTCTCAAAAAATATGCAAATATATGAAGAATACAAATTTTCAAACAAAAACAACACAAACAAAATAACAAAACACAAAAAAAAGACATTTTCAAGGCCTTGAAAATCCAATATACTCTAAATACATCCAAAAATGTAAAGATAAAAAAAAACAATGAAAAACAAAAACGAAAAAGAAAACAAAATAGAAAGATCACCCGCCTGCAGGCAAATAACAAAATTTCCAATCTAATTTTTTCCTTTGAGAAAGCTCAAATCTTTTTTCTGCCCCGGAGGCTCAACATCAAGTTCTCTCACCCTCTGGAGAAGTATGCAGGTTTTTTTAACAAGGAGGCTGCATTGGAGACTATAGAGGAACCGATATCTTGCTTGTCACAGCCAGTGCAATCAAAAAATGGGGAGTGACCAACAGTCCTTCAAGGGGGCACCCGTCTGACACCGGCGCCAACAGGTATGTACCGCCACAAGTATGCGTCTTTTATATGCCCTGTACATTTGCTTTTCCCTTGTTGTAGTAAAAAAGAAGAGGTCCAGGATAAGTGCCAGCAAAGAAAGCGACGAATAGTTCACCATACCGAATTAAGAATGGTCGACAGATCAGACATTATACTAGCCGGATGGGGGTTAGCAGATCAGATAATGCATTAGCAAGATGAGGGTTAGCAGATCAGGATATTGTATTGACCAGATGGTGGTTAGCAGATATTACACTGGCCGAATAATGGTTAACAGATAGGATGTATAAGCCCAGAAGCGGCTACAATGACAGAATGTTCAATCACATGCGATATAACAGATTGCAACAGAGGATGGAGTTAGAGACACTTCACCTCACATCGTGCAGGCCAAGATGAGGCTAGCGGTACAGACCAGCCACCGTGCAGACCGAGACAAGGTTAGCGGGGCGCCAGCGATAGAATAGATCGCACCAAAGGATGGAATTAGAGACACTTCACCTCACACCGTGCATGCCAAGATGAGGCTAGCAGTACAGACCAGCCACTGTGCAGACCGAGTTGAGGTTAGCGGGGCGCCAGCGATAAAATAGATCGCAAATAGAGGTTGGAGTTAGAGAAACTACACCTCACACCGTGCAGGATGAGAAGAGGCTAGCGGGACAGACCAACCACCGTGCAGATCGAGATGAGGTTAGCGGGGCACCAGCGATAGAACAAATCGCAACAGAGGATGTGTCACACCCTGTATACCCCCTAGTAGTATAAATCATGTATATATGTACAATTGTATGTATTTTGATAACTAACAAGGATATTTTGGGTAGTTTACATGTTATAAGGGTTTTATTACCATGTGAGTGCATATATGCTAATAAGGTATGAATTAGTTGGGAAATAATTAGGTGTGCATGCATATACCCTTGTAGGGTATGAGTGAGGGGGGGTAGTATTTGTATGTGGATACTCATACCTATGTAGAGTGAGTTATTAGGGTATGTTATTGTGTGCTTTGCTCATACACTAGTAGGGTGTGTCATGTGAGGATGATTAGAATGTATACAAGTGTATGGAAGTTGGGTATGAGTGATTAGTGTTCACCAATGATGAAATGCAAATGAAATGCAAATGAAGTTAGGTGAAATGAAATGCAAATGAAATGCAAATGAAGTTAGGTGAAATGAAATGCAAATGAAATGTAAATGAAATTAAATGAAATGTACATTAAATGTACATGAAATATGTATGAGATGAGGGAATTCTTTCATTTCCCGTAAATGCATTTCCATTTCTTATTCTTCTTCTTCTTCTTCTTCTTCATTTCTTCTTCTTCATTTCAATTCACCTAAAAATCCTAACAAAAATCTAAGTAAATTGAGAGTAGAAATTAATTGATTTAACATCAATTTGGTAAGATCAACTCCTAATTTCATTTAATTCTTCAATTTCTTTTTCAATTATTGAATTTTAATCTAGAATTTATATTTGTGTATTTTGGTAAATTCTTGATTAGTTGAACCTCCTCCAAATCCTAAAGGTAAAGAAATTGCTGGATCAAGTAGAACAAAACATTAGAAGTGAAAATTCAGGTTTGGGATTTTGTTTGGAAATTATTTGTGATTTGTTTGGGAATTTGATTGTTAATTTATGTGTTTGATGGTTTGGATTAAATTTGGTGAATTGATGGTGTAAAATGGGTTGATTTGAAGTTGTTGAATTTCAAAGTGTAAATCCGTTTTTGAGGGACAGATTGACCTTTGCTCATTGTTTTTAGCATAAATCGAGTTTTACAACTCCAAATTGCATGATTCCAGTTGGGTTAGAACCATGACATCCGTGGCTAAACTTTTGTAGAAGAAACCATAATTTAATTCGGACTCTAACCATTTTAAAATTTCCCATTACAGTAGAAAAAATTGTCAGGTGTTTCAGTGGAGCAGGGTAGAAACATTTGAGTATATCTCTCTGAATTCAGATCCAAACGGTCTGATCGTTTTTTTCAATAGAAAGTTAACATCTTGAGGATTAATTTCTATGAAGACCACTTGGTTTGAAAATGTCGTTTACTTGTCCCAAAATGCATTTTAATTCAGTAAACGGATTCTGCCCTGTGTCTGGGGACTAGTTGGAAAGCACACAGATTGACCTTTGCTCATTGGTTTTAACATAAATAGAGTTTTATAACTCCAAATTGTATAATTCCAGTTAGGTTAGAACCATGACATCTTTGTTTAAAAGTTTGTAGAAGAAATCATAATTTAATTCGGACTCTAACCATTTTAAAATCGCCCATTACAGTAGCAAAATTTGTCAGGTGTGTCTGTGGAACAGTATATATTATTTAGATCATATCTGGAGTTATAGACATCCAAATGACCTCATATTTATCTCATTTGAAAGCTAACATCCTAAAGAACAATTTTTTCTGAAGAACGTTTTTCCTAAATATGTTTTTAACTATGTGTAAAATTTATTGTAAGTTTAGACATACAATCTGTCTTGAACCAGTATAGCATAATTAGTTTACACGAACTATAAGAATAATTTGCTTTATGAATAAATACTCATGACAAAAATTATATAATATATTTATAATTAATGATTAAGAAATTAAACCTAATATGTTAGTTTAATAAATCTAATTTAATTAGGAAGCAAGAACTTGTGATTTGAATATTATATAAGCTGTCTAAATGTTATTTAATGTCTTCTTATATGCTTTACATCTTATAATTGTATTTTTGCTATGCTAAATATTTGTATGCCATATTATGCCTTAACTTATTAACTTAATGTGTCATGCTTAAAAATAATTGATTTATGGACGTTAGATTCAATGGTTATTCATATTGAACAAATGTGTAACTAAATGTGAATTGTGTTATGCATGACCTGCGAGAGTCAGTCTAGTGGATAGTTAGGCATGCCTAATAGAGTTTATAGCTGCAGCATTTTGATTGGATTGGACCCCGATCAGGTCCCTCTTATAGTGCTTTGAAAAGAAAAATAAAAGAAGTTTTGACTTAGCGATTCGTACCCGTAAGGTACTGTCGGGATAAAATGATAGATCTGGCGATTCATACCCGTAAGGTACTGTCTGTATAAAATGATAGATTTAGCGATTCGTACCCGTAAGGTACTGTCTGTATAAAATGATAGATTTAGCGATTCGTACCCGTAAGGTACTGTCTGGATAAAATGATAGATCTATCGATTCGTACCCGTAAGGTACTGTCTGTATAAAATGATAGATTTAGCGATTCGTACCCGTAAGGTACTGTCCGTATACTCGTTATCCACTATTATGAGTTAGCAGGATCTTTATGTGATATGTGATTTATTCTATTATATGTTGATTGTACAAAAGTATTATTGAATGAGATAATATGGAGATGAATATAAGCATGCGATGCGGAATATATGATTGTGAATTCGAGCCTAAGTGTATACATATTATGATCGTATTAAAAATATGCCATCATGAATGTGTTATGCATTGACGACCATTGTGAATGGTCGTCCATATGATATGTGTGTATCCCCACTAAGCGTTTATCGCTTAGCACGGTGTGTTTACCCGTGCAGGTAAATAAGAAGCTTTATTAGAGTGAGTCACTGCGGTCAAGCCAACACAGCAGGGACTAGAGTTAGGGATTTTATTCTATGTAATATTTTTAAATAGCTTCCGCTGTTATATTCATATACGGACATGTAATATTATTTTGGTATCAGCTTGTTGATCAAGAATTATTGTGATGGCCTTTGGCATGTAATATTATTACACGATGCGTGATTTGCTGTAATTTATTGTGAAAAAAATTTTAATTAACCTGTGTTTAAGTATACATGTTATGTATGATTATATGTTTTATTGTATAGTTTGTTTCGTACATGCATGTTGACACCTCGACTCATACGACATCTCACTCCGTATCGGATGGGATCGTCTTAGTATGGGTAGGGGGTGTTATAAGTTTTTGTATCAGAGCCTAGGTTTAGGCGTTTTCTGGGTGATGTTGTGATTGTTGTGCGTAAATGTGTCTATGTCTAGGGCTGTGTTGGCTGATGCAGTTGTTTCTTGATTTGTTATAGATGGCCTCAAATTCAAATCGTGGTTTACTTGAGGAATCGGCTGAAAGTGTAAATCCTCCAGCAGTTGATCCTTCAGCATCTTTGTCTGCACAACCAGCTAGGGTGCAACCCGAGCCTGCTGCTGCTGCTTTTGAGGCTATGTTTAGAATGAATCAGAATATGGCCCAGATTTTAGAAAGAATGGCTGCTCCGAGAGCTCCTTTAGAGAGTTTGAGAAGAGCAGGTGCTGAAGACTTTTATGGAACAGGGTTAGGTGAATCAGAGTTAGCCGAAAAATGGCTTGATAAATTAAAAAGGGCTTTGAAGGAAGTCAGATGTCCCCTTGAGCAGCAAGGAGAGTGTGCAGTGGCACTATTACAAGGGGCAGCATATGCATGGTGGGGTTTGGTGAGTAATCAACCTCAAATACCTGATCCTGTGTCTTTGGAGTTATTTGAAGAGGAGTTTAAAAAGAAATATATCACCCAAGCTTATAAAAGTGCAAGATGGGCAGAATTTCTAAACTTGAAACAAAGGGGTATGTCTATTTCTGAGTATGAGAAAGAGTGTACTCGGTTGGCTCAGTATGCTCCGGTTGGAATTATGACAGAGGACTTTAGATGTAAGCACTTTGAGGCTGGATTGAATCAATCACTGAAGGTGCCTTTGATTCCTTTGAGGTGTATGCCGGGAGTTACTTATTATCAGCTTACCGAGGCTGCAATGTTGGCGGAGACAAATGAAATAGTGAGGAAAGAACAAGCTCAGAGAAGAAATGTTTCAAGGGGTGGTCCTTCCTTTTCTTCTGGTAAGAGATCTAGAGACTCGCATCATCAGTTCTCTACTGGTTCAGTTACAAGAGGTAGAAGACAGGGTTCTGCAGTATCTGGTTTTGGTAGAAGTGGTAGATTTGAGCCTCCACCTATGTGTTTACATTGTAATAAGGCACATCGAGGTGAGTGTAGATGGCTCACTGGAGGGTGTTTTAGATGTGGAAGTTTCGAGCACCGTTTGGCTACTTGTCCACAAATGATTGAGGATTCAGGTCCACAGAATCGAGTCAGTGGAATTGGATCGAATGCCTCATTCTCTAGAGGTAGAGGTAGAGGTAGAGGTCGAGGTGGTCAACCTAGAGGTGGAGCTGTTTCTGAGTCAGTGGAGCGTCCTCCACCTGGTTCAGCCAGAGCTTATGCCGCCAGAGCTAGAAAGGAGCAGGATGGTCCTGATGTGATTGCTGGTATGTTTTTACTCCTTGACACTGAGTTATATGCCTTAATAGATCCTGGTTCCACACACTCATATTTGTGCACATATAAAATTATTGATAAACTGCATGTGATAGATCAGCTAGAACATGAGATATGTGTGACCAGTCCATTAGGACATAGTGTCAATGTGAGTAGAGTTTACAAGAATTGTCCTTTGATGATCGAGGGAGTTGAGTTTCCTGCGGATCTGATAGAGCTACCATTCAGAGAATTTGATCTGATTTTGGGAATGGATTGGCTGGATAAACACCGGGCTGTTGTTGATTGCCATAGGAAGACTTTTGTGCTTCGAGATAGAAATCGAGATCCAGTTTTTGTAAGAGGTTTGGGTGCTAGTTCAGTGAATAATGTGATATCTGCAATACAAGCCAAGAGGTTTATCAGAAAAGGTTGTGAAGCATTCCTAGCTGTGGTTCTGGATTCCAAGAGGGATCAAGTAGAGATTGATGATATACCAGTTGTGCGAGAGTTTGGTGATGTCTTCCCAAGTGAATTGCCGGGTTTGCCACCAGAGAGAGAAGTTGAGTTAGCCATAGAGATTATGCCGGGTACTACACCCATATCGAGAGCACCTTATCGGATGGCTCCTGTAGAGTTGAGAGAACTCAAAACTCAGCTACAAGAGCTATTGGATAAAGGATTTGTTCGCCCCAGCATATCTCCTTGGGGAGCTCCTGTTCTGTTTGTCAAGAAAAAGGATGGAACCTTGAGAATGTGTATAGACTACAGGCAGATCAACAAAGTAACAGTAAAGAACAAGTATCCGCTGCCTAGAGTTGAGGATTTGTTTGATCAACTACGAGGTGCAGGTGTTTTCTCGAAAATAGATCTTCGGTCAGGATATTATCAGCTTCGTGTAAAGGATGAGGATGTGATTAAGACTACATTTCGGACTCGTTATGGCCATTATGAGTTCCTTGTTATGCCATTTGGTTTGACCAATGCTCCAGCAGCTTTCATGGATCTGATGAACTGAGTGTTTAGGCCATATTTGGACCAGTTTGTAGTGGTATTTATAGATGATATTTTGGTGTATTCCAAGGATGAGCGTGAACATGAGGCACATCTTTGGATAGTTTTGCAAGTTTTGAGAGAGCATCAATTGTTTGCCAAGCTGAGCAAGTGTGACTTCTGGCTTCAGAAGGTGTCATTTTTGGGTCATATAGTTTCTGCTAAGGGTATTCAAGTGGATCCAGCAAAGATTGAGGCAATTGTGGATTGGAAAGCACCTAAAAATGTTCAAGAAGTGAGAAGTTTTCTTGGTTTGGCGGGTTACTACTGTTGATTTGTTAAGAGTTTTTCAGTGATTGCCGCCCCGATGACAAGATTGTTGAGAAAAGGAGTCAAATTTGAGTGGTCAGATAAGTGTCAGGCTTGTTTTGAGCAGTTGAAGAAGTTGTTAGTTGAGGCTCCTATACTTACTCAACCCATCTCGGGTAAAGAGTTTGTCATCTATAGTGATGCTTCAGGTGTTGGTCTTGGCTGTGTTTTAATGCAACAAGGCATGGTTGTGGCTTATGCTTCTCGACAGTTGAAGCCACATGAGAGGAATTATCCGACACATGATTTGGAATTGGCTGCTGTGATTTTTGCTTTGAAGATTTGGCGCCATTATCTGTATGGAGAGAAATGTAAAATCTTCACAGATCATAAGAGTTTGAAGTATTTTCTCACACAGAAGGAGTTGAACATGAGACAGCGACGATGGCTTGAGTTGTTTAAGGATTATGACTGCATTGTGGATTATCACCCAGGTAAGGCTAATGTAGTCGCTGATGCTTTGAGTCGGAAATCGATGTCGGCTTTGATTTTAAGACGGTTCAGATGGAGGTTTGATTCAGATGAGGCCTTAATTGCTCAATTGAGAGTGAAGCCTACCTTGAGACAACAGATAATAGATGCTCAGAGTGATGATGAGAAGCTACAACGAAATTTGCAAGAAGTTAAAAATGGGAAATAGTCAGAGTTTTCAGTTCAGGATGGGGTACTTAGGTATAAAAATCGCTTGTGTGTGCCGGGAAATGAAGAGTTAAAAAAACAGCTTATGAGTGAGGCACATAGTACAGTTTTTGCTATGCATCCAGGCAGTGTGAAGATGTACAGAGACATGAAGCAGTTCTTTTGGTGGTCTGGTATGAAAAGGGATATTACAGATTTTGTATCTAGATGCTTGACATGTCAGTAAGTTAAGGCCGAGCATCAAGTTCCTTCGGGTTTGCTCACGCCTTTGTCTATTCCCGAGTGGAAATGGGATGATATAGCCATGGACTTTGTAACAGGTTTACCTTTAACTCAGAAGAAACATGACTCAGTTTGGGTGATAGTGGATCGACTTACAAAGTCAGCTCATTTTCTACCTGTTAGGATGGATTATCCGATGGATAGATTGGCCAGTATTTATGTGGATGAGATAGTTCGGTTACATGGAGTGCCTTTGTCCATAGTTTCAGATCGGGACCCGAGGTTCACATCTAAGTTTTGGAAAGAGTTACAACGAGCTTTGGGTACCAAGTTGAACTTCAGTACAGCATTTCACCCTCAGACAGACGGTCAGTCCGAGCGGGTTATTCAGATTCTAGAAGATATGATGAGAGCTTGTGCTTTGGATTTTCCAGGTAGTTGGGATAGATATGTAACACTTATGGAGTTTTCCTACAATAATAGTTATCAGTCGAGTATCGGCATGTCACCATATGAGGCTTTGTATGGTCGGCAGTGTAGGACTCCACTTTGTTGGACCGAGTTATCTGAGAGATCTGTTATTGAACCAGATTTGGTTAGAGACACAGAGGAAAAGATCAGAGTTGTGCAACGGAATTTGAAAACGGCTAAAGATCGACAAAAGTCATATGCAAACTTGAAGAGGAAAGATGTGCACTTTGAAGTTGGGGATAAAGTTTTCCTTAAGGTATCTCCTTGGAGAAAAGTACTTCGTTTTGGCAAGAAGGGTAAACTTAGTCCTCGCTTCATTGGACCGTATGAGATTCTGGCTAAAGTTGGTCCAGTTGCCTACAGATTGGCATTACCGAAGGAGCTGTCCAAGTTGCACGATGTGTTTCATGTGTCGATGCTTCGTCGATACAGATCAGATCCTTCACATGTTTTGTCGGTTCAGGATGTGCAAGTGCAACCAGATTTTTCTTATGATGAGGAACCAAAAGCTGTTCTCGCTCGAGAGGTGAGACAATTGAGAAATAAACAAATTCCTTTGGTAAAAGTGTTGTGGAATCATCACGGAGTCGAAGAAGCGACTTGGGAGACCGAGGAGTCAATGAGAGCTCAGTATCCGCAATTATTCAGTTCAGGTGAGAATTTCGAGGACGAAATTTTTATGAGTAGGGGAGAGTTGTCACACCCTGTATACCCCCTAGTAGTATAAATCATGTATATACGTACAATTGTATGTATTTTGATAACTAACAAGGATATTTTGGGTAGTTTACATGTTATAAGGGTTTTATTACCATGTGAGTGCATATATGCTAATAAGGTATGAATTAGTTGGGAAATAATTAGGTGTGCATGCATATACCCTTGTAGGGTATGAGTGAGGGGGGGTAGTGTTTGTATGTGGATACTCATACCTATGTAGAGTGAGTTATTAGGGTATGTTATTGTGTGCTTTGCTCATACACTAGTAGGGTGTGTCATGTGAGGATGATTAGAATGTATACAAGTGTATGGAAGTTGGGTATGAGTGATTAGTGTTCACCAATGATGAAATCCAAATGAAATGCAAATGAAGTTAGGTGAAATGAAATGCAAATGAAATGCAAATGAAGTTAGGTGAAATGAAATGCAAATGAAGTTAGGTGAAATGAAATGCAAATGAAATGTAAATGAAATTAAATGAAATGTACATTAAATGTACATGAAATATGTATGAGATGAGGGAATTCTTTCATTTCCCGTAAATGCATTTCCATTTCTTATTCTTCTTCTTCTTCTTCTTCATTTCTTCTTCTTCATTTCAATTCACCTAAAAATCCTAACAAAAATCTAAGTAAATTGAGAGTAGAAATTAATTGATTTAACATCAATTTGGTAAGATCAACTCCTAATTTCATTTAATTCTTCAATTTCTTTTTCAATTATTGAATTTTAATCTAGAATTTATATTTGTGTATTTTGGTAAATTCTTGATTAGTTGAACCTCCTCCAAATCCTAAAGGCAAAGAAATTGCTGGATCAAGTAGAACAAAACATTAGAAGTGAAAATTCAGGTTTGGGATTTTGTTTGGAAATTATTTGTGATTTCTTTGGGAATTTGATTGTTAATTTATGTGTTTGATGGTTTGGATTAAATTTGGTGAATTGATGGTGTAAAATGGGTTGATTTGAAGTTGTTGAATTTCAAAGTGTAAATCCGTTTTTGAGGGACAGATTGACCTTTGCTCATTGTTTTTAGCATAAATCGAGTTTTACAACTCCAAATTGCATGATTCCAGTTGGGTTAGAACCATGACATCCGTGGCTAAACTTTTATAGAAGAAACCATAATTTAATTCGGACTCTAACCATTTTAAAATTTCCCATTACAGTAGAAAAAATTGTCAGGTGTTTCAGTGGAGCAGGGTAGAAACATTTGAGTATATCTCTCTGAATTCAGATCCAAACGGTCTGATCGTTTTTTTCAATAGAAATTTAACATCTTGAGGATTAATTTCTATGAAGACCACTTGGTTTGAAAATGTCGTTTACTTGTCCCAAAATGCATTTTAATTCAGTAAACGGATTCTGCCCTGTGTCTGGGGACTAGTTGGAAAGCACACAGATTGACCTTTGCTCATTGGTTTTAACATAAATAGAGTTTTATAACTCCAAATTGTATAATTCCAGTTAGGTTAGAACCATGACATCTTTTTTTAAAAGTTTGTAGAAGAAATCATAATTTAATTCGGACTCTAACCATTTTAAAATCGCCCATTACAGTAGCAAAATTTGTCAGGTGTGTCTGTGGAACAGTATATATTATTTAGATCATATCTGGAGTTATAGACATCCAAATGACCTCATATTTATCTCATTTGAAAGCTAACATCCTAAAGAACAATTTTTTCTGAAGAACGTTTTTCCTAAATATGTTTTTAACTATGTGTAAAATTTATTGTAAGTTTAGACATACAATCTGTCTTGAACCAGTATAGCATAATTAGTTTACACGAACTATAAGAATAATTTGCTTTATGAATAAATACTCATGACAAAAATTATATAATATATTTATAATTAATGATTAAGAAATTAAACCTAATATGTTAGTTTAATAAATCTAATTTAATTAGGAAGCAAGAACTTGTGATTTGAATATTATATAAGCTGTCTAAATGTTATTTAATGTCTTCTTATATGCTTTACATCTTATAATTGTATTTTTGCTATGCTAAATATTTGTATGCCATATTATGCCTTAACTTATTAACTTAATGTGTCATGCTTAAAAATAATTGATTTATGGACGTTAGATTCAATGGTTATTCATATTGAACAAATGTGTAACTAAATGTGAATTGTGTTATGCATGACCTGCGAGAGTCAGTCTAGTGGATAGTTAGGCATGCCTAATAGAGTTTATAGCTGCAGCATTTTGATTGGATTGGACCCCGATCAGGTCCCTCTTATAGTGCTTTGAAAAGAAAAATAAAAGAAGTTTTGACTTAGCGATTCGTACCCGTAAGGTACTGTCGGGATAAAATGATAGATCTGGCGATTCATACCCGTAAGGTACTGTCTGTATAAAATGATAGATTTAGCGATTCGTACCCGTAAGGTACTGTCTGTATAAAATGATAGATTTAGCGATTCGTACCCGTAAGGTACTGTCTGGATAAAATGATAGATCTAGCGATTCGTACCCGTAAGGTACTGTCTGTATAAAATGATAGATTTAGCGATTCGTACCCGTAAGGTACTGTCCGTATACTCGTTATCCACTATTATGAGTTAGCAGGATCTTTATGTGATATGTGATTTATTCTATTATATGTTGATTGTACAAAAGTATTATTGAATGAGATAATATGGAGATGAATATAAGCATGCGATGCGGAATATATGATTGTGAATTCGAGCCTAAGTGTATACATATTATGATCGTATTAAAAATATGCCATCATGAATGTGTTATGCATTGACGACCATTGTGAATGGTCGTCCATATGATATGTGTGTATCCCCACTAAGCGTTTATCGCTTAGCACGGTGTGTTTACCCGTGCAGGTAAATAAGAAGCTTTATTAGAGTGAGTCACTGCGGTCAAGCCAACACAACAGGGACTAGAGTTAGGGATTTTATTCTATGTAATATTTTTAAATAGCTTCCGCTGTTATATTCATATACGGACATGTAATATTATTTTGGTATCAGCTTGTTGATCAAGAATTATTGTGATGGCCTTTGGCATGTAATATTATTACACGATGCGTGATTTGCTGTAATTTATTGTGAAAAAAATTTTAATTAACCTGTGTTTAAGTATACATGTTATGTATGATTATATGTTTTATTGTATAGTTTGTTTCGTACATGCATGTTGACACCTCGACTCGTACGACATCTCACTCCGTATCGGATGGGATCGTCTTAGTACGGGTAGGGGGTGTTATAGGATGAATTTAGAGACACTACACCTCACACCGTGCAGGCCGAGATGAGGCTAGCGGAACAGACCAGCCACCATGCAGACCGAGACGAGGTTAGCGGGGCACCAGTGATAGAACATATCACAATAGAGGATAAAGTTAGAGACACTACACCTCACACCGCGCAGGCCGAGATGAGGCTAGCGGGATAGACCAGCCACCGTGTAGACCGAGACGAGGTTAGCGGGGCACCAGCGATAGAACAGATCGCAAACAAAGGATGGAGTTAGATACACTTCACCTTGCTCTATGCAGGTCGAGACGAGACCGATAAGGGCACCCACATCAAATTCTTTCATCAACAAGCAGATCGAGTTGGGACCTGCCAGATGAACACCCCAAAGGTAAGGATTGCTCCAGGTACGCTTTTGTTTCCTTCTTCTCTGAATTTTGGCTCACCTAGGCACTTGTGCACTAGCCTCCCCAAAATTGGGGGCAACTGTAAGCACCGTGTCCTGAGGCTGTCCAGATCAGAGATTACCCAATGAAAAAATCAATGCCTAGTTTCGAATAGATGGATAAAATTCAGAGATTTCGGACCTTTGAGTTCATGAGAATTAAAGGTTTTTATTTGCGGCAGAAAGAAGCAGAAAATCGGGAGAATTTACACTTAAAGTTTGAGTTTTCTTCCACGGACGGTCAGATCGTTGGTCGCGGGGCATCCGTCGATCATAACGGTAGCCCGTCTCACTTCCCACGAGGGACGGGCCGTCTGTGAGTTTACCGACGGCCACATGTCCGAACTAACGAACACGTATCCGTTGGCATGTGCCCGTCGTTAGGTCAGGTGCCCGTCGGTTAAATCTTGTTTCCTGGTGGAAATGGGATTTAACCGATGCCCGTCGGTCGTGTTTTTCTATGAAAAGGGAAATTTCACACTTTTTTGAGGTTGGAAAAATTCTCATTTTACCCTTGTAAAGAAGAATCCGATTTTCACTCCAAATGGTTCAATAAATCTCTTTCTTTGGTTTTGTTTTCTTCTCGTCAAACGCGTGGGACCAAATCCAACCAAATTTTCATCCAAAAAGGTAAAATCTGAGGGTAAATATTCTGGAAACGCATTCTGTTTGGTTTATTTTAGTTATTTTCATATTTTTTTCAACCCTATTTTATTTTATTATTTATTATTCTTATAACTTTATCTTTATTTTTGGTTAATTTTGAATTTTTTTCGATACTAACATATTTAATTATTTTGTGAAATGTCATTTTCTTGTTTTTTGGAGAGTTGAACTTGAGACAACGGTCGCCGTTCACATCCCGTGAGAACCCCTTTTGGTTTAATTCTATAACTTTATTCTTTCATTTGTTTATTTTTTTATTTGTTTATTCTTAGTCTTCATTATATGCAAATTATTTTATCTCGCGCAAATAAAAATAAACAAATATTTTATAGTAATTAATTGGGATTTTTTTAACAAAGCCAAGGACCAATGTCCTATTTTTCTTATCCAATGAATTTATCATCGAGAATTGTTTTTTTATAATAATCAAAGTCAAGGACCAATGTCCTCATAATTAATTCCCCAGTTTCATGTATGGTTTGTACTTCTAAAATGGGAGTTGTATTCCGCTCCTAGTGTTATTTTATTTCATTTTAAATGTTTTTCTTTATTCTGTTTATTCATCGCTTTCAGCAATGGATAATTCCGCCTAATTAAATTGCATCATGTGGAGAGAGAGAGAATTATTAAATTCAAAATTTAATTGTAAAATTAATCAAGGTAAAAATAGATGAGAAGTCCCGAACCCATCTTTGGTATTTGGGCTCAACGAGGTGAGAGGTCTATCTGATCACTCATTGGAATAAGACCTCCAAGACCGCTCTTGCGTCCCGCCAAATGACTCAATAAATCCTATGCTCCAAGGGAGAGAGGTTCATCCTCCAAGACCCCTTTTGGTTGGCCCAAAATGGATACATGCGCTATCTTAGGCTCTCCGAGGTGAGAGGAACTTTCCCAATATTTTATTGGGTGGCGACTCCATGAAACCTTTTTGTTGCCCAAAATAAACGCACTTGCAATTCGTCGCAAGTTGTCAACGAACCTCACTTGCCCTATCGCCCTCAAACGGGCGGTCAAGGGGCACCACGGGGTTCGGCGCGCGTCACAATATTCTCGCATTAAATCTTCCAATACTTGAATAACCCTTTTCGATTGTCCATCGGTCTGCGGATGAAACGCAGTACTGAAATTCAACTTCGTACCTAATGCAGTCTGTAAACTCCTCCAAAACTTAGAGGTGAATCTTGGATCTCTATCAGAAACAATAGATAAAGGTACCCCATGCAGTCGAACAATCTCCTTCACATACAATTCAGCTAACCGATCCATTGAATAATCCATTCGAATCGATATAAAATGAGCTAACTTCGAAAATTTGTCCACTATTACCCATACTGCATCATGCTGCCTTGAAGTCAAAGGCAGTCCAAAAACAAAATCCATGGTAATATTATCCCATTTCCATTGTGGAATGGAAAGTGGATTCAATAACCCATGTGGAACCTGGTGTTCCGCCTTCACCTGCTAATATGTCAAACACTTAGACACATAATCTACTATATCCTTTTTCATACCTGGCCACAAATACAGTTGCTTCAAATCCTGATACATTTTGTTCCCACCTGGATGCATAGTAAAAACAGTATTATGGGCCTCATACATCAATCTCTTCCTTAACTCTTTGTCACTTGCCACACATACTCGATTGTTATGATGTAACACTCCATTTTAATCCACTGAATAATCAGTCTTGTCACCATTTCTAACCATCTGCAGAGTCCATTGCAATCTGGGATCATTCCTTTGTGCAGCTAACAATTCATCCTTTAATACCGGCCTTGCTTTCAATTAAGCTAGCAATGCTCCATTTGGAGTAAATCTCCATCTCACTGACCTTAACTATAATGCTAAAATAGATTTTCTACTTAACGCATCAGCCACTACATTAGCTTTACCTGGATGATAATGCACAATGTAGTCATAATCTTTAAACAACTCAAGCCATCTACGCTGTCTCAAGTTCAATTCTTTTTGGGTTAACAAATACTTCAGGCTTTTATAGTCAGTGTAAATGTTACACTTCTCACCATACAAGTAATGTCGCCAAATCTTTATAGCAAACACTACTGCCACCAGTTCCAGATCATGAGTCGTGTAATTTTGCTCATGTGGTTTTAATTGCCTGGAGGCATATGCTACAACCTTTGCATCTTGTGTAACACCCTAAAACCACCCCAGTAGTTTGAGCCTGTCTGAGTCTGAATGTGCCTGTCTGTATCTATGTATGCATATTTTGATGTTTTATGCATGTTGATTTATTTAAGTGTATGTGCTTGTGTAAGTGTTATGTGAGGAGAGGAGTGTGCTAGTGTGTGTGAATAGGATAAGGAAATAGGATGTGAGTAAGTGAGGATAGTTGTGTGTAAGTAAGAGTATGGGAGTAGGGTATGCATGTGGAATTTCTTCCTATGGGAGAATAACACATGGCAGGTAGATAAGGATGTATTAATAAGTTAAGAGAGAGAGAGAACAGCTGTAATCAATTGGAGTTTTCTTTCTCTTCCTGTTGCCTTCCCCTCTTCCACGCCAATTTCACTTTCTTGTCCCTTTTCTTCTTCTTTCCTTCTCCTTCCTTGCACCTATCTGCTATTCTCTTCTTCCTTGGGTAATTAAATTGCTGGGTTTGCTTCTTCTAAGTTTAAAAGGTGAGTATAGGGTTAGTGATAGCATAGATCCTTCTTTTTCTTCTCTTTAGGTCTAATTTTCAGTTATGTATTAAATATTAGAATTAAATTTAGTTGTGTTTGAATTGTGGTTCAGAGGAGCTTCCTAGAACGTCTAAAGGGAAAGAAAAAGCGAGTGGAAGCGGAGCACAGAAAACCAGGTTTGGGAACGTTTGTATGAATTGTGTTTTGAATGGATATTGATGACTATTATTATTGTGAAATTGATAAACTATGTGAGTGGATTTGTATGTGTAGAATGTGAATATGGTTAATTTGAAGTGTATTGTTCCAGATATGAATTATAGAGTTTGGGTTTGTTGTATGAAATTCTTTGGGAATAAGATATTGTTTTGAGAATTTTAAGTTGAAACTTGTAATTGTTTGATTTGAGAAGGTTAATTGATGTGTATGTTAGGATGTAAGTGAAGAAGAACAAATAAAGTGAAGGGTTGTGTTTGGGTTGCAAGTTTGGGGTCGTTTTGCTTGGGATTATCGCAACAGGGCATGGGTCACAGTGGCAACCAATTTGGTTACCACCGTGAGGTCTGTTCGGGTTGCATTCTGCCCAGGTGTTTAGTATGCCACGGTGGCAATGGAATTGATTACCACCGTGACCTACATTTGAATTACATTCTGTTTTGGGTTTTGGTATGTCACGGTAGCAATGGATTTGGTTACCACCGTGACCTACCCCAAAGTTACTTTCTGTTTTGAGGTTGTGGTATGTCACGGTGGCAATGAAATTGGTTACCACCGTGACCTACCTCAGGTTTACATTCTGTTTTGGGTGGTAGTATGTCACGGTGGCAATGAGTTTGGTTACCACCGTGACCTACCTTTGATTTGCATTCTGTTTGAGGCTTTGGTATGTCACGGTGGCAATGAAATTGGTTACCACCGTGACCTACCCTATTTTTGTAATGCATGCTTATTTGTTAAATGTAAAGTTTGAGTATGGAAGTAATGATTTTTGTATAACCGGTAACATTGAATTAACGCTTCGTTCAGATAAAATACAGAGTGTTTCTGAATAATAGATGATTTCAGAATGAATTATAGATTTAAATTGTGTGGAGTTAGCCTGCAAACCAAATAAGTGGATAGTTAGGCATGCCTAATAGAGTTATGTGTAGCTGCAACCATGTGTACGATTTGGACCCTGATCAGGTCCCCGAATGGATCTTAGTGATCTTTCTGTTTAATCTTAACTAAGATTCTCTGTGAAAATATTTTTGGAACAAAATATTGAAAATAATACTTCGAGGCCTTTGGGCGTCTATGTGTTATAAAATGATACTGATACCTTCGGGTATCTATGTGTACTCGTTATCCACAGTTTTGAGGGTGCAGGTGATGTCGTGGTTACCAGTGTGAAATGGTATGAATGATATGTTGAAATACATTTCTTATAGTATACAAATATGAATTGTGTACATGATAATGAATAATTGGATTTATTTCATGTGATATTAAACTGTGATTATGCCATTAACATATGCTTTACATGTTAACCCCACTGTGAGTGGTGGTATTGCATTCTGTGTTTCCCCACTAAGCGATTTCGCTTAGCACAGGTGTTTTGTCCATGCAGGTGTGGAGGTTTGTGGTTGTGCGCGGTTGGGGCGTGCTGCATCAGGAATGCCATCACAACTAGGGGTCGAAGTCTTAGTACAGGCTTTCTTTTTTTTTTGTAATCGATGTAATATTTTTGTGTGCCCTCAGAGATGGTATTCTAGGGGCCTTTGTATATGAAATCTTTTATAATATGTACAGCCTTTGTTTATGAATATATATGTAATAGAAGTGAAATAAATTTACCCTATTCAGTACCACTGTGTTTCTCTTCTATGAGTATCATGTTGTCTGCTATCTGCTGTGAAACTTACGTATATAGGTGTATGTGTGTTGTGACACTCTTATCTATCGGGACACTTCTATCTCCACAGGGGTAGAAGTCTCCATGGTATAGGTAGGGGTGTGACATTTGGTGGTATCAGAGCTATTGGTTTGAATGTTTCTGGGTTTAGGTATGTTAGTGAGTCTATTAGAGTTGTGTTGGCCTGATGCGCATTGCGTCTATGATTTGTAGTTGATGGAGTCCTCGCATGGGACGCCAGAGGGTTCAGCTGGGAGTGTGAATCCTCCTGAGCGAGATCCATCAGTAGGGGGTCCGGCTCAACCTCCTAGGGAACAACCTGAAGTGCCTATGGTTCCGTTAGAGGCAATGCTTAAGGTGTCTCAAGATATGGCTAGAATGTTTGAAAGAGTGACTGCACCAGTAGCACCTATCGAGAAGTTGAGAAAGCACGGGGCTGAGGATTTCTTTGGTACGGGTTTGGATGAATCCGATAAAGCAGAAATGTGGATTGGAAAAGTAAAGAGAGTGTTAAGGGAGATTAAGTGCCCACCTGACCAAGAAGTGGAATGCGCCGAGTCTTTGTTACAAGGCTCAGCTTATGATTGGTGGCGACTAATGACTAGTCAACCCCAAATTCCTGAACCTAAGACTTGGGAATTCTTTGAAAATGAATTTCAAGATCGGTTTGTAACTAAGGCTTACAAGGATGTTAAGTGGGCGCAATTTCTCAGTCTGAAGCAACGGATGATGTCAGTGGCTGAATATGAGAATGAGTTCACTAAGCTTAGTAAGTATGCACCGCCAAGGGTCCTTACGGAGGAGTTCAGGTGTCAACACTTTGAGTTGGGTTTAAATGAATCTTCGAAAGCGATGTTAGTTTCTCTAATGTCGGCCCCGAATGTGAGATATTATCGGTTGGTTCAAGCAGCCTTGAGGGCGGAGCGTTCAGAGAATATTTTGAGAGAGAAAGCTCAGAGAAAGAAGGCTTCTAGGGGTGGATCTTCTTCTGGTAAGAGACCAAGGGAGTCACAAGGAAGTCCTAGGGATGAGTCTGCTTCTAGTCCGGCCTCTAGAGGAAGAAGACAGGGTTCTTCTAGGGGATCGGGCGTTGGTAGAAGTGATGTTGCTCCCCGATGTGGCCATTGTAATAAATTAGATTGGGGTGAGTGTATATGGTTAACTGGAGGTTGTTTTAGATGTGGTTATACGGACCACTTTCTTGCGAATTGTCCGAATCGATATGAGAGTCCTTCAGGACAACAAGAAGTTAGTCGAGCTGGGTCTAATTTACCTCAGAACAGTCGTTATAGAGGTAGAGGTAGGGGTCGTGGTGGACGGCCTCGAGAGAGAGAACCCTCGGAATCAGTGGATCGTCCTGTCCCTACGTCTGGAAGGGCTTATGCTATGAAGGCCCGAGAGGAACAGAATGCTCCAGAAGTGATTGCGGGTAAGTTTTCTTTGCTTGATTCTGAAGTTTATGTTTTGATTGACCCGGGTTCAACCCATTCTTATGTATGCTCTAATAAGATATGGGATAGTTTAGGAACCAAGGAAAGGTTAGAATATGATATATGTGTGTCTAGCCCGTTGGGACAAAGTGTTATGGTAAATCAGGTGTGTCGGGCATGTCCTTTAAAGATACAGAGTATGGAGTTTGCTGTGGATTTGATCTGTTTACCATTCCATGAGTTTGATATTATTCTAGGTATGGATTGGTTAGATAAGCACCGAGCCGTAGTGGATTGTCATAGAAAGGTGATGGTTTTGAATAGTAAGGGTCAACCGCCCGTGTTGGTGAATGGTATTGGGAGCAGCTCTTTACATAATGTAATTTCGGCCATGAAAGCAAGAAGGTTTATTAGAAAGGGATGTGAAGCATTCTTGGCATTGGTACTAGATTCTCGAAGGGGACAAATGAAGATTCAGGACATTCCGATGGTTAGAGATTTTGTAGATGTTTTTCCTGAAGAATTACCAGGGCTACCTCCTGAAAGAGAAGTTGAACTGTCAGTAGAGATTGTGCCTGGGACAGCTCCAGTTTCTAAGGCTCCCTACCGAATGGCCCCAGTGGAATTAAAAGAGTTGAAGAGTCAGTTGCAAGAATTGTTAGATAAAGGGTTTATTCGGCCCAGTGTGTCCCCATGGGGTGCTCCAGTGTTATTTGTCAAGAAAAAGGATGGAACGTTACGGATGTGTATTGATTACAGATAAATTAACAAGGTGACTGTTATGAATAAGTATCCCTTACCAAGGATTGAGGATCTCTTTGATCAGTTGCGAGGAGCTGGAGTGTTTTCTAAGATAGACCTGAGATCGGGTTATTACCAGTTGAGGGTAAAAGAGGTAGATGTGGTGAAGACGGCTTTTCGGACGCGTTATGGTCATTATGAATTCCTGGTAATGCCTTTTGGATTGACTAATGCGCCTGCGGCCTTTATGGACTTAATGAATAGAATTTTTCGACCGTACTTGGACAAGTTTGTTGTGGTGTTCATCGACGATATTTTAGTGTATTCGAGAAATAGGAAGGAGCATGAGGAACACCTTCGGTTAGTATTGCAAATGTTAAGAGATCATCAACTTTATGCGAAGCTCAGCAAATGTGAGTTTTGGTTAAAGGAAGTGACTTTTCTCGGACACGTAGTTTCAGAGGTTGGTATTCGAGTTGATCCGAGTAAGGTGGAAGCAATTGTTAATTGGATGCCTCCGAAGAATGTGCCTGAGGTTAGAAGTTTTCTGGGTTTGGCAGGTTATTATCGACGGTTCGTTAAGGGATTTTCAGTGTTAGCCTCTCCTTTGACTAGGCTACTTCGGAAGGAAGTTAAGTTTGTGTGGTCTGAAAAGTGTCAAGCCAGTTTTGATCAGTTGAAAGAGATGTTAGTTAAAGCTCCTGTGCTTACACAACCGGTTTCGGGTAAGGAATTTATCATGTACAGTGATGCTTCCGGGATTGGTTTGGGTTGTGTCTTAATGTAAGAGGGCAAAGTTGTAGCCTATACGTCGAGACAGTTGAAGCCTCATGAGCAGAACTATCCGACTCACGATTTGGAGTTGGCAGCAGTAGTTTTTGCACTTAAGGTGTGGCGGCATTATTTGTATGGGGAAACATGCCGGATTTTTACCGACCACAAAAGTCTCAAGTATTTGATGACACAAAAAGAATTGAATTTGAGACAACGAAGATGGTTAGAGCTATTTAAAGACTATGATTGTATCATTGAGTACCATCCGGGCAAGGCGAATGTGGTGGCAGATGCTCTCAGTAGGAAATCTATGTCTGCATTGCTTCTTGGTCGAGGTAGATGGAGGTTTGATTCTCACGGAGCTCTAGTAGCTCGGCTTAAAACTAAGCCAAGTCTGAGGCAGGAGATTGAGAAAGCTCAGTTAGATGATCATGTACTACAGCGGGTATGTCAAGCAGTGAAAGATGGTAAGCAGTCTGAGTATCGGATTGATAGTGATGGAGTGCTTAGGCATGGAGACCGTTTGTGTGTGCCCGATGTGGACGAGTTAAGGAAAAAGCTGTTACAAGAGGCTCATTCATCGCTCTTCACTATGCATCCGGGAGGTAACAAGATGTACAAGGATCTTAAGCAATTTTATTGGTGGCCAGGCATGAAAAGAAGTATAACGGAATTTGTTTCAAGATGTCTTACGTGTCAGCAAGTGAAAAATGAACATCAAGTACCATCGGGATTACTTCATCCTTTTCCCATTCCTCAGTGGAAGTGGGATGATATCACGATGGATTTTGTATCTGGTCTACCAATGACACAGCGTAAGCACGATGCTGTGTGGGTTATAGTGGATCGGTTATCCAAGTCAGCGCACTTTTTACCAGTTCGGGTGGATTACTCCATGGATAAGTTGGCGGAGCTTTATGTGAATGAAATAGTTAGGCTTCATGGGATTCCGCTATCCATTGTTTCTGATCGAGATCCCCGTTTTACGTCAAAGTTTTGGAAAGAACTACAGGCAGCGTTAGGAACTCGGTTAAGCTTCTGCACTGCATTCCATCCGCAGACAGATGGACAATCAGAAAGAGTTATTCAGATATTAGAAGATATGCTCCGGGGTTGTGTTTTAAAGTTCTCAGGTAACTGTGATCGGTATGTGTCTTTGATGGAATTTGCATATAATAACAGCTATCAGGTGAGCATTGGGATGGCCCCTTACGAGGTATTATATGGACGGAAATGCAGGACACCAGTATGTTGGACTGAACTGTCAGAAAAAGCTATGATAGGTCCGGATATAGTGCGGGATACCGAAGAGAAAGTAAGGGTGGTACAACAGAACTTGAAAGCAGCTAAAGACCGACAGCGTTCTTACGCTAACCTGAAGCGCAGAGATATTCAATATGAAGTGGGTGATAAGGTTTTCTTGAAAGTGTCACCGTGGCGAAAGGTTCTCCGTTTTGGAAAGAAAGGCAAGTTAAGTCCGCACTTTATTGGACCATTTGAGATCCTAAGAAAAGTAGGTCCAGTAGCGTATCAATTATCTTTACCTATGGAGCTAGCTAGACTACATGATGTTTTCCATGTATCTATGCTTCGGAGATATCGGTCAGACCCTTCACATGTGTTATCAGTGCAAGATATCCAGGTTCAGTTAGACTATTCTTATGATGAAGAATCGAAAGGAATTTTGGATAAGGAAACCAGACAGCTCCGGAATAAATAGATACCATTAGTTAAAGTTCTGTGGCGGCATCATGGTATTGAAGAAGCTACATGGGAACCGGAAGAAGCTATGAGGTTACAGTACCCTCAGTTATTTGAAGCAGGTAAGAATTTCGAGGACGAAATTCTATTTAGTGGGGGAGTATTGTAACACCCCAAAACCACCCCAGTAGTTTGAGCCTGTCTGAGTCTGAATGTGCCTGTCTGTATCTATGTATGCATATTTTGATGTTTTATGCATGTTGATTTATTTAAGTGTATGTGCTTGTGTAAGTGTTATGTGAGGAGAGGAGTGTGCTAGTGTGTGTGAATAGGATAAGGAAATAGGATGTGAGTAAGTGAGGACAGTTGTGTGTAAGTAAGAGTATGGGAGTAGGGTATGCATGTGGAATTTCTTCCTATGGGAGAATAACACATGGCAAGTAGATAAGGATGTATTAATAAGTTAAGAGAGAGAGAGAACAGCTGTAATCAATTGGGGTTTTCTTTCTCTTCCCGTTGCCTTCCCCTCTTCCACGCCAATTTCACTTTCTTGTCCCTTTTCTTCTTCTTTCCTTCTCCTTCCTTGCACCTATCTGCTATTCTCTTCTTCCTTGGGTAATTAAATTGCTGGGTTTGCTTCTTCTAAGTTTAAAAGGTGAGTATTGGGTTAGTGATAGCATAGATCCTTCTTTTTCTTCTCTTTAGGTCTAATTTTCAGTTATGTATTAAATATTAGAATTAAATTTAGTTGTGTTTGAATTGTGGTTCAGAGGAGCTTCCTAGAACGTCTAAAGGGAAAGAAAAAGCGAGTGGAAGCGGAGCTCACGACTAGGAGCACAGGAAACCAGGTTTGGGAACGTTTGTATGAATTGTGTTTTGAATGGATATTGATGACTATTATTATTGTGAAATTGATAAACTATGTGAGTGGATTTGTATGTGTAGAATGTGAATATGGTTAATTTGAAGTGAATTGTTCCAGATATGAATTATAGAGTTTGGGTTTGTTGTATGAAATTCTTTGGGAATAAGATATTGTTTTGAGAATTTTAAGTTGAAACTTGTAATTGTTTGATTTGAGAAGGTTAATTGATGTGTATGTTAGGATGTAAGTGAAGAAGAACAAATAAAGTGAAGGGTTGTGTTTGGGTTGCAAGTTTGGGGTCGTTTTGCTGGGGATTATCGCAACAGGGCATGGGTCACGGTGGCAACCAATTTGGTTACCACCGTGAGGTCTGTTCGGGTTGCATTCTGCCCAGGTGTTTGGTATGTCACGGTGGCAATGGAATTGATTACCACCGTGACCTACATTTGAATTACATTCTGTTTTGGGTTTTGGTATGTCACGGTGGCAATGGATTTGGTTACCACCGTGACCTACCCCAAAGTTACATTCTGTTTTGAGGTTGTGGTATGTCACGGTGGCAATGAAATTGGTTACCACCGTGACCTACCTCAGGTTTACATTCTGTTTTGGGTGGTAGTATGTCACGGTGGCAATGAGTTTGGTTACCACCGTGACCTACCTTTGATTTGCATTCTGTTTGAGGCTTTGGTATGTCACGGTGGCAATGAAATTGGTTACCACCATGACCTACCCTATTTTTGTAATGAATGCTTATTTGTTAAATGTAAAGTTTGAGTATGGAAGTAATGATTTTTGTATAACCGGTAACATTGAATTAACGCTTCGTTCAGATAAAATACAGAGTGTTTCTGAATAATAGATGATTTCAGAATGAATTATAGATTTAAATTGTGTGGAGTTAGCCTGCAAACCAAATAAGTGGATAGTTAGGCATGCCTTATAGAGTTATGTGTAGCTGCAGCCATGTGTACGATTTGGACCCTGATCAGGTCCCCGAATGGATCTTAGTGATCTTTCTGTTGAATCTTAACTAAGATTCTATGTGAAAATATTTTCGGAACAAAATATTGAAAAGAATACTTCGAGGCCTTTGGGCGTCTATGTGTTATAAAATGATACTGATACCTTCGGGTATCTATGTGTACTCGTTATCCACAGTTTTGAGGGTGCAGGTGATGTCGTGGTTACCAGTGTGAAATGGTATGAATGATATGTTGAAATACATTTCTTATAGTATACAAATATGAATTGTGTACATGATAATGAATAATTGGATTTATTTCATGTGATATTAAACTGTGATTATGCCATTAACATATGCTTTACATGTTAACCCCACTGTGAGTGGTGGTATTGCATTCTGTGTTTCCCCACTAAGCGATGTCGCTTAGCACGGGTGTTTTATCCGTGCAGGTGTGGAGGTTTGTGGTTGTGCGCGGTTGGGGCGTGCTGCATCAGGAAGGCCATCACAACTAGGGGTCGAAGTCTTAGTACAGGCTTTCTTTTTTTTTTTGTAATCGATGTAATATTTTTGTGTGCCCTCAGAGATGGTATTCTAGGGGCCTTTGTATATGAAATCTTTTATAATATGTACAGCCTTTGTTTATGAATATATATGTAATAGAAGTGAAATAAATTTACCCTATTCAGTACCGCTGTGTTTCTCTTCTATGAGTATCATGTTGTCTGCTATCTGCTGTGAAACTTACGTATATAGGTGTATGTGTGTTGTGACACTCTTATCTATCGGGACACTTCTATCTCCACAGGGGTAGAAGTCTCCATGGTATAGGTAGGGGTGTGACATCTTGCATTAACACACAACCCAAACCTATACTTGAGGCATCACTGTACAAAACATATTCTTTACCAGAGATAGGCTGTGTGAGGATCGGTGCTCCCACTAACATCCTCTTCAGCTGATCAAAACTTGCCTGACACTTTTCTGACCACTCAAATTTAACTCCTTTTCGAAGAAACCTTGTCAATGGCGAAGCTATTACCAAAAACCCTTTCACAAATCTTCTATAATACCCAGCCAACCCTAGAAAATTGTGAATTTTATGCACATTCCTAGTTGGCTTCCAATTCACGATGGCTTCAATCTTAGCTGGATCTACCTTAATACCTTTAGAATATATCACATGCCCCAGAA
The DNA here is from genome assembly GCA_947683425.1 of Excoecaria cochinchinensis. Classification (NCBI taxonomy): domain Eukaryota; kingdom Viridiplantae; phylum Streptophyta; class Magnoliopsida; order Malpighiales; family Euphorbiaceae; genus Excoecaria; species Excoecaria cochinchinensis. The sequence continues at coordinate 23,094,630 of CANTUQ010000055.1, read as the reverse complement.
AAGATACCTCTCGCAACCAAAACTCACACTTACTTAACTTGGTATATAATTGATGTTCCCGTAATGTCTGAAGCACAATTCTCAAATGCAGCTCATGTTCTTTCTCATACCTCGAATAAACCAAAATGTCATCAATAAATACCACCACAAACTATAACAACCCAAAATAGGCCTAATCGAAATCTGGGTGGTAAGTCGGAATATTTAGAGCATATCAGTAATTTTAGCAAAAGAAAATTTGGATAATAAGGATTTATTTGCAAAGAATTTATTTGTTAAGTTAAGTGGAGGAAATTATATGGTATACATGTGATGTATGGATGTAGGGTACTTTTGTTGTGGGATAATCTAGTAGTATTTGTGCATGGTAACTTGGATGAAAAAGTGATTTATTGGAGATTATATGGTGTGAGTTAAGTTTGGTGCCTTGGATATTAGTCAAAGATAAGAGTAAAAAGGACCTTTGGTAAAGTGACATGTGTGTGGGTTGTTGGAAGCATTGAATGAAGATTTGAAAGGAGAAGAGAGAGGGGAGGAAGGAGTGGTAGCTTCCCGTGGAAGCCACTTAGTTTTGCCTCTCCTGCCCTGTTTTGAAAAAGAGTTTTAAGCTATTTTTACATGGGTTTTTACTACTCGACACATGATTTGTCTTATTTAGCCTATTATTTGATAGATTATATGTTCTTAATTAGATTTGTGCATAGATTATACGTCTTCATCATGATAAATGCATACTGTATACACGAAATTGTAAGTTTATACTTGATTTATTCTCTATTATATTAATATTATTTTAGAACATGATTGAGTTGTTATCTGAGCCTAATAGTCATATTAGTGGATAGATAAGCGCTTATCCAGGGTTAGAGTGTGAGTGCAGCTGTTGTATGTTATTTCTTACATGCGGGCCCCATTTGGGTCATATAAGATGTTTGAGGCCTCGGTCTCCGGTGTACCTCCGGGTATACATGATTATAAAATGTTTTGAGACTCGTGTCTCCATATGCTTGGGATACTGTGTCCTATCAGTATCATTGGTACCCGTATCCACTAGTTAGCGAGTAATCAGGCTATTACTTAAAGTTATTACTACGAGTTTAATTTATACAGCCGTTATTTATATGAAATGAATATATGTTACATGCATATGTATATGCATTATAACGTGATGAGATGTAGTCCTTGTATTCGAGTATGAATGGTTACTTGTTTGTATTATGATGAATACTTGTTACAACCACGAGATATATACATATTTATATGCTTTTACTATTATTAAGTTTATATATATGTTATTGCGATTATATGTACATGCATGTGTTGTTCCTCCCCACTAAGCATTATCGCTTAGCATGGGCTCTTTTCCCGTGTAGGTGGCAGGTTCTTTTTAGGAGTTGAACATCTGCAAGTCGGCCACTAGAAGTCTAGAATTGAAGTTATTTTATCTTCTGTTGTATTTTTGTATATGGAGTATAATTTTCGAAATGTAATTTTTGTAAAGGATTATTTTGTATATGTATTTATTTACAAATCCCTTTTTGTAAAATGATATGACAATATTATTATATGTATATGGATTTGTTATCTTTAGATTAAATGTACTTGTTTTCTTATCATGCTTCGAGTATATGTATCCGATTATGTGAATTATGCGCGTGGTGCCCCTGCATCCTTCCAACGGGGGTATCGGGGGGCTACATTTAGTGGTATCAGAGCGCCGGTTTAGTCGGTTCTGGTCCTATGTGATTATTTGAGTATAGAGTCTTTGCATAAGAGTATGTCTAAAGTCGTGGCCTAATGCAGATGTTGTTTTGTGTAGTGTCTTGATGGAGTCGGATCCAAGTGAGTATATGGGTGACACGGGGGAAAGTGTAAATCCAGTTGGGAGTAATCCGGTCGGTCAAGATAGGCCTGCACGTGAGCGTGCACCAGTCGAAGGCCAAGGTTTCGATCCGACATTGGTACAAGGCTTACTGCAAGTGGTAGACAGATTGACTGCTCCCAAGGCTCCTTTTGAGCTTATAAGTAAAAGGGGAGCAGAAGAATTTCATGGAACCTCTTTGGACGAGTCGGATGTGGCAGAATTTTGGTTGAAGTGAACAAATAGGATCTTACAAGAAATAGCTTGCCCTCCGTAACAACGAGTTACCTGTGCTGTATCGCTATTGCAGGGATCAGCGTATGATTGGTGGAACCTTGTACTTCTCAATTCCCAGAGGCTAGCTGAACTGACATGGGAATTCTTCGTGAAAGAGTTTGAGCAGAAATATGTGACCAAGGCTTATCGGGAAGCAAAATGGAATGAATTCATCAATTTGAAACAAAGGAATTTATCGGTCAGCGAGTACGAGAAAGAGTTCAGTTGATTGACCAAGTATGTGCCCAAACCGCTGTTGATGGAAGACTTTAAGTGCTAGCATTTTCAGGGTGGATTAAGAGAAGTCATTAGAGGTCCACTGTCAGCGATGGCGGTTATGCATCCGGTTGGATACTATCAGATAATGGCTGCAGCGATTAAGTTGGAAGAATCCGAGTTAGCAAAGCAAAGAATAGAGCAGAAGAAAAGAACCTTTGATGGTGGAGTTTCTAGTAATAAGAAGTCTAAAGGTGCTCCGATTGACCAAGGGACTAAAGGGACTGCCCAAGCGCCTTCTGAAGTAGGAAGTGTAGCACTGCCCCCGAGTAGAGGAAATAGAGCACCGGAGTGTGAGCATTGCTGAAGACACCATTAGGGTACTTGCCGTAAGATCACGGGTGCATGCTTTAAGTGTGGAAGCATGGAGCATCGGTTTGCTAATTGCCCCGATCGACAAGAGAATAAGAGCCAATAAGAAAGCAAAGTGGATGGAGGTAAATCGAATACAACCAGAGGCAACCGAGACCGAAGCAGAGCTCCTCAGGCACCATAAAAAACCATGCATCGGCCAAGGACTACGGGAGAGTATGCTCCGGCTAGAGTGTATGCAATGATTAGAGAGGATACTCTAGAAGCTGCAGGACCTTCCGGTAAGTTGTGTTTTTAGCTTTTGTCAAGTTCGGTTTTGAGTTTTGGATTGTTGGATATAAGTGGTTAGCGGGGAAATTTTGAGGACGAAATTTCTTAAGGGGGAGTGATTGTAACAACCCAAAATAGGCGTAATCGGAATCTGCGTGGTAAGTCGGAATATTTAGAGCATATCAATAATTTTAGCAAAAGAAAATTTGGATAATAAGGATTTATTTCCAAAGAATTTATTTGTTAAGTTAAGTGGAGAAAATTATATGGTATACATGTGATGTATGGATGTAGGGTACTTTTGTTGTGGGATAATCTAGTAGTATTTGTGTATGGTAACTTGGATGAAAAAGTGATTTATTGGAGATTATATGGTATGAGTTAAGTTTGGTGCCTTTGACATTAGTCAAAGATGAGAGTAAAAAGGACCTTTGGTAAAGTGACATGTGTGTGGGTTGTTGGGAGCATTGAATGAAGATTTGAAAGGAGAAGAGAGAGGGGAGGAAGGAGTGGTAGCTTCCCGTGGAATCCACTTAGTTTTGCCCACTTCCTTGTAACACCCCGCCATCCCCGTTGGAAGGATACCGGAGTGCCACGCAAGCAAACACATATAAATGAATCCATATACACATGTATAAACAAAAACCAAATGAGCTATAAAGAAACTTTTAATTATATAGCTGTAAATCCTGTAACATATATCATATCTATATTGTTTTACAAAAAGAGGCTCGTAAACAAATACATATACAAAAATAATATTTGTTCCTTTACAAAAGATTTACTTTGCTATTAACAAGCCATATACAAAAAATTACAACGGAAGACTCAAAACAACTTCATCCAAAAAGACTTCTAGTGGCCGACCTGCAGATATCTGACTCCGGACCGAACTCGCCACCTGCACGGGAAAAGAACCCGTGCTAAGCGATAACGCTTAGTGGGGAGGAACAAAACAAACGAACAATATGCATATACAATATTTATAACAATACAAGCAATTAAGTACTCAATTCATAATTTTCATCATTCCAGGTATACAGATACAAGATGCAAACTATAAGGCTATGCAAAAATTCATGTGCATCATATACTTGTAATCATGTCAAAAATACATCTCAACATATGTAACACATTTAAACATATAGCCTGATTAGTCTAAAATACTCTCTAGAAGTGGATACGGTCAAATGGACACTGATAGGACACAGTATCCCAAGCATATAGAGACATGAGTCTCAAACATGTACTTTTCATATAGAGACCGAAGTCTCGCATTAAATCCATATAGACCAAACATGGTCGAAACAAGGATCCAAACGGACCCAAGTATAACATTTTATCATATAGCAGCTGCACACACACTCTGACCTAAGTAAGCGCTTACTTATCCACTACTATGACTATTCAGGCTTAAAACTCAACTCATCAATTCAAGCACCAATATCAATATGAGAATTGAAAATAATACTGATTTGTAGTCCATGTATACAGGTATACTGATCACATTTAAAACAAGTAACTATAAATATTAAATACAACTAAATGCAAATACATATTTCACGTGTACATGTGTCTCGATCAAATTCAGAAACATTTAAATATATCCAGTATCAATTATTGGAGGCAGAAGTACAAATAATTCACATTCAAGACAATTTATGTTCATGTAAAATATAAACTAGTAAATTATGTACATTAATTATTTAATCAAGTATACAACTCAATATTAAGCAATTATTAATTACAATTCAGATTTTAAACCCAAACATTTGTCATGTAGTGCAAAAACTTCTTAAAACAGAAGTTAAAACTTTGTCTTTAATAAAACAGGACAGCAGGGAAGGCTGGTCACGAGACACCCAAGCAGTGGTGTCTCGTGACGCAGGCTTCACGCGAGCGCCAAGCAAAAGAGCAAGGCAGTCACGCCGTGACCATCAGTCACGTCCCGTGACGCCTGAGTGGAGAGGGGAAAAATCACGAGATCTGGTCTCGTGACACGCAGGGAGACCGGCGAGAGGTCGCGAGGCGTGATGCTCCATCACGTCGCGACTTCCCAAAGGGAGGAAGGTCACGGCGTGATGCTTCATCACGCCACGTGACTTCCCAAGGAGGGAGGTCACGGCGTGATGCCCCATCACGTCACGTGATCTTCCTCTCACAGATTGTTTCTCCTTCTCCAAACTTCAAAATTTCCAGAAAACTTAAAAACCCAGAAAGAAATCGTAAAACAGAGTGTAACTCAAAACTCAAATCCCAATTTGTCTAAATCCATTTTTCATGCAAAAATCATGCTAACACGTACCTTTAAGTCTTCTGGGCACAATTACAGCAATTTCACTCACAGTATTCACATTATCATATAATCACAGTAAATAAACAGAGAGAGAGTCACAAACCAGAGTTTCACATTCGTATACATGTTTAACCATCTCATTTGCAAACTCATAATCATTCTTTTTCTACTGTAACTATGTCTACAACAACACGTAACTTTAACATTTCATATATATACAAACACACACATACACATTAATACCAAAACTGAAAACAGGATCCAAAATGAGAAAGACAGACACTCCCAAACCTGTTACTGAAGTCCAAAAATATCCACTGCACTTTCAATCCACAATCTTCCCTTTTCCCTTCTCTATCCTCTTAACTTCAGATGCTTGCATACAGATAAAATCATAGTCATTAACCCAAGAACAGAATCTTATAAACCTTAAGAATAAGAAGAACCACACTAAATCTGACAGCCACTTACCTTCTGAAACTTCTAAAACATCCAAAACCCTAGTTCCTCAACAGAAATCCACACATGCAAATGAAAAGAACAGCAAATGGAGAAAAAGAACAGAATGTGGTTTACGTGAGAGAGAACAAGAAAAGAGAGAACTTTCAGTCTTTTGTTTCCCATCCAACTAAATTTTTCTCAATCTTCTCTTTTCCCTCACCACGTGCACACACTCTCCTTCCACTTGGCAGACATGCACAGCTTCACAAATCCACTTATTCCTCTATTATCAAAATAGTCCTTGACAAATTACCTTTTACTCACCAAAATAAAATCTGCCATTTAAAGTACTTTTATTTCCTTGCAAAATAATCCTCATTCCTCTTGTAAAATACCCACTTTCCCTAAATTGTTCAATTAAAATCGCTAATTCCAATTAGGCCACTTATGGGGTGTGACAGGGTTGTTGGGAGCATTGAATGAAGATTTGAAAGGACAAGAGAGAGGGGAGGAAGGAGTGGTAGCTTCCCGTGGAAGCCACTTAGTTTTGCCCACTTCCTTCTCACGTTCTCTCTCTCACTCTCTCATCTCCATTTTTCTGCTCTCTCTTCCTTTCATGTGGGTGTTTCTCAAGCTTTAAGCTAGGGTTTTGGGTTTGAAGGTTCCAAAAAGGTAAGTGGCTATATTATTTTGGTTTGGGATCTTCTTCTCCATCATCTTCTTCTTCATTAGGATTTGTAATGGTGATATGGTTTTGTTTTGCTTGGGTTAATTGGGTTTTATTTTTATTTGATTGATGCAAGAAGCTGAAGAAAAGTGAAAGGATAAAGGAAAAGGAAAGTTAGTGGATTAAAGTCAGTGGAAGTTGAGCTCCATTTTAGGTTTGGGAGTTTATTTGACGTATATTGTCCATCTTATCTGGATCCTGTTCTCGAGTAAATGTTAATGTTATTTGTGCGGTTGTAGTATACGAAAATGCATGAGTAAAATGACTTTGTGTATATGATTTATGATGATGGAGTTTTGATGTTTTGCATGTGAAATTTTGAGATTAAGTACATGAACATGAGTTGGAAGTTACGGGTTTGAATCTCTGTAAATGCTATTTTGGTGTTAAATGATATTGGTTGATTGTGTTATTATGGTTGTGAACGTGATTTGGGGGCCAAAAAGGTAAGTTGTTACATGAAATTGCATGACATTTGGGTTTGGGTAAGATTGGGTTTTGGTTTTCCCGTGAATGCTGTATTTCGTGTTGGAGATCGAGGGAAATCAATTCTGTAGCGAGCGCGACAGAACCGGCTTTTGTCCTTCTCACGGTGGGTTCCGCTTGGCAGACGTGAAGAAGGTTGTGAGAGGACTGTCATGAGTCGTGATTAAAGATCATGACTCATGTCCCTCTTCTCTTGGAAGTCACGAGTCGTGAGGGAGAATCACAACTCGTGACCTCCTTTCCTGCAGAGCGTGGGCGTCACGAGTCGTGAGGAAGAATCACGACTCGTGACCGTCCCTTCTTCTTGCGAGGCGGGAGGCGCTAACGTCACGAGTTGCAATAGCAAGCGCGACAGTGAGGCCTCTCCTGCCCTGTTTTGAAAAAGAGTTTTAAGCTATTTTTACATGGGTTTTTACTACTCGACACATGATTTGTCTTATTTAGCCTATTATTTGATAGATTATATGTTCTTAATTAGATTTGTGCATAGATTATACGTCTTCATCATGATAAGTGCATACTGTATACACGAAATTGTAAGTTTATACTTGATTGATTCTCTATTATATTAATATTATTTTAGAACATGATTGAGTTGTTATCTGAGCCTGATAGTCATAGTAGTGGATAGATAAGCGCTTATCCAGGGTTAGAGTGTGAGTGCAGCTGCTATATGTTATTCTTACATGCGGGCCCCGTTTGGGTCATATAAGATGTTTGAGGCCTCGATCTCCGGTGTACCTCCGGGTATACATGATTATAAAATATTTTGAGACTCATGTCTCCATATGCTTGGGATACTGTGTCCTATCAGTATCATTGGTACCCGTATCCACTAGTTAGCAAGTAATCAGGCTATTACTTGAAGTTATTATTACGAGTTTAATTTATATAGCCGTTATTTATATGAAATGAATATATGTTATATCTATATTTGTAACACCCCCACCGCCGCCCCGTTTGAAGGGCACCGGCGAGCGCGCCACAGCACGACACTCACTCACGACGCGACAAAGCATACAGCGGAAACATACATGCGCTAAGCGGAAGCATTCAATAACCATATAATAGAAATATACTTCAACATAATTAAGATATAGAGTTATAAATACAATATTCCAAAAAGATTACAATTTTAAAATCCTTTACAAAAATAATAATACATATACAAAAAGAATTACAGGAGGAAACAAAAGAAATAATAAACTCGACTCCTATGTGGCCTGCCTGCAGATGCACGACTCGAGCATTCCCAAAATCCTTCACGCTACCTGCACGGGATAAAAGCCCGTGCTAAGCGATAACGCTTAGTGGGGAGAAACAAACACAACAGAACACTATACAAGGAAACATGCACTAACATACATAAATCATTATGCATTAGAGTACAGAAATATAACTATATAATCAGGATAATATAACGCAATGCACTAAACTATTACACTATACGGAAATCACACTACAATCAGAACACTCACTTTATCAATGCAAGACAATTCACACAATAGCCTGAAATCAATGGTTGAGGATACGGGAACACGGCACGGGAGACCGAAGCCTCAAAAACACTTTAATACCCGAAGGTAGCGCGGGAGACCGGAGTCTCAAAACATTTTATCACTACACGATTGATGACCATCTCGGAGGTCGACCGCTTCGCCCAAACGGGGCGGACAGAACAGCTGAACACTAACCCTTCTTAAGCATGCTTAATTATCCTATACCTTGACACTTCAGGCTCGACAACACAACAACTCACAAGACAATACATAACAAAAACAATATTCAAATTAAGACTCTTATATAATATAAATCCATATAAAGGACACTAGTACAATAGTATCACGAGTCAAAAGCACACACATATACCATGCAATAGTGAGAAACCGTGCAAAGCGGAACAAACGAAACACATTCAGAAAACAAGGCAAGCAGAAAGGGCCTCTGTCGCGATCGCGACACGTGTCGCGCTCGCGACAGAGCACGGGGTACTTCCTCGCGACGAAGCACTCGCGGCAGAATTCATGGAGCCGAGCTCTGTCGCGCTCGCGACAAGCGTCGCGATCGCGACAGAGACCAGTTCCCTCCTCCTCGTGCGCACGCTCGGCAGCACGCCCGCGCGGAGGTTTCCGCGATCGAGCTCTCTGTCGCGCTCGCGACAAGCATCGCGATCGCGACAGAGGGCTCTTCAAGAACAAGGGGCCAAGACCGCCTTCTGTCGCGATCGCGGCACTTGTCGCGATCGCGACAGAACCCAGATTTGCCCAATTCTGCACATTTTCCTACTCTTTTCACACACAACTCTTCATACATACACACAACATATTCAAAACACTTACCTCTCGCCTCCAGCACATCACCGCATCATTCACAAGCCACATAAACACATTTACACTATAATCAACTATAATTTCCACAAGAAATCACTCACAATCAAACTCAAATACACTAACAGGGCATGCTCAAATTATGAAAACGCATCACGTCGTCACTATATCACTTGCACTTCACTATAAGTCACTACACAATTTAAACATGCATTCATAAAATACTCAAGATTACCAATGACATGCAATCACCACATAGAGTTGATCCAAGGAGTAAATTAGGGAAAAAAAACCACAATTCACAACACAGCTCACAACACTTATATGAACTTAAACCCAACTCAAGCACTACAAATCAGACTCCCATACCTGGAATACGAAGCTTCAAACCGAGCTCCTCACGAATCCACTTTATCCTTGCCTTTGCTCTTCCTCCTCTCTTCCGATTCTTGCACAACCCAACCAAGAACACTTAAATCAAAACCAATCACAACCAAAACCAGAAATCAAAGAACAAGAAACCTCTAACGAACTCAACCACTTACCTTCCACAAACCCAGCTCAAACCTTCCAAGATCCCACTCAAAACTCAAGAAATCACAAGAGAAGAGAGATGAGAGTAGAAGAATGAAAGCAAGAGAGAGGGGAGGACGGGAAATGAAGAAGAAATGAGGGAAAAATGAGATAGCTTCCATGGGAAGCCTCACCCAAAAGCTGCCCCTCCCTTCCTCTCTCCTACTTTACATTAATTACTCACCAACCCTTGCCACTTGTCACAATCTTAGAGAATCAAGCCATCAATCTTAACTCATCCACTCTTGGCACCATACACTAACCACACACAAGTTCTTCTTACACAAATATCTTCCATTGCACCATAACTTAACTCACTCCATAACAATTCCAATAATTCCACTTACATCCAAGGCACCATGCTCACAAACCATACAAAAACAGCCCTTAGACCACTAACACCCTACAACCATACACTACTAGCACACACTATTGATTCCCTTACTTCACTTAACACTTGATTATTTAATTCCTTTAACACATACTTCCCTATTAACCAAAATTCCTCTTACTCAAATTACGAAAATACCCTCACTTATCCGACTTATCGCACAAATTCCGACCAGGCCCTATTTGGGTTGTTACAATCACTCCCCCTTAAGAAATTTCGTCCTCGAAATTTCCCCGCTAATCACTTAAATCCAAACAACCCACACACAAACAGAAACTTAACTGAAAACTAGTAACATAACTTACCAGAAGGTCCAGCTCGATCTGCTATATCCCCTACTTGCATCGCATAAACTCTTGGATGTGAAGGCACTTCCTTGGTTGGCGACTTATGCACTGTCTCTGATGGCGCTTGCGAAGGACGTCCACTACCTCTTCCCCTCTGATTCCCTCTCACCCTCTGACCACTGGCTCTACTCTCTGGTCTATCCTGAAGCTCTCTTCGATCCGGACAATTCGCCACCATGTGCTCTTGGCTGCCACATCTGAAGCACGCTCCAGAGATCCTTCTGCACTCGCCCCAGTGGCGCTTATAACAATGCTCACACTCCGGAATAACACTTCCCTTGCTAGAGGGTGGCGCTACACTCTCGACTTCCGAACGAACCGGAATCGAACTCTTCCCACTTTGGCCACTCGGAACTCCTCTCGACTTCTTGCCACTTCCAAACCCATCACTCGGTGCTTTCCTCTTACTCTCAATCCTCTGCTTGATCACCTCAGACTCTTCTAACTTCATCGCCGCTGCCACAAGCTGATAATACCCCACGGGTTGCAAAACTGACAATGCCGACAACGGACCTCTATACACCTCCCGAAGTCCCTCTAGGAAATGCCGACTTCTGAACTCATCCGTCAACAAAGTCTCAGGCACGTACTTACTCAACCGGCTGAATTCCTTATCATACTCGCTCACTGTCATACCTCGCTGCCTCAGACTGATAAACTCTCTCCACTTAGCCTCTTGATACGCCTTCGTCACCTACTTCTGCTCAAATTCTTGCTTGAAGAAATCCCAAGTCAACTCGGCTGGTCGCTGAGGATTCCGCATCACTAATTCCCACCAATCGTACGCTGGCCCTTGAAGCAACGACACTGCACAAAGCACTTTCTGTTCTGCAGGACATCTTATCTCTTGCAAAATCCGACCTACTCTCTTAAGCCAAAACTCGGCCACATCAGACTGATCCAAAGCAGTACCATGAAAATCCTCGGCTCCTCTTTTCCTTAACAACTCAGTCGGGGCCTTAGGAGCAGTCAGCCTCTCTACCAACTGAAGCAAACCTTGCAATAAAACCGGATTCTCTTGACCAAAACCCATACCAGGAATCTCCTCTCGCTGCCGCTGCGGAGCAGGCTGCTCACCTCTCACTACACTTGCACTACCAACCGTCTCACCCACATGCTCACTTGGATCAGACTCCATCTAAACACTACACAAGACAAGACACATCTGCATTAGGCCACGACACAAAACCGAATCGCATGCCAAGACTCAACACATAACAAACAGAGGCATCCAGAACCGCCTAAACCGGTGCTCTGATACCACAACCTGTAACACCCCCACCGCCGCCCCCGTTGGAAGGGCACCAGCGGGCGCGCCATAGCACGACACTCACTCACGACGCGACAAAGCATACAGCGGAAACATACATGCGCTAAGCGAAAGCATTCAATAACCATATAATAGAAATATACTTCAACATAATTAAGATATAGAGTTATAAATACAATATTCCAAAAAGATTACAATTTTAAAATCCTTTACAAAAATAATAATACATATACAAAAAGAATTACAGGAGGAAACAAAAGAAATAATAAACTCGACTCCTATGTGGCCTGCCTGCAGATGCACGACTCGAGCATTCCCAAAATCCTTCACGCTACCTGCACGGGATAAAAGCCCGTGCTAAGCGATAACGCTTAGTGGGGAGAAACAAACACAACAGAACACTATACAAGGAAACATGCACTAACATACATAAATCATTATGCATTAGAGTACAGAAATATAACTATATAATCAGGATAATATAACGCAATGCACTAAACTATTACACTATACGGAAATCACACTACAATCAGAACACTCACTTTATCAATGCAAGACAATTCACACAATAGCCTGAAATCAATGGTTGAGGATACGGGAACATGGCACGGGAGACCGAAGCCTCAAAAACACTTTAATACCCGAAGGTAGCGCGGGAGACCGGAGTCTCAAAACATTTTATCACTACACGATTAATGACCATCTCGGAGGTTGACCGCTTCGCCCAAACGGGGCGGACAGAACAGCTGAACACTAACCCTTCTTAAGCATGCTTAATTATCCTATACCTTGACACTTCAGGCTCGACAACACAACAACTCACAAGACAATACATAACAAAAACAATATTCAAATTAAGACTCTTATATAATATAAATCCATATAAAGGACACTAGTACAATAGTATCACGAGTCAAAAGCACACACATATACCATGCAATAGTGAGAAACCGTGCAAAGCGGAACAAACGAAACACATTCAGAAAACAAGGCAAGCAGAAAGGGCCTCTGTCGCGATCGCGACATGTGTCGCGCTCGCGACAGAGCACGGGGTACTTCCTCGCGAGGTCGCGCCAAAGGGCCTCCTCGCGACAAAGCACTCGCGACAGAATTCACGGAGCCGAGCTCTGTCGCGCTCGCGACAAGCGTCGCGATCGCGACAGAGACCAGTTCCCTCCTCCTCGCGCGCACGCTCGGCAGCACGCCCGCGCGGAGGTTTCCGCGATCGAGCTCTCTGTCGCGCTCGCGACAAGCATCGGGATCGCGACAGAGGGCTCTTCAAGAACAAGGGGCCAAGACCGCCTTCTGTCGCGATCGCGACAGAACCCAGATTTGCCCAATTCTGCACATTTTCCTACTCTTTTCACACACAACTCTTCATACATACACACAACATATTCAAAACACTTACCTCTCGCCTCCAGCACATCACCGCATCATTCACAAGCCACATAAACACATTTACACTATAGTCAACTATAATTTCCACAAGAAATCACTCACAATCAAACTCAAATACACTAACAGGGCATGCTCAAATTATAAAAACGCATCACGTCATCACTATATCACTTGCACTTCACTATAAGTCACTACACAATTTAAACATGCATTCATAAAATACTCAAGATTACCAATGACATGCAATCACCACATAGAGTTGATCCAAGGAGTAAATTAGGGAAAAAAAACCACAATTCACAACATAGCTCACAACACTTATATGAACTTAAACCCAACTCAAGCACTACAAATCAGACTCCCATACCTGGAAAACGAAGCTTCAAACCGAGCTCCTCACGAATCCACTTTATCCTTGCCTTTGCTCTTCCTCCTCTCTTCCGATTCTTGCACAACCCAACCAAGAACACTTAAATCAAAACCAATCACAACCAAAACCAGAAATCAAAGAACAAGAAACCTCTAACCGAACTCAACCACTTACCTTCCACAAACCCAGCTCAAACCTTCCAAGATCCCACTCAAAACTCAAGAAATCACAAGAGAAGAGAGATGAGAGTAGAAGAATGAAAGCAAGAGAGAGGGGAGGACGGGAAATGAAGAAGAAATGAGGGAAAAATGAGATAGCTTCCACGGGAAGCCTCACCCAAAAGCTGCCCCTCCCTTCCTCTCTCTTACTTTACATTAATTACTCACCAACCCTTGCCACTTGTCACAATCTTAGAGAATCAAGCCATCAATCTTAACTCATCCACTCTTGGCACCATACACTAACCACACACAAGCTCTTCTTACACAAATATCTTCCAATGCACCATAACTTAACTCACTCCATAACAATTCCAATAATTCCACTTACATCCAAGGCACCATGCTCACAAACCATACAAAAACAGCCCTTAGACCACTAACACCCTACAACCATACACTACTAGCACACACTATTGATTCCCTTACTTCACTTAACACTTGATTATTTAATTCCTTTAACACATACTTCCCTATTAACCAAAATTCCTCTTACTCAAATTACGAAAATACCCTCACTTATCCGACTTATCGCACAAATTCCGACCAGGCCCTATTTGGGTTGTTACAATATTTATATGCGTTATAACGTGATGAGATGTAGTACTTGTATTCGAGTATGAATGGTTAATTGTTTGTATTATGATGAATACTAGTTATAACCACGAGATATATACATATTTATATGTTTTTGCTATTATAAAGTTTATATATATGTTATTGCGATTATATGTACATGCGTGTGTTGTTCCTCCCCACTAAGCGTTATCGCTTAGCACGGGCTCTTTTCCCGTGTAGGGGGCAGGCTCTTTTTAGGAGTTGGACATCTGCAGGTCGGCCACTAGAAGTCTAGAACTGGAGTTATTTTATCTTCCGCTGTATTTTTGTATATGGAGTATAATTTTGGAAATGTAATTTTTGTAAAGGATTATTTTGTATATGTATTTATTTACAAATCCCTTTTTGTAAAATGATATGACAATATTATTATATGTATATGGATTTGTTATCTTTTGATTGAATGTACTTGTTTTCTTATAATGCTTTGAGTATATGTATGCGATTATGTGAGTTGTGCACGTGGTGCCCCGGCATCCTTCCAACGGGGGTATCGGGGGGTTACACAAACTGATCCAAATATGGTCTGAACACCCTATTCATCAAGTCCAAAAATGCAGCAGGTGCATTATTCAACCCAAATGACATTACTAAGAATTCATAATGTCCATATCGAGTCTAAATGCAGTCTTTGGTATGTCCTCTTTCTTTACTTGCAATTGGTAATACCCAGACCGTAGGTCGATCTTAGAAAACACACCTACCATCTTGACTGATCAAATAAATCCTCGATCCTAGGCAGAGGATACAGATTCTTCACTATTACTTTGTTCAGCTGCCGATAACCAATACACAGTCTCATAGTCCCATCTTTCTTCTTAACAAATAGGACTAGTGCTCCCCAAGGAGAAACACTAGGTCTTATGAAACCCCTGTTCAATAATTCCTGCAACTGAGCTTTTAACTCCTTCAATTCAGTAGGGGCCATTCAATAAGGCACTTTAGACACTAGCACTGTTCCAGGTACAATGTTAGCCTATTTTACATGTGCTAATTCCGCAAGCATACGGTGTACCGAAATAGTACAAAAGATGTCGATCCCACGAGGAATGTGCTAATTATTACACACTATTACTACTCAATTTTAATCTTGTTTACAATGATCAATAATTTGTTGGATGAAAGTGGAATTACTATATCTAATTCTAATTAATCTGGTTATGGATAATCCGAGAAGAATAAAGATTAATGATATAAAATAATGAATAGAACTTGAATTAATTATTCTTGATTATGAATATATTCTTATCATGCAAGCCAAGTTGAATGAAATTCCAATTTACTCTTTTAACATAAATTAGAGTGCCTAAAACATGCATTTATGATTCTAACTCACAATTTTCATTAATGAATTAAAGTGTTATACATGCAAATTTCAGGAATAATAAACAACCTATAACAACCATTTAATATTATGATTTCTCAAATAATAATTCAATGATGAAATTCTATTAGATGTAAGTAAGAATTTACTCTTTCAATTAAATACTTACTTATAATGATCACGCATAAAAATACTAATAGAAACTTCTACAAGAAAGAATAATTAAATAGATATGAATACTAAAATATAGCATTGAATAATCAAGTTTATAAATTAATCATTTAATAATTACAAAGAAGAAGTAAAGATGAGAAATGAAGAAGAGATCTTTCAACCCTTTTCCCTTCATAAAGGATATCTTCTTCCTTGCAAGTGATCTTCTCTTCAAAACATAAAATTCTAACTTAAAACTTAAACTAAAGGAATTGTACTTTCTACTTACAGAATTCTTAAGAAAATATTCAATAAAAATTATTCAACTCCTAAAATTACAGTTAAAACTACTATTTATAAAATTCCAAGAGATATGTTCCTTCAAGTGTCCCTTAGGAAGGATGCAAGGCTTGGTGAAAAGTCATCTTTCTTTAAGGTAAATTTTGAATTACACTTCCAACGGTCCTCTCTATCGCAATCGCGACGTCCGTCACGCTTGCGACAGAGCACGCCTTTTCGCTCCACTTTCCTCACGCTGGCTTCCGATCGCGCCTTATCGCAACCTCGCGATGGCAGCCTTGCTCGCGACTATGCTCGTTAGCTCCTTAGCTCCTTCTCTTTGGCTCCCTTCAAATGTGCATTCTGCCACACTCGCGACCACTGTTGCACTCGCGACAGAACACTTTTCTCCTTTGGTTTCTTTTCTTCTCTTCTTCTCTTCTTCTTGGCTTGGCGCTCCCTGTTGCGCTCGTGACAGACTGTTCCTTCTTTGGCTCATTTCCGCTCCTTTTCTCCAATTTCTCCTACACACACAAAACTCACACAAAAACATAAAACATACCTATTTCTAACACAATTAACTATACATAAACATTATTTTAAACCTAAAACATGGATTAAATATGAGCTATTTAGACTCATATCGAACCCCCACACTTAAACATTTGCTTGTCCTCAAGCAAAACATAATAAACACTCAAATAAAATGCATAAAATTGTGGAGCCTACTTATATGTTTGATAAACATTTGGAAATGACATGTATAAGCTTTAATCTCTTAACAAATTAGTCTAAATATGCAACATCTCAATCAATACCATTATCCATCACACTTGAACAATCATGCACATTTTGAAAAACCATAAAGTTGCAAAACACAAGAATGTTTGACCTCAAGATGTTGAATATCTTAACACATGTAAAGATTATTTCACACAAGACATTTCCTAAAATAATTCTCACTCAAACACTATTTTTTTCCTTAAGGTCTCAATCACTCAATGTGTTTCAAGGTTAGTGTTTGTCTCAATCCTTAAATATACCATTGCATACCATAAGCTTGTAAATAGTAAAAATCTCCACTACTAGTATAAAGTGGTGCATGAAATCAAAGGGTCTTACAAAGGGTTGTAACTTGGCTTAGGTATAGGTAAGATAAATTTTGTTTAAGTAGCTAATATTGTGTAGAGAATAACTATAACTATACCACAAGGAATGTAAAAACTAAACGTAGCATGATATTAAAA
The DNA here is from genome assembly GCA_947683425.1 of Excoecaria cochinchinensis. NCBI lineage: Eukaryota > Viridiplantae > Streptophyta > Magnoliopsida > Malpighiales > Euphorbiaceae > Excoecaria > Excoecaria cochinchinensis. The sequence goes on along the minus strand of CANTUQ010000055.1, from coordinate 23,077,167 downwards.
GTTTCTATTCTAATTCCCTTCCTAATGTCCACCCTTGTTCTCTAGTTTCTTTTGATTTTCTCTTCTTTCTCTTTATTTTCTTTTTCCCCTTTTTTTTAACTTTTTCTTAGTGGCTGCATTTTATGCTCCATCCCACTTATTTTTTTTATTTTTTGATTTTTTTCTTTTTTTTTTAATTTATATAGAAACTAGATTTTTCTAATAATGGACTTTTAATACAAAAATAAGGGAATTTACTTATACATCACTATAATCATGCTTATACTAACAAATGTATCCCATGGTATAGTAATCTAAATTCTCAACACAACAAGGGTAATAAAAATGAATAGTTATTGTTTAGCAAAAGATTTAGCTAAATAATAAGCTTAACAACAAAAACAGGCTAAGGCTCAAAATGGCTACCTAAAGTCAAAAGGGTTTAGTTTTTCAGAGCAAGCCAAAGTGGTTTAATCTAATTGCCCTTTTCATTTCTCATGCACATCACATACTAAATGTAATCTCAAAATTTACTAAAGAGAAGTTCTAGAGGATATGGCATACTAAGGCTCTCATATAAGAAAAAGTTCAAAGTATAAGGCTCAAAAGCTCAGATAGCTATAGGTCAAACTATCCTAAGCAATGAATTACCAAAATAATCCTTATATACATGTGATATGTCACACCCAATTTGCCCCCTAGAAGTTTGATCCATGTTTGTGCATGTGCATTGAGTGTGTTTTGGCATGTGATAAGGGTATTTTGGGTATAATGCATGTTTGTGGGTTTTGCTAGTATGTGGGTACATGTACGGTATTAGGGTGTGAATTAGTTGGGTTGCATTTGGGTGTGTTGCTCACATGTTTATAGGATATGAGTGAGTTATGTTTGTGTGTTGTGCTCACACATGTGTAGGGTGCTATTAGTTGAGTTGTGTTTGAGTGTGTGTAGTGCACCTGGGTTGGGTGTGAGTGGTTAATTTCCACCACTAGAGAGGTGCCATGTGTTTAGGGTGAAGAAAGAGTAAGTAAAAGGAGGAAAGAGGGAAATCAGATTTTTCCTATTCTTTTTCCCGTTCCACTCCTCCTTCTTCTACCTTTCTTCCTGTTCTTCACTCTATAGTGTGCCCTAGTTTGGATTCAAGATCTTGGTGGTGGGAATCAATCATATCTTGCATGTATTTAGTAAGTTTCTGCATTTTCCATCTTGTTCTTCCCTTCTTCATTTTTTCTTCTTCTAGCTGGTTTGAGTTTTTAATCTAGGGTTTGTATTTTGTGTGTTTTTGTTGGGTTGCTATAGTTGAGCCTCCTTGTGACCCTAAAGGCAAGGAGAAGGCTGGTATTAGCGGCACCAAGTGATTTGGAGCATAGGAGCTAAGGTTTGGGAACTATTGTATTTATTGTATTATATGGGTTTTGAATATTGTGTTGAAATTTTGGTGTTCTTAATGCTTATAATGGTCTATATGTTATGGGTTTTGATATTGATGTGCTAAGAAGGCTTGAGTGTGGCTTAATGAACTCTATTGTGTTCTTGATTGAGATGAATGATGAATAGTGCTGATATTCTAATTGTGTAAATTGATGTTGTTATTGGTATGATTTAATTGGAATTTGTGGTATAAATGTTGTATTATATGTTCGAAGTGATGGTTAAGTTGCTGGAATTGCGGTAAGTGGAAGTTTGGATTGAGTATGTGTGATTGGGTGTTGTGAAAATGGGATTCTCTGCAGATTTCTCATGTAAGGGCTGGAAATCCCGACCCTGTCGTGAGCGCGACATTGTCGCTACCTCGTGATAGAGCCCGGTGATAGCAGCCCTCTCATGCTTCTAAGCCCTTTGATGAGCGGCGTGCCTATCCACCGATCCGTACAGCGGAGCCTCTGTCGCGAGCGCGACAGAGCACTCAGCTACCGAGTGGTTTTGGGCGATTCTTTATCGTAAATGCGCTCTTGAGTGCGAGCGTGACAACGAGTTGTATTTCTGATCCCCCGCGAGATCGCGACGAACATCATGGTCGTGACATGGGCGACTCATCTCTGTCGTGAGCACGACAGTTGCCACGAGCGTGATAGTGACCTCTCCTTGCCCTGTTTTTCGGCTTTGTCTTTTTTTCTAAAATGAATTTCTAATGGGTTTTCATGAATTTTTACCTTTGTATGCTATATATTATGTTTAATTACACGTGCAAAATTATAAATTCTTTCTGATAAATGATATGTTATGATTTGAAAACTGAATTGGATTATGCATGACCTGCGGGAGTCAGTCTACTGGATAGTTAGGCATGCCTAATAGAGTCTTATAGCTGCAGCCCTTTGTACCATTCTGGACCATGATCAGGTCCCCGTTTGGTTCCTCGTGAACGCCTTATGCGTTTTGGATCTTGTTTAAGGTCCCCTGTATAAAATGTTTTTTATGCGATAAAATAAAATGATTTTCGATTCGTACCCGTAAGGTACGTTATGCATTCGATTCGTACCCGTAAGGTACATTATGCATTTACTCGTTATCCACTATTGTGAATCAGCAGCTGTTCTATTTGCTTTGGTTTGCTTCGATATGATTATCAGAATATGCTATTCGAATGCGCCTAATGATAAGTATGAGAAATGAGTTAATATGTATATGAATGTGAATAAGAGCTTTGAAATGGATGTCTTTATTATGCAAGTATGACTATATATCTGACATGGTTATCCGCATTTGTCATATCGTATGCGATTTCCCTTGACGACCATTGTGAATAGCCGTCCACTCTTTTGTTTTGTGTTCCCCACTAAGCGTTATCGCTTAGCACGATGTTTTATTCGTGCAGGTGCAGAAGGCGTTTGTACTTTGGGAGAGTCGCTGCCAGTCAAGCCAACACAGGGGGTTTAGTGTTAGGGCTTTATTTTTGTAGCCTGTTAATGATTCTTTTTGTAATAGAACTCTCATTGTATCTATAATTTTGTAAACTTCTGCTCTGTATATTTTGGATATGAAATCATCTTTGTAATATCAGTTTGTTCAGAACATTATTGTAATGAATGTTGTTATAGTAATGCATGATCATGATGATGTTTCTCTAAAGTTTTAATTTCTGCTATATTTTCGTATGCTTTTGATGTATGAATGTATGCTTCATATCGATTTGTCGAGTGTGACACCCCTGCTCCTACGGCATCTCACTCCTATCCGGATGGGTTCGTCTACGTATGGGTAGGGGGTGTTACAGTTTTTGGTATCAGAGCCTAGGTTTAGGCTTTTCTGGGTGTTTTATTGTCATTATTGTGTATAGATGTGTATATGTCTAGGACTGTGTTGGCTGATGTGGTTGTATTTACTTGTTTAGATGGATTTCGATTCTATTCGAGGGTCACTTGAGTGGTCAGCTGAAAGCGTGACTCCTCAAGCTGTTGATCCTTCAGTTTCTATATCGGCTAAACTTGCTAGGGTAGAGTCTGAGGCCGCAGCCATGCGCTTCAAGGCGATGCTTAAGCTATCTCAAGACATGGCTCGAGTCTTAGAAAGAGTGACTGCCCCTAAGGCCCTGACTGAGAGTTTGAGAAGAGCTGGTGCTGAAGACTTTTATGGAACGGGTTTGGATGAGTCGGAGGTCGTTGAGAGGTGGATTGATAAAGTAAAGCGTGCTTTGAGAGAAGTCCGGTGTCCTCCTGATCAGAAAGTAGAGTGTGCAGTGGCTTTGCTGCAAGGGTCTGCGTATGAATGGTGGGAGTTAGTTTGTCGACATCCTCAATTGCTTGACCCGATTACTTGGGAGGTTTTTAAAAGAGAGTTTACAAACAAGTTTGTGACTCAGATATATAAGGATGCAAGATGGGCACAGTTCTTGAGTTTGATATAGCGGGCGATGTCTGTGTCTAATTTTGAGAAGGAGTTTAACCGGTTGGCTAAGTATGCACCGAAATGTATTATGAAAGAACAGTTCAGGTGTAGGCACTTTGAGACAGGGTTGAATGAGTCGCTGTGGGCGATGCTGATTTCTCTGATGAGTGCTCCAAGAGTGGGGTATTACCAGATTATGCAAGCTGCAGTTAGTGCTGAGAGGTCATAATCTATTTTGAGAGAGAGGGTTCAGAGGAGGAATCCCTCTCGTGGAGCTTCATCTTCTTCATCCTCGGGTAAGAGGTCAAGGAACCCGCAGGATGAATCATCTGCAGGCCCGGCTACGAGAGGTAGAAGACAGGGTTCGGCTATGGTGTCTGGTTCTAGTAGGGGTGGTTTGGGAAATAGGATAGAGATGTTACCGGAATGTATGCATTGTAGCAAGCGCCACTAGGGGAGTGTAGGTGGCTCACTGGTGGGTGTTTCAGATGTGGGAGCACTGAGCACTTTTTGGCCAACTGTCCGAGATCACATGAGGCTTCAGGTGATCAGAGAGAGGCCAGTAGAGTTTGTTCGAATGCTTCTCAAGCTGCCCATGGTAGAGGCAGAGGAAGAGGTCGAGGCGGTAGACCTAGAGAAGGAGCTGCATCAGAGTCAGTTGAGTGTCCTTTACCAGTCCCAGCTAGAGCTTATTCAGTGAGAGCCAGAGACGAGCAGGATGCACCTGATGTTATAGCTGGTAAGTTTCTACTCCATGTCACTAAATTGTATGCTCTAATTGACCCTGGTTCCACACACTCATATTTGTGCACAGATAAGTTAAGTGATAAGTTGCACGATGTAGACCAGTTAGATTATGAGATATGTGTGACCAGTCCTTTAGGGCATAGTGTCAATGTGAATAGAAGGTATAGGAATTTGCTAGTTGAGGGAGTTGAGTTTCCAGCAGATTTGATTGAGTTGCCTTTTAAAGAGTTTGATCTGATTCTGGGTATGGATTGGTTGGGTAAGCACCGGGCAGTGGTTAATTGCCATAGGAAGACGGTGGTGCTTCGGGATAGAGATCGGTCGTCTGTGTTTGTTAAAGGTTTGGGTGCTAGTTCTTTGAATAATGTGATTTCCGCAATGCAAGCTAAGAAATTTATTAGGAAGGGTTGTGAGGCCTTTTTAGCTGTGGTGTTGGACTCTAAGCGGGATCAAGTTAGGATTGAGGATATTCCTATTGTGCGGGAGTTTGGAGATGTTTTTCCAAGCGAGTTGCCTGGTTTGCCTCCTGAGAGAGAAGTGGAGGTGTCCATCGAGATAGTGCCGGGTACTTTGCCTATTTCAAAAGCGCCTTATCGGATGGCTCCTGTAGAGTTGAGAGAGCTCAAAACTCAGCTACAAAAGCTATTGGATAAGGGGTTTATCCGACCCAGCATATCTCCATGGGGAGCTCCGGTTCTGTTTGTGAAGACAAAGGATGATTCTATGAGAATGTGTATCGACTATAGGCAAATCAACAAGATAACAGTGAAGAATAAGTATCCTTTGCCTAGAGTCGAGGATTTGTTTGATCAGTTTCGAGGTGCGGGTGTCTTTTCGAAGATCGATCTTCGGTCAGGGTATTATCAGTTGCGAGTTCAGGATGCGGTAAGACTGCATTTTGGACTAGGTATGGCCATTATGAGTTTTTAGTGATGCCGTTTGGTTTGACCAATGCACCTGCAGCATTCATGGATTTGATGAACCTAGTGTTCAGGCCATATCTTGACTAATTTATGGTGGTGTTCATAGATGATATCTTGGTTTATTACAAGGATGAGAGTGAGCATGAGGAGCATCTTCGGTTGGTTTTGCAAGTTCTGAGAGAGCATCGGTTGTTTGCCAAGATTAGTAAGTGTGACTTCTGGCTTCGAAAAGTGTCATTCTTGGGTCATATTGTTTTGGCTAAGGGTATTAAAGTTGATTCGGCTAAGATTGAGGCGATTGTTGATTGGAAAGCACCTAGAAATGTTCAAGAAGTGAGGAGTTTTCTTGGTTTGGCGGGCTACTACCGTCGATTTGTGAAAGGTTTCTCGGTGATTGCTGCTCCGATGACGAGATTGTTAAGAAAAGGAGTCAAATTCGAGTGGTCGGATAAGTATCAGTTTTATTTTGAGAAGTTGAAGAGTTTGTTAATTGAAGCTCCTGTACTTACTCAACCCATCTCGAGTAAGGAGTTTGTGTTGTACAGCGATGCTTCCGGTGTCTGTCTTGGTTGTGTTTTGATGCAAGAGGGAAAGGTTGTGGCTTATGCTTCCCGTCAATTGAAGCCACATGAGAAGAACTATCCGACGCACGATTTAGAGTTGGCGGCTGTGATCTTTACTTTAAAAATTTGGCTGTATTATCTATATGGGGAGAAGTGTAGGATCTTTACGGACCATAAGAGCTTGAAGTATCTCCTCACACAGAAAGAGTTGAACATGAGACAGCGCCGATGGCTAGAGTTGTTCAAGGACTACGACTGCATATTGGATTACCACCCGGGTAAGGCTAATGTAGTCACGAATGCTTTGAGTCGAAAATCAATTTCTGCTTTGTTCTTGAGGCAGTTTAAGTGGAGGTTTGATTCGGATGGGGCTTTGGTTGCTCAGTTGAGAATGAAGCTTTCCTTGAGACAGAGGATTGTGGATGCTCAAAAGGATGATGAGAGGCTACAGCGGGTTTTGCTTGAGGTTAGTGCTGGTAAGCAGTCAGAGTTCTCAGTTTTGGATGGTTTGTTGATGTATAGAAACCGCTTTTGAGTGTCTGAGAATGTGGAATTAAGGAAACAGCTTTTGAGTGAGGCACATACTACGGTTTTCACTTAGTATCCCGGTGGTGACAAGATGTATCGGGACATGAAGCAGTTCTATTGGTGGTTCGGTATGATGAGGGACATTATGGATTTTATGTCTAAGTGCTTAACATGTCAGCAGGTAAAGGCCGAGCATCAAGTTCCTTCGGGATTGCTCACAACTTTATCCGTCCTAGAGTGGAAATTGGATGATATTGCCATGGACTTTGTATCTGGTTTGCCCTTGACTCAGAAGAAGCATGACTCAGTTGGGGTGATATTGCCATGGACTTTGTATCGGCTTACGAAGTCAACTCATTTTCTACCAGTTAGAGTGGATTATCCGATGGATAGGTTAGCCAGTATCTATGTGGATGAGGTGGTCAGACTATATGGAGTGCCGTTGTCCATAGTGTTAGATCGGGACATAAGGTTTACTTCGATGTTTTGGAAACAATTGGAAAGGGCTTTGGGTACCAAGTTGAACTTCAGTACGGCATTTCATCCTCAGACAGATGGTCAATCAGAGAGGGTCATTTAGATCTTAGAGGATATGTTGCGGTCTTGTGTATTGGATTTTCCGGCTAGTTGGGATAGATATGTGCAGCTTATAGAGTTTGCCTATAATAACAGTTATCAGTCGAGAATCGGTATGTCACCGTATGAGGCTCTATATGGTCGTCAGTGTAGAACTCCAGTTTGTTGGGCAGAGTTATCCGAGCATTCAGTTATTGGGCTAGAATTGGTTAGAGATACAGAGGAAAAGATCAGAGTTATGCAGCTGAATCTGAAGGCGGCTAAGGATCGGCAAAAGTCTTATGCTAACCTTAAGAGGAAGGATGTTCAGTTTGAGGTCGGGGAAAAGGTTTTCCTTAAGGTTTCTCCTTGGAGAAAAGTGCTGAGATTTGGAAAGAAGGGTAAGCTTAGTCCTCGATTTATTAGACCGTATGAGGTGTTAGCTATGGTTGGTCTGGTAGCCTATAGGTTGGCTCTTCCGATAGAGTTGGTAAACTTGCATGATGTTTTCCATGTTTCGATACTACGTCGGTACAGATCAAATCCTTTGCATGTTCTGTCAGTTCAGGATGTTCAAGTGCAGCAGATTTTTCTTATAATGAGGAAACGAAAGCCATCCTAGCTCAGGAAGTGAGATAGTTGACGAGTAAGCAAGTCCCATTGGTTAAAGTGTTATGGAATCATCACAGGGTAGAAGAAGCGACTTGGGAGCCAGAGGCTACCATGAGGGCTCAGTATCCACATTTGTTCAGTACAGGTGACAAGTTCGAGGACGAAATTCTAATTAGTAGGGGAGAGTTTTCACACCCCATTTGCCCCCTAGAAGTTCGAGCCATGTTTGTGCATGTGCCTTGAGTGTGTTTTGGCATGTGATAAGGGTATTTTGGGTATAATGCATGTTTGTGGATTTTGCTAGTATGTGGGTTCATGTACGGTATTAGGGTGTGAATTAGTTGGGTTGTATTTGGGTGTGTTGCTCACATGTTTATAGGATGTGAGTGAGTGAGTTAAGTTTGTGTGTTGTGTTCACACATGTGTAGGGTGCTATTAGTTGAGTTGTGTTTGAGTGTGTGTAGTGCACCTGGGTTGGGTGTGAGTGGTTAATTTCCACCACTAGAGAGGTGCCATGTGTCTAGGGTAAAGAAAGAGTAAGTAAAAGGAGGAAAGAGGGAAATCAGATTTTTCCTATTCCTTTTCCCATTCCTCTCCTCGTTCTACTACCTTTCTTCCTCTTCTTCACTCTATAGTGTGCCCTAGTTTGGATTCAAGCTCTTGGTGGTGGGAATCGATCATATCTTGCATATATTTAGTAAGTTTCAGTATTTTCCATCTTGTTCTTCCCTTCTTTATCTTTTCTTCTTCTAGCTGGTTTGGGTTATTAATCTAGGGTTTGTATTTTGTGTGTTTTTGTTGGGTTGCTAATAGTTGAGCCTCCTCGTGACCCTAAAGGCAAGGAGAAGGCTGGTATTAGCGGCACCAAGTGATTTGGAGCATAGGAGCTAAGGTTTGGGAACTATTGTATTTATTGCATTATATGGGTTTTGAATGTTGGGTTGAAATTGTGGAAATTTTGGTGTTCTTGATGCTTATAATGGTCTATATGTTATGGGTTTTAATCTTGATGTGCTAAGAAGGCTTGAGTGTGGCTTAATGAACTCTATTGTGTACTTGATTGAGATGAATGATGAATAGTACTGATATTCTAATTGTATAAATTGATGTTGTTATTGGCATGATTTAATTGGAATTTGTGGCATAAATGTTGTATTATATGTTAGAAGTGATGGTTGGGTTGCTGGAATTGAGGTAAGTGGAATTTCGAATTGAGTATGTGTGATTGGGTGTTGTGAAAATGGGATTTTCTGCAGATTTCTCGTGTAAGGCTGGAAATCCCGACCCTATCGCGAGTGCGACATTGTCGCGACCTCGCGACAGAGCCCGGTGATAGCAGCTCTCACATGCGTTCGAGCCCTCTGCCGAGCGACGAGCCTGTCCGCGGAGCCGTGCAGCAAAGCCTCTGTCGACACCGTAACACCTGTCGTGAGCGCGACAGAGCGCTCGGCTGCCCAGTTATTTTGGGCAATTCTCTGTCGCAAGCGTACACTTGAGAGCGAGTACGACAGATCGGGCTGGCAGCTCACTGTCGTGAGCACGACAGCGAGTAGTATTTTTGATCCCCCTCGAGATCACGACGAATGCCGTGGTTGCTACCTGGGGGAGTCGTCTCTGTCGTGTCACACCCTGTTTGCCCCGTAGTAGAATGAGCCTGTCTGTGTGAGCATGCATTTGCATGTGTTCGGCATATCATAAGGGTATTTTGGTAAAAATGCATGTTTTTGGGGTTTCGTTAGTATGTGGATGCATATTTGGTAATTAGGTGTGAATTAGTTGGGAAATGGTTGTGTGCATTTGAGCATACCATTGTAGGGTGTCTGTAGTTGGGAATGCATTGGGTGTGTGTAGTGCATACTTGTTGGGTGTGAGTGATTAGTTTCACCAATAGGAAATTGACACATGTTTAGGGCAAAAGAAAAGAAAAAGAAAAAGGAAAGAAAGAAGGGAATGGCAGATTCACGTTTTCCCTTCTTCCCCTCACGTTTCTTCTCTTCTTCTTCTTCATTTTCTTCATCCTAAGAACCCTAGTGTGGATTCAAGTCTTATTGGTGGAGTTAATCATATCTTTGCATCCTTTTTGGTAAGTTAATGTATTCTTTTCCATTTGTTTTCATCTCTTTCTTCTTCTATGGGTTTAGATTTAATCTAGGGTTTGTTCTTTGTTTGTTCTTGTTCTTTGTTGTGTTGTGTTTAGCTGAAGCTCCTCGCGATCCTAAGGGCAAGGATATTGCTGGGACTAGTTGAGGTAAGTAATTGAAGCTTTGAATTTCAGGTCTGGGACTTTTGCTTGAGTTAATTGTTTGAATATGAATTTACTGTAATTTTTAGGGTTTATGTGCTTGAGAATCTTGAATGCATTTATGCTTGATTTGGCTGTTTGAATTTCTGAATTGAGTTGTATTTATGTTGTTTATATTGTATGGGATGTCTTCTGGAAGGTAAGAACAGATTTGTATGGTTTTGAATCAAATTTGAGATTGATTTCTGAGTTCTGGGAATTCTGGAAATGGGAAAATCGCGTTACTGTTGAATTTCCCATTTCTAGATTGTGTGTCGCGTGACTAGCCAAGAAAGAGAGGCCAGTCACGAGACGTGACTCCCAGTCATGACTCGTGACTAGCAAGAGAGGCCAGTCACGAGTGGTGACTGCAAGTCACAGCTCGTGACCAGCCAAGAGGAAGCCAGTCACGAGGCGTGACTCCCAGTCACGACTCGTGACCAGCTAGAGGAAGGCAGTCACGGGTGGTGACTCTCAGTCACGACCCGTGACCAGCCAAAAGAAGGAAGCCAGTCACGAGGAATGACTCCCAGTCACGACTCGTGACCAGCGAGAGAAAAGGGACAAGTCACGTCGCGTGACCAGCAAAGGAGAGGCCAGTCACGAGACGTGACTCCCAGTCACGACTCGTGACCAGCCTTGTGAAGAGGCCAGTCACGAGTTGTGATGCCAGTCACGACCCGTGACCAGCCTTGTGAAGAGGCCAGTCACGAGTTGTGATGCCAGTCACGACCCGTGACCATCCAAACTTGTTGGTCACCCCCGTTCGGCCTATTTTCTGAAATTTCCCGGTTTTAACTCAATAATGAATTTCGTAATTCTTCCGAATGGACTTATACTGCTGTATGATGCATGCCATACTTTTATATGCTTTTATATGAGTGACACCATGATTCTTCAGATGAATTATATGTTATATTCTGAAATATGATTTGAATGACGCATAACCTGCTATAGTCAAGTAAGTGGATAGTTAGGCATGCCTAATAGAGTCATTTAGCTGCAGCCCTCAGTTTCGTTTGGACCCCGATCAGGTCACCATTTGGTTCCTCGCGAACCCTATTATGTGTAAGGATCTTGTTTAAGATCCCTTTTTAAAATGATTTGTGAAAGTTAAAAGTAAAATGGTTTCTCGATTCGTACCCGTAAAGTACTGTCTGTAATCGGCTCGTACCCGTAAAGTACTGTCTGTACACTCGTTATCCACTACCCAGAGTCAGCAGGTGTTCTTTTGGTGTTCGATTGGTTTGCTCTACTCTTATGACTATATACATGTGATATCTGCCTGAGTATATTGATGAAATGTATGTTCAACTAATCTGGAAATGCATATGAATTTGAGATGCTGAATGTATGGTTTAAATTGTGAGCATGTTCTTATGAATTATGTTATGAGCTATTGCATTTTCCGATTGAGAATGTGTTATGCCTTGATGACCAAAATGAATGGCCGTTCATATTTTATGTGTGTTTCCCCACTAAGCGTTTATCGCTTAGCTCGGTGTTTTTACCCGTGCAGGTGCGGAAGGAGTTTGCTTTGTAAAAGAGTAGCCGCCGTCAAGCCAACACAGAAGGTTTTAGTGTAGGGCTCAGTTTTGTAATCTGTAATGATTCTTTTTGTATTGAACTCTCATGTATTAGTTTTGTTATAGCTTTCGCTCTTGTATTTATATTTTTGGTTATGTAATATCTTTTGTTTTAGCTAGTTGATCAGAACATTATTGTAATGGTTTGTTATATTAATGTATGATCAGCTATTGCTTTCTTTTCCTTTAAAGTTTTTAATTATCCTGTATTTCAGTATCTATGGTATGAATGAATGTATGTTTTTCTTTGTATCTGTTTGGTGGCACCTTTGCTCATACGGCATCTCACTCCTTATCGGATGGGATCGCCTACGTAAGGGTAGGGGGTGTTACAGTTTTTGGTATCAGAGCCTAGGTTTAGGCATTTCTGGGTGTTGTTATTGTTGTTGTTTTGAATTGCTTAGATATGTATGTGTCTAGATTTGTGTTGGCTGATGCGGGTGTTTCTTGTTTGTTTAGATGGCTTCTAATTCTGCTCGTGGATCACTTGAGGAATCCGCCGAGAGTGTGAACCCTCAAGCTGTAGATCCATCAATTTCTGTGTCGGCTCAGCATGCTAGGGTCCAGCCCGAGGCCGCAGCCATGCCTTTTGAGGCTATGTTCAGATTGCATTAGGATATGGCTAGGGTTTTGGAGAGAGTGACTGCTCCTAGAGCCCCTATTGAGAGTTTGAGAAGAGCTGGTGTTAAGGATTTTTATGGGACTGGGCTAGATGAGTCTGAGTTAGCTGAGAAGTGGCTTGATAAGGTAAAAAGAGCTTTAAAAGAAGTCAGGTGTCCTCCCGATCAGCAAGCTGAGTGTGCTGTGGCATTGCTTCAAGGGTTAGCCTATGAATGGTGGGAATTGGTTAGTAGGCAACCTCAGATGCCTGATCCGGTTACATGGGATTTCTTTAGTGAGGAGTTCACTAGGAAGTTTATGACTCAAGCTTATAGGGATGCTAGATGGGCACAGTTTCTGAGTTTGAGGCAGAGGACTTTGTCAGTTTCGGATTATGAGAAAGTGTTCAACCTATTGTCTCGCTATGCTCCGCGTGGGGTTATGACAGATGATTTCAGATGCAAGCATTTTGAAGCGGGGTTGAATGAGTCTTTGAAGATTGCCTTGATTTCTTTGATGTGTAAGCCTGGGGTAAGTTATTATCAGATTGCAGAGGCCGCTATGAGGGCAGAGAGGTCGGAATCTTTGCTTAGGTAGAGAGCTCAGCGAAGGAATTCTACTCGAGGTGGTTCTTCCTCATCTTCGGGTAAGAGATCCAGGAACCGCAAGATGAGCCAGCAGCTGGTTCAGCTTCTAGAGGTAGAAGACAGGGTTCTGCAGCAATATCTGGTTCTGGCAGAGGTGGTAGATCTGATGTTATACCAGTTTGTGCGAATTGCAGCAAGGCTCATCGGGGTGAGTGTAGGTGGCTCACTGGTGGATGTTTTAGATGTGGGAGCACCGAGCACCGTGTGGCTAGTTGTCCCCAGATGAGTGAGGATTCGGGACCTCAGGGAGGAGCTAGTAGAGTTGGATCGAATGCTTCTCAGGCTGCTAGAGGTAGAGGTAGAGGTAGAGGTCGAGGCGGTCGGCCTAGAGATGGAGCTGCTTCTGAGACTGTTAAGCGTCCTCCTCAGGTTGCCACTAGAGCTTATGCTGTGAGAGCCAGAGAGGAGCAGGATGCGCCTGATGTTATTGCTGGTAAGTTCCTACTCTATGACACTGAATTGTATGCTCTAATTGACCCTGGTTCCACACACTCATACTTATGCACATATAAAATTGTTGATAAGTTGCATGTGTTTGATCAGTTAGATTATGGGATTTGTGTGACCAGTCCATTAGGGCATAGTGTCAGTGTGAGTAGAGTCTTTAGGAGTTGTCCTTTGTTGGTTGAGGGAGTTGAGCTTCCAGCAGATTTGATTGAGTTGCCTTTCAGAGAGTTTGATCTGATTCTGGGTATGGACTGGTTGGGTAAGTATCGGGCTGTAGTTGATTGCCATAGGAAGACAGTTGTGCTTCGGGATAGAAGTCAGTCTCCTGTGTTTATGAAGGGTTTGGGTGCTAGTTCTTTGAATAATGTGATTTCTGCGATGCAAGCCAAGAGGTTTATCAGGAAAGGTTGTGAGGCTTTTCTAGCGGTCGTGTTGGATTCCAAGAGAGATCAAGTTCAGATTGAGGATATTCCTGTAGTGCGGGAGTTTAGTGATGTGTTCCCGAGTGAGTTACCTGGTTTGCCTCCTGAGAGAGATTGAGTTGTCCATTGATATTATGCCAGGTACCACACCTATTTCGAAAGCACCTTATCGAATGGCTCCTGTAGAGTTGAGGGAACTTAAGACTCAGTTACAAGATCTATTGGATAAGGGGTTTATTCGACCTAACATATCTCCTTGGGGAGCTCCAGTTCTGTTTTTCGAGAAGAAAGATGGATCTTTACAGATGTGAATCGACTACAGGCATATCAATAAGGTTACAGTGAAGAATAAGTATCCGTTGCCTAGGATTGAAGATTTGTTTGATCAGCTTCAGGGTGCAGGTGTTTTCTCCAAGATAGATCTTCGATCAGGGTACTATCAGCTTCGAGTTCAGGATGCAGATGTGGTTAAGACTGCATTTCGGACTAGGTATGGCCATTATGAGTTTCTTGTGATGCCGTTTGGTTTGACCAATGCTCCAGCGGCTTTTATGGATTTGATGAACCGTGTGTTTAGGCCATACTTAGATCGATTTGTAGTAGTATTCATTGATGATATCTTGGTGTATTCCAAGGATGAGAGTGAGCATGAGGAGCATCTCCGATTGGTTTTGCAGATGTTGAGAGAGGACCAGTTGTTTGCCAAGCTTAGCAAGTGTGATTTCTGGCTTCGAGAAGCGTCATTCTTGGGTCACATTATTTCAGCTAGGGGTATTCAGGTTGATCCGGCCAAGATTAAGGCGATAGTTGATTGGAAAGCGCTTAGAAATGTTTAGGAAGTGAGGAGTTTCCTTGGTTTGGCAGGTTACTACCGTCGGTTTGTTAAGGGCTTTTCTGTGATTGCCGCTCCGATGACTAGATTGTTGAGGAAAGGGGTCAGATTTGAGTGGTCAGATAGATGCCAGGCTTGTTTTCATCAGTTAAAGTAGTTGCTTGTTGAGGCTCCTATTCTTACTCAACCCATCTCGGGTAAAGAGTTTGTCATTTATAGTGATGCTTCGGGTGTTGGCCTTGGATGTGTTTTGATGCAAGAAGGTAAGGTCGTGGCTTATGCTTCTCGACAGTTAAAGCCACATAAGAGGAACTATCAGACGCATGATTTAGAGTTGGCGGCTGTGATCTTTGCCTTGAAGATTTGGCGTCATTATCTGTATGGAGAAAAGTGTAGGATCTTTTCGGACCACAAGAGCTTGAAGTACTTCCTCACACAGAAAGAGTTAAACATGAGATAGTGCCGTTGGCTTGAGTTGTTTAAGGACTACGACGTCATTGTGGATTACCATCCTGGTAAGGCCAATGTAGTCACTGATGCTTTGAGTCGGAAGTCAGTTTCAGCCTTGTTCCTGCGATAGTTCAGATGGAGATTTGGTTCAGATGGAGCTTTGATTGCCCAGTTACATGTGAGGCCTACCTTGAGACAGAGGATTGTGGATGCTCAGAAGGATGATGTGAGACTTCAGCGGATTGTGCAAGAGGTCAGATCGGGTAAGCAGTCAGAGTTCTCAGTTCAGGATGAGGTCCTTATGTTCAGAAATCACTTGTGTGTGCCAGAGTCTAAGGATTTGAGGAGACAGCTTATGAGTGAGGAGCATAGTACAGTTTTTACTATGCATCCTGGCAGTGAGAAGATGTATCGGGACATGAAGCAGTTATATTGGTGGTTTGGTATGAAGCGTGATATAGTGGACTTTGTTTCCAAGTTCTTGACATGTCAGCAAGTAAAGGCCGAGCATCAGGTTCCCTCGGGATTGCTTACGCCTTTATCCATTCCTGAGTGGAAGTGGGATGATATCGCCATGGACTTTGTTTCTGGTTTGCCTTTGACTCAGAAAAAGCACGACTCAGTTTGGGTAATAGTGGATCGACTTACGAAGTCAGCTCATTTTCTGCCAGTTAGAGTGGACTACTCGATGGATAGATTGGCCAGTATCTATGTAGATGAGATAGTTCAATTGCATGGGGTGCCTTTATCCATAGTTTCAGATCGGGATCCGAGGTTTACTTCTATGTTTTGGAAGGAGTTACAGAGAGCTTTGGGTACTAAGTTGAACTTTAGTACAGCATTTCATCCTCAGATAGATGGTCAGTTAGAGCGGGTCATTCAGATGTTAGAGGATATGATGAGGGCTTGTGCTTTGGATTTTTCGGGTAGTTGGGATAGATATGTATCACTGATGGAGTTTGCCTACAACAATAGCTTTCAGTCGAGCATCGGTATGGCACCGTATGAGGCTTTGTATGTCGACAGTGTAGGACTCCGGTTTGTTGGACTGAGCTATCCGAGAGATTAGTGATTGGGCCAGACTTGGTTAGAGATACTGAAGAAAAGATCAGAGTTGTGCAGCGAAATTTGAAGGCAGCCAAGGATCGACAAAAATCTTATGCTAACTTAAAGAGGAAAGATGTGCAATTTGAGATCGGGGACAAAGTTTTCCTTAAAGTTTCACCTTGGAGGAAAGTGCTTCGATTTGGAAAGAAAGGCAAGCTTAGTCCTGGTTTCATTGGTTCTTATGAGATTCTGGGTAAGGTTGGACCAGTAGCCTACAAATTGGCTTTACCGATGGAGTTGGCGAAGTTGCACGACGTGTTCTATGTTTCGATGCTTCGTCGGTACAGGTCAGATCTTTCGCATGTTCTTTCAGTTCAGGATATTCAGGTTCAGCCAGATTTTTTCTATGATGAGGAACTGCGAGCTATTCTAGCCCGAGAGGTGAGACAATTGAGAAGTAAGCAGATCCCTTTGGTAAAAGTATTGTGGATTCATCATGGAGTCGAGGACCAAATTGTTTTTAGTAGGGGAGAGTTGTCACACCCCGTTTGCCCCCTAGTAGAATGAGCTTGTCTGTGTGAGCATGCATTTGCATGTGTTCGGCATATCATAAGGGTATTTTGGTAAAAATGCATATTTTTGGGGTTTCGTTAGTATGTGGATGCATATTTGGTAATTGGGTGTGAATTAGTTGGGAAATGGTTGTGTGCATTTGAGCATACCATTGTAGGGTGTTTGTAGTTGGGAATGCATTGGGTGTGTGTAGTCCATGCTTGTTGGGTGTGAGTGATTAGTTTCACAAATAGGAAATTGACACATGTTTAGGGCAAAAGAAAAGAAAAAGGAAAAGGAAAGAAAGAAGGGGAATGGCAGATTCACGTTTTCCCTTCTTCCCCTCACGTTTCTTCTCTTCTTCTTCTTCATTTTCTTCATCCTAAGAACCCTAGTGTGGATTCAAGTCTTATTGGTGGAATTAATCATCTCTTTGCATCCTTTTTGGTAAGTTAATGTATTCTTTTGCATTTGTTTTCATCTCTTTCTTCTTCTATGGGTTTAGATTTAATCTAGGGTTTGTTCTTTGTTTGTTCTTGTTCTTTGTTGTGTTATGTTTAGCTGAGGCTCCTCGCGATCCTAAGGGCAAGGATATTGCGGGGATTAGTGGAGCTAAGTAATTGAAGCTTTGAATTTCAGGTCTGGGACTTTTGCTTGAGTTAATTGTTTGAATATGAATTTACTGTAATTTTTAGGGTTTATGTGCTTGAGAATCTTGAATGCATTTATGCTTGATTTGGCTGTTTGAATTTCTGAATTGAGTTGTATTTATGTTGTTTATATTGTATGGGATGTCTTCTGGATGGTAAGAACAGATTTGTATGGTTTTTAATCAAATTTGAGATTGATTTCTGAGTTCTAGGAATTCTGAAAATGGGAAAATCGCGTTACTGTTGAATTTCCCATTTCCATATTGTGTGTCGCGTGACTAGCCAAGAAAGAGAGGCCAGTCACGAGACGTGACTCCCAGTCACGACTCGTGACCAGCCAGAGAGGCCAGTCACGAGTGGTGACTGCAAGTCACAGCTCGTGACCAGCCAAGAGGAAGCCAGTCACGACTCGTGACCGGCTAGAGGAAGGCAGTCACGGGTGGTGACTCTCAGTCACGACCCGTGACCAGCCAAAAGAAGGAAGCCAGTCACGAGGCGTGACTCCTAGTCACGACTCGTGACCAGCGAGAGAAAAGGGACAAGTCACGTCGCGTGACCAGCAAAGGAGAGGCCAGTCACGACTCGTGACCAACCTTGTGAAGAGGCCAGTCACGAGTTGTGATGCCAGTCACGACCCGTCACTAGCCAACCTTGTTGGTCACCCCCGTTCGGCCTATTTTCTGAAATTTCCCGGTTTTAACTCAACAATGAATTCCGTAATTCTTCCGAATGGACTTATACTGCTGTATGATGCATGTCATACTTTTATATGCTTTTATATGAGTGATACCATGATTCTTCAGATGAATTATATGTTATATTCTTAAATATGATTTGAATGACGCATAACCTGCTAGAGTCAAGTAAGTGGATAGTTAGGCATGCCTAATAGAGTCATTTAGTTGCAGCCCTCAGTTTCGTTTGGACCCCGATCAGGTCCCCGTTTGGTTCCTTGCGAACCCTATTATGTGTAAGGATCTTGCTCAAGATCCCTTTTTAAAATAATTTGTGAAAGTTAAAAGTAAAATGGTTTCTCGATTCGTACCCGTAAGGTTGTAACACCCCCACCGCCGCCCGCATTGGAAGGGCATCGGCGGGCAAGCTACCTGACGCACTCACACACGGATAAACACATTCGTTACGTGGAAGCATGCATACGAGCATAAACATACATACAAAAAAAATACGGGTAATTAAAAACTTGACTTACCTTGCGGCACTGACTAATCATACAATAACTCACACACACACACTAGCACTAAGCGGAAGCATAAACACATGCATATGTAAGATTACTCAGCGGAAGCATAAAGTGAACGATATAACAAAAGGCTCATTTAACGGAAAACTTAAACTAAGATCCTTACATATACAAATATATGAGAAAAACGGCTATAAAATTTCATAATTCGAAATACAAAAACTGAAACAAAATAACAAAACACTGCTAACTCCTATGTGGCCGACCTTGCAGATGCGCAACTCGATCCGAACACAACCTCCCACCTGCACGGGAAGAGAGCCCGTGCTAAGCGATAACGCTTAGTGGGGAGAACACACAAGTACTATGGACGGCCATTCACAATGGTCGCCAAGGCATAACACATTCAAATGGCCAATGCGGATATTCATAACACATATATAATCAAATTATCATAGCAAAGGCATACATATCTATATACTTATGTCAAAATAAGCCAAGGTAAAAGCAATACCATGCATAATACAAATATCACCATGCAGAACTACATACAATGTTACATGCATTAAACTAACAGGTTTCGCCGAGGTATCGAATAGCAACACTTCACCATGCATAAACTCTTAAAAATATTACACATGCACATATCATACTAAGGTGTCCTTATCATAGCGGAACCCGCTCACATGCAACACACAACAACGTATTAAAAACACTGCGATAACTGAGTTCATAGGAACCTATAGCATATCGGTACATTATGGCACATGCACTTACCAAACGTCGATCCACATGCATTGCATCTCAATATGGCAAATACTCATTCACACATTTAATCATAGTATACAATGATGCAAGCCAGTGTACTTATACATACTAGTTTGCATGCTTACATCTCAACCACTCAATTAGACACATTCACAATACAACATAGGCGGTAAGCATATACAAATGCATACTTGAGTCATATTCAAACCATTCAAACTCCCATGATCACATCAGAAAGATAGCTGATTCATATTACTGAAATCTTAACCAAACGGTTATCATATTCTCATATTCATATCAGACAAAGCGAACAGAATACCTGCTGACTCAAAATAGTGGATAATGAGAAATCTGACAGTGCCTCGCTGGCACGAACGGGCGCACCTTACGGGTACGAATCAAATTAATCACATAAACTTTATCTGACAGTACCTTATTGGTACGAACGGGCGCACCTTACGGGTACGAATCGAGAGAAAAACGACATCATTTTCCACATTCAAAAACATTTTAACGAAAGGGGATCTTAAACAAGATCCATACAAATAAAGGGTTCGCGAGGAACCAAACAGGAACCTGATCAGGGTCCAAACGTTCAAAGCGGCTGCAGCTAACAGAACTCTATTAGGCATGCCTAACTATCCACTTACTAGACTCTAGCAGGTCATACATAAACCATTCAATCCATTTCATAACTCCCAAAATTATCATCATATATGTATATAATCATATCATGGTTCCATATTCATATTATTCATAAAATACCAAACATAAATCTCATAACTGTCAAAAGGAACGGAAGTCCAAACCACACGAAATGAAAGAGAACTCATTTAGCATATAAGGGTCTATCGCGCTCGCGACGTCTGTCGTGTTCACGACAGAGACTGAAGGCTCTTTGCTGCGTACGCATGACGGACTTCGCGACCGCGAGGAGGACGGAAGGGCCAGACTCTGTCGCGCTCACGACGGATGTCGCGATCGCGATAGAGAATAATTGGTGCTGTCGCGGGCTCGCGACGAATCGCATGCTCGCGATAGCACTTGCCCAGCATCGCACTCTGTCGCGATCGCGACAGTTGTCGCGCTCGCAACAGAGGGTGCTCAACACTTCAGCTGTCGCGTGCTCGCGGCAGCGAAGCTCCCAACACCTATCTCTGTCGCGATCGCGACAGCATCGGGATTTCGAAAATCTGCAAAAATTCTGCAGATTTTCCTCTTCCAATTCCTCCTCCCATCACACAAATCTCAATCCAAGATCACTTACCTCCAATCCAGCCATCCATTGACATCAACAACAATAATACAACATTTATTAACAACAACTTCATACAATCCAATGATTTAAACATTCAATTTCAAGAATCAATCAAAAACCCAATTTGTGCATCAAACCACATCAATTCCAAAATCATCATAATTAACTCATAATCTTGCAAATTCCACATTCCAAAACAAAGACCCATAGCACATACATCAAAATAAAGGACATCTAATAACCTACTTCCAAGAAACCATCAAAACACATACATGAACATATTCACATGCAAAAATAAGAGATTCCCAAAAATCACCAATCTTAATCATACTCATAAGTTTTTCCCAAAGACAACTACATATATAGCCATTTAATTACCCTGAACGTGCATAATAAGCCGAGGGAAAGGTACGAGATTGATCCGGGTTAACCGAGGGCTCAAAAATGAAGAAATAAAGGCTAATATAGGTTTTTCTGTCGCGAGGTCGCGACCCTTGTCGCGCTCGCGACATAGGCTCATCTCAGAACCCACAAAAGACTGCTTAACGCCCCTGACTTGTGTTGCCTAAACTGACCTCTAAACCTCATTTTTAGCCAAAGCTTCATTCTTAACAAATGTTTCCTAGGATGTTAACGTTAAAATGCAACAAATTTCAGATCAAAAGGACTTCTAAAACTCCAAATATGCTCTCCACAACCCATACTTGTCAAACAACCCGACACAAAAAGAGACACTACGATTTTATCCAAATTTCAGGGTCTTAGAGCAAGAATTAGCCCAAGGCTATTTCTAAGACATTTAAAGACATGGAAGTTATGGTTCTAATGGATCAATAATCACACGAATTTGGAGGTCTAACACTCTATCCATGACAAAAACAATACACAGAGGTCATATAAAAACGGGACAGAATTGCCAAGACTCATGCATTGCAAAGCCAACCCTCATATAAATTCATCTCAATCAATAACATGGATTACTAACACATTTACCCAAACTAATTCATGCATTTACACATACCAAAACACTCAAATTTCAGAGATTTAAACAATACAAACTCATTTACACCTTAAGTGAGAATTAGGGCACAACAACTCATAGATTCCAATTCATAAATCAAAGCTCCCAAACCTGATTTCTTGTAGCTTCAAGACCCAATCTTCACCTTCTCTTTACCCTTGAGCTTTCTCTTGAAACCCAAAGCTTGCACAAAACCAAAAGCCACAATTACTCTTCCATAAACCTTAACTTAACAAAACCAAAGAAGGAGACAATCCAAAATCCAAACACAACATTCAAAATCTAACCACTTACCTCTTCAATCTTGCTCTCAAACACATCCAAAACCAGTTCCAACCCACACAAATAAGAGAGGAAACGCAAGAAGCGGGAAAGAAGAGAAAAAGAGAAAGAATCGAAGAGAGAGAGAGGATCCCCAACGTGAAATCTGCTCTCCCCCTCTTTCTTCTTTTCCATTAACTCTTTTCCCATTAATTGCCCACCTACCAAGCCACTTGTCCCTCTCCTATTGGGCTAAACATCCACTCACTTTACTTTTCCACTCTAAGCACCATACACAAACCACACACAACCATATCTTGAATAAATATCTTCAAGGCACCAAACACCACTCACACCATATTATTCCTTAAAACCCACTTACATCCTAGGCACCATACATACAACCCACACTATAAAACCTCTTAATCCACTTATATCCTACTTCCATACACTACAAGCACACTCTAACATTTCCCCTTACAACCTACTTAATTAATTACTTTGCCATTAAATCCTTATTATCCTATTTTTCTCAAGCATAAATTACTGAAATACCCTTCAATTCCCGACTTAACGCGCCAATTTCGACCAGGCCTGATTTGGGGTGTGACAAAGGTACTGTCTGTAATCGGCTCGTACCCGTATAGTACTGTCTGTACACTCGTTATCCACTACCCAGAGTCAGCAGGTGTTCTTTTGGTGTTCGATTGGCTTGCTCTACTCTTATGACTATATACATGTGATATCTGCATGAGTATATTGATGAAATGTATGTTCAACTAATCTGGAAATGCATATCAATTTGAGATGCGGAATGTATGGTTTAAATTGTGAGCATGTTCTTATGAATTATGTTATGAGCTATTGCATTTTGCCATTGTGAATGTGTTATGCCTTGACGAGCATTGTGAATGGCCGTTCATATTTTATGTGTGTTTCCCCACTAAGCGTTTATCGCTTAGCATGGTGTTTTTAACCGTGCAGGTGCGGAAGGAGTTTTGCTTTGTGAGAGAGTCGCCGCCGTCAAGCCAACACATAAGGTTTTAGTGTAGGGCTCAGTTTTGTAATCTGTAATGATTCTTTTTGTATTGAACTCTCCTGTATCAGTTTTGTTATAGCTTCCGCTCTTGTATTTATAATTTTGGTTATGTAATATCTTTTGTTTCAGCTAGTTGATCAGAACATTATTGTAATGGTTTGTTATATTAATGTATGATCAGCTATTGCTTTCTTTTCCTTTAAAGTTTTTAATTATCCTGTATTTCAGTATGTATGGTATGAATGAATATATGTTTTGCTTTGTATCTGTTTGGTGGCACCTTTGCTCATACGGCATCTCACTCCTTATCGGATGGGATCGCCTACGTATGGGTAGGGGGTGTTACATGTCGCGAGCACGACAGTTGCTGCGAGCGCCATAGTGACCACTCCTTGCCGTGTTTTTCGGCTTTGTCTTTTCTTCTAAAATGAATTTCTAATGGTTTTTCATGAATTTTTACCTCTGTATGCTATATATTATGTTTAATTACACGTGCAAAATTATAAATTCTTTCTGATAAATGATATGTTATGATTTGGAACCTAAATTGTATTATGCATGACCTGCAGGAGTCAGTCTAGTGGATAGTTAGGCATGCCTAATAGAGTCTTTTAGCTGCAGCCCTTTGTACCGTTCTAGACCTTGATCAGGTCCCCATTTGGTTCCTCTTGAACCCCTTATGCGTTTTGGATCTTGTTTAAGGTCCCCTGTATAAAATGTGTTGTATGCGATAAAATATAATGGTTTTCGATTCGTACCCGTAAGGTACGTTATGCATTCGATTCGTACCCGTAAGGTACGTTATGCGTTTACTCGTTATCCACTATTGTGAGTCAGCAGGTGTTCTGTTTGCTTTGGTTTGCTTCGATATGATTATCAGAATATGTTATTCGAATGCGCCTAATGATAAGTATGAGAAATCAGTTAATATGTATGTGAATGTGAATATGAGCTTTGAAATGTATGTCTTTATTATGCAAGTATGACTATATATCTGACATGGTTATCCACATTTGTCGTATCGTATGCGATTTGCCTTGACGGCCATTGTGAATGGTTGTCCACTCTTTTGTTGTGTGTTCCCTACTAAGCGTTATCGCTTAGCATGGTGTTTTATCCGTGCAGGTGCGGAAGGCATTTGTGCTTTGGGAGAGTCGCCGCCAGTCAAGCCAACACAGGGGGTTTAGTGTTAGGGCTTTATTTTTGTAGCCTGTTAATGATTCTTTTTGTAATAGAACTCTCATTGTATCTGTAATTTTGTAAGCTTCCGCTCTGTATATTTTGGATATGAAATCATCTTTGTAATATCAGTTTGTTCAGAACATTATTGTAATGAATGTCATTATAGTAATGCATGATCATGATGATGTTTCTCTAAAGTTTTAATTTCCGCTATATTTCCGTATGCTTTTGATGTATGAATGTATGCTTCGTATCGATCTGTCTGGTGTGACACCCCTACTCCTACGGCATCTCACTCCTATCCGGATGGGTTCGTCTACGTATGGGTAGGGGGTGTTACATGAAAAAATACCTAACTTAAAAAGACCCTACACTAAAGAGCTTTGCCAAGTCATGACCTTCACTATGTACAATTAATTGTCAAAATAAAAATGAAAATGACATTTTTCAAGATATGGCATATATAGACATAAGCAAAAGAAATATAAGCTTACTCATGCATATATTCCCAAATATATATCAAATATATAAGCTCCAAAATATAACGCACAAAATAACCTATACATAAAAACAATAACACACATATGTACAAATCTACTCAACATACCGACTATTAACAACCTAAAACTAGCAGCACATGCAAAACACAGGCTACACTAAACACATATAACAATAATGCCCCCACACTTAAAGGACATAATGTCCCCATTGTGTGAAAACTACAAAAAGTAAAAATAGACACGCAAACACTATAAAATAAAAACAAAAATAACACGAAAAGTAAAAAGTGTGTGGATAAAACTTAGCTCAATTCCCACTAGGGGAATCAGGTGGAGATGGAAAAAACTCAACGTTTTGCTTTCTGAAAAAGGAGAGAAGCTTGTGACTCAAGCTCTTATATCCCTTGTGGACAGCCTTCATAGTAGTTTCCAAGGAATCCATTCTTGCAGCCATGCTTTGGTTGGCAGCTTCTATACCATCAAGTCTAGTTAACACCTGCTGCCAACTAGCATTTGCACCTTCACCGGCAGCAAATGGTGCAGCTTCCTCCTCCTCATCATCTTCATCATCATCATCATCAGCATCCTCATGCCCTCCAGCTACTATGGATGACTCAGGGGCCTTACCTTTACCCTTGTCAAGGCGTGAACTATCAACCTACAATCCTCTATCAGTAAACTTGGGCGGCCAACCGCCTTTTGTCAAAAGGTTAGCCCGCCTCAAGTAAACTGCATCAAGCATAGTAACAGTTTCACCCTCCTCTAAATGAAAATTGTGTAAGTCCCCTAAGTATCCTAAAATTATCCCGATCACCATGTGGCACATACCAACCGTTTTACTTTTGCAGTAGAGGCATGATATAAACCATCAAAAATGAAATCTATGGAGCAGGGGGTTTTCTTAGATTGTAATAAATCAAGCACAAACAAGTCCTTTGTCTGAACTTTAGAACTCTCAACTCTACCAAATAAAGCATGACACAAATATTTATGAAAAGCATTAACACATCGTCTTTTATTTGGCAATTTGTGGAATTTTTGTTATTAAATGAATCAAGACCGGACAAGCGCTTCCAAATAGGCCTAAGATCAAACAAATGTGCATAAAATCTCTTTCCATGAAGAGGAAACCCAAACCATTAATGCAATTCAGGGAATCCAAAGGAATAGTCTTGACCTTGATGTCTAAATTTCATCCTATCCCTACCCTTGTCAATATAGTCCAGAGTAACAAAAAATTCTAAAGCCCAATCATGCTTAATAGGTAAATTTAAGTGAACAAACTTTCCCCACTTCATATATTTCAAATATTTTTCAAATTGATCATTGATGCCTAAAGTATTTAATAGAGAGAAATCCACATGCCACATGCCCACATAGGTTTTTTTGTCAAAATAAATAAATTTATCACCTTCTTGTTCATTTAAAATAGGGAATGGACATTCAAACCTGTTTTGTAGTCACACAGGGTCTTAGTTTGCACTGGAACCCTCTGCCGCTTTCTTCCCCTTGTCTCCTATTGATTTGGTTCTAACCATCTTGATTGTGAATGAAATCTGAAGAAATCTTGCAAAATAAACTCACAAAGAAGAAATAGAGGAAGAACAAAACTGGAAATTTAAGAACTTCGAGAGAAGAAGAAGAAGAATTGAGAGATTTTAGAGAGAAAACCAGGAAACGTGAGAGACAACTTGAAATTGAAGAGAAAAAACTGCAGTTAGAGCTTTAGGCTTTTATAGGGGAATGAAATAATAGGGTTGCAACGGTTTGAAATTCAAAAATTTTTAAATCCCGTGCTCTGTCGCGATCGCGACAGAGATGAATTTTCGAATCAATTGCTCGCGAACCCATCGCAATCATGCGATAAAAATTTTCCTCACCTCTCTGTCGCGCTTACAACAAAATGGTTTTGCCCAAACTTGCATTTTCCTGTCGCACGTTCCCTGCTAGGCGCGATTACTACAGCAACTTGCAAAAACAGGCAACCATCGCGCTCGCGATAGTGAGGAATTCTCATAGAACAAAATTTTCTCTTTTTTAAAACAACACTATAATTAAATAAGTTGAATTCCTCACTAGCAAAAACACCCTGTGGAATTAAAAACAAACAATATTAGTAATATATAAAGCAAAAATCACACTAAAATCTAATTAACAACATACAAAACAACTTAAAATTACACTAAGTACAAAATAAAAAGAAATGCATGTAACTTTTAAACCATTTTTAAAGAGATGTAGGAAACCTCTCTACCATGAAAAGTTTCCTCCAAATATACCATGCATCTTTGACCATTTGTTTTAAATTATTCAGCATTACTATTCTTTAACTCCAAATAACCATGATCAAAAACTTGGTTGCCCTCAAAGGGTCCACTCCACCTAGATCTCAATTTTCCAGGAAATAGTTTCAATCTAGAATTATACAATAGGACTTTATCCCCAATCTTGAAACTTTTGTATCTAATATGAGCATCATGCCATTTTTCAGATCTTTCTTTGTAAATCTTAGCATTTTCATAAGAGAGTTGTCTTAACTCATCAAGCTTATTAAGTTGTAAACATCTTTTAACACTTGCATCTTTAATGTCATAATTCAAAGCTCTAATAGCCCAATATGCTCTATGCTCTAACTCAACAGGCAAATGACAAGCTTTTCCATACACTAACCTATATGGTGTCATTCCAATAGGTGCTTTAAATGCCGTGCGATATGCCCATAATGCATCATCTAACTTGTTTGCCCAATCCTTCCTAAAGCTTGAAACTGTTTTTTCTAAGATCCATTTTAATTCCCTATTATATACCTCTACTTGACCACTAGTTTATGGATGATATGGAGTAGCTACCCTATGATGCACACCATATTTATGCAATAAAAAATAAAAAGAGCGATTAATAAAATGCTTACCTCCATCACTTATGATGGCTCTTAGCACTCAAAACCTTGAAAAGATCTTCTTTAGTGGTCAGTATTCCCCCCTGTCATGCGGGTGACCCGGGTTCCATCCCCGGCAATGGCGCCAAAAACTTGTTAGCCTATTTTACATGTGCTAATTCTGCAAGCATAGGGTGTACAAGATGCCTATCCTACGAGGAATGTGCTAATTATTACACACTATTACTACCCAATTTTAATCTTGTTTACAATGATCAATAATTTGTTGGATGAAAGTGGAAATACTATATCTAATTCTAATTAATCTAGTTATGGATAATCCGAGAAGAATAAAGATTAAGGGTATAAAATAATGAATAGAACTTGAATTAATTATTCTTGATTATGAATATATTCTTATCATGCAAGCCAAGTTGAATGAAATTCCAATTTACTCTTTCAACATAAATTAGAATGCCTAAAACATGCATTTATAATTCTAACTCACAATTTTCATTAATGAATTAAAGTGTTATACATGCAAATTTCAGGAATAATAAATAACCTATAACAACCATTTAATATTATGATTTCTCAAATAATACTTCAGTGATGAAATTCTAATAGATGTAAGTAAGAATTTATTCTTTCAATTAAATACTCACTTATAATGATCATCCATAAAAATGCTAATAGAAACTTCCACAAGAAAGAATAATTAAATAGATATGAATAATAAAATATAGCTTTGAATAATCAAGTTTATAAATTAATCATTTAATAATTACAAAGAAGAAGTAAAGATGAGAAATGAAGAAGAGATCTTTCAACCCTTTTCCCTTCACAAAGGATATCTTCTACCTTTCAAGTGATCTTTCCTTCAAAACATAAAATTCTAATTTAAAACTTAAACTAAAGGAAATGTACTTTCTACTTACAGAATTCTTAAGAAAGTATTCAATAAAAATTATTCAACTCCTAAAATTACAGTTAAAACTACTATTCATAAAATTCCAAGAGATATGTTCCTTCAAGTGTCCCTTAGGAAGGATGCAAGGCTTGGTGAAAAGTCATATTTCTTCAAGGCAAATTTTGAATTAAACTTCCAACGGTCCTCTCTGTCGCGATCGCGACGTCCGTCGCGCTCGCGACAGAGCACTCCTTGCTTTTCGCTCCACTTTCCTAGCGCTGGCTTCCCCCCGCGCCTTTTCGTGACCTCACGATGGCAGCCTTGCTCGCAACCATGCTCGCTGGCTCCTTAGCTCCTTCTCTTCGGCTCCCTTCAATTGCGCGTCCTGTCGCGCTCGCGGCAGAACACTTTTCTCCTTTGGTTTCTTTCCTTCTCTTCTTCTCTTCTTCTTGGCTTGGCACTCCCTATCGCGCTCGTGACAAATTGGTTCCTTCTTTGGCTCATTTCTGCTCCTTTTCCCTAATCTTCTCCATTTTCTCCAATTTCTCCTACACATACAAAACTCACACAAAAACATAAAACATACCTATTTCTAACACAATTAACTATACATAAACATTATTTTAAACCTAAAACATGGATTAAATATGATCTATTTAGACTCATATTATACAATATCAATAGACAGTTCAACCTCCCTTACTGGTGGCACACCACTCAGCTCTTCCGGAAACACATCAGGAAACTCCCATACCAAGGGTATATCCTGAATCCGTAGTTGCTCTCTTTTAGAATCTAATACAAGAGCCAAGTAAGCCTCGCATCCCTTCCCCAAACATTAGTATGCTTGCATTGCCGATACCACATTCATAAGAGGATTTGCACTAACTCCCCTCACTAACACTTTACTTCCCTTACAATCACGTAGTACCACTCTCCTCCTCTTACAGTCTACTACCTCATTATACTTAGCCAATCCATAACCAATCTCAAATCAAACTCATCAAAAGGTAACTCAATCAAATCAACTAGAACCACACTATCCTGAACTACCAATGAACAACCCCTATACACTTTGTTCACATTCACATTATTTCCCAAAGGACTTGCTACACATATGTCATATTTCAAACATTCAACTTCAGGCATTCTATCACATATCCTTTTAGAACACACATACGAATGATTTGATCTAGGGTCAACTAATGCAAACATTTATACATCATAGAGTAGAAAAGTACCTGCTATAACTTCAGGTGCGTCCTGCTCCTCTCGAGCCTTCATCGCATAAGCCCGAGGCGGTGCCATAGTGGGTTTGTTCACTGTTTCTGAATCAGCTGCACCTCTGGACTGGCCACCTCTGCCTCGTCCTTTACCTCTTCCTCTATTAACTGGAGGTAAATTAGATCCACCTCTACTTTGCTCCTGCTAATTTATAGTTACATGATACGGCTTTGGATAGTTGGCTAAGAAATGCTCAGTACTTCCACACCTAAAATATGCACCGGTTACCTTCAAACATTCTCCTCTATGTCTTTTACCACAGTGGGGACACTCATGAGTTTCATTCTTAGTACCAGATCCAGATACAAAAGGTGCTCCTCACTTCTTACCTCTTGCTGCTGAATTAAACACAGATTCTGCCGCTGGTGCCATATGAAAATCTCTTGGTCTCTTGCCAACATTAGACCCACCTCGATTGGATTCCTCTTCTGCATCCTTTCCCTTTGTACCCCCAATGACCTATCAGCTCGCATAGCGGCTTGAACTATCCGATAGTAGCTTACATTCTACTCAGTAGTCAGCGAGATTAGTAACGCCTTAATCTCTTCAATCAGCCCATCTTCAATCTGCTGACACCTAAACTCCTCAGTCAATGTACCCTTTTATACTTACTCAATCAGCAGAACTCTTTCTCATACTCTACTATAGTCATTGTTCTCTACCTCAAATTCAAGAATTGCTTCCATTTGGCCTCTCTATATGCCTTGGTTACAAACTTATTTCGGAACTCCCTTTCAAAGAATTCCCAGGTAATTGGATTCAGGAGCATCGGATGTTGCAGAACTAATTTCCACCAGTCCTATGCTGCACCCTAAAGCAGCGATACTACACATTCTACTCGTTGATCCAGAGGACATTTGATGTCTCCTAGAACCCTCTGCACCTTCTCTATCCAGTATTCTGCTTTTTTAGACTCATCCAACCTTGTACTATAAAACTCTTCCGCTCCATTCTTTCTTAATGGTTCACTGGAGCCTTCGGTGCCATCATTCGATCCAGCACTCTAGCCATATCTTGCGACATCTTTAATAGAGCCTCCATTGGAACCATCAGAACCTCATTTCCAAAGCTAATTGGCCTTGATTGACCAGACCCCATCACGTTTACTTCCTCGAGGTTAATAGTTTCGGCCGTTTTCTCTCCCGAGTGATGACTAGGTGTAACACCCCTTACCTATACGTAGAGAACTCCACCCTATGAAGAGGATGAAGGTCCCCGATAGATAAGGGTTGCCACCCACAGATGCACAAACAGAACCAATTGTACACCAAATACATATACAAACAAGTAAATTAATATTTCACAACTCATGAGAGAAAGAGTCATAGAGTAAAATATTGCATTACATTAATATAACAAAGGCGGTCTTACATATCTCAAAAAGATACAGAATTGCCTAAGCACGACTGATTAGTTACATATAATTAATGTCAAACTACTTACAAAGGATTCTTTACATAGCTTCAAAAGTATCAAACTGTAATACATACAAAAAGAATACAAGGCCTAAACTATAAAATCTTTTATCCACTAGTTGTGTTGGCCCTACTGATGCGAAACACTCAAATCAACCCTTCAAACATCTTCCACACCTACGCGAATAAACACCCGTGCTAAGCGAAATCATTTAGTGGGGAAACAAAGATGCACAATGACCACTCATAGTGGCGTCAACAAACAATCACAAGCGAATGGTAAAATTAATTGTCAAGTTGTTATAAATTAACTTAATACATAACCGTACTATAGTCATAATATTTTCCATAAGCAATAATTTAAAATTTCACATATAATAACAAATAACACTGTTGCACCTGCTATATCAAAACAATGGATAACGAGTACGCGTAGATATTCGAAGGTATTAACAGTATTCTCATAACACATAGATACCTGAGGGTATCAAAATAATCTTTTAATTTTGTTTCAAAAACATTTTCGCGTAGATTCGGTACACAGGGATCACAAAGATCCAATCGGGGGACCTGATCAGGGTCCAAATCATACGCTAGTTGCAGCAACACTAGCTCTATTAGGCATGCCTAACTATCCACTTATTCGACTCTAGCAGGTCATGCATAATCCAAGGCATATTTCAACTCACAGCATATGTTAACATCATGTTTTATTCGTAATATAAAAAAAACATATAAACACATTCATACATATATATATATATAGATTATACATAATTTTAGAAGTAATGCAAATTAGAAAGTTAAATATTACATTCACATAAGGGAAATCAAAAAGAAAAGCTGAAGGGTGTCGCGCTCTGGACAGAGGCAAAGTTGGCCTCCTGTCGCGCTCGCGTCGAACCTCGCGCCTGCATGGAGACAAAAACAAATCTCACTGTCGTGCCTGTGATAAGCATTGCGCCCGCGATAATGAGTACCAGTAAGAGCTGTCGCGGGCTCGCGACCAACGCGCGCTCGCGACAGAAGCTTGGCCACATACTAAGCTCTCTGTCGCGATCGCAACATGTGTCGCGCTCTCGACAGGGAGTTCCCACTGCGCATGCCCGGTGTCGCAATCCAAATCGGGCCTAGTCGGAATCAGCAAGCTAAGTCGGATAAGTGAAGAGTATTTCAGTAATTTGTGCATGAGGGAATTTGATGATAAGGACTTAATTGCAAAGTAATTTATTAAATAAGTTAAGTAGGAGAATTATTTGGTGTACATGTGGTGTATGGTTGTAGGGTTTTTTGTTGTGGCATTTATCTAGTGGATTGTGTGTATGGTACTAAGGATGGTAAATATCTACCTAAGAATTATCTAGTGAGGTAAGTGTATGGTGCCTTGGTGTTTGAAAGTCAAAGGGGGAATTGTTGGTCCAATGAGAGCTTGCCAAGTGGACTTGGTTGTTGGGCATTGAATGTGAAAAGAAGAAAAGGGAGAGAGAGAGAGAGAACACAGAAATTTGCATTCCTTTTCTCTCCTCCCTCTCTCGTTTTCTTTCTTCTTCCTTTCTTCATTTTCTGTCCTTCCTCTTTGCTTCTCTTTTGGCTGGAGTTTGTGCATGCTAAGAGGTGCTTTGATTGAGTTTTGGAACAAGATTAAAGAGGTTTGTGTTTGGGTTTTTGATCCTACATCTGGTTCTTCTTCTTCTTCTTCTTCTTCTTCTTCTTCTTCTTCTTCTTCTTCTTCTTCTTCTTCTTTTTCCAGTATTGCTGGTTTTGAGTTAAGGTTTGGATGAGTAATTACTGGATTTGTGTTTGTACAAGTTGGTGTTGACAAGAGGAAGCTTAAGGGCAAGGAAAGGATTGAACATGGAAGCTAGAGGAGTGATTTTGGTGTTTTAATTTTCAGGTTTGGGAATTTTTGTGTTAATTTGTGTGTTACTAATTCTTAATTGATGAATTGAATTTTCTGATGTGTTAGTTTATGTGCTATGTGGGTTTGAATTAAATTCGGTGAAGTGATTATGCCAAATGAGTTGTTTGAAGCACATAGAATTTTAAAGTGTAAATCTGCCTAGGTGGGTCTGATTGACCTTTGGTCATTATTTTTAGAATAAGTTGAGTTTTACAGCTCCAAAATACATTATTCCAGTTGTGTTAGAACCATTACTTCCATGCCTTCAAAATTCTTAGAAATGATATTAGGCAAATGCTTGCTCTAAGATCCTGGAAATTTACCAAAACCGTAGTGTCTCTGTTTGGGTCGCGTTACTTGAATACTATAGGATGTTTAGATCATATCTGAAGATGTATATGTCCAATAGATCTGAAATTTGATGCATTTGAAGATTAACATCTTAGGGAACAAATGTTAAGAAGGAATTTTTGCCTAAAAATTTCGTTTACATGCCCGTTTAGGCTGAACAAAAAGGAGTTGTGAAGCAGTCCTGAATTATAGCTTCTGTTTTGCAAACTTTTGGTAGGTCACGGTGGTAACCAAATTCATTACCACCGTGACATATGAAAATGCTAGGCATAATGTTTAGTTTGGACCTCACGGTGGTAACCAAATTAATTACCACTGTGACCCCTTCTGTCTTGACCATTTTATGTGTTTTTCTTCCCGAATTGAACCCGCTTTACACCGAAACTTTCTAGGATCCATCCGATGCATGTTTAGGACTATTAAATGAGTATAAGAATAGTTATCACTTGGGAAATAAGCATGAATAGGATTAAGATTAATAGCAAACTAATGAAGAAATGATGTGTAATTGGATGTATTAGAATCAAGTCAAGTTTAATGACATTATTGAGGATTATAATACCTTAATCTATATGAGCATGTATAATATGAACAATGTGTACATAATTATGAATTGAGATTAAGTTATACACACATGAAGGATATCAAATAAAATGGGTTTGCTTAATGTGAATATGTATAGATGTGATTTGTAAATTATGCGCCATGATGTGAAGGGTATTTTAACTTGCCAAAGAATAAGTAATGTATGCTATATTGTATGTTATAGTTTATTGAATGCTATCGGATTATGCATGTCTTATTTATGAGTCATTGAGATGAATGTGAGTATGCTGATGTATTACACTTGGAAACATGATCTGAATGATGCGTGACCTGCTAGAGTCAAGTAAGTGGATAGTTAGGCATGCCTAATAGAGTCTCTTAGCTGCAGCACCTTTGGACGTTTGGACCCTAATCAGGTCCCTGTTTGGTTCCTCGATAACCCTTTAATGTATTCGATTCACACCCGTAAGGTGATGTCAGCATTCGATTCGCACCCGTAAGGTGATGTCAGTATTCGATTCGCAGCCGTAAGGTGATGTCAATATTCGATTCGTACCTGTAAGGTACTGTCAGTCCACTCGTTATCCACTATTTTGGGTCAGCAGGTATTCCGTTTATTCGATTGATATGATTAAGAGAATGTGATATCCGAATGATCGTAATTCTGGGCATATGAATCAGTTATGTATTCGAATGTGATTATGAATCTCTGAACGGGTTGAATGTGACTCAAGCATGTGTATTGTGCATGGTTATTCACATGTATCATTTTGTGAATGTGTTTGTATACAGTCAATTATGGATATAAGTATGTGAACTAAAATGTGTATGACTATGAGTATGATCTCTCGAATACCATGAATGTAGTTATTATGCTATGCTTATGAGAACGTGAATCTGACTAGTTAGGTTATAAGCATATGAATTAATATGTATATGAATGTCATTCTGTACTATTATTTATTATGATATCATGTGAATTAGTATACATAATAAGGAGATCTGGACTATAGAATGATCACATATGTATTATTTGGGGTGCAACGCATGTGGATCGGCTTCGATAAGTGTATGTGTGGTATTGGATGATGATGAGGCAAATTAAAGTCTATAAGAATCTGACTTGGAATTATTGTATACTCTGAACGTAATGGTTTGCTAAATGTTTCTTGTTCTCGACTATTGTTGTATATTCGGCATGTTGTCATGTGTCTTCGTTCATGGCATGATATTTTATGTGATAGAGTTGTGCAACGGAAGTGTGGTGTTTGATGTCTTCCCTTAGGTTCGGCTAATGTGTGTTATGGCATGACAAATGTATTTTTAGATAGCAAGTGTTCTTAGCATGATGGTTGGGTACGTTATTATATGGAAATTATGTTGCATGTGAAGGGGTTTTTCGTTAATGCATGGGTACCTTGGCATGATAGTTACATGTGTAATAAATATTGTGATTGTGCACGGTAAGTTACTGATACTTGATACCTCGGTAAGTATATGGATGTGAGTTTTCGAATGAATGCCTTTACTATGCAAGCCTGACTATATATGTGTTATGAATATCCGTATTTGCCACTTGCATGTGTTATGCCTTGACGACCATTGTGATTGGTTGTCCATTTTGCTTATGTGTTTTCCCCACTAAGCGTTATCGCTTAGCACGGGCTCTTTTCCCATGCAGGTGGCAAGTTTGGTTCGGTACGAGTCGCGCTCCTGCTGGGTCGGCCACATAGGAGTTAGAAGTGTTTTGTTATTCTGTTTCAGCTCCTATTTTCGGATTCTGTAATTTTGTAGCCTTTTCTTATGTATATGTAATTATATGTAAGATTCTGAGTGTAATATTTGGGCTATGTTAAGGTTATTATATTTTGGGTATTAAGTTATTCCTTTGTTTTATGTTTTGCCTTATGCTTCTGCTGAATAATTATATGTATGCATGTTATATGTTTCCTCTTAATGCATGTGCGCATCTGTGTGTGAGCTAATGCATGACCAGTTTGTGCCCTTAAGGTAAGTTTTTAATTTCCCCGTGCTTTTTTATGAATGTATACTTCCGCTTAGTGCATGTGCGCATGTGTGTAAGTGAACGTCGGTAGCACTCTCTGGCGTCCTTCCAATGGGGACGTAGGGGGTGTTACACCCTGCCGCTCGCAGCTCGGTGCGCGCAATGGGACAGAGATCACTGAGCTCTGTCGTGACCTCGCGACATCGTCACGCTCGCGACAGAGTCGGGATTTCCACTCCCAATGAAAAAATCTACATAAATTCATTCTCCACATTCACCCATTCACTCATTTGATTCGAAAATTCAGTTTTAAGTAAAATCCTTCAATCAAACCACTATGTACAACATAAAACATAACCTTTAAACTCAAAAATTGTCATTAAATCAAACAAATCACAAAATCAAATCCGAAAGTTCTCAAACCAGCAATTTCTAAGAAAACATGAAAAATTTCCACAATTTAACTCTATCCTTCGTAACCCATAGTTCTCAACTCAAATTAAATAATACCCATAACCCATAGAAGCCAAAACACACAATCAACCTCATCAATTTCAATCATAACATAAAAATCATCAAATACCCAAAATGCACAAAATACACAAATGTTCCCAAACCTCAAGAATATGGCGTCTCAATCTCGAACTCCACTACCACTCGCGATCTCCTTGCCCTTCGTCTCCTTAGGCGGAATTTTTGAGTCACAAAACCCAAAAAAACCAGAATTCAACCCCAATATTCACATAGGTAAAAACTCACTCAAAGAAAAGAAGAAGAAGAAGAAGAAGAAGAAGAAGAAGAAGAAGAAGAAGAAGAAGAAGAAGAAGAAGAACATTAATTACAAACTTACCAACCAATTCCAACTACCCGAACTCACCACAGCTCACCCGATTCCAACAAAAGAAAAATCATAGAAAGAAATAAAAAGGAAGAAGAAGAAAATGAAGAGGTAACGGGAAGTGAGGAAAAAGGAGAGGAAAACGGGATAAGAACAAGGGGAAGAACAGTTGTCCCTCTTTTTCCCTCTCTCATGCCACATGTCAACTCCTCATTGGGCCACCTACTAACCACACCTAACTCCCATCTATCATGACACACCCAAGACTAATCTCTTAATCACACACCACTCCCATACACTCACTCACACCTAACTATATCCCACAACACACCCTACTCTAATACACTCACTCACGCTAAAACACAACCCAACTAAACATAATAACAAATTAATTCCATCAAAAATAAACACATGCTTAAACTAAACCACACATATCTACACGCACGCAAGGCTCACTCTACTAGGGTGGTTCGGGGTGTTACAATACTCCCCTCCTTAAAAGAATTTCGTCCTCGAAATTCTCACCTGATCCAAATAGTTGAGGATACTGAGATCTCATTGTCTCTTTCGGTTCCCAGGTCGCTTCCTAAATACCGTGATGTTGCCAAAGCACTTTAACCAACGGTATCTGCTTGTTCCGAAGTTACCTAACCTCTCTAGCCAAAATCTTCTTCGGTTCTTCATCAAAAGAAAAATCTGACTGAACCCGAATATCTTGCACTTTAAGCACATGTGATGGATCTGATCGGTAGCAACGGAGCATATATACATGAAAAACATAATGTAATTTAGCAAACTCTGTCGGTAATGCTGACCAATAAGCTACCGGACTAATCCTTTCTAAGATCTCATAGGGTCCAATAAACCGGGGGCTCAATTTTCCTTTCTTTCCAAAATGAAGAACTTTTCGCCACGGAGATACTTTTAAAAAGACCTTGTCACCAACTTCATACTGAATATCTCTACGCTTCAAATTAGCATACGATCGCTATCTGTCTTTAGCTGCTTTCAGATTCTGTTGCACAATTCTAACTTTCTCTTCAGTGTCTCTCACTAACTCCAGGCCTATCAAAGCTCTTTCTGATAATTCAGTCCAACATACTGGCGTCCTACATTTTCGCCCATACAACACCTCATAAGGGGCCATTCTGATGCTTGCTTGATGACTATTATTATATGCAAATTCCATCAGAGGCACATATCGATCCCAACTTCCAGAAAATTCCATAGCACAACCCCGAAGCATGTCCTCAAGAATCTGGATAACTATCTCAGATTGGCCATCGGTCTAAGAATGAAACGTTGTACTGAAATTTAACCGAGTACCCAAAGCTGACTGAAGTTCTTTCCAAAACTTGGACGTGAACCGAGGGTCTCGATCCGAAACAATAGACAACGGAACTCCATGAAGTCTGACTATCTCACTCACATATACCTCTGCCAACTTGTCCATAGAATAATCCAATCGAACAGGCAAGAAATGCGCTGACTTTGACAACCGATCGACTATGGCCCACATTGAATCATGCTTGCGCTGTGTTAATGGCAACCCGATTACAAAATCCATCGCCACCTCATCCCATTTCCATTGAGGAATGGGTAAGGGATGCAGCAAACCCGATGGAACCTGGTGCTCGATTTTTACTTGCTGACATACTAAACATTTTGAAACAAACTCTGTAATATCCTTTTTCATACCCGGCCACCAATAGAATTGCTTGAGATCTTGATACATTTTATCTCCACCTGGATGCATAGTGAAGACTGATGAGTGAGCCTCTTGCAGAAGCTTCTTTCTCACATCATCCACATCCGGTACACACAATCGATCACCATGCCAGAGCACTCCCTTATTGTCTACTGAATACTCTGTTCGCTTACCTTCTCTCACTGATTGACAAACTCGCTGTAACACATGGTCTTGCAACTGAGCATCCACTATCACTTGCCTCAAATATAGCCTAGCCTTTAATTGAGCAATCAATGCTCCCTCTGAATTGAATCTCCACCTACCTCGATTAACAGACAGAGCTAAAACTGACTTTCTACTCAGAGCATCTGCCACCACATTTGTCTTGCCTGGATGGTAGTCAATAATACACTCGTAGTCCTTGAAAAATTCTAACCATCTTCGTTGCCGCAAGTTCAAATCTTTCTAAGTTAACAAATACTTCCAACTCTTATGATCGGTGAAGATTCGGCACTTCTCTCCATACAAATAATGCCACCATACCTTAAGTGCAAACACCACCGCTGCTAGCTCGAGGTCGTGTGTTGGGTAATTTTGCTCATGGGGTTTTAACTGTCGGGAAGCATAGGCAATTACCTTGCCGTCTTGCATTAGAACACAACCTAAACCCACTCTAGAAGCATCACTATACATAGTGAATTCCTTACTCGACACAGGCTGTGTAAGCACAGGAGCCTTGATTAACATTTCGTTCAGCTGCTCAAACTTCGCTTGACATTTATTAGACCAAACATACTTAACTTCTTTCCGGAGAAGTCTAGTTAAAGGTGAAGCTATTACTGAGAATCCTTTGATAAAACGCCTATAGTAACCAGCCAAACCCAGAAAACTTCTTACTTCTGGCACATTCTTAGGTGGCAACCAGTTCACAATTGCCTCCACCTTGGATGGGTCAACCCGAATACCTTCAGCTGAAACCACATGTCCTAGAAAAGTTACTTCCTTTAAACAAAACTCACACTTACTGAGTTTAGCATAAAGTTGGTGATTTCTCAACACTTGTAATACCAAACGGAGATGTTCTTCATGTTCCTTCTCATTCCTCAAACAAACAAGAATATCGTCGATGAACACTACCACAAACCGATCCAAATACTGTCTGAAAACCCTGTTCATCAGATCCATAAAAGCTGCGGGCGTATTGGTCCAACCAAACGGCATCACTAGGAATTCATAGTGACCATAACGCGTCCGAAATGCCGTCTTCGCCACATCCGTATCCTTTACCCTCAACTGGTAGTAACCTAATCTCAAGTCTATCTTGGAAAACACTCCTGCCCCTCTTAACTGATCAAAAAGGTCCTCAATCCGAGGTAACGGATACTTATTCTTTACCGTAACCTTGTTGAGCTATCGGTAATCTATACACATACGCAGTGTTTCGTCTTTCTTCTTAACAAATAGAATCGGAGAACCCCAAGGTGACACACTGGGCCGGATGAATCCTTTATCTAGAAGTTCTTGCAGCTGACTCTTCAGTTCTTTTAATTCCACTAGAGCCATCTGATATGGAGCCTTAGAAATCGAAGATGCTCCCGATACAATCTCCACTGACAACTCTACCTCTCTCTCCGAAGGTAACCCCGGAACTCTTCCGGAAAAACATCTTCAAAATCCCTCATAATCGGAATGTCTTGTATCTTCACTTGTCCTCTCCGAGAATCCAAAACTAATGCCAAGTATGCTTCACATCCCTTTCTGATAAACCTCTTGGCCTTCATTGCTAAAATAACATTATGCAACGGACTACTCCCTTCACCTTTCACAATCACTGGTAATTGGTCTTTGTTTTTAAGAATCACCACTTTCCTATGACAATCCACTATAGCTTGATGCTTGGCTAACCAATCCATTCCCAAAATCACATCAAACTCATGGAATGGCAACAAAATCAAGTCCACTGCAAACTCCATGCCTTGAATTCTTAAGGGGCAATTCCGACAAACCCGATTGACAACAAGACTCTGACCCAAAGGACTAGATACACAAATCTCATAATCCAACCTATCATCACTCCTCAAACTATCACTCAAATTACTAGAACACAAATAAGAATGGGTTGAACCCGGATCTATCAAAGCATACACTTCATAATCAAACAATAAAAACTTACCGATAATTACTTCCGGTGCATTCTGCTCATCCATGGCTTTCATGGCATAGGCTCTACCAGCGGTCGGAATAGGGCAGTCCATAGACTCCGATAACTCTCTCTCCCGAGGCCGTCCACCATGACCCCATCCTCGACCTCTACCACGGCTTCCTTGAGAAGCATTAGATCCTGCTCGACTACCCTCTTGTTGACCTTGAGCATACTCACGCAGATTCGAGCAATTCGCAAGGAAGTGGTCCGTACTACCACACCTAAAACACCCTCAAGTCAACCATCGACACTCGAACCAGTGCCGCTTACTACAATGGGAGCACTGAGGCGTAGCATCACCTCTACCTCCCGCACCTCCTCGACCCGAACCTGATCCTCAAGAAGAGTCTTATCTCCTCCCTCTAGAAGCCGGACAAGCTAAGGACTCCTCGGTAGGTTTTCTTTAAGATTCCCTAGATCTTTTCCCCGAAGAAGAACTGCCTCTAGAGGTCCTTCTCCTTAAAGCCTTCTCTCTCAATACATTCTCAGAGCGCTCCGCTCTCAAAGCCGCCTAAACCAACTGATAATGGTTAACATTCGGAGCTGACATCAAAGAAACTAGCATAGCCTTCAAAGATTCATTCAAACCCGCCTCAAAGTGTTGACATCGAAACTCATCAGTAAGAATTCTTGGCGGTGCATACTCACTTAATCTATTGAACTCATTCTCATAATCTGCCACTGACATTACCCTCTGTCTAAGATTCAAGAACTACGCACATCTGGCGTCTTTAAAAGCCTTAGTTACATACTTATTCCTAAACTCCTTCTCGAAAAACTCCAACGACAAAGGCTCAGGAAGCTGAGGCTGACTAAGAACAAACCTCCACCAATCATAAGTAGAGCCTTGCAACAGAGACACTATACATTCCACTTCTCGATCCGGCAGACATCTAATTTCCCTTAACACCCTCTTCACTTTATCAATCCACATCTCGGCCTTCTCTGATTTAACTAAACTGGTACCAAGGAAGTCCTCCGCTCTATACTTTCTCATATTCTGAATAGGCGCCCTAGGTGCAGTTACTCTCTCAAGCACCCTAGCCATATCTTGGGACATCTTAAGCATTGCTTCAAAGGGAACCGCAGGGACATTAGGTGGTACCCTAGGAGGTTGAGCCGGACCTAAAACTGAGGGATCTTGCTCTTGGGGATTCGCACTCTCGACTGACCCCTCAAGCGATCCACGAGCAGACTCCATAGCTACAACACATAAAGCACAATTCGCATCAAGCCAGCACAACTCGAACAGACTTTCTATAATACTCTAGCCCAGAAACGTCTAAACTTACTGCTCTGATACCACAAAATGTAACACCCCTTACCTATACGTAGAGAACTCCACCCTATGAAGATGATGAAGGTCCCCGATAGATAAGGGTTGCCACCCACAGACGCACAAACAGAACCAATTGTACACCAAATACATATACAAACAAGTAAATTAATATTTCACAACTCATGAGAGAAAGAGTCATAGAGTAAAATATTGCATTACATTAATATAACAAAGGCGGTCTTACATATCTCAAAAAGATACAGAATTGCCTCAGCACGACTGATTAGTTACATATAATTAATGTCAAACTACTTACAAAGGATTCTTTACAAATCTTCAAAAGTATCAAACTGCAATACATACAAATAGAATATAAGGCCTAAAATACAAAATCTTCTATCCACAAGTTGTGTTGGCCCTGCTGATGCAAAACACTCGAATCAACCCTTCAAACATCCTCCACACCTACACGGATAAACACCCGTGCTAAGAGAAATCGCTTAGTGGGGACACAAAGATGCACAACGACCAGTCATAGTGGCGTCAACAAACAATCACAAGCGAATGGCAAAATTAATTGTCAAGATGTTATAAATTAACTTAATACATAACCGTACTATAGTCATAATATTTTCCATAAGCAATAATTCAGAATTTCACATATAATAACAAATAACGCTGTTGCTCCTGCTATATCAAAACAATGGATAATGAGTACGCGTAGATATGCGAAGGTATTAACAGTATTCTCATAACACATAGATACCCAAGGGTGTCAAGATAATCTTTTAATTTTGTTCCAAAAACATTTTTGCGTAGATTCGGTACATAGGGATCACGAAGATCCAATCGGGGGACCTGATCAAGGTCCAAATCATACGCTAGCAGCAGCAACACTAGCTCTATTAGGCATGCCTAACTATCCAGTTATTCGACTCTAGTAGGTCATGCATAATCCAAGGCATATTTCAACTCACAGCATATGTTTGCATCATGTTTTATTCGTAATATAAAAAAAAACATATAAACAAATTCATACATATATATATATAGATTATACATAATTTTAGAAGTAATGCAAATTAGAAAGTTAAATATTACATTCACATAAGGGAAATCATGAAGAAAAGCTGAAGGGTGTCGCGCTCGCGATAGAGGCGAAGTTGGCCTCCTGTCGCGCCTGTGGTGAACCTCGTGCCCGCATGGAGACAAAAAGAAATCTCACTGTCGCGCTCACGACAAGCGTCACGCCCGCGATAGTGAGTACCTGCAAGAGCTGTTGCGGGCTCGCGACCAGCGCGCGCTCGCGACAGAAGCTTGGCCACATACTAAGCTCACTGTCGCGATCGCGATAGGGGGTTCCCGCTGCGCACGCCCGGCCGCTCGCAGCTCGGCGTGCGCAATGGGATAGAGATCACCGAGCTCTGTCATGACCTCGCGAAATCATCGCGCTCGCGACAGAGTCGGGATTTCCACTCCTAACACAAAAATCTGCATAAATTCATTCTCCACATTCACCCATTCACTCATTTGATTCGAAAATTCAGTTTTAAGTAAAATCCTTCAATCAAACCACTATATACAACAAAAAACATAACCTTTAAA
Source organism: Excoecaria cochinchinensis (assembly GCA_947683425.1). Lineage (NCBI taxonomy): Eukaryota > Viridiplantae > Streptophyta > Magnoliopsida > Malpighiales > Euphorbiaceae > Excoecaria > Excoecaria cochinchinensis. Next base: position 23,033,784 of record CANTUQ010000055.1, on the reverse strand, counting down.
CTCAAAAATTGTCATAAATCAAACTGATCACAAAATCAAATCCGAAAGTTGTCAAACCAGCAATTTCTAAGAAAACATGAAAAATTTCCACAATTCTCAACTCAAATTTAACAATACCCATAACCCATAGAAGCCAAAACACACAATCAACCGCATCAATTTCAATCATAACACAAAAATCATCCAATACCCAAAATGCACAAAATACACAAATGTTCCCAAACCTCAAGAATATGGCGTCTCAATCTCGAACTCCACTACAACTCGTGATCTCCTTGCCCTTCGTCTCCTTAGGCAGAATTTTTGAGTCACAAAACCCAACAAAACCAGAATTCAACCCTAATATTCACATAGGTAAAAACTCACTCAAAGAAAAGAATAAGAAGAAGAAGAAGAAGAAGAAGAAGAACATTAATTACAAACTTACTAACCAATTCAAACTACCCGAACTCACCACAGCTCACCCGATTCCAAAAAAAGAAAAATCATAGAAAGAAATAAAAAGGAAGAAGAAGAAAATGAATAGGTAACGGGAAGTGAGGAAAAAGGAGAGGATAACGGGATAAGAACAAGGGGAAGAACAGCTGTCCCTCTTTTTCCCTCTCTCATGCCACATGTCAACTCCTCATTGGACCACCTACTAACCACACCTAACTCCCATCCATCATGACACACCCAAGACTAATCTCTTAATCACACACCACTCCCATACACTCACTCACACCTAACTATAGCCCACAACACACCCTACTCTAATACACTCACTCACGCTAAAACACAACCCAACTAAACATAATAACAAATTAATTCCATCAAAAATAAACACATATCTACACGCACGCAAGGCTCACTCTACTAGGGTGGTTTCGGGGTGTTACACTAGGGTTGTCACTTGAATCCATCGATCTACACAATTTATACAAGGACATCTGCATTAGGTCAACATATCTATGTACATCCTAACTACCCAATTATCCAAAAAAGACTAAACCTAGGCTCTGATACCACAACTTGTAACGCCCGTTCTCGACCACTAGATTAGCTCCGCTAATGCAATCAAGAACGGTTGTTACACACAGAAACTCACACAAGCTATACTATCACAATTTCATACCAACAACACAAATATTAAAATTTTCATCATTAGCATACATTCCCATGCATCATATATCATAAGTTCCTATGCCATCCAACTTACTCACATACTTACTTATATACAGGCCTTCATTAAGTTTACAATACTTAGATATATCAGCTTTACATATTTTCCATTGCCAAAAATAATAACTTACATAACTTGAACAAACACATAGTTAAACCCCAAAACCTACACTAAAGATGTAGCCCTAGTGTTGACCGTTGCTAACACAGATGTGTCCTTCCAAAATCACCTCGTGTCCGAACCTACATGGATTAAAAAAAATAAACTCGCGCTAAGCGATAACGCTTAGTGGGGAACGCATATAACATATAGGCTCAAACATAGCATTAATATTAAGCATGTATCATACTAAAATCGTGCTTAGACCTACAAGTCTAAAACATTTATATATCATTATATTCATAGCATTATTACTAACTAACATTGTAACACCCCTCACCCACGTATAGCATACTGTATGGAAAACATATACAGTATGTGGCGATGGGTGAGGAATGCTACAGCAAAGCAAGCCGGGAACAGTAATATAAGCAGAACTATCAAAAATTTTCTCAGAACATACAAACATCCACAAACACAAAATACATTCATATACTTATCATTACATTGTTCATAATATTTTATTACATCCCAATCGCTTCAATACAATGCTCATTAAGAATTACATTAAAAAGGTAGCCTATAATTCCTAAACACTAGCTATTACTACGGACTGGATGGCCAGACTGTTGCGGATTATCCTCGGCGACACGACTAACTCCAAACCTGCATGGATAAAAACCCATGCTAAGCACAAAGCTTAGTGGGGAAAACACATAGTATGGACGACCATTCACAATAGCCGTCAATCATAACACACAATAAATACCCAACATCAAATCATTTAACATACAAGTACATAATCGGTCATAATTAGAATATTTTAATCATAATCACTTATAAGATTAAACAAGGTAACAGTCTTGTTTGATACATACTTTTCATGTTTTAATAATCATATATCGCATGTCATACACATCATTTATTAAGCCTATAATCAAACCCCTAATTACAATAATTAACTCACACATATCAAATAAGTCATGAGTAAGCCGCTAATAATCTAACTTCCTGTTCAAAGCAAACAAATGTATCTTATATGTATGTAATCACTTTCGTTTAATTACTTCCTTCAAATTGTTGCATTATTATCGTGTCATTAACTCATGTTAATATTACAAAAAAAATAATCAAAGCTGAAGCATATGAACTTTTAAAGACGTTACCACATTTATGCATAGGGACTCCACAGAATCCAAAACACTTATGTGCGCGAAGTGCAACTCATGCCAATTTATAAGTTACATCGTACAAGGTGATCACATTCTCATTGGATGCATAAATTTACACAAAGTTTCACTTATCTTTATCAATTCACACGTATCATTTAGTTCACATATTTATGTTTGTTTAATGCCTGCTAAGTCAAAAGGGTGGATAACGAGTAATAAACTGTACCTTACGGGTACAAATTGCAAAGCACTGTCACTTTTCATAGTTCAAAAGCATTTCCCAAAACAGGACCTTAAGCAAGATCCATACACATACACATAACAGGGTTCGCGAGGAACCATTCGGGGACCTGATCAGGGTCCAAATCGTTCAAAGGAGCGCTGCAGCTACACATACAGACTCTATTAGGCATGCCTAACTATCCACGACTCGACTAATGCAGGCTAATATTTAATTGTTTCTTTTAGAAATGCTCGTGTCATAATATAAAATCTTTTTCAAAAATACATACTTTTATTACAATCGCATAATAATCCGATACATAAATTGTTCATAAAAACAATGGTTCACGTAATTATAACAATCCGTAACCTTTAATTATAATCACATTTAATTTTTAATATATGCTCCACAAATTATTACAACTATAATTTGCATGGTATAGCACATCTTAAATTACACACTATGTCACATGTAAATCACAAGCCAAAACTCATGTCAAATAGCTCAATCAATCATCTATTTATAGCATAGAAAAGAATTGCGCTCGCGACAGAAAGTTAAATGGCCTCTGTCGCGCTCACGACAGAGCCCCACCATATACTAGGAATTGTGCTCGCGACCTAAGTCGCGACCATGATCAAACCAAATGATCTCTGTCGCGCTTGCGACACCAGTTGCGCTCGCGACAGAGCTAAACATCATCCTTCTTGCTTCTCTGACTTGCATACACTTTACATAGAAACAAACTTACTTTTGTCATTTCCATAACTAATTTTCTTAAACATTATTTTCCTAAATTTGTGTATAGAATCCAAGAGTTCCAACACAAATATTGGAAACTACTCAATTGCCTAAGAGTCATTTCGCAACTATCTATTCAAATTAAAAAGTCATCGAGATACGAAAGGTTCATTTTAATTTTGATTTACGACACATTTAATTCCATCATTTACTTCATTCTTAACATCTCATATAAATTCTAAACTATAAATAAATCTCCTCAAGTCTTGAATCATTAAAGACTCGCAGACTTTTATCGGTCTTATACAAATGGGCCACAATTAAAGCTAACTCTAGCATCTGCACTTTAACCCTTTATAAGCACGCTTATCTATCCACTATAACGGTAACCAGGCTAAAAATACCGCAACTCAATTATAGTCTACTTTGTTACTAATTATGAATTATAATTCAAGTGCACTTATCAACTTCAGAGGCTTTTAATTCATATACAGTCTTTATCAATCATGTTCAACAGCTAAAAGCATGTAACATTTAAATCCCACGCCTAAACTCTTATATCACATCCTCATATTTATGCACTCGTAGGTTAAACATTTTTATCACACCACTTATAATCCTTAATATATTTATACATTGTTACTTTATTAATTAAATTACCAATCTTAAACATACTCAAATGCATTTCCCCTTTGATAACGACTTTATAGTCATTTGCTAACCCCAAACATGCATAATAAGCTAAGGGGAAGGATAAGGGGTTGACCCATGGCAACTAGTAGCTCAAAAAGAAGAAGAAAAAGCCTTATATGCATTGTTCTGTCGCGATCGCGACAGAGACTCGCCTCTGGTGCCTCACAAGACTGCTTTTTACCCTAAATTTGTATCGCCAAAACCACCCTCTAGACCACATTTTTAGGCAAATTGATCTCCATAAGAATTGTTCACTAGGATGTTATCGTTCAAATGGGACAAGGTTGAGATCAATTGGATATCTAAAACGCCAGATATGAGCTACACAATCCACACTGCTCCTGTAAACCCGTTTAAGCATAAACACCTCAGTTTTTACCATTTTCAAGGGTCTTAGAGTCAAAAGTAGGTTCCGGTCCTTCAGAGATAATTTTAGATAAATTAATTATCTTTCAAATGGCACTATTTTCATCTCATTTGGACATATATAGCTTGACTTATAACTAAAACAAACACTAAAGGTCCAGTGGAATCTGGACAGAGTATCCCCAGAAAATTCAAATTCGCTAAACCCAAGCCAATCCATACAACCACATCAACACAACTAATCATGTTTAAATAAAATACACTTCAAAACATAAACTCATTCATACACAAATCAATAATTAAGAATTCACACCAAAACATATAACTTTTCCCAAACCTTAAACTCCTTTGCTCTTTTAGCTTCAATGGTTGTTCTTCTTGCTTCCACACTCTTTCTTCAGTTTTATTATTCCAATTTCCTCATCAAAACATAAAATACTACTTAAGATTTCTAATTGAACAAAGAGGAATTGGAGAAATCAAAAGTTATAACTTACCTTCTATCTCTAATCTCTTATAAAAGTACTTGAGCTACAATCCATTATACACAACTTGGGCTTACAAAGAAAGAAAGAGAATGGCGTGAGATGAAGAAGAGGAAGGAGAGAAGAAGAGAAAGGGGAAAAAACGTGAGGGAGGAGAGGGGAAAGTGCATAAATCTGCTCTCTCTCTTTCCTTAATAAAGTCAAGCTTATCTCAATGCCACATGTCCTTTTCCTATTGGCCCTCACTAGAATTTTATAACAATTCTTCTTTTGGTCCTTTAGCTCTTCTTTAATCTTTCCTTGGCCCACTACATAGATGTCATTCCTACATTGACCCACAATTAAATCTTATCCCCTTCAATTAAGTCCAAAATTGATACCTTACAAATTTGCACTTGGCCGCACTTGCCGAAACTTTTGCACTAATACCGAATTCGTCCTTTCGGCACACCTGACACAACATTTCACATACATTCTGTCTAATATTACTCCATTTTCATAAATTAGCCCTCGTAATTATTTATTCGATTCAATCAAATCCATATTTGCAAAATGACCAAAATACCCTTGGCTCACTTTTTTCTTAATTCTGATCATATCTTTTCCTGCTACTTAATCACTCCGACCATCAACTCACAAGATTTCGATCGTCAAAATCCCCAGAAATACACAAATCCTTCTTGGGTACATTTTGGGGTGTTACAAATCTTCCCTCCTAAAAGAATTTCGTCCTCGAAATTCACAATCATCGGATTTCTCGTATTGTATTGTTTATCACTACCATATTTACCCATTAACATCCCACTATAACTAATTTATACACTTTGGTCAGACTTTCTCACTTCTTAATCACTACATCATTCACATACTACATCTTAACATCCGTATGACAGAACATATTCTTAAACAATGTCAACTTGAACTCACCAGAACTATCTTACCAAATCGAGTAAACTCTATCTCCATAAATCGTCACTTCATTCCTCACCCATATCACAACTATAATCATACCATTGGTTGGGATCCAACACCGGGCTTCTTATATAATCTACTTACATATACACGTAGAATCTTGTCTCGGTAATATCTATTACCTTAATTGCCAAATTTCACTCAAGGTAACCTACACTTTACACTTCCTCAACATTTCCACTAAACGATCTCGTACAAAAAGCACAGCCTGTCAGCCACTTTTAATTGAGTCAAATTAGAGTGCTTGTCACATACGAATGAGGGATGTGAGTGAAATGAATGTACAATGATTTATGTATGCAATTGATGCAAATGCAATTTATGCAATGATAATTACTTTCCCATCCCCATGCTGATACATGATTATGTTCAGAAAATCTCAATTAATATGGCTGACAGACGCACAGAGTGCTGCCAATATCCTTAAATCAAAATCATTTACATTCTTACTCTACATCCTTTTTAAAATAAGAAATTCCTTCATAAATTCCTACTATATTAGAAAAACTCTTTAACAAATTTCTTATGATACTGTTAATGCTAATTTCCATATCTCTCAGCTATAAATAATCCAAAATAGACAAAAATGTGATCTATTAACTCTACACTTTCTAACTTTCCACTTAACTTATATACAACTTACAGTTTCTAACACCAATACAGAACGAGGACATCCGCTTTGGCCAACACAAAAGGTACAAACACACTTTAAACTCCTAGTTGTCCAGAATTGACTAAACCTAGGCTCTGATACCACTAAAAGTAATACCCCTCACCCACGTATAGCATACTGTATGGAAAACATATACAGTATGTGGCGATGGGTGAGGAATGCTACGGCAAAGCAAGCCGGGAACAGTAATATAAGCAGAACTATCAAAAATTTTCTCAGAACATACAAACATCCACAAACACAAAAGACATTCATATACTTATCATTACATTGTTCATAATATTTTATTACATCCCAATCGCTTCAATACAATGCTCATTAAGAATTACATTAAAAAGGTAGCCTATAATTCCTAAACACTAGCTATTACTACGGACTGAATGGCCAGACTGTTGTGGATTATCCTCGGCGACACGACTAACTCCAAACCTGCATGGATAAAAACCCATGCTAAGCACAAAGCTTAGTGGGGAAAACACATAGTATGGACTACCATTCACAATAGCCGTCAATCATAACACACAATAAATAACCAACATCAAATCATTTAACATACAAGTACATAATCGGTCATAATTAGAATATTTTAAACATAATCACTTATAAGATTAAACAGGGTGACAGTCTTGTTTGATACATACTTTTCATGTTTTAATAATCATATATCGCATGTCATACACATCATTTATTAAGCCTATAATCAAACCCCTAATTATAATAATTAACTCACACATATCAAATAAGTCATGAGTAAGCCGCTAATAATCTAACTTCCTGTTCAAAGCATACAAATGTATCTTATATGTATATAATCACTTTCGTTTAATTACTTCCTTCAAATTGCTGCATTATTATCGTGTCAGTAACTCATGTTAATATTACAAAGAAAATAATCAAAGCTGAAGCATATGAACTTTTAAAGATGTTACCACATTTATGCATAGGGACTCCACAGAATCCAAAACACTTATGTGCGCGAAGCGCAACTCATGCCAATGTATAAGTTACATCGTACAAGGTGATCACATTCTCATTGGATGCATAAATTTACACAAAGTTTCACTTATCTTTATCAATTCACACGTATCATTTAGTTCACATATTTATGTTTGTTTAATGCCTGCTAAGTTAAAAGGGTGGATAACGAGTAACCAACTGTACCTTACGGGTACAAATCGCAAAGCACTGTCACTTTTCATATTTCAAAAGCATTTCCCAAAACAGGACCTTAAGCAAGATCCATACACATACACATAATAGGGTTCGCGTGGAACCATTCGGGGACCTGATCAGGGTCCAAATGGTTCAAAGGAGCGCTGCAGCTACACATACAGACTCTATTAGGCATGCCTAACTATCCACGACTCGACTAATGCAGGCTAATATTTAATTGTTTCTTTTAGAAATGCTCGTGTCATAATATAAAATCTTTTTCAAAAATACATACTTTTATTACAATCGCATAATAATCCGATACATAAATTGTTCATAAAAACAATGGTTCACGTAATTATAACATTCCGTAACCTTTAATTATAATCACATTTAATTTTTAATACATGCTCCACAAATTATTACAACTATAATTTGCATGGTATAGCGCATCTTAAATTACACACTATATCACATGTGAATCACAAGCCAAAACTCATGTCAAATAGCTCAATCAATAATCTATTTATGGCATAGAAAAGAATCGCGCTCGCGACCCTTGTCGCGATCGCGACAGAAAGTTAAATGGCCTTTGTCGTGCTCACGACAGAGCCCCACCATATACTAGGAATTGTGCTCGCGACCTGAGTCGCGACCACGATCAAACCAAATGATCTCTGTCGCGCTTGCGACACCAGTCGCACTCGCGACAGAGCTAAACATCATCCTTCTTGCTTCTCTTGTCACACCCCAATTACCCCCTAGTAGTATAAATCATGCATATGTGTACATTTGTATGTATTTTGGTATATAACAAGGGTATTTTGGGTATAGTGCATGTTATAAGGGTTATTTTAATATGTGGGTGCACATATATTAGTAGGGTGTGAATTAGTTGAGAAATATTTGTGTGTGCATGCATATACCATTGTTGGATATGAGTAAGGGAGTAGTGATTTGGTGTGGAAGAGTGTAGCATAGTAGGAGGAATCTTATGGGATTTTATAGTGTGTGGATGCTCATACCTATGTGGAGTGCATTATTAGAGGGCTTTATTGTGTGTTTTACTCACACACTAGTAGGATGTGTTAAGTGGAGATATTTTGAGTGTGTGTAAGTGTATGAGAGTTGGGTGTGAGTAATTGGGTTGCACTAATGAGGAAGTGACACGTGGCAAAAGTTAGGTAAAAGAAAATGCACATGAAATGTACATAAAATGGAGAATTTCTTCATTTCCCGTAAATCACTTCTTTCCCTTCATTCTCTTCTTCTTCATCATTTTCTTCATCCTAATTTCTTCAATTCCTCTCATCTAAAAATTGTAAAATTTAATCTAAGCCTTTGTGGTAAAACAATCAAGTAATTCTAGCATTTTTGTGGATAAGATCAACATATAATTTCAATTATTTCTTCAATTTCTTTTACTCTTTAATTGGGTTTTAATTGAGGATTTATATTTGTGAATTTTGGTGGATCTATGTCTAGTTGAGCTTCCTCCAAATTCTAAAGGCAAGGAAAAGGTTGGATCTAGTGGGATCAAGTAAAAAATTCAGGTTTGGGATTTTGTTTGGAAATTATTTGTGATTTGTTTGGGAATTTGATTGTTAATTTATGTGTCAATGATTTTCAATTGTTGAATTGAATATTCTGAGATGTTAATTTATGTGTTTTGATGGTTTGGATTAAATTTGGTGAATTGATGGTGTAAAATGGGTTGATTTGAAGTTGTTGAATTTCAAAGGGTAAATCTGTTTTTGAGGGACAGATTGACCTTTGCTCATTGTTTTTAGCATAAATCGAATTTTACAACTCTAAATTGCATGATTCCAGTTGGGTTAGAACCAGAACATCTGTGGCTAAGATTTTTTCGAAGTAACCATAATTTAATTCAGACTCTAACTATTTTAAAATCACCCATTACAGTAGCAAAAATCATCAGGTGTGTCTGTGGAACAGGGTAGAGAAATTTGAGTATATCTCCCCGATTTTCGTTCCAAATGTTCTGAAATTTTGTCACTAGAAAGATAACATCTTGAGGATTAATTGTTATGAGATAAGTTTGTCTAAAAATGTCATTTAGTAGTTCAAAAAAGCATATAGATTCAATAAATTAATTATGCCCTGTGTCTGATAATGTTTGGGAACTGGTTGGAAAGCATAGCTGTGCTTTTGGGTAGGACACAGCTGTGTTTTGGCTTTTAGATCGACCATATACAGCAGAGCACAGTTGTGCTTTATAAAAAAAGCACAGCTGTGTTTTAATAAAATTTGTCCCTCTTCACCAATTCATCCCAGAATCGATCCTACACCTCCGAATTAGCCCCAAAGTGTCTAGAAACGCTTGAAAAATTTAATGTTACTTATTTTATAATTAGGTAATGAGGATATATAATTAAATTACCTATGAATTGAATAAATTCTTATAACGAAAAATTAATTAATATGATGATTAACCATGAATTAAACTATAAGTATAATTTGCTAGATGAATAAATACTCATGACGAGAATTATATAACATGTGTATAATTTATAATTAAGGCATTAAACCTAATATATTATTTGATTAAATCTAATTTAATTAGGAAGCAAGAACTTGTGATTTGAATATTATGCATTACATTTTATAATTGTATTTTTGCTATGCTAAATGTTTGCATGCCATATTATGCCTTAACCTATGAACTAAATGTGTCATGCTTAAATATAATTGATTTATGTATGTTAAATTCAATGGTTATTCATATTGAACAAATGTGTAACTCAATGTGAATTGTATTATACATGACCTGCAAGAGTCAGTTTAGTGGATAGTTAGGCATGCCTAATAGAGTCTTTTAGCTGCAGCCTATATGGATGAAGTATATGGATGATTTGGATCCTGATCAGATCCCCGATTGGTTCCTCGTGAACCCTATAAGAAAATGTGTTTGAATCCTCGCGATTTTTATTAATATGATGAATCTTGTTTAAGGGCCCCTATAAAGGTTTTATAAATATAAAATAAAAATGGTTTTTGATTCGTACCCGTAAGGTATCGCTATACGTCGATTCGTACCCGTAAGGTATCGCTATGCGTATACTCGTTATCCACTATTATGAGTCAGCAGGATCTTTAATTAATATGTGATTTGTTATGTTACCATTTATTATACAAAAGTAATAATTGAATGAGATAATATGGATATGGATATAAACATGTGATGCTGAATATATGGTTATAAATTGGAGCCTATATGTATACATATTATGACATGAATCATGTATATGCCATTATGAATGTGATATGCCTTGACGACCACTGTGAGTGGCCGTCCATAATATATGTGTTAATCCCCACTAAGCGTTTATCGCTTAGCACGGTGTGTTTACCCGTGCAGGTAAATAAGAAGCTTTGTTTAAAGAGAGTCATTGCAGTCCAGCCAACACAGCAAGGTTTAGAGTTTGGAGTTTATTTTATTATGGTTGATTCTTTTATGTAAAGAACTTTTGATATTGGTTTGGAAAATAGCTTCCGCTTGTGTATTTGTATTTGGGCCTATAATATTATTACATATATGACGAGTGATAACATGCGATGTATTATGAAAATTTTTAATTATCCTGTAATTCAGTATACATGTTTATGTATGATTATATTATTTGTATAGTATCTACTTGGTGACACCCCGACTCATACGGGTATGGGTAGGGGGTGTTACAGGTTTTGGTATCAGAGCCTAGGTTTAGTCATTTTCTGGGTGATGTTGTGATTGTTGTGCATAAATGTGTCTATGTCTAGGGCTGTGTTGGCTGATGCAGTTATTTCTTGTTTGTTTTAGATGGCATCGAACTCTAACCGTGGATTACTTGAGGAGTCTGCTGAAAGTGTAAATCCTCCAGCTATTGATCCTTCAGTATCCTTGTCGATTCGACCTGCTAGAGTTCAGCCCGAGGCTGCTGCTACGACTTTTGAAGCTATGTTCAGATTGAATCAGAATATGGCTCAGGTTTTGGAAAGAATGGCGACTCCGAGAGCTCCTCTAGAAAGTTTAAGAAGAGCGGGTGTCGAGGATTTTTATGGCACCGGATTAGGTGAGTCAGAGATGGCAGAGAAGTGGCTTGAAAAGGTAAAAAGGGCTCTGCAGGAAATTAGATGTCCCCCTGGTCAGCAAGGTGAGTGTGCAGTGGCACTATTACAAGGTTCAGCATATGCATGGTGTAGTTGGGTAAGTAGGCAACCTCAAATGCCTGATCCAGTTTCTTTGGAATTCTTTGAGGAGCAGTTTACTAAAAAATACATCACTCAAGCTTATAAGGATGCAAGATGGGCACAGTTTCTGAGTTTGAAGTAGAGAGGCATGTCAGTATCAGATTATGAGAAAGAGTTTGATCGGTTAGCTCAATATGCCCCACCTAGGATTATGACAGAGGATTTCAGGTGCAAGCACTTCGAAGCCGGATTGAATGAGTCTTTGAAGGTGGCCTTGATTTCTTTGATGAGTATGCCGGGAGTAAGTTATTATCAGATTACAGAAGCTGCCATGAGGGCTGAGACGTCGGAAACAGTGCTTAGAGAGAAAACCCAGAGATGGAATTCATCTCGGGGTGGTTTTTCTTCATCTTCAGTAAAGAGGGGAAGAGATTCACAAGAACAAAGGTCATTTGGTTCAGCTACTAGAGGCAGAAGACAGGGTTCTACACTGTCAGGTTCTGGTAGAGGTTCAAGCAGGTTGAATGTATTATCTGAGTGTCAGTATTGCGGTAGGATTCACCGAGGTGAGTGTAGACGACTCACGGGTGGATGTTTTAGATGTGGAAGCACAGAACACTTGATGGCCAGTTGTCCGAGGATGAATAACGATTTGGGTCCTCAGAGAGAGGCAAGCGGGGTTGGTTCCAATGCTACTCAGGCTACTTATGGTAGAGGTAGAGGTAGAGGTCGAGGCGGTCGACCTAGAGATGGAGTTATTTTTGAGTCAGTTGAGCATCCGCCACCAGTTGCAGCCAAAGCATATGCTACGAGAGCCAGAGAGGAGCAGGATGCAACTGATGTGATTGTTGGTAAGTTTCTACTCCATGACACTGACTTGTATGCTCTAATTGATCCTGGTTCCACACATTCATATTTTTGCACGAATAAGATTATTGATAAGTTACATGTGGTAGATCAGTTAGATTATGAGATATGTGTGACCAGTCCATTAGGGCATAGTGTCAATGTGAGTAGAGTCTATAGGAGTTGTCCTTTATTAATTGAGGGAGTTGAGTTTCCTGCGGATCTGATAGAGCTACCGTTCAGAGAGGTTGATCTGATTTTGGGTATGGATTGGCTGGATAAACACCGGGTTGTTGTGGATTGTCATAGAAAGACTTTTGTGCTTCGAGATAGAAACCGAGATCCAGTTTTTGTAAAAGGTTTGGGTGCTAGTGCTTTGAACAATGTGATTTCTGCGATGCAAGTCAAGAGGTTTATCAGAAAAGGGTGTGAGGCATTCTTAGCTGTGGTTTTGGATTCCAAGAGGGATCAAGTAAAGATTGAAGATATCCCAGTTGTGCAGGAGTTTAGTGATGTTTTCCCAAGTGATTTGCCAGGTTTGCCTCCTGAGAGGGAAGTTGAGTTAGCTATAGAGATTATGCCAGGAACTACACCCATATCGAGAGCACCTTATCGGATGGCTCCTGTAGAGTTGAGAGAACTCAAGAATCAACTACAAGAGCTGTTGGATAAGGGGTTTATTCGACCTAGCATATCTCCATGGGGAGCTCCGGTTCTGTTTGTTAAGAAGAAGGATGGATCTTTGCGGATATGTATCGACTACAGACAGATTAACAAAGTCACAGTAAAGAACAAGTATCCATTGCCTAGAGTTGAGGATTTGTTTGATCAACTTCGAGGCTCAGGTGTTTTCTCAAAGATAGATCTTCGGTCTGGGTACTATCAGCTATGGGTTAAGGATGAGGATGTGGTTAAGACTGCATTTCGGACTCGGTATGGCCATTATGAGTTCCTTGTTATGCCATTTGGTTTGACCAATGCTCCAGTAGCTTTTATGGATTTGATGAACCGAGTGTTTAGGCCATATTTGGACCAGTTTGTTGTGGTATTTATAGATGATATCTTGGTGTATTCCAAGGATGAGCGTGAACATGAAGATCATCTTCGGATAGTTTTACAAGTTTTGAGAGAGCATCAGTTGTTTGCCAAGCTGAGCAAGTGTGACTTTTGGCTTCGTGAAGTTTCATTTTTAGGTCATATAATTTCTGCTAAGGGTATTCAAGTGGATCCAGCAAAGATAGAGGCGATTGTTGATTGGAAAGCACCTAAAAATATTCAAGAAGTGAGAAGTTTTCTTTGTTTGGCAGGTTACTACCGTCGATTTGTTAAGAGTTTTTCAGTGATTGCCGCCCCGATGACAAGATTATTGAGAAAAGGAGTCAGATTTGAGTGGTCAGATAAGTGTCAGGCTTGTTTTGAGCAGTTGAAGAAGTTGTTAGTTGAGGCTCCTATACTTACTCAACCCATCTCGGTTAAAGAGTTTGTCATCTATAATGATGCTTCAGGTGTTGGTCTTGGCTGTGTTTTGATGCAAGAAGGCATGGTTATGGCTTATGCTTCTCGACAGTTGAAACCACATGAGAGGAATTATCCGACACATGATCTAGAATTGGCTGCTGTGATCTTTGCTTTGAAGATTTGGCGTCATTATCTGTATGGAGAGAAATGTAGGATCTTTACAGACCACAAGAGTTTGAAATACTTTCTCACACAGAAGGAATTGAATATGAGACAGCGCCGTTGGCTTGAGTTGTTCAAGGATTACAACTGTATTGTGGATTACCATCCAGGTAAGGCCAATGTAGTCGCTGATGCTTTGAGTTGGAAGTCGATGTCGGCTTTGTTTTTGAGACGGTTTAGATGGAGATTTGATTCAGATGGGACTTTGATTGCTCAGTTGAGAGTTAAGCCTACCTTGAGACAGAAAATTATTGATGCTCAGAGGGATGATGAGAAGCTACAGCGGATTGTGCAAGAGGTCAATTTGGGAAAACAGTCAGAGTTCTCCGTTCAGGATGGAGTGCTTATGTATAGAAATCGTTTGTGTGTACCAGAGGGGGAAGAGTTAAGAAGACAGCTTATGAGTGAGGCACATGGTACAGTTTTCACTATGCATCCTGGTAGTGAGAAGATGTATCGAGACATGAAGCAGTTCTTTTGGTGGTCTGGTATGAAAAGGGATATTACAGATTTTGTATCTAGATGCTTGACATGTCAGCAAGTTAAGGCCGAGCACCAAGTTCCTTCGGGTTTGCTCACGCCTTTGTCTATTCCCGAGTGGAAATGGGATGATATAGCCATGGACTTTGTAACAGGTTTACCTTTAACTCAGAAGAAACATGACTCAGTTTAGGTGATAGTGGATCGACTTACGAAGTCAGCTCATTTTCTACCAGTTAGGATGGATTATCCGATGGATAGATTGGCCAGTATTTATGTGGATGAGATAGTTCGGTTACATGGAGTGCCTTTGTCCATAGTTTCAGACCGGGACTCGAGGTTCACATCTAAGTTTTGGAAAGTTTTACAGCAAGCTTTGGGTACCAGGTTGAACTTTAGCACAGCATTCCATCCTCAGACAGATGGTCAATCTGAGCGGGTTATACAGATTCTGGAAGACATGATGAGGGCTTGTGCTTTAGATTTTCCAGGTAGTTGGGATAAGTATGTGTCACTCATGGAATTTGCCTACAACAATAGTTATCAGTCGAGCATCGGTATGGCTCCATATGAGGTTTTGTACGGTCGACAGTGCATAACTCCAGTTTGTTGGACCGAGTTATCTGAGAGGTCACTGATTGGACCAAATGTGGTTAGAGACACAGAAGAAAAGATCAGAATTGTACAACGGAATTTGAAAGCGGCTAAAGATCGACAAAACTCATATGCAAACTTGAAGAGGAAAGATGTGCATTTTGAAGTTGGGAACAAAGTTTTTCTTAAGGTATCTCCTTGGAGGAAGATACTTTGGTTTGGAAAGAAAGGTAAGCTTAGTCCTCGCTACATTGGACCGTATGAGATTTTATCTAAGGTTGGTCCGGTAGCCTATAGATTGGCATTACCGATGGAGTTGTCTAAGTTGCATGATGTGTTCCATGTTTCGATGCTTCGTCGGTATAGATCGGATCCTTCACATGTTTTGTCGGTTCAAGATGTGCGAGTACAACCTGATTTTCTTATGATGAGGAACCAAAAGCTATTCTAGCCCGAGAGATGAGACAGTTAAGGAGTAAACAAATTCCTTTGGTTAAAGTGTTATGGGATCACCATGGAGTCGAGGAAGCTACTTGGGAAATCGAGGAGTCAATGAGAGCTCAGTATCCGCAATTTTACATTTCAGGTGAGAATTTTGAGGACGAAATTCTTATTAGTAGGGGAGAGTTGTCACACCCCAATTACCCCCTAGTAGTATAAATCATGCATATGTGTACATTTGTATGTATTTTGGTATATAACAAGGGTAGGGTATAGTGCATGTTATAAGGGTTATTTTAATATGTGGGTGCACATATATTAGTAGGGTGTGAATTAGTTGAGAAATATTTGTGTGTGCATGCATATACCATTGTTGGATATGAGTAAGGGAGTAGTGATTGGGTGTGGAAGAGTGTAGCATAGTAGAAGGAATCTTATGGGATTTTATAGTGTGTGGATGCTCATATCTATGTGGAGTGCATTATTAGAGGGCTTTATTGTGTGTTTTACTCAGACACTAGTAGGATGTGTTAAGTAGAGATATTTTGAGTGTGTGTAAGTGTATGAGAGTTCGGTGTGAGTAATTGGGTTGCACTAATGAGGAAGTGACACGTGGCAAAAATTAGGTAAAAGAAAATGCACATGAAATGGAGAATTTCTTCATTTCCCGTAAATCACTTCTTTCCCTTCATTCTCTTCTTCTTCATCATTTTCTTCATCCTAATTCCTTCAATTCCTCTCATCTAAAAATTCTAAAATTTAATCTAAGCCTTTGTGGTAAAACAATCAAGTAATTCTAGCATTTTTGTGGATAAGATCAACATATAATTTCAATTATTTCTTCAATTTCTTTTACTCTTTAATTGGGTTTTAATTGAGGATTTATATTTGTGAATTTTGGTGGATCTATGTCTAGTTGAGCTTCCTCCAAATTCTAAAGGCAAGGAAAAGGTTGGATCTAGTGGGATCAAGTAAAAAATTCAGGTTTGGGATTTTGTTTGGAAATTATTTGTGATTTGTTTGGGAATTTGATTGTTAATTTATGTGTCAATGATTTTCAATTGTTGAATTGAATATTCTGATATGTTAATTTATGTGTTTTGATGGTTTGGATTAAATTTGGTGAATTGATGGTGTAAAATGGGTTGATTTGAAGTTGTTGAATTTCAAAGGGTAAATCTGTTTTTGAGGGAAAGATTGACCTTTGCTCATTGTTTTTAGCATAAAGCGAATTTTACAACTCTAAATATCATGATTCCAGTTGGGTTAGAACCAGAACATCTGTGGCTAAGATTTTTTAGAAGTAACCATAATTTAATTCGGACTCTAACTATTTTAAAATTGCCCATTACAGTAGCAAAAATCATCAGGTGTGTCTGTGGAACAGGGTAGAGAAATTTGAGTATATCTCCCCGATTTTCGTTCCAAATGATCTGAAAGTTTGTTCCTAGAAAGATAATATCTTGAGGATTAATTGTTATGAAGATAAGTTTGTCTAAAAATGTCATTTAGTAGTTCAAAAATGCATATAGATTCAGTAAATTAATTCTGCCCTGTGTCTGATAATGTTTGGGAACTGGTTGGAAAGCACAGCTGTGATTTTGGGTAGGACACAGCTGTGTTTTGGCTTTTAGATCGACCATATACAGCAGAGCACAGCTGTGCTTTATAAAAAAAGCACAGCTGTGTTTTAATAAAATTTGTCCCTCTTCACCAATTCATCCTAGAATCGATCCTACACCTCCGAATTAGCCCCAAATTGTCTAGAAACGCCTGAAAAATTTAATGTTACTTATTTTATAATTAGGTAATGAGGATATATAATTAAATCACCTATGAATTGAATAAATTCTTATAACGAAAAATTAATTAATATGATGATTAACCATGAATTAAACTATAAGTATAATTTGCTAGATGAATAAATACTCATGACGAGAATTATATAACATGTGTATAATTTATGATTAAGGCATTAAACCTAATATATTATTTGATTAAATCTAATTTAATTAGGAAGCAAGAACTTGTGATTTGAATATTATGCATTACATTTTATAATTGTATTTTTGCTATGCTAAATGTTTGCATGCCATATTATGCCTTAACCTATGAACTAAATGTGTCATGCTTAAATATAATTGATTTATGTATGTTAAATTCAATGGTTATTCATAGTGAAAAAATGTGTAACTCAATGTGAATTGTATTATACATGACCTGCAAGAGTCAGTTTAGTGGATAGTTAGGCATGCCTAATAGAGTCTTTTAGCTGCAGCCTATATGGATGAAGTATATGGATGATTTGGATCCTGATCAGATCCCCGATTGGTTCCTCGTGAACCCTATAAGAAAATGTGTTTGAATCCTCGCGATTCTTATTAATATGATGAATCTTGTTTAAGGGCCCCTATAAAGGTTTTATAAATATAAAATAAAAATGATTTTCGATTCGTACCCGTAAGGTATCGCTATACGTCGATTCGTACCGGTAAGGTATCGCTATGCGTATACTCGTTATCCACTATTATGAGTCAGCAGGATCTTTAATTAATATGTGATTTGTTATGTTACCATTTATTATACAAAAGTAATAATTGAATGAGATAATATGGATATGGATATAAACATGAGATGCTGAATATATGGTTATAAATTGGAGCCTATATTTATACATATTATGACATGAATCATGTATATGCCATTATGAATGTGATATGCCTTGACGACCACTGTGAGTGGCCGTCCATAATATATGTGTTAATCCCCACTAAGCGTTTATCGCTTAGCACGGTGTGTTTACCCGTGCAGGTAAATAAGAAGCTTTGTTTAAAGAGAGTCATTGCAGTCCAGCCAACACAGCAAGGTTTAGAGTTTGGAGTTTATTTTATTATGGTTGATTCTTTTATGTAAAGAACTTTTGATATTGGTTTGGAAAATAGCTTCCGCTGGTGTATTTGTATTTGGGCCTGTAATATTATTACATATATGACGAGTGATAACATGCGATGTATTATGAAAATTTTTAATTATCCTGTAATTCAGTATACATGTTTATGTATGATTATATTATTTGTATAGTATCTACTTGGTGACACCCCGACTCATACGGGTATGGGTAGGGGGTGTTACATCTCTGACTTGCATACACTTTACATAGAAACAAACTTACTTTTGTCATTTCCATAACTAATTTTCTTAAACATTATTTTCCTAAATTCGTGTATAGAATCCAAGAGTTCCAACACAAATATTGGAAACTACTCAATTGCCTAAGAGTCATTTCGCAACTAACTATTCAAATTAAAAAGTCATCGAGATACGAAAGGTTTATTTTAATTTTGATTTACAACACATTTAATTGCATCATTTACTTCATTCTTAACATCTCATATAAATTCTAAACTATAAATAAATCTCCTCGAGTCT
The DNA here is from genome assembly GCA_947683425.1 of Excoecaria cochinchinensis. NCBI lineage: Eukaryota > Viridiplantae > Streptophyta > Magnoliopsida > Malpighiales > Euphorbiaceae > Excoecaria > Excoecaria cochinchinensis. The sequence continues at coordinate 23,014,385 of CANTUQ010000055.1, read as the reverse complement.
TGAATCATTAAAGACTCGCAGACTTTTATCGGTCTTATACAAATAGGCCACAATTAAAGCTAACTCTAGCATCTGCACTATAACCCTTTATAAGCACGCTTATCTATCCACTATAACGGTAACCAGGCTCAAAATACCGCAACTCAATTATACTCTTCTTTGTTACAAATTATGAATTATAATTCAAGTGCACTCATCAACTTCAGAGGCTTTTAATTCATATACAGTCTTTATCAATCATGTTCAACAACTAAAAGCATGTAACATTTAAATCCCACGCCTAAACTCTTATATCACATCCTCATATTTATGCACTCGTAGGTTAAACATTTTTATCACACCACTTACAATCCTTAATTACTTTATTAATTAAATTACCAATCTTAAACATACTCAAATGCATTTCCCCTTTGATAACGACTTTATAGTCATTTGCTAACCCCAAACATGCATAATAAGCTAAGGGGAAGGGTAAAGGGTTGACCCATGGCAACTAGTAGCTCAAAAAGAAGAAGAAAAAGCCTTATATGCATTGTTCTGTCGCGAGGTCGCGACCCGTGTCGCGATCACGACAGAGACTCGCCTCTGGTGCCTCACAAGACTGCTTTTTACCCTAAAGTTGTATCGCCAAAACCACCCTCTAGACCACATTTTTAGGACAATTGGTCTGCATAAGAATTCTTCACTAGGATGTTATCGTTCAAATGGGACAAGGTTTAGATCAATTGGACATCTAAAACGCCAGATATGAGCTACACAATCCACACTGCTCTTGTAAACCCGTTTAAGCACAAACACCTCAGTTTTTACCATTTTCAAGTGTCCTAGAGTCAAAAGTAGGTTTTGGTCCTTCAGAGATAATTTTATATAAATGAATTATCTTTCAAATGGAACTATTTTCATCTCATTTGGACATCTATAGATTGACTTATAACTCAAACGAACACTAAAGGTCCAGTGGAATCTGGACAGAGTATCCCCAGAAAATTCAAATTCGCTAAACCCAAGCCAATCCACACAACCACATCAACACAACTAATCATGTTTAAATAAAATACACTTCAAAACAGAAACTCATTCATACACAAATCAATAATTAAGAATTCACACCAAAACATATAACTTTTCCCAAACCTTAAACTCCTTTGCTCCTTTAGCTTCAATGGTTGCTCTTCTTGCTTCCACGCTCTTTCTTCAGTTTTATTATTCCAATTTCCTCATCAAAACATAAAATACTACTTAAGATTTCTAATTGAACAAAGAGGAATTGCAGAAATCAAAAGTTATAACTTACCTTCTATCTCTAATCTCTTATAAAAGTACTTGAGCTACAATCCATTATACACAACTTGGGCTTACAAAGAAAGAAAGAGAATGGCGTGAGATGAAGAAGAGGAAGGAGAGAAGAAGAGAAAGGGGAAAAAATGTGAGGGAGGAGAGGGGAAAGTGCATAAATCTGCTCTCTCTCTTTCCTTAATAAAGTCAAGCTTATCTCAATGCCACATGTCCTTTTCCTATTGGCCCTCACTAGATTTTTATAACAATTCTTCTTTTGGTCCTTTAGCTCTTCTTTAATCTTTCCTTGGCCCACTACATAGATGTCATTCCTACATTGACCCACAATTAAATCTTATCCCCTTCAATTAAGTCCAAAATTGATACCTTACAAATTTGCACTTGGCCGCACTTGCCGAAACTTTTGCACTAATACCGAATTCGTCCTTTCGGCACACCTGACACAACATTTCACATACATTCTGTCTAATATTACTCCATTTTCATAAATTAGCCCTCGTAATTATTTATTCGATTCAATCAAATCCATATTTGCAAAATGACCAAAATACCCTTGGCTCACTTTTTTCTTAATTCTGATCATATCTTTTCCTGCTACTTAATCACTCCGACCATCAACTCATAAGATTTCGATCGTCAAAATCCCCAAAAATACACAAATCCTTCTTGGGTACATTTTGGGGTGTTACAAACATTTTAATTGAGCATGCATTTACTTGGTGTATACAAAATGCTTAATCACGTGACTGAATAGCTTACATAGGGTTTGCATAGATTCATCAAATACAAAGAATTCACACATCAACTTTACCATTAAGATTATCATTATCCTTTATATTTAGGTTTGCCTGCAATTCAAAGACAAGGATAATGGGTATCACATTAGTACCCCTAAGGTACTATAATTTCATTGTATTCGTGGATACACATTTACGCATTTGTACCCTAAGGTACAGTAAACTCATTAAAATCAATATTCCACATTTTATAATCTAGCAAGGATTTATTTTGCATTGTGATTCCAGAGGAATCGGACTCATTGGGCTGCAGTACTTGACCCTATAGGCATGCCTATCTATCTATCCACTACTTGACTCGAAGGCTAAAGTTGATTATTTTCATTATTGATTTCTTAATCGTTAATTCCAATAACACATACATAACCAACATCAAAATCCTTCACTTTGCATATTTATAAAGCATTAGCAGACCCACATTATTCTTTTGCACATCTTATATCTCTTGGATAACTTGCAATTAAATCATCAATCAATAAATATTTGCATTCGTTAATCATCCTATTTATATGTATATTTACTTCATATAACCTTGATATCATGCTCATATAAAATAGCCACAAGCTTGGTTAAAAGCCACACAATTAACAAACCAAAATAAATTAGGGTTACTTGCCAAAATAGGGTACCTCACGGTTACAACCAATTTGGTTGTCACCGTGACATACTGAGGTCTTCAAAAACAGAAAGCAGGCCAAGGTACCTCACGGTCACAACCAAATTGGTTGCCAATGTGACATACCAAGCACTCCCAAAATAGAATGCAAAAATGGGGTATCTCACGGTCACAGCCAATTTGGTGGGTTAATTACTTCGGTGGTCACTGAACTTTAAGGGTTGCAACGATTTGGTCACTAAACTTCAATTTGTAACAATAAAATAATACATCTATTATTTTGTAACGAAAAAATCAAAATGATCGAAAATTCGATTTCGGCGGCAAACGGGAGCTGCTTGAAGACAGTGAAAATTGATTCTTTTTAACCATAAAGCTATGTCAGATCCATGTCAGATCCGACGTGGCAAAAAATTTAACGTTTATTTTGCTAATAGGTCAGGTTCCGGTTGCCATTTCCGATCATTTTGATTTTTTGGTTACAAAATAATAGATGTATTATTTTATTGTTACAAATTGAAGTTTAGTGACCAAATCGTTGCAACCCTTAAAGTTCAGTGACCATCGAAGTAATTAACCCCCAATTTGGTTGCCACCGTGAGATACATCACACTTAGAGGCAGAATGCAAACTTTGGCACCTCACGGTCACATCCAATTTGGTTGTCATTGTGACATGCCTTACTCAGTCAGGCAGAATGGAGTTCCTGCATACCTCATGGTCACAACCAATTTGGTTACCACCGTGACCTATGCAAAAATACCAAAACACAGCTGTGTTATACCAAAGCATAGTTGTGCTCCCTATCTCAATTATCATATCACTTTCAAGACCTCAAAGTTCATTTCCTTTTTGTCATTCAAACCAACTCACTTTACAACAATAACAATTAGCACATACCTGATTTCCATTAAGCCAATCTTATTCAATTGAACACAAATCACAACCACTTTTACACCATTCGCAAGACACACTTAAATAGCTCAATACTATCATTCCGCTCAAATCTTCATAAACACAACATTAGTTTCATAACCTATTAAACCTAATCAACTTATTCATTTACATCTTTAGGGATTCCTACTACTAATTTAGTTCATGCTTAGCCAAATTATACAAGCAAATACAAAACATGCCAATACACTTATAGGGTTAGTTCCCAAACCTCGTCGCCTATGCTCCTAATATTCACTGAGCACTTGCTTCTTAGATTTTTGCCTTTCCCTTGTCCTTTTTGTTCTCCTCTACTACAAATATAATTCCAATTTCCAGAATTGGACACAATTCATCAATCCTCAATGCAAAACAAACCAAAACCAGAAAGAGTAGAAGAAGAATTACAATTAACCACTTACCTTCCAATCTTATCAACTTAATTCTTGATCCCCTTAGCAATATTCATACAGTTAATTTAGTAAATTCTAAAGGGTTACACATACGAAAATGAAAGAAGAAAAAGATGCAGAAATGGCTGAAAGCTCAAACTCTAAGGCCCCCTTTCTCTCTCTTTAGGTTAATATATATGCATGTAGTTAAAAGAGGTGGCAGCACAAGTTTGTGCCACCCGTACTCCACCTCCACAATCTGCCTCTCAATTAATTTAGTTAACCTCCATTATAAGTTAATTAATCCTCCATTATATATTATTTATTACTCAATTAGCTTAATGATGCAAACTTACAACTTAGCCACTTCACTTCCCTTTAGTTTCTCAATTAGGTCCTTCTTTTATTACAATCAAGTCCACATTACACTCTTAGTTAATCCAATTATACCAATTACAACTAGGGTACATTTTTTGTCATTACAAGACGGCAAGGATCCTCACAAGGATCTGGTTCTAGTAGAGGTAACTCAAGTGGTTAAGGTGACGGTGTACCACAGTGCTCCCATTGTAATAAGTGTCACAGAGGAGAATGTCGATGGCTAACTGGTGGATGTTTTAGATGTGGTAGCATAGAGCATTTTCTGGCAAATGGTACAAAATCTTTTGAGGGTAATTGAGACCAACAGGAGATTAGTAGAGCTGGGATCTAATACCCTCAGGTTACCCGAGGTAGAGGTCGAGGATGAGGTGGTCGACCTAGAGATGGAGTGTTTTCAGAGACTGTTGACCATCCCCCAATGGCACTAGCTCAGTCTTATGCTATGAAGGCTCGTGATGCACAGAAAGCCCCAGAAGTTATAGCCAGTATGTTTTTGCTCTTTGACACTGAAATACATGCTCTAATTAACCCTGGGTCCACACACTCATATTTGTGTTCTGATAAGTTATGTGTTAATTTCCTTGTTACTGATCTGTTAGACTATGATTTTTGTGTGACCAGTCCATTAGGGCATAGTGTCAATGTGAACTAAGTATATAGGAATTGCCCCTTAATGGTTCATAGGAAGGAGTTTTCAGCTGATTTGATCAAATTGCCTTTCCATGAGTTTGATTCAATTTTAGGAATGGATTGGTTGTGCAAGCATCGGGTAGTAGTCGATTGTAGTAAGAAGACTATAGTGCTTAGAGGTCTGGATCAGTCTCCTGTGACTGTGCAGCGTATGCATTCCAGCCCTTTGGGTAATGTAATCTCCGCTATGAAAGCCAGGTGATTTTTGAGGAAAGATTGGGAAGCCTTTCCAGCTTTGGTTTTGGATTATAAGCGTAGGCAAGTGAAACTGTAGGATATACCGATGGTTAGTGAATTTTTAGATGTGTTTCCTAAAGAGTTGCTAAGATTACCGCCGGAAAGGGAGTTGGAGTTATCCATTGAAATTTTACCGGGCACTACTCCTATCTCTAAAGCTCCCTATCGAATTGCTCCTACGGAATTGAGAGAGTTAAAAATTCAATTGCAGGAGATTTTGGACAAGGGTTTTATTCGACCCAGTGTTTCCCTGTGGGGTGCTCCGGTTCTATTTATCAAGAAAAAGGATAGCACTTTGCAGATATGCATTGATTATTGAAAGATCAACAAGGTTATAGTGAAGAATAAGTATCTATTGCCTAGGATTGAAGACCTATTTGATCAGTTGAAAGGAGCTAGGGTTTTCTCCAAGATTGATTTGCGGTCAGGGTATTAACAACTTCGGGTGAAGGATTTAGATGTTTTGAAGACTATTTTTAGGACTTGGTATGACCATTATGAGCTCCTAGTGATGCCATTTGGGTTGACTAATGCACCTACGGCTTTTATGGATTTAATGAATCGAGTGTTTTCGCAATATCTTGACTAATTTGTCATAGTGTTCATTGGCGACATTTTGGTGTATTCAAAGGATGAGCATGAGCATGATGAGCATTTATGGATTGTGCTTTAGTTATCACTACAAGAAAAATGCTCTTTAACGAAGGGAAATCCGGTCGTTAAAAGTCAAAATCCGGTCGTTAAAGATCTATAACGACCGAAAAATCCGGTCAGTAAAAGCCCCTTCGTTAAAGGTATAGACGACTTTATTTTGAATCTGGTCGTTGATGACTTTAACGACCGAAACATTTTCGGTCGTTGAATAATGATTTTTAGTGACCGAATTTTCCCTTCGCTACTTGTATTTACTTTCAATGAAGGGATTTTCGGTCGTTAAAGATACTTTTTAGCGACCACATTTTCCCTTCGCTAATTATTTTCACTTTCAACGAAAAGAATTCCAGTCGTTGAAAATACCTTTTAACGACCGGATTTTTCCTTCGCTGATTGTGTCTACTTTCAATGAATAGAATTCAGGTCATTAAAGATATTGTTTAGCGACTAGATTTTCCTTTTGATTTATTATAATACACCAAACATAGATAGGAGAATGGTACTTTAAAATATAAACCATTTTATAATATTACATGTGCGGTACATATCATTCACATATATTTTATACAAAAATATAATAAATTCTTTTCATATATTGAAAAAAAAAGGTACAAAGTATAATCACATTTACAAAGTATAAAAACTATCAATGACAAGTTCAAGAAAATAACTACTCTATATACTAATTTATATTTAAACGATTTTTGAGAAAAATGTGAAAAATAAACCTCCTAACTTCGCTGTCCAAAATTTTGAAGACCTGCAAAATGTATAACAAAAACTAAAATTAATATTCACAGGCATAAACAAAAATATCAATAATAGAATGTATGGGTAACTTATGACCTTTGAGGTAGAGGAGCAATATATCTGCAATGCTTTTGGTGAGAACAGGAAATTAAAAAATAAATACTAATACTGACAAAGTTAAGACATTAAATTTTATACAAAGTTTATACAAATTTTTATACAAAGCTCAAAAAACAAAAGAAGAAAGAAGAAGAATAGAGTGGTATAACTTATCTCAAACAGTACATGATACCCTAAACATCTTTGTGCTGCAAGCCAAAAAAATTTTAAGTAAGCACAAGGGAGAAAATAAGTCTCAAACCAAATTGTAGAAGTTGCACACTCTGCTATCATAAAGAAATGTAAAAAAAAAAGTTCAATGGCAGGACCTGTCATATTTCTTACATCACAACCAATCAAAAGCTGTTAATGATGGAGAAAGTAGCTGAGATTATTGCTTGGCTAACAAATAAAAAGTAACAAATAATCATTCATAAATTAAGATAACTAAAAGTAAAAAACTTCAATAACAATCATCCATAAAATCCAACAAGATAAAAACTACTATGGATCCTAGTCATCACCAGGATCAACTTGAGCAGAAGAATCCACATGACTGTAAACTGGCGAGGCATTCTCTGATGTTTGGGCCTGGCTTGTGGCTGTGCTTGTGTTGCCTCGTGTTGTATAGTACAGTAGTACCGCTGAAGTTGGTCTGTCGAGAAAGGAAGGAGTGTGGGTAAACTATTGACCAGCATGCTCATCACGGGATCATCTTCACCATGTTAGAACTAAAATTAGCAATTAAAAACTAACGCCAAATCAAAACATAATTAAACCAGACAAAATAACTCACTCTGTTCAGGCTAAATTCTTAGAGGATTGGGTGTCCATTTGAGAAGATATGGCAGCACCCTTAAGTAACTGCAGTACTACAGATCAAGTCTTAGGCCGGTCAAATTGTCAACCATAGGTATATTATTGACATTGCCATAGTTGAGAAGCTTCATATTGACAACAACAAGAAGCAAATGAGAACAGTGGAAACTAAATTACACCTGTGCAAAGAAAAGGAATTTAAAAATGATAGCAAACCAAGCAGCATTTGTAGATTTCTTTGCCTTTCTAAATTGATTTGTTAAGGTATAGATTCCTAGATATGTTGGCTAATGATGGAGAAAGTACCTAAACTAAGGACTCTTCTAGGACTATTAATAGAGTAGTTATCTTCCATGCCTCGCTCTTTCAGAACATTTTGGGATTTTAGTGCTCTTGGAGAGTTTTACTAGAATACAAAAGGCCATAGGACGAAAAGAAAAAGCAAAACGAAAAAGTTATAGTTGTTTTAAATTCAAATCAGATAGCAGAAGATTACTTCAGTAAAATGCAATTGCAAATTGATAAAATCTAAACAGTTACATACCCAACTAAAGGAACACTCTTTTAAGTCAATAGTTTTAATACTATTAATCAACATAAGGAAAGCAATACAGCCTTATTCAAGGTTATAAATTGCAATTGCATAATTGGTTAACTAGAAAACCATGATTACCAAATTCAAATGATTCTTAACCATTCAACTACCACATCTGGAAAATTATGACAAAAGAAATATTGATTTTCTTAGATTGAGTTCTTCTCTTCAAAAGAAGAAATATTTAACCGTCAAGCAAAGAAAAGTGCCATCAGAATATTTATATAATCCGCAAAAAGAGCAGTAAATCTTCAAAAACCAAAAGATTAAAACAGAACCTCATAAATCGGACCTGAACTATTTTTGTCATGAAGATAGTTTAGCCATTATGCTAAATGAATTTTTGTTATGAACGACGATAGTTTAGCCATTATGCTAAATCACATTGTATCTAAAAATTAAAACAACTACAAAGGTAAGTTTCAAACATTCAGCCTCATAAATAGAGCAATAGATTGATGAACAAATTAAACAAAGCACATGACTAATTTCAAATGCTTCACCAACCATAGTCAATAAAAAGATAACTACTGCAATTGAAGCCACAATGGAAAATCTGATGCAGTTTGCCAGAGCTGTAGTAGTTCATTCAAAAGGCAATTAGATTCATATTCTCCATTTAGATCAACTAAACCTAATTTTGATAAACTAAAACTAATTTTGAAATTTTATGCACCTGAAATTTTATGCTCTTCAGAAAGAGGTGCAACCAGAGTAGCAGCAGAAAAATTTTGAGAGGTAGAAACTTGAGACTCAGTAGAAACAGCACCTGGAGAATCTTAAAATTAAATAATAGGCCCTTCTGACTAAGAACCCACCAAACTTTGGTCTAAACCTCAATGAAAAACACACCAGCCAAATAAATTCCAGCTAAAAGCCTACATATTGTACATTCAGCAGACCATTATCATTGGTCTAAATCACTCTGTTGATACTTGGAAGTTAATAAATTTCAACTGATTTAATTCAAAAATGCTATTCTAACATTAATTTTATTTTTTTATAAAAATCGAATTCGAAATATCACATAAATATCACCTAATCCAGTTTTTGCACTGCAAATAATACATATAATACACCCACATAAGAAAGAAAACATCACTTACAGATCCACAAAGAAGATTTAAATATGATAATGGAAATACCGTTTCTTAGATACTCAGGAGGAGTGTAAGTAAGATTTGTACTGTAACTTTTTCCATCCCTGCTATTTTTCATCAAGCCAAAACACGAAAGTCAAAGATCTCCATTCTGCCAAAAGGCCCAAAACCATCTACTAAATTATCACTTCTGCTCTCATAAATCTCAATAAAAGAAAAATATCTTGAGTTACAGTACCTCATCAAAAAGAACCCTATAAGCATTTAAATCATGATATAAGGGACGTCCTTCAGAACTACAATAATCCTAAGCTTCTGCAATATACAGAGCTACTCTTAAATGCATGGCCCACTCAATAGTTTGATTCTCCCCTGTCAAGCAGGTAAAATTATATTCAGAGGCACAAATTAAAACCACAAGACAAGCAAGTGAATAAATTTGCTCGCCGGTGATAATAAGTAATCAATTGATCTCAAGAAACAGCAATATGATAACTAAAATTCAAATATATAATTCAACGGTGGACATCCTTATAATATTGAAGAATCTTCCTCAGTTCCAATGTCTTTTAAAAAATATATATATATATCTCCAAAACTCCTCTATTTGCCTACCTAATAACAATCCTAGAATGCTATAAATTGAAATAATCACTACTAAAAATGAGAATAGGAAATCTGAATAAAGATTAAATATTAATAAAAAGAAGGAACCCAGAAATGCAAGACGTACAGTGGAACAGATGCTTCGCAAGGGTGTCTTTTGGCATGTACTCTGCAACCAGAAGCCTTTCTTCGCCATCGCAGCAGTATCCAATTAAATTAGCTAGCCTTTTGTGGCTCAAATTGCTAACACCCCATGCCTCATCCTTCAATAAGTTATTTACCAGAGAGATGAACACTAATGAAAATTGATAAAAAGAAAACCTAACAAACGGAGAAATGTTTTATTTTAAGAAAAAAAATGAAGAAAAATCCCAAAGTAGATGATTGCAGGGAACTGTTTAGGATCGGGCCAAGCAACCCTGGAAAATCTCTTAACAGTGATCCAAGTGCGATCCAAGTGATTTAACTGTTGAGGCAAGATGGCGGCAATTCTGGAGTGGCGACGCCCACGGTGAGGAATGAGTGGAGACCGAAGAGCCTAGAGCGATGAGCAGCGGCGAGAGCAGCAGCAGCAACGGGGGAGGTTTAAGTGAGAGGGAGGTAGATCAGATCCAACACGAGAGAGCGAGGGGGAGAAAGGCGACCGGCGAAGCTGGAGTGGTGAGCGACGGCAGGAGCGGTAGTGGCAGTGGGGGAGGCTGGAGAGCGAAGGAGGCAGAACAGATCTGTTGCGAGAGAGAGGGGGGAGGAAAGGAGAGGAAGAGATAGATATATTTTTGGAGGTAAATGGTTCGGAAGTCCCGCCTTTTGTCAAGGCAATAACGACCGGATTTTGAGTTTTCTAGCGAGGGGAATAAAACCACTCGTTAAATAATAATGAAATTTGAATTTTAACGACCGAATGAAATTCCCTTCGTTGTTTGTATTTTTTTACGACCGGATTTTTATCCCTTCGCTAAATTTTGGTCATTAAAATTCAATTTTCTTGTAGTGTATTGAGGGATAATTATTTATTTGCAAAGCTTAGCAAATGCGATTTCTAGCTTAAAGAGGTTGTAACACCCCTTACCTATATGTAGGGTAGCTCACCTCTCAAGGAGAAGTGAATGCCTCGATAGATAAGGATTATCATACAAATAGAATACAGCATGCATAACATTGGTGTCATAACTTATACATAATAACAGAAATGGAGTAAACTAAAACTTTTCATCTCAAACATTCATAGGAATTTCAACTGAAATACTCAAATCTCATTCATTGATACCCAAAATATTCATTACAAAGCTGAAGTACAAAATGATCCCTTACATAACTACAAAGGTGAGCCTTACAATACATAACTGAAAATAAACAAAAGATTTTACATCTGATTATAATTATAAAATATAAAAAGATACAAAATCCTAGGCTACTAAAAGCCCTCTCTATTGTGTTGGCCCTGACGGTTGCTGATCGGTCCTCCCAAAATCTCTGATTGCTTCCACACCTGCACGGATTAGACACCCGTGCTAAGCGATAATGCTTAGTAGGGAAAACAAAAGATGAATAACCACTCACAGTGGCTGTAACACCCTTTTTACTGTACATAATAACTTAATTGTCTTAAACTATTCTTAAAATCATTACGAAAATCCAGGTAAATTTTTTTTTTCACTATTAAACTTTACTAGTCACACAATCATTCTCAAATATGCCACTTAAATTCTACCAAAATTTCGACAGCATCTCCTCTATAATATTACCTATCCGCCTGTAAACAGAAACTCTTTACACTTCTATAATCAAATACATTTCCATCCATCCTACTCCAATTCAAACTCCACACAATTTTGCCCATCCTCCAATTTAATTCCAATCACATACTTATATAATAACTCATAATGTCATCAGCTCACTATTTACATCAATTATACAAAATATAAGACATAATATTAACATGTCAGCTATCTACTATAACAAATATGTAGTACAACTCTTGATACAATAGAATCCTAAATATATATACAGTGTACATGCCATCAAGAACTGAGATTCACATTATCAATTCCCAAAAATTACATTCTTATCCTCTTATTGTCATACTTACCATCCCACGTTATTCCTTTGAAACTGTGCTGACATTCACTTGATCTCTGTCTTATACCTGCGCGAGGATAAACCACGCGCTAAGCTTTACGCTTAGTGGTGACTACCAATTTTACTTATCCAATGCATAATATAATATATACGCATACAATTGATCATACATACATTAATATTTTTGCATTAGTATCACAAATTACTTTCTCCTTTAATATTCAACATAATAATTTATAACTAATATACCAATAGTTCTTTAACTCCAAATTAGGTATGTATGATTCGCAAGATAAAATCATTTTTATGCAATACATTCAATATTCTTTTAAAATACTGAATTTTCCTAAAATATTTATATTTAAGTTTCTAAATTCATAGCTGAGATCTACTAGCATTTCGACAATGTACAAAACACATTTATCATGCATCATTAAACAAATTCCATGAATTATTAAACAGTCAGCATGCTTATCTCATAGCAATTACTATCTCATTTCTATCTTAACCATTATTCTAACTTTCATCTAATACAATAATACCCACTACTATGTATATTTGCATTCATGTAGTACACATTGGTGAATATAAGATTCATATAAATACACAGCCACTTCATCATATCACCAATTTCATAAGGTCATTTATCAATACCCTTTTAGTCAATTAAACTTTCTAGCAATATATATATTAAACTTTAAGTTCTTCATTATTACCTTTTATTTGACATTTTATTCTTAATTTCGCTACTTTGACACTTTACTTATCATTAAATTACTTCATATTTCCTTAATCCACATTTTTTCCATACTTACCATTTGACTCCTCAAATTATACATTTAATATGGATTACAAACTTTATTGTTTAAACCCACCAATTCACCTTGCTTCATTTATTCCTTATTAAATTCTTTGATTCACATTTATTTCACATTCATCAATTCGCTTTGCAATTTATTATTTTGCCCATAGTACAATGCTGGCAGACTCTAAGCACAGGATAAACGGGGTGTGAATCTCTAAGAGCTCACAATAACCTGAAGAGACCTCAGAGGATCAATCCAGTACATTCCAAACCTGAAGAACCCCAAAGGATTACTCCAGTACATTCCAAACCTGAAGAACCCCAAAGGATTACTCCAGTACATTCCAAACCTGAAGAACCCCGAAGGATTACTCCAGTACATTCCAATACAGATACTTTTAAGAATACAGAATAGGTCCATTAATGACCTATAAATATAGTGAGACGTCATGCTCACTCCCGCGGTTTTATGTCCCTATGGCTAGCCACTATATCCTGAAATAGACTTGACCACCAGCTGATCGAATAGGGCCACATTAATAAATGTTATTTAAACAAATCCAAACTTTGATCTTTACATAAAATAAGATCAATATACATTTCAATTCAATTTTTCAGAAATAATCCCGGTATCATCCATCATCATTTTCTCATACAATTTCATTTATTTATCACATTTCACTAACTTAGCTTCACAGCAAGCCATTAATCATGTTTATATTAGTTAAAATGCATTAACAGTTATACATATCTCAAATATGCAAGTATACGTTCAGCCACCACCCTTTCTTTCCATTCTCATTCTCCTCCATTTATTTCATCAATTTAAGTTTATCTCATATAGAACCCATAATACCTTACTGTTATATAGGTACTCAATGTTTCTCACACATTTTATTAAACTTCTTATATTTCTTCCATTTACAAATACTGTCCTAGTTTTCCAGTTACAGACAATTTACAAATTCTTTTCATTCAACCCAAAATTCTGTAAGTCTTAATTTAATCTCAATTCAACTATGCCAAAACTCATCAATACAGCCAACAAATCAAATAAAACCAGCAACGTATCATTCACATACTAATTTACTAGTTCATGCAAACATTTTAGCATCCAAATATAGACATACGTGTATACACACACACACACACACACACACACACACACACACACACACACACACATTAGAAGGAATTAACAGTTTATGCTTAGATGATAGCCTTAAAATCTCAACTTATCACTAACCATGTCTTTTTCCCAATAATTATGCCTTAATTTAATGCATATATCTTAATTTAACAGAAATTCATCCGATAAAAATACACATTTATTTCTAATTTAACACTATTTTAATGTTTAAACACAATATAATACATCAAAATAATCAAACAAATATCCATGTTCATTATTTCATGAATTCCAACTAACCCTTCACTTAAATTGAATCTCTTTTAGATTACTAAAATTAAACCAATTTCCTTCCTTTTTATGTTTTACTTTCATGCTTTATTAGTCCTACTAATTAATCAACTAACCAAGTCTATGAAAAACTTAATCTTTAGCACAATGTGTATAAACTGAAGACAAGAAAATTTACAAGTCTAAAATTCCAATTACCTATATATCATAACTTAATTACTACCTAAATGTATAATTATAGTTTCAATCATCTTAAACCATTATCTAGCCTAAATTCCAAAATTTGAACATATTAACTAATTTGGACAACAACTGCATTTAACACAACCAAACTCTTTACATCTAAAATATATATATAACTTAGCTTTTTGAACAAACAGATTCAATGGAAGAAACAATTTATCTATTTAATTTCTCCAAATCTTTTGCTCATTATATAACTATTGTTACATTTAATTTGTAACTATAATATATGAGTTTATTTAGCTTATTACTATAACAACTTATCCATTTCCAATAGCTAGTTGTCCATAATTTGTTAAATTCAATTTATTCAAACTAATTACTAAATTAACGTAGCCAATTTATCATTTAATTTAGCAAACCATAACAACACACACATTCTGTGAATATAAATTCACCTCAACAATTTAATGATGACTAAGTCACTTGGGAAAAATAAATTTGGTTTTTCTGCATTTTTTTGGTCTTTTCCCGGTCACCGGAGTGTCGCCGGAACTCCACCGGAGGTGCTGAGATCACCGAAAGGAAGCTCGACGCCTCAGGGTTCCTTTTCCGGTGATCACGTGCCGTGACTGCTCTCCGTTTCGTCGGAATCGACGTCGGCAGCTTTGGTTCTTCCCAACGCCGATCTCCTCATCGCCGGCGAGTGAGGATGATCCGCAGCCACCGGGATGTTCGCCTGGCCGCCGTGAGTCCAGTCGCACCGCTCGTGTCGCCTCTCGACGTCAGAGCTCGCCGAAAATCGCTGAGGAAGCTTCGGTTCCTCTCTCTCCCTCTCCTGGACAGACGCCGCCGCGAACCGGAGGTAGACGCCATGGAACGGCTTTGCCGTGTGCGTCGGTCGCCACCCCGATCGTCGTCGCCGGCGGTGCCTTCCGCCGCTCCCTCTCCCTCTTCCTCTCTCTTTCTTCCTTCGGTTTCTTCCCTTCCCTTCACCGTGTTTCCCTTTCTTATTATTCCCAATAATTCTAGCTTACACTAGTCCCACTTGTCTAGATAATTCTAGACCCATAGAAATTTTCACATGTTTTAATTAATTTATTTTATATATATAATACAATTCCCACTTATTCTAGTCCATAATTCACTCCAATATTTGGACACTCTTAGACGAATAAAAATTGTCACATAGAAAATTTATTTATCTCGTCTATTTACTCTTTATTTCTTTGTTTATTATTTTCTTATTTATTTGCATGTAAACATACTCATATATATATATATATATATATATATATAGACTTAAAATTATTTGAATAATTAAATTGAACAACTTTAAGGAAAATTCCACTCTCATGCGTTAAAATTAGCATTTAACGAATTTTTAGCCTGTCAAGTTATTAAATAAAAATACTTAAATTTTTTTGGGGCATTACAGTGGCTGTCAAAAGTAATTCATATAGACATGGCACACACATAAGAACAAGCATCACAAGCTCAAACCATAACTTGTATTCATCAGATAGCTTTATATATATATATATATACACTCATAATATCATATAACAATCCACATTATTTCACATCATTATCAAACTCATAGATTTGCCTGCAAACTCAGAGTGATGGATAACGAGTGAATACATTGGTACCCGTGGGTACAACAAAAGCAATTTCTTTCCTTTATATTTAAAAACATTTTCACATTGGGGGATCTTAAACAAGATCCAACTCATAGTGATATCGAGGATCCAAATGGGGACCTGATAAGGGTCCAAAATGCATTGGGCTGCAGCTAACAGAACTCTATAGGCATGCTTATTGTAACGCGCGCCAAAACCTGAGGCACCCCGAATGACCCGCTTTTAGGGCATTTGAGAGAGGTTCATGGAACTTGTAAGAAATTACAAGTGCATCCATTTTAGGCAACAAGGAGGTTTCTTGGAGTCGCCACCCAATAGAACATTGGGAAAGGTCATCTAGCCTCAGTGAGCCTAAGAAAGCATTTACGTCCATTTTGGGCAAGTCAGAGATATTTTGGAGTCCTCACCCCAATAGAACATTAAAATGACACTCTAACCTTATGGGGCCTAAGACAATGCAAATTCGGCCTATTTTGGGCAATAAGAGTTACTTTGGAGACCCCATCCCAATAAAATATTGAGATGGTTGTAGACACCGGGTCCCGAACTCCGGCATAAAATGGAAATGGTAATTTTGGATCCTTGATTATTCCCTCCGAAAAAAATGGAAAAAAATAATATATATAAATATGTGTGTGTAAAGTTAAAAATTAATTAATTAATTTTGTTATTAGTTAATTGAGTAATTAATATTATTGTGTGATTAAAGTGCATGAAAAATTAAAGTTTAAAGTGTATAATTAATTAGATAAATTATAAATTAAATAGGTTAATTATATTTATATGTAATGTTTAATTATTGTAATATTTAATTAATTGAATATATTAATTTGTAATGTTTAATTAATATATGCATGTTTAATTAAATTAGTATGTGTGTGTATTAGTTTTAATTAAGTTAGATTAATTAAGATATGAAAATGGCAGGAATTATTTAAAGGCATGAAAATTGAGGAAATGACCATTGTGCCCATTAGCCCTAATTTTAGGGTATAAAGGGAAAAGAATGAGCAAAAACAAAGGGGGCTCGGCAGATCAAGAAAGGGAGAGCAAAAGAAAGAAAAGGAAACCAAAAAAGAAAGAAAAAAGAACTGAGAGCAAGAAAGAACCGAGAGCAAGAGAGATGAAAGCCAAAGAAAGAAAATAGGAAAGAAAAGCCAAAGAAAAAAAAAGAGAAAGCTAAGGAAAATATAGAAAGAAAGGAAAAGAAATAAGGAGAGAATAGAGGAACAGGGGCCAACGGAGCACAGCCCAGGCGCCGGAGGAAGAAAAGGAAGAAAAGAAGGGAGAGAAGGCGTCACCTCCGCCGGCCACCTCCGACGCCGGATTCAGGCACGCGCCCCACCGCTCGACTGCTGAGGTCCAGACGCACCTCTCCATGTCATCCGATCATCCACCGCTTGCCGGAGGAGGGCGCGTCGAGGCATAACGCCGGTGAAGAACAGTGACGCTTTATCGCGTTTTCCGGTCAAACGCCACCACATTCCGGCGCGTGGCCACCGGATCTGGACTCCCGACGAGGCGATCTACGAGGCGGTGAGGGAGGTGTCGTCAACCGCCGCTCCGGCGAATCTCCGGCGAGGGAAATCCGGTGAGTCTATTTTATATTTATTTATTTTAATATATTATTAATTAATTAATAATATTATTATTATTAATTAATTAATTAATTATTATTATTATTATTAATATTTATTTATAATTCTGTTTTTATTATTTCTATTATTTTATTTAATATTTATTATTCTGTTTTTGTGATTATGTTAATTATTGTTATTATATTTATTTATTTATTATTATTATTATTATTATTAGTATTATTTATTTAATTTCTGTTTATTATTATTATTATTATCATTATTATTATTATTATCATATATTTATTTATTTAATTTTTGTTTGTTAATATTATTAATATTATTATTACTATTATTTAATATTATTACTATTATTATTATTGATTTATATGGTCATTTAATTTTATTGATTTGTGATTAAATATTATTTAATTTTATGTTTTATTATTATTATAATTATTATAATTATTATTGTATTATATTAATATTGTTATTCATTTATGCAATTATTTATGTATTCATTTATTTATTCATTTAGAAATATGCAATTATTGTTTTATTTTATTTATCTGTGGTCTGTAATAATAAAATGGTTTTCGACCGCTCTTAAAAAGAACCACCACACAAATGTTTTATACCAAAATGAAATGTTTACTAAATAAAATTGGACCAATGTCCTATTTTTACCCAATAAAATCATCACATAAAAATTGTTTTTCCATAATGAATGCATGCGGGGACCAATGTCCTCATTGTTAATGAATAACCCGTGTTATGCATGTATCGCACATTTACAAACGAGGGTTGTATTCTGCTCTTAGTATTATTGTAAATTTATTTTATGCTTTAATGCTATTTTATTTTATGCTCTTAAATGGATGAATGCGTCTTTCAATTCAATTGCATCGTGTGGAGAGAGAGCAAATCAATGTTAATTAAAATTTAATCATAAAGTATTCGAGGTAGAAATAGATGAGAAATCCCGAACCCAGCTCTGGTCTTTGGGCTCAAAGGGGCTAGAGGTTTACCCTCCAAGACACCTTTTTGTGCCACGAGACTTTAGTGCTAATCCTATGCTCCTTTGGGCGAGAGGTTTACCTTCCAAGACCCCTCTGGCTGGCCCAAAATGGATACAACGCGCAGTCTTAGGCTCTCCGAGGAGAGAGAAACTTTCCCAATGTTCTATTGGGTGGCGACTCCATGAAACCTCCTTGTTGCCCAACATAGACGCACTTGCGATTTATTGCAAGCTGTCAACGGACCCACAATTGCCCGATCGCCCTCGAGCGGGCGGTCAAAAGGGCGGCCGCGGGGATCCGGCGCGCGTCACAGTGGCGACTCCATTGGGGACGATATGGTTTGAGATTTCAATTTGAAAATACCTCGTTTAATATTTATGGTTAAAATTTAATTCATAAATTCGCTTTCTCTCATTTGCATTACATCTCATTAGAGCTTTAGAATATGCTAGTTTGGTCCCTCTATTAGCCCCGGTGCGTTCTTGAAGCACGACCTCATTTTCACTCAATTTGGGGAAGTGTTAAGGATAATCACCAGCCCAAGCCTCGTACCATCGTGGTATATAAAATGGTGACCCGATCAGTCGTTACGCTCATGATGAGCTAGACCCGTCGGCAGGGATTATGCTTGGGTAGCCCTAAAATAACACCACCCATGACCAAAGCCCATGTAATGGCAATAGAAACTTCCACTAGGTGACATGTACCATAATATCGTGCTTGCTATTTGGGCCGTCATATACTGAACAAAATCAATTGAATCAGATGATTTTCATCAAAGGCTTTCATGCCCAGATGGGCTCATCTTGATTTAATCGAATTGTTTAAATATATAATGACCAAACATCCATGCGCATGTGCTTTAAAGTAAGAGTTGTTAAGCTGCCGATTTTTCACCGTGCACTATACGCGTCCATTGGGTTCCCTGTTAACCCTTGGATAAAGCTCACCTACGAAAGAGACCGCATGACCCCGTGTGTGGGAGAAATAAGATTGGAAGGATCTACTTGCTTGCATGTGGCTGTGAATGCTGCACAACATGTACATACATCACATGTCATTCATGTCTAAAAAAAAATCAAAAAATAAAAAATATAATAAAATAATAACAATAAAAAATACATTTCATATTGTGTATATATCCTTTTGCCTGCATATTATTTTTTCATACATATACAATCACGTGTATATTTATTTTCATGCATTGCATCGCATAATTGCAATTTATTGATTTTTTCACTCCATCTGCACAATTCACGATCATGCATTGTATATTATCATACACGCATCATACTAACAATTTAAATTTTTAGCCATCATAGATTCTTTCAAGTGGGTTAGAGGCCCCGACGGTCGATTAGTAAGGACAGACTCGCCTTTTGGATTGCTCGAATTAGTGCTCGATTGGGATCCTGAGCCATTCTCGATATCTAGTACCTCATCCTCTATGGCGGACGAAACCGGAAACCTAACCATTCAAGACCTCGCCCGGAGGTTGGATGAATTTGAACGAAGAATGCTAGATATGATGGGTGCTATGGTCGAAAGAATTGCCCATCCCCCTGCTGCACAAGCACCTCCTATTCTGCAACCACACATTGCTCCACAAGTACCAGCAGTCCCTCCTCGGGGGCAAGTTGAACCGCCTGCTAGTGGGGAGGCTCCCTTCGTTGGGGTGGCTGCTCGTCAACCTATTAATGAGAACGAAGTTGCACCTGTTGAACCAAGAAGGGCAAGGGTTCATAATCCCGAGGAGGATTTTGCGGAAGAAGATGAGATTGAGGAAGTAGCAGTCCACCAACCTGTGAGGGGTAGAGCACCCAAGGTGGAGGACGAGACTCTGAGAGCAATGAGACAGCAGATTGAGACCATCACCCGAATGTTGTCAGCTGGAAAAGGGGTCAACCCTGAAGATAGAAATTTGGGAGATGAAGAGTTGCTGCCCCAGAGATTTAAAATGCCTGAGCTGCCAAAGTTTAACGGTACTTCAGACCCTTCTGCACATATCAAGCAGTACACTTTAGTGATGAAGGTTACAGGATTGAGCAAGAAGCAAAAGGTGGAGTATTTTTTGCCTCAGCCTGTCGGGTCCTGCAGTCGATTGGTACCATGGGCTGGATCGAAGGTGTAAAAAAGACTGGGATCTGCTGACCGATGAATTTATAAAGCAATATGACTGCAGCACCAGAATGGAGGTCACCCTGAAAGACCTCGAACTCCTACAGCAAAAGCCCGATGAATCATTCCACGAGTATCTCACAAGGTGGAGGAACAGGGTAATGGAAATGAAATGAAAGCCTGACACAGCTGATCAGATTAGGCTATTTATCAGAAATTCCTGTCCTTACCTGAGGGATCTACTGAGCTTCAAAGGGCTAAGAGATTGGGAGTCATTGAAAGACATTGCTGTAGAAGCTGAGGGGGCCTACCTAGCAAAGAAGGCGAGTCCGAATAGCTTTCCAGGGAGGAACTTTGGGAATCAGTCAGGGAACAGATCAGGCGGAGCTGGAAGTAGTAATAACAGAAATGGCAAGATGGCCAAAGTCTCAGCAACTGAGGTTAGACAGGGTCAGAGGTACTACTCTAACTTAGGTCGCTCTTTATCTTGGGTACTAGAAAGGCTTATGAAGGCAAGATACGACCTCTGGCGCCTAGGCCTGCAATGACTCAGGGATAGCCAGGGCATAGAGATGATCAACACTGCGCTTATCATCAACATACTGGGCACTTAACGGACAACTGCCGAACCCTGAGGAACAAGATTCAGGACCTCATTGACACGAAGCAGATAATGGACCCTGAAAAGAGGGAGAAAAATAAGAAGCCGGGCTACAACGCAGTCCCTCCACCGAATATGTGATCGGATCCAGTCCACCGGAGCGGTATATTTTGCAAGAACTACCTGGAGATATTATGTTATATGTCTCTATATTTTGAGAACTCTTTATGACATTTTGGTTATGTTAATATGATGAACAATGTTTTGCGTACTTGTATATTATTTCTAATGATTTCATTTCTTATGATCATGATATATTGATTCATTTTGACATTAACTCAATTAATACTACTGTATTTAATCTTGGAACCTTGAAAAATCCAAGGAATATCTTGATGGCATCTGATATAACTCCTGAAGAGAGAGAGAGTCAGAGAGAAAATGAAAATAAGAAAGAAAAACTAGTTGCAATTAGGAGATTAGATGAAAACTCACTAAGAGCAGTAGAACCTTTCTGATTACCCGTCGAAGCGATCTCTGGATAAGATAGAACCTGGAAAATGATTTAGACAATCTTTTCTTTGTATAGCTCTCTAAATGACTATTTCCTACCCTTATTTTACAATCGCTTGCTAGCCTGTTGAGCCTTTATGCTGGTATGCTAAATGCGTGCCAATTTTATTGTTACACATGTTAAAACTATCCTCTCGCCTAAAATAATTTTGCCTCCCCTTAGAAGAGTGGCCGCTCGAAAACTGATGGACGTACATCTGAAATAATTCTTTGAGTTATCAAAAATTGCCTCGGTAAGAGCAAGTTCAGACTTTAAAAAGAGGGTTAGTCATGCACGAAAGGCATGAGCTTAAGAAAAAAAAAGAGAAGCGAAAGCAAAAAGAAGAAAAAGAAAAAGAAAAAGAAAAATGAAAAATCCAAAAAGAAAAAATGAAAAGAAAAAATGAAAGAAAAAGAAGCAAAGAAAAAAGAAAAAAGAAGAATAAAAAAGAGAGCTCAAAATAGTAACCAATTGACTAGTTTCAATAATTACCCTTTTACTATATTCTGATCTCAAGGAGCTAAAATGTTACCGAGCCCAAATTAAAAAAAAAAACCTTTGTATATACAACTAAGCCGAGAACGGTTCATCCATCAGTCGAGAAAATATCACGGCCATTTTTCTCTAGCGACCTGATCTTTCTTTGACAGCCATCTACCCAAGCCTAACATTACAACCAAAGTAAGACCTTTTGATTATGGGTTCAGTCTTATCCAATTAGCGGAGATGACCTTCTAAAAAGGTTTGGTACGTAAGAAGAGGCCTATGGTGTTTCTTGAGCTTCAAGCGAGAAGCCATGAGTGCATTCATGCATTCGAGTTAAGTCTCGTCTCCGACGTTGCTTCTAGAATTTGCATTCAAAAGATTAAATGAGAGCAGAGAGAAAATATTCAATCATGAGAATCAAAAAGAGAGCAGATTGATGACAGGAGTTTGATGCTTTCAAGATCCATCCCGAGATTGGATGAGGTTTTGTATCTTGAGATTAATGCCAAATAATGATCATATATTATGAAATCAAATTGAAATATGTGCATTTATACAATGATATTGATGTAACCAGAATAGTTCATCTGACGTACAAAAAAGAAAAAAAGAAAAAGAAAAAGAAAAAAGAAAAAAGAAAAAAATGGCCGTTAGAGATGAAAACCATAATTGGCGCTCTAAGCAAAAGTTAGGCCAAAAGAATAGGGTGAAAACCTGAAATCAGGCAGTCTGTCCTAAAAAAAAAAAAAAGAGAAGCAAAGAAAAAAAAGAAAGAAATAAAAAAAGAAGAAATAGCCGCTGGATTGGGTTGGGTCCATTCCAGGCAAAAATAAGGCACAGGGTTATGTGAAAATCCGAAAGGACACATTTCCCGCCAAGAAAAGCTAGTGTGAAAATCCGAAAGGGACGCACTACCTTAAAATAATGACTACAGGTTTCAGGGAACCTCATGATCCCCAAAGAGCATGAAATTCAAAGGCAATTCCGGAAGGCGCTGATCTTACTGCAAATTAAGATCAAATCGGCTGTGGCCTCCAAATCCACTTAGATGAATTTTTATACTGCATTACTACATACACATGCATCTCACGTGCATACTCATAATTTTTTCTGTATATTTGCCTTTCTAAGTTTTGCAGAAAAAGAGACTCGATGCGTACACCGGCAAAAACCGAGTGACGACATCATTCCAAACATCAATCAAGATATCAACCAAAGACCTCTCAGGGAGGCAAAAAAAAAAAAAGAAAAAAAAATTCCAAACATCAATCCAAATATCAATTGACACAATCAACCCAAGACCTCTCAGGGGGCAACCGCTTCTCAAAGGGCTCATAGATAGCACCACTTCATCATCCAATCAAAGGGTTAGCACGATGGCGGCACTACCACTCTGAGGAGGGTTAGCACGACCACGGCACTACCACTTCATAATCCAATCGAAGGGTTAGCACGATGGCGGCACTACCACTCTGAGGAGGGTTAGCACGACCATGGCACTACCACTTCAGAAGGGTTAGCATGATGGCGGCACTACCACTCTAAGGAGGGTTAGCACGACCACGGCACTACCACTTCATCATCCAATCGAAGAGTTAGCACGATGGCGGCACTACCACTCTGAGGAGGGTTAGCACGACCACGGCACTACCACTTTAGAAGGGTTAGCACGATGGCGGCACTACAACTCTAAGGAGGGTTAGCACGACCACGGCACTACCACTTCAAAATCTCAAGCCCTCTGAGGAGGCAAATCCCAAAACCCTCTGAGGAGGCATCTCTTTATCCGACTCCCGGTAAGAAGGCAAGGTCTCCGCCGCAGGTATGGAATCCCCTCTCTCTTCCTCTTTGAATTTTGGCTTACCTAGGTGTCTATGCACTAGCTTCTCCAAAATTGGGGGCAACTGTAGACACCGGGTCCCGAACTCCGGCATAAAATGGAAATGGTAATTTTGGATCCTTGATTATTCCCTCCGAAAAAAATGGAAAAAAATAATATATATAAATATGTGTGTGTAAAGTTAAAAATTAATTAATTAATTTTGTTATTAGTTAATTGAGTAATTAATATTATTGTGTGATTAAAGTGCATGAAAAATTAAAGTTTAAAGTGTATAATTAATTAGATAAATTATATATTAAATAGGTTAATTCTATTTATATGTAATGTTTAATTATTATAATATTTAATTAATTGAATATATTAATGTGTAATGTTTAATTAATATATGCATGTTTAATTAAATTAGTATGTGTGTATATTAGTTTTAATTAAGTTAGATTAATTAAGATATGAAAATGGGAGGATTTATTTGAAGGCATGAAAATTGAGGAAATGACCATTGTGCCCATTAGCCCTAATTTTACGGTATAAAGGGAAAAGAATGAGCAAAAACAAAGGGGGCCCGACAGATCAAGAAAGGGAGAGCAAAAGAAAGAAAAGGAAACCAAAAGAAGAAAGAAAAAAGAACCGAGAGCAAGAGAGATAAAAGCAAAAGAAAGAAAATAGGAAAGAAAAGCCAAAGAAAAGAAAAGAGAAAGCTAAGGAAAATAAAGAAAGAAAGGAAAAGAAATAAGGAGAGAAGAGAGGAACAGGGGCCAACGAAGCACAGCCCAGGCGCCGGAGGAAGAAAAGGAAGAAAAGAAGGGAGAGAAGGCGTCGCCTCTGCCGGCCACCTCCGACGCCGGATTCAGGCACGCGCCCCGCCGCTCGACTGCCGAGGTCCAGACGCACCTCTCCATGTCGTCCGATCATCCACCGCTTGCCGGAGGAGGGCGCGTCGAGGCACAACGCCGGTGAAGAACAGTGACGCTTTATCGCGTTTTCCGGCCAAACGCCACCACATTCCGGCGCGTGGCCACCGGATCTGGACTCCCGACGAGGTGATCTACGAGGCAGTGAGGGAGGTGTCATCAACCGCCGCTCCGGCGAATCTCCGGCGAGGGAAATCCGGTGAGTCTATTTTATATTTATTTATTTTAATATATTATTAATTAATTAATATTAATATTATTATTATTATTATTAATTATTATTATTATTATTATTATTAATATTTATTTATAATTCTGTTTTTATTATTTCTATTATTTTATTTAATATTTATTATTCTGTTTTTGTGATTATGTTAATTATTGTTATTATATTTATTTATTATTATTATTATTATTATTATTATTATTATTATTATTATTATTATTATTTATTTAATTTCTGTTTATTATTATTATTATTATTATTATCATATATTTATTTATTTAATTTCTGTTTGTTAATATTATTAATATTATTATTACTATTATTTAATATTATTACTATTATTATTATTGAGTTCTATGGTCATTTAATTTTATTGATTTGTGATTAAATATTATTTAATTTTATGTTTTATTATTATTATAATTATTATAATTATTATTGTAATATATTAATATTGTTATTCATTTATGCAATTATTTATGTATTCATTTATTTATTCATTTCGAAATATGCAATTATTGTTTTATTTTATTTATCTGTGGTCTGTAATAATAAAATGGTTTTCGACCGCTCTTAAAAAGAACCACCACACAAATGTTTTATACCAAAATGAAATGTTTACTAAATAAAATTAGACCAATGTCCTATTTTTACCCAATAAAATCATCACATAAAAATTGTTTTTCCATAATGAATGCATGCGGGGACCAATGTCCTCATTGCTAATGAATAACCCGTGTTGTGCATGTATCGCACATTTACAAACGAGGGTTGTATTCTGCTCTTAGTATTATTGTAAATTTATTTCATGCTTTAATGCTATTTTATTTTATGCTCTTAAATGGATGAATGCGTCTTTCAATTCAATTGCATCGTGTGGAGAGAGAGCGAATCAATGTTAATTAAAATTTAATCATAAAGTATTCGAGGTAGAAATAGATGAGAAATCCCGAACCCAGCTCTGGTCTTTGAACTCAAAGGGGCTAGAGGTTTACCCTCCAAGACACCTTTTTGTGCCACGAGACTTTAGCGTTAATCCTAGGCTCCTTAGGGCGAGAGGTTTACCTTCCAAGACCCCTCTGGCTGGCCCAAAATGGATACAACGCGCAGTCTTAGGCTCTCCGAGGCGAGAGAAACTTTCCCAATGTTCTATTGGGTGGCGACTCCATGAAACCTCCTTGTTGCCCAACATAGACGCACTTGCGATTTATTGCAAGCTGTCAACGGACCCACAATGCCCCGATCGCCCACGTGCGGGCGGTCAGAAGGGCGGCCGCGGGGATCCGGCGCGCGTCACAATGGTCCTATAACCTCATTGAGCCTAAGACCAAAGATGGTTCGGGACTTCCCATTTATTCATGACTTGATTAAATTATAATTGAATTTTGAATTTAAAATTTCATTCCTTCTCTCATACAATTTAATGCATTAATTAAAGCACAAGTCGATCATATAATAAAAGCGGTAAATGGAAGCAAGATTAGAATAAAAGAAGTGAAAATCCAATAAATTACAACAAAATTAGGGGCAGAGTACAACCCCCATTATGAATGGCATGTGGATCATATATAAAATGGGATATTCGTTAAGGAGTGAGGACATTGGTCCTCACATGCATAATTACAAAAACAACTTTAAAGTGTCAATTTTATTTGATGAAAGAAATAGGACATTAGTCCTCATTTTATTAGTGGAAACTCCAATTTAATTAATATAAATACTTAGCCATTTTCATGTTAGCGGAACAAAATACTATTTAAAATAAATGGAAATTAAAATAAGGAGGAGAAAGGTAATGGAATAAACCCGAACGAAGGTTCTCAGATCATTGCGGTGTCCTCCATTTTTAATAACCCAAATCCAATAAAGAAGCAATAAAACTCACAAAAATAAAAGTCATGTTAGTGCAACAATTAAAATAAAATAAACATGAAAAATAAATAAGGAAGAAAAGAATCTATAAAAATTTATAATGAAAATAAAGAAAAGAAAAGAAAGGAATAATTGGAAAGAAAGTGAAGGAAATGGAGGGGCAAAGGCCCAGGGACGGCCCATAACGAGTGACCGACGGGCGTCCCTGGGCCGACCGACAGGTGGAGGTAGAAGCCCTCGATGTCCCGTCACTCGGATGAGCGACGGCCGTCGATGGGTCCTCTGCCCGTCGGTCGTCCCAGACCTAGAAAAATAGAGAAAATCAAATAAAAATCATTTTATTTTAAATAAAATGAGATTTCGTGTGTAAAATCAATATGAGATGACTAAATGTAATGGAGATTAATCCGGAATGTTTACCCTCTGAGTATTACCTTTGAAGGTGAATGTCGTGTGATCTCTATTCCCTAAATTCTATAAGGATTGATCCGTGATGTGTAATTTTAGGAGATTTTTTACTGTAAAAATCGTGTTTTCGAAGACAAATCAAAAAAAGAAAATTATATTTTTCCTTCTTGATGTTTTGGTAGCAATTATGAATGCTAAAAAGGCTCAATCAGATAGAAACGAATTAGTTTCATTCCCTCAGATTGCCTTGATTTGAAGAATATTTGATGATGAAAATAAAAGCGAGAAACTTTTTGTAGGAAAATCCTCTGTTTCATGAAAATTACTAACCCTTTTTATCTTGTTAAAAACCGCTAACCCCGAATAATGAGCCTCAACCCCCTATTTATAGGTTTAGGAAAATAATTCAAATAAATTCAAATTTAGGATTTAAATTTGAAAAATATTTATGAAATCAAAATCAAATCCGAATAATTTGCAGAATATTCTCAAAATAAAATCCAAAATTTGAAAATATTTGAAAAGATTTAGGAATTATAGGAAATCCTGAAAATATATTTGAAAAGATTTAGGAAATATTTGGAAAATCTAGAAATATATTTAAGAAGATATGGAGAATCTGGGAAATCCCGCTCAAACTAACGGCAGATCGACGACCGACGGGCGTTGGTGACAGGGGCATCCTTAATCATTTGGGCGGCGAGCCACTCATGAGAACTAGAGGCTGAGAGATAGCCGTCGCTCGTAAGAGGCAGGCGTCTCTTGCACGAGCGACTTGCATCGCTCAACGCGAGAGACGGCCTCCGCAAGCAAGCAACGGTCGGCGCTCGTCGTGAGGGACGGGCCTCTCACCCGAGCGACGGGCGTCGCTCCCACAGGAGACTGCCTGTTCCATGAGAGGAATAGGCGCCGCTCACGCGAGAGGGGGGCCATCCTTGGGAACGAGCGACGGGCGTCGCTCTGACCGATTGAATACCCGTCGGTGGAGCAAAGTCTAGATTTTCAAAATAGGAACTCCTCCCAACATCCAGAAATCCCCTATCACCAAGAAGAATCCTCATTGCTTGTAAAATTGGAGAATGAAAATGTCACACCCCAAAATAGCCCTGGTCGGAATGTGCATGCTAAGTCGGGAATGCAAGGGTATTTCAGTAATTTGTGCATGAGAAATTTGGATAATAAGGACTTAATGGCAAGTAATTAATTAAGTATGTTAAGAAGAGAAGTGTTAGTGTGTACATGTGGTATACGGTTGTAGGGTGTTTTGGTTGTGGCATTTATCTAGTGAAGTGTGAGTTTGGTACCTTGGCTTGAGATATTTATTTCAAGAAAGGATTGGGTGCATGTGAGTGTATGGTACCATGGTTTGGAAAAGTTTAAGTGGGTTTTGTGGTCCAATTGGGAGTTGCCAAGTGGGCTTGGTAGGTGGGCAATTAATGGGAAAATGAGAAAAAGAGATAAAGAATGAGGGAGAAGAGCAGATCACGTTTTCTGCTCTCTCTTCTCCTCCTCTTTGATTTTCTATCTTTTCCTTTTCCCGTTCCTTGTCTCCCCTTCCTTGGTTGTGTGAGTGATTGGGTGTCTTAGGGGAGCTTGTGTTTTGCTTGAAGAGGTAAGTTGGAGTTTAAGGTTTTGTACGTGTTCTTCTTCTTCTTCTTTTTCTTCTTCTACTGGTTTTATCTTCAGTTAGGGTTTGGCTAAGGATTTTGTGGGTTACTTGTTTGTGCAAGCCTTGGATTGCAAGAATAAGCTTAAGGACAAGTTGAGGATTGAGGATTGAAGCTGGAAGTGTGATTTTGGATCTTCAATTCCAGGTTTGGGAGCTTCTGTGTTCTTCAATTTTAGTTTGTGAATTATTGAATATCTCTGCCCTAATTCTCACCTAGGGTTGTAAATGTGTTGCATTGTTTAATTTCTGGAATTTGGTGTGTTTTGGAATGTGTATATGCATGATTTATGTGAGTAGATGTGTTAGTAATGCATGTTAAGTGTTGAATTGAAGGTACTGAGTTTGGGATTTGAACTTACTGTAATTTTAGGGTTTATGTTCTTGAGGGAATTGAATGTGTTTATGCATGATTTTGGTTGTTTTGATTGTTGAATTAGGTTGGTTCTATGTTATTTTTGATGTGTGGAAGATCGATTGGAAGGTAAGATGAGATTGGTAGTGTTTTGAATCAAATTGAAATGGTTTTTTGTTGAGTTCTTTGAATTCTGGGCATTCTGGCAACGGAAAATCGTGATTCTGATAGAATTTCCGTTTCCAGTGTTCGTGTGTGTCGTGACTGCCTTGTGAGAGGCAAGTCACGAGTCATGACTCCCTTGTGAGGCAAGTCACGGGTCGTGACTCCTAGTCATGACGCGTGACTCTGTCTCCCAGTCACGACGCGTGACTTTTCGGCTAGCTGAAGGCAGTCGCGGGGCGTGACTTCCAGTCACGACGCGTGACTGCCCTAAGAGGCAAGTCACGAGACGTGACTTAGAGTCACGACTCGTGACTCCCTGGTGAGGCAAGTCACGAAACGTGACTTAGAGTCACTGCTCGTGACTTCCTTGTGGGGCATGTCACGAGATGTGACATAAAGTCACGACTCGTGACCCTCCTTTGAGGCCAGTCACGAGTCGTGACATGGCTCGTGACCGACCCCTTTTCGCCCCATTTTCTGAATTAGCCCAGTTTCAACCAAAATGAATTTCCTATTTTTTCTGTATGGACTTGTATGGACTTATACTGTTGTATGATTCTTGTCATACTTTTATATGTTCTTATATGGCCTTTTCTGTTGTGCCTTGTTACCCAAGTGACTAGTTTTGTTATAAAATGACTTTCAAATGCTTTTATGGCTTTTTCCCCTACTGTATGCTATATTACCTTGTTTATATGAATGGTTATCCTAATTTATTTGTGATTAACAATATGTTATGCATATCCTTGATCAGATCCTCCTCTATGAATAACATGCCATGCTTAAGAGTATATTGTATCATTCCACGACCAAGATTATGCGTTATTAGTCATTGGCATAATATGATTCCTCATGTGTTCCTGACATGCTTTAGTATATTGAGTAGTGCTAAAATGTGATTGATTGAACTATTGCATGCTTCAGAATATGAATTGTAGGAGGTATGATTGTTAGTATGCTATGCCAAATTTATTTGAATAATATGGTTGATGTCTGAATGCATTATTATGCTTTAGCCTTTGAACTCAATGTGTTATGCTTAAATGTAATTTGGATTATGCATGATTTAATCTTAGTTATCCTCATCTACCGCATGATTAGAATTTTTCATTGATAACCTTCGGCATGGTAGTGCTTCCACACCTGATTTTTGACATGCTTTGGAACATTGTTTAATGTTAAAGTGTATAGAGTGTATTATGTTTTGCGATAGCAATTGTATGATATATGACCGACTTTATGAGCATATTTATATGTCTATCGTACTCTGGTTTTTGCATGATGTATATATATTTATACGTTGTGCGATTCAAAACGTGAATTATTTTATGCATGACCTGCGAGAGTCAGTCCAGTGGATAGTTAGGCATGCCTAATAGAGTCTTTGAGCTGCAGCGCCCTTTCAATGTTTGGACCCCGATCAAGTCCCCGTTTGGTTCCTCGCGAACCCTTATGTGATATGATCTTGTTTAAGATCCCCTTTAAAAATGTTTTGTGAAAGTTAAAAGGAAAAAGTAAAATTGGTTTTCTCGGCTCGTACCCGTAAAGTACTGTCCGTATCGGCTCGTACCCGTAAAGTACTGTCCGTAAACTCGTTATCCACTCCCTCGAGTCAGTAGGTGCCTTGTATGGATTGTAATATGAGAATATGTATGTGATATATGTATGGATTCAATGATGAAAAGTATAACCTGTTATGAGGATATGATTATTGTTATGAACTATCTGATGGATGTCTTTATATTGTAAGCATGATTGGATACCTAACACCATTATCCGCACTTGCCATTGTGAGTGTGTTATGCATTGGCGACCATTGTGAATGGCCGCTCTTACTCTTGTGTGTTCTCCCCACTAAGCGTATATCGCTTAGCACGGATTTCCTTTCCGTGCAGGTGGCAGGTCTGGTTCTGTTCGAGTCGCGCATCTGCAAGGTCGGCCACGTTGAAGTTGAAGTTCTATATTTTGTTCAGCTTCTGTACTTCACTTTTGTATTTTTGTATTATTGTATATGTAATTATATGTAAGAATCTTGAGATTACTTTTGAGTAATGTAATTGTTAGTATGTTTTCATGTTAAGTTATTCATTTGTTTTATCATTTGATTTATGCTTCCGCTTAGTGTCTGCGTGTGTGTGAGTTATTGCATGATCAGTCTGTGCCCGCATGTTAAGTCAAGTTTTTAATTAACCCGAATTTTTTGTATGTATGTTATGTAAGAATGTATGCTTCCGCATTGTGCATGTGCATATCTGTGTGAGTGAGCGTCGGGTAGCGCGCCCGTCGGCGTCCTTCCAACGGGGGCAGCGATGGGGGTGTTACAGAAAACTCACAACTTTCATGCATTTTCCTGGAAACAGACATTGATATTTTCATCGGGTAACTCTGATCTGGACTGCCTCAGGACCCAGTGTCTACAGTTGCCACAAATTTTGCGAAAACTAGTACACTAGTGTCTAAATGAGCCAAAATTCAGAGAAAAAGGGAAAAAATGCATACCTGAGGCAGTTCTTACCTTTCTATTGTTGCGTCCAAGCTGGTGACTCCTCGCTGCAGAGTAGTAATGTATTTTACCATGATCCTTTAATGATTCCTTCAACCACCTTCATCCTTCAGGCCTCGTCTCGGCCTGTACGATGTCTGACTGTCGTAAGAGGCAATGTTATCCAACCGCAACCCGATTGCAATTTGTTTTATTTCATGTGCACCGCTAGCCTTGTCTCGGCTTGCATGGTGCCTGAATGTTGTGAGAGGTAGTGTTCTCTAACTATAGCCCAATCGCAATTTATTCTATCGCATGTGTCCCGCTGGCCTCATCTCGGCTTGCATGGTGTTTGAGAGATGCAGTGTTCTCTAACTACAACCCCGTTTCGATTTGTTCTATCGCATGTGTCCCGCTGGCCTCATCTCAATTTGCACGGTGTCTGAGTGATGTGAGATGCAGTGTTCTCTAAGTTCAATCCCGATTGTGATTTGTTCTATCGCATGTGTCCCGCTGGCCTCATCCTGGCTTGTGCGGTGTCCTTGCTAACCCCCATCTGATCTGTAAGGCGTGAGATTGAATATTCTATCTTGCTGGCCACTTTCGGGCCCACGCGGCATGATCTTGATAACCCCCATCCGATCTGCAAGATATAATTTTAGATTTGCTGACCCCCATCTGATCTGCAAGGTGTGATTTTTGATTTGCTGACCCCCATCCGATCTACAAGGTATGATTTTTGGTTATTGCCAACCATCCTCGGGTCTGTGTAACATCATGTTCCGGTGGTTATAAAAGATTTTATTAATTTATTGCGGATTAATTCATTTTGTAAGCATAAATCCATAGACATTTTTTATGTTATTACTTATTTCCGTCATTCTTACTTATCGTGTTATCAAACATTCAGAAAGTGCAAGTAATTTAACAGCAAAATATACAACACGGCGTGAAAATTTAACATAATGAAAGTTTTCACTAACAAAATACAGATTTTGTACAAAAAATACATAAGTACAACAAAATAAACTCCCTGAACACTAAAGAGGATAATAATCCGAGGGCTCCTCCGGGTCCTCCCCATCATCTGATATATCTACTGGTTGATCACGGGATGAAGATGCGGACGGCCTGGCTCTGGGAGTGGAAGGCCGACTGGGAGGTGCTGAGAGCCCGGCCCCTGGATGGAAACGCGGAGGGATGGCAACTGGTACACATAATGGCTGTCTCTTGCATGGTCAGCCTGCTAGAACTGAACCTGGGCATACCCATCGAAGAAGGGCTAATCATAAGTCCCTAAGAACTCCAACGTCTCTCTAACCACACCGCCCAACTCCATAAAGGCCCTCGACAGCCTCATAGTCTGGTCCCTGGCTGCGTCCCTGATGCCTGCGAGCCTGGTCTCCGTCTGCTCCCAAAACTCCCTGATGTGGATATGGGCGGTATGGCACCCTCCAGAACCTCTATCCAAAACCTGAGCGTACTGACAGACTCATCCACCATCTAGATAGCCGTATATACTCTCTGACCCGCTGCATCATGGGAGGCACTCAAACTCCGCCTCAGCTCCTCAATGAGCCTCCCTTGCTTCTATATAACTCTCTCCTGCTGGCCCAGGTGCTCCGGTATGACCCGATCCCTCTCCTCTTACCAATCAATACGTTAAAGGAGGGCTCGATCTCTCTCTTCCTGTCGATGCTCCATGGTGGTAAGGATAGCGATCATGGCCGTAATGAGATCAGGTTGGGCTGGCTGAGGTGCTGGCGATAGAGTGGAAGGTGCGGGCTCTGCTGTAAGCTCTGGAGGAGGCGTTGTGGAAGTAGATGCCCCCGGGTGCCCTGGCCTACTATACGGGTGGAACCTCCGAGTCTCCTAGAGCACGGACCGCTAGACTCGTAATGGAGGAGGAGTGGGGCTATGAACTCTCTGTGCCGGAGGAGTGATAATCAACTCATCCACACTGAACTCGATGCCCATGTCAAATGGCATCTGAGGCTACTCCTGCTCTGGCTGAGGCTGCTGTGGGGGTATCTGTGTGGGCTGTGGCTCTTGATACTCTTGCTGCTGTGGAGGCTGCTCAATCTAAGGCTCCTCCTCTACTAGCTGGAGTGAAGGAAGGCTGAACTTACGCCTAGTCTCATGTACGACAGCAATCGATACTCCTCTGCCCGATCTCCCATCGATGCAATGATACCCATGGTTAGAGCTGCTCAAGCATCCACGTACACACTCTCATCCAGTGGAGGCCTGAAATTGTCTGGGTCAACTCCCAGATGTAATAGAAATCTAGTAATCACTCCTCCGGCCCATACTATAGGGGCTACTCCCCACGAGACTCGAATAAGGTTAGCCACAATCTCAGCTCCGTTCACATAACCCGAATTACCTGCTCGGGCAAGATAAGAGCTGGAGAGCACCCTGTGTGCATATTGCAGCGCCTGGGATGAGAGTACTATACTCTTCGCCGTATCATGGTTATATAACACTCCTGGGATAGCGATCATCTCCCAATGCTATCTCCTAATAGCTCTCTGGGGAACCATGATATCATCCCCATATGGCAGCCCCATGGCCTCGAAAAATCTCTGGCGCGTGATGCTGAGGTAGTGCCCCCTGACCCAGAACTTTATAACCCCCTCCTCGATGTCTGATCTCTGGAATCCCCCATAATGGAGGGTAGCCAAAAACTCTCGAATGACCTCGGGATAAGTCTAAAATGACGACCACAAGAACTCCATCCATCCTACAGCTGCTGCTAAAGCATCCACCTCCTCTAGCATCCCCATGATCTGCAAGAAGGGTCTGGAGACAAAACGGCTGGCTCTGAATTATACACAAGCCAACGCCCGGAGTCTCACCCTGGCCTCATCGCTCATCCATATCGGAGCCTGAGGCTCAGCCTGGCCACCAGGAATGTTACGTCGTGGAGGCATCCTGAAAAGAAAAGAAGAAAATTAATATTTCATTGTTATCGCAAGCAAGCTGATTAAAAGATTGAAAATTTTGCAAATTTCGGCAGCATTTCATCTACAATGTGCCTACCAACAAAATTTTGGCAGCATCTCGGCAAGGATGTACCTCCCCAAAAAATTTAAAAAATTTGGGCAGCATCCCGACAAGGATGTGCATACCCAAAAAAATTTTTGCAGCATCCCGGCAAGGATATGCCTGCCCGAAAAATTAAAAAAAATTTGGCAGTATCCCGGCAAGGATATGCCTGACTTCTGGCAGTAAAAACACAAGATAATGGTACAGGCCTCAAGCCACAAGCAACATTTCATAATTGCATGTTATTGCGTGTTTCATTTAGCCCAAATTAATCTCAAAATTCGGTTAGATGGGGGCAAGTCCACAAGTCCATAGTTCTTTTTTCCTTTTATTTGTCCATGCATATACATATTTCTATGGTAATGCTTCATATACAGTCCAAAAAGGCTAAGCGTAAATGGGCAGAATTTAGTCCTACATTTTGCTAAAATATACTAGACATACATTTTACATGCAAATTGCTTAAAAAAAATAGAAAAGAGCAGAAAAATAGGACAAACTAACCTGGTAGTCGACGACATGCACTAAAAAAATTTGACGAAAAATGCAAAAATAGTAGTCCCAGATGTGTACGATGGCGCAAGGGTCGTTTTGGCGTAAGCGGTGCACAAAATGGATAAGAAACAAGTGGAAAATGAGCAAAAAAGTGAAGTGGGGCGTTGTGTAACACCCCCTAACCACCTGTAGAGATTTACTATGATGACTATGGAGTGTTACAACACAAACACGTGCGCTTTAAACAGTTTTACAAACAAAGTTCTGAATTAATAAATTTCTTTCATCAATAACACTGGATTACAAACTAAGAATCCATACATTACATTACAAACACTTTTTGTCTTACAATAGTATCGCGTTAAAGAATACAACTTTGCTGATACAAAACTTAGTTCAATATACATACTTACTAACAATACCCTTTTTGTACTTATTACAAAATAATCTATATAAAACACCGGATTCTTAATGTGTTAGCTATTGGAGATGCAAGATTGCCCTCCAAAAGCTCTATCTTCAGAAACCTACATGGATAAAGCATCCATGCTAAGCGATAGCGCTTAGTAGGGAACAATAACATAACATTCTTATACAAAACAATCATTTGATCAAGTCCTATCATGCCTTGAATTAACACATATACACAATATATGTCTTTCTTATCGATGCAGTAATAAGTCATGATACATATACGTCCCATATTCAAGTTCTCTTATAGTATAATTCTAGCATCATGCATAAACTTACATTGCTATATTCACAACATAACATTCATCCTATATTCTGTTTTCATCACTTTTAGAAGTGGATAACGATATGTTACCATGCACATAAGAATACCTCATTCGCACATATATATTTGAACACACATATACTTTGGGATCAAATCAATATAAACATAGCATATCACACATCTTAGTTTACTCATAGCCTTACTAATGAGTCATGTTCGTATGGCTGTATCACAAGTCAAATTTTAACGCATCGTATTCACATTTCCAACAATATAACATTCTATTAAAATGCTCAATATTATCATTAACCTTGCTTGTAATAAAATGACAAGCACCTAAAGTCATGCTTCTACAAACATGGTATGATAATATAACATATCCACAACTTATTACAATCATAGCACATTACGTATCGCAATTTAAGTATATATATATATCCATATTCACTCATACGAATGAATCATATAAATGCATCTCATGTCAAACTATGTAACTTTGTATTCATATTCTCATCTTTAAAACTTTCCTTCAAACGACCACATAATTATAATTAATCTTTCTTTGCCTTACCTGCAACTCAAAGACGCGGATAATGGGTATCGCATTGGTAAACAAAGGGTACAGTTATTACATTGGTATCCGTGGATACCTCACATTCGCATTGGTACCCTAAGGTAGAAAATATCAGCATTATCAATAATTTCGCATTGAAGAATCCAATAAGGATTCAAATCGCATTGTGATTCCAAAGGAATCGGACGCATTGGGTTGCAACACTTAGACCCTATAGACATGCCTATCTATCCACTATTTGACTCGCAGGCTAATTATTATTTCTAGTTATCTGTCTATCATTCACAATTAACATTGTTCATATAGTCATTTGAAACTAATCATAATGCATAATAGCTCACATATGTTTGTAAGCATACAATCATGTTCACATTCCTTTCAAAAGTACACATTCATATAGCTCATAATCATTTCACAAGTCTATATGATGTTGATACACTATTATAGATTCGATTCCATATCATCATACCACATTAAACAATGATATATAAAGAATTACTCTTCATTCATATGCCTCACGGTGACAACCATTTGGTGGTTCTTTTTAAGCGCGGTCAAAAATCTTTTATTATTACAGACCATTAGCGAATGAAAGAAGAATAAAATAATAATTACATATTTCAAAATAAATAAATTCTAATCTACTTATCCCGGCCATGCTTCTCCTAACTCCGTGCGCGAGTCACATGCCCCTCGCATCGCGGTAAAGACAGAAAACAATATTGGTTAATAATGAATAAATAAATAAATAAATAAATGAATAAATAGACAAATAAATAATTGAATAATGTAAATTGAGAAAAATAATTAAAGTTAATAATGGATTAAATTAAATTAAATGATAAATAAATGAATAAATAGATAAATAATTAAATAAATAATTGAATGAATTAAATTGAGAGAATTAATGAATGTAGAACACAATGCCAATTATAATAATCAAATGCAATAAAAATGATAATGCTAATAATAATACCGTAAGATGATGATGATGATTAAATAAATAAAAAATGATAATAATAATAATAATAATAAACAATGATAACAATAGTAACAAAATAATATATAATAATAATAATAATAATAATATTAATAGTAATAATAAAAGATAATAATATTAATGATAATAATAATAATAATAGCAATAATGCAAAGTAATAATAATAACATGAATAAAAATGGTAATGATGATGATAACAGTAATAATAATATTAAAATAATAACAACAAAACACAACGATAATTAATAATAACTAAATATACCCAATAATAATAATGATAAATAATGTAAAATAAACATAAATTAAATAATACTAATAACAAAAATAACAATATAATACAATAACACTAACAATAAGTAAATCAAATAATGATAATAATAATAATAATAATAATAATAATAATAATAATAATAATAATAACATAAGACAATAATATTAATAATAATAATAACAAATAATCACAAAATACCATAACCAATAACAGATGAATACAATAATGAATATAATGATAAATAAATAATATTAATAACAATAAAATTAATATAGCTCAATAATACTAATAATAGATAAATAAAAATAATAATAACAATAATAACATAATAATGATAATAATAATGTAAACTAATTAATCAATCAATAATAATAATAATAATAATAATAATAATAGAATAACACTAATAATAATAATAATAATAATAATAATAATAATAATAATAATATACAGAATAATTAATAAATATAAAACATAATATTAAATAATAATAACAAATAAATACCAATAATAATAATAATTAATATTAATTAATTAATAATAATAATAATAATAATAATAATAATTAATATTAATTAATTAATAATAATAATAATAATAATAATAATAATAATAATAAAATAAATAAATGAAATAAACCTCCC
This sequence comes from Excoecaria cochinchinensis, assembly GCA_947683425.1. Classification (NCBI taxonomy): domain Eukaryota; kingdom Viridiplantae; phylum Streptophyta; class Magnoliopsida; order Malpighiales; family Euphorbiaceae; genus Excoecaria; species Excoecaria cochinchinensis. Next base: position 22,975,240 of record CANTUQ010000055.1, on the reverse strand, counting down.
TTATCGGTTTTTCGCCGCCGGCATCGTCTGAGGTCATCGGTGGTCGACACCTCCGGCACCGGGGGCAAGATCGCCACGCCGGGAGCCCGCCGGAGTTGGTCACGCGCCGGAAGAAGCTTTGCCATCGACGGAAAACGTGCCGTAACGTCTCGCCAATCTCCTCGCCGATATCCTTCCTGCCGGCGATTTCGGACGATCGGCGACCACCACCGGCTTCGTCCGGGTCTGTTCTCCACCGTGGCAGGACGCGTGCTGCGATCGGCTGCCGTGGCTGGCCGTCGGAGCCCCCACCACCTCCTTTCCTTTTTTCTTCTTTTTCCTTTGGTTTCGGCGTGTTTGGCTGGTCCTCAGTTCCCCTTTATTTCTTCTTTCCCTTTTAATTTGTTTAATTCCTTGATTTTGGTTTCCTCTCACTTGCTCTCTCTTTTATATTTCCTTTCTTTTTTATTTTCTATGCCTTGCACTCTCCTGCTCTCACTTTTTTTTTTCCTTTTTTTTGTTCTTCAACCCATCCCCTGCTCTCTATTGTTCTCTCTTTTTCTTATTTTCTCTATTTTCTTCTTCTTTCAATTTTTTTGTTCAGCCGAGAGAGCCCCCCCTTTCGTCTCCTCATCATATTCTTTTTATACCCTAGAATTAGGGTTAAGGTCATCTAAATAATTCCCTCCATTTTATTATTTTTTATTTTAACTAATTTACACACTTTTAATTTACTTAAACTAAACACATATATTAATTAATTAAACATTACTAATTAAACACTCTATATTTTCCTACCTTTTTAATTTAATTAATCTACTTAAATTACGACATCTATTTTATCTAATTAAACCCCACATTTATTTTCTTTTTTTTTTTTAACTTTAATTATCCTAAAATATTAACTAATTAATCAACAAATCTTAATTATTAATTTATCTTACAATATCAACTAATTAAATTAACCTAATCTTAATTTTCGATTTATCTAATTAAATTAACCTAATCCTAATTTTTTTTATTTTTAATTTTACCTACATATTTTATGTATTTATTATTATTTTTTTGGAGGAATTTATCAAGGACTCAAAATTGCCATTGCCATTTTAAAAAATCCGACTCCGGACCCGGTGTCTACAGGTGGCAAGGACAGATTTTTCCACTTGGATTCCACTACCATTTCCCTTACTTTGCATGCAAAAGATTTGGTTGGCATCACTACAAAGGCACACGTGCACACCACTTGATTTCCTAATCATGATTAACCAAATTCTATTTCTATTACACTAATTAACCACACTTACTCTTAATCATGCATAATTGCTAATAGATCACTTAAACTTGTTTCTTTATGCAATTGTGTCCTCAATTTATTTACACTTAAATCCAAAGATTAGTAGACTATAAATTAAACTTATCCAATTACCCCTAATAAGTCACATTCCTGCTAGGGTACAATTCGGGCCATTACGACTCTCCCCTTCTTAAAAGAATTTCGTTCGCGAAATTCAAACCTGATGCAATAGTATAGGATACTCAACTTTCCTCTATCAAGGCACTTCCATAAATTTTTTTTATTGCTATTCAGAAATCCAAAAACATTTGCTTCATTTTTAGACACTTCTACTTTTATTTTCTTATTGCACAATTCCTCGATGCATCAGTTCTACAAAATACGTCTGTCACTTCCTTCAGTCATGCTATTCATTCTTCAGTCACAATCTTATTCACATTCTCTTATATAATTTTTGTAAATAACTTCCTCTTTTTACTTTGATTACTCATACTTTATAATTTCCTTAACAAACACTTCACTCTTCTTCAATAGTTCTCTTTCTAACACCAGACATTATATTTACATCCTGTCAGCTTTTCTCTTTAAATGAGTCACATACACAATGTTTTGCACACATGATCAAGGGATGCGAATGAATATATGATGTTATATGTATGTATGCAAAATGATACAAAAATACAGTTTATGTGATATTAATGCACTTTTTCCCATCTCCATGTTTCAACATGCTCATGTTCAAATGATTTTATTGATATAGCTGACAGGCATACAAAGTGTCACCACTTTGTCTTACTCTCCATATCATTCTTAATTCCAAACTTATTCATTCCCAGAATTAATTAAAATTCATGGGAAAAACTTCAATCAAATTATCAGATCACTCTTTACTCCAAATCACTTAGGAACAGTTCTCAGGTGCATACACACATTTACACTATGTCCTAAAGGACCAATCACATACACATTACAATTAAGATAATCTATACACACTTTAACACATAAATCTTTAGGACTATCACTTCCAAAAATCTCTTTCATCGCTTCAGGAGAACAATCCTTCGACATTCTAAAGAAAACGAAAACATCTGCATCAGGCCAACACAAAACTATACGCATTTCTATTATGCTCTAGCCCAGAAACGACTAAACCTATGCTCTGATACCATTAACTGTAACACACCCTAACCACCTATAGAGATTTACTACAATAACTATGGAGTGTTACAACACAAACACTTGCGCTTTAAATAGTTTTACAAACAAAGTTCTGAATTAATAAATTTCATTCATCAATAACACTGGATTACAAACTAAGAATCCATACATTACATTACAAACACTTTTTGTCTTAAAATAGTATCGCATTAAAGAATACAACTTTACTGATACAAAACTTAGTTCAATATACATACTTACTAACAATAACCTTTTCGTACTTATTACAAAATAATCTATATAAAACACCGGATTCCTAAAGTGTTGGCTATTGGCGATGCAGAACTGCCCTCTAAAAGCTCTATCTTCAAAAACCTACATGGATAAAGCATCCATGCTAAGCGATAACGCGTAGTGGGGAACAATAACGTAACATTCTTATACAAAACAATCATTTGATCAAGTCCTATCATGCCTTGAATTAGCACATATACACAATATATGTCTTTCTTATCGATGCAATAATAAGTCATTATACATATACATCCCATACTCAAGTTCTCTTATAGTATAATTCTTGCATTATGCATAAACTTAGATTGATATATTCACAACATAGCATTCATCCTATATTCTGTTTTCATCACTTTTAAAAGTGGATAACGATATGTTACTATGCACATAAGAATACTTCATTCGCACATATATATTTGAACACACATACACTTTTGGATCAAATTAATATAAACATAGCATATCACACATCTTAGTTTACTCAGAGCCTTACTAATGAGTCATGTTCGTATGGCTATATCACAAGTCAAATTTTAACGCATCTTATTCACATTTCCAACAATATAACATTCTATTAAAATGCTCAATATTATCATTAACCTTGCTTGTAATTAATTGACAACCACCTAAAGTCATGCTTCTGCAGATATGATATGATAATATAACATATCCACAACTTATTACAATCATAGCACATTACGCATCTCAATTTAAGTACATATATATATCCATATGCATTCATACGAATGAATCATATAAATGCATCTCATGTCAAACTATATAACTTTGTATTTATATTCTCATCTTTAAAACTTTCCTTCAAACGACCACATAATTATCATTAATCTTTGTTTGCCTTGCCTTCAACTCAAAGACGCGGATAACGGGTATCGCATTGGTACCCAAAGTGTACAGATATCACATTGGTATCTGTGGATACCTCACATTCGCATTGTTACCATAAGGTACAAAATATCAGCATTATCAATAATTTCGCATTGAAGAATCCAATAAGGATTCAAATTGCATTGTAATTCCAAAGGAATCGGACGCATTGGGCTGCAGCACTTAGACCCTATAGGCATGCCTATCTATCCACTATTTGACTCGCAGGCTAATTATTATTTCCAGTTATCTGTCTATCATTCACAATTCACATTGTTCATATAGTCATATGAAACTAATCATAATGCATAATAGCACACATATGTTTTTAAGCATACAATCATGTTCACATTCCTTTCAAAAGTACACATTCATATAGCTCATAATCATTTCACAAGTCTATATGATGTTGATACACTATTATAGATTCCATTCCATATCATCATACCACATTAAACAATGATATATAAAGAATTACTCTTCATTCATATGCCTCACGGTGACAACCATTTGGTTCTGACCGTGACATAGATAATTATCAAAATAGAATGCATTTCGTGCATACCTCACGCTTCATCATTCGATTCATATCAATTATTTATACATTTAAATAGATACATACTCACCTGATTTGCCACATTATTAGTCTCCATATAAATGAGAAATTCATAAGCTAAAAGCATTTAATCACATTTATCATTATCTTAATATACGATCACTCATTTATCCACATGAACCAATATAACATCCTTAAATATCTTGCATAATAATTCATTCTAGCAACCTCTATATTAATTCATGCATCATATAATAATGCTAGGCCAATACTTCAATCACACATTCATTGAACATATCACATTTATACATATTCTTATTAAGCAAACTTATTTCATTTGATATCCTTCATGTGTGTATAACTTAATCTCAATTAATAATTATGTACACTTGTTCATATTATACATGCTCATATAGATTAAGGTATTATAATCCTCAATAATGTCATTAAACTTGACTTGATTCTATTACATACAATTACACATCATTACTTCATTAGTTTGCTATTAATCTTAATCCTATTCATGTTTATTTTCCAAGTGATAACTATTCTTAAACTAGTTTAATAGTCCTAAACATGCATCGGATAGATCCTAGAAAGTTTTGGTGCGATACGGGTCCATTTCGAGAAGAAAAACATATAAAATAGTCAAAATAGAAGGGGTCATGGTGGCAATGACTTTGTAACGGCCGGTGGTTCCATCCCCGGTAGACTCATTCTCGGACGTATCCCTTAGAGTCACCGTAGGAGTCGGTTCACCTTACAACCGTACTCACGGTCTTTACACTTCCCCCTGTGCATTTTTGCCTTTCGTGGGATTCGAACCAAGGACCTGGGGATAAGTCCTTTAATTCTTAGAATCCCACTACCATTAGGCTATATTCTTAAAATCATTACGAAATCTGAGAAATATTTTTTTTATTCTATTACTATTAACCTTACTATTCACACAATCCTCCTCAAATAAGCTACTTACATTCTACCGAAATTTCGGCAGAATCTCCTCTATAATATTGCCTATCCCCCTGTAAACAGAAAGTCTTTACACTTCTATAATCACATACATATTCATCCGTCCTACTCCAATTCAAACTCCAACACAATTTTGCCCATCCTCCAATTTAATTCTAATCACATACTTATATAATAACTCATAATGTCATCCACTCACTATTTACATCAATTTTTTTTTTACAAAATACAAGGACATAATATCAATACATCAACTATTTACTATGAATAAATATTTAGTGTATCTCTTGATACAATACTATCCTATTTATCAATATAGTGTACATGCCGATCTGAACAAAATCTAAAATAGCAATTCCCAGAAATTTCATTCTCATCACCTGCTTGTCATGCTTACCATTCAACGTTCCGCCTTTGGAACAGTGCTGATATTCACTTGATTTCTGTCTTATACCTGCGCGAGGATAAACCACGCGCTAAGCTTTACGCTTAGTGGTGACTACCAAATTTACTTATCCAAGGCATAAACATAATATATACACATATAATTGATCATTCATACATAAATACCGAAATTTACATTTTCCTTTCATAATCAATATAATACTTTATAATTAATATATCAATAGCTATTTAACTCCAAATTAAATATGAATGATTTGCAAGATAAAACCATATTTATGCAAAATATTCAATATTCTTTTAAAAATGCTGAAATTTCTTAAACTTGCATATTCAAGTTTCCAAATCCATAACTGAAATTTCCTAACATTTTGACGATGTACAAAACATGCTTATCATGCATCGCTAAACAAATTCCATGAATTATTAAATAGTCAATATGCTTCTGACATAGCAGTTAATATTTCATTTCTACCTGACAATTATTATGGCTTTCATCTAGTCAGTAATACCAGCTAATATATATATACATGTATGTAACACACACTATACATGTATGAACACACACTGGCGATTATGAAGTTTATTTACATACATAAAGCTACTTCATTAAATTATTAATTTAATAGGATTATTTACTAATATCATTTACTCAATTAGAATTTTTATCACAGAACCATCAACTTTATCAATATATACATATACACATATATATATAACTTTAAATTTCACTCTTATCTACCAATTAACACCCCTTTAGCAGTTGTACTATTTTATCCTTCAACTTTATTTCTGTCATTAAGTTACTTTATGGCTTCTTAATCCATATTTACTTTCACACTTGCCATCTAACTTCTTAAGTTATATATTTAATATGGGTTATAAATTTATTATTTAAACCCACCAGTTTATCTCGCTTCATTTATTCATCATTAAATTCTTTGATTCACACAATTATTTCACATTCATAAATTCACTTTGCAATTTACTGTTTTGCCCATAGTATAATGCTGGCAGACTCTATGCACAGGATAAACGGGATGTGAACCCCTAAGAGCTCACAATAACCTGGAGAGACCTTAGAGGATCAATCCAGTACATTCCAAACCTGAAGAATCCCGAAAGATTACTCCAGTACATTCCAAACCTGAAGAATCCCGAAGGATTACTCCTGTACATTCCAAACCTGAAGAATCCCGAAAGATTACTCCAGTACATTCCAGTACAGATACTTTTAAAAATACAGAATAGGTCATCAATGACCTATAAAGATAGTGAGATGTCATGCTTACTCCCGCGGTTTTATGTCCCTATGGCTAGCCACTATATCCTGAAATAGACTTGACTACCAGCTGATCGAATAGGGCCACATTAATAAATGTTATTTAAACAAATCCAAACTTTGATCTTTACATAAAATAAGATCGATATACATTTCAATTCAATTTTTCAGAAATAATCCCGGTATCATCCATCATCATTTTCTCATAACATTCCATTTATTTACCACATTTCACTAATTTAGCTTCACAGCAAGCCATTAATCATATTTATACATTTAAAATATGTTAACAATAATAATATACCTCATTTATACCAGTATACATTCTGCCACTACTCTTTCTTTCCATTTCAGTTCATTTTCATTTTATTTCGTCAAATTAAGTTTATTTCATACCATATCATTAATACATTATTGTTTATATAGGGATGCACTATTTTTCATTAATCCAATCCTTCTTACAATTTACCCCATTTAAACACGTATAACCCTTGTTTACTTTTAGCTATAGTTTAACACTCTAACTTTCTTAACAAGGTAATTGATTTTCTGATTCTATATATATTATATTAAATTTCACCTTAATACAATTTCTTCCAATTAATCCGCATTGTTCAAGACCACATATACACATAAATACATTAGTGGTGACATTATAAGAACCACCCTATTTATACATACATTTTGGAATACAATTATATATATAAGCATAAGTTTTGCTTAAACAAAATATACGTACCCAAAATCACATAACTACCTCAAGTTCTTTTATATTGTTTTACACCAATATTATTATGACATTTAAATCAAATAAAATCTTTAATTATTAATTACACATATTAGGTCAAAATACACTATCTATTCCTTAAGTTTTATTTCTAATTCCCTCATCAATTATTCCTTATGTACAACATAATTAATCAAATTATGCTCTTACTTTTTAATTTCATGCATAACATACTGATATATTGTTTCCTACTATTTTCAAATCACTTTTTTTATTTGTTATGTATATTCAATTCTAGTTTCATTATTTTTCCCTTATTCTAACAAAATGATATACAATGAATTCATATTTCAGACACCTATATACATACACTAAAAGTCCTATGTACATTAGCAAATTATTCATCAAACATTTTAAACATTTTAGTTCATCTTAAATTTTCACCAATCAAAATTATTTTGTTACAATTTATCATTCATTTCATACTCATCTAGTCATTTTATGCTTCGTTGGTTCATTTCTTATCAAGATTCAACTAAAAATTATTACTAAATAAATTGGCCAAGACTTAGTTCTAAGCACTATCAATTATTTCAGCCTCCTTTGTTTAGTTCTTGTTTAAATGGTCTAACCATGCATATTTAATAAGTATTCATTAAAATCAGCTCAATAGAAATTAATGTCAGTATACCTTTTGATCCCTACTGTCAAAAATAATCCCACAAATACATTTCTTCACATAATGCATTTAGTAAAATCACTCGTAATAAATTTTACTTATGGATAAATCACTTAGAAAGGTAATTTTGGTGGCCACATACCAATTTTCTGCTATTTTTGGTCCCTTCACCGTCGCCGGAGCCTCACTGGAGTCTCGCCGGAGCTCCACCAGAGGCACCGAAACCACCGAGAGAGAGCTCGAAGCCTCGGGTTTCCATTTTCGGTGATCATGCGCCGTGACTGCTCTCTATTTCGCCGGAATCGATGTCGGCAGTTTCGGTTCTTCCCAACGCCGATCTCCTTATCGCCGGCGAGTGAGGATGATCCGCAGCCACCGGGATGTTCGCCTGGCCGCCTTGAGTCCAGTCGCACCACTCGTGTCGCCTCTCGCCGTCGGAGCTCGCCGGAAAACGCAAGAGAAGCTTCGGTTCCTCTCTCTCTGATCTGCTCGTCACCGGCGATTGAGGAGGATCCATGGCCACCGGAAGCTTCGTCTGGCCACCAGGAATCCCACGGTGCCCTTCTTGTCGTCAACCGCCACCGGAGTTCGCCGAAAAACGCTGAAGAACTCCCGATTTTTCCTCCCCTTTTTCTGAAACGACGACGTCGCAATGGGGAAGAAGACACCTGCGATCAGCAACGGCGAGGAGTCCGGTTGCTCGCCGTCGACCAGCGCCAGCCGCTCGCCCCTTCCACCGTGCTCCGCCGTCCCTCTCTCCCTCTCTTTTTCTTTCCCGATCTGCTCACCGTGTTCCCCTTTCTATTTTATTTTCTTCTCTTAATTCCTCCCTAATTCTAGACCCATAACTAAAATTATATGCTATAATTTATTTAGTTGTCCATTTACTGATTATTTCTTTATTTATTATTTTCTTAATTATTTGCATGTAAACATACTCATATATATATATATATATATATATATATATATATATATATATATATATATATATATATATATACTTAAAATTATTTGAATAATTAAATTGAACAACTAAATTGAACAACTTTAAGGAAAATTCCACTCTTATGCGTCAAAAATTAATTTCAGATAAATATTTTAGCGCATCAAATTATTAAATAAAAATACTGAAATTTTTGGGACATTACAGACTTTGTTGTGACCGTGAGGTCCACAAATAAGCATTCTGCCTGTTCTAGGCATTGGTCATGGTGGCAATGAACTGCTTGTCACCGTGACATACTAAAAATTTGAAAAACAGTAGCCAAAACTCAGGACTGCTTCACTACCTATTTTTTTCAGCCTAAACCGACATGTAAACGACATTTTTAGGAAAAACTTCCTTTTGAAAATTTGTTTCTTAGGATGTTTTATTTTAAATAGGACAACTTTCAGGTCATTTGGACTTGTAATGCATCAGTTATGCATTAAACAATACAAACTATTCAAGTGAGCCTACCAAAGGTAGAGATGCGACTTTTTTTGCCATTTTTAGGTGTCTTAGAGCCAGAATGAGCTCATAGTAATCTCTGTGACTTTTATAGGTATAGGAGTCATGGTTTAAATGGCGTAACAATCACTAAAGTTGGAGTTCACAAACTCTAGTTATGACCAAAACACTACACGGAGGTCTGGTGACATATAAACAGAATTTTTCCCTAACTAGGGTTCATACTTTCATTGAGCTCATAACAATTCAATCATCAGTTTCAACACAAATCAACCATATCTTTCAACTATATCATCTTTCAATTGTCACATAATAAACTAATTTACACACACATAACAATAGTTAGTTCCCAAACCTCTTCTCCTTAGCTCCTTAGAAATCACATAGTTCCTTAATCAACCACCTTCTCTCCTCCTTTGATTCTCTTTACTTCCTCAACTATAAATCCAAGTCCAATCTCAAGAATTGGATTCCAAGCATCAATTACCAATATCCATCACAAGAAAGAGTAGAAGATAAAGAGAAAATAAGTACTAACTACTTACCCTTAAAGCCGACAATTCACATGCACTTTAGGATCACTTCATCACTTAGCAAAAATTCTATATATCTTAACTAATGGAAAAGAAGAAAGCTTGAAAATAACGGAGAAGAGCAGCCGAAGAAATGAAGGCCAAATATAGAAAATGAACTTTCTCTCACTTGGGAGCTAAGGTGGCAAGGACAGATTTTTCCACTTGGATTCCACTACCATTTCCCTTACTTTGCATGCAAAGGATTTGGTTGGCATCACTACAAAGGCACACATGCACTCCACTTGATTTCCTAATCATGATTAACCAAATTCTGTTTCTATTACAATAATTAACCACGCTTACTCTTAATCATGCATAATTGCTAATAGATCACTTAAACTTATTTCTTTATGCAATTGGGTCCTCAATTTATATACACTTAAATCCAAAGATTAGTAGACTATATATTAAACTTATCCAACTACCCCTAATAAGTCACATTCCTACTAGGGTACAATTCGGGCCATTACACATTGGGTTTTTGCGAGAGAGAAAAGGAGGAAGAAGAGAAAACTAAAGGGGCATCGCTGGGCGCACCTTATATAACTTTTCGTGACCGACGGGCAGCCCGTCCCTACACCGATCGACTGGCACCCCGTCGGTCGGTCCGCCCCCTTCATTAATTAGTTTAATTAATGAATCAATTAACCAATTAATGCCCTTTTTTTCACTCCTTGAATATTTGTTTCGATTTTCGTGCTCGATGCTTGTCCCTGTCAAACTCTGAAGACGAAAAAAATTTGCAAAAAATTATTTTATGCGCATGACATGTATGAAGTAAGCAAAAAAATAGATCTCCCAAGGGTCAACCTAGTTGATTGACGGGCTTCCCATTGGAATACCGACAGATGGGCATCCCGTTGGTCAGCGCTTCCCTTCAAATACCACTTTTTCCTTGAACTTTGTGCACTTTCGACACTCCGAGCCTCAGCCAAAGCTTCTTTTTTAGGTTTTTCTCTCTTTTCTTCTTTACTTTGCTTTGTTAATTTTAATTTCTTAGCTACAACACCTGGGAAATGTCTATGTCTATCATCACCAAGATGCACCGAGTTCTGGATAACCCCCGAACTTGGTAAAATACCTCTTATTCTCCACTTTTCGGCCTGAAATTCCTGAGAAGAGTGAGGATAGATCACAACCACCTTCTGGCTACAGCCCGCTGGGACCCCTATTTTCATGTCTTCAGATTCACTTATTTGGAAATATACCCCCTGTTAAAGAGTTTGTTGCCATCATTGGGTCGTGGTATCCTCGCAGTGCCTTACCCTGCATTCCTCGTTGGGGTCTGATCCATACCCGGGGCATCACATTGGCCTTAAGCATTCCTCCTTTTGATGCGGCCCGGTTGGTCCCTCAGGGTTGCCTTAGAGACAAAGATTTAGGCATTGGAGGACTTCTCCGATGTTCCCCCATTTCGTACCGGTGTCATATTCCTATTTTGTCTCATAAGGTATTTGACCGTGACTTTAGAGGAGCTAACCAGTGACCTTCATCTAATCGGGATTATGGATGATTTTCATCATGGGCTAACCCCTTTCCCATTGATCCTTGTCGAGACTACTCTGGGCCTAGATTTTGTTCGTGCTGATTCCTCCTCTTCCTTCTCTGGGAGCCCCTTATTACTCCAGGTACATCATTATTTAAAAGGTAGTGTGTCCCTCGTGGATTTTCACACTAGCTTTTCTTAGCGAGAAATGCGTCCTTTTCGAATTTTCACACAACCCTATGCCTTACTTTTGCCTGGGGTGAATCCAACTCACTCCATCAGCTTTTATGTATTATTATTTTATTTTTTTCTTTATTATTATTATTATTATTATTATTATTATTATTATTATTATTATTATTATTATTATTATTATTATTATTATTATTTATTTATTTATTATTTTCAGATATGGCTGTAAGAAAAGCTGAAACTGCTGTCAGAACCTCCTCCCAGGGTTATCAGTCAATATTCCCTGAAGCACTTCCTCCCCCGTCAACAACTGTACTCATTTGCGACTCTCGACGAGGGCATCTCCAGACTTAGCGAGGTAATAGACGAGCATATCAGTTTCATGAATGTTTGGCTTCCTCTCTCTACCGCGATAGTCAATGGCTCTTCGGGCTGTGTTCCCCTATGCGGGCTTCACAAAGTCACTTTTTATATCACAGCCCGCTGTGCTCGACAGCTTAGGATGACCCAAGATGTGGTGAGACTCCGTCTACCTTTTTGAGGTGGAGTTCTGTCTTCAGCTTTTGCTTCTAGATATCATGTTCTCTAGGCTAAATTACCGGTGAAGTCTGTCATTCCTTCCTTCGGAACTCATTCTGTCACTTCTACTAGTGTGTATAAGAGATGGGTGCTCAGCCCCGCAGTTATTAACAGGACTCGATGAAATAGGCATCTGGCCGGCGACAGCAGTAATAGGGCATAGTTCAGATTTACATGCTACTTACCCAAAAAACTTCTGACATCCTTTTCCTTCTGAGGCACCAGCATTTTTCGAATGGTCTTGACCTTGTCCGGGTTGATCTCAATCCCCCTCTGGCTGACCACATGTCCTAACAGTTTCCCTGAAGTGACACCAAAGATGCATTTCTTGGGGTTCAATTGCAGGTTGTACTTACCGATCCTCTGAAAGAACTTTTCTAAAGCCTCAAAATGACCTTCTCTTGTGGCTGACTTGATCATCATATCATCCAAGTATACTTCCACTTCTTTGTGGATCATGTCATCTAGGATCCATGTCACCATTCTCTGATAAGTCGCGCTTGCATTCTTCAAACCAAATGGCATCACCCTATAAGCAAAGGTCCCGTACTCAGTAATAAAGGCTGTCTTGATTCGGTCAGCTATCTTGTTAAGACTTTGATTGTAGCCTGCATAACCATCCACGAAACTGTACATCATGCAAGCCACTGCACTGTCTACTAACACATCAATATGAGGGAATCGGAAGTCGTCCTTCAGACAAGCCTTGTTCAGATCTAGATAGTCCACACACATGCGCACCTTGCCGTTCTTCTTGGCTACTGGGACGACGTTGGCCGACCATTTTGGATATTGTACTTCAATAAAAAACTTGGCCTCAACCTGTTTATGAATTTCCTCTTTTACCTTATCTGCCCATTCTGGCCTAAGCCTCCTAAGCTTCTGCTTGACTGGCTTATGGTCTGGGTACGTTGGGATGGCATGTTCTGTGATTTCACAGTCTACTCCTGGCATATATTCATCGGTCCAAGCAAAGACTTTCTCTTGTTTTCTTAAGATTCTGTCAAATTTTTCTCTTTCTTCAGGAGTTATGTTAGATGTTATTAAGATTTCTTTCAGGTTTTTTGAAGTTCCAAGATTAAACAGAGTAGCATCAGTTGAATCAATGTCAAATATAAATGAATTATGATAATGATTATGCATAATAAAATAATCAGAAACATCGCACAAGTATGCAAAATTGTTTATTTCATTAACAGAACTGTAAATGTCATCAACATCATTAAAAAGTTCAGGTGTAAAAAGAGAATCTAAACTATTTTCTTCTACTTCTTTCGCCGGCACAGATCTTGCTACTGATGGTTATGAATCAAACAGACATTTTGGAGGTACTGCAGCAACCCCTTGTATGACTTCAACCTATCTCTTAGTAGCTCTGTCTTCCATCTTCGCTTTCCCATTCACTTGGGCAGTCATCAGGTTCTCCGTAATAACCTCTTCGAGTGCTTCGCGGTCCCAGACTGTCTTCTTGGTCATGATTTCTTCATCCTAAAAACCCTCTGCTGGCTTGATCAATCCAATGTCCCAATCAAAAACATCATTGAAGACCTCGAAACCCGGCACAATTTTTCCATCAACCCACTGCGGTTCTGCTTCCCCCATGTAAGCATATACTGCAGTTGCTGGCACAAAGTTTTTGCTGATATGGGGGATCTCATCCACTGACTTCTTGCCCTTCTTCAGGACACCTTTATACCCAAGGCCCCTCTTATCCTTCTAGCCTCTAGTTGCAATGGCCGTTCGTAATCCCTGCTAGCTCTTACCTAGACCTGCACCGGGGAGGAACAACATCCTCTTCATCATATTGAGCACTTGAGGACTTCCTTCTATACGTTCTTCTCCTTCTATCATGATGACATGAAATCCGCTGAAAGGCTGTCTTGTAATCTCCAGTACTGAGACCTGATTCTCCCTCGCAGCTCTTATAGTTACAACCTGTCCCTCATGAGGAATCTTAACCATTTGGTGTAGAGTGGAGGGCACCCCTCCCAGCTTATGGAACCAAGGCCTGCCTAAAAGAGCTGAGCAATTGGGAGGAATAGGTTGGACCATGAATTTCACCTCAGTCTCAACTGGCCTCGTCTTGACCACAGTTTTAAATGTTCCAGATGCCTGCCCCAGTGAGTTGTCATACGCCGTGATCGTCAAATTAGACTTAGCCAGCATATCCTCCGTTATCTCGAAAGTCGCCATTGCCACTAGTGGGCATACATTAATTGATGAATCACCATCCACCATGACACACGCCGTGTGTTTCTGATTGAACTGAGCCCTTATGTACAGGGGGGATTATGATTGCGACCTTCCTCCTGCAAGTTAGCATTTCTAAATACTACGTTCTCTCCGGCACCCCCTTTGACTACATCTAGCAGCTCCGTAGGTGAGATGGTTGTGGCCACTATAGTCTCACACAAAGCCTCCACTAACCTCTGCCTATAAGATGGTGACTGCCTCAATAAATCCCAGATTGAAATTTGAGCCGATCTCTTTCAGTTGCCTCATTATCGGATCCTCCTCCGGCTCTTTTTCCTTTTGACCTCCTGCGAGGTCTTATGGCTTATCAGCTTTTGGAGCTACCCTTTCGCTCTGGGTCACTACTCCTGTCACACCCCAAACTGGGCCTAGTCGGAATATGCTTGCTCAGTCGGAGTGAGTGAGGGTAATTCGATAATTTGTACATGAGTAATATAGATAATAAGGATTTATTTGCTAAGAAATTAATTAAATAAGTTAAGTGAAGGAATTATTATGGTGTGCTTGTAGTGTACGGAGGTAGGATATAAGTGGGTTAAGAGACTTTATAGTGTGGGTTGTAGGTATGGTACCTTGGAGATATTTACATAAGAGAAATAATTATCAAGTGGATTATGGGTATGGAATTAAAGATGTAGGATATTTTTATGAGAAGTGAGTTAGTATGTGGGTGTGTATGGTGACTTGAATAGAGAAGTCAAAGTGAATTAGTTGGACCAATGGGAAAAGTGGGTTATAAGGAAATGTTAGGTGTGACTTAAGTTTAGTACTATGAAGATATTATTGTAAGAGGTACTAGTGTGTGTGCATAAGATAGGGAAGTAGGGTATGACTAAGGGAAATGAATTGTGTATAGGTGAGAGTATGGGAATTGAGGTGAGCTTAGGTTGACCTACCTATGGGAAAGTGACATGTGGCTTAAGGGATAAGTGGGAATTAAATGGGTAAAGAGAGAGAAACCAGCTGTAAGTCACCTCCTCTTCCCGTTCTCCTCTTCCTCCTCATGCCATTCATCTTCTTTTTCCTCTTCTTCTTCCTTTCCTCATTCTTTGCTCTTCCTCCTTGCTTCTCTTTTGGCTGGATGTGGTGCTTGTTTAGAGGTGGTTTTGGGTGAGTATTAGAGCAAGATTGGAGAGGTAAGAGTTAGTTTGGCTTGTGTTTGTGCGTGGTTCTTCTCCTCCTTTACTTGCTTTTGATTAGGATATGTTAGAGTTTGGATTGAGTGATTTTCTGGGTTTTTGTTTGTGCAAGTTGGTGGTAACAAGAGGAAGCTCAAGGGAAAGGAAAAGATTGTAGATAGAAGCTAGAAAGTGACTTTGGATCTTCGATTTCCAAGTTTGGGAAACTCTCCATTTTATGTATGAATTTTAGTATATTTATGTGTATTATAAGTTTCTTGAATGTGTTATTGATGATATATGATGATAGTAGTGAGTGTTGGTTTCATTTATTCATTGGTGCATGTGAATAGGTTTTTGGGTGAAAACTGGGTTAGAATGCACTTGACCTTTCTTCGGTTATTAGGT
The DNA here is from genome assembly GCA_947683425.1 of Excoecaria cochinchinensis. Classification (NCBI taxonomy): domain Eukaryota; kingdom Viridiplantae; phylum Streptophyta; class Magnoliopsida; order Malpighiales; family Euphorbiaceae; genus Excoecaria; species Excoecaria cochinchinensis. Next base: position 22,958,948 of record CANTUQ010000055.1, on the reverse strand, counting down.
CGAATTGTCAGTTTTAGAACTCCTATGGATATAAAACTAGTTCCGTTCGAAAGCTAAGACAAATACCTAAAAATGTCTTAGAAATAGGTTTGAGCTAATTTTACATTTAAGGATCTCAAATGTGGTCATGAAGTAGAGCTATCTTCTCTGGCCGGGTTTAGGGGAGCACTATAGGTTGTTTAGATCCTATCTGAATCTGTAGATGTCCCATTGATCTGAAATTTGTTGTATTTGAACTTTAACATCCTAGGGAACATTTGTTAAGAAGGTAGTTTTGGCTAAAAATGAGGGTTAGGGGTTGGTTTAGGCAACACAAGTCAGGGGCATAAAGCAGTCTGTTTGGGTAGCTGAGGTGAGCCTCTATCGCGAGCGCGACAAGGGTCGCGACCTCACAACAGAAAAACCTGTATTAGCCTTTATTTATTTATTTTTGGGCCCTTGGTTGGTCCGATTCCATCCCCTACGCTCCCCCTCAGCTTACTATGCCTGTTTAGGGTAATTAAATGGTTACATAAGTAGTTATCTCCGAGAAAAACGTATGAGTATGGTTAGGATTGGTGATCTAACTAGTGAATAACAATAGAGATAACTCTGTGAAGGATGGTTTATGGATGAGTGTTGATATGTGCTGATCTCATGAGTAACCTAGGCAGGTTGTACCGTATATATGAATGCATAACGTGGGTGCGATTGAAATGAATGACGAATATTGCTGATATTGTAGATGTGTAAATGGATATTGTTAGTGGCATGATTTATATGGGATTCTTGGTATTGATGTTGTGTTTGTGTTGTCAATGATGTGTGGCTTACTGGAGATGAGGTAAGTTGATGTTCTGATGTTTTGTTTGAGATTGGGTATTGTGAAGTGGAGTTTTCAGCAGATTTATTCGTGTAAGGGTTGGAATTCATGACTCTGTCGCAAGTGCAACATTGTCGCGAGGTCGCGACAAAGCCCAGTGAAAGTAGCCCTCGCATGCGTCCGAGCTCACTGCCGAGCCATGCAGCAGAGCCCCTGTCGCGAGCGCGACAGAGCGCTTGGCTGTCGATTTGAATTGGGCGATCCACTATCGCGAGCGCGCTCTCGAGCGTGAGTGCGACAGATCGGGCTAGCAGCTCACTGTCGCGAGCGCGACAGTGAGATGTGTATAGTTTCCCTCATGAGATCGCGAAGGTTGCCGTGATCACGACCTGGGCCAAGTCGCCTCTGTCGCGACCGCGACATCCGTCGTGATCGCGACACTCCTGGTTTTCAAATTGAGTTTCTTTTGTGATTCCAATGTTTGAATTCCGAAATTGTGATGCCTTTAGGTTTATACTTGGATTATTTTATGAAGTACATTAATATAATTGGATGTATTATGCATGGACAATGTTATTAATTATGTGAATGTGATATGTTAATTTATACATCATGATATGAGGCATGATTTGTATTACGCATCACCTGCGAGAGTCAGTCTATTGGATAGTTAGGCATGCCTAATAGAGTCTATATAAGTGTAGCTGCAGCGCCCTTTGGACGAATGGACCCCGATCAGGTCCCTGGCTGGTTCCTCGCGAACCCATTTATGTGAAATGTTTTCGGAATGTGGAAAAAAAATGATGTTGCTTTTCGACTCGTACCTGTAAGGTACAATATATTATGTGTTCGATTAGTACCCGTAAGGTACCTTATGTGTTCGATTCGTACCCGTACGGTACAACTCAGTTACTCGATATCCACTATTGTGAGTCAGCAGGTGTATAATTTGTTATGTTGTGTTTATAAGCATGCGATTCTGATCAGTTATGATTATGGTTATGTGAATTAATAAGTGCAGACTTATTGGCTCTCTGGAATACTATGATTTGAATGCAATATTGTATAGTTGCTTATGTTAAAGATTAATGTTGTGCCGCAGAAGTGTAATGTATAGGTAATTGCACGCATGTAAAGCATATATGCAGTTATGCATGAACATACTTACGTCCTGTATGGTGATGTTTGATTTGGTTTGTGTCACACGTATGAGTATATGAAGATGATTAGAAACAATTGAATGCATAGCAGTTATATGTAAGCATGTATATATATTTCTCGGTAAGAACTAGGTGTGTATGATATTCGTGTGTGTTATGCCTTGACGACCAATGTGAATGGCCGTCCCTATTATTATGTTTGTTCTCCCCACTAAGCATTATCGCTTAGCACGGGTTCTTTTTCCCGTGCAGGTGGTAGGTCTGGTCCGGTTCGAGTCGCACATCTGCAAGGGTTGGCCACATAGGAGGTAGGAGTTTTGGGATTTTGTTCAGCTTCTTTATTTGGATTTTGTAATTCTGTATAAAATGCATATGTAATATCATGTAAAGATACTTATGTAATATTCTGGACCACGTAAATATTTGCTGCTAAGAATTTCCTCTATTTTATCTTCTGTTTGTAACTTCTGTTGTATGGTAGTAAACTTTCACATCTGTATGTTTCTGCTTAGTGTACATGCGTTTGTGAAGTATGTACGTTCTGTTGTACTCCTCAAGTTTTAAATTCTTCTGTATTTATATACGCTTTGTATCGCTTCTGTTCGGAAACACACCTACTCGTACGGCTTCCTACTCCCTCATGGATGGGTTTGCCTACGTATGGGTTGGGGTGTTACAACTCCAACTTTCTTCTTTCCTTTCTTCTCCTCTTCCTCCTCTGAGCCCCATGGGTCAGGAAATCCTTCAACTTCAGAATTATCATTTTTATCTCCACTTTCATCAGTGGACTAGCAATCGATCGCTGCCACGGGAAGCCCTTCTTCACTTACCTTCTGGCAGCGCGTGATAACAGCGTTGGCATCGATGCCGTATAAATCTTTCAACACAAACCACTCGGGCAAACTGGACCCGATTATGAACACAGGCGGGGGCACATTATTATACACGGGCTTCTTCTGATTCCCTCTTTGTAGCGCCCCAATACCCCTTGGAAGGATATTGGGTCGCCACACACGCATGCACATACAAAACACTCATGCAGAAGCGAAAATAATAAGCATTCGATCACACACAGCGGAAATCAACCTTTTAAACACATAAATTAATAACATGTCATATATCCATTTATATTACAAAATTAAACTGTTCTTATACATATAAGCATTCTTTTACATTTACATATTGGTTACAAAAATTATATTTTACTTTATCATGTACATCTCATATACAAAATTTGCTTTACATCTCATATGCCAAGCTATACAAAAATTCAATACCATGTATACATAACTATGCCATATACAAAAAGACACCAACTCAAAATCCTAGTGGCCATGACCTTGCAGATGTGCAACCCTCCGAACCTATAAACCTACACGGGAAAACACCCGTCCTAAGCAAAATCGCATAGTAGGGATATCACACATAATAAAGACTTCTTAAGAAGCCACAAGCATCACTTTATCAACATTTAACTCATTTGCAACAAGCATGCCAAGCAAATAGATTCGTAAAACAATGAAGTAAACTTCTAACATATATACATGGCATCATGTATAAGTTCTTATAACATATTTCATGCTCATGTCCCTCTAATCGCATCTCATATACAATCATACACACATCTAGACATTTAGGCATACTTATAACATATTGTATACAAATAATAACTTCTCATACACATGTACTAACTCATTTAACATTTCCGGTATACGATAATCATATACTTCTTTAACCATTTACTATAGGTCTCTAGCATACATGACATCTCATGTACTTATAAATAACATCTCATGTACAACTAACAACATCTCTTGTACATTTACATATAATAGGTAGCCTAATGTCATAGCATAAGTGGATACGGGGTACATATAGATACCAAGTAATGGTACCAAATTATATAGAGACCGTTGTCTCAAGTCATCTAGAGACTGGAGTCTCAGAACATCTAGATACTTTGCAAGTATTAACATCTAGACATCCGTCGATGCCAAATATATTGACACCCGTCAGTGCCAAAAATCTAGACACCATTGGTGCCAACATTTAGCAGCTGCAAAACATCTAACCCTTTATAGGCATGCCTATCTATCCACTTATATGAACATCTTAGGCTTATAACTATTATTCATAACAAAGCATATACACATTCTCATATACATTTACTTTAACCTTTACTATACACACATGTAACTTATAGCATATATCAACTAGAACATTCATGCACTCTCTTCATTTCTTACTACTTATGTATACATGTCATCCTAAACTCATTCACATACAACACTTTATATATATATTATTGCATACTAACTTATACATGTTATTACATATTAACACATACGTGTTTATACTCATTCGCATACATGGTTCATCATACTTGAGATACCCATAGCTGACACGCATATTTGTCATTCCATTTGCTATCCTTCACATAATTATATATATGTTACTTTATTAGTTAAATTACCAATCTTAATCATACTCATAAGTTTTTCCCAATGATAACTACTTTAATAATCATTTAATAACCCTAATAATGCATAATAAGTTGAGGGGAAAGATAGGGGATTGATCCATGCCAACCATGGGCTCAAAATTAAGAAGAAAAGGCTTCTTGAGAGTTGTTCTATCATGAGGTCGCGACCTGTGTCATGCTCGCGACAGTAGCTCCCCTCAGGTGACTTACGAGACTGGTTTTCACTCCAAATTTATATTGCCTAAACGACCCTCTAGACCTTATTTGTAGACAAAGTTTCCTATTAATAATTGTTCCTTAGGATGTCTAGTTTCCAATGGAACAAGTTTCAGGTCATTTGGACTCCGAAAGTAAGAGGTATGTATTAAAAACTACAGACTGTTCAAATCAACCCAACTAGACAGAAACATGTCAGTTTATTGCCATTTTTAGGCCTCTTAGAGATAGAATTAATTTATGATCTCTCTTATACTTTTAAGGATATGGAAGTTATGGCTCAAATGGCCTAACAAACACTCAAAGTAGAGTTGTAAAACTCCAGTTATAAGCAAACAATACACAGAGGTCCGGTAGGGCATAAACAGGATTTTCCCTAAACTAAGGTTCATCTTGCTCTTTGTTTTGCACATGCTATTTTTTTATTCTCACCAAATAGCATTTTTAACACTTCAAGTACATTTCATCACATAGCGCATAATCATGCTCAATATCTCAAATCTCACATTCATGCATCATTTACACATCAAAAGCAAATTAATCAACATACATATTCAAGTAAAGTCAACATATAACACATATATATCCCAAACCTTAAAAGCAGGTTGCTGGACACTCTCAATCTCTAACTACACCTTCTCCTTGCCCTTTGCTGTTCTCTTGTCCAAATCTTACACCAACATGCAGAATATATTTTCTTAGTCCATTACTCAATAAATCCAAATCCAACTCAAAGAAAAGGGGTAAAAGCAAGAAATAAACACATAACCATCAACTCTTACCTTTTCCACTTAACTCTTCAACTAATTTAATTACCAAATTCTTGGTTCCATTTAAGAAGAAAATGAAACTCAACTTAAAAGATGAAGAGATACAAAATTAGAGCAAATACAAAGAATTGTTGAATTGCAGTAAAATTCCACTACCCATTTTGCTCCCAAATCCCTATACCTTTGCATGTAAAGAAGTTGGCTGGCACAAGGTGAGATCCACACATGGATTCCACTACACCAAAACCAATCTTCCACTAAATCTCACATGCAGCCCCTTGGCAATTAACCATTAAGTCCCTTACTCAAATCTACCTTTTAATTACAACTTTCTTCCTTTCAATTATATCCTTACACACTTAATTACTCACTTAATCCAATCTCATTTATACCCTATTATGCAATTGACACTCTAATCTAACTAGGGTACACTTTGGGATGTCACACTCTTTCTCAAGATCTGTGATCTTCTTGGAATCTATCAGATCCTGAAAGCATACCTTAGTACCTTACACTAGTCAGTCGTGTGCCCGGTATGTTGATGGTATGCGCAATACTCACTATTTTTGTGCCCTAGCAGATCCTGGCTCCTGGCCGGTCGGGGTGGTAAGGGCTGCAACTTTCCCTCCTTCATCAGCCTCTTGAGTACCCATGAGAGAGGTCTCCCTGAATTAGAGAAATGCCCTTGGAGCAGTGTTCGTAGTTGAAACCTCAACCGTCTTCCTTGTGCCACTGGTGGAGCCTATTGGCCTACCTGCCCCCTGGCTGCTACTGCCCCTCTTGGCATAGCCCCCATTATTTGCCCTTCTCGCGAGGTACTCTCCCTCTGCCTTAATGGTGATATCCTTCAATGATTCTTAGTCCTTCAGACCTTTCATCTTCAGTCCATCGCTCAGATATGGGCTAGCATTTTTGATGAACAATTGGATCTTATCTTGAGTATCTGGCTTTCTCTTCATTTCCATCACCCGGTTTCTCCATCGAGTCAGATACTCGTGCAAGGACTCACCAGACTTCTGTTGCAGCAATTCCAAGTCCTTCAGGGTCACTTCCATCCTTCGAATGCAGTCATACTGCCCGAGGAATCTTCCATTAACAAGTCCCAATCCTCTTTAGTCCTCCGTTCTAGACCATGGTACCAATCCATCGCCGGACCGGTAAAACTCAAACAGAAGTATTCTATTTTCTGCCTCTTCGTCAAAGTAGTACCCTTCATTATCAGCGAGTACTACTTTATATGGGCAGTAGGATCAGAAGTGCCATCATATTTCGGGACATCCGGCATTTTAAAGTTCATGGGGATCAGATCCTCTCCCTCTAATTCCTTGTCCTCAGGATTCATCCCTCGTCCTCCAGTCAACATTCTCATCATTACCTCGAACTTCTCCTCCATCTTCTTCCAGATGGCCTCTTCAGTCTGAGGTGCTCTCCCTCTCACTGACACTGGTTCCACATACTCGTCCTCTTCCCAATCCTCATCCATCCTATGGGCTGGCCTTTTTCTCTACCTTGCCAACACATTGGCCCTTAAGTCTACTATTGGTGGATGAACCTCTTCCTGTGGATCCTCTCTGACCTCCTCTTATTCATTTTATCTTATGGGAGGAGGAACTGGGTTCTGTGGTACGGCAGGCTGGGCCATATTTGCCATCACGGCCATCATCCGATTCTCAAACTCCTCAAATTGCCTACCCACTTCTTCGGCTATTATGGCCCTAGTAGCGTCTATCCCTCTTGGTCAATTAGCCATCTCACTATGCAAGGAAAACTGGGATGATGTAGCATGACTGGTTATTGAAGGTGTGCCTGAGTACTCCACCCTTTCTGGTAGCTCGAAGAACGAATTTCTGTGTCACCGCCCCTGAGGAGCTCTTGACCACCTGGGTAAATCTATGATGGCTACAAGATATATCTGGTTAGGATGATGCATGAATGCCATAAGATGCATAATCGTGCTATACAGCAGCCATAAATAACATGCAAGCATATAGGTCCTTCCAAACTTGTCACTCCTGCACACGAGGTCATAGTCTCTTTCTTAGGTTGTCTTGGTCCATGGATTAATAGGGAACCCAATGAACGCGCATGGTGCTCGGTGGAAATATCGGCAGCATAACCTCTCCTAACTAATGTATAGACACATGGGTTGTGATAGTTGTGTATTTGGGCAGTCCGAATAAATCAACATGGGCCCATCGAGGCATGAAAGCCTTTGATTAGGTGACCAATGGAATTATCTAGGTTTTTCCAATACATAATAATCCATACATCAAGATAGGTGTTATGGCTCATACCGCTTAGGGAAAGTATCTACTTTTATTACATGAGCTTTAGCCAAGGTGATGTAACTTTAGGGCTACCCAAGCATGGTCCCTGCTAATGGGTCTAGCTCATCATGAGCGTAACGACCGATCGGGTCTCCATTTAATAAACCATGATGGTACGAGGCTCGAGCTGGTGATTATCCTTAATACTTTTCTACATTAAGTGAATATAGGGTTGTGCTTCGTGAACGAACTGGGGTCAAAATAGGGACCAAACTAGCATAAATCTAAAGCTTTAATGAGATGCAATGCAAATTTTGAAAAAGAATGAAATTTTTAAATTAAAACTCAATCATATGTTTTAATCAAGGTACTTTTGAAGCGATGTCTCAAAGTAAGTCCATAGTGGAGTCGCCACTGTGACGCGCGCCGAACCGCAGGGTGCCCCGAATGACCCTCTTTTAGGGCGTTCAAGAGAGGTTCATGGAACTTGTAAGAAATTACAAGTACGTCTATTTTGGGCAACAAGGAGGTTTCTTGGAGTCGCCACCCAATAGAATATTGGGAAAGGTCGTCTAGCCTTAGTGAGCCTAAGACAGCATTTATGTCCATTTTGGGCAAGTTAGAGATATTTTGGAGTCCTCACCCCAATAGAACATTGGGATGACACTCTAACATTATGGGGCCCAATTTAATGCAAATTGGGCCTATTTTGGGCAATAAGAGATATTTTGGAGACCCCATCCCAATAAAATATTGAGATGGTCCTCTAACCTCGTTGAGCCTAAGACCAGAGATGGTTCGGGACTTCCTATTTATTTATACCTTGATTAAATTATAATTGAATTTTAAATTTAAGATTTCATTCCTTCTCTCACACAATTTAATGCATTAATTAAAGCACAAGTCGATCATATAATGAAATCGGTAAATGGAAGCAAGATTAGAATAAAATAAGTTAAAATCCAATAAATTACAACAAAATTAGGGGCAGAATACAACACCCATTGTGAATGGCATGTGAATCATACATAAAACGGGATGTTCGTTAAGGAGTGAGGACATTCGTCCTTGCATTCATACTTATAAAAACAACTTTAAAGTGTCAATTTTATTTGATGAAAGAAATAGGACATTAGTCCTCATTTTATTAGTAGAAACTCCAATTTAATTAATATAAATACTTAGCCATTTTCATGTTTGCGGAATAAAATAATATTTACAATAAATGAAAATTAAAATAAGGAGGAGAAAGGTAATAGAATAAACCCAACTGAAGGTTCTCATATCATTGCAGTGTCCTCCATTTTTAATAACCCAAATCCAATAAAGAACAATAATACTCACAAAAACAAAAGTCATATTAGTGCAACAATTAAAATAAAATAAACATGAAAAATAAAGAGGGAAGAAAAGAATCTATAAAAATTTATAATGAAAATAAAGAAAAGAAAAGAAATAAATAAGTCAAAAGAAAGTGAAGGAAATGGAGGGGGAAAGGCCCAGGGACAGCCCATAACGCGTGAGAGATGGGCATCCCTAGGCCAACTGACGGGTGGAGGTAGAAGCCCTCGACGGCCGTCGATGGGTCCTCTGGCCGTCGATCGTCCCAAACCCAAAAAAACAGAGAAAATCAAATAAAAATCATTTTATTTTAAATAAAATGAGATTTAATGTGTAAAATCAATATGAGATGATTAAATGTAATGGAGATTGATCCGAAATGTTTACCCTCGGAATATTACCTTTGAAGGTGAATGTCGCGTGATCTATGTTCCCTGAGTTCTACGAGGATTGATTCGTGATGTGTATTTTAGGAGATTTTTTACTACAAAAATCGTGTTTTCGAAGACAAATTAAGAAAAGAAAATTATATTTTTCCTTCTTGATGTTTTGGTAGCAATTATGAATGCTAAAAAGGCTAGATCGGATAGAAACGAATTAGTTTCATTCCCTTAGATTGCCTTGATTTGAAGAATATTTGATGAAAATTCGACGAAAATAAAAGTGAGAAATGTTTTGTAGGAAAATTCTCTGTTTCGTGAAAATTTCTAACCCTTTTTATCTTATTAAAAACACTAACCCCGAATAATGAGCCTCAACCCCCTATTTATAGGTTTAGGAAAATAATTCATATAAATTCAAATTTAGGATTTAAATTTGAAAAAGATTTCTGAAATCAAAATCAAATCTGAATGATTTATAGAATATTCTCACTTGCTTTTACTTATTCTCATCACGATACTCTCAAACCACTTCTTTTAAATCGAAAAGACTACACAAATCATAACTTTCTCTTGTACATATCTAAACCCAACTCATAAAATCGACTTAATGAACCCCCAGGATTCTCGTTACATGATCTTATGTTCAAACCAATCACATTAATCAGAACAATCATTTCTTAACCGCTCATCAGAAACTAAAGCACATACACTTCACGCATAAATCATTTCATTTACAACATTTGCTACACAATTCCTTAATACTTCAAAAACATCTGTCATATGTACTACTTTCCTTACTAATGATACTCGTATCTTACTCCAAAAATCCTTTCACATTCATTGATGCAAGATTCCAAAATACTCTTTCTACTCACTTTCGATTATATATACACGTTACACTTTCCTCAACAATTGCTACGCTCTTAAATTATACACCTTATCTTAATATCAACACTCAATGTACACCCTGTCAGCTTTTTCTCTGTAATAACACATATGTAAATGTTTCTCATGTGTAATCAAAGGAATAATGATGTAATGAGGATACGATGGTTCATGTATGCAAGATAATGCAAAAATACAATTGATGCTATAATAATGCATTTTTCCCATCCCCATGGTTCAATATGCTTTTATTCAAACACTTTTCTAGAGATAGTTTGTCACACCCTATTTGCCCCCTAGTAGTATGAGCCTATTTGTGTGTGTGCATACATTGTGTGTTTTGGGCATGTCATAAGGGTATTTTGGTAAAAATGCATGTTTTAATGGTTTTATTAGCATGTGGATGCATGTATGTTATTAGGGTGTGAATTAGTTGGGTTAAGTTTGGGTGAATGAGTGTACCATTGTAGGGTGTGAGTAGTAGAGTTAGGGTTGTGTGCTTTACTCACATATTAGTAGGCTGTTTTAAGTTGAGAGTGCATTGTGATTGAGTAGTGTATGCTTGTTGGGTGTGAGTGATTGGTTTCCACCAATAGGAAAAGGACAAGTGTAGGGTTAGGGAAAAAGATGAGTTAAGAGAGAAGGGAAAAGTGGGAAAGGCAGAGACTCATTTCTTCTTCCCGATTCTTCTTCTCCTTTGTCTCATCTTCTTCCTTTGCTCTTATTTTGAAACCCTATGTCACACCCCATAAGAGGCTTAATTGGATTTAGCGATTTTAATTGGGCAATTAAGGGTAATTGAGTAATTTGCTATTGATTGAGGATTAAATTGCAAAGGAATAAAAGTATTTAATTGGCAGATTTTGTTATAGTGAGTAAAAGGTAAATTGACAAGGATTAAATGGTAAAAGAAGGGTGTGTGGAACTGTGAATTCGTGCATGTGTGCCAAGTGGAGAGTGTGTGTGTGCACGTGGGTGAGGGAAGAGAGAGGTCTGGTTGTGTTAGTGCTGGAAACCTACAGACTGAAGTTTTTCTCTCTTTTGCTTTCTCTCACGTTAGCCATACCATTCCTCTCCATTGGTTGTTCTTTTCTCTTTTGCATGTGTGTTTCGGTTGAGGAACTAGGGGTTTTGGATGGTTAGAAGCTTCAGAAGGTGAGTGGTTACTGGTTCTCGTGTGGTTCTTCTTTCTGATTTGGGTTTATAGAGATTACATTCTTGGGTTTGATTGTGGTTTTACTTGTTTGCAAGCCTCTGAGGATAAAAGAAAGATAAAGGGAAAAGATAAGGTTGTGGATTGAGAAGCTGTGGGCGTTTTTGAGCTTCGATACAGGTTTGGGAGTGTCTGTCTTCTTCCTCGTACTGGATCCTGTTTGCAGTTCTGATGATAATATATTAATGTGTGTTTGTATATCTAAATGCATGAGAATTGTATTGTGTTTACATGATTAGGTAGAAAAGAATAACATGAGTTGGTAAATGAGATGAAAATACATGAGTGTGAATGAGAAATCCTGATATGTTGACATTCTGATTTTACCTCTGTTTGAATAGTAAAAATATGTTAATTGTATTATAATTGCTATAAATGTACTCTGAGGACTTGAAGGTACGTAATTCGAATCTTGATTGCATGAAAAAGGTTTTAGATAAAGTGGAGTTTTGAATTTTGGAAGCACTCTGTTTTCTTGATTTTATGGTTTTCACGTTTTCTGCAAATTCTGAGATTCTGAGTGGAGAAGAAGAAGAAGTGTGAGAAGAAGGTCACGAGACGTGATGCTGCATCACGCCGTGACCCCCTTCTCTGTTGAAGGTCACGTGACGCGACACAGCTTCACGCCGTGACCTCTTCTCTGAAGAGGGTCACGAGACGTGATGCTGCATCACGCCGTGACCTGCTTCACTTTCCTGCGTGTCACGGGACGGGATCTCGTGACTTCTCCCTCTCCTCTCACAGGCGTCACGAGATGTGACTGGTGGTCACGCCGTGACTGCCTTGCTCCTCTGCCTGGCGCTTGCGTGAAGCCTGCGTCACGCGACGTGATGAATGGTCACGGCGTGACCAGCCTTCCCTGCTGCCCTGTTTTATAAAAACTAAAGTTTTAACTACAGTTTTAAGGATTTTTGCACTACATGACAAATGTTTGGGTTTAAAATCTGAATTGTAATTAATAATTGCTTCATATTGAATTGTATACATGATTAATAATTAATGTACATGATTTACTAGTTTATATGTTACATGAACATAAATTGTCTTGAATGTGAATTATTTGTACTTCTGCCTCCAATAATTGATACTGTATGTATTTAAATATTTCTGAAGTTGATCTAGACACATGTACACGTGAAATATGTATTTGCATTTAGTTGTATTTAATATTTATAGTTACTTGTTTTAAATGTGAATAGTATACTAGTATACATGAACTATAAATCAGTATTATCTTTCAATACTCGTAGTGATATTGGTGGTTGGATTGTTGAGTTGAGTTTTAAGCCTGAATAGTCATAGTAGTGGATAAGTAAGCGCTTACTTAGGTCAGAGTGTGTGTGCAGCTGCTATATGATAAAACGATATATACGGGTCCATTTGGATCCTTGTTTCGACCATGTTTGGTCTATATGAAAATAAAGCGAGACTTCGGTCTCTATATGGAAAATACATGTTTGAGACTCATGTCTCTATATGCTTGGGATATTGTGTTCAATCAGTATCCAAATGACCGTATCCACTTCTAGAGAGTATTTTAGACTAATCAGGCTACATGTTTATATGTGATATATATGTTGAGATGTTTATTGACAAGATTAAAGGTATATGTTGTATATGAAATATAGTATAACTTTGTGTTTATATACCTTGAGTATATATATATGTATTTGGAACGGTGAGAAATATGTAGATTTAATTTATATTTTAATAGTTAATCACTTGTAATATATGTTTATGGTTGGGATGAGATTGTAGTGTTGTTGTAAATATTGTATATATATATTTATGCATGTCAAGTAAGGAATTTGGAGTTAGGTTTATAGATGATTTGATGCCTTTGATTTTGAACCATTGGATTATTGTATTGTTATATATACTGTATATGCACTTTGTTAGTTTGTTTTGTTCCTCCCCACTAAGCGTTATCGCTTAGCACGGGCTCTTTTCCCGTGCAGGTGGCGAGTCTGGATTTGGAGTCGGATATCTGCGGGTCGGCCACTAGGAATCTTTTAAAATGAAGTTATTTGAAGTCTTCCGCTGTAATTTTTGTGTATATGGCTTGTGTATAGCAAGTAATCTTTTGTAAAGGAACAGATATTATTTTTGTATATGTATATGCTTACGAGCCTCTTTTTGTAAAACGATAGTGATATGTATATGTATATGTTAAAGGTTTTTCTATAAACGATTTAAAAGTTTCTTTACATATTATCTTTTGTTTTATTTTATTAGCATGTATTTGGATTTGTTTATCTGTTTGTTCGCGTGGCACTCCGGTATCCTTCTAACGGGGATGGCGGGGTGTTACACCCTAGCTTTGATTCAAGATATTGTTAGTGGAAATCAATCATCTCCTTTGCATTCTTTTGGTAAGTTATTGCATTTTTCATCTTGTTTTCTCTTTTGTTCATCTTCTTCTTCCTGATTTCTGGGTTTAGACTTAACTTAGGTTTTGTTCTTTATTTGTTCTTGGTGGGTTTGATTGTTAACTGAATCATCTCGGGACTCTAAGGGCAAGGATAAAGCTGGGTGTAGTGGAGCTCAATGATTAGAGCTTCAATCTTCAGGTTTGAAAATTTTGTATCTACTGTGTGTTTGTTGTGTTTGATTCTCCATTGATAACCTACTGTATTGGCAATACATGTTGAAATATCATTGAGTGAGCTTTGATTCTGGTTTAATGCATGAAGATCGAAACCTGGAAAAAGGAATTGAAGTAGATTTGAGCTTACTGTTATTTTTCTGGGTTTTAATGTTTTGAGTGTTGATTCTGCTATTTTCTATTTTGGATGGGTATTTGTTGAAGGAAGTGTTTTTATGTTGTTTATATTGGTTTTGCATGCTTGAGGAAGCTAATTTCTGGTAAGAACGATTTGGATTTGAGTTGGGATGATTTCTGGAAATTTTTTGGGTTCTGTATGAATTTTACAATGTTAGGGTTTTGAAGATCGTGTTTTCAGGGACGATCTCCCTTAGAGTGGGTGCAGGAGCACGAGTCATGCTCCTGGAAAATGAGTCGTGCTCCTGGCTGAAAGCCGAGCACGGGTCGTGCTCTGGCAGCACAACTCGCGCTCCCTTTGCTGGGGAGCAGGAGCACGAGTCGTGCTCCTCAAGCACGACTCGTGTCCCTTTGAAATCCCAGGAGCACGAGTCGTGCTCCTCAAGCGCGACTCGTGCCCCCCTCTCAGCCCCTATCCCTTCTGTTTTTATCAAACGTTTTTGGACCTTTTTCAATTCGTTTTCTTCTGCTTCGAACTCTTTAATCTTTGCTTATGTATTTTAATTTACAAATGATATGAACGGTGATTTAACTTAGCCAAATAATAATTAAAGTATGCGATATTGGATGCTGTACCTTATTGAATGCTTTTGGGTGATGCATGTTTTATGTATGATTCCTTTATATGAATGTGAATATAATTATGTGTCATACTTGAAAGCATGATTTGAATGATGTATGACCTGCTAGAGTCAAGTAAGTGGATAGTTAGGCATGCCTAATAGAGTCTTTAGCTGCAGCCACAGTTTTGTTTGGACCCCGATCAGGTCCCCGTTTGGTTCCTCGCGAACCCCCTCAGTATTTGGATCTTGTTTAAGGTCCCCTCAGTAAAATGTTTTGTAATTGATAAAATGAAATGGTTTTCGAATCGTACCCATAAGGTACTGTCAGTATTCAATTCGTACCCGTAAGGTACTGTCCGTATACTCGTTATCCACTATTGTGAGTCAGCAGGTGCTCTTTTTGTTTTGCTCCACTTTGATATGATTACAAGAATATGGTATTCGGATGTGTATAATGATAAGTATGAGAAATCAACTAAAGTGTAAATGAATGTGGATGTGAACTTCTGAATGCATGTCTTTATTATGCAAGTATGATTATACAACTGATATCATTATCCGCATTTGTCATATTGTATGTGTATGGCTTAGACGACCATTGTGAATGGCCGTCCACTCTTTTATTGTGTGTTCCCCACTAAGCATTTATCGCTTAACACGGTGTTTTATCCGTGCAGGTGCGGAGGATGGTGTTCTTTTGGGAGAGTCATTGCCAGTCAAGCCAGCACAGAGGGATTAGTGTTAGGGCTTTATTTTTGATAGCATGTTGCTTCTTTTGTATCGGAACTCACTTTATACCATTATTTTCTAAAGCTTCCGCATTTATATACTTTTGGGTTATGTAATTATCTTATTCTGACTTTTGATCAGAACATTTTTGTAACGAATTTTGCTATTGTAATGATTGATCATTCTGATACTTATGAAGGTTTTAATTTTCTCGTAATGATGTATGGTTATTATGTATGAATGTATGCTTTGTATCTTTATATGCTTGGTGACATACCCAGCTTATACGGCTTCTCACTCCTGGAGGATGGGTACGCCTATGTATGGGTAGGGGGTGTTACAGTTTTTGATATTAGACCCTAGGTTTAGGTGTTTATGGGTGTTGTTGATGTGTTGAGGTGCATAGATGTGTATATGTTCAGGACTGTGTTGGTTGATGCGACTGTCTTCTTTTATTTGTTTAGGATGTCTTCTGATTCGGTTCGTGGATCTCTTGAGGGATCAGCTAAAAGTGTGAATCCCCAAGCTGTTGATCCTTCTATCTCTGTATCGACTCAACATGCTAGGGTCCAGCCAGAGGCCGCAGCCATGCCTTTTGAGGCTATGTTCAAGTTATCACAGGACATGGCTAGGGTCTTGGAGAGAGTGACTACTCCTAGAGCCCCTATAGAGAGCTTGAGAAGGGCTGGTGCTGAAGATTTCTATGGCACGGGTTTGGATGAGTCAGAGTTGGCTGAGAAATGGTTAGACAAGGTGAAGTGTGCATTGAGAGAGATCTGGTGTCCTCCTGACCAGCAGGTAGAGTGTGCAGTGGCTTTGCTATAAGGGTCAGCTTTTGAATGGTGGGAGTTAGTTTGCAGGCATCCTCAGTTGCCCGCTCCAGTTACATGGGATTTCTTTGCAAGGGAGATCACGACCAAGTATGTGACTCAGACATATAAGGATTCTAGGTGGGCACAATTTCTGAGTTTGAAGCCGAGGGCTATGTCGGTCTCAGAGTTTGAGAAGGAGTTTAACCGGTTATCTAGGTATGCTCCATAGGGGATTATGACTGATGAGTTCAGATGCCGTCATTTTGAGGCAGGATTGAATGAGTCCTTGAGAGCTATGTTGATTTTCTTGATGAACACCCCAGGGGTGAATTATTATCAGATTGTGGAAGCTGATATTAGAGCCGAGAGATCAGAGTCTGTGTTAAGAGAGAGGGCTCAGAGGAGGAATCCTTCTCGTGGTGGTTCATCTTCATCATCCTCGGGTAAGAGATCTAGGAACCCGCAGGATGAGTCATCATCTGGTCCGGCCACTAGAGGTAGAAGATAGGGTTCTGCAGTGGTATCTGGTTCTGGTAGAGGTCGTAGATCTGAGCCTATCCCCATATGTTCGCATTGCAGTAAGGCTCATCGGGGTGAGTGTAGGTGGCTCACTGGTGGGTGCTTCAGATGTGGGAGCACTGAGCATCTTCTGGCTAGTTGTCCTAGGTCGAATGAGGATTTGGGTGTCCAGAGAGAGGCCAGCAGGGTTGGTTCTAATGCCACGCAGGCGACATGCAGTAGAGGCTGAGGTAGAGGTCGAGGCGATCGACCTAGAGAGGGAGCTACATCAGAGTCTGTTGAGTGTCAGTTGCCAGTCGCAGCTAGAGCCTATGCTGTGAGGGCCAGAGAGGAGCAGGATGCGCCCGATGTTATTACTGGTAATTACTACTCCATGACACTGAATTGTATGCTCTAATTGACCCTGGTTCCACACACTCATACTTGTGCACGGATAAGATTATTGATAAGTTGCACGTGGTAGGTCAGCTAGATTATGAGATATGTGTGACCAGTCCATTAGAGCATAGTGTCAATGTGAGTAGAGTCTATAGGAATTCTCCTTTGTTGGTTGAGGGAGTTGTGTTTCCAGTGGATTTGATTGAGTTGCCTTTCAAAGAGGGTACTGTAGCGAGTCCGACCGGGAGCTGCCCGACTGTCGTTTGGCAGTCGAGTGCTCTGTCACACTCGCGGCGATCAGCGAACATGCTTATCAAATCTTTCAATAATTCTTTACAAAGACTTCATACAGACAATAATCCTCATAGCTTTTGAATATATTAATAACATGCATTATCCGCATACTAACTCTTATGCAATCAGGATCTATGCATGCATGCCTATTAGAACAAACATTACTGGTTATATCTCTTTTCATTGAACAGATATCGCATTATTTTATAAAACACATAGGTACCCGAAGATACCATACCTTTCCATACAAATGTCCATAAAGGATCCAGAATAGAGGAGTGCGTAGAGCACAAGTCAAATGGCATTTATCACAAATACATCAGATACTTATTCACATAATCTCTTTGCACATCATTACAAAACTTATCAATTCGTTCACATTCTGTTATTCTTTTAATTTCCTGCTAAGTCAAAGGGTGGATAAGCAAGTAACAGAACACATCGGGGGTACCCGAGGGTACAATCGAAAAGCAATTTCTTATTTTCTCCTAAAAACATTTTCACATTGGGGATCTTAAACAAGATCCATACACATTGAGGATCGCGAGGATCTAAACGGGGACATGATCAAGGTCCAAACAGAACAAAGGGCTGCAGCATCAGAACTCTATAGGCATGCCTATCTATCCACGACTCGACTAACGCAGGCTAAATTTTCCCAAAGCATTATTGAATTCATCACGTTCTCATATACATATACACATTTCATTAATCATATTCAAAACTAATCATATATTATTTCATGGATAAAATATTCATATGAACATACTGTACATAACCATATTATTAGGCATCATGCACTCGTTTAGTACTAACAAATAATTTGCATTACCTTACGCACATACAATCACTAAATAATAGAAGTAGGCAAAATCTCATAATTCAATTATTATCATGCATAGAGACATTTGAATAATTTACATTTGAAATCATCGATGCATAATACAAGTGATAAACAAAACCATGTAAAGAAGAGACATTTCAAAACATTTTTAGGCAAAGAGATCCATCGCGCTCGCAACAGACGAGGCCCAGGAGGTGATCACAAGTTGTGCTCACTGTCATGACTCGTGAAGGCAAACCCATCAAAGCATAATAAAAGAAAAGAGGAAGGCAGGAATAGGGGCGAAAGTTATCACAGCTCGTGCTACCCAACACGAGTCGTGCTTCCGAGCACGAGTCGTGCTCCCCACGCCGAACGGGCTCTCATGCCGAATGGGCTCTCAATATGAGTCGTGTTGTCGGACTCTCATGTCGAGCGGACTCTCAGCACAAGTCATGCTTCCCAGCACGAGTCATGCTCTCCATGCCGAGTCGTGCACTCAGTCCGAACGGATTCTCATGCCGAGCAGACTCTCTTGCCGAGCGGGATCCTCATGCCGAGTCGTGAAGCTTGACACGACTCATGCATTCCTCCGCTGATAGCTCAGCTACTCGGGAAGTGTTGGAATTACCCATCATGACAGAGTCACGTTTCCAGATCTCCAGCGAAATGCAAAAATCCTTTTCTTTTAAAAACTTACCCAAACCTTCCAATCAAACCAAAACTCATCACAACTCATATAAAACATCCAATTCATCATAAATAACATAAAAACCAACCTTCACACCAATTAATACAATTACATCATGCAATTAACATAATCAAAATCTCTAAATTGACAATCAGCAAAAACAACTTTAAATTCTCAATTAAAGCATACTTTTGTTCAATAATTCACATTCAAAGCATGTTAACTCAAATTACTCAAGACCCATATCATTTGAACATATCTAGACAACTCTAACTCCATGAATTTCCCAGAAAATCGAATCAAACTCCCAAATTAAAATATTCATAAAAAATAACAAAATCCCTAACCTTAACTCCTTTGCTCCTAATAGCTTCCTTGATTGATCTTTCTTTTTTCAAAACCCATCCAAAGTCTTTCTCATCTAAAATCCTCAGCAATAACACAAACACACACATAAACCATAAATCTAGGGTTTTATCCAAATCAGAATAGATAGAAGGAATCAAAACTAAATCTTACCTCTCTTAGCAACCTCTTCACTTAAATCACTTGAGCTAATTAACTTCATTATCAATCTTGAGTTTAGATCTTAGGGGAAACACAAGGCATTGAAACAAGAAGGAGAATGAAGAAGAGGAAGAAGAAGAAAGAACGAGAGAACGGGAAAGGACGAGAGAACGGGAAAGGGAGAGGGTAAATTTTCTGCCTTCTCTCTCCTCTTTTATACTCCTCTTATCCCCTAGCCACTTGTCACATTCCCAATGGTCCAATTTAGGTATTTATGCCAAATTTCTCTTTCAATCCTTCACCTTTTATAACCTCATACATTTATACTTGAACTCACTAATCCTTCACATTGGCCCACTCTATTAATTTTATTCTTTCAATCAAGTCCTAATTCCATATTTCACAATTTACCATTTGCCACTCTTGCCGAAACTTTTACATAAATTTTTAAATTGTCCAAATGGCATACCAAACACTTCAACTTGCACAACTTCGATCACTACTCATCTTTAATATGCACAAATCTTTCTAGGGTACTTTTCGGGTTGTTACAATTATTATTATTGTTGTTGTTATTATTATTATTATTATTATTATTATTATTATTATTATTATTATTATTATTATTATTATTATGTATTAACTCATTAACATGTTATTTTTTTATTTCAATCATATCCTTTAATTCCTTTGTCATTCATAATGCATTTTTTTCATTTATTTTAATTTATTAACATTTTAATTCATTTGTCAACTTTCATGTCATCTTATTTTATTTTAGTTTATTATTTATCATTTTATTTGTTTCATTGATTAACTTTCTTGATTTAATAACTAACATTCATTTTCTTTTTGTATTTGTTTTTTACTCCAATATCCATTTTCCCTTTTTGGGCATTCTCGTGAGCAAATGGGAAAATCCAGGAGGCTCATTTGGTTTGACCATTTATTTAGATTATTTGTATTATTTTCTTTATTTGCCTTGTTCATTAACTTTATCATGTGATTTTTAATAAAATTATTTATTCTATGCACGTTTTAAAAAGAAAATCACAAAAATATTTATATTAATTAATTTGATATTTTTCTAATAAATGGAACCAATATCCTAGTTTTTTATACCCAAAATAAACCATCACCTTTAACACTTTTTATTTTAAGTATGCATGCGAGGACCAATGTCCTCATCTATAGACACCGGGTCTTGGGGTAGCCCAGACCGAAGTTACCCAGTGATGAAAATGATACCTATTCACTTGCAAAAAGGCAAATAGAAGTGATAATTTCCTTGAAAAATACCCTTGTTTTAAATAAATATATATATATATATATATATATGTTTTTTATTGCTTTCGGTGGCCTGCGGCTTTGCGCTAGCGCGGGGCGCATGAAGTGCCACGTGCGGGCAGCCTCGTGCAGCTCACACTTGTGAGGCCCATCTCACGATTGTGAGATGCGGCCTCACACCTGTGGGGCCCATCTCACGAGTGTGAGATGTGGCCTAACAATAGTGAGGCCGCACCGCATGTCGCGGCATCGTCTCTTTAGGCCAGCGTACCATTTTCCCAATTTTCTCAGGATTTTATTTGGAAATTAATGCTGCATGTCCGTTTTTTTAAGGAATAGGAATCTGATTTTGAAGGGGTAATTAAGGGTTTTAGAAAAGGATACCTGGGAAAACCTAATTCTGGATTGAATAGAAAGGAAAAATTAGAACAGATAGGAGGAGGAGGTTTTTTAGAATGGCGAAAAACCTAGAAATACAGAGAGAGAAGAAAGTTTTGAGAGCAAAAACGATTTTCTTTCCCAAAATTTATTGAGATTGTTCTTGAATTCAGGAAATTAATTCTTGAGGTTTGGGTTTAAATCGTTCTTCATCTAGTTTTTTTTCAACAGCAAGGGCTTTTAGTGAAACTTTCATCCAAAGCTTTTCCTATTCTTGTTTCAATCTTCTTTTCAAGCAAATCGACGAGGAAACCAGCACTTCTTCATTTGCAATCAAAAGTCATATTGAGGGTAAATATCGGGACAAACTAGTTCTTTCTTTTCCTTTTTCTTTCTTTCTCTCATTCTGCTTTGCTAGTTAGTTTCTTCCATTGTATATACTATATATACTTCTCATTTGATTTTATCGATCAGGATACTGTATATTCCTTGTTGTTTGTATATTTATTTCTTGTTGTTTGTTATATTTGACGTAAACTTAAGTTTATTTATCATTTCTTGTTGTTATGTGATATTCTTACTGTCTATTATGATTAACCGGTATATTGTTGTTGTAGTGTTAATATGTTTGATATGTACATTATGGTTATTAGTCCATTTTTATTCATTTGCTTGTTCTTCTAGTGTCCGAGTCGTGCACTTCTGTCCGAGTCATGCTCTCTGTCCGAGTCGTGCTCTCTGTGTTACACCCCAAAGTAGCCCTAGAAGAATTATGGAATTTTGTTCAGAAAAGAGATTAGATGTTGAGTGTGAGAGTCCTGTAGCGAGCACGACAAGCGTCGCGGGCCGCGACAGAATCCTACTACTGATAGGTTAATTAAATTGGAATTTTTGACTCGTGGCATCATAGGGTGTTGACACATGGCAACTTGAGAAGGTAACACTTGGCAAGAGACTTAAGTGTGGTTTATATAAGAGTGACAAGTGGCGGCATATGAGAGTGACACTTGGCTGTCGTAGGAAAGAGACAAGTGGCAAGAGATGAATTTAATATGAATTGATGGAAAATAGTTAGTTTGGTTAAAAAGGAACAAGATGAACTAAGTGGACTAAAGGGGATAAACATGGTTGACTAAAGGTAAAGTTGTAATTAATTAAAGTAAGTGGGCATTTATTTGAATAGTAAATGGAGGATGAGGATTGACCATTTGCTTCTTTCTTCTTCTTTTACGTGAGTTTTAGCCCTTTGTTCTTTATTTTTTTTCTTTCTTTTCCTTTGGTCAGCCGTTCTCCCTCTCTTGCTCTTGCTTTTGTTATTTCCTTTCCCTTTGGTCTATTTTGAGTGAGCTCATTGAGTTGGTTTGAAGTGTATAAGTCAAAGGTTGAGCTTAGTTCTTGAGAAGAAGGTAAGAGTAGTTGGATCTAAATCTCCGATCTGACCCTCCTTTTTCTTTGAATATATTTCTATTTTTGATTTAAATTCAAGAATATAGGATTAAGTGTTCTCTTGGTTGGTGGTGCATGAAAGCTGTGGATAAAGACTGGACAAGGGAAAGGAGAAGCTTGGGACTGAGTAGAGGGCCGTGATCAACATCCTAGAGGTTGGGATCATGTGAAAATATCATTTTGATTGCTTGTGGTACTTGTGATATGTGTATATATGCTTAGAAGTATGTGAATTGATTGATTGAGTGTATTTGTTGATGATAAAATTTGATATGGTAAATTCTGTTTAATTGTCATATGACCTCCGTGTGAAGTTTTTGTCATAGGTATA
This sequence comes from Excoecaria cochinchinensis, assembly GCA_947683425.1. NCBI lineage: Eukaryota > Viridiplantae > Streptophyta > Magnoliopsida > Malpighiales > Euphorbiaceae > Excoecaria > Excoecaria cochinchinensis. The sequence continues at coordinate 22,935,889 of CANTUQ010000055.1, read as the reverse complement.
GTTATTGACCTCTATATTGAGTGATTATTCATCCAATGGAACCATGACTTCTATATCTATAATTGTTACAGAAATAAGCTTGAGCCAATTTGTGCTCTAAGACCTTCAAAAATGGCCAAAACAGAAGTGTCTCTACTTTGGCCGGTTCATTTGACCAGTTCAGATTATTTAGATCATATATGATGTTATAGATGTCCAATTGACTTGAAATTGTCCCATTTGAAATTTAACATCCTAGGAAAGATTTGTTAAGAAGAAAGTTTTGCCTAAAAATGTCGTTTTGATGTCTGTTTAGCCTGAACAAAATTGATGTTGTTGGGTTTCTGTTGGATTTTCGTGGCTCTGTCACGAGTCGTGACAGTAGGCCACTGTCACGAGTAGTGACATCTATCACGAGTAGTGACGACCCTCCACCTATCTATTTTGACCATTTTATGTGTTTTCCTTCCCGAATTGAACCCGTATCGCACCCGAACTTCAGGGTAAGCTCCTATAGCATGTCCAACTCATTTCTAACCTTATGGAATGAGTATGTGAGTGGTTGTCAATTGAAAACATAATGATTAAAGCTATGGCATAAGAGTTTAATAATGAAGTTAATGTATATATGCTTTTTAATTATTGAACATGATATGCATGTGATGATTGAATCATATGTGTGAAGTCTATGACATGTAAAATGCATTGTGTTATTTGATTAGTTAGTAAAGTAGAGTACAAAGATGCATTGATATTAAATGACTACATGCGAGTATATGCAGAGGGTATATGTGTATACATGGTTTGCTCCATTGATATGTATATAGTGTATAGTGTTCTTAAATGAATAGTAAAGTACATGTAATGTATATGATATAGGGTATAGAGTCTTTATGGTTAGCCTGACTGGCCATAGCAGTGGATAGATAAGCATGCTTATAAGGGATTACCGAGTGCAGCTGCCTATGTTTCCGCCCCGTTTGGGCGAGCGGGTCGACCTCTGAGAACGGTCATTTATAGAGATAGATGAAAATGTTTTGTGACTTCGGTCCACCGAAAATGTTTTTGTTATAGAGCATCCCGTATCCGCAACTAAAGGAAGTCAGGCCTGTTTTGTTAAAAGATGTGTAGTGAACTTGAGATGATTAAAAGCATTGCTTTGAATAAAAGCTATAGTACATGAAAGTAATGTTTAAGTACATTATAGTTCTGTATACAAGTACAATGATTTCATGAATGTGAACACATGATAGCGTACATTTGAATAAATGATATGTACAAGTTGTAATGTATATGAACAAGTAAAGAGTACGTGTTATATTGCACGTGAGTTCATAGTACTTGATAATTGAACATGCTACCTGTACACGTATAAGAGTTATATGCATGAGATATTTGATTGTGAGATATGAATGTGTTAATTACTTGTGACTTCGTAAAGAAGTCCTTTGTATTATTTCATCCCACTAAGCGTTATCGCTTAGCACGGATGTTTGCTTCCGTGTAGGTTTACAGGTTCGGAGCATTGAGCGGACATCTGCGGGTCAAGGCCACTAGGAGTTTTGTTACAATTTATTTTACAAGTTAGAGATAGAGTTTTATATTTTGAGTAACATCATTATGTAATATAAGTAGAGAAACCACAAGTAAGGGTACATGTAAATGTATATGTAAAGCTAAATGGAAACATATGTAATATGAACATGTAAATGTATATGTAGTTAACATGAAATGCAAGTGGGCCCTAGTGTAGTATTTAATAAATTTTAAATGGATGTGTTTATGGTATCGCTTCCCGCTAGCATACGTATGTACACGTAGTGTCGCGTGGCGCCCCGATATTCCTTACCGGGGGTATGGGGGTGTTACACTCTGTCCGAGTCGTGCACTTCTATCCTAGTCATGTACTTCTGTCTGAGTCTTTTTTCCTAGTCATGCACTTCTGTCCGAGTCGTGCACTTCTGTTCGAGTCATGCAATTCTGTCCTAGTCATGCACTTCTCATCCGAGTCGTGCACTTCTGTCCGAGTCATGCACTTCTGTCCTAGTCGTGCATCCTTTCATAACTCATGCACTTTTGTCTCACCTCTTCACGAGTCGTTCATTTCCTCTCGAATCATGCATCTTTTCTTCCTTTTTCACCCAAATTACCTATAATGCAAATAAACACTAACTAGACCAATTAAGCAACTATCAGTTTATTGCTAAAATGCCTGTCATCTTTCTGTCATTTGATATTGGTTTATATTAATTAGTTTAAGTGATTGTTTATATTTAATTCATTTAATTGATTGTTTGTATTTAATTAGTTTAATTGATTGTTATATTATGCTATTGGTTGTCAGGTTATATAATGCTTTATTAATTTGGGCTAATTTGCTAGCATTCTTACTTGCTTTTATTGTCCATAAAATTTATTTATTTCACCGTGACTAATATTTCTGAACGAGCCGGAGGATAGGGAAATAAAAGACCTTCAGATTTGGGTTTGCATTTTTAATTATTGTATTTTCTTTATTATATTATTTTTATGTTGTATGTAAGATGTATTTTAAATTCGTCCATGTTATAGAAAATCATTTTTTTTTATAATAATTAAAATCAGGATTTTTCCTAATAAATGGACCAATGTCCTATTTTAACCAGATAAAATATCACATTCAAAAGGAGAATTAATTTTCATAAAATGGGATCACTCATCCCAATTTTCTCAATAAATGTCCAAAATTAAATTTCTCCAATTTTTAAGTTAATAAAAAGGAACCAATGTTCCTAAGAATCAATAAATCTCTCGATTTATGTAGTACGTGTTTTATTTTATTTATTTTTTATATTTATTTATTTATTCATTTTGGGCCCTTGTAATTAATTTTGGGGCAAATTTTATTCTTTTATTTATTTATGCTTTCTTATTTTAGGGGATGTTCTGTCCCATTTTTTACATGTAATTTATTTACTGCTTTCTTTATCGCTTTATTTACTGCTTTCCAATATGGTTGAAATGCACTTTAAATTTATTGCATGATCGCGTGAGGTGAGAGACGGAGTTTTTATTTCTTAAAACTCAATTATAAATTTAACTTAAGGCATTAATAAGAGTGAAGTTCCGAACACCTTCTCTGGTTTAAGACCCTTGAGGTTAGATGACCTTTCCCAATTTCTTGTAAATTGGGTGGCGACTCCAAAATACCTCAAAAGTGCCTAAAAGGTGTCGTGAGGCTAGATGATCCTTCTAATATTCTATTGGAAGGAGGTGTCCAAAATGTCTCATAATGGCAAAGATCAAAAGATGCAAACCAATCCCTCGAGTCCTAAAAGTGGGTCTCATCTCGAGGGCCTTGCGAGATTCGGTGCGCGTCACATCATCTTTAATAAATATCCCATTTTATGTATGATTTACATGTCATTTACAATGGGAGTTGTATTCCACCTCTAGTTTTGTTGTAATCTTTGTACTTTTTATTTACTTTATTTTAATCTTGTTTTTATTTACTGCTTTCATTATATGATCGGCTTGCGCTTTAATTAATGCATTAAATTGTATGAGAAAAGGATAAAATCTTATAGTTAAAACTCAATCGTAACTTTAACAAGTATGAATAAATGGGAAGTCTCGAACCTTCTCTGTCTTAGGCTCAATAGGTTAGAGGACCATCTCAATATTTTATTGGGGTGGGGTCTCAAAATATCTATTGTTGCCCAAATAGGCCAAATTTGCATGGTCTTAGGCTCCACAAGATTAGATGATCTTTCAATGTTTTATTGGAAAGAGGTATCCAAAATATCTCTGGCTTGTCCAAAATAGACGTATATGCATCGTCTAGACTTCACAAGATTAGACGATCCTCCCAATGTTCTATTGGAAGGAGTGTCCAAAATATCTCTAATTGCCCAAAATAGACACACATGTGCTGTCTTAGGCTCAGTGAGGCTAGACGACCTTTCCCAATGTTCTATTGGGTGGCAACTCCAAACAACTCTTTCATGCCCAAAATAGACGCACTTATAAATCCCTTACAAGTTCCATGAACCTCTCCCGAATGCCCTATAGGCGGGTTGTTCGGGGGCACCCGGGGTTCGGCGCCCGTCACAATAACGACTCCGCTAGGGAGATAAATGAGACTTTGCTTCGAAAGTAGCTTGATTAAAACATATAATTGAGTTTTAATTAAAATTTTACCCCTTTTCAAAATTGCATTGCATATCATTAGAGCCTTAGATCTATGCTAGTTTGGTCCTTCTTTTAACCCCGGTGCGTTCCCGAAACACGACCCTACATTCACTCAATGTAGGGAAATATTAAAGATAATCACCAGCCCAAGTCTAGTACCATGTGGTATATCAAATGATGACCTGACCGGTTGCTATGCTCATAACGAGCTAGACCCGTTGGTAGGGATCATGCTTGGATAGCCCAAAAGTATCATCACCCTGGCCAAAGCTCATGTAATGAAAGTAGATACTTCCCTTAAATGTATGAACCGTAATACTATGCTTGCTGTATGGATCATTATGTATTGGACAAACCCATATATTTTGACTAGTCACCTAATCAAAAGGCTTTCATGCCCCGATAGGCCCATGTCAGTTTATTCGGACTTCCTGAATATACAATGATCGAAACCCATACGTATGCACATTAGTTAAGAGAAGTTGAGCTGTCGGTTCTCCACCATGCAACATGCGCGTCAGTGGGTCCCTTGCTGACCCATGAGCCAAGCCCACCTAGGACATAGACTATACGGCCTTATGTGTTGGGGCAATAAGGTTGGAAGGGTCTATGTGCTTTCATGTGGCTGTGGATATTGCATAACATGCTCATGCATTACGTGTCATTCATGCACGTAAAAAAAAAGTAAGAATAAAAATAAAGAAAAAAAAAGCGTATGCATTTCATTTTGTGTGTGTACATTCTATTGTTGTGCATATTATTTTCACATGTACGTATTATATTGTATGTAATTTTTTTCCCATGCATTGCATGAATCATCCTAACCCCTCTATGTTTCAGCCATCATAGATCATGTGCCTAAGTAGTTTTGGGGTTCCAACAGTCAGCTAATTAGAGGACTTTTGTCTGAATAGCCAGGATCAAGACCAAAGGCAATTAATAAAAACTCAAATATTTGGAAATGGCTAATTCACCCGAGAGAGGTAGATACAACCTGGGCCTTGATAGCCGAGGAAGTGGGCAAATGGTTCAAGGAATTTGAGAACATAATGATGGCATGATGGCGACAATGGCCCAACCTGCTGACAAAACCCAGCTACCCCTCTTATGAGACAAAATAAATAGGAGGAGGCTAGAGAGGACCCACTTGAGGAGGTTCATCCACCACCAGTGGATTTAAGGCCTACCACTGCTGTAGGGCATAGAAGAGGGGTAGCCCATAGGATAGAGGATGATGTTGAAAGAGGATGAGTATGAAGAGCCTATTAGGAGGAAAGCACCCAGACAGAAGAAGCCATTTAGAGAAAAATGAAGAAAAGTTTGAGGAGATGTCTCGAATACTGATGATGGGAAAGGGGATGAACCCCGAGGATAAGGAGCTGGAGGGAGAGGATTTATCCCTCAGAAATTCAAGATACCAGATGTTCCAAAGTTTGACAGCACCTCAGACCCCACCGCGCATATTAAGCAATACTCCCTGGTGATAAAGGGGACGACGCTGATAAAGAGCAGAAGATTGAATACTTCTATTTGAGTTTGACAGGCCCCGCGGTGGACTAGTACCACGGGCTAGATAAAAGACCAAGGAGGATTGGGATCTGTTGATGGAGGAGTTCCTTCGACAGTATGACTGCAGCACATGACTGCAGCACGTGGATAGAAGTGACCCTAAAAGACTTAGAACTGTTACAATAGAAGTCAGGGGAATCATTCCACGAGTACTTGACTAGGTGGAGAAACCAAGTGATGGAGATGAAGAGAAACCAGACACTCCGAATCAAATCAGGCTATTCATCAGAAATGCTAGCCCATACTTGAGAGAGGCACTATAGATGAAGGGCCTGAAGGACTGGGAGTCCCTGAAAGACATAGCCATAGAAGCTGAAGGAGAATACCTCGCAAGGAAGGCAAGCAATGATAATTTTACCCAAATAAATTTACGGTAATCAGGGGGCAAGAAGATCAGTAGGACCCAACAATGGAAATTGAACTGGGAACACAGTGGATGCAGCAGTGACCAGAATAAACCAAAGGCATTATTCTAACCTCGGCAGATCACTTTTTTGGATACTTAAAAGGCTAATGAAGGAAGGTAAGTTACAGTCAATGCTTGCTAAACTCACAAGAAGTCAAGGATGTCCAGATCATCAAGCGGATCAGTATCGTGCTTACCATCAGCATACGGTGCATGAGACTGATGAATGTCGGACACTGAGAAACCAAATCTAGGACCTTATTGACAGCAAATAGATCGTTAATCCGGAGAATCGAAAGAAGAAGGCATAAATGGATTTCAAGGAACCAATAAAGAGTCCCAGAAGGTGGCTACCGCATAGCAAGAAGTAGGAGAGAAGATTTTCTATTAGATGTGCTTTTCATTTTATTTTTGAACTTTTTTCAATTTTCATGTATGCAGTACTGTTTACATTAATCATATCAATGAATTTTTGCTTATGTCTCTCATGATTTCACTATGCATGATCATAGCCACAAGTCATTTACATTTGATATAAACTTAATAAATACTGCCTCATTCAATCTCGAGATCTCATTGGCATCTAATATTAACTCCTGAAGAGAGGAAGATTCGGAGAAAAAAAAAAGAAAAGGCCTTTGCATGGACCTTGAATGATGTGCTAAGAATTGATAAGAGCATCTTTGGGACAGCGTTGCTTCAACATGCCAACATGATGAAGAGCAAAATTTTGAAAGCCATTCCTTTGCCTCTTGTCACACCCCGTTTTCCCCCTAGTAGTTTGAGCCATGATTGCATGTGTGTCTGTGAGTGTTTTGGCATATGTTAATGGTATTTTGGATTATATGTATATTTTGTGGCCTTTATTAGAGTGTGGGTGCATGTTTGATATTAGGGTGTGTGTGTATGGGTCTTGTTAGTGTGTGTGCATGCTCATAGGGGAGTAGTGTGTGAATTGGTGAGGGTTAGTCTTGTGTGTAGTGTCTTATATGGGTGTAGGGTGTGAGTTATCAAGGTCCACCAAAGATAGGGTGACATGCGGCTAGGGTTTTAGGAAGTAGGTATAAATAGAAGGAGAGAGAAGAGGAAGCAGTTATTTTGCTGCCTTTTTCCCATTCTTCTTCTTCTTCTCTTTATCTCCTCTTCCTCATTTCTCTTCAAGTGTGCATTAGCTTTGATCCAAGTGGTTTTGGTGAAATTGATCATCTCTTAAGCTTTAATTGGTAAGTTTTAGTGGGTTTTCTCTTCTTCTCCATCTTTTCTCTTGATCTTTGTTAGATGTGTTCTTAATCTAGGATTTTTGTGTTTGTATGGTTCTTGGGTTTCCGGGTTTAGAAGCACCTACTCGTGATCCCAATGGGAAAGAGAAGGCGAGTGGTAGCAGAGCTTGCAACTAGGAGCATAGGAATTTACAGGTTTGGGAATTTCTAATTTCTTTGTGCATTTTATGTGATTTTGTGTTCTTTATTGAATGGCTGGTAATTGATGAGATATAATATGTGTATTTGTATCTAAATGATGTGGGTAATGATTCTTTTTGGTTGAGATGCTTGGATTATGAGTAATTGAACCAAGATATGAATTTGTGGTTGAACTTAAAGAGGAATTTCTGGTTTTCTAAAGTGAGGATTTTGATTATGTTATTTGTGTAATTAAATTATTATTTGTGGTTTAAAAGTTGGGTTTTAGGGTAATTAAGATGACTTGAATGATCAATTTGTGTGGGGTTGATTTTTGAAGTCAATTGGAGGTTTGGGTGATTTTGGGAGTGTGTTTTTCTGCATATTTTTGCGTAAGAGCTGGAAATCACGACTCTGTCACCAGCGCAATAGATCTCGATGAATTCAGCCTTTGTGCGTGGCTGAGCGTTGGGTTGCCGAGCCACCACAGCGAGAGCTCTCTGTCACGAGCGCGATAGAGTGGTCGACTACCGAGCAGATTTGGGCAATTCTCTTTTGCGAGCGCGCGCCTGTGCGTGATAGCTTTTGCTGGCCGCTCACTGTCTTGAGCGCGATAGTGAGATGTGCTTCTATCTTCGCGCGAGCACAAAAACTGCCGTGATCTCGACCTGGGGCCAGTTTTTGCCTCTGTCTCAAGCGCAACACCTCCTAGCTTCAACTTGAGTTTTCTTTTATGCTTTTGATGTCTGGTTTCCGAACTTGTGATGCTTTTAGAATTATGCATGGATAATTTTATGAATTATGTAAATGTGATTTGATGAATTATGCATGACCTACAAGAGTTAGTTTCGTGGATAGTTAGGCATGCCTAATAGAGTTCAGTAGCTGCAGCCCTTTGTTCCGTTTGGACCCTGATCAGGTCCCTTGTTTGGTTCCTTGCGAACCTCAATGTGTTTGGATCTTATTTAAGATCCCCTCTGTAAAATGTTTTTGAATGAGAAAATGGGATGTTGCTTTTCGATTCGTACCCGTAAGGTACCGCCATGCGTTCACTCGTTATCCACTCTTGTGAGTCAGCATGTCCTATGTTTTGGTTGTATTATAAGAATGTGAATTCTGAATAACTCTATTTATGATCATGTGAATCAGTTAGCATATGAATGTGATTATGAGCCTTTGAATGCTTATGAATGTGATTCAATTATGATTATGTCTTATGATTATCAGCATATGCCATTATGTATGCATTTTTCCTCGACGACTATTGTGAATGGCCGTCCATATTATTGTTGTTTGTTTCCCCACTAAGCGTTATCGCTTAGCATGGGTGTTTCATCCGTGCAGGTGCGAAAGGTGTAAAGCTTTTGAGAGAGTCGCCGCAAGTCAAGCCAACACAGAGGGAATTGATTTTAGGATTTAGCTTTTTGTTATATGATTCTTTTTGTAATAGTGAACTCTCATTGTATTATTCTTTTGTTCAGCTTCCGCCTTGTATTTCGGGAGATGTAATTATTTTGTAATATCAGAACATTCTTGTAATGAATATTATTAGTACATCTATGAATGATCATTTTGTTTAAAAGTTTTAATTCTGCTGTATTTCTGTATGTATATTATATGTGAATGTATGTTTATTGTATTATTTTGCTTGGTGACACCCTTGCTTATACAGGTTCTCACTCCATTGCAGATGGGTTCTTCTACGTATGGGTAGGGGGTGCTATGCATGATCATAACCACAAGTCATTTACATTTGACATTAACTTAATGAATACTGCCTCATTCAATCTCGAGATCTCATTGGCATCTAATATTAACTCCTGAAGAGAGGAAGATTCTGAGAAAAAAAAAAAAAGAAAAGAAAAGGCCTTTGCATGGACCTAGAATGATGACAAGAGCATCTTTGGGACAGCGCTGCTTCAACATGCCAACATCATGAAGAGAAAAATTTCGAAAGCCATTCCTTTGCCTCCTTAAAGTCTAGGATGCATACGATGCAACTCAATGAAGTCAAACTTCGATCATTAAAGGGCTTAAACAAATGAAACTCTAGGCCTTCACAAGAAATAACTCAATCCCAACCATTAAAGACCACTTCAGAAATTGAGCCGCTAAAGCCGACAAAAGCAAGAGGCAAAATTTCATATCCAAGTTCCAAACGGAGAACTCACCATTTCAGCCAATTTGCATAAGGGTCAAGATGAAGCCTTTGGTGCTAAAAAAGAGCCACTGTTAAAAGAAGCAGCCCTCTCGACTAAAGAGGATGGAAGTAAGTTCAAAGAAACCATTAAATGCCGACAGACTAAGGGACGTTTAATGGAAAAGGCTAAAAAAAAAGAAAATAAAATCCCCACGGGTCGAAAACCAAAAAAAGGTAGCCTCACTAAAATTAATCACCTCGTCAAGGTGAAAACCGAAAAGGCATCTTGGGCAAAAATTAGGGGCAAAGAGAAAATGTTCAATCATGAAAACCCGAAAGGGCTGATTGATAATAGGAGTTTGATGTTTTTGGGATCCATCTCGAGATTAGATAGGGTTTTGTATTTTTAAGATTAATGCCAAATGATGATCATATGTGATGAAATCGGACTGGAACATGCTCATTTATGCCATAATATATTAATATAAATGGAGCACCCTATCTCGCATACTCAAAATTGTTTAAGTCCCAGTATAAAAGTAGCACATTGTTTCTATTTTCCTATACGGCCTCCATGACTATCATCATCCTGATGTTTCAGCTGACTTGCCCGTCATTATCTTGAGCTAATCATACAGTACCTTCATGAGGAAAGCCGAAATCCATACGGCCGCTGGACAAAAAAAAAAAGAAAAAAAAAAAGAAGAAAAAAAGAAGGTCGTTAGAGATGAAAACCGTAGTGGCAAGTATCTGCATATAACTTTTCACGTGCACACACAATTTTTTGTATATATTCCTGTGCACACAACTTTATAGGAAAAGTAAAAATAATGATCACATGCACGAAGGAGAGTCGCGGACAACTTCAGCTCAACATTAGCGCCCATCCATGCTGGACAAACATGTCAAGATGAAGTCAACATAGGTTTAAGCCAATTTCCAAGACCTCTTAAGAGGCAAACCTCCAAGACCTCTTAAGAGGCAATCCTCCAAGACCTCTTAAGAGGCATATCTCCAAGATCTCTTAAGAGGCAAACCTCCAAGACTTCTTAAGAGGTAATCCTCCGAGACCTCTTAAGAGGCATATCACAAAGACCTCTTAGGAGGCAAATCCCCAAGACCTCTTAAGAGGCAAACCTCCAAGACCTCTTAAGAGGCAAAACTCCAAGACCTCTTAAGAGGCAATCCTTTAAGACCTCTTAAGAGGCAATCCTCCGAGGCCTCTTAAGAGGCAAACCTCTGAGACCTCTTAAGAGGCATTTCTGCAAAGCCTCTTAAGAGGCAATCTATAAGACCTCTTAAAAGGCAATCTCCAAGACCTCTTAAGAGGCAACTCTCTAAGACCTCTTAAGAGGCATTTCTCCAAAACCTTTTAAGAGGAAATCTCCAAGACCTCTTAAGAGGCAAACCACCAAGACCTCTTAAGAGGCATTTCCCCAAAACCTCTTAAGAGGCAATCTCTAAGACCTCTTAAGAGGCAATCTCCAAGACCTTTTAAGAGGCAGTTCACTGACCTCTTAAGAGGCAAACCTCCAAGTCCTCTTAAGAGGCAAATCTCCAAAGTACTTTTAAGTGACAAACCTCCAAAGTCCTCTTAGAGGCACTAATCTACAAATTAGAGAAAATCCTCTTGGAGACATCCATTCGGCATGGCAAATAGGAAAAGACTGCCTCAGGTTCGCATTTCTTTCATTCTTCTCTGAATTTTGGCTCATCTAGGCACCAGTGCACTAGTTTCTCCAAAATTGGGGACAAATGTAGACACTGGGTCCTGAGGTAGCCTAGATCAGAGTTACCCAATGATGATAAGACGCCTGTTCACGAGCAAAAAGGTTGGAAGTGGTGATTTCCTTGTCAAGATTGCTTTTTAAAACAAAAAAAAATAAAAATAATTTTAAAAGTAAAAATTAAATTTGAAAAATGGAGTATGAAAATTATAGTATTTTTAGGTAAATTTAAAAAATAAAAAAAAATCGGCCGCGTCGAGGCGCTGCGGCACCAACGGGCATCGATCGCCCCAGTTCCACCGAAAATGCTGATTTTGGCCCAAAATTGATTTTTTTCGGGATTTTTTCACCAAATTTGATTTTTTATCCCATTTTTTAAGGTTTTTCATGATTTTTTTCATTTCTAAAATATAGATAAATAATAGTTGAATTAATTAAGGGTTTCTTCCTTAATTAATTATTTTTCTCTTTTTTTTCTTGATATATATAGAATAAGATGAAACAAAAAAGGGGGAATTCATTTTTCTCTTCTTTTTTTTTCAACAAAAATCCTCTCTACATTTTTTAGGTTTTCTCCTCAAAATAAAAATTCTTTTAAGTTAAAAAGTTTAATTTGTTTATGAAGATTTTTTCTTGAGACAAAAAAATTTATTCTTTGTTCTTGACAATTTTCATTTTTCTTTTATTATTTTTATTTCTTTTTCAAATAAAAATTATTTTTTTAATCAATAATCATTCTTTAGACAAAGAAATTAATTCTCTGTTCTTGAGAATTTTTATTTTATTTCACCTTTTTGCAATTTATTTCTTAGAATAAAATTTCAATTTTTTATTAAATTCTACTCTAATTTTGCAAAACAAAGTAAGTAAATCAATCACTTTTTTCGTTTATTCGAATCCGAACTCTGAGGATAAACATTCTAGGTTTGATCTCTTTTTTTATTTTCTTTTATTTATTTTTGTTCATATTTAATTGATTAACATGTAAATTTTTATTGTTTTCATTTATTTATTTATTCTATTGTTTGTATATTTATTTTATTTAACATGTTTATATATTATTATTATCATTTAATTATTATAATTATTATAATTATTTTATTATTGTTATTATTATTATTATTATTATTATTATTATTATTATTATTATTATTATTATCATTATTATTATATTATTATCATGTTTATATTTTTATGTATTAACTCATTAACATGTTGTTTTATTTATTTCAATCATATCCTTTAATTCCTTTATCATTCATAATGCATTTTTTTCAGTTATTTTAATTTATTAATATTTTAATTCATTTGTCATCTTTCATGTCATCTTATTTTATTTTAGTTTATTATTTATCATTTTATTTGTTTCATTGATTAACTTTCTTGATTTAATAACTAACATTCATTTTTTTTGTATTTATTTTTTACTCCAATATCCATTTTTCCTTTTTGGGCATTCTCGCGAGCAAACGGGGAAATCCAGGAGACTCGTTTGGTTTGACCATTTATTTGCATTATTTGTATTATTTTCTTTATTTACCTTGTTCATTTACTTTATCATGTAATTTTTAATAAAATTATTTATTTTATGCACGTTTAAAAAAGAAAATCACAAAAATATTTATATTAATTAATTTGATATTTTTCTAATAAAATGGGACCAATGTCCTAGTTTTTTATACCCAAATAAACCATCACCTTTAACACTTTTTCTTTTAAGCATGCATGCGAAGACCAATGTCCTCATCTTTAATAAATATCCCGTTTTATGTATGATTTACATGTCATTTACAATGGGGGTTGTATTTCGCCTCTAGTTTTATTGTAATCTATTGTATTTTTTATTTACTTTATTTTACTGTTGCTTTTATTTACCGCTTTCATTATATGATCGGCTTGCGCTTTAATTAATGCATTAAATTGTATGAGAAAAGGAATGAAATCTTGTAGTTAAAACTCAATCGTAACTTTAACCAAGATATGAATAAATGAAAAGTCTCGAACCTTCTCTGGTCTTAGGCTCAATGAGGTTAGAGGATCATCTTAATATTTTATTGGAGTGGGGTCTCCAAAATATCTCTTGTTGCCCAAATTAGGCCCAATTTGCATGGTCTTAGGCTCTACGAGATTAGATGATCTTTCCAGTGTTTTATTGGAAAGAGGTGTCCAAAATATCTCTGGCTTGTCCAAAATAGACGTATATGCATTGTCTTAGGCTTCACAAGATTAGAGGATCCTCCCAATGTTCTATTGGAAGGAGGTGTTTAAAATATCTCTGATTGCCCAAAATAGAAACACATGCACTGTCTTAGGTTCAGTGAGGCTAGACGATCTTTTTCAATGTTCTATTGGGTGGCAACTCCAAAATACCTCCTTGTTGTCCAAAATAGACGCACTTGTAAATCCCTTACAAGTTCCATGAACCTCTCCCGAACACCCTAAAGGCGGGTTGTTCGGGGCACTCGGAGTTCGGCGCACGTCACAGGTGCACACTCAAGTCTGAGTCGGCACACATGTTTCGAGTCGGCATACCCAATTTCTCCCAAATGATGTATCATTTCATCATACCCCTTCGAGGCACCTTTTTACATTCACACCTGTTTACAAGAGGCATGAGAAGGGTTGGCAAGAAGCCTATAAATACATACAAGTAACTTCCAAAAAGGGGGATATAAATATATATGAGAATGAAAAAGAGATAAAGTCAAAAAAAATAAGAAAAATACAAAGAGATCTAGTTAACATCAAGTAAATTTCCTGAAGAGTATTGAAGAGATTCATCAACCAAATTCTTCTCTCCTTTCTCTTATTATTTGTTTAATGTTTAGAATACTTTCTTGTTATTGTTTAATTTTAGATAAGATGTACTTTGACTAAGTCTTTGTGTATTAGAATTACAATGATGAATTAATATTAAAAACTATCTTTTCCATCTTTTCAAATGCATGAATGATTTAAGTTCAATTGAGTATGAAGTATGTTCATGTTTGATCACCATATATAACTTGTTAATCAAATTTTACAATGAGAATTGGGGCATTTTGGTGGAAAAACAATTAAATTTACTTAAAGGGTATGAAGTACTTAGAGACAAGAAATCCACTTTAAGGGGTTAAAGTATTGGCATAGAACTTAATGGTTTTTGTTTATCTCTACAATGTCATAAGAGTGCTTGTAGACTCTAAATGAAAATGCCTTTAATTGACAACGAGAGTTGCTTTTAAGGATTGTTGCCATATTCTCCAATCATTATATGTATTATATGTATATCTATGGTTAAGATTCTTGATTTATTCTCATTTGTAATTCTAATATACATTTTTATATATATTGTTTAAATTCATTTAGATTAATTAGAGTAATCATAACTCTTAGTAATTTAGGTATTTAAAAACATTTTAACTACTTTTATGTCAATTGCCTATCCATCTAAATATCTATTCGATTAATATAAAATTACTCTAAGATTCCTAGTGTTCGACACCCTACTTGCTCTATACTAAGTCTTAGAGACTAGGGTTACAATTTGACCGACTTCAATATCCTCCTAAGGGGTATTTGAGCATTACAAGTTATGGTATCAGAGCATAGGTTTAAGCGATTCTGGACTATAGGATTCATAATGAGTAGAATTGATATGAGTCTATTTAGTGTGTGGCCATAATGCAGATGTTGTTTTCCTTGTTTTGTAGAGTGATTATAGAGTCAAATCCTAGTGAAGAGATAGATGAAATGTAACACCCCCTACGTCCCCGTTGGAAGGACGCGGGTGCGCTACCGATGCTTACTCACATACATGCACACATACACTATGCAGAAGCATACATTCATAAATAATCATACACGCATAAATAGGGGATAATTAAAAACTTACCTTGCGGGCAAAGACTGGTTGTGCATTAACTCACACACACGCAGGCACTGAGCGAAAGCATATACACAAGCATACATATGATCATTCAGCGAAAGCATAAGGCGAATGATAAAACAAAGGGGTAACTTAATACAAAAATATGATAACATTTACATAGCCCAAAATCACATCCAAATCCTTACATATACATAAGACCACAGAAATACAAAAGCTGAACAAAATACAAAACTTCTAGCTTCTATGTGGCCAACCTTGCAGATGCTCGACTTGAACCAAACCTGCCACCTGCACGGGAAAAGAACCCGTGCTAAGCGATAAATGCTTAGTGGAGAGAACACACAAGCAATATGGACCACCATTCAAAATGGTCGTCAAGAATGGTCGTCAAGGCATAATACGTGCAAATGGCACATGCAAACATTCATATCACATATATAATCACGCTTGCATATTAAAGACATTCATTCGGACACTCATATCCATATCCAAATACTCATGTCGAAAACAACTAAGGCAGACAGAATACCATACATAATAGAAGTATTATCATGCAGAACTACATACAATCTCACACGCATATACTTACTGAGGTATCGGATATCAGTACCTTACCGTGCGTAGTCACATGAGATTTACACATGCAATTGTCATATCTAAGTACCCATACCTTAACTGAAAACCCATTCGCATGTTATACAAAGCACCCAACTATCATGCCAAGAATACTAGCTATCGAAACATACTTTTGTCATGCCATAGTACACACACACGCACTGGCCGAAACCCAAGGAAAGACGTCAAAACACCACACTTCCACTGCGCAACTTTATTACATAAAATATCATGCCATGAAACGTAGACACATGACAACATACCGAAGATACTACAATAGTTGAAACCAAAGGAACATATAGCAAAATATTACATTCAGAGCATACACTAGTTCACATGCTACCATAATAGTTAACGGCACAGAATCACATTCATATACATACTAAATCACCATATTAGTCCGTAAATTTAAGCTCACATTCATATAAATATTATTTCATATGCTTATAACCTAACTAGTCAGATTCACATTCTCATAAGCATAACATAATAAAATATATTCATGGCATTTGAAAGATCATGGTCACAGTCATGCACGTTTTAATTCCAGCACTTATATCCATAACTGATGGTATACAAATACATTCACAATATGATATACATATATATATAGATAAATATGTCCAAATTCACATTTTTGAGTCACAATCAACCCATTCAGAGATTCATAATCACATTCGGATGAATATCTGATTCGCATGTCCAAAATCATACTCATTCGGATATCACATTCTGATAATCATATCGAAACGAATCAAAGCAAACAGAACACCTGCTGACTCACAATAGTGGATAACGAGTAAACGCATAGCGTACCTTACGGGTATGAATCAAACGCATAGCGTACCTTACGGGTACGAGTCGAAAACCATTATATTTTATCAATTTTAAAACATTTTTACAGTAGGGACCTTAAACAAGATCCAAACACATAAGAAAAGGATCGCGAGGATCCGAACGCATAAAAACGCTTCGCGAGGAACCAAACGGGGACCTGATCAGGGTCCAAACGTCCAAAGGTCCTGCAGCTAAATAGACTCTATTAGGCATGCCTAACTATCCACTAGACTGACTCTCGCAAGTCATGCATAACACCAATCACATTTAAGCATAGCACATTATTAATAGTAAGGATCACAATTCTTAAGCTTGCATAGTAAATCAAACTCATTCCATGATAATCATCAAATTGTTCGTATATCATTCATGCATAAATGAGAATAAATAAGCATACCATACAATTCAGTCAACACACTATGTGAATAATCACCTTTAGGAAGCATACTAGAGTTAGATATGGAAACACCATTACACCAAAGATCATCAATACAAAACCCTAATCATACAATAGTGCTTCTCATGTTAACTATAACATATTAGTCTTAGGGGAGAATCGTGAATTGAGATATGCATAACACATTTTCACATTTTACTAGAATATGTTCATAATGAAGAACCATGACATTAGACATTCATAAATCAATTGTATTTCAAAATGCAATATGCGATACAATTTACAATATTTATCATTGGGCATAACTCAAGAACTCAAGTGTCATCGTCATATCATGTAAATGAATACAAGTGACTCACGTAACTCATATATATACATATAGGCTGATGAAATTTAGAAACATATGCATCTTATACAAATCTCAATATAAACATGTAAATCATATGCATTTAACTCATGTACAATATTATTAGTCATGTACATATATTTTATAATTAATAACCCATATGCATGTAAATTATAGACATAAATTCACATATAGTGATCTTATTAATCATGTACAAGTACCTCACAAATACAACTCATCCAAATATAATACAAGTTTAACCCATGTATATATAATCATACATATTTAAAGCATAAAAATAATACAAATCATGTACATATATCTTGCAATAAAACAATCATCAACTGATAATACCAATTAATTCCATAATGTGCCATGTAATGTAAAAACCCCATGTAAAAACACATTTGAAACCCAATTTTTGGAAAACAGGAGAGGCACGTGTAGGAAGAAGAGACAAGCACGAGTCGGCTAAAGGAGCACGACTCGTGCTCGTCCCTCTGAGTCGTGTTCCTCTACTCTTCCTGTGCTCTGCCACCGAGAATTCACTGAAGGCCGAGAGGAGTATGCTCGTCCGACTTATGCACGACTGTCCGAGTCATGCTCAGTCGTCCGTGACGTTCTCTTCCAGCCTGAAGAACCAAAATCCATGATGAAGAAGAAGACTGATTCCTAGAATTTTCAGAAAACGCAGAAAACAGAGTACATCGAAATTTCAAAACCCCATCTTGCCGAAAGCCATTTTTCATGCAATAACTGTGAAAAAATGTAACTTTAAGCCTCCAGATTGCATTTACAACATCATCACACAATCAAATGACTTTTATAGAGATTCAAAAGCCCAAAATTTCATCTCTCACATACATGCATATACACTTCCATTCTAACGTGCAAAACATCATAACTTCACCACCACAAATTATACACGTAAATCTATTTTACTCATGCATTCCCATATACAAATACACATAAACAATATTAACATCTGAACATCAAATAGGATCCAAAAAAAGAATGGACAGACACTCCCAAACCTCTTTGAAGCACAACTTAGTTGTTCTCTTCAAGCTTGAACCTTCCCTTTTCCTTTATCTTTCTTCTTGACACCAATTACTTGCACAAATAAAACCCACAAATCTCTTAATCCAACCCTAACTCAACAAAACCAGAAGAAGAAGAAGAAGAGAGAAACCAAAAATGCAGGAAACCCTAAAACCCCAACTTACCTCTTCAAAGCAGCTTCTAAGTCTTCCAATTCTACTTCAACTCACACACACAACCAAGGGATGAAGAGCAAGAAGGGAGAAGAGAGAAGAAAAAAAACGTGAAGGGGAGGAGGAGAGGGCAGAACGTGATCTGCCTCCTTCTCTCTTTCTTTTTTCTTTTTCTTCTCTTCTCACTAATTGCACACATACACACCCACCAGCCACATGGCAGCCTCCTATTGGCTCCAACCAAAATATCTTGTCTTATTATTCTTTAGTCCTTTGACAAGCTTGCACTTTACTCACTAGCACAATTCTTTCTTTACAAACTTTAATTACTTCTTCAATTAGGTCCTTAATACTCCAATTCCACATGCACAAATTACCGAAATAGCCATCACTTATCCGACTTAGCTTGCCAATTTCGACTAGGCCTGATTTAGGGTGTGACATGAAACCACTGGGAGTGTTAACCCAGCTTATGTCCATCCCCATGCACCTAAGCCTCCACCAGCAAGAAATCAACCCTTAGTTCTAGAAAATCCAATATTAGTACAAGGATTAATGCAAATAATAGATAGATTAACTGGCCCTAAGGTTCCTTCAGATGTGATTAGGAAAAGAGGAGTAGAGGAGTTTAAAGGAACCTCTGTAGATGAGTCAGATATAGCAAAATTCTAGATAGAGAAGACAAAAAGAATATTGCAAGAAACAAATTATATGTAGGAAGAGCAAGTGTCGTGCGCAGTGTCATTGTTACAAGGTCCAGCATATGATTGGTGGAAGGTTGTGTTAAGGAATCCTCAATAACCAGTTAATCTGACTTGGGATTTCTTTGTTCAGGAGTTTGAAAAGAGATATGTTAATAAGGCTTATAGAGAGGCTAAGTGGAGAGAATTTATGAGTCTTAAGTAGGGAAACTTAATTGTGGCTGATTATGAGAAAGAATTTAGCTGACTTAGTAAGTATGTACCTGATGCCTTAATGACTGAAGAGTTTAAATGTCGACAGTTTGAGCAGGGTTTAAATGAAGTAATTAAGGGATTTATAGCTGCAATGAACTCTTTACAATCAGTAAGTTATTACCAGTTCGTGTTAGCTGCCTTGAAGGTAGAAAAGTCAGAGATAGTTCAAAGACAGAATCAAAAGTCGAAGATACGGGATAGTGGAACTGGATTTATTTTTGGTAAAAGAGTTTGTGAGGCTAAAGATAGTCAAGGTATGTTTAATGCATCACAAAAATCACTGGGTTATGAGAAGTCAAATAGGAAGATGTCAGCCTCTGAAGTTCGAATTTTGGCTCCATCGAGTAGGGGAAGTGCCCTGACAGTATGTGAACGCTGTGGGAAAACCCATTGGGGAGTATGTAGGAAGCTTACGGGAGCTTATTTTAAATGTGGTGGTAGTAACCATTTAGTGGCAAAGTGTCCTCAAGCTCAGGAAAACTTGACTACACAATCAAGAAGGAAAAATGCACTAAACTCAGGGGGTGATAGAAAAGGAAGAAACAGAAGTGGAACGGGTCAGGTTAGACAGCGATCAGGTGTTATTTCGGAATCGATAGAAGGACTGAATATGCCTTTTGGTATAGTGTATGCCATGAATTTAGAAGAGGATAAGAGATATCAAGTTGTTTTACCTAGTATGTTACTTTAAGTAGTCGTTTGTGTTTGATTGAATAAGTGTCTTTGCATGATGTTCTTGCATAGTTAAAGTCATAGCTCTGTTAGAAGGAATTTCGAGGATGAAATTTTTTAAGTGGGAGAGAGTTGTAATGACCTAGAATTCACCCTAATAGTATTGAGCGTGATTAGGGTGATTAAGTGAGTTTAATTTAGGATTTATAATTTTCAGACTAAATTAAAATTGAGAATTAAGGACTTAATTGCATGAAATAAGATAGTTTAGTGACTAAAGAGTAATTTTGCATGATTAATGTTAAGTAATGATTAATTAAGTTAAGATGGACTAATTAAGATTAATTAGTCTTTAGTGGATTACATGTGGTATGAGAGAGGTTTTCCATCTAAGGAGTGCCATGCATATAAATAGGATGAGTGGAGGTTGGTTTTGGCATCTTGCTCTTCAAGTTTGCCGGCCACCTCTCTTCCATTGCAAGGTAAATGTTTTGTCCTTCTTTTCTTTTTCCGTTGGTTAAGTTCACTTAAGGGCTAGTTGCTTGTATTCTTCCTTTTTGTTCTTCATCTCATTAAAGATTTTATTGATTGCAAGTTGGAGAATCAAGTAGAAGAGCAAAGGGTAAAGAAAAGGTTACCTGATTTGCGAAGTTGAAGAGGCTAGCATTCAAAGGTTTGGGATTGTATTTGATTTTCTTTATTAGATGTATGTTTGCTTAAATTGGGAAAACTATGGGTATTGAAGGGTTCTATAACTCTTCAAATGGTTAAATTGTAAATGGGTTAATATAGTTCAGTTAATGAAGTGTTATTGACAATTTTGAAGTGGTATTGAGTTTTGATTATTGGCATGTTGATATTGGGTATGTTACAAATTATGCATGAGGAAGATGTTGGTATATGATTATTTGATTATTTGCTTTGAAGGCCTTTTCGGCTAGAATTGGTATTTTATTGATGGTTGAGGTTTGCATGTGAATTTAGCAAAGTGTGTCATAGAATTAGGTAAAATTAGGAGTTTGAACATGAAGTTCAGGCTCTGTCGCGAACGTAACAGAGTGCTCCGTAGGGTATGGTTGCCAGTTCATGTTCTGTTGCGAGTGTGAGATTCGTCACGGGCACGATAGAAGTGTTTTTTGTGTTCTGTTACATGCGCGAGCTCGGCCGCAAGTGCAATAGAAGGTATATCCTTGGTCTATCGTGAGCGCGACAAGGGTCGCGAGCGCGGCAGAACTGGAAATTTATGAATGCAAGTTATTTGTCATATTTTGTGTGACTTATGGAATTTAACCTATGAATGTCTATGCTTATGGTAATGATAAATGTATTTATACAAGTGAATATTAAGTGAATTAATTGTTTAGCCTGTAATTGAGTCGTAGATAGGTAGGCATGCCTATAAGGGTTAGTGTCTGCAGCTGCTAGTATTGATACCCGTTGGTATCTAGTGTCAATACCGTTTGGTATTTAGAGATTTGAGATTTGCATATCTCTAGTGATAATACTATTTTTCCCCAGTATTTAGTGATCGGTACCTGAGTGGTATCCAGTGTTCCCGTTATCCACTATTGTATTGATTCAGGCTATACTAAGGTTATTATCTCATTGTTTGATTATAATTTTATGTTTTATGTAATTTTGTTATGATATAGTAACAATTTAGAGTGTATTGCATTGTTAACATGTACTAGTAATAATGATGTGAAGAATGTATTGTTGAATATTTGACTTATTATTTGTCTATAGCATGATATATTATTATATGTTAATTTGTGATTTGTTGTAATAGACTTTGTTTTGTTTGTATCCCCACTGAGCCATAGCTCAGCATGAGTATTTATCTCCCATGTAGGTTTATAGCTTGGAAGCTCAAGTTTTTGAGAAGAGCATCTGCTGGCCACTAGGAAAAGTCTTCAAGTCTTCTACTTAAGTTTAAATCTTTTGTATTGTATAGATGATGTTCTATTTTGAATATCTAGGTTATTTAAATGTATATTATGAATTCTGTACTTTTAAAATGAAAAATTTAATTAGCTAATATTAATGATGATTTTTGACATGTGTTGTAACAACCCAAAACAGGCCTGGTCGGAATTTGTATGCTAAGTCGGGAATTTAAGGGTATTTCAGTAATTTATGCTTGAGGAAAATTGGATAATAAGGATTTAATTGCAAAGTAATTAATTAAGTATGTTAAGAAGAGAAATGTTAGAGTGTGCTTGTAGTGTATGGAAGTAGGATATAAGTGGGTTAAAGGTTTTATAGTGTGAATTGGGAGGTATGGTGCCTTGAAAGATAAGTGGTTTATAAGGAAATGTTAAGGTGTGACTTATGTTTGGTGCCTTGAAGATATTATTGTAAGAGGTGTTAGTGTGTGTATTGTGTATGGTGCAAGGAGGAATAAGTCAAAAGATGGATTAAGGAACCAATAAGAATAGGACACATGGCTTGGGTAGGTATGCATTAAATGAAAAGAAAGAAAAAGAGGGAAAATGAGGAGAGAGAACGCATGAACAATTATGCTCCCCGTTCTCCTCTCTTCTTTGGTTCTTCTTTCCCATTTCTTTTCTATTTTCTGCACTTTCTCTTTTTTTTTTCTTGTGGCTGGTGTTTGGGCACATGCTTGGGTGATTTTGATTGAGTTTTGGAACAAGATTGAAGAGGTAAGTTGGGGTTTTAGGGTTCTTGTGTTTGGATTCTTCTTCCTCTTCTTCTTTTGATTTTATTTAAGATAGGATTTTTGGAAGAGTAATTTGTGGGTTTTGGTTTTGTGCAAGCTTTGGGTACCAAGAGGAAGATTTAAGGCAAAGAGAAGATTGAAGAATGAAGATCAGCTGGGTTGCGCTTAAAAGAGGTTTGGGAGCTTTGATTTCTGCATTTGAGTTCTTAAGTTGTCTTTGCCTTAATTCTCACTTAGGTTGTGGAAGTGTTTGTATTGTTTAAATTCTAGAGATTTAGTGTCTTGGCATGTGTATATGAATGTATTTGTTTTGATGAATGTGTTAGTAATGCATGATAAGGATTAAATTGAAGGTATGTGAAAATTGAAAGTGAAAATGCATGATTGGGTAAACTCTGTTAAGTTTTCATCTGACCTCTTCCCAATGTTTTTGTCATAAGTATAGTTGTAGATCTCTAAATCGTGTGATTCTTGAGCCATTAGAACCACGACTTCGATTTCTTTAAATGTCATAGAAATATCCTTGGGCTAATTCTTGCTCTAAGACCCTGAAATTTGGATGAAACCGCACTGTCTCTGTTTGTGTCGGGTTATTTGAGCAGTATAGGTTGTGTAGGTCATATCTGGAGTTATAAATGTCCTTTTGATCTGAAATTTGTTGGATTTGAACGTTAACATCCTAGGAAACATTTTTTAAAGGTTTGTCTAAAAATGAGGTTTAGAGGTCGGTTTAGGCAACAAAAGTCAGGGGCATAAAGCAGTCTTTTTAGGTACCTGAGGTGAGCCTCTGTCGCGAGCGCGATAGGGTCGCGACCTCGCGACAGAAAATCTTGTTTAGGCCTTTTCTTCTGTATTTTTGAGCCCTCGGTTGACTCGGATCAATCCCCTACTCTTCCCCTCAGCTTATTATGCATGTTTAGGGTAACTAAATGACTATATAAGTAGTTGTCTTTGGGAAAACTTATGAGTATGATTAAGATTGGTGATCTAGCTAGTAAATAATAATAGATATAATTCTGTGAAGGATGGCATATGGATGAGTATTAATATGTGTTGATCTCATAAGTAACCTAAGCATGATGTACCATATGTATGAATGCATATTAACATGGGTGCGATTGTGATGAATGGTGAATAGTGTTGATATTATAGATTGTGTAAATGGATATTGTTAGTGGCATGATTTATTTGGAATTCTTGGTATGGATGTTGTGTTTTATGTTGATAATGATGTGTGGCTTGCTGGAGATGAGGTAAGTGAATGTTTTGATGTTTGTTTGAGTGTTGGGTGTTGTGAAGAGGGAATTTTCTGCAGATTTCTGGGCAAGGGTTGAAATTCACGACTCTGTCACGACCACGACGTTGTCGCGAGGTCGCGACAGAGCCCGGTGAAAGCAGCCCTTGCAAGCGTTCGAGCTCTCCGCCGAGCCGTGCAGCAGAGCTTCTGTCACGAGCGCGATAGAGAGCTCGGTTGCAGAATTGTTTGGGTTGGCAGCTCACTGTCGCGAGCGCGATGTATGTCACGAGCGTGACAACGAGATGCCCTAGTTCCCTCGCGAGATCGCGAAGGTTACCGTGATCGCGACCTGAGGCAAGTCGCCTCTGTCGCGAGCGCGACATCCGTCGCGATCGCGACACTCCTAGTTTTCCAAATTGAGTTTTCTTTTGTGATTCCAATGTTTGAATTCCGAACTTATGATGCCTTTAGGTTTATACTTGGACTATTTTATGAAGTATATTAATATAATTGGATGAATTATGTATAGACAATGTTATGAATTATATGAATGTAATATGTTAAATTATGTGCCATGATGTGAGATATGATTTGTATTATGCATGACCTACATGAGTCAGTCTAGTGGATAGTTAGGCATGCCTAATAGAGTCTCTTAGCTGCAGCACCTGTGAATATTTGGACCCTGATCAGGTCCCCGTTTGGTTCATCGCGGACCCTTTATGTGTTCGGATCCTCGCGATCCTTTTTAATGTGTTTGGATCTTGTTTAAGATCCCCTTCAGAAAATGTTTTGAGCAAAATTATATGATAGTATTTGATTCGCACCCGTAAGGTGGTGATAGTATTCGATTCGCACCCATAAGGTGGTGATAGTAAACTCGTTATCCACTATTTTGAGTCAGCAGGTATTCTATTTGTTTTGCCTAATATGAACAAGAGAATGTGATATTCGAATGAGCATGATTGTGGACCGGTGAATAGGTTATGTATCCGAATGTGATTATGAATCTCTGAATGGGTTGAGTGTGACCTAAAGATGTGAATTGGGCTTATTTATCTACATGTATATGCATATGTATATCATATTGTGAATGTATGGTATGCCATTGGTTGTGGAAATGGGTACTGGAACTAAGACGTGCATAACTGTGACCATGATCTTTCGAATGCCATGATTATACTTTATTATGTCAGGCTTATGAGGATGTGAATTCGACTAGTTATGTTTATAAGAATATGAATTAATTGGTATAGGAATGCAAATTTGAATTGTTGAACGCTCTCTCTCTCTCTCTCTAGTTTATCCTATTATAGTGATTTCGGCGTGTGTTCATGTGTTTACATTTCAAGGCATGATATTGTATGGATTAGAGTCGAGCAGTGGAAGTGTGGTGATTTGATGTTATACCTTGGTTCCATTTACTGTATGCGTCTTGTGATATGATTAAAGTATGTGTTAATACCTGGTAATAATGCATGGTGGTTGAGTGTATTATTGCTTGGTAACTGTGTTGCATGAGAACGGGTTTTCGCTAAAGTAACGGTACCTTGGTATGATATTTGCATGTGTAAATGTTCACGAGATTATATATGGTGAAGTGTTGCTAGCTGATTTCTCGGCGAGCCCGGTAAGTATATGCATGAGAATTTGTATGTAGTTTTACATGAATATTTGTATCTATTGTGATCCTTTGTCTGCTTGGGGCTTTGCTTAATATGATATAAGAGTGTAGTATTCGGATGAATATGATAATGAGATGAGCACTTAGGTGATGGGTATATGTATGTGATTATGAACTTTTGAATGCATGGCTCTCTTTTGCAGGTATGTATATCCATCTGTTGTGATTATTTGCATATGCCATTGGTGTATGTGACTTGCTTTGACGACCATTGTGAATGGTCGTCGATATTGCTTGTGTGTTCTCCCCACTAAGCATTTATCGCTTAGCACGGATTTCCTTCCCGTGCAGGTGGCAGGTTTGGTTCTGTTCGAGTCGCGCATCTGCAAGGTCGGCCACGTAGAAGTTAGAAGTTTTTGTTATGTGATCAGCTTATGTATTTTGGATTTTTGTTATTCCTGTAGTCTTATGTATCTATAAGGTTTTGGATATTATTTTGGGTCATGTAAACGTTATTATATTTATATATTAAGTTATTCCTTCGTTTTATCTTTTGCCTTATGCTTCCGCTGAATGAGTATATATATGTATGTGAGTTAATGCATGTTCGGCTATTGTCTCTTTAAGGTTTTAATTTCCGCTGTATTTTCGTATGTATGTTATAAATGAATGTATGCTTCCGCTTAGTGTGTGTGTGTGTGTGTGAGTGAGCGTCGGGTAGCGCGCCCGCCGGCGCCCTTCCAACGAGGGCGACGGTGGGGGTGTTACATGTGTTGTTTAAGTTCACCTTATTTTCGCTTGATTAATTATTTGTTAATATGATATGAAAAAAGTAAGTGTCCATAGCACTCTTATATCCTCCTAAGGGGTATTTGAGCGTTACAGTGACTGCTTTATGTTTGCTAAAATTTGAGCTTTACATTTTACACGGCGGTCAGGATTTTCATACCACCGTGTAAATGTATTCTATTTGCATTTTTAGATTTTGTACAATTTTAAACGGTAGTCAAGTTTTTATTACCGCCGTGTAAATGCATTCTGTTTTCTAAACTTTCAACTTCAGCATTTTACACGGTGGTCAGGTTTTCCTTACCGCCGTGTGGAATATTTACATGGTAGTCATGACTTTCATACTGCCATGTAAAAGCTTTTTGTTTGGTAAAATTCTATTTTTAATATTTTACACGACAGTAAGGGATTTCGATATTGTCGTTGTCACACCCCAAATCACGCCTAGTCGAATTTGGCAAGTTAAGTCAGATAAGTGATGGATATTTCGGTAATTTGTGCATGTGAAATTTGGATGATAAGGCCTAATTGAAAGGATAATTAAAGTTTGTAAGGAAATAATTATGCAAGTGAGTAAAGTGCAAGTTTGTCAAAGGATTAAAGAGTAATAAAGCAAGATATTTTGGTTGGAGCCAATAGGAGGCTGCCATGTGTCTTGGCAGGTGGGCAATTAGTGGGAAAAGAAGAAAAAGAAAAAGAATGAGAGAGAGGAGGAGATCACGTTCTGCTCTCTCCTCTCCTCTTCCTTGCTCTTCTTTCTTTTCCTTTCCCGTTTCTTGTTCTCCCTTCCCTGACTGTGTCTGAATTGGTGTCTTGGTAGTGCTTGAAGATTTCTTAAAGAGGTAAGTTGGGTTAGGGTTTCCTGCATGTTCTTCTTCTTCCTCTTCTCTTGGTTTTGCTATTTTTGAGTTAGGGTTTTTGAAAGAGTAATTTGTGAGTTTTGGTTTGTGCAAGCTTTGGATTGCAAGAGGAAGCTTAAGGGCGAGGAGAGGATGGAGGATTGAAGTTTGAAGTGTGGGTTTGAAGCTAAGGATTTCAGGTTTGGGATTTGTTTGATAAGATTGCTTGATTTTGAGCTTACTGTAATTTAGGGTTTATGTTCTTGAGAAGCTTGAATGCATTTATGCTTGATTTAGTCATTTTAATTCTGAATTAAGTTGTAATTATCTTGTTTATACTGTATGGGATGTCTTCTGGAAGGTAAGAACAGATTTGTGTGGTTTTGATTCAAGTTATGGAATTGATTTTTGAGTTCTGGAATTCTGGAAAATGGAAAATCGTATTACTGTTGAATTTTCCTGTTTATCTGTGTCTGTCGCATGACTAACCAAGAGAGAGGCCAGTCACGACTTGTGACCAGCCAGAGAGGCCAGTCACGAGTGGTGACTGCCAGTCACAACTCGTGACCATCCAAGAGGAAGCCAGTCACGAGGCGTGACTCCCAGTCATAACTCGTGATCGGCCAGAGAAGGCAGTCACGGGTGGTGACTGCCAGTCACGACCCGTGACCAGCAAAAAGAAAGGAGCCAGTCACGAGGCGTGACTCCCAGTCACGACTCATGACCAGCGAGAGGAAAGGGGCAAGTCATGACCCGTGACCAGCAAAAGAAGAAGCCAGTCACGAGGCGTGACTCCCAGTCACAACTCGTGACCGTCCAGTGAAGGAGGCCAGTCATGAGTTGTGATGCCAGTCACGACTCGTGACTGGCCAACCTTGTTGGTCACCCCCGTTTGGCCTATTTTCTGAAATTTCCCGGTTTTAACTCAAAAATGAATTTCGTATTTCTTCCGAATGGACTTATACTGCTGTATGATTCATTGTCATACTTTTATATGCTCTTATATGGCCTTTTCTGTTTTGCCTTTTTCCCCAAGTGACTAGTTTTCTTATAAAATGACTTTCAAATGCTTTTATGGCTTTTCCCCTACTGTGTGCTATATTACCTTGCTTATATGAATGGTTATCCTAATTTATTTGTGATTAACCATATGTTATCCATGGTAAGTTACATGTGGTATTTTTTTTGAGTAAGTTTTGGATTATAGTGATCCAGTTAAACGATTGTTGGATTTAAACTGTATGGTTTGGATTTAGATATGTTAATTGTTGTGATTTATATTGCATATCGTATTTCGAATGCGAAGGCATTATGAATGCCAAGTCCCCGATTGTTTAGTCCCGAGCATGTTATTAAAATGTAAAATATGTTATGCATATCTTTAATCAGATCCTTCTCTAGGAATAACATGCTATGGTTAAGTGTATATTGTATCATTCCATGATTAAGATTATGCGTGGCATAATATGGTTCCACATTTATTTCTGATATGTTTTAGAATATTGAATAATGCTAAAGTGTGTTGATTGAGTTATAATACATGCTTCATAATATAAATTGTATGAGGTAAGATTGATATTACGAACATATGTATTTGTCTATTAGACTCTGGATTACGCATGATGACAAATATCTATATATTGTGTGAATCGACACATGATTTGGATGATACTCGTGGATAGTGTAGACTTATTTATATGTCTATTATACTCAGTTTGGTGCATGATGGACTATGTCCCGTGACTTGAAACATGCTTTTGCTTATGTGTGACCTGCGAGAGTCAGTCTAGTGGATAGTTAGGCATGCCTAATAGAGTCTTTTAGCTGCAGCCCTCAGTTCAGTTTGGACCCCGATCAGGTCCCCCGTTTGGTTCCTCGCGAACCCTTCAATATTAAGATCTTGTTAAGATCCCCTCAGTAAAAATATTGTGTTTTGATAAAAATGAAATGACTTTTGATTTGTACCTGTGAGGTACCCTCAGTATTCGATTCGTACCCGTAAGGTACCCTCAGTACACTCGTTATCTGCTATTTTGAGTCAGCAGGTATTCTGTTTGCTTTGTCTAATATGAATAAGTGAATAAGATATCTGAATGTGTATGATCCCAGTTATGTGAATCAGTTATTTATCAGGATGTGATTATGAACCTCTGAATGGGATAAAAATTACTCAAGCATGTACATTTTGGATGATTATTCACATGTACCATATTGTGACTGTGTTCGAATATAGCCCGTTATGGTTATAAGTATGGGAATTGATATGCATATGAAAGCGAGCTTGAATACTGAATGCTATGGTTACTTGGTAAGTATGTGAATGTGATTTCGCACCGTCGACTGTCATGGTTAAGTATGTGAATCAGTATGAATATGAATGTGATCCCGACTAGTGAATGCCAGAATTATTGCATATGGTATGAGTTCTCTCTAGTCTGCTATTATAGTATCTTCGGCATGTGGTCATGTGTCTATGATTATGGCATGATATTTTATGTGAAAGAGTCGTGCCGTGTAAGTGTGGGGTTTTAATGTCTTCCCTTGGGTTCGGTTAGTGTGTGTTCTATGACATGACAAAAAGTAGGCTTAATTAGCTCGTGTTCTTAGCATAATAATTGTGTGCATTATTGCATGGTAATCTTCTGGCCTGTGAATAGGTTTTCAGTTAATGTATGAGTATTTGGTTATGATAATTGCACATATTAATGTCATGCCACTATGAACGGTAAGGTGCTGATGTCCGATACCTTGGTAAATATATGCATGTGAGATTACAAGTAGTTCTGCATGATGTTACCTGTATCATGTATGGTGTTATGTCTGCTTTGGCTTATTTTCGATATAAGTATATGGATATAATTATGAGTTTTCGAATGAAAGCTTTTCTGTGCAAGCCTAATTATATCTATGTTATGAATGTCTGTATTTGCCATTGTGAATGTGTTATGCCTTGACGACCATTGTGAATGGTCGTCCATATTGCTTGTGTGCTTTCCCCACTAAGCGTTTATCACTTAGCACGGGTTTTCTTCCCGTGCAGGTGGCAGGTTTGGTTCTGTTCGAGTCGCGCATCTGCAAGGTCGGCCACATAGGAGTTAGAGTTTTGTACTTTGTTCAGCTTCTGTATTTTGGATCTTGTATTTCTATAACCTTTTGTGTATGTAATCATTATGCAATCATCTTGATGTAATATTTCTGATGATGTAGGCGTTAAAGTGCTTATGTATTAAGTATTCCTCAATTCTATTTTCGCCTTATGCTTTCGCTGATTGAAAGAGTGTATGTGTGTGTGTATGTGCTTATGCTTCCATGTAGTGGTTGTGGGTGTGTGAGTTAATGCGTGACCAGCTTTTGCCCGCAAGGTAAGCTTTTAATTGTTCCGCATTTATGCATGTATGTCTATGTATGAATGTATGCTTCCGCATAGTATTTGTGTGCATGTTTGTGAGTGAGTGTCGGTAACGCTCTTCGGCGTCCTTCCAATGGGGACTTAGGGGGTGTTAAAGTCGTGTAACCTCTGTTTTCCAAGGTTGAATTATGACATCATTGCCTCTGTTTCTATCAAGCATTGCTATAATTATGTTACAATACGACTGATGTACAATGAATGATGTCTAAAATGTAAAGTTTCATATGATATATGTTGAATTGTTTATTATGTGAATGAAAGAATTAATGTGTAATTAGCCTGCCATAGTCGAGTTGTGGATAGGTAGGCATGCCTATAGGGTTCGGTTGCTGCAGCCTATGCATTTTTTGGATCCTGATCAGATCCCTATTCGTTTTGGACTCTGATTAAGTCCCTATACGTTTGGATTCCTATGAATCCCTATGTGATGGATCTTATTTAAGATCCCTATGCATTTTTCAAAATCAAAAGAAAATGTTTTCTTATACCTATGGGTACATATGCGTTCACCCATTATCCACCACATTGAATATGCAACCATAATTATATGTGTAAGTAAGAAATGAAATGTATGAATGTACGTATTAATACGCACAATGCTATGTTTGGAACCATTAAATGAACTCATGATATCTTTTGTTTTAAATACTTTAAAATATGTTTCAAATTATGATAATATGTATATATGTCACATGCATATGTGTTTTGCATTGACGACCATTGTGAGTGGTTTTTCATTGTATCTTTTC
Organism: Excoecaria cochinchinensis; assembly: GCA_947683425.1. Taxonomy (NCBI): domain Eukaryota; kingdom Viridiplantae; phylum Streptophyta; class Magnoliopsida; order Malpighiales; family Euphorbiaceae; genus Excoecaria; species Excoecaria cochinchinensis. The sequence goes on along the minus strand of CANTUQ010000055.1, from coordinate 22,904,263 downwards.
CCCACTAAGCCTTTGCGCTTAACATGGTATTTTATCCGTTGAGGTTCTGAAGTAAGAGATTTTGGAAGGACGGATCCGCAGTCTTAAGAGCCAACACAATAGGACAAGTCTTAGTTTAGGTCCTTAACTTTGATTTTGTATCTTTTGCTGTAATATTTTAAAACGTATTATGAGGCCTATTATGTATGATGTTAATTCAAACACTTTTATATAGTTTTGTAATATCATTTATATATAAAATGATGTTCATATTTTTATATATGGATGATGTATCTTTTTGAAAGGAAAAATTTTTTTTCCTCGATTTTTGCTATAATATTTGTTTAGTTACTGCTTTTGTTATGTGTATGCTTTGCTTATGTGTAGCAACCCTTACCAGTCTTGGTAACTCCCCTCTTCACGAGGTGGTTCACTACGTACTGGTAAGGGGTATTGCATGGGGTGTATGTAGGAAGCTCACTGGATCTTTTTTTAAGTGTTATGGTACTGACCATTTAGTGGCAAAGTGTCCTCAAGTTCAGGAAAACTTGATTAATAAGTTAAGACGAGAAAGTGCACCAATCTCTAGAGGAGATAAAAGAGGAAGAGCTAGAAGTGGAACCGGTCAGGTAGGATAATGATCTGGTGTTATTTCTGAAATAGTAAAAGGACCTAATATGCCGTTTGGTATAGTGTATGCCATGAATATGAAAGAGGATAAAAAAGATCAAGATGTTTTACCCGGTATGTTATTTAAAGTTATTGTTTATGTTTGATTGAATATGTGTTTATGCATGATGTTTTGAATGATTGAAGTCATAGCATATGTATTAGAAGGAATTTCGAGGACGAAATTTTTTAAGGGGAGAGAATTGTAATGACCCAAAATCCACCCTAGTAGCATTATGCATGATTAGGGTGAGTAGGAGATTTCGATTTAGGGTTATTAATTTTTGGATTAAAGGGTAATTGAGAATTAAGGACCTAATTGCATGAATTAATAAGTTAAGTGACTAAAGAGTAATTTTGCATGATTAGTATTAAGTGAGAGTTAATTAAGTTAAGTTAGGTTAATTAGTTTTAATTAAGAATTAAGTGGAATCCATGTGTTGAGCTTACATCTTGCCACCTAAGGAGTGCCATTTATGTATAAGGGTTGTGAGGAGGTTAGTTTTTGCACTTGTTCTTCAACTTGATCGGCCACCTCTCTTCAATTGAAAGGTAAATTGCTTTGTTCTCCTTTTCCTTTTCTTTTAGTTGAGTTCATCTAAGGGTTAGTTGCTTGTATTCTTTCTTTGTTCTTCATCTCATTCAAGATTTTGTCAATTGAATGTTGGAGAATCAAGTAAGAGATCAAAGGGTAAAGAGAAGATTGCTTGATTTGTGGAGTTGGAAGAGATAGCTTCTAAAGGTTTGGGATTTTTAAATTTTTAATAGACACATGTTTGAATAGATTGGGGGAAATTGTGGGTTTTGAAGAGTTCAACAGCTCTTTTAGTTGTTAAATTGTACTTGGGATAGTATTGTTGAGTTGATGAAGCTTTATTGATAAATTAAAGTTATACTATGTTTTGATTGTTTGCATGCTGGTTATGTTAGTTATAATTTGTGTCACTAGAAAGTTAACATGTAGGTGATATTTGGTTAGAAAGACTTGTTGGCTAAAAGTGTGTCTTGGTTGGTTTGTAAGTCATACAATTTGATGTAGGAAAAATGCCTAAGGGAGGTAAGTGTAGTAGGAGTTTGAATGTATAATTCAGGCTCTAACGCAAGTACGACAAGGGTCGCGAGTGCGACAGAGGGCTCCATAGGGCAAAAAATTGCCAGAGTGTGTTATGTCGCGAGTGCGAGATTTAGTGCTAGCATGACAGAAGTCTTTTGTGTGTTTTATCGCATGCGTGACTTGTGCCTTGAGCGCGACAGAAGAGTATACAGGGTCTGTCGCGAGTGTGATATAGCTAAGATTGTGAGATGTTTGATGGTTGTCCTAATTTGTGTGAAGTATTGTATTGGCTTTTAAATGATTATGTATACGGAATCTATAAATGTGTTAATCCATGTGAAAATGCGATGTTTTATAATAAACCGAATATTGAATGGATTAGTTATTAGACTATAATCGAGTTATGGATAGGTAGGCATGCCTATAAGGGTTATTGTTCGCAGCTGCTAGTGTTGATGCCCGTTTGGTATCTAGTGGTTCAAGATTTGCATATCTCTAGTATTGATACTGTTTTTCCCCAATATCTAGTGATCGATACCCGAGTGGTATCCAGTGTTCCCGTTATCCATTGTTATATTGATTCGGGCTGTACTAAGATTTTTATTTCATTGACTGATTATAGTACTATGATATATGTGATATTTCCTATGATATATTAACAATTTATGGTTTATTGCATCGTTAACATGTTAGTGATATTAATGATGTAAAGAATGTATTATTGATTATTTGACTTATTATTTATTTAAAGTGTATTATGCTATTATATGTTTAATTCATGGTTTCCTGTAGTAGTCTATTTGTTTTGTATGTATGTATCCCCACTGAGCCATAGCTCAGCATGGGTGTTTATCTCCCATGTAGGATAATAGTTTGGAAGCTCAAGTTTTGAGAGGAACATCTGCAGGCCACTAGGAGAAGTCTTTAAGAATTCTAGTTAGGTTCAATCTTTTGTATTGTACAGATATAGTACTATTTTGTATATCAAGATATGTAATCGAATATTGTAAAATTTTGTACTTGTAAGATGTAAACTTTTGATTAAGTACAGTAAATGATAAATTTTGTTATGTAAACACACCTTACATTAGCATGTATGTTTTTAGTTACTATAAGTAGAAGTTGTGTAGCACTCCCTTATCCTTCCAGGGGTGTTACACCAATATTCTGCATTAAGTGCAGTAACTGATGATTCTCCTATGATGTCCTTTTCCCCCAACTTCTTGACTTTTTCCAATGAAAGCTTATATGGTGGAAAAGGTGGTTGTGGCTACAGAGGATATGCAATAGCCATTTGCTACCTTATATACTGGGAGCTTACTGACTGGAAAATGGAGGCACTAGCTGTGTTGGTTGATCTATCATGCCCCTATTAGCAATACTAGTAGAGGCATGACTCTCTACCTCTTCCTCGGTGGCTCTTCTAGAGCTTGAATCTACTCTTCAATCTAAAATAGATAGAAAAGGTAGATTTGTAACACCCCCTACCCATACGTAGGCGATCCCATCCGATTAGGAGTGAGATGCCGTATGAGCAAAGGTGCCACCAAACAGATACAAAGCAAAACATACATTCATCCATACCATACATACTGAAATACGGGATAATTAAAAACTTTAAAGGAAAAGCAAGCAATAGCTGATCATACATTAATATAATAAAATCATCATAATAATGTTCTGATCAACTAGCTGAAACAAAAGATATTACATAACCAAAGTATAAGTACAAAAGCGGAAGCTATAACAAAACTGATACAGGAGAGTTCTATACAAAAAGAATCATTAAAGATTACAAAAACTGAGCCCTACTCTAAGACCTTCTGTGTTGGCTTGACGGCGGTGACTCTCAAAGCAAAACTCCTTCTGCACCTGCACGGGTAAAAACACCGTGCTAAGTGATAAACGCTTAGTGGGAAAACACACATAAAATATGGACGGCCATTCACAATGGTCGTCAAGGCATAACACATTCATAATGGCAAAATGCAATAGCTTAAAATATACTCCATAAGCATGCTCACAATATAAAGCCATACATTCCGCATCACAGATTCATATCCAAAATAATCAAACATACATCTCTTCAATATACTCATTCGGATATCACATTCATATATAGTCAAAACTGAACAGATCAAACCATTCAAACACCTGCTGACTCGAGGTAGTGGATAACGAGTGTACTGAAGGTACCTTATGGGTACGAATCGAATACTGAGGGTACCTCACAGGTACAAATCAAAAGTCATTTCATTTTTATCAAAACACAATATTTTTACTGAGGGGACCTTAAACAAGATCCTAGTACTGAGGGGTTCGCGATGAACCAAACGGGGGACCTGATCGGGGTCCAAACTGAACTGAGGGCTGCAGCTAAAAGACTCTATTAGGCATGCCTAACTATCCACTGACTTGACTCTAGCAGGTTATGCGTCATTCAAATCATATTTCAGAGTACAACATATAATTAATATGAAGAATCATGGTATCACTTATATCAAAGCATATAAAAGTATAACATGCATCATACAGCAGTATAAGTCCATTCAGAAGAAGTACAGAAATTCATTTTTGAGTTAAAACCGGGAAATTTCAGAAAATAGACCGAACGGGGGTGACCAACAAGGTGGGCTGGTCGCGGGTCGTGACTGGCATCACAACTCGTGACTGGCCTCTTCCTCTGGCTGGTCACGAGTCGTGATTAGGAGTCACGCCTCGTGACTGGCTTTCCTTTGCTGGTCACATCGTGACTTGCCCCTTGCCTTTTGCTGGTCATGAGTCGTGACTGGGTGTCACGCCTCGTGGCTGGCTTCTTCTTTTGGCTGGTCATGGGTCGTGACTGAGAGTCACTACCCGTGACTGCCTACTCTGGCCGGTCACGAGTCGTGACTGGGAGTCACGCCTCGTGACTGGCTTCCTCTTGGCAGGTCATGAGTTGTGACTTGCAGTCACCACTCGTGACTGGCCTCTCTGGCTGGTCACGAGTCGTGACTAGGAGTCACGTCTCGTGACTGGCCTCTCTTCTTGGCTAGTCACGCGACAAACATTCTGGAAACGGGAAAATTCAATAGTAACGCGATTTTCCCATTTCCAGAATTCCCAGAACTCAGAAATCAATCCCAAATTGATTCAAAACCATACAAATCTGTTCTTACCTTCCAGAAGACATCTCATACAGCATAAACCAGATAATTGCAACTTAATTCGGAAATTAAAACAACCAAATCAAACATAAATGCATTCAAGCTTCTCAAGAACATAAACCTTAAAAATTACAGTAAGATCACATTCAAACAATTAACTCAAGCAAAATCCCAGACCTGAAATTCATAGCTTCAAATCACTTAGCTCCGCTAGTCCCAGCAATATCCTTCCCCTTAGGATCGCGAGGAGCTTCAGCTAAGCACAACACATCAAAGAACACCCACAAATACAAACCTTAAGTTTAATCTAAACTCAAAGAAGAAGAAGCAGATGAAAACAAATGGAAAACAGAGTGAGGAATGCAATGACTTACCAAAGAGGATGCAAAAGGGATGATTAATTCCACCAACGAGACTTGAATCCACACTAGGGTTTTTGGAGAAAAGAAAAGGAAGAAGAAAATGCGAAGAGGGAGAACGTGAAGAAAAACAGATTCTGTATTTTTCCCTTCTTCTTTCTTTTTCTTTTTCTTTTTTTTTGCCCTAAACATGTGTCAATTTCCTATTGGTGAAACTAATCATTCACACCCAACCACCATGCACTACACACACCCAATGCACTCCCAACTAATGTACACCCTACAATGGTATGCTCAAATGCACAGAATCATTTCCCAATTAATTTACAAACTAATGTCATGCATATAACCACATGCAAATAAACACCAAAAACATGCATTTTACTAAAATACCCTTATGATATGCCGAACACATGCAAATGCTTGCACATACAGACAGGCTCATTCTACTAGGGGGCAAACGGGGTGTGATAACTCTCCCCTACTAATAAGAATTTCGTCCTCGAAATTCTCACCTGAACTGAACAACTACGGATTCTGAGCTCTCATCAACTCTTCTGGTTCCCAAGTCGCTTCCTCGACTCCATGATGGTTCCATAACACTTTAACCAGTGGGATCTGCTTACTCCTCAACTGTCTTACCTCTCGAGCTAGAATGGCTCTCGGTTCCTCATCAAAGGAAAAATCTGGCTGAACCTGAATATCCTGAACTAAAAAAACATGCGAAGGATCTGATCTGTACCGACGAAGCATCGAAACATGGAACACGTCGTGCAACTTCGCCAACTCCATCGGTAAAGCCAATCTATAGGCTACTGGTCCAACCTTAGCCAAAATCTCATAAGAACCTATGAAACGAGGACTAAGTTTACCTTTCTTTCCAAATCGAAGCACTTTCCTCCAAGGATAAACTTTAAGGAAAACCTTGTCCCCGATCTCAAATTGCAGTCTTTCCTCTTCAAATTGGAATAAGACTTTTGTCGATCCTTGGCTGCCTTAAAATTCCGCTGCACAACTCTGATCTTTTCTTCAGTATCTCTAACCAATTCTGGGCCAATCAATGATCTCTCGGATAGCTCAGTCCAACAAACCGGAGTCCTACACTGTCGACCATATAAAGCCTCATATGGTGCCATACCAATGCTCGACTGAAAACTATTGTTGTAGGCAAACTCCATCAGTGATACATATCGGTCCCAACTACCCGGAAAATCCAAAGTACAAGCCCTCATCATATCCTCCAGAATCTGAATGACTCGCTCTGACTGACCATCTGTCTGAGGGTGAAACGCTGTGCTGAAGTTCAACTTAGTGCCTAAAGCTCTCTGCAACTCTTTCCAGAACTTGGAAGTGAACCTCGAATCCCGATCTGAAACTATGGAGAAAGGCACTCCATGCAACCGAACTATCTCATCCACATAGATACTGGCCAACCTGTCCATCGAGTAGTCCACTCTAACTGGCAGAAAGTGAGATGATTTTGTAAACCGATCCACTATCACCCAAACTGAATCATGCTTCTTCTGAGTCAAAGGCAAACCGGATACAAAGTCCATGGCGATATCATCCCACTTCCACTTAGGAACGGATAAAGGCGTAAGCAATCCCGAAGGAACCTGATGCTCGGCCTTTACCTGCTGACAAGTCAAGCACTTGGAAACAAAATCCACGATGTCTCTCTTCATACCGGACCACCAATAAAACTGTTTCATGTCCCGATACATCTTCTCACTGCCAGGATGCAAAGTAAAAACTGTACTATGCGCCTCACTCATAAGCTGTCTCCTCAAATCCTCAGACTCTGGCACACACAAGCGATCTCTGAACATAAGCACCTCATCCTGAACTGAGAACTCTGACTGCTTACCCGATCTGACCTCTTGCACAATCCGCTAAAGCCTCTGATCATCCCTCTGAGCATCCACAATCCTCTGTCTCAAGGTAGGCTTCACACGCAACTGAGCAAGTAAAGCCCCATCTGAAGCAAATCTCCATCTGAACAGTTTCAGGATCAAGGCTGAAATTGACTTCCGACTCAAAGCATCAGCGACTACATTGGCCTTACTAGGATGGTAATCCATAATGCAGTCGTAATCCTTAAACAACTCAAGCCAACGACGTTGTCTCATGTTCAACTCTTTCTGTGTGAGAAAGTACTTCAAGCTCTTATGGTCCGAAAAGATCCTGCACTTTTCCCCATACAGATAATGACGCCAAATCTTCAAAGCAAAGATCACAGCCGCCAACTCTAGATCATGCGTCGGATAGTTCTTCTCATGTGGCTTTAACTGTCGAGAAGCATAAGCCACGACTTTACCTTCTTGCATCAAAACACATCCAAGGCCAACACCCGAAGCATTACTATAAATGGCAAATTCTTTACCCGAGATGGGTTGAGTAAGAATAGGAGCCTCAATAAGGAACTGCTTTAACTGATCAAAACAAGCCTGGCATCTATCTGACCACTCAAATCTGACCCCTTTCCTCAACTATCTAGTCATCGGAGCGGCAGTCAAAGAAAAGCTCTTAACAAATCGACGGTAGTACCCTGCCAAACCAATGAAACTCCTCACTTCCTGAACATTTCTAGGCACTTTCCAATCAACAATCGCCTCAATCTTGGCTGGATCAACCTGAATGCCCCTAGCTGAAACAATGTGACCCAAGAATGACACTTCTCGAAGCCAGAAATAACACTTGCTAAGCTTGGCAAACAACTGGAGCTCTCTCAATATCTGCAAAACCAATCTGAGATGCTCCTCATGCTCACTCTCATCCTTGGAATACACCAAGATGTCATCAATAAACACTACTACAAATCGATCTAAGTATGGCCTAAACACATGGTTCATCAGATCCATAAAAGCCGCTGGAGCATTGGTCAAACCAAACGGCATCACAAGAAACTCATAGTGGCCATACCTAGTCCGAAATGCAGTCTTAACCACATCTGCGTCCTGAACTCGAAGCTGATAATACCCTGACCGAAGATCTATCTTGGAGAAAACACATGCACCTCGAAGCTGATCAAACAAATCTTCAATCCTAGGCAACGGATACCTATTCTTCACTGTAACCTTATTGATCTGCCTGTAGTCAATACACATCCGCAGAGATCCATCTTTCTTCTTGACAAACAGAACTGGAGCTCCCCAAGGAGATATGCTAGGTCAAATAAACCCCTTATCCAATAGCTCTATTAGCTGAGTCTTAAGTTCTCTCAACTCTACAGGAGCCATTCGATAAGGTGCTTTCGAAATAGGTGTGGTACCCGGCATAATCTCAATGGACAACTCGACCTCTCTCTCAGGAGGCAAACCAGGCAACTCGCTCAGGAACACATCACTAAACTCCCGCACAACAGGAATATCCTCAATCTGAACTTGATCTCTCTTGGAATCCAACACAACTGCTAGAAAAGCCTCACAACCTTTCCTGATAAACCTCTTGGCTTGCATCGCAGAAATCACATTATTCAAAGAACTAGCACCCAAACCTTTCATAAACACAGGAGACTGACCTCTATCTCGAAGCACAACTGTCTTCCTATGGCAATCAACTACAGCCCGATGCTTACCCAACCAGTCCATACCCAGAATCAGATCAAACTCTCTGAAAGGCAACTCAATCAAATCCGCAGGAAGCACAACTCCCTCAACCATAAGGGGACAACTCCTAAAGACTCTACTCACACTGACACTATGCCCTAATGGACTGGTCACACATATCTCATAATCTAACTGATCAACCACATGCAACTTATCAACAATTTTATCTATGCACAAGTATGAGTGTGTGGAACCAGGGTCAATTAGAGCATATAATTCAGTGCCATGGAGTAGGAACTTACCAGCAATAACATCAGGCGCATCCTGCTCCTCTCTGGCTCGCACAGCATATGCTCTAGCTGCGACAGGCAACTCACGATCCACTATCTCTGATGCAGCACCCTCTCTAGGTCGACCACCTCGACCTCTACCACGGCCTCTACCACGGGTAACCTGAGAAGCATTCGAACCAACCCTGCTAGCCTCTCTCTGGGAACCTGAATCCTCATGCAATCTTAGACAGCTAGCCAAAAGATGTTCAGTGCTCCCACACCTGAAGCACGCACCGGAGAGCCACCTACACTCACCCCGATGAGTCTTACTGCAATGAGGACAAACTGATGCAGTCTCAGATCTACCACCTCTACCAGAACTTGACACAGCTACAGAACCCTGTCTCCTACCTCTGGAAGCCGGGCCAGAAGATGACTCATCCTGTGGGTTCCTCGATCTCTTACCCGAGAATGAAGAAGATCCTCCACGAGAAGGGTTCCTCCTCTGAGCCCTCTCTCTCATCACAGTCTCAGATTTCTTAGCCCTCACAGCAGCCTCCACAATCCGACAATAATTAACCGCATGCATGCACATCAAGGAAATCAAAGCAATCTTGAAAGACTCATTCAATCTCGCCTCAAAATGCTTACATCTAAAATCATCTGTCATAACCCCACGCGGAGCATAGCGAGATAACCGGTTGAATTCTTTCTCATAATCTGAAACTGACATGGTCCTCTGCCTCAAACTCAGAAACTGCGCCCATCTAGCATCTCTATAAGTCTGAGTAATATACTTCTTTATGAACTCACCCTCAAAGAACTCCCAAGTGATCGGATCCGGTAGCTGAGGATGCCTGCAAACCAATTCCCACCATTCAAAAGCAGACCCTTGCAGTAAAACTAGTGCACACTCTGCCTGCTGGTCTGGAGGACACCGAATTTCTCTCAGAGCACGCTTCACTTTATCTAGCCATCTCTCAGCCAACTCAGACTCATCCAAACCGGTACCATAGAAATCTTCCACACCTGCCCTTCTCAAGTTCTCCATAGGGGCTCTAGGAGCAGTCACTCTCTCCAAAACCCTAGCCATGTCCTGATGCAATCTAAACATAGCCTCAAAAGGCATGGCTGCGGCCTCGGGCTGGACCCTAGCATGCTGAGCCAACACAGAAATTGATGGATCTACTGCTTGAGGGTTCACACTCTCAGCGGACTCCTCAAGTGATCCACGAGCAGAATTAGAAGCCATCTAAGCAAACAAGAAATAACTGCATCAGCCAACACAGATCTAGACACATACACATCTAAGCAAATCAACACAACAACACCCAGAAATGCCTAAACCGGAGCTCTGATACCAAAAACTGTAACACCCCCTACCCATACATAGGCGATCCCATCCGATTAGGAGTGAGATGCCGTATGAGCAAAGGTGCCACCAAACAGATACAAAGCAAAACATATTGTAAGCACCGTCTCCCGGAGTGGTCCGGATCAGAGGTTACCCTATGATGAAATCAATATCCTAGCCTGTATAAATGGTTTGGATTTGAGGATTTTAGTCCCGCGTTTCATGAGAAGCGAGTCTTCTTACCTTTCGTAGGCGGAGGGGGGAAAACAGAGGGTTTTTTCGAGTCAAAAGGCTTTTTTTCCTCCACAGACGGCCAGCCCGTCTGTGAAGTAAGCCCGTCGCTTGGTGTCACCGACGCCTTGAGGTATTTTTCGACGCCCGTCGGAAAGTCACCGCCCCTGTCAGAACGCCGCCTGGTTTCCCGGAGCACGCAACCTTTCCGATGCCCGTCGGTGGATGAAGCAGGGCCGTCAAACGAATCCTTGTGTCAGAAGGATTCTTCCGACGCCCGCCCCCATGCACCGACGCCCGTCGGTCGTTTCTGGCTTATAAAAGCTCCGGATTTTCAATAGAAAAGGGTTTCAAAAATTTTCAAGAGGGGAAACTCTGCCAAAATTTAAGTATATTTTCTCTCTCTTCCAGCAAACACTTTTCATAAAGAAATTTATTTCAAAAGAGGATCAAATCCATCCAAAGGGACTAAAGACCAATTAGTTTTCCTTTAGATTTTGATTCCAAAAGCAATACTTCGAAGATTTCAGAAGGAAGTAATCTGATTTCCTCTTTTCAATCCTTCATCTTGCTTTTCGTGGAACACGCGGGGCTCTAATCAACACAAGAATTTCACCCAAAACGATTATCTGAGGGTAAATATTCCGGATTCCTTCTCCATATCATTTCATATTTATTCTTTATTTGTTAATTCTTCCAATTTTGTCATTACTTTTCTTTATTTTGACTCTCATTACTTGATTTTATTGTAAAATCTCCTTTTGGCCTTAAAAGGAATTTTTCTCTTTCTATTTTTTCGGAGACAGTGGTGACCGACGGGTCATCTCTATCACCGACGCCCGTCGGTCACCTCATCTACAGACGCCCACTTTTTGAGTGACAGACGGACATGTCGGTCATCTTGACTGACGCCCATCGGTCACTTGAAAGAGGCCGTCGGTGGGTCTGTCTCTTCCCTTTCAAACGATTTTTTATTTTTTTCAAGTACCTTTGGATTCCCACACATTGATTGTATGTATATTGACATCTTCTAACTTTCTATGAGTGTATATTGATTCTCTTGGACTATCCCGAGCTTGAGTGGCTACCTGCCGTATTCGGAGTATTTTCGTCCGGTTTAGTTTCCTAACCCTTTTGATTATTTCCTTCATTTGTTATTCATTGATTATTCTATGTATATGGATGTACTCTTTTCATATCTTGTTAATGTATAAAAATGACTCAATGTTTTATATTCAATAAAATGAGGTTTACACAAAGGCATAGGGGTCCAACGCCCCATTTTTTATCCAATAAAAATCATTACGAACAAAAATATCCAATTTTGATAATGATGCATGCGAGGACCAAAGTCCTCAAAACAAACGATGCCCCGATTTGTGTATGTATCGCACCTTTATAAAGGGAGTTGTATTCCGCTCCTTGTATTATTGTAATTTATCGTCTTTTGATATTTACTTGCTCATTTATGGCTTTCCAAACTGTAGACACCGGGTCCCGAGTAGCCTTGATCAGGATTACCCAATGATGATAATTGCCTTCACAGGCTTAAAAGGTTAAAAGTGATGGTTTTCTCGTCAAATTTGCATTTTAGAGTAAAAAATATTTAAAAAATTAATTTTGAAAAATGGGGGCTTAAAATTATGATGTTTTTAGTCAATTTAAAATTTAAAAAAATAGAAAAAAATAAAAAAAATTTTTGCACCGCGAGTGTCGGGCGCGGCAGCGCGCTGGCGCCCAGCTCGCAGGCGCCAGGCGCCCAGCACACAGACGCCCATGCGCCCAGCGCGCTGGGCGCGATTTGGCGATGCGCAGCGTCGCCAATGCCGCGCGTCGCTAAAGAGTGACGCGCAGCGTTGCGCGCTGCGCGCCGCACCGTGCGCTGAGGCGCGCGATTTCCGCGCCTCTGCGCGCGGATTTCGAGCGCCTCGCCGCGTGAGTCCCTGTCGCTCTATAGCGACGGGCGGCGCCCTTCTATAGCGACGGCTTCCTGGCCGTCGGTACAGGGTCTGATACCCTATTTTCCCATTTTTCAGCTATTTTTCCGATTTTTTCACCCAAAAATCCGTTTTTATCCCAAAATTAAGGGTTTTTGACTTCAAATAAAATTCCAAAATATTTTTTATAGATTATTAATTAATAAAACTTGATTTTATCCCCAAAAATAAAGGAATTTGAATAAAATTAGGTTTGTTTTCCTTAATTAAATTAGGGCAACATTTTCTATTCTTTAAATACTTTATGATGAATCAAAAAAGGGGAGCCACTACTACTATTTTTTACATCAGAATTTCTCTTCCTCTTTGATTTTTCTTCTAAAGATTTTGAGATTTCTTTTTGAATGAAAAAGGTTTAATTGAAATTGAAAGATTAATTTTCAATTGTTAATTATTCCAATTAATTTCTTTGTTTTTCCTCCATAAACACAAGAAATTAATCATCATTTTGACATCAATTTCTTTTTAATCTTAAGCATACAAATCAATTCCTTTGTTTTTCTCCATAAACAAAGAGAATTAATTTTATTGCTAAAATTATTCTTTCAAGCAATTTTCCGAAAAATCATCACTTTTCCTTCATCAAATCCAATACTCTGAGGGTAAATATTCTAGGCTCAATTTCAATTTCTATTTTATTTTTATTTAATTTATTCGTGTATATTTCATTGTTTTATTGATTTATTTATTGTTTTCATCTATTCATTTGTTGTATTGATCTTATATTTGTTCCATTTAATTGTTTATATATGATTTGATTTTTATTCATGTGAATATTGTTTTTTTAATTCCTAACATGTAAATGATTTTATTTTGATTCCTCATTATTTTTAACATGCAAATAATTAATTAATTTAAATTAATCTTTTTGCCATGTAAATAATTTGTATTAATCATGAACACATCAATTAACCTTGTTATATATCATTATTATTTTCATCATTCTTTTGTTTACTAATTTTTATTATTCTTTTTATCATTGTTACATGATTGATTTATTATGATTTATTTATTTATTATTTTTTCACTTATCATCATTATTTTCATCACGTGTATATTTTCATGTACTAATTAATTAACATGTTTTATTTTATTTTCATCACATCATTTAATCATTTATCACATATAATCCATGTTTCTCATTTTATTTTGGTTTGTTAATATTTTTGATTCCATTATCATTCTTTTCATATCATCTTATTTTATTTTAATTTGTTATTCATTATTTTGTATGTTTAATTGATTTAATTACTAACATTATTTTATTTGTATTTTGTTTTTATGCCTAAACTCATTTTTCGCTTGGGCATTTTTGCGAGCACATCGGGAGGTGCAAAAAGGGTCATTTGGTTCATATATTTATTTTCTTTATTTGTAATATTTTATTTAATTTTTTCATATAATTTTCTTGTAAAATTATTTATTTAAGCTCGCTAGAAAGAAAATCACAAAAATATTTTTATTAATTAACTTGACATTTTTTTTCTAAATAAAGGGGGACCAATGTCCTAGTTTTTCATACCCAAATAAATCATCACATTAAAACTGTTTCATAATAAATATGCATGCGAAGACCAATGTTCTCACTATTAATGAATAACCCATTTTATGCATGCATTTCACTTTTATAAAAGGGAGTTGTATTCCGCTCCTAGTGTTATTGTAATTTGTTTTTGAATGCTTTATTTTGGATTTTGCTTACATTTACCGCTTTTGATATGAATGATTGCGCCTTTAATCAATTGCATCGTGTGGAGAGAGAATGAATCAATGATATTTAAAATTTGGTCATAAAACAATCGAGGTAGAAATAGATGAGAAATCCCAGACCCAGCTCTGGTCTTTGGGCTCAAAGAGGCTAGAGGTCTACCCTCCAAGACACCTTTTTGTGCCACGAGACTTTAGCACTAATCCTAGTCTCCTTAGGGCGAGAGGTTTACCTTCCAAGACCCCTCTGGCTGGCCCAAAATGGATACCAAGCGCAGTCTTAGGCTCTCCGAGGCAAGAGTAACTTTCCCAATGTTTTATTGGGTGGCGACTCCATGATACCTCCTTGTTGCCCAACATAGACGCACTTACGATTTATCGCAAGCTGTCAACGGACCCACAAATGCCCCGATCGCCCACGTGCGGGCGGTCCGAAAGGGCGGCATTCAGGATCCGGCGTGCGTCACAGTGGTGACTCCATTAGGGACGTTTATGGTTCGAGATTTCGATTCGAAAATTCCTCTTTTAACATTTATGATTAAAATTTAATTCATAAATTCACCTTCTCTCAAATTTGCATTTGCATATCATTAGAGCCTTAGAATACGCTAGTTTGGTCCCTCTTTTAGCCCCGGTGCGTTCCTGAAGCACCTCCTCATTTTCACTCAATTTGGGGAAGTGTTAAGGATAATCACCAGCCCAAGCCACGTACCTTAATGGTATATCAAAATGATGACCCGATCGGTCGCTATGGTCGTGATGAGATAGACCTGTCGGCAGGGATCATGCTTGGGTAGCCTTAAAGTAACATCTCCCTTGTCCAAAGCTCATATAATGGCCATAGCTACTTTCCACAAGTGATATGAACCCTAATTCCATGCTTGCTGTATGGATCCTCATGTATTGGGTGAGTCCAGATGTCTCGCTTGGTAACCTAGCCAAAGGCTTCCATGCCCCGGTAGGGCCATGTCGAAATTTGTGGAACGTCTAAATACATGACGATCACTATCCATCCGCTTGTACATTAGTATAGGAGTATTATGCTGTCGGTTTTTTACCGCGCACCATACGTGTCCATTGGGTTCCACGTTAATCCATGGATCAAGCCCACCTAGGAAAGAGACCGCACTACCACGTGTGTGGGAGATATAAGGTTGGAAGGATCTATCTGCTTGCATGTGTTTGTCTATGTTGCATCAGCACGAGCATGCATTGCAGTTTAATCATGCACCATCTTAACAATTTTTGCATTTCAGCCATCATAGATTCTCCTGGGTGGTCTAGAGGTCCCGACGAACGGTTAAGAAGGACGCCGCTTTTGGGGTTAACAGAGTTAGTGTTGGATCAGAGTTCAGATTCAATCTCAGAAAATAGTGTGGGGTTTTCTCTCGAATCATCAACAGAAGTAAGCATGGCTAATCCATCAAATGAGTCTGATACAACCCGGGCAATAATTGCTGAGGAGGTAGGAAAGAGGATGGAGGAATTTGAAGCCCGCATAATTGTAATGATGGGCAATCTTGCCACCACAATAGCTGGGCAACAAGCTGCTGCTGCCCCTATCCGAGTATCAGCTGAACAAGGGGTTGTAAGAGAAGAGCGTCCTGCTACAGTTAACCAACCAGTGGTTGACCCACCTGTTGTTGAGCAAAGAGTGCCTGCACCTATTGAGCGCAGAGAGGGCCCCAGGTCTGAAGCTGAGTTTGGGGGAGATGAGCTAGAGGAGCATACAGTAGCTAAAGAGAAGTCACCGAAACTGGATGAGGCAATGTGGAGGAAAATGGAAGAGAGATTTGAGGCCATGGCAAGGATGATGACCATGGGAAAAGGAATGAACCCGGAAGACCGAGAGCTAGATGGGGATGACCTGATTCCCCAGAATTTTAAGATGCCGGATATTCCCAAATTTGATGGCACCTCTGATCCTGCCGCACACATCAAGCAATACTCGCTGGTCATGAAGGGAACGTCCTTAACAAGAAAGCAAAAGATAGAGTATTTCTGCTTGAGTCTCACAGGAGCTGCTATTGATTGGTACCATGGGCTTGAGAGGAGGTCCAAGGAGGATTGGGACTTGCTAACCGAAGAGTTCCTTAAGCAGTACGATTGCAGTACCCGGATGGAGGTCACTTTGAAAGATCTTGAGTTGCTACAACAGAAGGCTGGGGAGTCCTTCCACGAGTACCTTACTCGGTGGAGAAACTGGGTTATGGAGATGAAACGCAAACCGAACACTTCTAATCAGATCCGGCTGTTCATTCGAAATGCCAGTCCCTACTTGTGAGATGGATTGAAAATGAAGGGACTGAAAGACTGGGAATCCCTGAAGGATATCGCCATAGAAGCAGAGGGAGAATATTTAGCCAAGAGGGCAAACAACGAGTCCTATGCCAGGAAGGGATACAGCAATCAAGGGACAGCCAAGCCAGCAAGTTCCAGCAGTGGTAACAGAGTTGGGAAGACTGCCGAGGTGTCTGCAACCGAGGTAAATCAGAGGTATTTCTCCAACTTGGGTAGGCCTTTATCATGGGTACTGAAGAGGCTAATAAAAGAAGGAAAACTGCGGCCCCTATCACCTAGGCCGGCCAAGACCCAAGGACAGCCAGGGCACAAAGAGAATGAATACTGCGCATTCCACCAACATACCGGGCATTTGACGGATGATTGTATAACACTAAGACATCGGGTCCAAGATCTAATTGACAACAAGCAGATCACCGATCCTGAGCAGAGGGAAAGCAAGAAGAAGTCCGGTTATAATACAGTGCCACCTCCAGTCTTTATGATTGGATCGAGCCTATCAGAATGGTATGTGATGCAAGACCTATATGGAAATGAGTATGTCGCTATTACTCGCCCTGCAGTGGATGAAGAAGGGGTTTCCGTGGCAGCAATAGACTGTTGGTCCACTAGTGAGAGTGGAGATGATGAAGATGAGAAAAATGGAGAGTTTACGGATCCGTGGGATTCAGAGGAAGAAGAAAGAGTAGAAGCAGTAACAAGAAGTGGGAGGGTCATTCCAGAAGCCGAGAAGCAGCAGGACCCAGCACAAGCAATCGCAGAGAAGGTGCCGGAAGAAAATTCAATATTGAAGCAATTAAAAAAGACCACGGCTCAGATATCTATTTGGGACCTCTTGAGACAGTCCCCCTCTCACCGACAGAAGTTAGTTGAAGCATTGAGTGTATCCACCGTAGCAACTACAATCTCTCCATCCGAGCTTTTAGACCTTGTAAAGGGGGGATCCGGGGAGAAGTTAGTTTTTTCTGATGCAGACTTACCAACAGAGGGTCGCAACCACAACCGACCTTTGTACATCAAGGCACAGATCAATGGTAAACACACCGCTTGCGTCATGGTTGATGACGGGTCATCAATAAATGTTTGCCCTTTGGTAGCGCTTCAGGCCTTCGGGATGGATGAGAGTATGTTAAGTAAATCTGACCTGACCATCACTGCCTACGACAATTCTAGGAGGCAAGCATTGGGAACTTTCAAAGCATTGGTAAAAACGGGGCCTATTGAGACAGAAATGGATTTTGTGGTTCTACCGATCCCAACAAACTTCTCAGCTCTGCTTGGAAGACCGTGGTTCCATAAGTTAGGAGGAGTGCCATCTACCTTACACCAGATAATTAAGATACCTCATGAAGGAGAGGTAGTGACCATTAAAGCAGCAAGAGAGAACCAAGTGTCTGCTTTGGAGATCTCTAATCAGCCATTCAGTGGCTTTCATGTATCAGTGATCGAAGAAGAGCAAAGCTTAGAAGGTAGCCCTCAAGTGGTGAATATGTTGAAAAAGATGCACTTCCTCCCAGGGGCTGGTTTGGGAAAAGAGTCACAAGGACTGCAGGATGCTATCACTACACGTGGTCAAAAAGATCGAAAGGGGTTGGGCTACAAAGGAAAGTATGGTAAGAAGAAAGTGTCAGGGAAGATTCCCCATATTTCGGAGAGCTTTGTGCCATCATCATCGGTTTGTGCTTACACCGGAGAAGAAGAGCCGCAGTGGGTAGATGGGAAGATTACATCGGGTTTTGAAATTTTCAATGATGTCTTTGATTGGGAAATCAGAGTTGTTAAAGCTGTAGAGAACTTTTGGGATGAGGAGATTATGACCCAATGCAGCATCTGGGATAGAGGTGAATCCGAAGAGATTGTAACTGATAATCTGTTAGCCACCAGACTTAAGGGGAAGGAGAAGATAGTGGAACCAGAGCTGAAGAGTGAAGATCTCAAGATTTCACCAAGCCAGGAAGCCAAAGCACAGTCAGCTGCAGCATCGGCGTTGACTGAAGTTGATTGTCACACCCCGTTTGCCCCCTAGTAGAATGAGCCTGTCTGTCTGTCTGTATGTGTAAGCATTCGCATGTGTTCAGCATTTCATAAGGGTATTTTAGTAAAATGTATGTTTTTGGGTTTTATTATTATGGGGGTACATACATGGCATTAGTGTGTTTATTAAGTGAGAAATACTGGGGTGTGTGTGTTTATGCCATTGTAGGGTACTTTAATTATAAGTGCATTAGGTGTGTGTGATGTATGTGGAATTTAAGTGTGAGTGGTTAACTCCACCAATAAGAAATGGACACTTACTTAGGGTAAAGAAAAGAAAAAGAAAAAGGAAAGAAAGAAAAGGAATTGGTAGATTCACGTTCTTTCTTTACTGGTCTTCTTCTTTTCCTTTCCTTTTTCCTAAGGGCTCTTGTGTGTAGATTCAAGATTTTATTGGTGAAGTTAATCTCTCTTGGCATTCCCTAGCTTGGTAAGTGCATATCCTTGTCTTTATCTTGCTATAATTCTTCATCTTCTTCTTTAGGTTGAGTTTTAATTTAGGGTTGCATGTTGATGTTCATTACTGTGTTTGTGTTCTAGCTGAGGCTCCACGCGATCCCAAAGGCAAAGAGGTTGCTGGGAGCAGTGGGACTAAGTGTTAGAAGCTTAGAATCCAGGTTTGGGAGTGTTTATTTGTGAAATTGTGTGATTTTGAATTTACTGTAAAATTCTAGGGTTTATGTTCTTGTAAGTTTGAATGCATATGTTCTTGATTTGATTTGGTTAATTATTGGATGAATTGAGTTGTATAATTGTTGCCTATATTGTTTGAGATGATTTCTGGAAGGTAAAAACAGATTTGTATGGTTTTAAAACAAATTGGGATTGAATTCTTTGTTCTGGAAATTCTGGAAAATCGAAGTACTGTTGAAGTTCTCCTGGTCGCGTGACTCGCTACGAAAGAAGGCAAGTCACGAGACGTGACCCTCGGTCACGTCGTGATCTGCCTGCTGAGAAGCCAGTCGCGTGACCAGCTGAAGAACAAGCAAGTCACGGGACGTGACCCTCGGTCACGTCGTGCGACCTGCGAAGACGAGGCGTGATCTGCAAGATCATGCAACGTGATCTGCGAGGGAGTAGCACGTCACGAGACGTGACGTCCAGTCACGCCGTGACCTGCGAGGGTGTTGCGTGATTTGCGAAGATCACGCAACGTGATCGGCGAGGAACAAGCAAGTCACGTCGCGTGACCCTCGGTCACGTTGCGTGACCTGCCTGTTGGGAAGGCCAGTCACGCCTCGTGACCAGCCAATCTCGCCCGTTTCTCAGTTCAGCTCATTTTTCTGAAATTTCCTTGTTTTTAACTCAGAAATGAATTTGGTATTTCTTCTGAATGGACTTTACTGTTGTATGATGCATGTCTTACTGGTTGATGCTTGGATATGCGTAATACCATGATTTTCTGATGAATTATGTTCCGTACTCTGAAATGTGATTTTAATGTCGCATAACCTGCTAGAGTCGAGTAAGTGGATAGTTAGGCATGCCTAATAGAGTCTGTTGCTGCAGCCCATAGTTCTGTTTGGACCCCGATCAGGTCCCCGTTTGGTTCCTCGCGAACCCTTTTCTGTATTGGATCTTGTTTAAGGTCCCTTTTGAAAATATCTGTGAAAATTAAAGTATAATGGTTTAATCGATTCGTACCCATAACGTACTATCTGTAATCGGCTCGTACCCGAAAAGTACTGTCTGTACACTCGTTATCCACTATCTAGAGTCAGCAGGTGTTCTTTAAATGTTTATTTGAACTGCTTGATCTGATTTGGCTATAAAAGGATTATCTGAATGAGTATATCAATGTATTGTATTTTGGATTATTTCTGAATGAATATGATTATGAAATACTGATTGTATGGCTTTATTACATGAGCATGTTGGTATGGATTATGTTATAGCCTTTGCATTCTGCCATTGTGAATGTGTTATGTCTTGACGACCATTGTGAATGGCCGTCCATTATTTATGTGTATTTCCCCACTAAGCGTTTTTCGCTTAGCACGGTGTTTTTACCCGTGCAGGTGCGGAAGGAGTTTTGCTTTGAGGGAGTCGCCGTCATCAAGCCAACACAGAGGGGTTTTAGTGTAGGGCTCAGTTTTTTATTTGTGATAATTCTTTTTGTATAGAACTCTCTGTATCAGTTTTGTTTTTGCTTCCGCTTTTGTATCTATATTTTGTATATGTAATATTATTTTGTTTTAGCTAGTTGATCAGATCATTATTGTAATAGTTTATTATAGTAATGCATGATCAGCTTTTGCTTTCTGCATGTAAAGTTTTTAATTATTCTGTATTTTCTGAACGTATGTTATGAATGAATGTATGTTATACTTTGTACTTGCTTGGTGACACCTTTACTCATACGGCATCTCACTCCTTCTCGGATGGGATCGCCTACGTATGGGAAGGGGGTGTTACATTGATAGTCATTTAGATTCTCTTTTTATACCACAACTCTTTGAGGACAATGTTAATGTTTCTGATTATGTTAATGAGATGAATAACTTTGCTTACTTGTGTGATGTTTCTGATGATTTCATTTCGCATGATCATAAGCATGATGCATTCATTTTTGATATCAATTCAACTGGTACAACCACATTTAATCTCGGAACTTTGGAAAATCCAAAGGAAATTTTGCTAGCATCAGACATAACTCCTGAAGAGAGAATAAAATTTGAGAGAATATTAAAAAAATATGAAAAAGTCTTTGCCTGGACCTATGAGGATATGCAGGGAATAGATCGAGATGTTGCCGAACATGCCATCCCAACTTACCCAGAGTTTAAACCAGTCAAGCAAAAGCTTCGGAGGCTTAGGCCAGAGTGGGCACAGAAAGTGAAAGAGGAGATCCATAAGCAGATTGACGCTAAGTTCCTGATAGAGGTTCAATACCCAACATGGTTAGCTAATGTGGTTCCTGTAGCTAAGAAGGACGGTAAGGTTCGAGTATGCGTTGACTATCGAGACCTGAACAAGGCCTGTCCGAAAGATGATTTCCCTCTTCCTCATATTGATGTGCTAGTAGATAGTGCTGCTGCTTGCATGATGTATAGCTTTGTGGATGGATAAACAGGGTACAATCAAATTCTTAACAAGATAGTGGACCGGATCAAGACAGCCTTTATCACCGAGTGGGGGACATATGCCTACCGAGTTATGCCTTTTGGGTTAAAAAATGCAGGAGCGACTTATCAGAGGATGGCGACCAAGGTTCTCAATGACTTAATCCACAAAGAAGTGGAGGTGTATGTGACACGCGCCATGAACCAGCAAGGCCCTCATCGAGAATCCGCTTTTAGGATTCGAGGGATGGGTTCGCGTCTTTTCCGATCTTAAGTGTTATGAGATATTTTCGGCACCTCCTTTTACAATAGAACATTGAAAAGGACCATCCATCGCCATAACACCTTTAGGCACTTTTGAGGTATTTTGGAGTCGCCACCCAGTTTACAAGAAACTGGGAAAAACCTCTGTTGGTCTAAACCAGAGATGGTGTCCGGAACTTCACACTTATTGGTGTCTTGCTTAATTATAAATGAGTTTTTAAATTATAAAATTTCATTTTTCATCTCACACAATTAATGCAGTTTATTAAAACGCATATCAATCAAGATAAATAAAAATAAAGATAAAGATAAAAATAAATTACAATAAAACTAGGGGCGGAATACAACCCCATCGTAAATAAAATATAAATCATACATAAAACGGGGTATTTATTAATGTTGAGGACGTTGGTCCTCTCATGCACAATTAAAGAAAATCATTTTAAAGTGACAATTTATTTTGGATGAAAAACTAGGACCTTGGTCCCATTTTATTAGAAAACCCGGGTTTATTTGTAGAAATATTTTTGTGTGATTTTTGATTAAGCGTACAAAAAATAAATGATTTAATTAATTATTACATGCCAAATAACTCAATAAAACAAACAAAAGAAAAATAACAAGTACAATGAAAAATAGCAACTCCTTGGATCTCCTCCATTCGCATGAGTGCTCAAACAGGGGGAACACAAGTATTTGACACCGACAACAAACACAAATAAACTTAATATTAGAAATCGAAACAAGAAAATCAATTAAAGCAAATAATAATAAATTAATTAAATGAAGCATGCATATTAGGTGATAAATAAGTTTAAATGACATATTTAAATGAATTAACACATTAGTAGATCAACATATAAAATATAAAGTAGAAATAATAATAATAATAATAATAATAATAATAATAATAATAACAATAATAACAATAATAACAATAACATAACACAAAATACTAATAATAAACAAACATAACAATTAATTAACAATAACCATATAATAACAATAATAATAATAATAATAATAATAATAATAATAAAACAGAAATTAAATAAATATATAATAATAATAATAATAATAATAATAATAATAATAATAATAATAATAATAATAATAATAACAACGTAACACAAAATACTAATAATAAACAAACATAACAATTAATTAACAATAACCATATAATAACAATAATAATAATAATAATAATAATAATAAAACAGAAATTAAATAAATAATAATAATAATAATAATAATAATAATACAGAAATTAAATAAATATATATAATAATAATACCGAAATTAAATAAATATATATAATAATAATATAAAATATAAAGGAAATAGGGATTTACCTCGCCGGAGCCTCGTCGGAAGAGAGGTGGTCGACACCACCTATGCCGGAAGGTAGATCGGCGCCTGAGGATCTCGCCGGAGCTGGTCATGCGCCGGAAGGAAGTCGGTCGTGGCCGAAAATCGCGTCGGAGCGTTGCGGGTTTCTCCTCGCCGATCTCCTCCACGCGCCGTCTGCCGGAGTCCGATGGAGGAACGGTGGCCGTCGTCTGAAGCGTCTGGATGCGGTGGTTCTCCCGATGTGGCGCGTGCGGCGATCGGCTGCTGCGGCTGGCCGGCGGAGGCAACGCCTCCTCCTCCCCTTTTTTTTCTTTTCCTTCTTCTCTCCGGCGCACCTGGTCTCCGTTGGCCTGGGTCTGCTGCTCCTCTCTTTTTCTATTCTTCTCTCTATTTCCTTTTTTATTTCTTTCACTCACTCACTCTTTCACTCTCTCTTTTCTTTCTATTTCTTTGATTTTCTGGGTCCTTGCTCTGTCTTTCTTGCTTGCTCTCTCTCTTGTTCTTCGGCTCCCTCTATTTTCTGTTTCTTTTCTTTTTTTGTTCCAGCCGAATCCGAGAGCCCTCCCAGTTCTTGCTCATTTTGTTCTTTTTATACCCTCAAATTAGGGTTAAGGGTTATAATGGTCATTTACTCCACTCAATTATTTCCCACATTTTCCTTTTATTAATATATACACACACAACTTAATTAAATTAACACACCTACATACATGTTAATTAAACAATATAATTAAACATTATATATTAACACATTAATTCATTAATTGACTAAACATTACACTAATTAATCACATCTTAATACAATTAATCTATATATATATTATATATATAATTTATCTAATTAATTAAACATTACACTTTAATTTTACATGCATTTTATTTAACACAATAATATTAACCACTTAATTAACTAACAACATTAACTAATTAATTACCTAATTTCACACACACGTACTTATATATTTTTTTTTTATTATTTTTTTTATATATATTTTTTTTTTAATTTTTTTTCGGAGGGAATAATCAAGGATCAAAAATCACCATTTTCATTTTATGCCGGGGTCCGGGACCCGGTGTCTACAGTTGCCCCCAATTTTGGAGAAGCTAGTGCATAGACACCTAGGTGAGCCAAAATTCAAAGAGGGAGAGAGAGGGAATTCCATACCTGCGGCGGAGACCTTGCCTTCTTACCGGGAGTCGGATAAAGAGATGCCTCCTCAGAGGGCTTTGGGATTTGCCTCCTCAGAGGGTTTCGGGATTTGGCCTCCTCAGAGGATTTTGAGGTTTGCCTTCTCAGAGGACTTGAAGATTTTGGACTTTGAGGTTTTGCCTCCTCAGAGGACTTAAAGTTAATACTCCGAAGAGACTGAGAATGCCTTTAAATAAGGATTTAAGGATAATGCTCCGAAGAGACTGAGAGTGCCTTTAAAGTAGGACTTAAGGATAATGCTCCGAAGAGACTGAGAGTGCCTTTAAAGAAAGACTTAAGGATAATGCTCCGAAGAGACTGAGAGTGCCTTTAAAGAAGGACTTAAGGATAACGCTCCGAAGAGACTGAGAGTGCCTTTAAAGAAGGACTTAAGGATAACGCTCCGAAGAGACTGAGAGTGCCTTTAAAGAAGGACTTAAAGATAACGCTCCGAAGAGACTGAGAGTGCCTTTAAAGAAGGACTTAAAGATAATGCTCCGAAGAGACTGGGAATGCCTTTAAAGAAGGTCTTAAAGATAATGAATTTGCCTTTAAAGAAGGACTTAAGGATAATGCTCCGAAGAGACTGAGAATGCCTTTAAAGAAGGACTTAAGGATAATGAATTTGCCTTTAAAGAAGGACTTAAGGATAATGCTCCGAAGAGACTGAGAATGCCTTTAAAGAAGGACTTAAGGATAATGCCTTTAAAGAAGGACTTAAAGATAATGCTCCGAGGAGACTAAGAATGCCTTTAACGAAGGACTTAAGGATAATGCTCCGAAGAGACTGAGAATGCCTTTAACGAAGGACTTAAGGATAATTAATTTGCCTTTAAAGAAGGACTTAAGGATAATGCTCCGAAGAGACTGAGAATGCCTTTAACGAAGGACTTAAGGATAATGCTCCGAAGAGACTGAGAATGCCTTTAAAGAAGGACTTAAGGATAATGCCTTTAAAGAAGGACTTAAAGATAATACTCCGAGGAGACTGAGAATGCCTTTAACGAAGGACTTAAGGATAATGCTCCGAAGAGACTGAGAATGCCTTTAACGAAGGACTTAAGGATAATTAATTTGCCTTTAAAGAAGGACTTAGGGATAATGAATTTGCCTTTAAAGAAGGACTTAAAGATAATGAATTTGCCTTTAAAGAAGGACTTAAGGATAATGCTCCAAAGAGACTGAGAATGCCTTTAAAGAAGGACTTAAGGATAATGAATTTGCCTTTAAAGAAGGACTTAAGGATAATGAATTTGCCTTTAAAGAAGGACTTAAGGATAATGCTCCAAAGAGACTGAGAATGCCTTTAAAGAAGGACTTAAGGATAATGCCTTTAAAGAAGGACTTAAAGATAATGCTCCGAGGAGACTGAGAATGCCTTTAACGAAGGACTTAAGGATAATGCTCCGAAGAGACTGAGAATGCCTTTAAAGAAGGACTTAAGGATAATTAATTTGCCTTTAAAGAAGGACTTAAGGATAATGCTCCGAAGAGACTGAGAATGCCTTTAACGAAGGACTTAAGGATAATGCTCCGAAGAGACTGAGAATGCCTTTAAAGAAGGACTTAAGGATAATGCCTTTAAAGAAGGACTTAAAGATAATGCTCCGAGGAGACTGAGAATGCCTTTAACGAAGGACTTAAGGATAATGCTCCGAAGAGACTGAGAATGCCTTTAACGAAGGACTTAAGGATAATTAATTTGCCTTTAAAGAAGGACTTAGGGATAATGAATTTGCCTTTAAAGAAGGACTTAAAGATAATACTTCGAGGAGACTGAGAATGCCTTTAACGAAGGACTTAAGGATAATGAATTTGCCTTTAAAGAAGGACTTAAGGATAATGAATTTGCCTTTAAAGAAGGACTTAAGGATAACGCTCCGAAGAGACTGAGAGTGCCTTTAAAGAAGGACTTAAAGATAATGCTCCGAAGAGACTGGGAATGCCTGTTGGACAAGGACTTAAAGATGACGTTATGAGAATGCCTTCTAAAAAAGGACTTGAAAATAATGTTCTGAGGATGCCTTTAGGAGAAGGACTTAAAGGGAGTTATCACTCTGCGGTTTACGCGATTTCAGCCTTGCGCAGGCTTCATCTTAAATTTGTCCTGCCGAAGCTATCTCTTGGTTTGGCCTTTTCCTGCAAAGCTGTGTATACAGGAATATACCAGAGACTGTATGCATGTGTAAAATGCTGTATGCAGATATGAGATGTATGCAAAAATGGATAGACCACGTCCTAGGTGGTTAGGGGTCCGTTAAGGACACGGCTTGGCATTGTCTGATGCCCCCAAGGATCTAGAAAAGCATCGTCTTCACTTTTTGGATTCTGGTCCATAATCTTTCTAAAGAGAACTGACCCGTGCACATCTTTGCCCTCTGGTCAATGAGCATTTTGCCCCTAAAACTTCAATTTGCGTCCTGAACCTCATGCCTAAAGGGAAGTTATTCAAAGTAATGCTGCTTTATCGCTCCAAGTGTCGGGAGTCATTAATTAAAGATAGTGCGTCCCTTGTGGATTTTCACACTAGCTTTTCTCAGCGGGAAATGCGTCCTTTCTTGGATTTTCACATAACCCTGTGCCTTATTTTTTGCCTGGAATGGACCCAACCCAATCCAGCGGCTTTTATTTATTTCATTTTTTTGTAGGGTAGACTGCCTGTCCCCAGGTTTTCACCCTGCCCTTTGGCCTAACTTTTGCTTAGAGCGCCAGTCACGGTTTTCATCTCTAACGGCCCTTTTTTTTTTTGCGAGAGAAGTTGGAGTTGTTGCGAAAAGTATTTCGGGTATGATTGGCATGTGCTTATGTCTCAGATATTGGTTATATGAGCTTGTAGGGATGGCTTCACAGTAGGTAGCAAGATGAGTTAGCTGAAGCGCCTGAGCAGCGAGAATGGTAGAGGGTAGATGATAACAATGTGCTAGTTTTATTTCGGGCTCAGACAACTTTGAGTGTGCAAGATGAACTGCCCTGGTTATACCAATACATCTTTGCATAAATGCATATATTTCAATCTAATTTCATAACACATGATCACTATTTGGCATTAACTCGAAAAATATGAGACCTCATCTAATCTAGGGATAGATCTTGAGAGCATCAAACTCCTGTTATCAATCAGCCCTCACGGGTTTTCTTGATTGAATATTTTCTCTCTTTTTTTATTATTTTTTTATTATTTTTTATTTATTTATTTTTTTTAGCCTCTGCCATGGACCCTCCTTCAGTTTGTCAGTATTAGTTGAATTTGCTTTCATCTTCGTCAGTCGGGGGGACTGCTGCTTCTGAGAGTGGCTCCTCTTGGTATCAAAGTCTTGGCCTTAGCCCTTGTGCAGACTGGTTGAGGTGATGGGTTCCTTATGTGGGGCTTGAATATGAAGTTTCACATTTGGCCTTCATTGGCTTTGGCGGTTCGAACCTTGGGATGGCCTTTCAATGGTTGGGATAGGGTGACAGGTCGAGCTTGGATGATCTGGGATACTTTTATCGGTTTTGGTGGTCTAAATCCTGGAATGGCCTTTCAATGGCCGGGGTTGGATGGATGGTTTGTGAATTAGCCTTTTAGGTACCTTTCAGATTTCTTTTGGGCTTTCCCAACAAACCACTCCTTATCATCAATTTTTTTTTTCATTAAGCACATCAACAGCTCTAGCAGCATTATCTGCATTCTCAAAGTTGACAAATCCAAATGAGATTTGAACAAAACTCGCCCCCAAATAGCATTCCCTTGCAAACTCCGTTCCAGTCATGAAGTTACACATACGTGCACTTTTCATCTTAACCACTGGGACCGTTGTGGTTCAATCTAGTCAAGCATTGGATTTTAGCAAGAAACTTGGCGATAAGGGTTCTGGATGGTCAAGGGTCAATCATAATCGATTTTAAGGGTGCACATTTCAAATGGGGTCAGGAGGAAAGAGGTCATATGGTTTGGTTCTGATGGGTCATATATTTCTCGTGGAGGTCCTGAGTCTTATTTGTCCAACTTTTGATGTAGATTTCGGGGCTTGATCTTATTTGGTAGCGCCATATGCAACTTAGATGTTGTGGATACAAAGAAATGGCTTTCAAAATTCGGTTCGTCGTCATGTTGGCACGTGAAAGTAGTACTGATCTCAAGAACGTCCTTGTCAATTTTCAGCATGTCACACCAGGTCCAGGCAGAGGCCCTTTTTTTATTTTATTTTTTTTATCTCTCAAAATTGTCCTCTCCTCAAGAGTTATATCAGATGCTATCAAGATTTTGTTTGGATTCCACAAAGTTCCGAGACTAGATGGAGCCGTATTAATTGAATTAGTGTCAAAATGAATGCATCATGACCATGTGAAATGAAATTATTAGGAATACCATACAAATAAGCAAACTTGTTCAATTTTATTGAAAATAACCAAACTGTCATAAGGAGTTCTTGAAACAAAATGAACCAAATGTCTAAAAACATAATCTTCTTCCCCACTCTCCCGACGAGTGTCAGCGACCTATTCATATCCATGTAGTTCTCGCAAAATATGCCACTATGCTGGATCAGACCCGATCACATATCTGGTAGGGGGACTGCATTGTAGGTTGGCTCTTTCTTCTTCTCCCTCTTTTCGGGGTCAGTAATCTGCTTACTGTCAATCAGATCTTGGATATGATGCCTCAGTCTTGCACAGTTGTCTGTCAGATGCCCAGTGTCCTGGTGGAATTCACAATATTCATTATCTCTATGCCTCGGCTGTCCTTGGGTTCTGGCTGGCTTAGCGGGCAGTGGCTGCAACATCCCTATTTTCATTAGCTTCTTGAAAACCCATGATAGAGATCTACCCAAATTAGAATAATGCCTTTGATTCATTTTCATAGCTGGTACTCTCCTCTTCTTAGCATTGCCTTTATTGACGTTGTGGATACTTAGGTTTGCACTTTTTGGAGCGTGCATACTCGCCGGATCTCCATCCCTTTCCAGCATAATGCCACATTCCAAAGTAGGCCTCTTACCACCCCTCTGTCCAACTGGTGAATCAAGTGGCTTCCTGCCTCCGGACTTGGAAGTACAAGGAGATGTTGCTGTAGTCAATGCATAGGCCTTCTCAACAGTAGCCATCATTTGAGATTGGAGAACTAGCACCATGGCATCCATCCTTTCCTTAACTGCGGCCCATAACCGCTTTTCAAGTTCCTCGAGCCTTTTGTCCACCTCCCGGGCAATTAAGGCACAAGTCTCTTCAGTCCGTGAAGAATTGGCCTCTCTTAGTACTTGGTCAGATCCCTCTTCTTTATCTTCCCCAGCTCCTTCTTCGCTTTCGCAAGTGGACCAATAATCTATCATCGCTACGGGAACCCCTCTTTCGTCTATCTCAGGGTGAGTAACAGTGGCATTCTCATTTCCAAACAAGTCTTGCAGTACATACCATTCAGGTAAGCCTGACCCAACCATGGCAATACAGGTCGACTTCTTATCCTCCTTTTGCTCAGGATTAGTGGTTTGTTTACTGTCGATCAAGTCTTGAATTCGATCCCTTAAAGGACGACAATAGTCTGTTCTATGCCCTGTGTACTGGTGATATGCACAATACTAGTCAGTTCTATGCTTGGGCTTTCCTTGACTTGGGGCAGGCCCAGCTGGCAAGGGTTGTAACTTCCCTCCCTTGATGAGACGGGTGAAGTGCCAAGATAATGGTCTGCCCAATATAGTGAGGTGTTTAGGAGCTGTTCCCGTGGCTGAGACTTCTGCTACCTTAGTATTGCCCCCATTACTGCTGCCATCTCCCTTGCTTTTGCCCAAGGCTAGATTTGTAGATTTAGATATATTGTCCAAATGCTCCGCCTCAACTTCAATGGCTATATCCTTTAAGGATTCCCAGTCCTTTAGCCCTTTCTTCTTTAACCCATCTTTTAAATATGGACTAGCATTCCTGATGAATATCCTGATCTGGTCCGGAGTATCCGGTTTCTTCTTCATCTCCATTACTCGTTTCCTCCATCGGGTTAGGTACTCATGGAATGACTCGTCTGGCTTTTGGTACAGTAACTCCAAATCTTTTAGAGTAACCTCCATCCTTGTACAACAGTCATACTACCTCAGGAAATCTTCAGTCAATAAGTCCCAATCTTCTTTGGATCTTTTGTCTAACCCATGATACCAGTCCACTGCAGGGCCTGTCAAGCTCAGACTAAAATATTCAATCTTTTGCCTCTTTGTTAAGGTAGTGCCCTTCATTACCAATGAATACTGCTTCACATGTGTAGTGGGATCAGAAGTGCCATCGAATTTGGGAATATCAGGAATCTTAAAGTTCTGAGGTATCAAGTCTTCACTATCTAGCTCTCGGTCTTCAGGATTCATACTTCCACCCACTTTCAATATCTTGGTCATAGCTTCAAACCTCTCTTCCATTTTTCTCCATATCTCATCCTCTAACTTAGGCGAATTCTCCTTTACTACCATATGCTCTTCTTGCTCTTCCCATAAGTCACTCTCAGATTTGGGGTCTTCTTTGTGTTCAACAGGCATTGGCGCTCCTGGCTCAACCATGGGTGGATTAACTGCCACTGGGGGATCCTCTCTAGTAGCCCTTTGTTCATCTTGCCCCCAAGTCGGAGCGGTATCCTGTCGTCCCTTGGGTGGGGCTAAGGTAGTGGCAAGGTTGCCTATCATCGTCATCATTCTAGCCTCAAACTCCTCCATCCTCTTCCCCACTTCTTCGGCAATCAATGCACGAGTAGCTTCGAACTCTCTAGAAGGATCAGCCATACTGGATGCTATTGAAGATGAAGTCTTGCTACTTTCTGAATCTGGCTCCAGAACTATTGCCCCTTTAAATGACTCAGAGATTAGGACTTCCTGATTAGCTGTCCACTAGTATCCCTAGACCACCCGGACGAATCTATGATGGCTGCATAACTCACTTTGTTAGGATGATGCATGAGTGATATATATACAATGTATGATCGTGAATTATATAGGTGGTCCTAGATGAGAGAAAGATCAATAAATTACAATGACATAATGTGATGCATGTAAAATGATATGAAGACAAAAGGATATACACACACAAAATGAAATGCATTTTTTATTTTTTGTTTTTTATTTTTTATTTTTATTTTTAGTTTTATCATAAAAATACGCATGAATTACGTATACAATGAATGGTCGTGTGTTATGCAACAAACACATGCAAGCAAGTAGATCCTTCCAATCTTATTGCTCCCGCACACGAGGTCAAATAGTCTCTTCCTAGGTGGGCTTAATCCGTGGGTCAACGGGGAACCCAATGGGCGCGTATGGTGCACGGTGGAAAACCGGCAGCATAACACTCTTAATTTAAACCACATGCGCATGGATTTTGGCCATTATATATTTGGACCTCTCAAACAGACTAAAATGAGCCCACCGGGGCATGAAAGCCTTTGATGAGTGCCCGATTAATATGTTTGAATTGGTTTGATATACAAGAGCCCATATAACAAGCATTGTATTAAGGTACATGTAACCTAGGGGAAGTATCTATTGCCATTATATGAGCTTTGGTCAAGGTTGTGTTGCTTTAGGGCTACCCAAGCATGGTCCCTGCACGACGGGTCTATCTCATCACGAGCATAACGACCGATCGGGTCACCATTTGATATACCATTTGATGGCACTAGGCTTGGGCTGGTGATTATCCTTAACACTTCCCCAAATTGAGTGAAAATGAGGTCGTGCTTCAGGAACGCACCGGGGCTAATAGAGGGACCAAGCTAGCATATACTATAGCTCTAATAAGATGCAATGCAATTTTAGATGAGGGATGAAATTTTAATTTTAAAAACTCAATTATACATTTTAACCAAGACACTTTCAGTGCAAAGTTACAAACAGTCCCCAGTGGAGTCGCCACTGTGACGCGCGCCATGAACCAGCAAGGCCCTCATCGAGAATCCGCTTTTAGGATTCAAGGGATGGGTTCGCGTCTTTTCCGATCTTAAGTGTTATGAGATATTTTCGGCACCTCCTTTTACAATAGAACATTGAAAAGGACCATCCATCGCCATAACACCTTTAGGCACTTTTGAGGTATTTTGGAGTCGCCACCCAGTTTATAAGAAACTGGGAAAAACCTCTGTTGGTCTAAACCAGAGATGGTGTCCGGAACTTCACACTTATTGGTGTCTTGGTTAATTATAAATGAGTTTTTAAATTATAAAATTTCATTTTTCATCTCACACAATTAATGCAGTTTATTAAAACGCATATCAATCAAGATAAATAAAAATAAAGATAAAGATAAAAATAAATTACAATAAAACTAGGGGCGGAATACAACCCCATCGTAAATAAAATATAAATCATACATAAAACGGGGTATTTATTAATGTTGAGGACGTTGGTCCTCTCATGCACAATTAAAGAAAATCATTTTAAAGTGACAATTTATTTTGGATGAAAAACTAGGACCTTGGTCCCATTTTATTAGAAAATCCGGGTTTATTTGTAGAAATATTTTTGTGTGATTTTTTATTAAGCGTACAAAAAATAAATGATTTAATTAATTATTACATGCCAAATAACTCAATAAAACAAACAAAAGAAAAATAACAAGTACAATGAAAAATAGCAACTCCTTGGATCTCCTCCATTCGCATGAGTGCTCAAACAGGGGGAACACAAGTATTTGACACCGACAACAAACACAAATAAACTTAATATTATAAATCGAAACAAGAAAATCAATTAAAGCAAATAATAATAAATTAATTAAATGAAGCATGCATATTAGGTGATAAATAAGTTTAAATGACATATTTAAATGAATTAACACATTAGTAGATCAACATATAAAATATAAAGTAGAAATAATAATAATAATAATAATAATAATAATAATAATAATAATAATAATAATAATAATAATAATAATAATAATAATAATAATAATAATAATAATAATAATAATAATAATAATAACAACAACAACAACAACAACAACAACAATAACATAACACAAAATACTAATAATAAACAAACATAACAATTAATTAACAATAACCATATAATAACAATAATAATAATAATAATAATAATAATAATAATAATAATAATAATAATAAAACAGAAATTAAATAAATATATAATAATGATAATAATGATAATAATAATAATAATAACAACATAACACAAAATACTAATAATAAACAAAAATAACAATTAATTAACAATAACCATATAATAACAATAATAATAATAAAACAGAAATTAAATAAATAATAATAATAATAATAATATAGAAATTAAATAAATATATATAATAATAATACAGAAATTAAATAAATATATATAATAATAATATAAAATATAAAGGAAATAGGGATTTACCTCGCCGGAGCCTCGTCGGAAGAGAGGTGGTCGACACCACCTATGTCGGAAGGTAGATCGGCGCCCGAGGATCTCGCCGGAGCTGGTCACACGCCGGAAGGAAGTCGGTCGTCGCCGGAAATCGCGTCGGAGCGTTGCGGGTTTCTCCTCGCCGATCTCCTCCACGCGCCGTCTGCCGGAGTCCGATGGAGGAACGGTGGCCGTCGTCTGAAGCGTCTAGATGCGGTGGTTCTCCCAGTGTGGCGCGTGCGGCGATCGGCAGCTGCGGCTGGCCGGCGGAGGCAACGCCTCCTCCTCCCCTTTTTTTTCTTTTCCTTCTTCTCTCCGGCGCACCTGGTCTCCGTTGGCCTGGGTCTGCTGCTCCTCTCTTTTTCTATTCTTCTCTGTATTTCCTTTTTTATTTCTTTCACTCACTCACTCTTTCACTCTCTCTTTTCTTTCTATTTCTTTGATTTTCTGGGTCCTTGCTCTGTCTTTCTTGCTTGCTCTCTCTCTTGTTCTTCGGCTCCCTCTATTTTCTGTTTCTTTTCTTTTTTTGTTCCAGCCGAATCCGAGAGCCCTCCCAGTTCTTGCTCATCTTGTTCTTTTTATACCCTCAAATTAGGGTTAAGGGTTATAATGGTCATTTCCTCCACTCAATTATTTCCCACATTTTCCTTTATTTAATATATACACACACAACTTAATTAAATTAACACACCTACATACATGTTAATTAAACAATATCATTAAACATTATATATTAACACATTAATTCATTAATTGACTAAACATTACACTAATTAATCACATCTTAATACAATTAATCTATATATATATTATATATATAATTTATCTAATTAATTAAACATTACACTTTAATTTTACATGCATTTTATTTAACACAATAATATTAACCACTTAATTAACTAACAACAATAACTAATTAATTACCTAATTTCACACACACATACTTATATAAATTTTTTTTTTGTTTTTTTTTATTATTTTTTATATATATATATTTTTTTTATTTTTTTTCGGAGTGAATAATCAAGGATCAAAAATCACCATTTTCATTTTATGCCGGGGTCCGGGACCCGGTGTCTACAGTGTACGTTGATGACATGATGATTAAGTCGGCTACCAGGGAAGGTCACTTTGAGGCTTTAGAAAAGTTCTTTCAAAGAATTAGCAAGTACGATTTGCGCCTCAATCCCAAGAAGTGCCTTTTTGGAGTTACATCAGGAAAGTTGTTAGGCCATGTAGTAAGCCAGAGGGGAATCGAGGTAGATCCCGATAAAGTCAAAGCCATAAGAGAGATGCCAGTGCCCAAGAAGGAGAAGGACGTCAGAAGTTTCCTAGGAAAGCTTCAGTACATCAGCCGATTTATTGCCAAGCTAACTTCAGTATGTGGGTGTAATGGCCGCATTACACCCTAGTTGTTTCGGTATGACATGTGAAGTATGTATGTGTATGTGTTAAGGGGTAATTTTTGATTTAAGTGGTGTTTAAGCAATTAATTATGAATATGGATTAATCTGAAATTTACAGAAGGACCTAATTGCTAAAATAACAAGTATGTAAGTGATTGAAATGATATTATGCATGCTTAATTAAGTGGATGACTTATTAAGTTAATTAATAAGGATTAAGGCATAAAATAATGGATAATTATAAGTTAATGGAAGCAGATTTTTAGTGGGAATTGCTGGAAGTTGAGAAGAATAAAATAAGTATAGTGGAAGCTAATGGGGAGCATTTTTTCTTAGTGGCTTTTGCTGTGGGTTTGTGATGAGTGGACTCATCATCACTTAGCATTAATTGTTTAAGTGGAGAGGGAAAGTTCAGTGGTTTTTGAGGTCATTATTTTCTGCATCTTTATTCCAATATTGAGCCTTCTTCCTTCTTCATTTTGTGAGAGAGAAAGTGAGTGGTGAGAGTGAATGAAGTGAGCTGGAGTTTGATGTGTGTAAGAAAGAATTATAAGAAATCAGGAATTAAGATTAAGTTGGGAAGGTAAGTAAAGGGTTTGATATATGTATTTCTTCTTTATCTGATTTCTGGATTTAGTGTTTGAGAACAAGTTGTGGAGTTGTGTGTAATGGATTTCTGATTGCTAGCTGAAGAAAAGAAGAGAATCAAAGGCAAGGCTAAGGTTGGGGAAACAAGTGAACAACAACCCCATTAGGAGCTAAGGAGTGTGAGGTTTGGGAACTAATCTAAATGTGTGAATTGTATGCTTGTTTTTGTGAAACTTATATATGATTATGGTGTACATGATTTGAAAGATGATATAGTTGAATTATATGGTTGATTTGTATTGGAGTTGATGATTGAGTTGTTATGAGCTCAATTAAAGTATAAACCTTGGTTAAGGGAAAGGTTCTGTTTATATGTGATCTGACCTCCGGGTAGTGTTTTTGTCATAAATAAAGTTTGAAAAATCCAAATTGAGTGATTCTTGATTCATTGGATCCATGCCTTCTGTGCCTAAAAAAGTATAAGAATGACCATAATTTTATTCTGTCAATAAGATGCTCAAAAATGGCAAAAACCGGACATGTATCTGACTAGCTTGGTTGGTTTGAACAGTCTGTAGTGTGTAATACATATCTCTTAATTTAGGAATCCAAATGACCTGAAACTTGTCCCATTTGAAAGAAAATACGTAGGGAAACAATTGTTAAGAAGACAACTTTGCCTAAAAATTACGTCTAGGGGTCGGTTTTCGCGATGCAATATGGGTGTAAAACCCAGTCTCGTAGGGCTCCCAAGGTGAGCTACTGTCGCGATCGCGACAGCGTCGCGACCTCGCGACAGAAAAATGCTTAAAATGACTTATATTTATGTTTTAAAGCATATGGTTGGCATGGGTCAAGCCCATAACTTTCCCCTCAACTTATTATGCATGTTTAGGGTTATTAAATGATCACAAAAGTAGTTATCATGGGGAGAACTTATGAGCATGATTAAGATTTATAATTTACTTAATAAATTAACAATATACATATGTGTGAAAGCAATGTTATGCTCAAATAATGTGTATATGCTTATGACATGATGATTCTTGAACTTAACTAAGTGATGTAAAGAGTTGATGGGTTAAAGTGCATTTGTAAAAGAGAATGTGGTCATAAATGATATATGTGCTATGAAGATTGATCAATGTGAAATGAATGACATAATTAAACAACTTAAGCCTGCCAGTCAAGTATTGGATAGGTAGGCATGCCTATAGGGTCCCTGTGCTGCAGCTTAAGTAAGTAAGTTGATTCCGATGGAATCATTATGAATTAATCCTTGCGGGATTCCCTGATTTACAAGAATAAATGTACCCGAGGGGTACTAAGATGACTGAAAATTCTGTTTACAAGAAGTACCTTTGAGGTACCTATTTCTGTTTACAAGAAGTACCTTTGAGGTACCTATATTTCTGTCTGAAATTTACCTGTTATCCATGACTTTGAACTGCAGGCAAAAATAATCTACATAAAGGAAAAAGGGAAATAAATGTGTGTGGTAATAATGGGATGAAAAATTAACTTATGTGATAAATGGTAATATGACCGCATAGTTTAATTGGCATAAATATATGTTGTGAATTGAGATGCTAAATATGCTTATCTTATCTGTTGTTGATGCGTATTTTAATATACCATATTGCTTGTTATGTGTGAGTTCCCCACTAAGCGTAAAACGCTTAGCACGGGTTTTCTTTAATCCGTGCAGGTACGGAAGTAGGTATTCGAAGGAAGACTCCGTAGGTCAAAGGTCAACACTAGGATTAGTGTAGGTTGGGTTATCCTTTGGGATATGCGTGTTGTATGTACAAAGCATGTTTTGGCTTGTAAGTATAAGATAATAACAAGTATATGCTTTATGGAAAGTAAGTAAAGCTGTATGCTCATGTGATATATAAGTTTATGTGTAACGTACAAGTATGTTGGCATGTAACTATAAGGATAGCAACCTAGCATGTTTATGGTGAAATATATGTTTATGTGTGCTGCATGTGGATGGCATGAATAAGTATAGATAAAAATTTATTTGTACCGGTTTTTATGATCACCTTAAGTTCAGCATATGTAAGTAATTTTGCGTGCGCGGTCACTTCCTATCATTATAGCTGCATCAGCTTTAGCGAGTGGAACTGGGCGTGACAGGTTGTGGTATCAGAGCAAAGGTTTAGTCTTTTCTGGGAATAATGGGTAGATAGAATGTGTATAGTTATGTTGACCTAATGCGGAAGTCCTTGGTTAAATTTTTGTAGATTTTACGATGAATCCTGATCGTCAAGAGGAAACAGCTGAAAGTGTGAACCCTCGTGAAGCTGAGAGGACGGGCACTAGACAATCTGGGCCAGCTAGACATGGAGATGAGATGTTAGCAGGACCTATGGAAGCAGTGATAAAAATGACACAGGATATGGCAAGGTTTATGGAGCGTATGATGGCACCTAGAATACCAACAGAGTCCTTAAGAAAGCATGGAGCTGAAGAGTTCTTTGGGACAAAGTTAGATGAATCTGAAAAAGCGGAGTACTGGATTGAGAAGGTAGAGAGAATTCTCAAGGAGCTACGGTGTCCTCAAGATCAGTGGCTTGAGTGTGTTATGTCTTTGCTTCAGGGCGCTGCTTATGACTGGTGGAAGTTGGTATTACAGAATCCCGAGCTTCCTGATCCGGTGGATTGGAATTTCTTTGAAAGTGAATTCAGGCAAAAGTTTCTCACCAAGGCATATCAAGAGGCAAATTGGAAGAAATTCTTAAGTCTGAGATAGAGAACCATGTCTGTTTCTGAGTACGAAGCAGAATTTTATCGATTGAGTAAGTATGCTCCAAAAGATGTCCTGACTGTGGGATTGAGGTGTCAAGAATTTGAGGAAGGACTAAATGAGGAAATAAAGGCATTGCTGATTTCATTAACTACAGATCAGAATGTGAGTTATTACAGGATAGTACAGGCAGCTTTAAGAGCTGAAAAGAATCTTGAGGCTCAGAGGGAATGGAGACAGAAAAGAAGTGCCAATAGAGGAGGATACAATGCGGGAAAAAGGCCACGAAATTCTATCATGGCACCACCAGAGGAATCTAGATATGGTTCTGCAGTAAGAGGAAAGAAGTGGGGAAAACCCCTAGTAGCTCATCAGAGTCGAAGAACAACCAATAGTCGAATTGATATACCTGAATGTCCTCACTGTGGGAGGAGACATTGGGGTGAGTGTCGAAAGGTCATAGGTGCTTGTTTTAGATGTGGAAGCACGGAACATTTTATTGCCAATTGCCCTCAACCACATGTAGCAGTGAGTAATCAGCAGGAGCAAAGTAGAGGTGGTTCAAATATGCCTTCAGTTAACAGAGGACGAGGTAGAGGACGTGATAGAGGAAATCAGTCAAGGTGGGCAGTTGATTCTGAAAATGTAGACAGGTCAGGTGCGGGATCTATCCGTGCTTATGCCCTGAAGGCTCGTGAAGAGCAAGATGCACCAGAAGTGATAGCAGGTACTTTTATACTTTATGATATGGATATGTTTGCTCTTATAGATCCTGGATCTACTCATTCATATGTATGTTCTAATAAGATAAGTGAAAGAATGTCTAAAGCTGAATGTTTAGCATATAATATATGTGTAACAAGTCCTCTGGGGAGTTCTGTGTATGTGAATCGGGTACATAGGAATTGCGCATTACGAGTGCAAGGTTATGAATTTCCTGCAGATTTGATTGAGTTACCCTTTGATGAGTTTGACTTGATTTTGGGTATGGATTGGTTAACTAAGTATGACGCGGATGTGAAGTGTAAAAGAAAGATTGTGATGCTTAGTGATAACAAAGGGAATAGAGCGGCAATAAAAGGGGTTTGTACTAATCCTCTTGTGAATGTGATAACTGCGATGCGAGCCAGTCGATGTTTAAGAAAAGGATGTGAAGCTTATCTTGCTTTGGTTTTGGATAATAAGAGAGAGAATGTGAAGCTGCAAGATATACCGATTGTAAGGGAGTTTCCTGATGTGTTTCCAGAAGAATTGGGTGGTAAACGACCACTAAGGGAAGTAGAGTTATCTATTGATGTGTTACCGGGAACGACACCAGTGTCTAAGGCACCATACAGAATGGCTCCAACAGAATTGAAGGAACTGAAGGTTCAATTGCAAGAATTGTTAGATAGGGGTTTTATAAGACCCAGTGTGTCACCATGGGGAGCACCTGTTTTGTTTGTTAAGAAAAAAGATGGCACGATGAGAATGTGTATTGATTACCGACAGCTGAATAAGGTGACAGTGAAGAATCGGTATCCCTTGCCACGGATTGAAGATTTGTATGATCAGTTAAAAGGAGCAGGTGTGTTCTCTAAGATTGATTTGCGTTCTGGGTATTATCAGTTACAAGTAAAGAAAGAAGATATACCTAAAACAGCATTCAGAACTCGGTATGGACATTATGAATTTTTAGTAATGCCATTCGGGTTGACAAATGCGCCTGCTGCATTTATGGACTTGATGAATCGAGTATTCAGGCCTTATCTTGATCAGTTTGTAGTGGTGTTCATTGACGATATTCTGGTTTATTCCAAGGATGAGAAAGAACATGACCAACATCTAAGAATGGTACTTCAGACGCTACGGCAACATCAGTTGTATGCCAAGTTGAGTAAATGTGAATTTTGGTTGCGGGAAGTATCTTTTCTGGGTCATATAATATCTTCTGAGGGGATTAAAGTGGATCCAGCTAAGATAGAAGCTGTTGTGAACTGGAAGCCACCTAGGAATGTGCTTGAAGTTCGTAGTTTCTTGGGTTTGGCAGGATATTACAGAAGGTTTGTGAAAGGATTTTCAGTGATAGCTTCACCTATGACCAGATTGCTACGAAAAGGAGTGAAGTATGTGTGGTCTGAAAAATGTCAGCAGAGTTTTGATCAGTTGAAAAAGATGTTAGTAGAGGCCCCGGTTCTTACGCAACCTATGTCTGGTAAAGAGTATGTGTTGTACACAGATGCCTCTGGAGTGGGATTAGGATGTGTGCTTATGCAAGATGGAAAGGTGGTAGCCTATGCATCCAGGCAACTAAAGCCGCATGAGCAGAATTATCCAACTCATGATTTAGAATTGGCTGCAATAGTGTTTGCCTTAAAGATATGGCGACATTATCTGTATGGTGAGAAGTGTAAAATCTATCACAAAAGTTTGAGATATCTGCTTACCCAAAAGGAGTTGAATTTGAGGCAAAGAAGATGGTTAGAGTTGTTTAAAGATTATGACTGCATAGTAGATTATCATCCGGGAAAAGCAAATGTGGTAGCGGATGCATTAAGTAGGAAGATAGTTTCAGCGATGCAGTTGAAACAGGTAAGATGGAGATGTGCAGCTGATGAAGCTTTGCTTGTTCATTTAAAAGCAAGACCTGTATTGATAGATGATCTATTAGTAGCTCAGAAAAATGATTCTAAGTTACAGCAAGTATGGCAGTCAGTTGGCAAAGGTGATAACTGTGATTATACGGTGGATAAAAATGGAGTAATACGGTATAAGAACAGGATATGTGTGGCTGATGATAAAGAATTGAAGAAAAGATTGCTTCATGAAGCACATAACACAGTTTTCACTATGCATCCGGGCGGAAATAAAATGTATCAGGATCTGAAACCATTGTATTGGTGGCCAGGTATGAAGAAGGATATAATTGAGTATGTATCTAAATGTCTTACCTGTCAGCAAGTTAAAGCAGAGCATCAAGTACCTCAAGGGATGTTGAATCCACTTCCTATTCCATAGTGGAAATGGGATAATGTCACAATGGATTTTGTCACAGGATTGCCTTTAACTTCGAAACAGCAAGATGCAGCATGGGTGATTGTGGACAGATTTTCAAAGTCAGCACATTTCGTTCCAGTTCGGATGGACTATTCTCTTGATAAGTTGGCTGATCTGTATGTTAAAGAGATAGTTCGTCTTCATGGAGTACCTTTGACAATTGTGTCTGATAGGGATCCCCGGTTTACTTCCAAGTTTTGGAAGAGGTTACAAGCTGCTTTGGGAACAAGGTTGAATTTCAGTACAGCTTTCCATCCACAGACAGACGGGCAATCGGAAAGAATTATTCAGATTTTGGATGATTTGATGCGGGCATGTGTTATGGATTTCTCCAAGAGTTGGGACAAATACCTTCCACTCATGGAGTTTGCTTATAATAATAGTTATCAAACCAGCATTGGCATGGCGCCATATGAGGTGCTGTATGGAAGAAGATGTCGTACACCAGTATGTTGGACAGAGTTGAATGAAAATAGAATTATTGGGCCGGATCTTGTGAGAGATACTGAGGAAAAAGCCAAGATGATTCAGCAAAGGCTAAAAGCAGCAAGTGATAGACAAAAATCTTATGCTGACTTGAAGCGAAGAGACATTGAGTACCAAGTAGGCGATAAAGTATTTCTGAAGGTGTCGCCTTGGAGGAAAGTATTGAGGTTTGGTAATAAAGGGAAATTAAGTCCAAGGTTTATTGGACCTTATGAGATTTTGGAAAGAATAGGTTCTGTGGCATATCGTTTAGCTTTGCCTCCAGCATTAAGCAAGTTACATGATGTGTTCCACGTATCTATGCTGAGACGATATAGATTAGATAAATCTCATGTGTTGTATGTACAAGAAGTAGAAGTGCAACCGGATTTCTCCTATGATGAAAAACCAAAGACAATTCTAGCACGAGAAGTAAGGCAACTTCGAAATAAGCAGATACCACTTGTTAAAGTACTCTGGCAACATCACGGAGTAGAAGAAGCAACTTGGGAACCAGAAGCTGCTATGCATGAACAACATCCTCATTTGTTTGACGCAGGTATGAA
This sequence comes from Excoecaria cochinchinensis, assembly GCA_947683425.1. Lineage (NCBI taxonomy): Eukaryota > Viridiplantae > Streptophyta > Magnoliopsida > Malpighiales > Euphorbiaceae > Excoecaria > Excoecaria cochinchinensis. The sequence continues at coordinate 22,861,590 of CANTUQ010000055.1, read as the reverse complement.
TTTCGAGGACAAAATTCTTTAATGAGGGGAGAGTTGTAATGGCCGCATTACACCCTAGTTGTTTCGGTATGACATGTGAAGTATGTATGTGTATGTGTTAAGGGGTAATTTTTGATTTAAGTGGTGTTTAAGCAATTAATTATAAATGTGGATTAATCTGAAATTTACAGAAGGACCTAATTGCTAAAATAACAAGTATGTAAGTGATTGAAATGATATTATGCATGCTTAATTAAGTGGATGACTAATTAAGTTAATTAATAAGGATTAAGGCATAAAATAATGGATAATTATAAGTTAATGGAAGCAGATTTTTAGTGGGAATTGCTGGAAGTTGAGAAGAATAAAATAAGTATAGTGGAAGCTAATGGGGAGCAGTTTTTCTTAGTGGCTTTTGCTGTGGGTTTGTGATGAGTGGACTCATCATCACTTAGCATTAATTGTTTAAGTGGAGAGGGAAAGTTCAGTGGTTTTTGAGGTCATTATTTTCTGCATCTTTATTCCAATATTGAGCCTTCTTCCTTCTTCATTTCGTGAGAGAGAAAGTGAGTGGTGAGAGTGAATGAAGTGAGCTGGAGTTTGATGTGTGTAAGAAAGAATTGTAAGAAATCAGGAATTAAGATTAAGTTGGGAAGGTAAGTAAAGGGTTTGATATATGTATTTCTTCTTTATCTGATTTCTGGATTTAGTATTTGAGAACAAGTTGTGGAGTTGTGTGTAATGGATTTCTAATTGCTAGCTGAAGAAAAGAAGAGAATCAAAGGCAAGGCTAAGGTTGGGGAAACAAGTGAACAACAACCCCATTAGGAGCTAAGGAGTGTGAGGTTTGGGAACTAATCTAAATGTGTGAATTGTATGCTTGTTTTTGTGAAACTTATATATGATTATGGTGTACATGATTTGAAAGATGATATAGTTGAATTATATGGTTGATTTGTATTGGAGTTGATGATTGAGTTGTTATGAGCTCAATTAAAGTATAAACCTTGGTTAAGGGAAAGGTTCTGTTTATATGTGATCTGACCTCCGGGTAGTGTTTTTGTCATAAATAAAGTTTGAAAACTCCAAATTGAGTGATTCTTGATTCATTGGATCCGCGACTGCTGTGCCTACAAAAGTATAAGAATGACCATAATTTTATTCTGTTATTAAGATGCTCAAAAATGGCAAAAACCGGACATGTATCTGACTAGCTTGGTTGGTTTGAACAGTCTGTAGTGTTTAATACATATCGCTTAATTTAGGAATCCAAATGACCTGAAACTTGTCCCATTTGAAATATAAGACGTAGGGAAACAATTGTTAAGAAGATAACTTTGCCTAAAAATGACGTCTAGGGGTCGGTTTTTGCGATGCAATATGGGTGTAAAACCCAGTCTCGTAGGGCTCCCAAGGTGAGCTACTGTCGCGATCGCGACATCGTCGCGACATCGCGATAGAAAAATGCTTAAAATGACTTATATTTATGTTTTAAAGCATATAGTTGGCATGGGTCAAGCCCATAACTTTTCCCTCAACTTATTATGCATGTTTAGGGTTATTAAATGATCACAAAAGTAGTTATCATTGGGAGAACTTATGAGCATGATTAAGATTTGTAATTTACTTAATAAATTAACAATATACATATGTGTGAAAGCGATGTTATGCTCAAATGATGTGTATATGCTTATGACATGATGATTCTTGAACTTAACTAAGTGATGTAAAGAGTTGATGGGTTAAAGTGCATTTGTAAAAGAGAATGTGGTCATAAATGATATATGTGCTATGAAGATTGATCAATGTGAAATGAATGACATAATTAAACAACTTAAGCCTGCCAGTCAAGTATTGGATAGGTAGGCATGCCTATAGGGTCCCTGTGCTGCAGCTTAAGTAAGTAAGTTGATTCCGATGGACTCATTATGAATTAATCCTTGCGGGATTCCCTGATTTACAAGAATAAATGTACCCGAGGGGTACTAAGATGACTGAAAATTCTGTTTACAAGAAGTACCTTTGAGGTACCTATTTCTGTTTACAAGAAGTACCTTTGAGGTACCTATATTTTTGTCTGAAATTTACCCGTTATCCATGACTTTGAACTGCAGGCAAAAATAATCTACATAAAGGAAAAAGGGAAATAAATGTGTGTGGTAATAATGGGATGAAAAATTAACTTATGTGATAAATGGTAATATGACCGCATAGTTTAATTGGCATAAATATATGTTGTGAATTGAGATGCTAAATATGCTTATCTTATCTGTTGCTGATGCGTATGTTAATATACCATATTGCTTGTTATGTGTGAGTTCCCCACTAAGCGTAAAACGCTTAGCACGGGTTTTCTTTAATCCGTGCAGGTACGGAAGTAGGTATTCGAAGGAAGACTCCACAGGTCAAAGGTCAACACTAGGATTAGTGTAGGTTGGGTTATCCTTTGGGATATGCGTGTTGTATGTACAAAGCATGTTTTGGCTTGTAAGCATAAGATAATAACATAGTATATGCAAAATGGAAAGTAAGTAAAGCTGTATGCTCATGTGATATATAAGTTTATGTGTAACGTACAAGTATGTTGGCATGTAACTATAAGGATAGCAACCTAGCATGTTTATGGTGAAATATATGTTTATGTGTGCTGCATGTGGATGGCATGAATAAGTATAGATAAAAATTTATTTGTACCGGTTTTTATGATCACCTTAAGTTCAGCATATGTAAGTAATTTTGCGTGCGCGGTCACTTCCTATCGTTATAGCTGCATCAGCTTTAGCGAGTGGAACTGGGCGTGACAGTGAGCCTATTTTCAAGCTTCTTAGGAAGAATCAGCCGATGATATGGAACAATGACTGTCAACTGGCCTTTGACACCATTAAGGACTATCTGCTAAATCCTCCGGTACTAAGACCACCACGCCGTGCCAAACCACTAATCCTGTACCTGGCTTTGGAAGATAACTCAGTTGGTGCTATGATGTCTCAAGAGGACGATTTTGGTGTGGAGTTTGCAGTTTATTATCTTAGCAAGAAATTCCTGCCGTACGAAGCCAAATATGTAGAGGTAGAAAAGATTTGTTTAGCAGTTATCTGGGCTTCTAAGAAGTTGCGGCACTACTTTTATTCCTTCAAGGTACAAACGGTTGACAAACATAATCCGCTCAGATACCTCCAAGAAGCACCCTCTCTACTAGGGAAGATGGGAAGATGGTTACTGCTATTGCAGGAATTTGATATTGAGTACATAACCAAGAAAACCATTAAGGGAAGAGCGGTAGCAGAATTCTTAGCCGAGCATCCTATTGAGGGAGATCAGTTTGAATACAACTTCCCAGATGAAGATGTTACGGCCATAGCAGTGCAAGGGTGGCAATTATTCTTTGATGGAGCAGTCAATAATAAGGGAGCAGGCGTAGGAGTTATTCTTACGACCCCAGATGGTGAAAGACTACCATTGGCTAAAAAGCTGAGGTATAAGGCTACCAATAATGAAGCAGAATATGAAGCTTGCATCTTTAGATTGGAAGCATTACTCCCTCTGGGGGCAGAGACTGCAGAAGTATTTGGAGATTCTTCCTTGGTAATTCATCAGATCAGAAGGGAGTGGTCAGTCAAGGAATAAAGGTTGTTGCCTTATGTAAAGCACTTGAGAACGTTGAGCAGCCAGTTCGAGATTTGCACTTTCCACTCCATCCCCAGAGACGAAAATCAGTTAGCTGATGCTCTAGCAACATTAGTGTCTATGTGGGATAACCCAACAGGAGTTGTGATGAAACCCATGCTGATTTATAGTTCGGAAAGACCTTGCTTTGAAGCTGAACAAGTGATGGACATTGAGGCCATTGATGGAAATCCATGGTATTATGACATTCAGAATTATTTAGAGAGATTAGTCTTTCCAGAGGAAGCCACTGAGAAGGACCAAAGAATGATCAGGAGGTTATCCACTCAATTCATCAGTGTCAATGGCACTTTGTATAAAAGGCAAGCTGATGGTATCCAGTTAAGATGTCTGGTAGAGAAAGAAGCTAAAAGACTTATGGAAGAGCTTCACGCCGGGGTTTGTGGAGCTCACATGAATGGCTTAGCCTTAGCAAAGAAGATCATGCGCCAAGGGTTTTATTGGCTCACAATGGATACAGATTGTTCAAAATTTGTGAAGCAATGCCAGTTATGCCAACAGTACGCGAATTTGAGGCATGTGCCAGTTTCAGAGTTACATAACTTAACATCTCCATGGCCATTTGCAGCATGGGGAATAGACATCATAGACGAAATCCATCCCACGGCGTCCAATGGGCACAGATACATCATAGTCGCAATCGACTATTTTACCAAATGGGTCGAGGCAGAATCCTTCAAGAAGATTGACGCAAGGGACATGGCCAAGTTCATAGAGAGGAATTTGATCTGCAGGTATGGCCTCCCTCATCACATAGTGTCCGACAATGGGGTGCAGTTCATGGGAGAAACCAGAAAACTTCTCGAGAAGTATGGTGTCAAGCATCATAAATCCTCTCCCTACCGACCGCAAGTGAATGGGGCAGTAGAGGCCGCGAATAAGAATATAAAGAAGATCCTGTCCAAGATAGTCCAAACTTACAAGGACTGGGCTGAAAAGTTACCCTTTGCCCTGTGGGGATACAGAACGACGGTGAGAACGTCTACAGGCACTACACCATTTTCCCTGGTATACGGAATAGAAGCAGTGTTGCCGGTAGAGATAGAGCTTAAATCGCTAAGGGTGGTCATGGAAGCCCAAATCCCGGAGGTCGAATGGGCGCAACAGAGGCTACAACACTTGAATTTACTAGATGAGAGTAGGCTGAAAGCTTATTATCATAATCAGATTTACCAGAAGAGATTGGCAAGGACTTTCGGAAAGAAGGTGAGAAAGCATCTGTTGAAAGAAGGGGACTTGGTGTTCAAGCAGATGAGGCCAGGCATACCAAATATTAGAGGGAAATTCAGACCTACCTGGGAAGGGCCGTATACTCTTAAGAAGCTGCTGTCCAAGGGAGCTACAATCTTGTCGGATAGTGATGGGAACGAATTCAAAGAACCGATCAATGTCGACAGACTCAAAAGGTTCCACGGCTAAAGACCAAAATAAAAAGAAGAGAATAAAATGTCCTGCAAGTCGAAAACCGAAAAGAGGCGGCTGTGCTAAAATTGGGCGACTCGACAGGGTGAAAACCGAAAAAAGGCATCCTGTGCAAAAATTAGAGGCATCAGAGAAAATATTTAATCGAGAAAACCCGAGAGGGCCGATTAATAACAGGAGTTTGATGCTGACAAAACCCACTCCGAGATTAGGTGTAGTCATATGCTTTTGAATTCTTGTCAAATGAAAATCATGTATGATGAAATCATATAGAAATGTACATAATTTTGCAATGAATAAAAGAATACATTTTCATTGATCTTTCAGTTCTGTCTTAAAAAGAAATATACCAATTGTTCATCTAATGATTATTGCTCAGTCCCTTCATTGGATATGTGCTATTTGCTCTTAACAGAAGCTTTGGTGATAACCTAAAAAAAACAACAACAAAATAAAACAAAGAAGGCCGTTAGAGATGAAAACCGTAACTGGCTCTCTAAGCAAAAGTTAGGCCAAAGGGCAGGGTGAAAACCTGGAAATAGGCAGTCTGCCCTACAAAAAAATATAAATATAAAATAAACAAAAGCCGCTGGATTGGGTTGGGTCCATTCCAGGCAAAAGTTAGGCAAAGGGTTGTGTGAAAATCCCATAAGGGACGCATTTCCTGCAAAGAAAAGCTAGTGTGAAAATCCACAAGGGACGCACTACCTTTAAAACAATGACGTTCAATGCCTAGAGCGATAAGGCGGCGTTACTTCAGATGATCTTCTTTCAATCAGGTAACATACAATACAGAACATGAAACGGAATCCCGGGTAAATGATCATTGACCAGGGGGGGCAAGGATATATACCGGACGTCTCTTTCAGAAAACTTGTCGACGATCCTCAGGTTTCAGGGGGCATTGTAGAGCAGGAAGGCTACAACCTCAGCGAACCATGGACCACCTAGGGCACAGTCTATACATTGTTGCAAGCATTTGCATTCCATATCATGCACACGTGATTTCTTGTATATTCCTATACATACAATCTTGCAGGAGAAATCGGCGGGGAACACCAACAAAAGCCGAGTGACGACACCAGTCCGAACATCTAAAGGAGCACAGTTCCAAAATTCACAGCGGTTAGCACGATGGCGGCACAACCCACAAGAGGTTGGCACGACCACGACACTACCAATTCACAGCGGTTAGCACGATGGCGGCACAACCCACAAGAGGTTAGCACGACCACGGCACTACCAATTCACATAGGTTAGCACGATGGCGGCACTACCCACAAGAGGTTAGCACGACCACAGCATTACCAGCTACAACCAAAAAACAGCAACAACTATCATTACAATTCCATCAAGCAGGAAGATCGACGCCTCAGGTACGCGTTTCTTTCCTTTTCCTGAATTTTGGATCACCTAGGCACCCATGCACTAGCCTCTCCAAAATTGGGGGCAACTGTAGACACCGGGTCCCGAGTAGCCTTAATCAGGATTACCCAATGATGATAATTGCCTTCACAGGCTTAAAAGGTTAAAAGTGATGGTTTTCTCGTCAAATTTGCATTTTAGAGTAAAAAATATTTAAAAAATTAATTTTGAAAAATGGGGGCTTAAAATTATGATGTTTTTAGTCAATTTAAAATTTTAAAAAAATAGAAAAAAAAATAAATAAATTTCGGACCGCGAGTGTCGGGCGCGATTTGGCGACGCGCAGCGTCGCAAATGCCGCGCGTCGCTAAAGAGCGTCGCGCAGCGCTGCGCACCGCACCGTGCGCTGAGGCGCGCGATTTCCGCGCCTCTGCGCACGGATTTCGCGCGCCTCGCCGCGTGAGTCCCCGTCGCTCTATAGCGACGGGCGGCGCCCTTCTATAGCGACGACTTCCTGGCCGTCGGTACAGGGTCTGATACCCTATTTTCCCATTTTTCAGCCCTTTTTCCGATTTTTTCACCCAAAAATCCGTTTTTATCCCAAAATTAAAGGTTTTTGACTTCAAATAAAATTCCAAAATATTTTTTATATATTATTAATTAATAAAACTTGATTTTATCCCCAAAAATAAAGGAATTTGAATAAAATTAGGTTTGTTTTCCTTAATTAAATTAGGGCAACATTTTCTATTCTTTAAATACTTTATGATGAATAAAAAAAGGGGAGCCACTACTACTATTTTTTACATCAGAATTTCCAGAATTTCTCTTCCTCTTTGATTTTTCTTCTAAAGATTTTGAGATTTCTTTTTGAATGAAAAAGGTTTAATTGAAATTGAAAGATTAATTTTCAATTGTTAATTATTCCAATTAATTTCTTTGTTTTTCCTCCATAAATACAAGAAATTAATCATCATTTTGACATCAATTTATTTTTAATCTTAAGCATACAAATCAATTCCTTTGTTTTTCTCCATAAACAAAGAGAATTAATTTTATTGCTAAAATTATTCTTTCAAGCAATTTTCCGGAAAATCATCACTTTTCCTTCATCAAATCCAATACTCTGAGGGTAAATATTTTAGGCTCAATTTCAATTTCTATTTTATTTTTATTTAATTTATTCGTGTATATTTTATTGTTTTATTGATTTATTTATTGTTTTCATCTATTCATTTGTTGTATTGATCTTATATTTGTTCCATTTAATTGTTTATATATGATTTGATTTTTATTCATGTGAATATTGTTTTTTTAATTCCTAACATGTAAATGATTTTATTTTGATTCCTCATTATTTTTAACATGCAAATAATTAATTAATTTAAATTAATCTTTTTGCCATGTAAATAATTTGTATTAATCATGAACACATCAATTAACCTTGTTATATATCATTATTATTTTCATCATTCTTTTGTTTACTAATTTTTATTATTCTTTTTATCATTGTTACATGATTGATTTATTATGATTTATTTATTTATTATTTTTTCACTTATCATCATTATTTTCATCATGTGTATATTTTCATGTACTAATTAATTAACATATTTTATTTTATTTTCATCACATCATTTAATCATTTATCACATATAATCCATGTTTCTCATTTTATTTTGGTTTGTTAATATTTTTGATTCCATTATCATTCTTTTCATATCATCTTATTTTATTTTAATTTGTTATTCATTATTTTGTATGTTTAATTGATTTAATTACTAACATTATTTTATTTGTATTTTATTTTTATGCCTAAACTCATTTTTCGCTTGGGCATTTTTGCGAGCACATCGGGAGGTCCAAAAAGGCTCATTTGGTTCATATATTTATTTTCTTTATTTGTAATATTTTATTTAATTTTTCCATATAATTTTCTTGTAAAATTATTTATTTAAGCTCGCTAGAAAGAAAATCACAAAAACATTTTTATTAATTAACTTGACATTTTTTTTCTAAATAAAGGGGGACCAATGTCCTAGTTTTTCATACCCAAATAAATCATCACATTAAAACTATTTCATAATAAATATGCATGCGAGGACCAATGTTCTCACTATTAATGAATAACCCGTTTTATGCATGCATTTCACTTTTATAAATGGGAGTTGTATTCCGCTCCTAGTGTTATTGTAATTTGTTTTTGAATGCTTTATTTTGGATTTTGCTTACATTTACCGTTTTTGATATGAATGATTGCGCCTTTAATCAATTGCATCGTGTGGAGAGAGAGTGAATCAATGATATTTAAAATTTGGTCATAAAACAATCGAGGTAGAAATAGATGAGAAATCCCGGACCCAGCTCTGGTCTTTGGGCTCAAAGAGGCTAGAGGTCTACCCTCCAAGACACCTTTTTGTGCCACGAGTCTTTAGCGCTAATCCTAGGCTCCTTAGGGCGAGAGGTTTACCTTCCAAGACCCCTCTGGCTGGCCCAAAATGGATACCAAGCGCAGTATTAGGCTCTCCGAGGCGAGAGTAACTTTCCCAATGTTTTATTGGGTGGCGACTCCATGATACCTCCTTGTTGCCCAATATAGACGCACTTGCAATTTATCGCAAGCTGTCAACGGACCCACAAATGCCCCGATCGCTCACGTGCGGGCGGTCCGAAAGGGCGGCATTCGGGATCCGGCGCGCATCACACAAACATGAATAAATGCGCCTTTAATAAATTGCATCGTGTGGAGGGAGAGCGAATCAATGATAATTTAAAATTTGATTATAAAGTAATCGAGGTAGAAATAGATGAGAAATCCCGGACCACCCAGCTCTGGTCTTTGGGCTCAAAGAGGCTAGAGGTTTACCCTCCAAGACACCTTTTTGTGCCACGAGACTTTAGCGCTAATCCTAGGCTCCTTAGGGCGAGAAGTTTACCCTCAAGGACCCCTCTGGCTGGCCCAAAATGGATACCAAGCGCAGTCTTAGGCTCTCCGAGGCGAGAGTAACTTTCCCAATGTTCTATTGGGTGGCGACTCCATGAAACCTCCTTGTTGCCCAACATAGACGCACTTGCGATTTATTGCAAGCTGTCAACGGACCCACAAATGCCCCGATCGTCCACGTGCGGGCGGTCGAACGGGCGGCCGCAGGGATCCGGCACGCGTTACAGTGGCGACTCCACTGGGGACGTTTATGGTTCGAGATTTCAATTTGAAAATACCTCATTTAACATTTATGATTAAAATTTAATTTATAAATTCATTTTCTCTCAAAATTGCATTCGCATATCATTAGAGCCTTAGAATACACTAGTTTGGTCCCTCTTTTAGCCCCGGTGCATTGCCGAAGCACGACCCCATTTTCACTCAATTTGGGGAAGTGTTAAGGATAATCACTAGCCCAAGCCACGTAAAATGATGACCCGATCGGTCGCTATGCTCGTGATGAGATAGACCTGTCGGCAGGGATCATGGTTGGGTAGCCTTAAAGAAACATCTCCCTTGTCCAAAGCTCATGTAATGGCCGTAGTTACTTTCCACAGGTGAAATGAACCCTAATTTCATGCTTGCTGTATGGATCCTCATGTATTGGGTGAATCCAGATGTCTCACTTGGTAACCTAGCCAAAGGCTATCATGCCCCGGTAAGGCCATGTTAAAATTTATGGAACGTCCAAATACGTGCTGATCATTATCCATTCGCTTGTACATTAGCATAGGAGTGTCATGCTGCCGATTTTTCGCCGTGCACCATGCGTGTCCACTGGGTTCCTCGTTGACCCTTAGGCTAATCCCACCTAAGAAAGGGACTGTATGACCACGTGTGTGGGAGAAATAAGGGCGGTAGGACCTACTTGCTTGCCTGTGCTCTGTGAATGCTGCATATCACGACCATGCATTATACCTGCATTTCATGCATCATGCCTAACGTCTTGTCCCTGCAGCCATCATAGATCTGCCCAGGTGGACTAGATCACCAACCGGACGACTGATCCGAGTTCCTACTCCTGAGCTGTCAGATAGAGAGGGTCTACCAGAAATCTTATCAGAAATCAGCGGTACTGTATTTCAAATGGCAAACTCGCCTAGAGGGGATGACGCCACAAGGGCCATAATCGCGAAAGAAGTGGGTCGGCGATTTGAGGATTTCGAGGGTAGAATGATGAATATGTTGACCACCTTGGCGCAGCAGAATGCTCCACATAATCCTCCTCCTCCTCCTCCAGTGAGACAGAATGAGCCAGAGGAAGAAAGGGTTGAAAGATGAGAAGAGCCTATTAGGCCGCCGCCAGTAGAGTTAAGGTCAGTAGCCTCGGAAGAGCAGCGAAGAAGGCCTTGAGAATTGATGATATCGAGGATGATAGGATGAGCCTTACATCTGAGAGGGGGAAGGCACCTCAGACCGATGACTTCATTTTAAAGAAAATGGAAGAGAGGTTCGAAGCTATGGCTCGTATGTTGAGCAGGGGTCAAGGGATGAACCCAGAGGATATGGAATTGGAGGGAGAGGACCCGATCCCTTATAACTTTAAGATGCCAGACGTGCCAAAATTTGATGGAACTTCTGATCCAACCGCTCATGTGAAACAGTATTCTTTGGTCATAAAGGGGACCACGTTGTCCAAAAAGCAGAAGGTAGAATACTTTTGTCTGAGCCTGACCGCCCATGCCATTGACTGGTATCATAGTCTTGACCGTCGCACTAAAGAAGATTGGGATCTGCTCACTGAGGAGTTTTTAAAGCAGTATGACTGTAATACCAGAATGGAGGTGACTCTAAAAGATCTTGAACTGTTCCAGCAGAAGGCCAGAGAATCTTTCCATGATTATCTCACCCGATGGCGGAACCGAGTAATGGAAATGCGGAGAAAGCCTGACACCCAGGACCAGATTCGTTTATTCATCAAGAACGCAAGCCCGTACTTGAAAGATGGGTTGAAGATGAAGGGGTTGAAGGACTGGGAGTCTCTCAAGGATATAGCCATCGAGGCAGAAGGAGAGTTCTTGGATAGGAAGGCTAACAACGATAATTTTGCCAAAAGGGCTAACCCCGGTCAAGGAACCAGTAGGCCGGCGGGTCCCAGTGGTAGCACCAGAAGAACAGGCGAGGTGTCTGCCACTGAGGTAACCACCCAGAGGAAGTTTTCAAACTTGGGGAGACCTTTATCTTGGGTCTTAAGAAGATTAATGAAGGAGGGAAAATTGCAGCCCCTAGCTCCTAGACCTGCTTTGACGCTGGGAAAGCCTGGGCACAAAGACAATGAATTTTATGCATTTCACCAGCACTCAGGCCATGTCACAGATAAGTGCAAAGCGCTATGGCACGCTATCCAAGACTTGATTGATAACAAGCAGATTTCTGACCCCGAAAAGAGGGAAGCTGAGAAGAAGCCCGGTTATAATGCCGTACCACCTCCCGTGTTTATGATCGGATCTAGCTTGCCAGAATGGTACGTGCAACAAGATCTGTATGGGAGCGAGAATTCTGCTGCTGGTTGTTCCTAGATTAGATAGGAGAGAGCAGTCGTGGCTACCCTTGATTGCTGGTCCAGCAGTGAGAGCGGCGGAGAAGTCGAGGACGAGGGAGGGATGAACCTTGACTTATGGGGGTCTGATGAAGATCAAGAAGAAATAGGGGCTGTAACGAGAAGCGGGAGAGTGGTCCCCGAGATTACCAGGCTGCCCGAGCCAGTGCAGATGCCAGCAGAGAAAGAGCCAGAGGAGAATCAGATTGTCAAGCAATTGAAGAAAACTGCGGCTCAAATATCCATCTGGGATCTTTTGAGACAATCCCCTTCTCATAGGCAGAAGGTAGTAGAGGCTTTGGTTGAGGCCACGGTCGCCACCACGATTTCCCCATCAGAACTGTTGGGCTTGGTCAAAGGAGGATCCGAGGAGAGATTGGTCTTTTCTGATGCCGACCTACCGGTCGAGGGCCGTAATCATAACAGACCCCTGTACATCAAAGCGCATATTAACGACTTGCGTTATGGTAGATGATGGGTCTTCTATCAATGTGTGCCCCCTGATAGCTCTGCAGGCTTTTGGTTTAAACAAGGATATGCTCAGTGGATCAGATCTGACTATCACGGCTTATGATAATTCGAGGAGGCAAGCCTCGGGAACCTTTAAGACCTTGGTTAAGAGAGGACCCATTGAAGTGGAGGTAGAATTTGTAGTTCTGCCCATCCCTGCTAACTTCTCAGCTCTGCTTGGGAGACCCTGGTTTCACAAATTAGGAGGAGTACCATCTACACTGCACCAAGTGATAAAGTTCCCACATGAAGGGGAGGTGGTGACTATCAAGGCAGCCAGAGAGAACAAGGTCTCAGCGCTTGAAATAGCTAACCAACCCTTTAGTGGCTTCCATGTGTCCATGATAAGAGAAGAACACAGGTCAGTGGATAACCCAGCTGTGGTTAATATGTTGAAGAAGATGCACTATCTCCCCGGGGCTGGTTTGGGCAGAAACTCTCAGGGGTTGCAAACAGCGATCACCACTCGAGGTCAGAAGAACCTAAAAGGTCTAGGGTACAGAGGTGGCTTCGGCAAGAAGAAGGCGACAGACAAGATCCCTCACATTTTAGAAAGCTTTGTGCCTGCATCCTCAGTTTGCGCATACACTGGCGAAGATGAACCGCAGTGGGTGAAGGGGAGGATTGTCCCTGGGTTCGAGATCTTTAATGATGTATTTGACTAGAGAGTCGGGTTTATCAAGACTGCTGAGGACTTTTGGGATGAGGAGGTCATAACTCAGGGTATCACTTGGGACAGATGCGAGCCTGAAGAGGTCGTTACCGAGAAAATGATAGCTGCCAGGCTGAAAGGGAAAGAGAATATAGCAGAATTAGAGCAGAAAATGGGAGGTTTGAAGATTTCCTCCGACATGCCTGAGGGGCCTCTACTGAATCAGGAAGCCAGTGATCAAGCTGCGACAGCATCAACCTCTGGAGTGGCAGAAGAGGACTCTAGTTTAGACTGTCTTTTTATTCCAGAACTCTTTTATGATGTAAATGACAATTATAATATTATTAATAAGGCAAACAATTTCTCTTACTTGTGCGATGTTTCTAATGATTTCAACATGCATGAACATGATCATATTCAATCAATTTTTGACATTGTTTCCACTGATACAACGCCTTTTAATCTTGGAACCTCGAAAAATCCGAGAGAAATTCTAATAGCATCAAATATAACTCCTGAGGAGAGAAAAAATTTTGAGAGAATAATAAGAAAACATGAAAAAGTCTTTGCCTGGACCTATGAGGACATGCCAGGAATTGACCGAGACGTGGTAGAACATGCTATCCCGACTTACCCAGATTACAAGCCTGTGAAGCAGAAGTTGAGAAGGCTCAGGCCAGAATGGGCAGACAGGGTCAAGGAGGAAATTCGTCAGCAGATTGAAGCCAAGTTCCTTATTGAAGTGCAGTATCATACATGGTTGGCAAATGTGGTCCCTGTACCAAAGAAGAACGGAAAGGTCAGGGTGTGTGTGGATTATCGAGATCTGAACAAGGCCTGCCCTAAAGATGATTTTCCACTACCCCATATCAATGTGTTGATAAACAGCGCTGCCAACTGCGCGATGTACAACTTTGGAGATGGTTATGTGGGCTACAACCAGATCCTGAATAAGATAGCTGACCGGGTTAAAACCGCTTTCATCACGGAGTGGGGGACCTATTCCTACCGGGTCATGCCTTTCGGCCTGAAGAATGTAGGGGCCACATACCAGAGGATGGCGACCAAGATCTTGAGTGACCTGATCCACAAAGAAGTGGAAGTGTATGTCGATGACATGATGGTCAAGTCAGCCACTCGAGAGGGACACTTTGAAGCTCTAGAGAAGTTCTTCACCAGGATTGACAAGTGTAATCTGTGACTTAACCCCAAGAAGTGCATTTTCGGAGTGACTTCAGGAAAACTATTGGGACATGTCGTCAGTCAGAGGGAAATAGAAATTGACCAGGGCAAGGTGAAGGCCATCAGAGAATTGCCCGTGCCGCAAAAGGAGAACAATGTAAGGAGTTTCCTGGGCAAGCTGCAGTATGTCAGCCGATTTATTGCCAAGCTCACTTCAATATGCAAGCCTGTTTTTAAGCTGCTTAGAAAGAATCAACCTGTGGTCTGGAATGAAGACTGCCAGAAAGCCTTTAACAACATCAGAGAATACCTGTTGAATCCGCCAGTGCTAAGGCCGCCGCAACCAATCAAACCGCTTATCCTGTATCTGACAGTAGAAGGCAGTTCAGTGGGCGCCATGATGGCTCAAGAAGATGAATTTGGGGTGGAATTTGCAATTTATTACCTCAGCAAGAAGTTCTTGGCTTATGAGATAAAATATGCTGAAGTAGAAAAGATCTGCCTCGCAGTAATTTGGGCATCAAAGAAGCTGAGACATTACTTCCACTCATACAAAGTTCAGGCAGTGGCCAAACAGAATCCATTAAGATATTTGCAGGACGCGCCGTCTTTACTGGGTAAGATGGGGAGGTGGCTGCTCTTGCTACAGGAGTTCGATGTGCAATACGTCACTCGCAAAACTATTAAGGGGCGAGCCGTAGCAGAATTTCTTGCCGAGCATCCTATTCAAGGAGACAATCCCGAGTTTACCTTTCCTGATGAGAGCATAGTCACAATTTCTGTCCAAGGATGGCAGTTACACTATGACAGGGCAGTAAATAGCAGAGGGGCCGGAATCGAAATCGTCCTGACAACCCCAGATGATGAGAAACTCCCCCTAGCAAAGAAGCTGAGGTACAAAGCAACCAACAATGAAGCCAAATATGAAGCATGCACTTTTGGGTTAGAAGCTTTAGCGGCATTGGGGGCAAAGAATATAGAAGTCTTCGGTGACTCATCCTTGGTAATTAATCAAATCCGAGGTGAGTGGCCTGTAAAAGAAGAACGACTGGTCCCCTACGTTGAATATTTGAAGGAGGTATGTGGGCAGTTTGAGACTTGCACTTTCCACTTTGTGCCGAGAGATGAAAACCGTCTGGCTGATGCGTTGGCAACCTTAGTGTCAATGTGGGATAACCCCGAAGGAGTGGCTATGAAGCCAGTGCTAATTTCGAGTTCTTATAAGCCCAGTTTTGAAACCGAGCCTGTAATGGAAGTAGAAATGGCGGACGGGAAACCATGGTACTTCGACATCATGAATTACTTGGAAAACAATGAATTTCCAGAAGAATGTCGACAGACTCAAAAGGTTCCATGGCTAAAGACCAAAATAAAAAGAAGAGAATAAAATGCCCTGCAAGTCGAAAACCGAAAAAAGGCAGCTGTGCTAAAATTGGGCGCCTCGACAGGGTGAAAACCGAAAAAAGGCATCCTGTGCAAAAATTAGAGGCATGAGAGAAAATGTCCGATCGTGAAAATCCGAGAGGGCCGATTGGTAACAGGAGTTAATGCTGTTAAAATTTGGTTCTTTGTATTAATAGCGCATAAGCAGCTGAGTAAATGCCAAAACTAATCATGTATGCTGAAATTATATGAAAATGTACACAAATCCGTGAAATAGAATGAATATTATTCTTTTCATTTTTGTCATTTCCTAGTTCTGCATTACAAAGAAATGTAGCACCAAAAAGATACATATGCAAGCTAAGCTAAGTCCTGCTGCTGCTCTCGCCGACTAGATGCTTGAGCCCTCGAGTCCTGTTATCAGATGCTGGACAAGGATCCACTTCTTGTACTCGTTAGTCGAAGACACGGAATGATTGCCGAACATCGGGATAACGGTCTTCACTGGTAGTCTTCCCCACAGCTCATGATACCGAGAAGCAAATGCAGCCGAGAGAGCTCCTCCTCGGAAAGACAAGGGTACCCTCACTACATCCTGGGTCATCCCGAGCTGGCGTGTACATCAAGAGGTGATGCAGAAGGTGGCCTGACGGAGGCCGTAGAGGGGAACACACCCCGATGGCCCATCAGTGACCACATGAGACAGTGGGAGCCAGGCAGACGTAAAACTGATGTCGTCATCTGACAGCTCGCCAAATCTGGTAATACCTTCACCAGTAGTGGCACACCCATGAAGTCGTCGACGCGGCAGAAAGTGGCTCGGCGAGTACTGTGGAGTAACTCGAGGGGGTGGCTCAAATAGCATCTTCAGTTTCTCTTGCAGCCAGATCTAAAAAAAAAAAAGTGAAAGGAAAAAAAATAAAAAAAAAAATAGAAAAAGAAAGAAGAGAAGAAAAAGAAAAAAAAAAGAAAGAAAAAAGGTCGCTGGAGTAAGTAGGGTTTACTTCGGGCAAAAATAAGGCACAGGATTATGTTAAAATCCGAAAGGATGCACCTCCCACTAAGAAAAGCGAGTGTGAAAATCCATAAGGGACGCACTACCTTTAAAATAATGACGTACCTGGAGCAATAAGGGGCTGCCGACAAAGGTTGTAGTGGATCCAGAGCTCACAGCGTCCAAGCCCAGAATGGTCTCAGCCAGGATGAGTGGCAAGGGTGATAATCCCAGATGAAAGTCGCTCAAGACTCCGAACAGGCGAGAGTCACCTGTCAAACCCCCTAGAACAACAGTGAGGAAGTTCACCATGCAAAACAAGAATATGATGCTTACCCGGTAGGTGGGGATGTCAGTGAACTGATCCAGAGCCTCGATCAATGGTCCCAGAGCGAAGGAAGGGCCCGGGTGAATTAGCCGGACGGCCTCAGAAGAAGGTATGCCGAGGGCCATGGCTATGTCCCGGATCTGTAATAGACCGCAGCGGGGGACGCAAGGCAGAGTACTAGGAGGGAACCAGGCTCCCAGGAGGATAGCTAACTCTTCAGGCAAAGGGCACAGTTCCTGGTAGGTGAAGCGGAAGACGTGAAACCGGGGGTTCCAGAAGTGGGTAGCTGCCAGAAGGAGGTTTTGGTCGACTTTGACCCGGCACAGGTATTTCAGCCCGGACAGAGAGGAAAGGGCGCCTTCTTCCCAAGTGTGTTTGTCATCTAAAATACGGTGCATCCTTTGGGCTAGAGAAGAAGACATGTTGAGAAAGATGAAAGGCTCAAGATGTTGGAAAATGAAGAGACATAAGAAGGGCAAAAATTTTGAAAAATTTATAGGGAAGTGTCACCGACGGCCTACCCGCCCCTACACAACGACGGCATGCCCGCCTATCCTTAGGGATGGCCTGCCCGCCTCTCCTAAGAGACGGCCTGCCCGTCGGTATAGATCCACCTGGCAGACGTCAGCATTGCATTCATCACGTGCATTAACTTACATTTATGGCGTGACAGACGGCCAGCCTGTCGGTCGCTTCTACAAACGCCCAGCCCGTCGGTCACGAAATTCTATATAAGGGCGAGTGACAGACGGTGCAAACGCTGCTGTCCCTTTCATTTCCTCTCTCAAACCATTTTTTTGCGGTTTTTCAAGCATTTCCTCTTATTTTTTCGCGATTTCTTCATATTTTTGCATTCTCTACTCACCGGGTGCTTGGATATTTATTTTTCTCCAGTTTTTACACTTCTCACGACTACAAGTAAGTAAATAACTACTTTCTTTTGAATTTTATTTAATTTATTTCTTCATTTCTTCTTCTTTCAACTTTAAAAATGTTTAGAAAATTTTAGATGCCTTAGGAATTTAGGGAGAATGCTGCCCATTTTTTTATTATTATTATTTTAGTGCAATTAGACCTGAATTTTTGCATGATCACATAGAAATAGAATTTTTCTATAACTTTGGTGTTTTAGAAATAGATAGTTTCTAGCGCGCTTTTCTGTGTATATATTGCTTGTGAGGCCTGAGGCCATTATTTTGTGTTGTTGGGGACTCACTCTTGCCGGGGTGTGTCCCATTTACATGCGTATATTATTGTCAAGGCCTGAGGCCTATTTTGTTGCCTTTTTATGCAGGAGGTCGGGCATACCCCTGCCGGGGTGCTGCCCAAATTTTTATTATTTATTCTAGAATTGAATATTTTCATGTATAATGCATGCCTTGGGACCTAGAAAGCCCATTTCCTTTACTCGTTTCAAATTATTTTCATGCTAATCGCATGTTGTTTTTGCCTTGATATGTGCAAAGCATGTGGACAACCTTTGCCCTTTTCATTTATTATCAATTTCTCTATTTAGTTTTCGGGCCGCCATTGCCCTAGTAAGGCCCAAGTGGGCCGTCCCCTTTGAGAATAAGTCTAATAATACTTGTTTTATCAAATTTTCGCTATCTAATCTTTTCATCTTTGAAGGATGCCTCCCAGACGTAGAGTACCGCAGGCCCAGCCCGAGATCATAGTTCCGGATTGGATGGATGTTGAGTCAGCTCAGAGGTATAGAGCATTGGCTCAGGTAGAGCTTCGGGCCAGCCGTTTTGTATCCCGGCCGTTCCTGGAGGCCTTAGGGATGGCCCCAGAGTTCGATTTGCTCGTCGAGGGTGCTGGGTGGACAGAGTTCCTTGAGCCCTCCTTCCAGACTTTTCCAGAGGCTACTCGCCAGGTCCTGGCCACTCTTCGCTACACCGGTTTTAAGAGTGCAGATATCGACCCAGGGGTGGTTCAGTTTTGGTTCGACGGCGACCACTTTAGTATCACTAGGCAGAGATTCGCTCAAGCCATGGGGCTCCCTACAGAGGAGGGGGTCGAGATCCCACGGCGAGCTGTTAGATGCGCCCATTGGGCGGCTATTGCCATACCGGGAGTGCTGTATGATCATGATACAGCAAAGAGCACCGTACTGGTGTCTCAGGCATTCCGGTATTTGCACAGAGTGCTATCCAGTTCGTACCTCGATCGAGCT
This sequence comes from Excoecaria cochinchinensis, assembly GCA_947683425.1. Lineage (NCBI taxonomy): Eukaryota > Viridiplantae > Streptophyta > Magnoliopsida > Malpighiales > Euphorbiaceae > Excoecaria > Excoecaria cochinchinensis. The sequence goes on along the minus strand of CANTUQ010000055.1, from coordinate 22,842,387 downwards.
GGTAATCCAGGGTCGCTTAACACGGCCGAGATCTGGAGCCTCTAGGCCATGGTGGCAGGCCAGCGTCTCAACATTAGCCATGAGATCTTGGCCAACTTGACCAGAGTCAGCAGAGGGTTGACACCTGTGGTGATAGTGGGAGGAGTTATCACCCGGCTACTTCTGAGGTTGGGAGGTGCCCCTGACAGATTGAGAGCACCCTTGGGGGAGGGGATCCATGTGGACGCCGCAGCGGCAGTACAGATGGGGATGATCTCCCCGATATCAGGCCAGGTGGAGGCCTATAGGGTGTTGACCATTCATGAGACCCGGTGGATGTTCTCGCTTCCACCCTTGGGTCGAGATCCAGATCACCCGGAGCACCCAGAGGATCAGCCTCCGCAGCCAGAGCCCCAGCCTCAGCCCGATCCTCAGCCGGATCACAAGCCTCTACATCCAGAGCCAGAGCCCCAGCCTCCTCAGCATCAGACTGTGCCACCGCCACAGCAGCAGGAGCAGCCCAGGACCCCATCGGACTTTGATATAGAGATCACGATGGATGATCTTTTTGCAGCCTCACCAGCATCCCGAGCACCGACCCCAGTCCCATCGCCAGGCTTCAGAGTAAATAGGACTACCCACGGGCCCCCCGAGAGATATCATCCTTATTCTAGAGGCGACCCGGGGGCATCCACCTCTACAGCACCGCCTCCAGAGCCGCCACAGCAGCAGCCAGCACAGCCCGACTTCTCTCAGCTCCTCACCTCCATGTTCGCAGCTTTAGAGCGACGACAGGACGAGAGGGACAGAGCTATTCATGAGAGGTTGGACCGCCAGCAGGCTGCTATTCAGGAGCAGTCCCAGTCAGTGGAGCGGTTGGCCCGAGAGCAGGCTGGCTACATTGAGCATACTACGTGGGAGTAGGCTCGGGTTATGGATGCTTTCAGGGATGAGCAGATTCGGGTCGTAGAGACCCTCAGAGGTGAGCAGTTGAGGCTGATTGAGCAGGTTGCTCAGGGTTAGAGGGAGCTCAGACAGCAGCTCGCTCATGATTTGAGGACGTCACAGGACCAGGCGTCTCAGAGGGTTGACATGACCCTGCAGATGATTGACGAGTCACTTGACTCTCTGAGATCCCGCGTCCAGGCGATAGAGGGGATACTCCCACCTTTGTCTCAGACCATGAGGGAGTTCAGGGACCAGACAGAGCAGCGCCTAGAGCACATGAAGGGGGCCGCCAGCGAGCAGACCACTCAATTGAGCAAGGCGTTCAAGAAGTTGGGAGGCACAGTATCAGAGACATTGGAGTTCATCAGGACCTGTACCCAGCCTTTCTTGGATGGCCACGCTCAGATCCAATTCAGGCGGACCCACAATGCCGAGGCAGGACCCTCCACAGCTCAGCCTCCACCTCCTACACGGCCAGCTCCGCCTCCACCTCCGCCCGGGACAGTGCATATATCGAATGATGAGGACCCTGATGAGCCCTCTGACTACACACCTCTATGACGTTCAGGGAGTCATTTTTTTGTATATTTGTACTTTGTATATACGTTGTACAAAATAGACATTTTTAGTGAAAAACTTTTATTTTCAAAATTTATGATTCATTCATATAGCAGATGAATATATACCTTCACAATCACTCATACTCTAAAACAAAAATGGTGAAAAAATGATGAATAACAACTCAATGAAAAAGAACAAATGAAACATGGCATAAAAGGTAAAAGCGAAAATCCCGCCATTAATAAACAGGTTAAAAGATGACCACTCGAATATGAACTAACAAAACCTTTTTATCACACAGGTACAGAGAATATTGCTTCACTTCAGATCGAAGCTGCAGTTAAAGAAACACTGCTCTTCACCGAACCGGGATTGTAGCCAAAGCCTGATACGTCTCACAGTTCGCGCGGCAGCCAGAGAGTGCTACGCACCTTGCAGATCGAATGGGGGTTAGCAAGGGAACTTCAGATCGAAGCTGCAGTTGAAGAAACACTGCTCTTCACCGAACCGGGATTGTAGCCAAAGCCTGCTACATCTCACAGTTCGCGCGGCAGCCAGAGAGTGCTACGCACCTTGTAGATCGAATGGGGGTTAGCAAGGGAACTTCAGATCGAAGCTGCATTCGAAGAAACACTGCTCTTCACCGAACCGGGATTGTAGCCAAAGCCTGCTACGTCTCACAGTTTGCGCGGCAGCCAGAGAGTGCTACGCACCTTACAGATCGAATGGGGGTTAGCAAGGGAACTTCAGATCGAAGCTGCAGTTGAAGAAACATGCTCTTCACCGAACCGGGATTGTAGCCAAAGCCTGCTACGTCTCACAGTTCGCGCGGCAGCCAGAGAGTGCTATGCACCTTGCAGATCGAATGGGGGTTAGCAAGGGAACTTCAGATCGAAGCTGTATTTAAAGAAACACTGCTCTTCACCGAACCGGGATTGTAGCCAAAGCCTGCTACGTCTCACCAACCCCTACAAGTTGAGACGAGATTTGGTAGGGATATCTTCGCATCGCTGACCAGGCCGAGACGAGGTCTACCCGGCAAAAGGCGCGGAAGGTAAGAACCATCGCAGGTACGCCTTCTTTCTTTCTGTCCTTTCTCTGAGTTTTGGCTTATCTAGGCGCTTGTGCACTAGTTTCCCCAAAACTGGGGGCAACCGTAAGCACCGTGTCCCGGAGCGGTCCGGATCAGAGGTTACCCTATGATGAAATCAATATCCTAGCCTGTATAAATGGTTTGGATTTGAGGATTTTAGTCCCGCATTTCACGAGAAGCGAGTCTTCTTACCTTTCGTAGGCAGAGGGGGGAAAACAGAGGTTTTTTTCGAGTCAAAAGGCTTTTTTTCCTCCATAAACGGCCAGCCCGTCTGTGAAGTAAGCCCGTCGCTTGGTGTCACCGACGGCTTGTGGTATTTTCCGACGCCCGTCGGAAAGTCACCGCCCCTGTCAGAACGCCGCCTGGTTTCCCGGAGCACGCAACCCTTCCTACGCCCGTCGGTGGATGTGGCAGGGCCGTCGGACGAATCCTTGTGTCAGAAGGATTCTTCCAACGCCCGCCCCCATGCACCGACGCCCGTCGATCATTTCTGGCTTATAAAAGTTCCGGATTTTCAATAGAAAAGGGTTCCAAAAATTTTCAAGAGGGGAAACTCTGCCAAAATTTAAGTATATTTTCTCTCTCTTCCAGAAAACACTTTTCATAAAGAAATTTATTTCAAAAGAGGATCAAATCCATCAAAAGGGACTAAAAACCAATTAGTTTTCCTTTATATTTTGATTCCAAAAACAATACTTTGAAGATTTGAGAAGGAAGTAATCTGATTTCCTCTTTTCAATCCTTCATCTTGCTTTTCCTGGAACACGCGGGGCTCTAATCAACACAAGAATTTCACCCAAAATGATTATCTGAGGGTAAATATTCCGGATTCCTTCTCCATACCATTTCATATTTATTCTTTATTTGTTAATTCTTCCAATTTTGTCATTACTTTTCTTTATTTTGACTCTCATTACTTGATTTTATTGTAAAATCTCCTTTTGGCCTTAAAAGGAATTTTTCTCTTTCTATTTTTTCGGAGACAGTGGTGACCAACTGGTCATCTCTATCATCGACGCCTGTCAGTCACCTCATCTACAGACATATCGGTCATCTTGACTGACGCCCGTCGGTCACCTGAAAGAGGCCGTCGGTGGGTCTGTTTCTTCCCTTTCAAACGATTTTCTATTTTTTTCAAGTCTCTTTGGATTCCCACACATTGATTGTATGTATATTGACATCTTCTAACTTTCTATGAGTGTATATTGATTCTCTTGGACTATCCCGAGCTTGAGTGGCTACCTGCCGTATTTGGAGGATTTTCGTCCGGTTTAGTTTCCTAACCCTTTTGATTATTTCCTTCATTTGTTATTCATTGATTATTCTTTGTATATGGATGTACTCTTTTCATATCTCGTTAATGTATAAAAATGACTCAATATTTTATATTCAATAAAATGAGGTTTACACAAAGGCATAGGGGTCCAACACCCCATTTTTATCCAATAAAATCCATTACGAACAAAAATATCCAATTTTAATAATGATGCATGCGAGGACCAAAGTCCTCAAAACAAACGATGCCCCGATTTGTGTATGTATCGCACCTTTATAAAGGGAGTTGTATTCCGCTCCTTGTATTATTGTAATTTATCGTCTTTTGATATTTACTTGCTCATTTATGGCTTTCCAAACATGAATAAATGCGCCTTTAATAAATTGCATCATGTGGAGGGAGAGCGAATCAATGATAATTTAAAATTTGATTATAAAGTAATCGAGGTAGAAATAGATGAGAAATCCCGGACCCAGCTCTGGTCTTTGGGCTCAAAGAGGCTAGAGGTTTACCCTCCAAGACACCTTTTTGTGCCACGAGACTTTAGCGCTAATCCTAGGCTACTTAGGGCGAGAAGTTTACCCTCAAGGACCCCTCTGGCTAGCCCAAAATGGATACCAAGCGCAGTCTTAGGACTTTCCCAATGTTCTATTGGGTGGCAACTCCATAAAACCTCCTTGTTGCCCAACATAGACGCACTTGCAATTTATTGCAAGCTGTCAACGGACCCACAAATGCCCCAATCGCCCATGTGCGGGCGGTCGAACGGGCGGCCGCGGGGATCCGGCGCGTGTCACACATACATTCATCCATACCATACATACTGAAATACGGGATAATTAAAAACTTTAAAGGAAAAGCAAGCAATAGCTGATCATACATTAATATAATAAAATCATCACAATAATATTCTGATCAACTAGCTGAAACAAAAGATATTACATAACCAAAGTATAAGTACAAAAGCGGAAGCTATAACAAAACTGATACAGGAGAGTTCTATACAAAAAGAATCATTACAGATTAAAAAAACTGAGCTCTACACTAAGACCTTCTGTATTGGCTTGACAGCGGTAACTCTCTCAAAGCAAAACTCCTTCCACACCTGCAAGGGTAAAAACACCGTGCTAAGCAATAAACGCTTAGTGGAGAAACACACATAAAATATGGACGGCTATTCACAATGGTCGTCAAGGCATAACACATTCACAATGGCAAAATGCAATAGCTTAAAATATACTCCATAAGCATGCTCACAATATAAAGCCATACATTTCGCATCACAGATTCATATCCAAAATAATCAAACATACATCTCATCAATATACTCATTCGGATATCACATTCATATATAGTCAAAACTGAACAGATCAAACCATTCAAACACCTGCTGACTCAAGGTAGTGGATAACGAGTGTACTGTAGGTACCTTACGGGTACGAATCGAATATTGAGGGTACCTCACATGTACTAATCAAAAGTCATTTCATTTTTATCAAAACACAATATTTTTACTGAGGGGACCTTAAACAAGATCCTAGTACTGAGGGGTTCGCGAGGAACCAAACGGGGGACCTGATCGGGGTCCAAACTGAACTGAGGGCTGCAGCTAAAAGACTCTATTAGGCATGCCTAACTATCCACTGACTTGACTCTAGCAGGTTATGCGTCATTCAAATCATATTTCAGAGCACAACATATAATTCATATGAAGAATCATGGTATCACTTATATCAAAGCATATAAAAGTATGACATGCATCATACAGCAGTATAAGTCCATTCAGAAGAAGTACAGAAATTCATTTTTGTGTTAAAACCGAAAAATTTCAGAAAATAGACCGAACGGGGGTGACCAACAAGGTGGGCTGGTCGCGGGTCGTGACTGGCATCACAACTCGTGACTGGCCTCTTCCTTTGGCTGGTCACGAGTCGTGACTGGGAGTCACGCCTCGTGACTGGCTTTCCTTTGCTGGTCACGTCATGACTTGCCCCTTGCCTCTTGCTGGTCACAAATCCTGACTGGGTGTCACGCCTCGTGACTGGCTTCTTCTTTTGGCTGGTCATGGGTCATGACTGAGAGTCACTACCCGTGACTGCCTACTCTGGCCGGTCACGAGTCGTGACTGGGAGTCACGCCTCGTGACTGGCTTCCTCTTGGTTGGTCATGAGTTATAACTTGCAGTCACCACTCATGACTGGCCTCTCTGGCTGGTCACGAGTCGTGACTGGCCTCTCTTCTTGGCTAGTCACGCGATAAACATTCTGGAAACGGGGAAATTCAACAGTAACGCGATTTTCCCATTTCCAAAATTCCCAGAACTCAGAAATCAATCCCAAATTGATTCAAAACCATACAAATCTGTTCTTACCTTCCAGAAGACATCTCATACATCATAAACCAGATAATTGCAACTTAATTCAGAAATTAAAACAACCAAATCAAACATAAATGCATTCAAGCTTCTCAAGAACATAAACCCTAAAAATTACAGTAAGATCACATTCAAACAATTAACTTAAGCAAAATCCCAGACCTGAAATTCAAAGCTTCAAATCACTTAGCTCCACTAGTCCCAGCAATATCCTTCCGCTTAGGATCGCGAGGAGCTTCAGCTAAGCACAACACATCAAATAACACCCACAAATACAAACCCTAAGTTAAATCTAAACTCAAAGAAGAAGAAGCAGATGAAAACAAATGGAAAACAGAGTGAGGAATGCAATGACTTACCAAAGAGGATGCAAAAGGGATGATTAATTCCACCAACGAGACTTGAATCCACACTAGGGTTTTTGGAGAAAAGAAAAGGAAGAAGAAAATGCGAAGAGGGAGAACGTGAAGAAAAACATATTCTGTATTTTTGCCTTCTTCTTTCTTTTTCTTCTTCTTTTCTTTTGCCCTAAACATGTGTCAATTTCCTATTGGTGAAACTAATCATTCACACCCAACCACCATGCACTACACACACCCAATGCACTCCCAACTAATGTACACCCTACAATGGTATGCTCAAATGCACAAAATCATTTCCCAATTAATTCACACACTAATGTCATGCATATAACCACATGCAAATAAACCCCAAAAACATGCATTTTACTAAAATACCCTTATGATATGCCGAACACATGCAAATGCTTGCACATACAGACAGGCTCATTCTACTAGGGGGCAAACGGGGTGTGACAAGATTTATATTAGAGTCACATTATATTTTCTTATAAGCTTTATTTGGCATGTACATGTATCACTCTCCCTTTATTTACTTAATTATGAATCCAAAACTACTTAAACTAAGCTCTAATACCACTAAATGTAACACCTTATATTCGGCCCGATAATTGAGTTGGATACCGAACGTTATCATTTTTAAGTCCTTAAAATTATGAAGTATAAAATTTCCTTTTCATTTCTTAATTATTCTAGCAATTACTATTTATTTTATAGAAATTTTTATATAGTTTCCTATAAATTTTTTTAAAACCTCATGTAAGAAAAACTTAATTACACTTCTATATCATTCTACCCTTCCATCCATTCCCATTTCAAACTCCTTACACAAGATAATTTTCCCATCCTCCATAACATCTTGATAATAGTTCTATAATCCGGACTACTAGCTAAGATCAGCCTTAAGGTCAAATACCCACAACCTAACTTCCAATAAGTAGATAGATGGCCTTGAAGAAAGAAAAATAATCTGGTGAAGGTTCCATTGAGGAACTCTCCGACGGTCAGGTCAAAAAACTTAGATAAAAGTGAGTGTGTTCTTTGTGTTTAGAAGAATCGTACCTGACTTGAGCATTGTTGGCCGATATATAGAGGTCTACTAACTTAATTGCTCATCACTAAAGTTAGGGAATATATGTAACACTTAAGCCGTTATGGAACTATAAGAATTGTAACATCCTTCTAATGATTTTGAGCTGTGTCCAAGAGACTGACTATAGCTCATCATTAGTCTAATTATCACATCTCAAATTCCAAACATAATCAAGCGCGCGTGCACACACACACACACACATATATATATATATTAAATTAAATATTCTCATATATCTAATTTATAATTTATATACACAATGTTAATACATAATCCAAAATATAATTCCAAAAGTTCCATTTCTTCTATATATGTACATGCTATAACCAAAATCAAATATAAATCTCTAGTGCATCCACCTCAAAGTCTTCTACAATATCCTGTGTGACTTTAGTCTTTGTAGTAGATCCACCAAAACATCACTTCTATATTTCTTTAAAACCTACGCGTAAAAGAAACCATACACTAAGTTATATGCTTGGTGGTGTTCAAGCAATTCCATTTTTCATCCATATCTATATATACACTTATACATGCATAGCATACAATATTTTTTAAATATATAAAAGCATAAAGTATTTTCAATTATTTACAAGAATGAATAAACATTAAAATCTATTTATAAAATTAAGCATATTACTTATTATACTAAATTATACCAAGACACATTATACACAACTAATCATAAAATAAATCTTACGCACTAATTACTGACATCCATTAAATTTCTTTTATCAACGTTTATGCACTTATTAATTTTTCTATATTTTCCCTATGTAGGGATGTGCAAAACTCGACTTGAAGAGCCCAAACAACCTGATCTGAAATTTGCATTCGGATAAGGTTGTTAGGGTCAGGTCAGGTGAAGGATTTTGATCTTGTTCGGGTTCTGGTCGAGTCGGGTGAAAATCTTAGTTAACCTAACCTGACTAAAATGTATTTATATTATGCATGATGTTTGTTTAAGAGTTTTGGCCTAGTGGTGGAGACACTAGCCTTCACAATCTGTTTACTTGAGTTCAATTCTTAAGCTACTCAATTTTTTTAATGATTTTTTATTCTTTTCTCTCTTTCTTTTACCATTATTTCTATATTTCCCTTACTATTTTTTTCCTATTCTAGAACCTTATCCTCTCTCTGCTCTTTCTCTCTACATACCCATGTCAAAGAAATCAAAATCCCTAAATCCCCTCCTTAAATAATTTTTCCTATTTCAGAATCTCTTTTCTCTGCTCTTTCTATCTTTGTACATATATCAAAGAAATCAAAATCCCTAAATCCCCTCCTTAAATCGTTTCTCCTTGGATGAATTTATGTATGTTCACCTCTAATAGTCCTTATCATTTTCCTCCATTTGATTTTGATTTTTTTGTTAAACTTTTTATTTTTTTTTTCTCCTTGGATGCCTACACTTTTCATCTCATGCAAGAAGAATGGCTTTAGTAAGGGAAAAAAGGACAATCTTTGGCCATGGCAGTGTTATCAACAAAACTTTTCCTTTATTTTCATTTATTTAATTTTCTTTCTAATTTCCTTTGTTTTGTTTTTCTTCAATTAATTATCATTGATTTGTGCCTCTTGTAATTGTTTTACCATTTTTGTTTTAATTAATTTTAGTTGATAAATTTTCTCTGATTTAATTATTTTTAATTTTTTTTTGCCCTGCATTATTTTAGATTTAGATCTTCTTCTTTCAAATTCGAGTTGTTTAAGGTTATTTGAGTCAAAGCCTAAAAAATTCAGGTTAATAGGGTTGGGGCCCAAATTCTATTTGGGGTTGGTTCGGGGTTGAAATGGTGCTTTATTTTGATTTTAGGAAGATTAGGTCGGTTCAGGTTTGACCCAACCCAAACGATGCACACTCTTAGCCCTAAATAAAACCCAATAGAATTGCACTAAACTAGATAAGAGGGATATAAAATACAGGATTGAGTTCTCAGAGCCATTCGGACCATTCACATTAATCATATCGATATTCAATATCCAAATATCAGGATCGAGCTCTTAGAGGCATTTATGATCATAACCATCATCTAACAACTCTAAAATATGCATTAAATTCAAAAGAAACCCTATATAAGTTATTTTACTAATTTTAGTTACTAATCATCTTCTCGGGTCCTAGGTGGCACTATTCATCCCAAGATGCACTTTTCATAGCCTAAAAAGTACTATTCATAAAACTAGGATTTCTAAGGTGTTACATCTATTTTGTCTTGATCGAAACTTCTTCATCTAACCTATTTTGTAACCAATTTGTTATGATCAAGAACTAGAGCGTCGACCTTATCAATAATCCTTTTATGTACATTATTCATTAAAGGATAATTTTTTGATGTTTGGCCGATCTCATAAGTTTTGCGGTAATTGGTCTTAACAAGTCATTGAGAATTTGACTATGCATTTTATAGGAGTTAGTCCTTTGGAAATATCCATCATTTGCTAATGTCAACTCAGAGTCCCTATCCCTAAATTGTACATCTCAGCTTCAATAGTGAAAGATCTTCATTGAAAAGATCTGGATCAACATGGACGATTTTAACTGACCTATCATCTCTCCACATGATTAATTTATAGTGCATTGAAGAAGGAATACATCAATTGGAATGGATCCAATCTCCGCCAATCAATAATATTCATGACAAAAAAGCCGTTTTCTTTAGTTACTCAGCTAACTTTTACTTGGATGGCTATAAAACCATCTGAATCAGTCATGCCCCTAGCAAAATTGGTCATTACCATGTCCGATCTTTCCATTTTATGAGAAGGAATTCTAAGTCTTTTCAACATTCTGGTAAGCAAGATGTTCACCGCTGCACCATTATCAATCATTATGTGGCCTACAGGAATCCAATTAAATTATGCCTTCAAGTATAGAGGCTGAATATGCTTTGTCAAAGCTTCAGGTGGCCTTTCCAAAATGACAAAAACCTTCCATTACTTAGGCCTGACAACATCCCTATTGAGTGTATTGCTTTTCCTTTCTCTTGCCAAGAAAGATTTTGGAAGTTTGACCACATTGATTATATTGGCCAACCTTAATTCTTCGGCTATTTGTTTTGTCACCCAAATTTTCTTTTAAGTAATGGTTTTTTATCCTTTTGATTGATATTCCCTTTGAGTCTTCCTTGGCCAAGCTTTTACGACCGATTGACTTGAAAAGTTCAATATTTCTGCTTCGCTCAAAAGATCGGTGCTTATCAATGATACATTGTTGTCTTCATCGAATGATTCTTTCTTATAATCTGACTCATCAATTGGTTGATCGATCATTTTTGTTTCTGTATGACCGATGTCAACCTTTTAGGATTCAATCTCACCAAATAGTTATCAGCTAAGAATTACAATTTTTATTCCTTAGCCTTCAAGTCATCATTACCTTTATTGTTTTCCTCTTAGAGTCTCCTTAGCTAATCTTGCTTTTGCTTCCTCCTTTTTTGAGTTTTAATTAAACCTCTCTAGTCAAAAAACACTTCACCCTAAGTGACATTGGCAAATCATTGGGACATCTTATTTTCAAATCTTAGTCTTCTAAAGACTAATGATGGAGGATTAGTTTTCAGCTTATGACTCTGCCATATATTCATCCTTTCCCTTAGTCGAAAGGTTTTAACTCTTATCGACCTCTCTGGTATTCAGTTTGGAATTTTGGGTCTCTTATGAGTTACCCTTAATTTCCTTAACATCTTAGGGACTTTAGGGTATTGGATGCTATATTTAATTTGTTTTTCCTAAACTCGATTTTTATTTGATCTTCTATGAGGTCCTTTTAGTTCTTTTGGAATATCATTATTTGTCCAAATTCTATTTTCGGCCATCTTTGATTATTCAAGCTTATCTTTGGCTGGGGATCACTTTCTCTTTTCTACCTTTATTAACCGATCTTACTCGACCTCTTTTCTTAAATTGAGCTTGTGCCTTGGTCTGATAGGTCAACCTTATAATCCTCTACCATTAGACTTATTTAGTAGTTCATCCCTTTTACTTTATTACATTACGAACGTATACACATGTATATCTAAGCCTATAAATTCATGTACTTAAATTCTTTTATGTTTCTTGTCCATTTACTTAGCTCATTTTCACATGCATATTTCAGTTTATGCTTAAACATATTAATTAACTAAATAACAGGTCTTGTATATTCTTTATTTCTTTAATTAATCTTCTTAACTATACTAGAATCTTGATTTAATCTCATCTTACTACCATAATAACATCAAATTTACTTCATTTGAACATTATTCACAGATAAATATACAAATCCCGAGCCATAAGTAATTTAGACTATATATGCATAATCATAGAAGTCTACATATGATTATTCTTAGTAATTAAGCAAGGCATAATAAGCTCTTTCCATTAAAGATTCACACATAAAAAAAATGTGTATCATTCAAAACAAAATCTTATTTACCCGTGTATTTCTCACTAATTCAGATATTAAGATATTATAAGAATTCAGAGGTAATATTGCTTACTGATAAATAGATTAGACTTCGGAATTCAAATATTTATAACCTAATCAATTATATCCAGAGTTTCTAAGGGTGTGGATAAACGGGAGGAATATTGAGACTCCTCAAAAGGAGTAAATTGGAATAGAACTCCTGAGGGTAAAAGCATATTAGAATCCCTAAAGGAATAAATATTAGGACGGTTATTCTCATAAAAAATATGAGACATAAGTCTCTACAGAATGACACTATGGTGTCATAAACATTGTAGCTGCATTAGGCTTCTTGTAGGCATGCCTATCTATCGACAACCTAGACATAAAAGTATGCTATAATAGTTTTATTATTATCTTATCGTCTTAAATAACAAAAACATTCTTAATATATCTTTGTCATATATCAGAATATATACACATTCCAAGTACGTATTTCCATAATCATAAAAATCAACTCATCCAAATCAGAATACAGGTCGTTTCTTTTAGAGCAATATTAGAAAATATTTAAACATTATGCTTGTTATAAAGACCAAGCTCTTACCATAATCCTTATAAAATTACCTATGTCATACAAGTTTATATGTATATGATCGCCTCTTCTCATTATACTATATTAGGCAAGTATCATAAATTTAGTGCATATATCATCATACACTCATTATTCTTGATTAATAACACATACCATATTAATTTCAATACTTGCTGGTAGTTATATAAATTCCTCATCTTTATAAGCATTTATCACATTCATATTTGCTCATTCATGATTACACTGTTATCACATATACCCATATAAGATGCCAAGTTAATCCCATGTATTACTGGGATACAAATAATAATCAAATACTTAATACTTCAAGTGTGAGTTATATTCATATTCCTGTTCACTTGTCATTTTATATGTATTTCATACAAACTATAATAATAATCCATGTTCATTCATTACATTCCAGATAATCGAAACAATTATTATAGTTTTTGTATTATGCCAGCGCACATTTATCCTTTCTAGACTTAATTTACAATTCAAGTACATACATTACATTATCTGGATTTGTGTGCAAATACTATATTTTAACATGTTATAAGTATGCATAACAATTTTTGATTAATAGAGTCATGCCAAACAAGTCTCAGAAGGTTCGGGTTAAGATCACGTTCAAAATGGAGAGAGAATCATAATTTACAAGTTGAAAACTGGGAGTTACACGGCAGGCAGGATTCCCTGACCACCGTGTAAAAATGGCAAAATTACAACACTTGCGAGGTAGTAGCTAGTTACACGATGGGCAAGAATTTTACACGGTTGGCAAACTTTCCCACACAACGGGCAGACTTGGTTACATGGCATGAATCTTAAGCAATTTTAAGCCGACAGGCAGAATTCCTTGACCACCGTGTAAGATGAATCTCAAGCAAATTTTAAACAATCTAGTAGCTATCTACACGGTAGGCAGACTTGGTTACATGGTAGGCAGGATTGTTTGACTGTTGTGTAACACTATTGGACTGCCTACTAGAATAGGGTAGACCATATTTCACTGCTTAACTTGTCCAAGCTTTTCCACTTAGAAACTAGCATTTTTAGGCTAAGGTTCCTTCTAATCAAATATTCATATATGTTTTAAGTTTACAATGACATAAAATTCACTCAATTTGGACAAGAATTGAAGGAGATAGACCATTGCGAATAGCAACTATTCACAATAAGAGGCAAAATCATATACCCACATTCAACCTTAATTTAATGGGTCTTATAGCCATATTTAAGCTGAGGTTTCTCTAAGCATATAAAGATCTATGTCCTAAGAAAATTATCCAATTAGAATCACTCCATTTGGATGTCTACACGTTGAGATATACTCAAAATACTCAGATGGATATTGTAGACTCATGTAACAGATTTCCTGCTATTAACCTATTAAGTTCATCTCTTTCTAATTTTTACATATTACTTCAAATCTCCCCATTTAGGATTCATTCCACATTTATTTAATCTTAATTCACATTCCTACATATAACATGCACACACACACATACAAAGTGGATAGTTTCCAAACTTTATTTGTGCTACACATCTCTTTCATTCATCAATTTCCATCTTCAAGCACTACTAACTCCCACTTTTTCTTTTCCCTTCTCTTAGTTGGCAAAGTTCAGCCCATACACATCATAAATCCCATATTAAAACCATTTTCAATCCCAATCTTTACTTCTTAGAAAAGTAAAGAAAAGATGATGAAGAAAAGAGTTTCTATACTCACCTTTCTTTCTCAAGCTTGATCCTAGCTTAACTTCCCTCTTTGGTATCACCAAGTTTACATTGAGGAAGAGGGAGAGTGGTTTGAGAGAAGGGAGTGAAAATTTTAGATTTCCCTTCCCTTCAACTGACCTTAGCTTCCTTTTATACCCATATTTTCCCTTTACAGATTCTAGAGAATCCACATGCCTCCATTTAATTGGTTCTATTTAATAATTTACATCTAAATCCCTTAAGTCTAAAGGATTCTTACATTGACATAAATTTAATATTTATTTAGACATTGGCCTACAATTTAACAATTTTCAAATGGCCGCTCTTACCGTATGTTTTACATAAATGACGGTTATGTCTTTTTTGATATATATATATATATATATATATATATATATATATATATATATATATATATATATATATATATATATATATATATATATATATATATATATATATATATATATATATACTTCCAATGCATGCACATTTAATGCTTTTTTTTCTCCTGAAACATGTCTTATTATGACTATGGGGTATTTTAGGTCCTTACACATTCCATTAAACGTAGTTTGCTTTTATGATGCTACAATCTAGCCAATTGCCAAGTAATTGGTTGTTGATAATGCTGGCAGTAAAGATGTCCTCAAAACTTTACTATTATCACACCCCGTTTGCCCCCTAGTAGAATGAGCCTGTCTGTATGTGTAAGCATGTGCATGTGTTCGGCATATCATAAGGGTATTTCGGTAAAATGCATGTTTTGGGGTTTATTAGCATATGGTTATATGTATGACATTAGTGTGTGAATTAATTGGGAAATGATTCTGTGCATTTGAGCATACCATTGTAGGGTGTATATTAGTTGGGAGTGCATTGGGTGTGTGTAGTGCATGGTGGTTGGGTGTGAATGATTAGTTTCACCAATAGGAAATTGACACATGTTTAGGGCAAAAGAAAAGAAAAAGAAAAAGAAATAAGAAGGGGAAAATACAGAATCTGTTTTTCTTCATGTTCTTCTTCTTCACATTTTCTTCTTCCTTTTCTTTTCTCCAAAAACCCTAGTGTGGATTCAAGTCTCGTTGGTGGAATTAATCATCCCTTTTGCATCCTCTTTGGTAAGTCATTGCATTCCTCACTCTGTTTTCCATTTGTTTTCATCTGCTTCTTCTTCTTTGAGTTTAGATTTAACTTAGGGTTTGTATTTGTGGGTGTTCTTTGATGTGTTGTGCTTAGCTGAAGCTCCTCGCGATCCTAAGGGGAAGGATATTGCTGGGACTAGTGAAGCTAAGTGAAGAGAAGCTAAGAATTTAGGTTTGGGATCTGTTTGATAAGATTGTTTGATTTTGAGTTTACTGTAATTTTTAGGGTTTGTGTTCTTGAAGAACTTGAATGAATTGATGCTATTTGGTTGTTTTAATTTCTGAATTAAGTTGTAATTATCTTGTTTTTGCTGTTTGAGATGTCTTCTGGAAGGTAAGAACAGATGTGAATGGTTTTGAATCAAATTTGGGATTGATTTCTGAGTTCTGGGAATTCTGGAAATGGGAAAATCGCGTTACTGTTGAATTTCCCCGTTTCCAGAAGTTTGTCGCGTGACTAGCCAAGAAGAGAGGCCAGTCACGAGACGTGACTCCCAGTCACAACTCGTGACCAGCCAGAGAGGCCAGTCACGAGTGGTGACTGCAAGTCATAACTCGTGACCAGCCAAGAAAGGCCAGTCACGAGACGTGACTCCGCGTCACGACTCGTGACCAGCAAGAGAAAAGGGACAAGTCACGTCGCGTGACCAGCAAAAGAAGAAGCCAGTCACGAGGCGTGACTCTCAGTCACGACTCGTGACCAGCTTGTGAAGGAGGCCAGTCACGAGTTGTGATGCCAGTCACGACCCGTGACCAGCCCACCTTGTTGGTCACCCCCATTTGGGCTATTTTCTGAAATTTCCCGGTTTTAACTCAAAAATGAATTTTTGTACTTCTTCTGAATGGACTTATACTGCTGTATGATGCATGTCATACTTTTATATGCTTTGTCATGAGTGATACCATGATTCTTCAGATAAATTCTATTCTGTACTCTGAAATATGATTTGAATGACGCATAACCTGCTAGAGTCAAGTAAGTGGATAGTTAGGCATGCATAATAGAGTCTTTTAGCTGCAGCCCTCAGTTCAGTTTGGACCCCGATTAGGTCCCCCGTTAGGTTCCTCACGAACCCCTCAGTATTAGGATCTTGTTTAAGGTCCCCTCAGTAAAAATATTATGTTTTGATAATAATGAAATGACTTTTGATTTGTACCTGTGAGGTACCCTTAGTATTCGATTCGTACCCATAAGGTACCTTCAGTACACTCGTTATCCACTACCTCGAGTCAGCAGGTGTTCGATTGTATTGCTCCGTTCTGAATTGACTATATAAATGTGATATCTGAATGAGTATAATGATGAGATATATGTTTGATTATTTTGGAATGGATATGAATCTGAAATGCGGAATGCATGTCTTTAAATTGTGAGCATGTTTATATGGATTATATTAAAGCTATTGCATTTTGCCATTATGAATGTGTTATGCCTTGACGACCATTGTGAATGGTCGTCCATATTTTATGTGTGTTTCCCCACTAAGTGTTTATCGCTTAGCACAGTGTTTTTACCCGTGCAGGTGCGGAAGGAGTTTTGCTTTGAGAGAGTCGCCGCCGTCAAGCCAACACAGAAGGTCTTAGTGTAGGGCTCAGTTTTTATAATCTGTAATGATTTTTTTTGTATAGAACTCTCCTGTATCAGTTTTGTTATAGCTTTCGCTTTTGTACTTGTACTTTGGTTATGTAATATCTTTTGTTTCAGCTAGTTGATCAGAACATTATTGTGATCATTTTATTATATTAATGTATGATCAGCTATTGCTTGCTTTTCCTTTAAAGTTTTTAATTATCCCGTATTTCAGTATGTATGGTATGGATGAATGTATGTTTTGCTTTGTATCTGTTTGGTGGCACCTTTGCTCATACGGCATCTCACTCCTAATCGGATGGGATCGCCTACGTATGGGTAGGGGGTGTTACAGTTTTTGGTATCAGAGCCCCGGTTTAGGCGTTTCTGGGTGTTGTTGTGTTGATTTGCTTAGATGTGTGTGTGTCTAGATCTGTGTTGGCTGATGCAGTTATTTCTTGTTTGTTTAGATGGCTTCTAATTCTGCTCGTAGATCACTTGAGGAATCCGGCGAGAGTGTGAACGCTCAAGCTGTAGATCCATCAATTTCTGTGTCGGCTCAGCATGCTAGGGTCCAGCCCGAGGCCGCAGCCATGCCTTTTGAGGCTATGTTTAGATTGCATCAGGACATGGCTAGGGTTTTGGAGAGAGTGACTGCTCTTAGAGCCCCTATGGAGAACTTGAGAAGGGCAGGTGTGGAAGATTTCTATAGTACCGGTTTGGATGAGTCTTAGTTGGCTGAGAGATGGTTAGATAAAGTGAAGTGTGCTCTGAGAGAAATTCGGTGTCCTCCAGACCAGCAGGCAGAGTGTGCACTAGTTTTACTGCAAGGGTCTGCTTTTGAATAGTGGAAATTGGTTTGTAGGCATCCTCAGCTACCGGATCCGATCACTTGGGAGTTCTTTGAGGGTAAGTTCACAAAGAAGTATATTACTCAGACTTATAGAGATGCTAGATGGGCGCAGTTCCTGAGTTTGAGGCAGCGGACCATGTCAGTTTCAGATTATGAGAAAGAATTCAACCGGTTATCTCGCTATGCTCCGCGTGGGGTTATGACAGATGATTTCAAATGCAAGCATTTTGAGGCGGGATTGAAAGAGTCTTTGAAGATTGCTTTTATTTCCTTGATGTGCATGCCTGGGATTAGTTATTATCAGATTGTGGAGGCTGCTGTGAGGGCTGAGAAATCTGAGACTGTGATGAGAGAGAGGGCTCAGAGGAGTAAGAGATCGAGGAACCCACAGGATGAGTCATCTTCTGGCCCGGCGTCTAGAGGTAGAAGACAGGGTTCTGCAGCTGTGTCAGGTTCTGGTAGAGGTGGTAGATCTGAGACTGCATCAGTTCATCCTCATTGCAGTAAGACTCATCGGGGTGAGTGTAGGTGGCTCTCCGGTGCGTGCTTCAGGTGTGGGAGTTCTGAGCATCTTTTGGCTAGCTGTCCGAGATTACATGAGGATTCAGGTTCCCAGAGAGAGGCCAGTAGGGTTGGTTCAAATGCTTCTCAGGCTACCCGTGGTAGAGGTCGTGGTAGAGGTCGAGGTGGTCGACCTAGAGAGGGTGCTGCATCAAAGACAGTGGATCGTGAGTTGCCTGTTGCAGCTAAAGCATATGCTGTGCGAGCCAGAGAGGAGTAGGATGCGCCTAATATTATTGCTGGTAAGTTCCTACTCCATGACACTGAATTGTATGTTCTAGTTGACCCTGGTTCCACACACTCATACTTGTGCACAGATGAAATTGTTGATAAGTTGCATGTGGTTGATCAGTTAGATTATGAGATTTGTGTGACCAGTCCATTAGGGCATAGTGTCAGTGTGAGTAGAGTCTTTAAGAGTTATTCCCTTATGGTTGAGGGAGTTGTGCTTCCTGCGGATTTGATTGAGTTACCTTTCAGAGAGTTTGATCTGATTCTGGGTATGGACTGGTTGGGTAAGCATCGGGTTGTAGTTGATTACCATAGGAAGACAGTTGTGCTTCGGGATAGAGGTTAGTCTCCTGTGTTTATGAAAGGTTTGGGTGCTAGTTCGTTGAATAATGTGATTTCTGCGATGCAAGCCAAGAGGTTTATCAGGAAAGGTTATGAGGCTTTTCTAGCGGTCGTGTTGGATTCCAAGAGAGATCAAGTTCAGATTGAGGACATCCCTGTTGTGCGGGAGTTTAGTGATGTGTTCCCGAGCGAGTTGCCTGGTTTGCCTCCTGAGAGAGAGGTCGAGTTGTCCATTGAGATTATGCCAGGTACCACACCTATTTTGAAAGCACCTTATCGGATGGCTCCTGTAGAGTTGAGGGAACTTAAGACTCAGCTAGAAGAGTTATTGGATAAGGGGTTTATTCGACCTAGCATATCTCCTTGGGGAGCTCCAGTTCTGTTTGTCAAGAAGAAAGATGGATCTTTACGGATGTGTATCGACTACAGGCAGATTAATAAGGTCACAGTGAAGAATAAGTATCCGTTGCCCAGGATTGAAGATTTGTTTGATCAGCTTCGAGGTGCAGGTGTCTTTTCCAAGATAGATCTTCGGTCAGGGTACTATCAGCTTCGAGTTCAGGACGTAGATGTGGTTAAGACTGCATTTCGGACTAGGTATGGCCACTATGAGTTTCTTGTGATGCCGTTTGGTTTGACCAATGCTCCAGCGGCTTTTATGGATCGGATGAATCGTGTGTTTAGGCCATACTTAGATCGATTTGTAGTAGTGTTTATTGATGACATCTTGGTGCATTCCAAAGATGAGAGTGAGCATGAGGAGCATATCAGATTGGTTTTGCAGATGTTGAGAGAGCATCGGTTGTTTGCCAAGCTTAGCAAGTGTGATTTTTGGCTTCGTGAAGTATCATTTTTGGGTCACATTGTTTCAATTAGGGGTATTCAGGTTGATCCGGCCAAGATTGAGGCAATAGTTGATTGGAAAGCGCCTAGGAATGTTCAGGAAGTGAGGAGTTTCCTTGGTTTGGCAGGCTACTACCATCAATTTGTTAAGGATTTTTCTGTGATTGCCGATCTGATGACTAGATTGTTGAGGAAAGGGGTCAGATTTGAGTGGTCAGATAGATGCCAGGCTTTTTTTGATCAGTTGAAGCAGTTGCTAATTGAGGCTCCTATTCTTACTCAACCCATCTCGGGTAAAGAGTTTGTCATTTATAGTGATGCTTCGGGTGTTGGCCTTGGATGTGTTTTGATGCAAGAAGGTAAAGTCGTGGCTTATACTTCTCGACAGTTAAAGCCACATGAGAAGAACTATCCGATGCATGATCTAGCGTTGGCGGCTGTGATTTTTGCTTTGAAGATTTGGCATCATTATCTATATGGGGAAAAGTGTAGGATCTTTTCGGACCATAAGAGCTTGAAGTACTTCCTCACAAAGAAAGAGTTGAACATGAGACAGCGCCGTTGGCTTGAGTTGTTTAAGGACTACGACTGCATTGTGGATTACCATCCTGGTAAGGCCAATGTAGTCGCAGATGCTTTGAGTCGGAAGTCAGTTTCAGCCTTGATCCTGAGACGGTTTAGATGGAGATTTGATTCAGATGGGGCTTTGATTGCTCAGTTACGTGTGAAGCCTACTTTGAGACAGAGGATTGTGGATGCGCAGAGGGATGATCAGAGGCTTTAGCGGTTTGTGCAAGAGGTTAGATCGGGTAAGCAGTCAGAGTTCTCAGTTCAGGATGAGGTGCTTATGTTCAGAAATCGCTTGTGTGTGCCAGAGTCTGAGAATTTAAGGAGACAACTTTTGAGTGAGGCGCATAGTACAGTCTTTACTATGCATCCTGGCAGTGAGAAGATGTATCAGGACATGAAACAGTTTTATTGGTGGTCCGGTATGAAGAGAGACATCGTGGATTTTGTTTCCAAGTGCTTGACTTATCAGCAGGTAAAGGCCGAGCATCAGGTTCCTTCGGGATTGCTTACGCCTTTATCCGTTCCTAAGTTGAAGTGGGATGATATCGCCATGGACTTTGTATCCGGTTTGCCTTTGACTCAGAAGAAGCATGATTCAGCTTGAGTGATAGTGGATCGGCTTATAAAATCAGCTCACTTTCTGCCAATTAGAGTGGACTACTCGATGGACAGGTTGGCCAGTATCTATGTGGATGAGATAGTTCGGTTGCATGGAGTGCCTTTGTCCATAGTTTCAGATCGGGATTCGAGGTTCACTTCCAAGTTCTGGAAAGAGTTGCAGAGAGCTTTAGGCACAAAGTTGAACTTCAGCACAGCGTTTCACCCTTAGACAGATGGTCAGTCAGAGCGAGTCATTCAGATTCTGGAGGATATGATGAGGGCTTGTACTTTGGATTTTCTGGTTAGTTGGGACCGATATGTAGCGCTGATGGAGTTTGCCTACAACAATAGTTTTCAGTCAAGCATTGGTATGGCACCATATGAGGCTTTATATGGTCGACAGTGTAGGACTCCTGTTTGTTGGACCGAGCTATCCGAGAGATCAGTGATTGGCCCAGAATTGGTTAGAGATACTGAAGAAAAGATCAGAGTTGTACAGCGGAATTTAAAGGCAGCCAAGGATCGACAAAAGTCTTATGCCAACTTGAAGAGGAAAGACGTGCAATTTGAGATCGGGGACAAGGTTTTCCTTAAAGTTTTGCGTTGGAGGAAAGTGCTTCAGTTTGGAAAAAAAAAAGGTAAGCTTAGTCCTCGTTTCATTGGTCCTCATGAGATTTTGGGTAAGGTTGGACCTGTAGCCTATAGATTGGCGTTACCGATGGAGTTAGCAAAGTTGCACGATGTGTTCCATGTTTCGATACTTCGTCGGTACAGATCAGATGCTTCGCATGTTCTTTCGGTTCAGGATATTCAGGTTCAGCCAGATTTTTCCTTTGATGAGGAACCGCGAGCTATTCTAGCCCGAGAGATAAGACAACTGAGGAGTAAGCAGATTCCTTTGGTAAAAGTGTTATCACTACAAGAAAAATGCCTTTTAACGAAGGGAAATCCGGTCGTTGAAAATTAAAATTCGGTCGTTAAAAACCTATAACGACCGGAAAATCCGGTCGGTAAAAGCCCATTCGTTAAAAGTATAGACGACCGGATTTTGAAACCGGTCGTTAATGTCTTTCACGACCGGAACGTTTCCGGTCGTTAAATACTGATTTTTAACGACCGGATTTTCTCTTCGTTGATTGTATTTACTTTCAACGAAAGGAATTTTGGTCGTTGAAAATACCTTTTAGCGACCGTATTTTCCATTCGTTGATTGTGTGTACTTTTAACGAATGGAATTCCGGTCGTTAAAAGGAATCTTTAACGACCGGAATTCCTTTCGTTGAAAGTACACACAATCAACGAAAGGAAAATACGGTCGCTAAAATATGGAATTCCGGTCGTTAAAGATTCCTTTTAACGACCGAATTTTTCTTTCGCTGATTGTGTGCACTTTCAACGAAAAAAATTTCGGTCGTTAAAGGTTTCTTTTAACGATCGGATTTTTCCTTCGCTAAAAGTGTTCACAGCTAACAATCACCAATATACTATGCCCTCTGATTTATCATATTACACCAGACATGAATACCGAAAAGGTATTTTAAAATATAAACTATTTTATAATATTACATGTAGGTACATATCATTCACATATATTTTATACAAAAATACAATAAACTCTTTTCATATATTAAAAAGAAAAATTACAAAGTATAGTCAAATTTACAAATTAAATAGCATTCTATTTGTCACAACTCCAAATAAAATAAAAACTATTAATGACATGTAAGTTCAAGAAAATAACTCCTCTCTATACTAATTTTTATTCAAAAAAATTTTGAGAAAAATACAAAAAATAAACCTCCTAACTTCGTTGTCCAAAATTTTGTAGACCTGCAAAATGTATAACAAAAACTAAAATTAATATTCACAAGCACAAACAAAAATATCAGATAAAAATATAAATAATAAAAAGTATGGGCAAATAATAACCTCTAAGTGCCATAGTGACCATAAAGTTGACAAGTGATAATAAGTATGTTAAAAGATGCAATAATAATAACAATAATAATAATAATAATAATCTTCTCAAAAATAATAATAATAATAATAATAATAATAATAAACTGTGGCAAATACCATGTGCATGTGCTTATGCTATTGCTGATGCTATGTCTGTAAGTTCCAGATTCTTCATTTGATTGATATTGGTGTTTGTTGATGATAACATCGGTGCCCAAGATAAAGTCGACCTCTATGGTCAATAATATTTTTGGTCCTAATAATATTTGTGCCTTGGTATATCTGATGCAAATGATTAAATGCTACAAAATAGTAACTGTCAGATCCTAGTTACTTGTACCATTCTGCAGACTGTGTGTTCTACATGTATAGTGTTTTTCTATATACTAGAACGTGTCCATATGTGCACCTATGTATTACTCTGTAAGCGTTTGTATGTTATCCTTTATTCGACCATCTAATATGCTTGAGACTAAATGTGTGCAATGTCCTTTCTCTGTTTGGTTGAATTTGTTGCAGTACTGCAAATCAACGGTCTACACTGTGAATTGTGGCATGGCATATGGTAAAGCAGCAATGCTTCTATCTCTTGGAGCCAAAGGTTATCGTGCTGTACAGCCAAACTCATCCAGTAAGATACTAATTTTCTTCACTCTAAAACAATTAGATTATGTATGGCTTCTTGTGGAGGGTAAATATTCTTAACATAAATTCAAATGAAAGAATTTGGAACTTAAACTCGTTACTGTTATTCACCTAGAAAATAAACAATTCATTCCAGTCACAATTATATGTTCTTAACATAAATTCAATCACCAATGTGAATATATAGCACAGATTGAACCGCTGCACTAAAAATAGTTCTTTCTCAAGAATAAGCTTCTATAGTATACATAAAATTCTTCAATTCTGTCCAACCCTTTTCTCTATGAAGATCACATATTAAGCCCAGTAAAGCGAAATTCCATTAAAAAGTATTTAACTAAACTAAAGCTCTAAGCTTTGCATTCAATAACTGAAGCGGAAAGAAAGCATGACACTGTTAAAAGGGTTCAATGCCAGATCTTCCAATGAAGGTTACCATCCTATAGCACCACCACATTCCCCACATATTATCTTGTTCTCTATAAAAGACTAGACTGCGACAGAGCATATCCTTTAATGATAACAGCGACAATTAGTTTATCCAGAAACTATGGCTAATCTAAAGACAAGACAGCCGCATTACTTATGCCTCCAGATTCATTAGTTTACGGAGTCTAAACGCAATTAAATACATTGCAAAACCAGAACATCGTTTATTTTATATCAAAGTATTTTAAAGAGTGGATGAGAAGTACCATCAAACATGATTCCAGCGAGGTTAAGTTGCTAAAGTACCAAAAGCAACATGGGAAAAAAATTTGGAATCTGGTTTAAAATTAAATTAAATAAAATAAAAAGGCTACTTTTTTCTAAAAACCAGAAGAAGTCAGATTTTTTTTTTAATAATCCATTCCCACTACTCAACATTATCTCCCAAATATTTCATTCTTAAATTTGTAACAGGAACAAAATGTTTAACAAGCAAAAGGAGTGATGCATTGATATCCTCCAAATGAGAAATCTGTGGATCCAGAAACATCTCAAGCTGGAAAGAGTTGTTATAAAGGCTTAGTTGCCCAATTATCTAAGTGCATGTGTAAGATATGAATTTTAATCAGAAAGCAAGCTTACCTTTACATTAAGGAATTCACCAAGTTGAAAATCCATGATCTGGAGACAGGTGAGTAATGATATGAAAATACATGAAATTACAGGCAACAAAGCAATATAAAATGAGTATCTAACAATCACAATAAAATAATACAACACACTCTATGCATAATCCTAAATCCAAGTTTATTACTGGACTCTTTAACTTCTTTCTGGGCAACCATATAACACCATAAATTTTGAAGAACATATTATAGAAAATCAAGAGAAATAAAAAAAATCCAGTTCACTAAATCCTTCTACTCTGAGATCCCATCAACTCGCTTTAGTTTTAATGTTGTAAACTCATTAGTCAGTCCCTAACTTACATTCTTTAGCTTAGAGATCTACTGCATCAAACATTCTATTTGCATTTTCATATTTTCAACTCAATAGACAAGTCCCACCAAGAAATATTCCAGAAAGCATACAGAGAGAAAAAGAGAGGGAAAATGGAGTGGAAAGAGGTATTGATAGAAAAGTCTATTTAACCAAACTAGACATTCATACCATCAATAATTTATAATTAAATTTTCTAAAACATAATATATATAAATAAACCAAGTTAGACGTATCAAAGGACACAATGAGGCATTTTCACTAGATTAACAACAACTTTTCATTTAAATTTACCAATGAATAACAAAGAATTTCATAGTTAAGAGATTTAAAGCTGATTTCAAGATTCGAAAAATTGAAAATTATGATGATGGTGATGAATAAATGCTAAAGAAATTCATGAGAAGAACAATATTACCTTATAACAGGATCTCTGCAAGCTTTCTTGTAACTCCAAATAGTGGAGTAGTACATAGAAAACTTTTCCACTCTACTAATTTAATAGGAGCAGCAAATGTTAATTTAAATACAAATCAGATAGAACTATACTTTGAAAAAGTAGATTTATTACCTATTTAGAAGTCTTTCATGATCTAAGGTTGCTTCATCTATGGAAGGTATTTCACCATTAATTCGAGGAACATGCTTTAAAGAAAGGATAACTTTAGGCAGATAATAAGCAAAAAGTCAGATGCAACAGACTTAACATGCTCAATATAATTCATATAAGCACACACATGCACTTTGATTTGTATCTAAAAAAAATATTAAATAATATAGTTTAGAATAATTGGCTGATAAGACTTAGAGAGAGTCAGTAACTACAAGAAATAGAGTTGAAATCGCTAATTACTAGAATAAACATCAACATAAAACTGTGTCAATTGAATGCCCGTTTTGAGAATGATGAATGGGAATTTGAAGACTGTTGTTAGAGAAAAAATTCTCAAAATTGCTCACTTAACTAGCAACACCTTGTCCTTGGTCAACAATTATGCATCCCTGCACATTCGGAAATAGAATAAGTTAATGTATATGCATATTTATATATTTGCAGCAGATATTTATCTAAACCGAGTTCATGACTAGGAATCAAACCGAGTTCATGACTCATGAATATATACATTTAAAAGTGTTAGCATAAGTGTGTATATCAGCTAGGTTGTGATTGGTATGAAATGAACTTGTATTGTTTTAGTGGTGCATTTCAATTGCATATATATTTTGATGGGCAATTTGCAAGTGAGTCCAAGCATCGAATGTGTTAAGATGCATGAAGCTAAATAAAGGACAAAATCAGTTAGCATTTTAATTAATTAAACAAACAAAATGATGAAAAGGAACAGAAAAGTGTGGTTATGGTCCACATAACAGGGAAATTAAGTATCTTTTCTGGTGCCAACTGAAATAATTAAAATACCGAATATCACAAAGAGCTTGCCAAATGCGATTTCCCAAATGATATAGGTGCAGGAGTAAAGTAACCTTCTCCAACTTCTTTAAACATACTTGATGGAATATTTAAATAATAGTTAAGAGGCAAATTCCAAATTTGGGAATCAAATCTATAATACAAGTTGAGCAATGAAAAAAGTGCATTATATACACATATTTCTCTAAAATTCGATAATTCTCGCAGAGAGTACCCAGACGCTTCAGCAACAATTAACAGTGAAAATTCTTCTTGCAGTGTATGGGCAATAATCTCATCACTATCCACATGACTACAATCCGATATATGCAAATGATCTCTAATATTAATAGGAGCAGTAAATATTAATTTAAACACAAATCAGCAAATAAGAATAGAACGAGATCTTCACAATTTGAACTTCGTATAAACTTAAGAAAACCGAAACTGAAAAATTGACCCAAACTCTAAATTAAAAGCAGAGATGTGGATTCAAGAGGAATACAAGATTTTAAAGCTAAATGAGACAATAATTTCTATTTATTTACCTGATTTGAAGAACACTTTGTGGTTTTCTATTTAGACTTGACAGTGAGGTCGAGAGAAAGGATTAGAAGTCGGCGCTAGATAGAGGTGAAAGTCGGCAGTGGGTGGGGGACACAGAGGTGAACACTAACAGGTGTGAGAGAGAGCGGAGTCACCGATGAGCTAGAGACGAGGGGCGAGCGGCGACGGCGGCCAGAGGCAACCTGCGACGGGCGACGACAGCGGCGAGATCGAATTTGCTACGTCGGAGTGGGGGCGAGCGGCGGTAGGGTGGGGGGCGACAGCGGATCTGCCGCTTGGTGGCTCGCGAGGGAGGGGACTCGTGATGGAGGGGGCGACGCGAGGAAGGCATGGAGAGTTGAAGACTTGAAGTTAGGAAAATACATTTTGCGATTTTAGTTTTTTTTTTTTTTTTTTTTTTTTTAGGTAAATGGTTTATTTTGTTTTAAGTCAATAACGACCGGATTTTGAGACTTTTAACGACCGAAAATATACTCTTATTAAATAATAATAAAATTTGAGTTTTAACGACCAGATTAAATTTCTTTCGTTACTTTTTTCTTTTTACAACCGAATTTTGAGACTTTTAACGACCGAAAATATACCACTCATTAAATAATACTAAAATTTGAGTTTTAATGACCGGATTAAATTCCCTTCGTTGCTTTTATTTTTTTACGACCGGATTTTTATCCCTTCGCTAAATTTTGGTCGTTAAAACTCTATTT
Source organism: Excoecaria cochinchinensis (assembly GCA_947683425.1). NCBI lineage: Eukaryota > Viridiplantae > Streptophyta > Magnoliopsida > Malpighiales > Euphorbiaceae > Excoecaria > Excoecaria cochinchinensis. The sequence continues at coordinate 22,814,562 of CANTUQ010000055.1, read as the reverse complement.
TCTTGTAGTGTATGGAACCATCATGGAGTCGAGGAAGCGACTTGGGAACCGGAAGAGTCGATGAGAGCTCAGTATCCGCAATTGTTTAGTTCAGGTGAGAATTTCGAGGACAAAATTCTTATTAGTAGGGGAGAGTTGTCACACCCCGTTTGCCCCCTAGTAGAATGAGCTTGTCTGTATGTGTAAGCATGTGCATGTGTTCGACATATCATAAGGATATCTCGGTAAAATGCATGTTTTGGGGTTTATTAGCATATGGTTATATGTATGACATTAGTGTGTGAATTAATTGGGAAATGATTCTGTGCATTTGAGCATACCATTGTAGGGTGTACATTAGTTGGGAGTGCGATGGTTGTGTGTAGTGCATGGTGGTTGGGTGTGAATGATTAGTTTCACCAATAGGAAATTGACACATGTTTAGGGCAAAAGAAAAGAAAAAGAAAAAGAAAGAAGAAGGGAAAAATACAGAATCTGTTTTTCTTCACGTTCTCCCTCTTCGCATTTTCTTCTTCCTTTTCTTTTCTCCAAAAACCCTAGTGTGGATTCAAGTCTTGTTGGTGGAATTAATCATCCCTTTTGCATCCTCTTTGGTAAGTCATTGCATTCCTCACTCTGTTTTCCATTTGTTTTTATCTGCTTCTTCTTCTTTGAGTTTAGATTTAACTTAGGGTTTGTATTTGTGGGTGTTCTTTGATGTGTTGTGCTTAGCTGAAGCTCCTCGCGATCCTAAGGGGAAGGATATTGCTGGGACTAGTGGAGTTAAGTGAAGTGAAGCTTAGAATTCAGGTTTGGGATCTGTTTAATAAGATTGTTTGATTTTGAGTTTACTGTAATTTTAGGGTTTGTGTTCTTGAAGAACTTGAATGAATTGATGCTTGATTTGGTTGTTTTAATTTTCGAATTAAATTGCAATTATCTTGTTTTTGCTGTTTCAGATGTCTTCTGGAAGGTAAGAATAAATGTGAATGGTTTTGAATCAAATTTGGGATTGATTTCTGAGTTCTGGGAATTCTGGAAATGGGAAAATCGCGCTACTGTTGAATTTCCCAGTTTCCAGAAGTTTATCGCGTGACTAGCCAAGAAGAGAGGCCAGTCACGAGACGTGACTCCCAGTCACGACTCGTGACCAGCCAGAGAGGCCAGTCACGAGTGGTGATTGCAAGTCACAACTCGTGACCAGCCAAGAGAGGCCAGTCACGACTCGTGACCGGCCAGTATAGGCAGTCACGGGTAGTGCCTCCCAATCACGACCCGTGACTGGAAGCCAGTCACGAGACGTGACTCCGCATCACGACTCGTGACAAGCAAGAGAAAAGGAACAAGTCACGTCGCGTGACCAGCAAAAGAAGAAGCCAGTCACGACTCGTGACCAGCTTGTGAAAGAGGCCAGTCACGAGTTGTGATGCCAGTCATGACCCGTGACAAGCCCACCTTGTTGGTCACCCCCGTTTGGCCTATTTTCTGAAATTTCCCGGTTTTAACTCAAAAATGAATTTTCGTACTTCTTCTAAATGGACTTATACTGCTGTATGATGCATGTCATACTTTTATATGCTTTGTTATGAGTGATACCATGATTCTTCAGATGAATTCTATTCTGTACTCCGAAATATGATTTGAATGACGCATAACCTGCTAGAGTCAAGTCAGTGGATAGTTAGGCATGCCTAATAGAGTCTTTTAGCTGCAGCCCTCAGTTCAGTTTGGACCCCGATCAGGTCCCCCGTTAGGTTCCTTGCGAACCCCTCAGTATTAGGATCTTGTTTAAGGTCCCCTCAGTAAAAATATTATATTTTGATAATAATGAAATGACTTTTGATTTGTACCTGTGAGGTACCCTCAGTATTCGATTCGTACCCGTAAGGTACCTTCTGTACACTCGTTATCCACTACCTCGAGTCAGCAGGTGTTCGATTGTATTGCTCCGTTCTGAATTGACTATATAAATGTGATATCTGAATGAGTATAATGATGAGATATATGTTTGATTATTTTGGAATGGATATGAATCTGAAGTGTGGAATGTATGTCTTTAAATTGTGAGCATGTTTATATGGATTATATTAAAGCTATTGCATTTTGCCATTGTGAATGTGTTATGCCTTGACGACCATTGTGAATGGCCGTCCATATTTTATGTGTGTTTCCCCACTAAGCGTTTATCGCTTAGCACGGTGTTTTTACCCGTGCAGGTGCGGAAGGAGTTTTGCTTTGAGAGAGTCGCCGCCGTCAAGCCAACACAGAAGGTCTTAGTGTAGGGCTCAGTTTTTATAATCTGTAATGATTCTTTTTGTATAGAACTCTCCTGTATCAGTTTTGTTATAGCTTCCGCTTTTGTACATATACTTTGGTTATGTAATATCTTTTGTTTCAGCTAGTTGATCAGAACATTATTGTGATGATTTTATTATATTAATGTATGATCAGCTATTGCTTGCTTTTCCTTTAAAGTTTTTAATTATCCCGTATTTCAGTATGTATGGTATGGATGAATGTATGTTTTGCTTTATATCTGTTTGGTGGCACCTTTGCTCATACGGCATCTCACTCCTAATCGGATGGGATCGCCTACGTATGGGTAGGGGGTGTTACAACTATAATCACCAATTAGTAGAGGTTGTTTGTTAGCCACACTATTGCTTGATAAGCCATCGATCTTAGGGGACTTGTCTTTCTTATCACCCAAATTTTTCTTATCTAAGATCTCGTATTAAGTAGCATACAATAACTCCCACGGTGATTGCCAAAAAGATGTTCCACCCAAGAACTCGATCCTGAAATGAAAAATCTAATAATATCATTATCAAAATAGTATAAAGAGGTCATTACAGACCCTACAAAATCTCAAATAAACTTTTAAAACAAACAAACAAGTCAAACTTGGCCAAGCTTGACTATTTAAGGAGTCAAGGCCTAATTGGACTGGGGTCGTAACCAAGAATCGGCCAATTTGAACCACTGGGGCAAGCAAAATCAGTCGGATCAGTCACTAATTGGATAGATTAAGCTAAATCCTTATAAAAGTGGCACTACAAAAAAAAATCCAAATTAGCAATGAAAATTAGCGATTGACACATTTTCGTTGATGGATTTGCGACGAAATTCAGAATTAGTAGTGAAAGTCCATTTTTTCAATTTTAGTGACGAAAATAAAGACACAATCGCTAATTTTTGGCGGTAATGGATGACGCCTTTTTTTACGACGAAATTTAGCGGCAAAATTTTTTCGTCACTAATTAGCGACTGTTTTTCAAATTTGTTGTGAAAATACAGAATTTCAATTTTATTTTCAATTTTAACGATGAAATAGCAATGAATTTTTCCATCGCTAAAAGATTTTCAAATTTGTTAATTATTAAAACAATATTTTAAAAATTGAAGTGATACTTTAGCAACAGAATAATCTGTCGCTATTTAGTCAATAAAATTGATTATAATATTAATAAAAGTATGCATACATACTTATAATTATTAATTATTTTTAATATTTTTACTTTACACATGAAATTATATTGAAATTCATTCCCTTTGCTAATTCCGATAAGATTAACATTTAATCTTGAAAATATATAATTAAAACAATTGTAAACAAAATTTAATAATTTTTTTAGTACTTTCATTGATTAAAATAAATTTTTTAATTGTATTTTTTAGCTTGTAATCATTTTATATTATGGATTTTATTTTTAATTTGTCTAAAATAATTTTTTTATTATTCAATTATTTAGAAATTTAATGAAAATATTAGATGGGTCAACTAAATTAATAGGAATATGTGTTGATACTATTTTTTGGTTTGGAATTAATAACTTTGACTAAATGATTAAATTAAAATACATAAATTAATATATGTATGTATATATTGCAACACCCTGACAAATAAATAATTATACAAATAAATTAATTAAATTATAGGTTAATTTTTTATTTTTTAAAAAATTAAGAATTATTCTAGACTTTTATGGAATTTCTTAAGTTTTTCTATTTTGCTACTTTCGCTGCGCCAATATATGTATGTATATATTGTAATGCCCCGACAATTTTTGAGTTGTGAATAATACCACAGTAGATATGTAATGTCCCAAAAATTTTTGATATTGTAAATAGTAATTCAATAGGCTAAAAATTTACTAAATGTCAATTTTAACCCAAATGACCTGAAATTTTCTTTGGAGTCTACAAAATTAAATATGTTTAATTATAGCTAAATAGGTAACTAAATATGAGTATGTGTGTGTGTGTGTGTGTGTATCTAAAGAGCCAAATAATAATAAAATAATAAAAATAACTTAAGTCTATATCTATTTTGAGTTAATGAAGAAGAGTTAAGACAATAAAGAAAAGGGAAAATGGGGAATACATACAGAGGAGAGAAGCAAGAGAGAGAGAGCAGCTCCGGCGACGACCTCGCCCTCCGCTGCAATGGCCAATGTAACACATCTTACCTATACATAGGGGAGCTCACCCGCATAGAGGAGTTAGTGCCTACATAGACAAGGGTTATCACTAAGCAAAATAAAGCATGTATAACTGACAAACATTCATACACAATAACAGAAACGAAGATAATAAAATTCTTTGTACCATCCATACATTCGGAAGCAAACACATTTGAACATTAAAAGGAACTTGCCAATCTCATCCATTGATATACAAAAATATTCATTACAGAGTTGAAATACAAAATAATTCTTTATATAATTACGAAATACATAACTGAAGATATTACAAAATCTAATACAAAACAAGGAGCTTTATATTGGAGTACCAAATATAAAATACAAAAACCTAGACTACAAAAGCCCTCTCTATTGTGTTGGCCCTGATGAGGGCGGATCAGTTGTCTCAAAAACTTCAACAGCTTCCACACTTGCATAGATAAAACACCCGTGCTAAGCGATAATGCTTAGTGGGGAAAACAAGAAAGGAATGACCACTAACAGTGGACGTCAAATGCAATTCGCATACACATGGTACATACATAAGGATAAAGCATCATAAATCTTTCATAAATTGCATACGTCATAACAAATAACTTCATTTGACATTATACAATAATATCAATATAATGAATCACAACAATTTATAACACATTATGCAAACACGTAGGTAAGCCTACAAATTCATAATAGTGGATAGCGAGTGAACACATTGGTACCCGTAGGTACAATAAAAGCAACTCCTTTCCTTTTCAATCAAAAACATTTTCACATTGGGGGATCTTAAATAAGATCCAACTGTGACGCGCGCCGAACCTCGTATCTTCCCGAAGGCCCGCTTTAGGGCTATCAGGAGAGGTTCATTGAAACTTGTAAGGTATTTACAAGTGCGTCTATTTTGGGCAACAAGGAGATTTCATAGAGTCGCCACCCAATAAAACATTGGGATAGTTCATCTCGTCTCAGTGAGCCTAAGAAGGCGCTGCTATGTCCATTTTGGGCAAGCCAAAGGGGTCTTGGAGGTTCCATCCTAATACAACATTAGGAGGGCCCTCTCGCCTCGTAGAGCCTAGGACTGTGCAAGTTAAAGCCTTTTTGCGGGACACAAGAGGTGTCTTGGAGATCCCATTAAAATGGGTCTCTTGCCTCGTTGAGCCCAAAGACCAGAGATGGTTCGGGACTCCCCATTTATTCATACATTTGGTTCAGTTTATAATTGAATTTTGAATTTAGTATTTCATCTCATTTCTCATTCAATTTTCATGCAATTTAATTAAATGCGCATGTCAATCACATAATAAAAGCGATAAATAAATGAAAGTAAAATAAATTACAACAAAACTAGGGGCAGAATACAACCCCCATTTGTAAATAAAATACAATTCATACATAAATCGGATAATTTATTAAAATGAGGACATTGGTCCTCTCATGCATAATTAAAGAAAACCATTTTAAAATGATAATTTATTTTTGATAAAAAAAATTAGGACATTGGTCCCATTTTATTTTAAATAAAACACAATTTAGTTTAATAGAAATATTTTTGTGATTTTCTTAATCAACGTGCATAAAAATAATTTATTACAAATTACATATAAAAATAAATAAACCCAAATGAAAGCAAAATAATGAAAAAAAACAACAAAAAAGAACAACATCCAAATGGTATCTTCAAGTCTTTATGGGCTCCCACTTGGCAAAAACTCACACATAAAAATGAGTATTGAAAATAAAACAAATGAAAATGAAGTTAGTAATAAAAAATAAATTAAACATATAACATGAAAAAAATTAAATTAATGCAAACAAAATTGCATCATGTATGACAAGCCAATTAAAATGATATAATAAAAATATGCAATTTAACAAATTAATAAAATCAACATGCTAAAATAACATAAAATAGTGTTAATAAAATTTAACATGCATAAAAAGCATAAAATAACGATGATAGAATTTAACATGCATAAAAACACAAAATAACATCAATAACATCCAATCATGCATAAAAAGCAAAAGAAATAATAAAAATCAGCATACATAAAACAAATTAATAATATTGATAAAAGCCAACATGCCTAAGCAAACATAAAATAATAGTTATAAAACTCAACATGCAAAAAAACATGAAAAGAAAATACAAACATAAAATTCAGCATGTGTAAAAGCGTAAAATAATAACAACGATATCCAACATGTATAAAAAGCAAAGGTAATAATAAAAATCAGCATGCATAAGAAATAAATAATAATAGTAATAATAAAATTAAAAAAGAATAAGGATAATAATAATAATAATACTAATGATGGTAATAACTACAATACTAATAATAACACAATAATAACAAAGAATATGAACAATCAAACATAATAATAATAATAATAATAATAATAATAATAATAATAATAATAATAATAATAATAATAAAAGAGGATGAACAATATGAACAACATGAACAATTAAATAAAAATAATATGAACAATTGAATAAAAATAATAAAATAGTTCTAAGAGAATTTACATTGTTAACTAATCAAATAAAAATCGAAAACAAGAAATAAGAAGAAAATAATAAGACTAAAAGAATTTACATGTTAACTAGTTAATTAGAAATAAAAAAATCAAATTAAAATTAAACTAAGAAATTGAGCCAAGAATATTTACCCTCAAAATTTATCTTCATGAAGAGAAGGTAAGATCCAATTCCTTGTCTTGTATTGTTGGAATAAAATTAGAAAATAAAATATTGAAAGTAAATTTTTACTCAAGAACAAATAATTTATTTATTTGTCTCAAAGCAAAAATTATCAATTGAAAATAAGAAAATTCTCAAGAACAAAAATTGTTATTTTTTTGCCTTAACAATTGCTGGAAATTTCTTTGGAAATTGAGAGAATTTGTTCTTGAAAGAAAAAAGAAGAAGAAAAATATTTTTTTAAAGAAAAATCCCCCAATTCTCTCTAAAAAACATTTTTATTCCCCTTAAAATTCAGATTTTTTAATTAAGAAATTAAATTAATTTAATTTCTATAACTACAAAAAATACTGAATTTATTGGATTGGAAGATAAAAGGATTTTTGAATTAAATTTTGCAAAAAAAAAGAGTTAAAAAGCATTTAAAATGAAGAATTTATGGCCAAAAAGGGCAAAAAAGGCAAAACAGACGAACAGGGGCGCGGGGCGCCCCGTCGGCGCGCCCGACGGGCTGCCCGCGCGCAGGCGCTGCGCGCCTCCCAGCGCGCGGGCAAGCGCTCCCCGCGCGCCCAGCGCTGCCGCAGCCCGACACTGGCACAATTTTTTTTTTTTCTAAATTTTCTATAAAATATAATAATTTAAAAACTCACTTTTTTCATCACAAAATAATTTTTAAAATACTTTAAAAATATTTTTGAAATACATTTTTATTTAATTTTAAAACAACAAATCGACAAGGAAATCGTCACTTCCAACTTCATTCTTTTTGCCTATAGATCGGCACACTTAATTTCATCATTGGGTAATACTGATTAAGGCTACTCGGGACCCGGTGTCTACAGTTGCCCTCAATTTTGGGGAAGCTAGTGTGTGGGTGTCTAGGTGAGCCAAAATTCAGGAAAATGAAAGAAGCGCGTACCTGAGGCTGCCTCCTTCCCGCTGCTCCCTCGGGAACAATGCTGTGATTCATCCTCTTAAGTTGCACTGAGTCGCTGACAAGACTACAAAGTGCCAAGGAACCATCCTAAGATGGTGATGCGCCGAGTCGCTAGCAAGACTACAAAACGCGAAAGATAAATAGCACCGAGCCGCTGACAAGGCTACTAAAAGTGCACTGCACGGAGTCGCTGACAAGACTACTAAATGTACAGGTGTTATCTGCAGATAGCGATGTGCCGAGCCACTGACAAGACAATTAAAAGCGCAGAACGAAAAAATGCACCGAGTCACTGACAAGGCTACAAAAAGTGCACTGCACGAAGTCGCTGACAAGACTACTAAACGTGCACGAATGAACTACACCGAGCCACTACTAAAGCTACCAAAAGTGCACTGTTCCCTCTTCTGATTATGATGCATCGAGTCACTGACAAGACTACGAAACGTGAAACTTGCTCTTCTGAACTGCACCGAGTCTACTACAGACTACCAAAAGTGCACTGCACCGAGTCGCTGACAAGACTACTAAAAGTGCAGGATTCCATCTTTGAATGGTGACTGTCTTCTTTTAGATATTTTCTGCAAAATTATGTGCACAAAAATACATACAAGAAAACGTGTGTGTATGATATGAGATGCGAATGCTTGCAAGAATGTATAGACCATGCCCTAGGTGGCCCAGGGTGTGCTGAGGATATAGCTTGGTTGCTCCACCATGCCCCCGGAATCAATAGGATTGTCATCTTGGCCTTAGGGATTCCGTCCCCAATAAGTTTCTGAAAGAGACATCGAGTGCATCTTTGCCCCCCGGTCGATGATCATATGCCCAGGATTCTGACTCATGTCCTGAATTATGCCTTATCTAGCTGAAAAGAAGATCATCCGAAGTATACCGCCTTATTACTCCAGGCATTGTTTTAAAGGTAGTGCGTCCCTTGTGGATTTTCACACTAACTTTTCTTCGTGGGAAATGCGTCCCTTTAGGGATTTTCACATAATCCTTTGCCTAATTTTTTGCCTGGCATGAACCCAACCCAAACCAGGGGCTTTTTATTTATTTTTTTATTTTTTTTGTAGGGCAGACTGCCTATCTCCAGGTTTTCACCCTGCCTTTTGTCCTAACTTTTGCTTAGAGAGCCAGTTACGGTTTTCATCTCTAACGGCCTTCTTCTTTTTTTATTTTTTTTTATTTTTATTTTTTTATTTTTTTTATTTTTTTTTATTTTTTTTAAGCTGCAAGAGAAAGCTATTATCAGAACCACCGCTAAGAGTGAATAACACATATCTGCTTAGGCACCTTCCGACAGAATGATTAGACAATAGTCATTAGATGAAAAAGTGATATATTTCTTTTTAAGGCAGCACTAAAAGAACAATGTAAATTGTATTCTTTTATTCATTGCAAAATTGAGTACATTTCTATATGATTTCATCATACATGATCCTTATTTAATAAGAATTCAAAAGCACAAGACTACACCTCATCTCGGAATAGATCTTGTAAGCATCAAACTCCTGTTATCAATCGGCCCTCTCGGGTTTTCTCGATTGAACATTCTCTCTTGGCCCTTAATTTTTGCCCAGGATGCCTTTTTTCTGTTTTCACCTTGGCAAGGCGCCTAATTTTAGCAATGCCTCCTTTTTTCGGTTTTCGACCTGCGGGGCATTATTCTCTTCTTTTCATTTCTTTGGTCTTTAGCCATGGAACCTTTTTAGTCTATCGACATTGACCGGGTCTTTAAACTCATTCCCATCGCTGTCTGCCAAGATTACTGCTCCCTTTGTTAGCAACTTTTTCAAAATGAACAGACCTTCCCAGGTTGGCCTGAATTTTCCTCATATGTCTGGCACTCCCGGCCTCATCATTTTAAAGACCAAATCCCCTTCTTTCAATGGGTGCTTTTGTACCTTCTTGCCAAAGGACCGAGCTAGTCTCTTCTGATAAACCTGATTGTGATAATAGGCTCTCAACCTATCTTCATCCAACAAATTCAACTGCAACAATCGCTGTTGTGCCCATTCTGTCTCTGGAATCTCGGCTTCCATGACTACCCTTAAGGATTTCAGCTCAATTTCAACCGGCAGAACTGCTTCGGTTCCGTATACCAGGGAGAACGGTGTTGCCCCCGTAGAGGTTCTGACTGTGGTTCTATAACCCCAGAGTGCCAAAGGCAGCTTTTTCGCCCAATCTTTATAGCTCTGAACCATCTTGGCCAATATTATTTTCACATTCTTGTTCGTCGCTTCAACCGCACCGTTAGCTTGAGGACGGTAAGGAGAAGACTTATGATGCTGGATTCCATACTTCTGAAGCATCTATTTAGTTTCTGCTAAGAATTGCACCCCATTATCAGATACAATATGGTGTGGGAGGCCATATCTGCATATCAAATTTTGCTCGATGAACTTAGCCATATCCCTAGCATCAATCTTCTTGAACGATTCAGCTTCGACCCACTTAGTGAAATAATCAATAACAACTACGATGAATCTATGCCCATTAGACGCTGTAGGACGTATCTCGCCTATGATATCTATTCCCCAAGCTGCAAATGGCCATGGAGATGTCAAATTATGTAGCTCTGAAACTGGGACATGCCTTAAATTTGTGATTGCTGGCATAACTGGCATTGCTTCACATATTTTGAACAATCCGTATCCATTGTGAGCCAATAGAATCCTTGGCGCATGATCTTCTTCGCTAAGGCTAAGCCATTCATGTGAGCTCCACAGACTCCGGCATGAACCTCTTCCATAACCTTTTCAATTTCTTTCTCCGCCAAACATCTTAACTAGATACCATCGACTTGTCTCTTATACAAAGTGCCATTTACACTGATGAACTTAGTGGACAACTTTTGAATCATCCTTTGGTCTTTCTCGATGGCTTCTTCTGGAAAAACTGACCGTTCCAAATAATTCTGAATGTCGTAGTACCAAGGGTTTCCATCGGTGGCCCCAACATCCATCACCTGCTCAGCTTCAAAGCAAGGCTTTTCCGAACTAGAGATTAGCACGGGTTTCATAGTAACCCCTGTTGGATTATCCCACATGGATACCAATATCGTGAGAGCATCAGCCAATTGATTTTCATCCCTGGGGGTGAAGTGAAAAGTGCAAGTCTAAAACTGGCTACTCAACATTCTCAAGTGCTCCACGTAAGGTAACAGCTTCTCTTCCTTAACTTACCATTCCCCTCTGATCTGATGAATTACTAATGAAGAATCTCCGAAGACTTCTGTGGTCTTTGCCCCTAGAGCCAGCGATGCTTCCAATCCGAAGATGCAAGCTTCATATTCAGCTTCATTATTTGTCGCCTTGTACCTCAACTTTTTAGCTAATTGCAGCTTTTCACCATCCGGGGTCGTAAGAATGATCCCTGATCCTGCCCCTTTACTGTTAACTGCCCCATCAAAGAACTATTGCCACCCCTGTATTGCTATGGCCATGACATCTTCATCTGGGAAATTGTATTCGAATTGGTCTCCCTCAATAGGATGCTCAGCTAAAAACTCAGCTACAGCTCTTCCTTTAATGGTTTTCCTGGTGATGTATTCGATATCGAACTCCTGCAATAGTAATAACCATCTTCCCATCTTTCCCAGCAGAGAGGGCGCTTCCTGAAGGTACCTAAGCGGGTTATGCTTGGCAACCGCTTGCACACTAAAGGAATGAAAGTAGTGCCGTAACTTCTTAGAAGCCCAAATAACTGCTAAGTAAATCTTTTCCACTTCCACATATTTGGCTTCATATGTCAGGAATTTCTTGCTAAGATAGTAGACAGCAAACTCTACCCCAAAATCATCCTCCTGGGCCATCACGGCACCCACTGAATTGTCTTCTATCGCCAGATACAGGATTAATGGTTTGGCATGCCGTGGTGGTCTTAAAACTGTAGGATTCAGGAGATAATCCTTAATAGTATCAAAAGCCAATTGACAATCATTATTCCACACCACCGGCTGATTCTTCCTAAGAAGCTTGAAGATGGGCTCACATATTGAAGCCATCTTGGCAATAAACCGGCTGATGTACTGAAGCTTTCCCAGGAAACTTCTAACCTCTTTCTCTTTCTGAGGCACTGGCATCTCTCTGATGGCCCTAACCTTATCGGGATCTACTTCAATTCCTCTCTGGCTTACCACATGTCCTAACAGCTTACCCGAGGTAACTCCAAAAATGCACTTCTTGGGATTGAGGCGTAGATCTTGGGATTGAGGCGTAGATCATACTTATTAATCCTTTGAAAGAACTTTTCTAAAGCCTCGAAGTGACCTTCTCTGGTAGCTAACTTGATCATCATGTCGTCAACATACACCTCCAGTTCCTTGTGGATCAAATCATTGAGAACTCTAGTGGCCATCCTCTGATAGGTCGCTTCTGCGTTCTTTAGTCCGAAAGGCATAACTCGGTAAGCAAATGTACCCCATTCGGTGATGAAGGCTGTCTTAATCCGATCCACTATCTTGTTAAGGATTTGATTGTACCCTGCGTACCCATCTACAAAGCTGTACATCATGCAAGCAGCGGCACTATCTACCAGCACATCAATATGAGATAGAGGAAAATCATCTTTCGGGCAGGCTTTGTTCAGGTCCCGATAGTCCACACATACTCAAACTTTTCCATCCTTTTTAGCCACAGGAACCACATTAGCCAGCCACGTCGGGTATTTAACCTCCAGTAGAAACTTAGCCTCAATCTGCTTATGGATCTCCTCTTTCACCTTCTGAGCCCATTCTGGCCTAAGTCTTCTGAGCTTTTGCTTGACCGGTTTACTTTCTGGGTAAGTTGGAATGGCATGTTCGGCTACATCTCGATCAATCCCCGGCATGTCCTCGTAGGTCCAGGCAAAGACTTTTTCATATTTTTTCAATATTCTCTCAAATTTTAGCCTCTTCTCATGAGTTATATCTGATGCTATCAAAATTTCCTTTGGATTCTCCAAAGTTTCGAGATTAAATGCAGTTGTGCTAGTTGAGTTAATGTCAAAAATGAATGCATCATGTTTATGATCATGAGAAATGAAATCATCAGAAACATCACACAAGTAAGCAAAGTTATTCATCTCATTGATGTAATCAGAAACATTAACATTGTCATTAAAAAGTTTCGGCATAAAAATAGTATCTAAATAACTATTGCCTTCATCTTCTGTCGATGATGATGTTGCAGCCGACTGTGCTTTAACTTCTTGGCTTGGCGAAGGCTTTTCAACTATCTCCGATGAAATCTCCAAATCTTTAAACTTCAGCTCTGGCTCTACCATATTTTCCTTTCCTTTCAACCTGGTAGCTAACAGCTTATCAGTGACAACCTCCTCGGGCTCATCCCTGTCCCAGCCACTGCACTGAGTCATGATCTCCTCATCCCAGAAGTTCTCCGCGGACTTGATAACTCCAACATCCCAGTCGAAGACATTATTAAAAATTTCAAACCTCGAAATGATCTTTCCATCCACCCACTGAGGCTCTTTTTCTCCAGTATAAGCACAGACCGAAGATGAGGGAACAAAACTCTCTGAAATATGGGGGATCTTCTCTGACACTTTTTTCCTGCCATGTCCTCCTTTGTAACCTAGACCCTTTCGATCTTTCTGGCCTGTTGCAACCCCTGTGAATTTTTACCCAATCCGGCCCCTAGGAGGAAGTGCATCTTCTTCATCATGCTCATCACCTGAGGGCTACCTGCCAAGCCCTGCTCCTTGCCAATCACTGATACGTGAAAGCCACTAAATGGCTGATTAGAGATCCCCAAGGCAGACACTTGGTTCTCTCTTGCTGCTTTAATGGTCACCACCTCCCCTTCATGAGGTATCTTTACCATTTGATGTAAGGTGGACGGCACTCCTCCCAATTTATGGAACCACGGTCTTCCCAGTAGGGCCGAGAAATTTGCTGGGATAGGCAAGACCACAAACTTTGCCTCCATCTCAATAGGCCCAGTCCTAACTAGAGCTCTGAATGTTCCCGATGCCTGTCTCCGAGAATTATCGTAGGCTGTGATGGTCAGATCAGACTTACTCAACATACTCTCGTCCAGCCCAAAAGCCTGAAGTGCCACTAGGGGGCAAACATTTATGGATGACCCATCATCAACCATAACACAAGCGGTGTGCTTGCCGTTAATTTGAATCTTGATGTATAGTGGTCAGTTGTGATTGTGGCATTTAGTTGGAAAATCTACGTCAGAAAACACCAGTCTTTCCCCTGATTCCCCCTTGACGAGATCTAGCAGCTCATGTAACACCCCCATCGCCGTCCCCGTTGGAAGGACGCCGACGGACGCGCTACCCGACGCTCACTCATACAGATATGCACATGCACAACACGGAAGTATACTTTCATACATAGCATACATACGAAAATATGGGTTAATTAAAAACTTACCTTGACTTACCTTGCGGTACAGACTGAACATGCAATAACTCACGCACATGCAGGCACTAAGCAAAAGCATACACAGAAGCATACATATAACCATTTAACGGAAGCATAATCGAGATAATAAAACAAAGGAATAACTAAACATAAGAAAACATACTAACTATTACATTCCCAAAAGAAAACTAAAGAACGAAACATAATTAATTACATATACAATACTACAGAATTACAAAAGCTGAAATACAGAAGCTGAACAAAATACAGAACTTCTAACTCCTACGTGGCCGACCTTGCAGAAGCGCGACTCGAACAGAACCAAACCTGCCACCTACACGGAAAGGAAATCCGTGCTAAGCGACAAACGCTTAGTAGGGAGAACACACAAGAATATGGACGGTCATTCACAATGGTCGCCGAGGCATAACACAATCAAATGACAAAAGCGGATATTCATAACAAATATGATCATGCTGGCATAGTAAAGGCATTCATTCGATAACTCACAATCAAACCATAAACTCATGTCCAGGATAGACCAATACAGGCATAATACAATACACGTTACAAGTATCATCATGCTGAACTACATACTATATCACATGCATAAACCTACATGGGTAGCAAATATCAACATCTTACCGTGCGGAGTCACGTGAGCTTTACACATGCAATTGACATAACTAAGTACCCATGCATGAACTGATAACCAAACCAACATGTTAAGAATGCTAGCTAACCAACATACTTAGACATGCTAAACACAATACTAGTCAAAATCCAAGGTACAAAATCCAAAGTATCATATTACCGCTGCGCAACTCTCATATATTAAGTATCATGCAAAAACACTCTGATAGCGGAGACTGAAAGCATAATCACATAACATTACATTCATATCATTAACATGCAGAAAGTACAGTAATCTTCACATACTTACCATCACAACTGCTTCGGTTCACATGATACTATATATAACAAACTATGCTTAAGTCATATACTTAAATACATCAATCGAATCATTTCAAAGCATTCAAAAACTTATAACAAATCACATGACAAGAACGGATAATCATGTTAACTATAAAATCACGCTGACATAATACAGACATACATGTTGAAGCCCATATTCACATTCATATACATATAAACTGATTCCTGAAATCCTTATCAAGCTCAAACGGATATCACATTCAAAGGCTAAAACATAATCCATATAAACATGCTCATATAATAAAGCCATACAATCAGTATTTCATCATCATATTTATTCAGAAATAATTCGATATACATTACATTGATATACTCATTCAGATAATCCATTTATAGCCAAATCAGATCAGAGCAGTTCAAATAAACATTCAAAGAACACCTGTTGACTCTAGGTAGTGGATAACGAGTGTACAAACAATACTTTTCGGGTACGAGCCGATTACAGACAGTACATTACGGGTACGAATCGATTAAACCATTATACTTTAACTTTCACAGATATTTTCAAAAGGGACCTTAAACAAGATCCAATACAGAAAAGGGTTCGCGAGGAACCAAACGGGGACCTGATCGGGGTCCAAACAGAACTATGGGCTGCAGCTAACAGACTCTATTAGGCATGCCTAACTATCCACTAGACTGACTCTCGCAGGTCATGCATAAAACAATTCACATTTCGAATCGCACAACGCATAATTATATATACATCATGCCTAAACCAGAGTACAATAGACATATAAATATGCTCATAAAGTTGGTCATATCTCATACAATTCCCATTGTACAACATAATACAATCAATATACTTTAACATTTAAACAATGTTCTAAAACATGCCAAGAATAAGGTAAAAAAGCACTACCATGCCAATGATTATCAATACAAAATCTTAATCATGCATTAGGTGCAGATACTAAGCATAAATCATGCATAGTCCAAATTACATTTAAACATAACACATTGAGTTCCCAGGCTAAAGCATAATCATGCATTCAGACATTAACCATATTATTCAAATAAATATAGCATAACATAATATCAATCATACCTCATTCAAGTCATATTCTGAAGCATGCAATAGGTCAATCGATCGCATTTTATCACTACTCAATTTACTAGAGCATATCAGGAACACATGTGGAATCATATTATGCCAATGAATAAAAACTCATGGAATGATACGAAATGCTCTTAAGTATGGCAGATTATTCTAAGAGAAGAATCCAATCAAGGATAAGCATCATAATAGGGGAAAAAGGCATAAAAGCATTTGAGAATCATTTTAAGAAAACCAGTCACTTGGGGAACCAGGCAAAACAGAACAGACCATACAAGAGCATACAACAGTATAAGTCCATACAAGTTCATAGAGAAGAAATAGGAAATTCATTTTGGTTAAAACTGGGCGAAATCAGAAAATGGGGCTGAAGAGGGGTCGGTCACGAGCCATGTCACGACTCGTGACTCTATGTCACGTCTCGTGACATGCCTCAAAAGGAGTCACGGGACGTGACTCTAAGTCACGCCTCACTCTTCACAAGAGTCACGAGTCGTGACTCTAAGTCACGAGACGTGACTTGCCTCTCACAAGGCAGTCACGCTTCTCGATAGGAATCACGCCTCACAAGAGTCACGAGTCGTGACTCTAAGTCACGAGTCGTGACTTGCCCCTTCACAGGCAGTCACGCCTCGCGACTGGAAGTCACGCCTCGCTACTGCATCCAGCCCGCCGAGAAGTCACGCGTCGTGACTGGGAGGCAGAGTCACGTGGCGTGACTGAGAGTCACGTCTCGTGACTTGTCTCTCACAAGGAAGTCACGACACACTGGAAACGGGAATTCCACAGAATCGCGATTTCCTGTTCCCAGCAACCCAGAATTCAAAGAACTCGATAAAATCAGTTTCAATTTGATTCAAAACACAAACAAACTCATCTTACCTTTCAATCGATCTTCCAAACATCAATTGACATAAAACCAGCTTAATTCAACAATCAAATCAACTAAAATCATGCATAAACACATTTAATCCATTCAAGAACATAAACCCTAAAAGTTACAGTAAGTTAAAAAACCCAAACTCAGAACTTCCAATTCAATCCTGTTCATGCATTACTAACACATTTATTCACATAATCATGCATATACACATACCAAAACACACCACTTTCTAGAAATTAAGCAAAGCAAACCCATCTATAAGCCTAGTGAGAAGAAGGGCAGAGACAAGAACACAGAAGCTCTTCAAACATTGCATGCAATCCAAAACACTCCCAAACCTGGAAATGACGATCCAAAATCAGCTTCAAGATCAGTCCTCAATCCTTTCCTTGCCTTTACTTTTCTTCTTCATACAATCCAAAGCTTGCACAATAAAACCCACAATTCCTTAGTTCCAACCCTAATTGAAAACAAAACCAGGAAGATGAAGAAGAACAGGAGCACGTAGAAAACCTTAAACCAATTTACCTCTTCAAAGCAGCCTCACTTCAAACTAAACACAACTCAAGCCAAATGAGAAAGAAAGGAAAAGCAGAGAAAGGAGAAGAGAAGAAGAAGAAGAAGAAGCGTGAGAGGAGGAAACGGGAAAGCCAAAACCAAAAGTCTGTGTTTTCTCTCTCTCTTCCTCTTACTTCTTCTTTTTTCTTCTTTCAATGCCTACCTAACAGTCCACTTGACAGCTCTCAATTGGACCACAAAATCCACTCAAACTATTCCAAATCAATTAATGCTCTTTAGTCCTTAGACAAATAACACTTCACTCACTTACACATTTCTTTCCTTGCAAACTTTATTATCTTTTCAATTGGGTCCTTAACACTCCAAATTTCTCAAGCACAAATTACTGAAATACCCTTCTGATCCTGACTTAGCATGCACATTCCGACCAGGGCTATTTTGGGGTGTGACAGCTCAGATGGAGAAATTGTGGTGGCTACGATGGACTCACTCAATGCCTCGACTAACTTCTGTCTATGAGAAGGGGACTGCCTTAGAAGGTCCCAAATAGATATCTGAGCCGTGGTCTTTTTCAGCTGCTTTATTATGGAATTTTCTTCCGGCTCCTTCTCCACAGGTGCTTGCACTGAGTCCTGCTGCTTCTCAATTTCTGGGACCACTCTCCCACTTCTTGTTACAGCTCCAACTCTCTCATCCTCCTCCGAATCCCATGGATCTGCAAACTCTCCATCTTTCTCATCTTCGTCTTCGTCTCCACTCTCACTAGTGGACCAACAGTCTATTGCCGCCACGGGAATCCCTTCTTCACTTGCCTCAGGGCGAGTGATAGCGACGTATTCATTTCCAAACAAATCTTGAAGGACATACCATTCAGGTAGGCTCGACCCAACCATGAAGACAGGCGGTAGCACAGCATTGAAATTAGACTTCTTCTTGCTCTCCCTCTTTTCAGGATCGGTAATCTGCTTACTATCGATCAGATCCTGAATCTGGTGCCTCAGCCTGAAGCAATTGTCTGTCAGATGACCCATATGTTGGTAAAAGGCACAGTACTCATTCTCTTTATGCCCCGGTTCTCCTTGGGTCCTAGCTGGCCTAGGTGGCAAGGGTTGTAGCTTCCCCTCCTTCATCAACCTCTTCAGTACCCATGACAAAGGCCTACCCAAATTCGAGAAGTACCTCTGATTCATTCCTGTTGCCGACACCTCAGCTGTCTTCCCAATTCTGTTACCACCGCTGAAACTAGCTGACTTGGTTGCACCTTGATTGTTGTAGCCCTTCTTGGCATAAGCCTCACTGCTTGCCCTTCTGGCCATATATTCTCCTTCTGCCTCTAAACAATGTCCTTCAAGGACTCCCAATCTTTCAGCCCCTTCATTCTAAGTCCATCTCTCAGATATGGGCTGGCATTCCGAATGAATAACTGGATCTGATCAGGTGTATCGGGTTTGCGTTTCATCTCCATAACCCGGTTCCTCCACCGAGTGAGATATTCATGAAAAGACTCCCCAGCCTTCTGCTGTAGCAGCTCTAAATCCTTCATTGTGACCTCTATGCGGGTACTGCAATCATATTGCTTTAGGAACTCTTCAGTCAAAAAGTCCCAGTCTTCTTTGGACCTCCTGTCCAGCCCATGGTACCAGTCAATAGCAGCTCCTGTAAGACTCAAGCAAAAGTACTCTATCTTCTGTTTCCTTGTTACAGTCGTTCCCTTCATGACCAATGAATACTGCTTGATATGTGCAGCAGGGTCAGAGGTGTCGTCAAATTTTGGGATATCAGGCATCTTGAAGTTCTGGGGGACCAGATCGTCCCCATCCAATTCACGATCCTCAGGGTTCATTCCCCTTCATACCGTCATCATCCTTGTCATAGCCTCAAACTTCTCCTCCATCTTTCTCCACATTGCTTCCTCCAGCTTGGGTGACTTTCCCTTTGCTATTATCTGTTCGTCTTGCTCATCTTCCCAGAGGTCAACCTCAGATTTCGGGCCTTCTCTACACTCAACAGGTGCTGGTGCTCTTTGCTCAACCGCAGGTGGGTCAACTACAGCAGGGGGATCCTCCCTAACAGCACCTTGTTCATCTGGCCCCCTAATAGGAGCAGCAGCAACTTATTGCCCAGCTATGGTAGTGGCAAGATTGCCCATCATGGCCCTCATTCTAGCCTCAAACTCTTCCATTTTTCTCTCCACTTCCTCGGCAATCATTGCCCTGGTTGCAACAGACCCACTGGCTGGATTAGACATACTTGATGATTCTGAAGAGAAAGTCTCACTACTATCTAAAAGAGAAACTATGCTCTAATACGGCACTAGCTCTGGTAACCCCAAGAGTGGAATCCTTCTCAACCGACCGTTGGGACCCCTAAACCACCCGGGTGAATCTATGATGGCTAAAAAAAATACATCTCGTTAGGATGATGCTGATTGAAATGCAATAAATGGTCGTGCTAATACAACATAGACAAACACATGCAAGCAGATAGATCCTTCCAACCTTATTGCCCCCAGACACGAAGTAGCATAGTCTCTTTCCTAGGTGGGCTTTATCCAAGGGTTAACAGGGAACCCTCTAGACGCGTATGGTGCACGGTGGAAAACGGCAGCATAACAACTCTCTAATGTGCACACGTATGAGTGTTTGGCCATTATGTATTTAAACACCTCAATTAAATTAAGATGGGCCTACCGGGGCATGTAAACCTTTGATGAAAACCATTTAATTTAACTGATTTTTTTCAATATATGATGGCCAGGTAGCAAGCACGGTATTACGATACATTTCACCTAGTGAAAGTATCTATTGCCATTACATGAGCTTTGGTCAAAGGTAGTGATACTTTAGGGTTACCCAAGCATGGTCCCTGCCAACGGGTCTAGCTCATCACGAGCATAACGACCGATTGGGTCACCATTTGATATACCATAAGCTACGAGGCTTGGGCAGGTGATTATCCTTCACACTTCTCCACATTGAGTGAACGTAGGGTCGTGCTTTGGGAACGCACCGGGGTTAAGATAGGGACCAAACTAGCATAATCTAAAGCTCTAGCATGGATGCAATGCAATTTTGAAAAGAGATGAAATTTCCAAATTAAAACTCAATCATAAATTTTAACCAAGGTACTTTTGAAGGGAAGTCTCTTATGGTCCCCAGTGGAGTCGCCACTGTGACGCGCGTCGAACCCCGTATCTTCCCGAAGGCCCGCTTTAGGGCTATCAGGAGAGGTTCATTGAAACTTGTAAGGTATTTACAAGTGCGTCTATTTTTTGCAACAAGGAGATTTCATGGAGTCGCCACCCAATAAAACATTGGGATAGTTCGTCTCGTCTCAGTGAGCCTAAGACGGCGCTGCTATGTCCATTTTGGGCAAGCCATAGGGGTCTTGGAGGTTCCATCCTAATAGAACATTAGGAGGGCCCTCTCGCCTCATGGAGCCTAGGACTGTGCAAGTTAAAGCCTTTTTACGGGACACAAGAGGTGTCTTGGAGATCCCATTAAAATGGGTCTCTCACCTCGTTGAGCCCAAAGACCAGAGATGGTTCGGGACTCCCCATTTATTTATACATTTGGTTAAGTTTATAATTGAATTTTGAATTTAGTATTTCATCCCATTTCTCATTCAATTTTCATGCAATTTAATTAAACTCGCATGTCAATCACATAATAAAAGCGATAAATAAATGAAAGCAAAATAAATTACAACAAAACTAGGGGCAGAATACCAACCCCATTTGTAAATAAAATACAATTCATACATAAATCGGGTAATTTATTAAAATGAGGACATTGGTTATCTCATGCATAATTAAAGAAAACCATTTTAAAATGATAATTTATTTTGGATAAAAAAAATTAGGACATTGGTCCCATTTTATTTTAAATAAAACCCAATTTAGTTTAATAGAAATATTTTTATGATTTTCTTAATCAATGTGCATAAAAATAATTTATTACAAATTACATATAAAAAAAATAAACCCTAATGAAAGCAAAATAATGAAAAAAACAACAAAAAAGAACAACATCCAAATGGTATTTTTCAAGTCTTTATGGGCTCCCACTTGGCAAAAACTCACACATAAAAATGAGTATTGAAAATAAAACAAATGAAAATGAAGTTAGTAATAAAAAATGAATTAAACATATAACATGAAAATAATTAAATTAATGCAAACAAAATTGCATCATGTATGACAAGCCAATTAAAATGATATAATAAAAATATGCAATTTAACAAATTAATAAAATCAACATGCTAAAAAAACATAAAATAATATTAATAAAATTTAACATGCATAAAAAGCATAAAATAACGATGATAGAATTTAACATGCATAAAAACACAAAATAACATCAATAACATCCAATCATGCATAAAAAGCAAAAAAAATAATAAAAATCAGCATACATAAAACATATTAATAATATTGATAAAAGCCAACATGCCTAAGCAAACATAAAATAATAGTTATAAAACTCAACATGCAAAAAAACATGAAAAGAAAATACAAACATAAAATTCAGCATGTGTAAAAGCATAAAAACGATATCCAACATGTATAAAAAGCAAAGGTAATAATAAAAATCAGCATGTATAAGAAATAAATAATAATAGTAATAATAAAATTAAACAAGAATAAGGATAATAATAATAATACTAATGATGGTAATAACTACAATACTAATAATAACACAATATTAACAAAGAATATGAACAATCAAACATAATAATAATAATAATAATAATGATAATAATAAAAGAAGATGAACAATATGAACAACATGAACAATTAAATAAAAATAATAAAAGAGTTCTAAGAGAATTTGTGAATTTTTACTCAAAAAGCAAAAATTGTCAATTGAAAATAAGAAAATTCTCAAGAACAAAAATTGTTATTTTTTTGCCTTAACAATTGCTGGAAATTTCTTTGAAAATTGAGAGAATTTGTTCTTGAAAGAAAAAAGAAGAAGAAAAATATTTTTTTAAAGAAAAATCCCCCAATTCTCTCTAAAAAACCCTTTTTATTCCCCTTAAAATTCAGATTTTTTAATTAAGAAATTAAATTAATTTAATTTCCATAACTACAAAAAACCACTGAATTTATTGGATTGGAAGATAAAAGGTTTTTTGAATTAAATTTTGCAAAAAAAAATGAGTTAAAAAGCATTTAAAATGAAGAATTTATGGCCAAAAAGGCAAAACGGACGAACAGGGGCGCGGGGCGCCCCGTCGGCGCGCCCGACAAGCTGCCCGTGCGCAGGCGGGCGCGACGGGCAGCCCGTCAGTGCGCGCCCGCGTGCCGCCCCGCGCACGCTCTGCCAGTGCACCAGGCGCTGTGACGCGCGCCCAGCGCTGCCGCAGCCCGACACCCGCGCGATTTTTTTTTCTAAATTTTCTATAAAATATAATAATTTCAAAACTCACTTTTTTCATCACAAAATAATTTTTAAAATACTTTAAAAATATTTTTGAAATACATTTTTATTTAATTTTAAAACAACAAATCGACAAGGAAATCGTCACTTCCAACTTCATTCTTTTTGCCTATAGATCGGCACACTTAATTTCATCATTGGGTAATCCTGATCAAGGCTACTCGGGACCCGGTGTCTACACCAACTCATCGAGATTGCGAGGATCCGAATGGGGAGGGTCAAGAACATATTGGGCTGCAACTAATAGAACGGGTTAATTATTTCGGTGGTCACTGAACTTTAAGGGTTGTAACGATTTGGTCACTAAACTTCAATTTGTAACAATAAAATAATACATCTATTATTTTGTAACGAAAAAATCAAAATGATCAAAAATTCGATTTCGGCGGCAAACGGGAGCTGCTTGAAGACAGTGAAAATTGATTTTTTTAACCATAAAGCCACGTCGGATCCATGTCAGATCCGACGTGGCAAAAAATCTAACGTTCATTCTGCTAATAGGTCACGTCCCGGTTGCCATTTCCGATCATTTTGATTTTTTCGTTACAAAATAATAGATGTATTATTCTGCTAATGATCAAGAGACGCGAACCTTTCATACCTCGAATCCTAAAGCGGATTCAAAGCGAGGGCCCTTGCTGGGTTGACCGGGTTCGGCGCGCGTCACAGTGGCGACTCCGCTGGGGATTTAGTGTTTGAGACTTCACTCCGAAAGTGCTTTGGTTAAAATTTATAATTGGGTTTTTGAAACTTAAAATTCTATCTCTTTTCGAAAATTGCATCATATCATTTTAGAGCCTTAGACTTACGCTAGTTGGTCCCTATCTTACCCCGGTGCGTTCCCGAAGCACGACCCTACTTTCACTCATTGTAGGGAAGTGTTAAGGATAATCACCAGCCCAAGCCTTGTACCCTTTGGTATATTAAAATGGAGACCCAATCGGTCGTTATACTCACGACGAGCTAGACCCGTTGGCGCGGACCATGCTTGGGTAGCCCTAAAGTATCACCACCTTGACCAAAGCCCATGTAATGGCAAATAGAAACTTTCCCTAAGGGGGCATGCTCCTTAATACGATGCTTGTGATATGGGCTATCACATATTAAGCAAAATCAATCAAATCAAATGGTCTTCATCAAAGGCTTTCATGCCCCGTTGGGCCCACTTTGGTTTAGTTGAATTGCCCAAATATGTAATGGCCAAAACCCATATGAATGCGCATTAGAATAAGACTGTTATGCTGCCGGTTTTTCACCGTGCGCTATACGTGTCCGATGGGTTCTCTGTTAACCCTCAGATGAAGCCCACCTAGGAAAGAGACCGCACAACCCCGTGTGTGGGAGTGATAAGGTTGGAAGGATCTACCTGTCTGCATGTGGTTGTAAATGCTGCATGTCATGCTCATGCATCACATGTCATCCATGCATCATTCTAACCCCTTTGATATTTCAGCCATCATACACCATTCACCGGGGAGGTTCTGGGGTCCTCATAGCTATCTGAAGAGTAAACAGAGTTCGAAGTGGTTGGCAGAGATCTACCGTCTTAGTCAGAGCATCCATAGACATTGGGAATGGCTGGTCCTTCGCGACAGATTGAAGAGGCCCGTTTCATGATTGCCCGAGAACTAGATGAAAAGTTTGAAAAACTTGAGGGGAGGTTGTCAGCCACAATCAAGGAAAGGTTGGACGCCGTAGCACTAATTCTTCAAGCTCAAGTCACTGCAGTTACACTTAACCGATTTGAGCTATCCACGACCAAAAAGGAGTGTGAGATGATGGCTGTAATGTCTCAATTCGCTCTTGAGCCTAGGGGCGAGACGACACCCAACTCACTGATCGAGCAAGTGGAAAGGGGGAAAGGACTAGGGTCCTTACAGCCGATGGGTCCTCTCAGTCCCGCAGACACTAAAAAGAGATTAGCTGATCTTGAGGAGGAGATCATGAGGTCCAAGCTTGCAACTACCCGGACACCTCCCGATGGAGCCGTTACTAGCCCTGTGAGTTTCGGAATTGGTTACTATGGTGATAGCAGAGGTACAAAAAGGATGGGGAAGGCGCCAATGGTTGAGATGGCTCAGAGGCGTTACTCTAATTTAGGCAGACCTTTGTCTTGGGTCCTGGAAAGGCTGATCAAGAAGGGGGTGTTACAACCATTGCCGTCCAAGCCGGCAAAGACCTGGGGGCAGCCCGGGCACAAGGAAGGCGAGTACTGCGCCTACCACCAACACACTGGCCATATGACGGATAATTGTGCTAGGCTGAGGCACCAGATTCAGGATCTGATCGATAGCAACCTGATCACAAATCCTGAATGCCGCCAGGGTAGTGAGGGGAGCTTAAGTTTTACAGTGGACAATGGAGAAGGTTTTAGAGCCACAAGGACCCCGACTTTCGGAATGACTCAGAGCCATTACGCCATACTGAAAAAACCCCTATCCAAGCACTTTGCCCATTTTGTCAGTAAGGGGAAAATACAGTCAATGCCGACCCAACCTGCCAGGGGCCAAGGGCGCCCCAATCACCGAACAGATTTGTATTGTGCCTACCATCAGCGTACCGGGCACGAGACTGACGAGTGCCGAATTCTGAGGAGGCAAATTCTACACTTAATTGATGAGGAGCTGAGAAGTGAGGAGAATGGTTCCCAAAAATGATAATAGACCGTTGACTACAGCATTCACATTGGCAAGAGAAGAAGGAAGTAGCTATTTAGATGTTCTTTTTTATTTCTGAACTATTTAATGATGACAGTTTTAATTATAGTTTTATTGAATGAAATGGATGGATTTGCTTACTTGTGTGATGTCTCTTATGATTTCATTATGCATAATCATGGCACATTTACATTTGACATTGGTTCAGCTAATGCCATTCCATTCAATCTCGGAACTTTGGGAGAACCCAAAGAAAATCTTGATAGCATCTGTTATGACTCCTGAAGTGAGATAAAAACTTGAGGGATAATAATAAAAAATAAAAAAAAAAAAAAGCCTTTGCCTGGACCTGGTATGACGTGCTGAAAATTGACAAAGACATTCTTGAGATCAATACTACTTCCACGCGCCAACATGACGACGAACCGAATGTTGAAAGCCATTTCTTTGCACTCCCACGACATCTGGGATGCATATGATGCCACCAAATAAGCCCAAGCTTCGAAAGCTACATCAGGAGTTAGGCGAATGAGACTCAAGACCTTCACAAAGAAAACATAACTCACCAGAATACAACTCATCAAAACCAAACAACGTGAACCCTTTCCTCTCAACCATTTGAAATGTGTACCCCAAAAACAATTACGATCGACTCTTAACCATCCAGAACCCTTATAGCCAAAATTCTTGCTAAAACTATATGCCCGACTGGATTGAGCAATATGGTCCCAGTGGTTAAGGTAAAAAGTGCACGTATGTGTAAAATTGAGGACTTGAGCGAAGCTTGTAAAAAAAAAAAATTGGGTTGCAAAAAAAAAAATATATTAAAAAAAAAAAAAATCAATCAATCAAAAAAAAAAAAAAAAAAAAACTTAAATTAAAAAAAAAAAAATTTAAATAAAAAAGAAGAGAGAAGAAAAGAGAGAATTGATCAGGGGGCAAGGGAATACTTTTTGAAGAAAAGCTTCGCTCAAATCTTGTTGATCTACACATTCCTGCACATTGTCATTCTTTTTTAGCTACTGAAAAGGAGCTAAAAGGCTAAACCACAAACCATCCACCCAATTCCAGCCGTCGAAAACCATTTCGAAAGCTTGAACTACTAAGGCTGATAAAAGTACCACAGATCATCCGAGCCCAACTTGTCACCCTATCTCAGCCATTGAAAGGCCATTCCAGGGTTGACCCACCAAAGCCAATGAAGGCCAAACGCAAAACTTCATATTCAAGCCCCAAATAAGGAACCCATCACCTCGACCAGTCTGCATGAGGGCTAAGACCAAGACTTTGATACCAAGGGGAGCCACTCTCAGAAGCAGCAATCCCCCTGGTAGATAAGGATGACAGCGAATTCAACCAATGCTGACAAACTGAAGGAGGGTCCATGGCGGAGGCTTAAAAATAAAAAAAAAAAAAAAAGAGAGAAAATATTCAATCAAGAAAACCCGCGAGGGCTGATTGGAAACAGGAGTCTGATGCTTACAAGACCCACTCTGAGATTAGATGTAATTTTTGCATTCTGAATCCATGTTAAATGGTGATTATGTATAGAGAAATTGTGCTGAAATGCACACAGTTTTATGCAAATACATAAAGCAAAAGCAGTTTAACTCATCATTTCCTAGTTCTTTTATAAAAAGTAAAATCTAAGCGGCTACTCTACTCCTGCTCTCGCCAGCCAGATGCCTAAGTTGTCGTGTCCCGTTGTCAGGTGCCGGACTGAGTATCCATCTTTTGCACTCATCAGTAGAAGTTACAAAACGGGTACCGAAAGGGGTATGACAGTTTTCGCCGGCGGTTGGCTCCAAAGATCCTGATAGCGAGAGGTAAAAGTTTGCAGAAAAGATTCCTCCCCGGAACGATAATGGGTCCCTGGCTGGGTCCTGAGTCATCCCGAGCTGGCGAGCACGTCGGGCAATGATACAAAAAGTAGCTTGACAAAGCTCGCACAGGAGAACACACCCCGAAAATCCGTCGACGACTGCATCTGATATCTCACTGAATCTAGCAATGCCCTCGTTGTTAGGGGAGATGGGAAGATGGCTAATACTGCTGCAAGAATTTGATGTGGAGTATGTCACGAGAAAGACCATCAAAGGTCGGGCAGTTGCGGAGTTTCTTGCCGACCATCCAATTGAAGCAGACCGGCTAGAATATGAATTCCCCGACAAACATCTGGTGGCCATCAGCGTACAGAAGTGGCGGATGTATTTTGATCGGGCAGTAAATAACGAAGGGGCCGGGACAGGAGTAATTCTAGCAACCCCAGATGGTGAGAAGCCCCCCTTAGCTAAGAAACTGAGATATAAAGCCACAAATAACGAAGCTGAGAAGAAGCCTGCATCTTTGGGTTAGAAGCACTCTCAGCCATGGGGGCAAAAGTAGTAGAGGTCTTTGCGGACTCGTCCTTAGTAATCCACCAAGTCAGGGGTGAATGGACCGTTAAGGAAGAGCGGTTGTTGCCATATGTGAGGTGTTTAAAAGAACTAAGCGGCCGGTTTGAAATTTGCACTTTTAACTACGTGCCCCTAGATGAGAACCAATTGGCAGATGCCTTAGCCACCCTGGTATCCGTGTCGGATAAGCCCAAGGGAATAGCCATGAGGCCTGTGCACATTTCTAGTGGAGACAAGCCATACTTTGAGACTGAATGAGTTGGGGATGTTGAGACTACGGACGAAAAGCCATGGTACTATGATGTCCAGAATTATTTGGAAAGGGCGGTGTTCCCAGAAGAAGCCACTGAAAAAGACCAGAGGATGATTTGCAAGTTGTCCACTCAGTTCATCAGTGTAAACGGTGTGCTGTACAAGGGACAGGCCGATGGCATACAACTCAGATGTTTAGATGAGAAAGAGGCCAAAAGGGTTATGGAGGAAACCCATGCAGGGGTCTGTGGGGCCTATATGAATGGTCTAGCCCTAGCAAAGAAAATAATGCGGCAAGGATTCTTCTGGCTGACAATGCAGTACAGCTCTAAATATGTGAAGGAGTGCCAATTATGCCAACAATACGCTAATCTGAGACACCTTCCAGTTTCGGAGTTGTGTAACCTGGCATCTCCATGGTCGTTCGCAGCATGGGGAATTGACATTATAGGAGAAGTACACCTGACAGCCTCCGATGGACACCGATTTATTGTGGTTGCTATCAATTATTTCACCAAATAGCTCGAGGCTGAATCCTTCAAGAAGTTGGGCACCCGGGAAATGACCGAGTTCATCGAGCGACATTTGATCTGTAGGTACGGGCTCCCGCATCACATCGTGTCAGATAATGGGGTACAGTTCCAAGCTGAGACTAAGAAGATGATCAAGAAGTACGCCATCCAACACCATAAGTCCTCTCCATACCGACCACAGGCCAACGGGGCAGTCGAGGCAGCTAATAAGAACATCAAGAAGATATTGGCTAAGATGGTGCAGACCTATAAAGAATGGGCCGAGAAATTGCCATTCGCACTACGGGGCATACTACCACAATCAGATCTACCAGAAAAGGCTAGCCCGCTCATTTGGGAAGAAAGTAAGAAAACACCCATTGAAAGAAGGAGACCTAGTCTTTAAACAGAAGAGGCCGGGGGTTCCGGACTTTCGAGGCGAGTTTAGGCCCACTTGGGAAGGACCTTTCATTCTGAAGAAGCTTTTGTCTTAAGGGGCTGTGATCCTGACAGATGGTGATGGGAACGAATTCAGGAAGCCGGTCAACGTCGACAGGTTGAAAAGATTCTGTGGCAAAAAAAAAAAAAAAAAAAAAAAAAAAAGGCCGTTAGAGATGAAAACCGTGACTGGCGCTCTAAGCAAAAGTTAGGCCAAATGGCAGGGTGAAAACCTGGCAACAGGCAGTCTGCCCTACAAAAAAATAAAATAAATAAAAGCCGCTGGATTGGGTTGGGTCCGTTCCAGGCAAAAAATAAGGCACAGGGTTATGTGAAAATCCGACAAGGACGCATTTCCCGCTAAGAAAAGCTAGTGTGAAAATCCACGAGGGACGCACTACCTTTAAAACAATGACGCTTGGAGTGATAAGGCAGCATTACCTTGGGCAACCCCTTTCAAGCAAAGACACACATCGGGCAATCCTCCCTGAAGAATTATGAGTCACAGTCCATGAAACAGGACATCGCTTACAGACGCTTGGGGGCATAAGCGACCACACGGAGCCATGAGTCGCTTCGGCAAAAGTTATTGCACCTCGACCCCTAGACCACTCAGATGAATGGTGTTACCTGCATTCTACATAACATATGCACATGCACATGCATAACTTATCCTTGCATACAAGTTTCTTTTGATATCGCAGGAAAGTCTGGCGCCTTCACACACCGACAAGCTGGTGTTTATCAGTCGCTCAGCCGTGGTTTCACACACCGACAAGCTGGTGTTCTATCAATCACGTTCTCCAAAGTCTGGCGCCTTCACACACCGACAAGCTGGTGTTTATCAGTCGCTCAGCCGTGGTTTCACACACCGACAAGCTGGTGTTCTATCAATCACGTTCTCCAAAGTCTGGCGCCTTCACACACCGACAAGCTGGTGTTTATCAGTCGCTCAGCCGTGGTTTCACACACCGACAAGCTGGTGTTCTATCAATCACGTTCTCCAAAGTCTGGCGCCTTCACACACCGACAAGCTGGTGTTTATCAGTCGCTCAGCCGTGGTTTCACACACCGAGAAGCTGGTGTTCTATCAATCACGTTCTCCAAAAGTCTGGCGCCTTCACACACCGACAAGCTGGTGTTTATCAGTCGCTCAGCCGTGGTTTCACACACCGACAAGCTGGTGTTCTGTCAATCACGTTCTTCCAAGTCTGGCGCCTTCACACACCGACAAGCTGGTGTTTATCAGTCGCTCAGCCGTGGTTTCACACACCGACAAGCTGGTGTTCTGTCAATCACGTTCTTCCAAGTCTGGCGCCTTCACACACCGACAAGCTGGTGTTTATCAGTCGCTCAGCCGTGGTTTCACACACCGACAAGCTGGTGTTCTGTCAATCACGTTCTTCCAAGTCTGGCGCCTTCACACACCGACAAGCTGGTGTTTATCAGTCGCTCAACCGTGGTTTCACACGCCGACAAGCTGGTGTTCTGTCAATCACGTTCTTCTAAGTCTGGCGCCTTCACACACCGACAAGCTGGTGTTTATCAGTCGCTCAGCCACTGGTTTCACGTCGACAAGTTGACGTTCCTCAATCATGTGACCGGAGTAGTCCTATGATGCCGACAAGCTGGCAAAATCAAGTTTCGGAAAGCGACCGCCTCAGGTACGCATCTCTTCCCTTCTTTTCTGAATTTTGGTTCACTTAGGCACCTGCGTTCTAAGTTCCCCAAAATTGGGGGCAACTGTAGACACCGGGTCCCGAGGCGGTCCAAGATCAGAATTACCCGATGATGAAACAAAAGACCGACTTTCGGCAAGAAAAGTGAGAATCGACCGTTCCCTTGTCAAGATTGTGTTTTTTTTCGAAAAATAATTTTAAAATATATATTTTAGGGATTAAAATTTAAAATGGAAAAAAATATTAATATTGTGTCAAAATTAAAAATAAAAAAAAAATAATAATAATAATTTTTTATCGCGAGTGCCACTGCGACAGCGCGGGGCCGCCTGCGCGGCAGGCTGCCCCAGCGCGCAGGGGCGCCTGCGAGGCAGGCCGCCCCAGCGCGCAGGGGCGCCTGCGAGGCAGGCCGCCCCAGCGCGCAGGGGCGCCTGCGCGCGAAGCTGGCTCCTCGCGCGCCCCCCTGCGCGCGAGGCGGGGCGCTCCGCGCGCCCCCCCTGCGCGCAGGAGCGGGCGCTCCGCGCGACCCCCCTGCGCGCGAGGCGGGGCGCTCCGCGCGCCCCCCCTGCGCGCAGGAGCGGGCGCTCCGCGCGACCCCCCTGCGCGCGAGGCGGGGCTCTCCGCGCGCCCCCCCCCTGCGCGCAGGGGCGGGCGCTCCGCGCGCCCCCCCTGCGCGCGAGGCCTGCTGCCTCGCGCGACCCCCCTGCGCGCGAGGCAGCTGCCTCGCGCGACCTGCCTGCGCGAGGCAGGCTGCGCGCAGCAGCCTGCCGCGCGCGGTGCCAAGGCACCACGCGCAGGCTGCCGCGCGCCCTTGGCTCCTCCGCGCGACCTGTTTCGCCTGTCCGTTTTTTTCGCTATTTTCAGTCTGATTTTCTGATTTTTTCTTCAGTCTGACATTTTTCATTGTTTCACCAATTTATGTTATTTTGGATTAACTAAAAATAAAGCCTCTTTTGTCCCTTGCCATTTTTGGCCAAGGCAACCTTAAATGAGGAATTTGCCCTCATTTTTGAGGGGGGACGGCAGATTAATTCAAGGTTTTTCCTTGGCTTTTCCTCTCTAGCTTCTTTCCACTCTCCAGGAAGTTTTTTTTATTTCTCAAAAAATTCTTCAAAAATCTTTAAGCCTTCTTCTCAAATTCTAGTTTTTGCTACTACAAAACATTTAATCTCGGGTTGATTTGAGCAAGAAAAATTAATTTTCTTTGCTTATTCATCCCACAAAAAATATTTTCTCAAAACTAATTTGTTTAGGACATAAATTTTATATTTACTTCGAATATTAATATCGTCAAAAATCGACAAGAGGAACGGATCGAGACATGCTATTTTCAATCTCAAAAATTTTGAGGGTAAACATCCTTGGACTTGTTCTCGTTATTTTTTCGTATATTATTTATTGGTGTTAATAGTTTTTTTGCTATCAATATTATGCCTATTATTTACGTTTAACATTCTAATGTGATTAGTGCTGTTCTTGATGTGTTATTTGCTTGTTTCAAGTTAATTTTCCATTTTATTTCTCGTTGGCCCCTTTTTTTATTATTATCATTATCATTATTATTATCGACACTAGGGTTGTTTGAGCCACTGCCATATTCATTGTGCTACCATCATTGCCATTATTATTATTATTATTATTATTATTATTATTATTATTATTATTATTATTATTATTATTATTATTATTATTATATATTCATTGTATATTTATTGATGTTATGTTATTATAATTGTTAGCATTATCATCACCTACTTATTGTCATGCTAATGTTTATGTGCCATATAATATTATTATTTGTTATCATAATATTATTGTCGTTATCATTATTTATCTTTTATTATTATTGTTATATTTTGCACTTGCTTGATTAATTTGCCTAAAATATTTACTAATATTATTTTTGATATTAATTTTTGTCTGAGAATTAATTTGAGTCGGGCCATGTGAGCGCCCCGCGACTCCCCGGATGGGTCGCGACGCGTGGACGGACACTCCATTTTGGTGAGATCTTTTCAGTTCCCTTTTGATGTGTTATGTGTTTATTTGTAAATATATATTTTTATTCGCGCACGCGTGCGATAAAAAATCACAAAATATTTCTATAATTGAATTGGAATTTTCACTAATAAAATCGGGACCAATGTCCCTTATTTTAGCCCGACAACGAAAATGTCACAATTAAAACGAAGAGTCAACTTTTCTACAAAAATGGGATCACTCATCCCGGTTTTCATTCAAACAATCAAAACGACTCTTCGAACCCTCTTTAAGTTAATACGAAGGAACCAATGTCCCTAAATTTCGAACAAGTGCGAAAGAACCAATGTTCCTAAAATGATATCCCGATTTATGCATGTCTTTTTATTTCGTTCTTGTGTGAGTGTTTTAAATTCAAGTTCTTTTCTATTCGGGCCCTTGTAATTAATTTTTGGGGCAACTTTATTTATCTTTTGGGGGTTGTATTCCGTCCCCATTTACATCTTTAACCTTCTTTTATTGGGGTTGTATTCCGCCCCTATTTCCCTTGTAATTGAGTGCTTGGGTGTTTACCGCTTTCTTTATTTACTTTGCTTATCGCTTTTATTTATTTTCCTTACGTGCTTTCAATGCGCTATCTAAATTAAATACATCAATCGCGTGAGATGAGAGATATAATTTTAAGAATTTAAAAACCCATTTATAATTAACCAAAGTATGAATAAGAGGGAAGTTCCGGACACCATAACTCTGGTTTAGACCGTTAGAGGTGAGAAACCTTTTCCTAATTTCTTGCAAATTGGGTGGCGACTCCAAATACCTCAAAAGGTGCCTTTAGGCGTCAATAGGCTAGGTTATTCTCCCCAATGTTCTATTGGGATAGATACACCGATGATGCCTCATGGCGCCCATGATCAAGAGACGCGAACCTTTCATACCTCGAATCCTAAAGCGGATTCAAAGCGAGGGCCCTTGCTGGGTTGACCGGGTTCGGCGCGCGTCACAGGAACATTCTATCAATTCAGTCCAACAGACTGGAGTCCTACATTTCCATCCATAGAGAGCCTCGTATAGTGCCATCCCTATACTCATCTGATGACTATTATTATATGTAAACTCCATCAAAGATACATATCTATCCCAACTGCCCGAGAAATCCAATACACAACCCCGAAGCATATCCTCTAAAAAATTAATATTGACTGGCCGTCGGTCTAAGGATGGAAAGCAGTGCTGAAACTGAACACCCTAAGGTCTTACTAACGGAAACAGATACTGTACAAATTAAACCAGTTAACTAATTAACTAAAACCGAATTTTTTTTTCCTGACATCATTAGACATAAATTGTTTATTCGATTCCAATGAGGAAAACCATTTTAAAAACAGAGTTACCGAACCCATTTTATCAAAATCAGAAATTCGCAAACTAACCTATAACTGTCTAAGTTGCTATTCATTTAGTCAGTTTTCACTTAAACATATAACATGCATGTGTCATTACTAATTCCATTCACTTACTTTTCTATCATATGACTTGGCATGCCAACATACACATACATGCATCAAAGCATACCCAAACCACACACTCATAATATAATATCAGTTATACAGACCCAAAATGAATACTACCTACCGATTTCAATATAAGTCATATACATGCCAACTCTTACATACTTTAATAATCCAAAATATTCTCCAATTAGGCTCCCAAAATAATGTGAGGATGCCTTGCTCCCAATCCTAAGGCGAACCTACACGCAGTCAAATAAAACTACGTGCTGAGCATTAATTATGCCCAGTGGTGATTGCAATTCCAAGGATTTCCAATAAACTAATTTTACATGCATAAATATACTTAAAATTCACTATAAAATAAAAATTAATAATAAACATTTAATTCACTCAAATTATTATTTACTCATGCCATAATCTAATTAATTACCCATAAATTAATTATTTAAGGCCTTTAGTGTGTTTACCATAAATCAATTACCTTAATTACAAATTTGTCCTCATTTTGTACCAACTTTCCAATTTTACCCTTAACTTTTTCAAAAATGACAATTATGCCCTTAGTTCATTTTAAACATACCATATTTACATAAATGCCATTACTTCATTTTCTTTTCACATTATTTACAACTTTGCCATTAGTTCAAAACCAATTTCATCAAAATTTCCATAATGCCATCAATTCACACATATTTCACCAAAATTACAATTTTGCCCTTTTTACACATATTTTTACACATAATGACCAAAATGCCCTTAAATACATTTCTTTATACCCTTTTTCACTTTTTAGCATGCAAAATTACTATTTTACCCTTTTATCATATATGTCACGCCAAATTACCAATTTGCCCCTGTATAACACTGGCAGACTCTAAGCACAAGATAAACGAGACGTGAACCCCCAATAGGCTCACATAAACCCGAAAAGAGCTCAATTGATCAGTCCGGTACATTCCAACCTGAAGAACCCCAAAGGATTACTCCAGTACATTCCAATACGGATACTTTTAAATATTATACAGAATAGTACCATCGTTGGCCTATAAAAATAGTGAGACGCCATGCTCACTCCCGCGGTCTTATGTCCCTATGGCTAGCCATCATATCCTGAACTAAACTTGACTACCAGCACACCACATAGGGCATTATAATATTATTTTCCACATCATTATCATGTCATACATATTTTTCTTGCCATAACATCATTTTATCTCATTCTTCTTCATGTCATTTCATCATTTTACATGTGATTATCCTCCATGCATCATTACATGGCATGTCAACATATAAAATCATCATGATACACATGCACACACCATGTATACCATTCGGCCATCATATGAATTTCTCACCATTAATTCTTTTAATCAACTTTATCATTCCTTTAGGCCAATTACATATTGAATAACATCACTATACCATTTATTTGCATTAAAACCTATCAAAATCATACCTTTATGCATAAACATCATTCGGCCACATGTACATCACATGCATAACACATCTTTCACATGCCATAACACATCCCATTCACTAGTTCACATTCCAAATATCCTAAATCCATCTTAATCATGCATTAAACATCATAAAATCACATAGAAATGGCATATGTTCAATTCGGCCAAAGAAAGAGATTTTCATACAAAATTATTTTATTCATTTTAACCATTCATTCTACGATTTTTAACATCTCTAAGCATGAATATAAGGTTATTTTCAATTAAACATGCCTTTAACACACACATGGTTAACAAATATAACCTAAAACACATGTTCACACATGGAAATAGTTGGAATTTGCAATCACTAACCTCAAATCTTTGCAATAGACCTCCTAAGCTTCCTTTTCCTTTCCTTTATCTTGATTGGAAACACCTTCACCTATTAGACATAATAGGTGTCATACACAAAAAATCAGATCTATCAAAAACTAAGCTTCCTTTCCACAAAAAAACTTCATAAACCTCTTATATACATCCTAAAGTACCCATAGGAACCCTTAAACCAAATTAAAAACACCTAAAACACATACCTCAAATTTACACCTAAACCTTTAAGTCTAGGTTTCACCAACTTTTAATCCACCAAATGGACTTCCAAGGGCACCAATAGAAACTAGAGGAGCTGAAATTTAATGGGGAGGCTGAAATATGGGGTGAGATGGAGGAATTTTAGAAGAAAAATGGAGGAAAAGAGGAGAATTAAGGTTATGCCAAGAAGAAGAAGAGAGGAGGTCGGTTTGGATGGAGAAAACTGGATTTCTCCAGCCTTCTCCATCAATTTATATTAGTGAAATTGAACCGAACTGGGTCCAACCAAAGCGGTCGGACCGGTTTGGTCTAATTTAAGGTTTTATGCTCTTTTTGCACTATTTTTTGTATTCTGACTGTTCCTGACCTCATTTTCACTCCCAATCAATTCCATCATCTTTAAAATATCAAATATAGCCTCCACACAAAATTTCAGCTTAATCGGAGTCCATTTGGGGTCCGGTTCACCTAAACCGGTCTGATTCGATTTTGTCGATTTCTGCTGTAAAACTCAATTTTAAAGCTGTCAAAAAAATCTAAAAATTATTTTAAGCTTGTACACTTCCCACACTTGACCTTTTTATCCACTCTAGCATTTTCTAAAAATTCGGTCAAAGTTCGGTCAAACCCCGGTTCAACCGAACCAAACTTCAGACAACTATTCGGGGACCCAATTGACCTCGTTTTCTTACAAAACTGTACCACTATGGCAGTAAAATTAGCAGTAAACGCATAGCCTTGAGCACTAACAGGACAATCCCTATAGACTTTATTCACTGCCACACTATGGCCCAGAGGATTACTGACTAAGATATCCTAGTCTAACTGACAATCATGCAACCCTTTTTCTCGTGCAATTTCAGTGCTAAGATAGGAATGTGTGGAACCAGGATCAATCAAAGCATAAACTGAATGAGAAAGCAAAGAGAATTTACCAACTATAACATCTGGTGCATCCTCCTGCTCTCGAGCTCTAACTGCATAGTGCCGTCCGGAAGTATGTCCCTGAGGGTGCTGAATTGAAGGACCAGAAGCTGTCTGTGGAGGAGCTGCTTCCCTACCACGGCCTCTCCTGCACCAGGAGCTGGTGAAGCTGCTGTTGAAGGCTGGGCCTCTGGGCAGTCTTGAATCTGGTGATCTCTGGACCCACATCTAAAGCAAGCTCTGGTGTGCAATCTGCACTCTCCAGGATGGAACTTCTTACAATGAACACACTGAGGCACAGACTCGCGGCCTTTACCCCTAGGTGCACTAGCTACAGATGTGGCGGGAACAGTACTGCCAGCTGGATTCTTCTGTGAAGTGGCAGGTGCTGCTGGTGCACGGCTCTGTGATGGAGGAGGGCCTCGGGACTTCTTACCTTGGCTAGGAGCACCTGAAGACTGTCCTAGCTTTCTCTTCTGTCTAAATATGGACTGTCTGTCCGCCTCATCTAACATAATGGTCTCAACTCTGAGTGCTGCCTCAACAAGGGATCTTATATTGGTGTGCCGCTGAGCACCCAAAGCCAGTCTGATATTGTTATGTAAGCCTCGCTCAAATCTTTGACACGACTTCTGCTCAATCATAGAATCACCATCCAAGTACCCACTGAGGCTCTCGAATTCCCTATCATATTCAGTAACTGATCTATTTCCCTGTCTGAGACGCCAGAAAGCATCTTGCATAGAAGATCTATACTCAGAACCAATGTACTTCAGTTCGATCTGGGATAGGAAGAACTCCCATGAAATCTGGTCAGCTGGAGTATGCTTGCATACTGAACTCCACCAAGTATAAGCTGGACCCTAAAGAAGGGCTACTGCTCCCTGTAACATCTCATCAGGAGGGCTCTGAGTAGTTTCAAAAATTCTCTTCAGCTTGAACAACCATTCCTCTGCTTGAACTGAAGTCAACTGGTCTCTGCCATAAAAATCCTCGGCCCCCAATCTCTTAATCTGCTCCAAAATTGGTCTCCTCCTCATCGGAGCTAACTGAGGCTCAACACCTTGAGGCTGCTGCTGTTGAGTCTGCATAAACTGCTAGAAATTCGCCATCATGGCCATAAAGTCAGGCTGCTGGGGAGGAGAAGGCGCAACTGGTGGGGTCTCCTGACGTCCAGAATGTCTTGATTGACTCACGCTAACCGAAGCGGCACTCTCGGCAACACTATCACGTTGACCCTCGTCGAAAGCCATTCTCACAATCTAATACAAGGAGCAAGGGATAATTAGCCTCACATAACAACACTGTCCAAAATTAACTGGCATGTATACGTACTTATCCTATTGACCCACTCCGATCTTAGAATCGCCTAAACCGGAGCTTTGATACCAAAATAAATTGTAACACCCTAAGGTCTTACTAACGAAAACAGATACTGTACAAATTAAACCAGTTAACTAATTAACTAAAATAGGAATTTTTTTTTCTGACATCATTAGACATAAATTGTTTATTCGATTCCAATGCGGAAAACCATTTTAAAAACAGAGTTACCGAACCCATTTTATCAAAATCAGAAGTTCGCAAACTAACCTATAACTATCTAAGTTGCTATTCATTTGGTCAGTTTTCACTTAAACATATAACATGCATTTGTCATTACTAATTCCATTCACTTACTTTTCTATCATATGACTTGGCATGCCAACATACACATACATGCATCAAAGTATACCCAAACCACACACTCATAATATAATATCAGTTATACAGACCCAAAATGAATACTAGGTACCGATTTCAATATAATTCATATACATGCCAACTCTTACATACTTTAATAATCCAAAATATTCTCCAATTAAGCTCCCAAAATAATGTGAGGATGCCTTGCTCCCAATCTTAAGCCGAACCTACACGCAGTCAAATAAAACTACGTGCTGAGCATTAATTATGCCCAGTGGTGATTGCAATTCCAAGGATTTCCAATAAACTAATTTTACATGCATAAATATACTTAAAATTCACTATAAAATAAACATTAATAATAAACATTTAATTCACTCAAATTATTATTTACTCATGCCATAATCCAATTAATTACCCATAAATTAATTATTTAAGGCCTTTAGTGTGTATACCATAAATCAATTACCTTAATTACCAATTTGTCCTCATTTTGTACAAACTTTCCAATTTTACCCTTAACTTTTTCAAAAATGACAATTATGCCCTTAGTTCATTTTAAACATACCATATTTACATAAATGCCATTAGTTCATTTTCTTTCCACATTATTTACAACTTTGCCATTAGTTCAAAACCAATTTCATCAAAATTTCCATAATGCCATCAATTCACACATATTTCACCAAAATTACAATTTTGCCCTTTTTACACATATTTTTACACATAATGACCAAAATGCCCTTAAATACATTTCTTTATACCCTTTTTCACTTTTTAGCATGCAAAATTACTATTTTACCCTTTTATCACATATATCATGCCAAATTACTAATTTGCCCCTATATAACACTGGCAGACTCTAAGCACAGGATAAACGAGACATGAACCCCTAATAGGCTCACATAAACCCCAAAAAGACCTCAATTGATCAGTCCGGTACATTCTAACCTGAAGAACCCCGAAGGATTACTCCAGTACATTCCAATACAGATACTTTTAAATATTATACAGAATAGGACCATCATTAGCCTATAAAAATAGTGAGACGCCATGCTTACTCCCGCGGTCTTATGTCCTTACGGCTAGCCATCATATCCTGAACTAGACTTGACTACCAGCACACCACATAAGGCATTATAATATTATTTTCCACATCATTATCATGTCATACATATTTTTCTTGCCATAATATCATTTTATCTCATTCTTCTTCATGTCATTTCATCATTTTACATGTGATTATCCTCCATGCATCATTACATGGCATGTTAACATATAAAATCATCATGATACACATGCACACACCATGTATACCATTCGGCCATCATATAAATTTCTCACCATTAATACTTTTAATCAACTTTATTATTCCTTTAGGCCAATTACATGTTGTATAACATCACTATACAATTTATTTGCATTAAAACCTATCAAAATCATACCTTTATGCATAAACATCATTCGGCCACATGTACATCACATGCATAACACATCTTTCACATGCCATAACACGTCCCATTCACTAGTTCACATGCCAAATATCCTAAATCCATCTTAATCATGCATTAAACATCATAAAATCACATAGAAATGGCATTGTTCAATTCGGCCGAAGAAAGAGATTTTCATACAAAATTATTTTATTCATTTTAACCATTCATTCTACCATTTTTAACATCCCTAAGCATGAATATAAGGTTATTTTCAATTAAACATGCCTTTAACACACACATGGTTAACAAACATAACCTAAAACACATGTTCACACATGGAAATAGTTGGAATTTGCAATCACTAACCTCAAATCCTTGCAATAGACCTCCTAAGCTTCCTTTTCCTTTCCTTTATCTTGATTGGAAACACCTTCACCTGTTAGACATAATAGGTGTCATACACAAAAATTTAGATCTATCAAAAACTAAGCTTTCTTTCCACAAAAAAAACTTCATAAACCTCTTATACACATCCTAGAGTACCCATAGGAACCCCTAAACAAAATAAAAAAAACCTAAAACACATACCTCAAATTTACACCTAAACCTTTAAGTCTAGGTTTCACCAACTTTTAATCCACCAAATGGACTTCCAAGGGCATCAATAGAAACTAGAGGAGCTGAAATTTAATGGGGAGGCTGAAATATGGGGTGAGACGGAGGAATTTTAGAAGAAAAATGGAGGAAAAGAGAAGAGGAGAGTTAAGGTTATGCCAAGAAGAAGAAGAGAGGAGGTCGGTTTGGATGGAGAAATCTGGATTTCTCCAGCCTTCTCCATCTATTTATATTAGTGAAATTGAACCGAACCAACCATAGCGGTCGGACCGGTTTGGTCCGATTTAAGGTTTTATGCTCTTTTTGCACTATTTTTGGTATTCTGACTGTTCCTGACCTCATTTTCACTCCCAACCAATTCCATCATGTTTAAAATATCAAATATAGCCTCCACAAAAAATTTCAGCTCAATTGGAGTCAATTTGAGGTCTGGTTCACCTAAATCGGTCCGATTCGATTCTGTTGGTTTCTGCCGTAAAACTCAATTTTAAAGCTGTCAAAAAATTTTAAAAATTATTTTAAGTTTGTATACTTCCCACACTTGATCTTTTTATCCACTCTAGCATTTTCTAAAAATTCGGTCAAAGTTCGGTCAAACCCCGGTTCAACCGAACCGAACTTCAGACAACTATTCGGGGACCCAATTGACCTCGTTTTCTTACAAAACTGTACCACCCGACTCCATTCACTCTACTAATTATTTCTATGCCACATAATATTTTTGACTTACTATAGTACAGACTTCCCAGAAGGTCACCCATCCCAGAACTACTATGACTCTGGCATGTTCAACCTTTAAACTTCTCTGAATACAAAATAGCAGAAACACAATCTAATGCTGCAAAACTAACAACAGACATTACAGAATAATCCTAGGGTGACATGGAGGCCATTACAAAAATTCAATCGATTACCCAAAGCTAATTGCAATTCTTTCCAAAACTTCAAGGTGAACCTGGGATCCCGATCAGACACCATCGATAAAGGAACTCCGTTCAACCAAACTATCTCATTCACATAAATCTCTGCTAACTGGTCCATAGGGTAATCGAGTCGAACCAGCAAGAAATGAGCCGACTTGGTAAGCCAATCGACTATTACCCAAACAGAGTTGTGCTTCCTCTGAGTCAATGGCAAACCTGATA
Source organism: Excoecaria cochinchinensis (assembly GCA_947683425.1). Lineage (NCBI taxonomy): Eukaryota > Viridiplantae > Streptophyta > Magnoliopsida > Malpighiales > Euphorbiaceae > Excoecaria > Excoecaria cochinchinensis. The sequence continues at coordinate 22,771,940 of CANTUQ010000055.1, read as the reverse complement.
CAAAGTCCATCGTGACATTGTCCCACTTCCACTGAGGAATGGGCAAAGGATTGAGCAACCCAGACACAATTTGGTGCTCAGCCTTTACCTGCTGACAGGTTAGGCACGTGAAAACAAAGTCTACAATATCCCTTTTCATATCAGGCCACCAATAGAATTGCTTGAGATCTCTATGCATCTTATCACCTCCCGGATGCATAGTAAAAATCGTAGTGTGTGCCTCTTCCAAAAGTTTCTTCTTTAATTCACTATCATTAGGCATGCACAAACGGTTTCTATAACTTAGTACCCCTTCATTGTCCACAGAATACTCAGTCCGATCTCCACTTCTAACCACTTGCAGAGCATGCTGCAACTTAAGATCCTTTATCTGAGCATCAACAATCAGCTGCTTCAGAGTAGGCCTAGCTCTCAACTGGGCAATCAAAGCTCCATTAGAATCGAATCTCCATTTACCACGCTGCAATGCTAGAGCCGAAACCGACTTTTAAGTCAAGGCATCAGCGACCACATTTGCTTTATAAGGATGGTAGTCCAGTATGCAATCGTAGTCCTTGAACAACTCTAACCATTGCTGTTGTCTCAAATTCAATTCCTTCTGTGTGAGCAGATACTTCAAACTCTTATGGTCGGTAAAGATTCTACAAGTCACCCCATACAGATAATGACGCCAAATCTTAAGAGCAAATATCACCACCGCCAATTCCAAGTCATACGTCAGATAATTTTGCTCATGGGGCTTCAATTGTCTAGACGCATAGGCTATCACCTTACCATCTTGCATCAAAACGCAACTATGTCTAATACACAAAGAGTCACTGTACATAGTATACTCTTTACCCGAGATGGGTTGAGTAACTACAGGAGCCTCAACTAATATACTCTTCAGCTGATTAAAACTCGCTTGACACCTATCGGACCACTCAAACTTAACTCCTTTTCGAAGAAGCCTGGTCAAAGGCGAAGCAATAACCGAAAACCCCTTCACAAACCGCCTATAATAACCAGCTAAGCCAAGGAAATTCCTCACTTTTGGTACATTCCTCGGTGGTTTCCAATTCACAATTGTATCAACTTTAGATGGATCAACCCGAATACCTTCAGAAGAAACTATATGTCCTAAGAAAGACACTTTTTTTAACCAAAAATCACACTTACTGAGCTTCACAAACAACTGATGATCCCTTAAAATCTGAAGCATAACCCGCAAATGCTCCTCCTGCTCACGTTTATCCCTCGAATAAACCAAAATATCATTGATGAACAGAACAAAAAATCGGTCGAGACATGGGCTGAACACCCTGTTAATCAGATCCATAAAAGCCGCTGGCGTATTCATCAACCCAAATGGCATCACTAAGAACTCATAATGGCCGTATCGCGTCCAAAAAGCAGTATTAGCAACATCCACGTCCTTTACCCATAATTGATAGTAACCCAATCTCAAATCAATTCTAGAAAACACTCTGGTGCCCTTCAACTGATCAAATAGGTCCTCAATCATAGGCAACGGATACTTGTTCTTCACAGTGACTTTATTAATCTGCCGAAAGTCGATACACATCCTTAAGGTGTCATCCTTCTTTTTAACAAATAATACTGGAGCACCCCATGGAGAAACCCTGGGTCTGATAAAGCCTTTATCCAAAAGCTCCTGTAATTGAATCTTTAGTTCTTTCAATTCCACAGGAGCAATTCAATAAGGGGCTTTAGATATAGGAGTAGTACCCAGCATGATCTCTATAGAAAGCTCGACTTCTCTCATTAGAGGCAATCCTAGCAACTCCTCCGGAAACACATTCGGAAACTCCCTCACTAACGGAATATCCTGAATTTTAACTTGATTACACCTAGAATCCAAAACCAATGCCAAATACGCTTCACAACCTTTTCTCATAAACCGCCTTACTTGTATAGTCGAGATCACGTCACTCAAAGAACAAGAACCTAAACCTCTCACAACCACTGCAAACCGATCACAATCTTTGAGCACAACTGTCTTCCTATGATAATCCACCACAGCCCGATGCTTGCACAACCAGTCCATACCCAGAACTCGTGAAAAGGCAAACTAATCAGATCCACTAGGAACTCTACACCTTGCACTATTAGGGGACAATTCCTATACACTCTACTCATATTGACACTATGCCCTAAGGGACTGGTCACACAAATCTCATAATCTAACTGTTCCACATTAGGCAATTTAGCACACAACTTATCAGAACATAATTATTAGTGTGTGGACCCAGGGTCTATTAGAGCATGCAATTCAGTGTCAAAGAGTAGGAACTTACCAACAATCACTTCAGGTGCATCTTGCTCCTCCCGAGCTCTCATTGCATAATCTCTCGCTGGTGCCACTTGAGGACGATCCACTATCTCTGAAGAAGCTCCATCTCTAGGCCGTCCACCATGACCTCGACCTCTACCTCAACCCCGGCTAGCCTGAGGGGGATTAGACCTCGCTCTACTGGCCTTTTGCTGATCCCGAGTATTCTCACTTAACCTTGGGAAATTAATAAGAAAATGATCCTTGCTACCACATCGGAAGCAACCTCCAGTCAACCAACAACACTCGCCCTTATGGCACTTATTGAAGTACGAACACTCTGGCACAACTTCACTTCTAACACCCGAACCACCTCTGCTAGCACCAGACACATAAGGAGATCCCTGTTTCCTACCCCTCATAGCAGGACTGTTGGAAGACTCATCTAGGGAATTCCCTTGGGTGTTCCTTGACCTTTTCCCTAAAGATGATCCTCTACGAGGGGGATTCCTCCTCTGAGCTCTTTCCCTCAAAACAGTCTCCGAGCATTCTACTCGCAATGCTGCTTGCACAATCTGGTAATAGCTAACCGTCGGAGAACTCATCAAAGAAATAACATTGCTCTAACGGTCTCATTCTGGCCCGCCTCAAAATGCTGGAAGCGAAAATCTTCTGTGAGGATACCCGATGGAGTATACTTGCTAAGCCAATTAAACTCCTTCTCATAGTCTGCCACCCACAAAGCCCTCTGCTTGAAACTCAAAAACTGAGCCCATCTAGCTTCCTTATATGCCCTAGTCACATACTTGTTATGGAACTCCCACTCAAAGAACTCCCATGTGACTAGGTTAGGCAAATGAGATTATCTCTAAACCAATTTCCACCAATCGTAGGCAGAACCTTGCAAGAGCAAAACCACACATTCAACTTCCCTATCCGAAGGACAATAGATCTCTTCCAAGACCCTTTTCACTTTCTCAATCCACATCTCTGCCTTATCAGACTCATCAAAACTTGTCCCATAAAAATCCTCAGCTCCTGACCTTCTCATACTCTCAATCGGAGCTCTTGGTGCCATCACCCTCTCTAAGACTCTAGCCATGTCTTGAGATATCTTGAGCATAGCCTCAAAAGGCATGGCTGGAGCCTCAGGTTGCACCCTAACTGGCTGAGCAGGACCAGAAATAGATAGATCTTGCTCTTGGGGATTCGCACTCTTAGCTGACCGCTCGAGAGATCCACGCGCGGACTCCATCTAACTACCAAACATAAGAATATCCGCATTAGGCCAACACAATCCTAAATAAAATTCTATTCAATGATCGCCCAGAAAAGCCTAAACCTATGCTCTGATACCAATAAAATTGCAACACCCCTTGCCTATATGTAGGGGAGCTCACCCACATAAAGGAGTGAGTGCCCGCATAGACAAGGGTTATCACCAAGCAGAATAAAGCATGCATAACTGACAAACATTCATACACAATAACAGAAATGAAGATAATAAAATTCTTTGTACCATCCATACATTCGGAAGCAAACATATTCGAACATCAAAAGGAACTTGCCAATCTCATCCATTGATATACAAAAATATTCATTACAGAGTTGAAATACAAAATAATTCTTTACATAATTACGAAACGTATAATTGAAAATATTACAAAATCTGATACAAAACAAGGAGCTTTACACTGGAGTACCAAATACAAAATACAAAAACCTAAACTACAAAAGCCCTCTCAATTGTATTGGCCCTGATAAGTGTGGATCGGTCCTCTTAAAAACTTCAACAGCTTCCACACCTGTACAGATGAAACACCCGTGCTAAGTGATAATGCTTAGTGGGGAAAATAAAAAAGGAACGACCACTCACAGTGGACGTCAAATGCAATTCGCATACATATGGCACATACATAAGGATAAAATATCATAAATCTTCCATAAATAGCATTCGTCTTAACAAATAACTTCATTCAACATTATACAATAATATCAATATAATGAATCAAAACAATTTATAACACATTATGCAAACACATAGGTAAGACTGCAAATTCAAAGCGGTGGACAACGAGTGAACACATTGGTACCCGTAGGTACAACAAAAGCAATTTCTTTCCTTTTTAATCAAAAAAGTTTTCACATTGGGGGATCTTAAACAAGACCTAACTCATCGGGATCACCAGGATCCGAATGGGGACCTGATCAGGGTCCAGAACACATTGGGCTGTAGCTAACGGAACTCTATAGGTATGCCTATCTATCCACTTGCTTGACTATTGCATGAAAAACATTTATAATATTCTCTAATTCATTATATAGCAAAATTAACATATCTCATGAAAATATTACAATTTAACATCATTTGATACACGATACTTCGATAATTGTAAATTAATAGCAATGCTTGGTTCAATAGAGACAAATGAAACAAAATTCAAAAATCCCAATTTTCAAAACAGAAAGCATTTACATGGCGGTATGGAAAATTCTTACCGCCGTGTAAGACATCCCACACGGTGATCAAGAAAACTTGACCGCCATGTAGTCTGTCGAACTATAAATCTTTAACAAACAGAATGCATTTACACGGCGGTATGGGAAGTCCTGACCGCCGTGTAAAAATGCACAAAACCTATGCTTGCAGACAAAATACATTTACACGGTAGTAAGGAAACTCCTAACCACCGTGTAAGATGTCACACGATGGTTAGGAAAATCCTAACCACCGTGAGACCCAACGGACAAGCAAAAACACATACATAGAATGTGATCACACGGCGGTATGAAATTTCTTACCGCCGTGTGGATCAACAAAAACCCAGATTTTAACGTTTTTCCCAGCAATTCACTTCCCAATTCCTATCCCCAATTCAAACCACAATTACCACATGCAACTCATGCCCTCAAAACTCAACTCAATCAAGTTCAAACCCACAATATACATATCTCAAGCATATCAATTCATTAACGTAGTCAATATCATGCAAAAATCACAAATTGAATCAAGCACAAATTCCCAAACCTTTGGCTCCTAAGCTCCCTTAAAGATCAATTGGCTTCACTACCACCAACCTTTTCCTTGCCTTTAGGTTCTCTTACGGGCATCTCTGATCAAACATGTAACGGTCCAATGCCCCTCGGGAGAACAAGGGAGCGCTACGCGACATACTCATAACTATAAACATACATGTTATAAAAGAAAAGCCTTATAAACATTACTTATCAAAAGTATTAACATAACATTAACTAATAAAAGTTTACATCTTTTAAGTACAAAATTACATATTACACTTAGTTTTACTTCTTATACAAAATAGGAAGATTCTTTACAATACAAAATATCAACCAAACTAGAAGACTTCAACACTCCTTCTAGTGGCTAGCAGATGTTCCACTCAAAACACGGCTCCAAACAATAAACCTACCTGGGAGATAAACACCCGTGCTAAGCGATAACGCTTAGTGGATATGAAAACATACAATAATCCACTACATATAAATCATATATTAACATACAATAATAACTTACACTAATATTAAATAGTAAACATATATTCATTAATTATATACTACATAACAATAAATGTAACACCCCAATACCCCTCGGGAGGAACATCGGGCTGCTATGTAGACACTCACAAATGCATATAAACATACACACATAAACTAAAGCGAAAATCTATAAAAACATACACAAGCGAAAGCTTTAAAAACAGAACATACTTACATTACCGAACTTATAAAGTAAACATATTACAATATCATAAAACAATATTACATGCCTTTCATTACATATTCAAAACACTATACAAGAGTCCTATACAAAAAGAATACTATAATCAATACAAAAAGAAACTCTTCAAAATTAAAACTCCTAGTGGCTAGCAGATGGGGACCCTTACTTCAGAACCAAACCTGCATACCTACACGAAAACAAACATCCGTGCTAAGCGATAACACTTAGTGGGGATAAATAGAAGCAAAGGACTTCCAAGAAGTCACAACAATACAAAGCATGCATATAACTTATAGGTACTTGTATCAATAATTCAGAACCTTAGCACATACATGGCATAAGCATGATGGTAACTTACTCAAACTTTATACAGATACAGAAGAAATAACAAATGCTAACATTCAGAAGTAATAGAACATATAACCGATACAAATTCACTTATTTCTCACAAATATACAATATAAATATAGCCTAAGATCATGAGGATGGTGGATACGGGTAACAGAATACTGGCGAGCAATATCAGAAGACCGAAGTCTAGTTTCTCAGAAGACCGAAGTCCAAAAGCTTTAATACAGAACACCAAAGTCTATAATTTCAGAAGACCGAAGTCTAAAAGCTGACGGGTCGACACGAGCAGCTGCAAAACTCTAGCCCTTTATAAGCATGCTTATCTATCTACTACCTTGACCGATCAGGTTCAACAACATTCAAATCACAATATCACACGTTCAACAATTATCCAAGTATCCCACCAAGGATACAAACCAAACCACTCATGTACGAGTCAAGTAAATCATCACATAGCTTATGCATATATAAAAATATAAATACATAAGCTAAAATGCATGTACATTCATAATCAATGCAATGTTACACATAATTAGAGCGATTAATCACATTTATTCTCCATACTAAAATATAGCATTTAGTATAAAACAACCCTCATTGAATGATGTTAAACTAGATTAAAATGATACTCATACTCATGCATAACATTTATAGATGAACAATAACTCAAAGTGCAAAACAGGATACCTCACGGTCATAACCGCTTTGGTTGTCGCCGTGACATACCAAAGGTGCAAAACAGAATGCAAACTAGGGTACCTCACGATCACAACCACTTTGGTTATCATCGTGACATACCTCACACTAACCGGGCAGAAAGCAATCAAGGGTATCTCACGCTCACAACCACTTTGGTTGTCACCGTGACATACCACACACTTTCCGAGCATAAGCATTTCTTGCATACCTCACGGTCACAACCACTTTGGTTGTCACCGTGACCTATGCAAAAATGCCAAAACACAATTGTGTCTTACCAAAACATAGCTGTGCTAACTGCTGCACACCTCATCTCAAAAGTCATTTCTGACCAACATACTCTTCTAACAATAACACTCACAAGCATACTTCCTAAGACTTATCATACAATATGCCAATAACACTTCAAGGCTCTAAATCAATAATTAACACATAATCATATACTAAATCCAAGCAAGAGACATGAATAACCAATCATGAACACATGCCTCTCAAATACACAACTAAGCATGCACATACAACCATACTCTAAAATAGGGTTTAAGATTACCAATGTTCAAACTAATAACACATGCATATACACAATTCTAACTCATAACACAACATGCATCAAATATACACAAATCAAATACACATGCACAAACTATAGGGCACACGATCCCAGCCTCCAGAAGCAGCTGAACCTCCACCAAACTCAGACCTTGTCCATGCCTTTCTCCCTTCTTCTAGCCTCAGCTTCTTGCAATATCCAAATCAGAACAACTCTTAATCCAAAACTCAACTAAATCCAAGTACAAAGAAAGAGAAGAAGAAGAAGAAGAAACTCAAATCCAACACGCTCTTACCTTCAATACTTAATCTTTAATCAATATTCTTCAATTAATCCAATTCAATGAGCAGAAACCACCCACAAACCAAACAACTTAAAGAGAGGAGAATGGAGAGAAGGGAAAAACCGAGAGAAAGAGAGGGAAAGGAAGAGAAAACTGCATACAATCCAATTAGGGACAGAAAATCCCACTAACCATCACTTTTATTGCATGTACACTCCATGTGGTACTCCCCTACAATGCCACATGTCACACACAGCCACCTTTCCCACTTCATTAAAAGTTACACTTTAAGTCCATCGCAATTATCCCTCTAAGTCCCTCTAATCCATTTCTCCTATCAACCAACTTATAATTCCATTCAATTAAGTCCTTAATTCCACTTAATCTCAAAAAAAATACAGAAATTAACACCTCTAATTCTACTAGGGTGCAAATCGGGTTGTTATAATAAATCACTAAAATACAATGATATCAAAAGTAGTTCCATAGCATAGCAATTATATCATGTAACACAATACTGTAGACACCGAGTCCTGAGTCAGCCTAGATCAGAGTTACTCAATGATTATTAGATGCCTTTTCACAAGTAAAAAGGTTAAAAGTGATGATTTTCTTTTTAAATTTGCTTTTTAGAATAAAAAATATATTAAAAATTAAATTTAAAAAATTGAGTTTGAAAATTAATGTTTTTTAGTTAGATTTAAATTTTTTTTTTAAAAAAAATATTTTTCTGCCGCGTCGGCGCGCGAGGCGTCACTCCGCGGGCTGGGCGAGCGCGCGCCCGTCGGTCGCCCCTGGTCTGCCGCAAACGTGGTTTTCGCCCACTTTTTCAATTTTTCTTTATTCTCCAAACGTGGTTTTCGCCCACTTTTTCAATTTTTCTTTATTCTCACTTTTTCACCTTTTGTTTTGGATTTTTAATGATAATTTCCTTTTTTTGCACCCAAATTAAGGAAAATTTGACAAAAATCCTATTTTCTTCTTTAATTAATGATTTTTTCCATTTTTACTTATTTAAATAGAAAAAGATGAAAGAGAATAAAGGGGAATTCTCTTTTGATCAAAAAATCTTCATTTTTCTTTTCTTCTTCTTCTCCAAAAATTCTCTTTACACTTTTTTTATTATTTTCTTTTCCAAATAAAAAATTTTTAAGGTTAAAAATTCAATTTTTAATCAAAAACTTTTCTTAAGACAAAGAAAATCATTTTTTGTTCTTGAGATTTATTTTTTTATTATCAATTATAATTTCTTGAAACAAAGAAAATGATTTTTTGTTCTTAGAAATTAAATTTCTTTTCTTCCATTTTTTTAACAATTTTAATCAATAATCATCTTTGAGATAAAGAAATCAATTTTTTGTTCTTGAAAATTAATTTTTTTTCTTCTACTATTTTTTTAAAGCAATTTTCTTTTGGAATAAAATTCCAATTGTTTTTTATTTCTACTTTGTGAATTAAAACAAGGAAATCAATCATATTTTTTCTCCATCGAATCCGAAATCTGAGGGTAAACATCCTACACTCGATCTCTTAATTTTATTTTTCTTTTATTTATTTTTGTTCATATTTAATTAATAATCATATAGATCTTTTAGTTTATTGTTTATTTATTTATTTTATGGTATTTTAGATATAGATTTAACATTTTTAATATTCTTTTTACTTTATCTTATTTGTTTATTCTTCCTTTTTATTATTATTATTTTATCATTATTTTTCATTATCATTATTATTATTGTTTTGTTATTCCTATTATCATTATTATTGTTGTTATTATTATTTTATTATTATTAATATTAATATTATTATTATTATTATTATTATTATTATTATTATTATTATGATCATCATAATTTGTGTTTTTATTTGTTTTAATTTGTTAATATGCTAATTTATTTGATTTATTATGTTAGTTAATTTATTTGTCATCCATAATATTTATCTATTTTAATTTGTTATTTATCATTAAATATATTTAATTGATTTTTTGATTTAATTACTAACATTATTTTATTTGTGTTTGTTTTTGTTTTCAAATACTTATTTTTGTCATGTTTGAGCATCCATGCGAACGAAAGAGGAGATTCGGGGACTTATCTTTTTATTTTATTTATTATTTTTCCTTTATTTGTATTTTTAATTTATTTGTCATGTAATTATTAATAAAATCATTTATTTTATGCACGTTTAATTAAAAATCACACAAATATTTTTATAAATAAATTAGGTTTTTTTCTAATAAAATGGGACCAATGTCCTAGTTTTTTTCATCCAAATAAATTGTCACTTTAAAATTATTTTCTTTAACTATGCATGCGAGGACCAATATCCTCATCCTTAATAAATACCCTGTTTTATGTATGATTTACATTTCATTTATATTGGGAGTTGTATTCTGCCCCTAGTTTTGTTGTAATTTATTGTACTTTTATTTACCTTATTTTAATCTTGCTTTTATTTACCGTTTTATTATGTGATTAATATGCGCTTTAATTTCTGCATTAAAATGAATGAGAAAAGGGACGAAATCTTAAATTCAAAACTCAATTATAACTTTAACCAAGGTATGAATAAATGGGAAGTCCCGAACCATCTCTAGTCTTAGCCTCAATGAGGTTAGAGGATCATCTCCATGTCTCATTGAGGTGGGGTCCACAAAATATCTCTTATTGCCAAAATAGGCCCAATTTGCATAGTCCTAGGCTCCACGAGGTTAGAGGACCATCCCAACGTTCTATTGGGATGGGGTCTCCAAAATATCTCTGGCTTGCCCAAAATGGATGCATATGAATTGTCTTAGGCTCATTGTGGCTAGACTACCTTTCCCAATATTTTATTAGGTGGCGCCTCCAAGAAACCTCCTTGTTGCCCAAAATAGACGCCATTGCAATCTCTTGCAAGTTTCCATGAACCTCTCTCGAATGCCCTTAAGGCGGGTGTTTGGGGCCTCCCAGGGTTCGGCGTGCGTCACAAATACTATAGACAATCAATATAATAATAACTTAGTATAGCCTGAACCAATACAGTAGTGGATAATGGGTACACTAGATACCACTCAGGTACTGATCACTAGATTATTGAAGAGAGCAATATTAACACTAGAGATGTATAAATCTCAAAACACTGGATACCGATTAGGTACCAACACTAGTAGCTGCGAACATTAACCCTTATAAGCAAGCTTATCTATCTACGACTTGATTACAGGCTATAAATGAATTATCTCACTTAATGTTCACATATATACATGCATTCACCATCACTTTATGTATAGCCATTCATTAACCAAACATCATTGTTCAAATGCATAAACACACTTATTCATCCCATATGCATAAACAATTATAGGTTACAGAATAAAATTCATAAGAATTAAAGTAAAAGAATCACATTTGGAAATTCCAGCAGTGTCGCGCCCGCGACAGAGCAGGGATAACTCTTCTGTCTCGCTAGCGACTGAACACCACAAGCATTACTGTCGCGCTTGCGACAGTGCACAACAATTAAATTTCATACTACGGAGTACTCTGTCGCGCCCGCGGCCAATGTCGCGCTCGCGACATAATACAAATCCAAACTCAAAGTCTCAATTTCCACATACCTCTTCTAGCACTTATTCACACTACTCACTTTACATGCACTTTAAACAAATCATCAACATAACTCATATCATCCACATTCATTTACAGCTAGTCAAACACTCATATCTCATAATTATGCATACAATTATTATAACTATAGTCATAGTTTTGCACTTACTTAACATCATTCATATTATCACATATAACACATTTCAGTGATCAATAGAACTTTATCTACTTAACATGCTATTCTTAACACAACCCAGAAATTAGAAGAGTTTTGGAACCCTTCAAAACCCATGTTTTCCCCAAATAAATTGCACATATAAAAATACATAAAGTACAAATAGAATCCCAAATCTCTTGAAGCACTCCTTCAATCTTCACAAGCTAGGTGACCTTTTCTTTCCCCTTTGCCTTTCTACTAGCTTCTCCAACTTACAAATAATATTACACATGCAAAACTGGGTTACAACTATGAATTGAAATCTAAATCAAGAAGACGAAAGAAGAAGAACACTTAACTTAAGCTGGCCTTCAAATTAACTAGAAATCAATTAAGCCCACTTGAAAACCATTTTGCTAACTCTAAGAATGGAAGTCTTGCTAGAAGAAAAGAGATGAAGAGAAAGACAAACTGCAATTTCTTGAAGAATGGCTGGCCAAATGAATATCGAAGTGCCAAATTCAGCCTTACACAATCTATTTATATGCATGCAATATACTACGTGGCAAACTATAAGGGTGACACTTGGACTCAACTATCCTCATAATTAACACTAATTAATCTAGCTTAATTAATCTAATCCTCCACTTAGCACTAATAATGCACAATTACTTTTTGGTCACTAAACTATTTAATTCCATGCAATTAAGTCCTAATTCCTTAATTACATTTTAATCCAATTACTATGACCTATCAATTAAACTCACTAAACTACTCTAACTATGCTCAATACTCCTAGGGTCAATTTTAGGCTGTTACAGCTCTCTCCCACTTAAGGAATTTTGTCCGCGAAATTCTCTCTAATACATGCTATGATTCTAACCATACAAAATATTATGCAAGACACTAATTCAATCAAACATAAACAATCACATTAAGCAACATACCAGGCAACACATATTGGTCTTTCATACCCTCTTCTAAGGTCATACAATACACTTTACCCGTATGCATACCAAAATCAAGTCGCTCCACTGTTTTGAAAATAACCCCGATCGCTGTTCGGCTTGACCAGTTCCACTTCTAGCTCTTCCTCTGCTTTCACTCCTAGGGTTTGGTACACTATCCCTTCTTGATTACATGGTCATATTCTCTTGAGCTTGGGGACATTTCGCTACCAAATGGTCAGAACCACCATACTTGAAGCAAGCTCCAATGAGCTTCTGACATACACCCCAATAGGTCTTTCCACAATACTCACATGCTGTAGGTACACTTCCTTTACTTGATGGAGCTGGCACTCCAACTTCAAAAGTTAGTGCCTTCTTTCTCGATTTCTTTTGACCCCTATTATTATCTTTAGCCTCACGAACCCTTTTATCGAAAATAAATCCAAACCCATTATCCTATAACTTCCTCTTTTAATTCTTTCTTTGAACTATTTTTGACTTTTCCATTTTTAATACAGCTGATAATAGCTTACCGATTGCAAAGAAGTCATTACAGCTATCAATCCCTTGATTATTTAATTCAAACCCTCTTCGAATTTCTGACACTTAAACTTTTCAATTAGTAAAGCATCCGGTACATACTTACTAAGGCGACTTAATTCTTTCTCATAGTCCGCCACACTCGAACTTCCTTGCTTCAGACTCACAAATTCCCTTCACTTTGCCTCTCGGTACGCCTTGGTAACATATCTCTTTTTGAACTCTTGTACAAAGAACTCCCAAGTCAAATTGGCAGGTCGTTGCGAATTTTTTAATACCAACTTCCACCAGTCGTATGATGGACCTTGCAACAAAGATACAGCACATGCCACTCGCTGCTCTTATGGATAGTTTACCTCTTGTAATATTCTCTCCGTCTTCTCTATCTAAAACTCTGCTATATCCGGTTCATCTACTGAAGTACCTCTAAATTCCTCAGGTCCATTTTTCCTAATCACATCCGAAGATGCCTTAGGGGCAGTCAACCTATCTATCATCTGCATTAGTGTGACGCGCGCCGAACCCCGGGGTGCCCCGAACCGCCCGCCTTCAGGGTGATCGGGATGAGGTTCATGAAAACTTGTAGGAAGTTATAAGTGCGTTTATTTTGGGCAACAAGGTGGGTTCTTGGAGTCGTCACCCAATAGAATATTGGGAAAGGTCATCTAGCCTCAGTGAGACTAACACAGCGCTGCTATGTCCATCATAGGCAAGCCGGAGGTGTCTTGGAGGTCTCCACCCTAATGATAGAGTGGTCTTCTAGCCTCACGCTTGGGCAAACCAGAGGTGTCTTGGAGGTATCCACCTTAATAGAATATTAAGATGGCCCTCTTGCCTCGTGGCGCTTAGGACTGTGCAAGTTTGAGCCTTTTTTATGGGTCACAAGAGGTGTCTTGGAGGTTTCCACCCCAATAAAATGCTGAGGTGGCCCTCTCGCCTCATTGAGCCCAAAGACCAGAGAAGGTTCGGGACTTCCTATTTATTCATACCTTGGTTAATTTTATAATTGAGCTTTGAACTTTGCGTTTCATCCCTTTTCTCATTCAATTCAGTGCAGTTTAATTAAAGCGCAAGTTATTCATTCAAAGGAATCAATGAATAAAACGGGATTAAAATAAAGTACATGAAAATAAGTACAACAAAACTAGGGGCAGAATACAACCCCCATTGTAAATAAAATATAAATCATACATAAATCGGGATATTGATTAAGAATGAGGACATTGATCCTCGCATACATACTTTAAAAAAAGTGTTAAAGGTGATGGTTTATTTGGGTATGAAAAACTAGGACATTTGTCCCATTTTTATTTAGAAAAAATGCCAAATTAATTAATAGAAATGTTTTTGTGATTTTCTTTTTAGCGTGCCTAAAATAAATAATTTTATTAAAGAATACATGGCAAAATAAATGAAAAAGCCAAATAAATGAAATATTACAAATAAAGCAATTAAATATCTAACCCAAACGAGCCTTCCGGATCTCTTCGGGTGCTCGTAAAAAATGCCCAAGCGAAAAATAAGTTTTGGCATAAACAAACAAAACACAGATGAAATAATATTAGTGATTAAATCAATTAAATAATAATAAATGAATGACAAACTAAAATAAAATAAGGTGATGTGAAAGAATGATAATTGAATTAAAATGTTAACAAATCAAAATAAATGAAAATATACATTAAATGATAAAAGAATTAAATAATTTAACTGGAATAAATAAAACATGTTAATGAATTAATATGTAACAATATGAACATGATAATAATAATGATGAATAATGAAAATAAATAAATGAATAAATAAATAGCAATGGCAATGATAAAAGAATGATAAAAAAAATGAATAATAAAATAGTGATAGCAACTAAATGAATGACATGGTTAATCAATATAATCACAATTAATATAAAACATTTACATGGTAAAAATATCAATTAAAATGAATTTATTTAATTACATGTTAAAAATAATGATGAATTAAAGTAAAATAAATTAATTACATGTTAAAAATAATAAACAATCAATATTTACTTGAATAAGAATAAAATAATATGATGATATTAACAATAGTAATGAAAATAATAATGAAAAAGAATGATAATAAACTAGTAATAGCAATAATATTATATAAACATAATAATATAAACATTAAATGGAATAAACCTACAAGACATAGAATAAATAAATAAATGAGAATAACAAAAATATACATGTTAATAAGTTAAATATAAACAAAATAAGTAAAAGAAAATAAAATAAATATCAAGCCCCGAATGTTTACCCTCAGAGTTTCGGATTCGATGAAGGTAAAAATGATGATGGATTTTCTTATTTTGGTTTGCAAGATTAGAATTGAGATGATAAAATGTTGGAATTTTATTCCAAGAAAAAATAGAAAAAATGATTAAAAATTCTTTAAGAACAAAGAATTAATTTGTTTGTCTAAAAAATGATTTTTATTGATAAAAATAAAAATAATCTCAAGAATAAACAATCATTTTTTTGTCTCAAGAAACAAAACATATGAAAAAAATCTTATTTTTAGAAAATCAAATGAAAAAAATTAGATTTTGATAATAAATAATTATTTTGTTTGTCTCAAAATTAACTTTTCTTCAAAAAAAGGTTCAAAAGAAAAATCAATGGAAAAAAGTTTAATTGAACAAAAATAAAAAGTTAAAAAAAGAATTTTGAAAGCAAATAATTGTTGTATTTGTCTCAAAATTGAAATCAATCAATAAAACTACTTCTAAATATATGTTTAGAAGAAATTCTATTGGAAAAAGATGAAAAAGATGAAATAAGTTTTTTTTCTTTTTGGTGGGGAAAATCTGAAATTTTTTAGAGAGAAATTGAGAGAAAGAAGAAGAGAAAACCTAAAAAAAAACCCTAGAAAAAATCCCCCCTCTTTATTTTTTATCTTTATCTTATTATATGAAGAAAATAAGAAAATAAAAATAATTCAAGGGATAAAACCTAAAAAAATCAAATATTATCTATATTAAATTTTAAAAAGTGAAAAAAACCTGAAAATCCCTTAAAAAGTGATAAAAATTGAATTTTGTGGAAAAAATCGGAAAAAAATCAATTTTAGGGCGAAAATGACCATTTTGCGGCGGACAGGGGCTGTGGACGCCCGTCGGCCCGCCCGATCGCACGCTGGGCTTGCGCGCGGACGATCGCGCGACACTGGCACGCGGAGCGCCGCGCGATGGCGCTCTGCGCGCTGCGGCCGACGCTCGAAAAATATTTTTTTTATTATTTTTTATTATTAAAGATTAACTAAAAATACTACAATTTCTAAACCCCATTTTTCAAATCTAATTTTCAAAATATTTTTTATTATTTTTTACTTTTTCACTCTAAAATGCAACTTTAAACAAGAAATCACCACTTTCAACCTTTTTCCTGTGACAAGGCATCTTATCATCATTGGGTAACTCTGATCTAGGCTGCCTCAGGATCCGCTATCTACAGTTGCCCCCAATTTTGGGAAAACTAGCGCACTAGTGCCTAGATGAGCCAAAATTCAGAGAAGAAGGAAAGAGATGCGTACCTGAGGCAGTGTAGACACCGGGTCCTGAGTCAGCCTAGATCGAAGTTACCCAATGATGATAATTGCCTTCACAGGCTTAAAAGATTAAAGGTGATGATTTTCTCGTTAAATTTGCATTTTATAGTGAAAAATTTGAAAATAATAAAAAATATTTAAAAAAATTAATTTTGAAAAATGGGGGCTTAAAATTATAGTGTTTTTAATCAATTTATAATTTAAAAATAGAAAAAAAAATAAAAAAAAATAAAAAAAATAAAAAAAAATTTCGGACCGCGAGTGTCGGGCGCGGCAGCGCGCAGGCGCCCAGCACGCCGACGCCCAGGCGCCCAGCGCGCTGGGCGCGGTTTGGCGACGCGCAGCGTCGCCAATGCCGCGCGTCGCTAAAGAGCGACGGGCAGCGCGCCGCGCCGCGCGATTCCCGCCCGAGCGCTCCGCACGGCTCTCGCCTGGTCGCCGCGTGAGTCCCCGTCGCTCTATAGCGACGGGCGGCGTCCCTCTAGCGACGGCTCCATGGCCGTCGGTATAGGGTCTGTTACCCTATTTTCCTTTTTTCCAGCTTTTTTTCCGATTTTTTCACCCAAAAATCCGTTTTTATCCCAAAATTAAGGGTTTTTGACTTCAAATAAAATTCCAAAATATTTTTTGTAGATTATTAATTAATAAAACTTGATTTTATCCCCAAAAATAAAGGAATTTGAATAAAATTAGGTTTGTTTTCCTTAATTAAATTAGGGCAAAATTTTCTATTCTTTAAATACTTTATGATGAATCAAAAAAGGGAGAGCCTCCACATTTTTGAGACCTAATTTTCCAGAATTCCTCTCTTCTATTTTCTCTTCAAAATTTCAGATTTTCTCTTTTTAATTAATAAGGTTTAATTGAAATTGAAAGATTAATTTTCAATTGTTAATTATTCCAATTAATTTCTTTGTTTTTGCTCCATAAACACAAGAAATTAATCATCATTTTGACATCAATTTCTTTTTAATCTTAAGCATACAAATCAATTCCTTTGTTTTTCTCCATAAACAAAGAGAATTAATTTTATTGCTGAATTATTCTTTCAAGCAATTTTCCGGAAAATCATCACTTTTCCTTCATCAAATCCAATATTCTGAGGGTAAATATTCTTGGCTCCATTTCTATTTTATTTTATTTTTATTTAATTTATTCATATATATTTTATTATTTTTATTGATTTATTTATTGTTTTCATCTATTCATTTGTTGTATTCATCTTATATTTGTTCCATTTAATTGTTTATATATATGATTTGATTTTTATTCATGTGAATATTGTCTTTTTAATTCCTAACATGTAAATAATTTATTTTGATTCCTCATTATTTTTAACATGAAAATAATTAATTAATTTAAACTAATCTTTTTGCCATGTAAATAGTTTGTATTAACTATGAACATATCAATTAACCTTGTTATATATCATTATTATTTTCATCTTTCCTTTGTTTACTAATTTTATCATTGTTACATGATTTTATTATCATTTGTTTATTTATTCATTCATTATTTTTCACATATCATCATTATTTTCATCATGTGTATATTTTCATGTACTAATTAATTAACATGTTTTATTTTATTTTCATCACATCATTTAATCATTTATCACATATAATCCATGTTTCTCATTTTATTTTGGTTTGTTAATATTTTTGATTCCATTATCATTCTTTTCATATCATCTTATTTTATTTTAATTGGTTATTCATTATTTTGTATGTTTAATTGATTTAATCACTAACATTATTTTATTTGTATTTTGTTTTTTTTTATGTCTAAACTCATTTTTCGCTTGGGCATTTTTGCGAGCACATCGGGAGGTTCAAAAAGGCTCATTTGGTTCATAGGTTTATTTTCCTCTTTTTGTAATATTTTATTTAATTTTTCCATATAATTTTCTTGTAAAATTATTTATTTAGGATCGCTAGAAAGAAAATCACAAAAACATTTTTCTTAATTAACTTGACATTTTTTTCTAAATAAAAATGGGACCAATGTCCTAGTTTTTCATACCCAAATAAATCATCACATCAAAATTGTTTCATAATAAATATGCATGCGAGGACCAATGTTCTCACTATTAAATGAATAACCCGTTTTATGTATGCTTCGCACATTTACAAGAGGGAGTTGTATTCTGCTCCTTGTATTATTGTAATTTATCGCTTTCGATATTTATTTTGCTCATTTACCGCTTTCAAAATGTGAATAAATGCGCCTTTCAATTAATTGCATCGTGTAGAGAGAGAGCGAATCAATGGTATTAAAATTTGATCATAAAATAATCGAGGTAGAAATAAATGAGAAATCCCGGACCCAGCTCTGGTCTTTGGGCTCAAAAAGGCTAGAGGTCTACCCTCCAAGACACCTTTTTGTGTCACGAGACTTTAGCGCTAATCCTAGGCTCCTTAGGGCGAGAGGTTTACCTTCCAAGACCCCTCTGGCTGGCCCAAAATGGATACCAAGCGCAGTCTTAGGCTCTCCGAGGCGAGAGTAACTTTCCCAATGTTCTATTGGGTGGCGACTCCATGATACCTCCTTGTTGCCCAACATAGACGCACTTGCGATTTATCGCAAGATGTCAACGGACCCGTAAATGCCCCGATCGCCCACGTGCGGGCTGTCCGAAAGGGCGGCGCTCGGGATCCGGCGCGCGTCACAGTGGCGACTCCACTGGGGACGTTTATGGTTCGAGATTTCGATTCGAAAATACCTCTTTTAACATTTATGATTAAAATTTAATTCATAAATTCACCTTCTCTCAAATTTGCATTTGCATATTATTAGAGCCTTAGAATACGCTAGTTTGGTCCCTCTTTTAGCCCCGGTGCGTTCCTGAAGCACCTCCTCATTTTCACTCAATTTGGGGAAGTGTTAAGGATAATCACCAGCCCAAACCACGTACCTTAATGGTATATCAAAATGGTGACCCGATCGGTCGTTACGCTCGTGATGAGCTAGACCCGTCGGCAGGGATCATGCTTGGGTAGCCTTAAAGTAACATCTCCCTTGTCCAAAGCTCATATAATGGCCATAGCTACTTTCCACAGGTGATATGAACCCTAATTCCATGCTTGCTGTATGGACCCTCATGTATTGGGTGAGTCCAGATGTCTCGCTTGGTAACCTAGCCAAAGGCTTCCATGCCCTGGTAGGGCCATGTCGAAATTTGTGGAACGTCTAAATACATGACGATCACTATCCATCCGCTTGTACATTAGTATAGGAGTGTTATGCTGTCGGTTTTTCACCGCGCACCATACGTGTCCATTGGGTTCCCCGCTAACCCATGGATCAAGCCCACCTAGGAAAGAGACCGCACTACCACGTGTGTGGGAGATATAAGGTTGGAAGGATCTATCTGCTTGCATGTGTTTGTCTATGTTGCATCAGCACGAGCATGCATTGCATTTTAATCATGCACCATCTTAACAATTTTTGCATTTCAGCCATCATAGATTCTCCTGGGTGGTCTAGAGGTCCCGACGGACGGTTAAGAAGGACGCCGCTTTTGGGGTTAACAGAGTTAGTGTTGGATCAGAGTTCAGATTTAATCTCAGAAAATAGTGTGGGGTTTTCTCTCGAATCATCAACAGAAGTAAGCATGGCTAATCCATCAAATGAGTCTGATGCAACCCGGGCAATAATTGCTGAGGAGGTAGGAAAGAGGATGGAGGAATTTGAAGCCCGCATGATTGCAATGATGGGCAATCTTGCCACCACAATAGCTGGGCAACAAGCTACTGCTGCCCCTATCCGAGTACCAGCTGAACAAGAGGTTGTAAGAGAAGAGCGTCCTGCTGCAGTTAACCAACCAATGGTTGACCCACCTGTTGTTGAGCAAAGAGTGCCTGCACCTATTGAGCGCAGAGAGGGCCCCAGGTCTGAAGCTGAGTTTGGGAGAGATGAGCTAGAGGAGCATACAGTAGCTAAAGAGAAGTCACCGAAACTGGATGAGGCAATGTGGAGGAAAATGGAAGAGAGATTTGAGGCCATGGCAAGGATGATGACCGTGGGAAAAGGAATGAACCCGGAAGACCGAGAGCTAGATGGGGATGACCTGATTCCCCAGAATTTTAAGATGCCGGATATTCCCAAATTTGATGGCACCTCTGATCCTGCCGCACACATCAAGCAATACTCGCTGGTCATGAAGGGAACGTCCTTAACAAGAAAGCAAAAGATAGAGTATTTCTGCTTGAGTCTCACAGGAGCTGCTATTGATTGGTACCATGGGCTTGAGAGGAGGTCCAAGGAGGATTGGGACTTGCTAACTGAAGAGTTCCTTAAGCAGTACGATTGCAGTACCCGGATGGAGGTCACTTTGAAAGATCTCGAGTTGCTACAACAGAAGGCTGGGGAATCCTTCCACGAGTACCTTACTCGGTGGAGAAACCGGGTTATGGAGATGAAACGCAAATCGGACACTTCTGATCAGATCCGACTGTTCATTCGAAATGCCAGCCCCTACTTGAGAGATGGATTGAAAATGAAGGGACTGAAAGACTGGGAATCCCTGAAGGATATCGCCATAGAAGCAGAGGGAGAATATTTAGCCAAGAGGGCAAACAGCGAGTCCTACGCCAGGAAGGGATACAGCAATCAAGGGACAGCCAAGCTAGCAAGTTCCAGCAGTGGTAACAGAGTTGGGAAGACTGCCGAGGTGTCTGTAACCGGGGTAAATCAGAGGTATTTCTCCAACTTGGGTAGGCCTTTATCATGGGTACTGAAGAGGCTAATAAAAGAAGGAAAACTGCGACCCCTATCACCTAGGTCGGCCAAGACCCAAGGACAGCCAGGGCACAAGGAGAATGAATACTGCGCATTCCACCAACATACCGGGCATTTGACGGATGATTGTATAACACTAAGACATCGGGTCCAAGATCTAATTGACAACAAGCAGATCACCGATCCTGAGCAGAGGGAAAGCAAGAAGAAGTCCGGTTATAATGCAGTGCCACCTCCAGTCTTTATGATTGGATCAAGCCTATCAGAATGGTATGTGATGCAAGACCTATACGGAAATGAGTATATCGCTATTACTCGCCCTGCAGTGGATGGAGAAGGGGTTTCCGTGGCAGCAATAGACTGTTGGTACACTAGTGAGAGTGGAGATGATGAAGATGAGAAAAATGGAGAGTTTACGGATCCATGGGATTCAGAGGAAGAAGAAAGAGTAGAAGCAGTAACAAGAAGTGGAAGGGTCATTCCAGAAGCCGAGAAGCAGCAGGACCCAGCACAAGCAATCGCAGAGAAGGAGCCGGAAGAAAATTCAATATTGAAGCAACTAAAAAAGACCACGGCTCAGATATCTATTTGGGACCTCTTGAGACAGTCCCCCTCTCACCGACAGAAGTTAGTTGAAGCATTGAGTGTATCCACCGTAGCAACTACAATCTCTCCATCCGAGCTTTTAGACCTTGTAAAGGGGGGATCCGGGGAGAAGTTGGTTTTTTCCGATGCAGACCTACCAACAGAGGGTCGCAGCCACAACCGACCTTTGTACATCAAGGCACAGATCAATGGTAAACACACCGCTTGCGTCATGGTTGATGACGGGTCGTCAATAAATGTTTGCCCTTTGGTAGCGCTTCAGGCCTTCGGGATGGATGAGAGTATGTTAAGCAAATCTGACCTGACCATCACTGCCTACGATAATTCTAGGAGGCAAGCATTGGGAGCTTTCAAAGCTTTGGTAAAGACGGGGCCTATTGAGACAGAAACGGATTTTGTGGTTCTACCGATCCCAGCAAACTTCTCAGCTCTGCTTGGAAGACCGTGGTTCCATAAGTTAGGAGGAGTGCCATCTACCTTACACCAGATAATTAAGATACCTCATGAAGGAGAGGTAGTGACCATTAAAGCAGCAAGAGAGAACCAAGTGTCTGCTTTGGAGATCTCTAATCAGCCATTCAGTGGCTTTCATGTATCAGTGATCGGAGAAGAGCAAAGCTTATAAGGTAGCCCTCAAGTGGTGAATATGTTGAAAAAGATGCACTTCCTCCCAGGGGCTGGTTTGGGAAAAGAGTCACAAGGACTGCAGGATGCTATCACTACACGTGGTCAGAAAGATCGAAAGGGATTGGGCTACCAAGGAAAGTATGGTAAGAAAAAAGTGTCAGGGAAGATTCCCCATATTTCAGAGAGCTTTGTGCCATTATTATCGGTTTGTGCTTACACCGGAGAAGAAGAGCCGCAGTGGGTAGATGGGAAGATTACCCCGGGTTATGAAATTTTCAATGATGTCTTTGATTGGGAAATCGGAGTTGTTAAAGCTGTAGAGAACTTTTGGGACGAGGAGATTATGACCCAATGCTGCATCTGGGACAGGGATGAGCCCAAAGAAATCGTCACTGATAGGATGTTAGCCACTAAGCTTAAGGGGAAGGAGAAGATAGTGGAACCAGAGCCGAAGATTGAAGATCTCAAGATTTCACCAAATCAAGAAGCCAAAGCACAGTCAGCTGCAGCATCGGCGTCGACTGAAGTTGATAGTCATTTAGATTCTCTTTTTATACCAGAACTCTTTGAGGACAATGTTAATGTTTCTGATTATGTTAATGAGATGAATAACTTTGCTTACTTGTGTGATGTTTCTGATGATTTCATTTCGCATGATCATAAGCATGATGCATTCATTTTTGATATCAATTCAACTGGTACAACCACATTTAATCTCGGAACTTTGGAAAATCCAAAGGAAATTTTGCTAGCATCAGACATAACTCCTGAAGAGAGAATAAAATTTGAGAGAATATTAAAAAAATATGAAAAAGTCTTTGCCTGGACCTATGAGGATATGCCGGGAATAGATCGAGATGTTGCCGAACATGCCATCCCAACTTACCCAGAGTTTAAACCAGTCAAGCAAAAGCTTCGGAGGCTTAGGCCAGAGTGGGCACAGAAAGTGAAAGAGGAGATCCACAAGCAGATTGACGCTAAGTTCCTGATAGAGGTTCAATACCCAACATGGTTAGCTAATGTGGTTCCTGTAGCTAAGAAGGACGGTAAGGTTCGAGTATGCGTTGACTATCGAGACCTGAACAAGGCCTGTCCGAAAGATGATTTCCCTCTTCCTCATATTGATGTGCTAGTAGATAGTGCTGCTGCTTGCATGATGTATAGCTTTGTGGATGGATACGCAGGGTACAATCAAATTCTTAACAAGATAGTGGACCGGATCAAGACAGCCTTTATCACCGAGTGGGGGACATATGCCTACCGGGTTATGCCTTTTGGGTTGAAGAATGCAGGAGCAACCTATCAGAGGATGGCGACCAAGGTTCTCAATGACTTAATCCACAAAGAAGTGGAGGTGTATGTTGATGACATGATGATTAAGTCGGCTACCAGGGAAGGTCACTTTGAGGCTTTAGAAAAGTTCTTTCAAAGAATTAGCAAGTACGATTTGCGCCTCAATCCCAAGAAGTGCCTTTTTGGAGTTACATCAGGAAAGTTGTTAGGCCATGTAGTAAGCCAGAGGGGAATCGAGGTAGATCCCGATAAAGTCAAAGCCATAAGAGAGATGCCAGTGCCCCAGAAGGAGAAGGACGTCAGAAGTTTCTTAGGAAAGCTTCAGTACATCAGCCGATTTATTGCAAAGCTAACTTCAGTATGTGAGCCTATTTTCAAGCTTCTTAGGAAGAATCAGCCGGTGATATGGAACGATGACTGTCAACTGGCCTTTGACACCATTAAGGACTATCTGCTAAATCCTCCGGTACTAGGACCACCACGCCATGCCAAACCACTAATCCTGTACCTGGCTGTGGAAGATAACTCAGTGGGTGCTATGATGTCTCAGGAAGATGATTTTGGTGTAGAGTTTGCCGTTTACTATCTTAGCAAGAAATTCCTGCCTTACGAAGCCAAATATGTAGAGGTGGAAAAGATTTGTTTAGCAGTTATCTGGGCTTCTAAGAAGTTGCGACACTACTTTCATTCCTTCAAGGTACAAACGGTTGCCAAACATAATCCGCTCAGATACCTCCAAGAAGCACCCTCTCTACTAGGGAAGATGGGAAGATGGTTACTGCTGTTGCAGGAATTTGATATTGAGTACATAACCAAGAAAACCATTAAGGGAAGAGCGGTAGCAGAGTTCTTAGCCGAGCATCCTATTGAGGGGGATCAGTTTGAATACAACTTCCCAGATGAAGATGTCACGGCCATAGCAGTGCAAGGGTGGCAATTATTCTTTGATGGAGCAGTCAATAATAAGGGAGCAGGCGTAGGAGTTATTCTTACGACCCCAGATGGTGAAAGACTACCATTGGTTAAGAAGTTGAGGTATAAGGCTACCAATAATGAAGCAGAATATGAAGCTTGCATCTTTGGATTGGAAGCATTACTCGCTCTGGGGGCAGAGACCGCAGAAGTATTTGGAGATTCTTCCTTAGTAATTCATCAGATCAGAAGGGAGTGGTCAGTCAAGGAAGAAAGGTTGTTGCCTTATGTAAAGCACTTGAGAACGTTGAGCAGCCAGTTCGAGATTTGCACTTTTCACTTCATCCCCAGAGACGAAAATCAGTTAGCTGATGCTCTAGCAACATTAGTGTCTATGTGGGATAACCCAACAGGAGTTGCGATGAAACCCGTGCTGATTTATAGTTCGGAAAGACCTTGCTTTGAAGCTGAACAGGTGATGGACATTGAGGCCATTGATGGAAATCCATGGTATTATGACATTCAGAATTATTTAGAGAGATCAGTCTTTCCAGAGGAAGCCACTGAGAAGGACCAAAGAATGATCAGGAAGTTATCCACTCAATTTATCAGTGTTAATGGCACTTTGTATAAAAGGCAAGCTGATGGTATCCAGTTAAGATGTCTGGCAGAGAAAGAAGCTAAAAGACTTATGGAAGAGGTTCACGCCGGGGTTTGTGGAGCTCACATGAATAGCTTAGCCTTAGCAAAGAAGATCATGCGCCAAGGGTTTTATTGGCTCACAATGGACACAGATTGTTCAAAATTTGTGAAGCAATGCCAGTTATGCCAACAGTATGCGAATTTGAGGCATGTGCCAGTTTCAGAGTTATATAACTTAACATCTCCATGGCCATTTGCAGCATGGGGAATAGACATCATAGGCGAGATCCGTCCTACGGCTTCTAATGGGCATAGATTCATTATAGTTGCCATTGACTACTTCACTAAGTGGGTTGAAGCTGAGTCTTTCAAGAAGGTTGATGCAAGGGATATGGCTAAGTTCGTTGAGCGGAATTTGATATGCAGATATGGCCTCCCTCATCACATAGTGTCTGATAATGGGGTACAATTCCTAGCAGAAACTAAGCAGATGCTCCAGAAATATAGGATCCAACATCATAAGTCTTCTCCTTATCGTCCTCAAGCAAACGGTGCAGTTGAAGCGGCAAATAAGAATGTGAAGAGAATTTTAGCCAAGATGGTTCAGAACTACAAGGATTGGGCAGAAAGGTTACCCTTCGCACTTTGGGGATATAGAACAACAGTCAGAACCTCTACAGGGGCAACGCCATTCTCTCTAGTATATGGAACTGAAGCAGTCCTGCCGGTTAAAATTGAGCTGAAATCATTAAGGGTAGTCATGGAAGCTGAGATTCCTGAAGCAGAATGGGCACAACAACGTTTGTCACAGCTAAATCTGTTGGATGAAGACAGGTTACGAGCCTATTACCACAACCAACTTTATCAAAAGAGGCTGGCTCGGTCGTTTGGCAAGAAAGTACGAAAGCACCCGTTGAAGGAGGGGGACTTGGTCTTTAAGATGATGAGGCCGGGAGTTCCAGACATACGAGGAAAATTCAGACCAACCTGGGAAGGACCTTTCATTTTGAAAAAGTTGCTAACAAAAGGAGCAGCGATTTTAGCAGACAGCGATGGGAATGAGTTCAAGGACCCGGTCAATGTCGATAGACTTAAAAGGTTCCATGGCTAAAGGCCAAAAATAAAAAGAAGAGAATAAATGCCCCGCGGGTCGAAAACCGAAAGAAAAGGCGGCCCTGCTAAAATTGGGCGCCCTGTCAGGGTGAAAACCGAAAAAAGGCATCCTGGGCAAAAATTAAGGGCCAAGAGAAAATATTCAATCGAGAAAACCCGAGAGGGCCGATTGATAACAGGAGTTTGATGCTGACAAAACCCACTCCGAGATTATGTGTAGTCATATGCTTTTGAATTGTTGTCAAATGAAAATCATGTATGATGAAATCATATAGAAATGTACACAATTTCGCAATGAATAAAAGAATACATTTTCATTGATCATTCAGTTCTGTCTTAAAAAGAAATATACCAATTGTTCATCTAATGATTATTGCTCAGTCCCTTCATTGGATATGTGCTATTTGCTCTTAACAGAAGCTTTGGTGATAACCTTTAAAAAAAAAAAAAAAAAAAAAAAAAAAAAAAAAAACCAAAGAAGGCCGTTAGAGATGAAAACCGTAACTGGCTCTCTAAGCAAAAGTTAGGCCAAAGGGCAGGGTGAAAACCTGGAAATAGGCAGTCTGCCCTACAAAAAAAAAATAATAAAAGCCGCTGGATTGGGTTGGGTCCATTCCAGGCAAAAGTTAGGCAAAGGGTTGTGTGAAAATCCCATAAGGGACGCATTTCCCGCAAAGAAAAGCTAGTGTGAAAATCCACAAGGGACGCACTACCTTTAAAACAATGACGTTCAATGCCTGGAGCGATAAGGCGGCATTACTTCAGATGATCTTCTTTCAATCAAGTAACATACAATACAGAACATGAAAAAGAATCCCGGGTAAATGATCATTGACCAGGGGGGCAAGGATATATACCGGACATCTCTTTCAGAAAACTTGTCGACGATCCTCAGGATTCAGGGGGCATTGTAGAGCAGGAAGGCTACAACCTCAGCGAACCATGGACCACCTAGGGCACAGTCTATACATTGTTGCAAGCATTTGCATTCCATATCATGCACACGTGATTTCTTGTATATTCCTATGCATACAATCTTGCAGGAGAAATCGGCGGGGAACACCAACAAAAGCCGAGTGACGACACCAGTCCAAACATCTAAAGGAGCACAGTTCCAAAATTCACAGCGGTTAGCACGATGGCGGCACTACCCACAAGAGGTTAGCACGACCACGGCACTACCAATTCACAGAGGTTAGCACGACCACGGCACTACCAATTCACAGCGGTTAGCACGATGGCGGCACTACCCACAAGAGGTTGGCACGACCACGGCACTACCAATTCACAGCGGTTAGCACGATGGCGGCACTACCCACAAGAGGTTAGCACGACCACGGCACTACCAATTCACAGCGGTTAGCACGATGGCGGCACTACCCACAAGAGGTTAGCACGACCACGGCACTACCAATTCACAGAGGTTAGCACGATGGCGGCACTACCCACAAGAGGTTAGCACGACCACGGCACTACCAATTCACAGCGGTTAGCACGATGGCGGCACTACCCACAAGAGGTTAGCACGACCACGGCACTACCAATTCACAGCGGTTAGCACGATGGCGGCACTACCCACAAGAGGTTGGCACGACCACGGCACTACCAATTCACAGAGGTTAGCACGATGGCGGCACTACCCACAAGAGGTTAGCACGACCACAGCACTACCAATTCACAGAGGTTAGCACGATGGCGGCACTACCCACAAGAGGTTAGCACGACCACAGCACTACCAATTCACAGCGGTTAGCACGATGGCGGCACAACCCACAAGAGGTTAGCACGACCACGGCACTACCAATTCACAGCGGTTAGCACGATGGCGGCACTACCCACAAGAGGTTGGCACGACCACGGCACTACCAAAATTCACAGCGGTTAGCACGATGGCGGCACAACCCACAAGTGGTTGGCATGACCACAGCATTACCAGCTACAACCAAAAGACAGCAACAACTATCATTACAATTCCATCAAGCAGGAAAGACGGCCGACTCAGGTACGCGTCTCTTTCCTTTTCTTCTTTGAGTTTAGGCTCACCTAGACACTAGTGTACTAGATTCCCCTAAACTGGGGGCAACTGTAGACACCGGGTCCTGAGTCAGCCTAGATCGAAGTTACCCAATGATGATAATTGCCTTCACAGGCTTAAAAGGTTAAAGGTGATGATTTTCTCGTTAAATTTGCATTTTAGAGTGAAAAATTTGAAAATAATAAAAAATATTTAAAAAAATTAATTTTGAAAAATGGGGGCTTAAAATTATAGTGTTTTTAGTCAATTTATAATTTAAAAATAGAAAAAAAATAAAAAAAAATAAAAAAATAAAAAAAAATTTCGGACCGCGAGTGTCGGGCGCGGCAGCGCGCTGGGCGCGGTTTGGCGACGCGCAGCGTCGCCAATGCCGCGCGTCGCTAAAGAGCGACGCGCAGCGTTGCGCGCCGCGCGATTCCCGCCCGAGCGCTCCGCACGGCTCTCGCCTGGTCGCCGCGTGAGTCCCCGTCGCTCTATAGCGACGGGCGGCGTCCCTCTAGTGACGGCTCCATGGCCGTCGGTATAGGGTCTGTTACCCTATTTTCCTTTTTTCCAGCTTTTTTTCCGATTTTTTCACCCAAAAATCCGTTTTTATCCCAAAATTAAGGGTTTTTGACTTCAAATAAAATTCCAAAATATTTTTTATAGATTATTAATTAATAAAACTTGATTTTATCCCCAAAAATAAAGGAATTTAAAAAAATTAGGTTTGTTTTCCTTAATTAAATTAGGGCAAAATTTTCTATTCTTTAAATACTTTATGATGAATCAAAAAAGGGAGAGCCTCCACATTTTTGAGACCTAATTTTCCAGAATTCCTCTCTTCTATTTTCTCTTCAAAATTTCAGATTTTCTCTTTTTAATTAATAAGGTTTAATTGAAATTGAAAGATTAATTTTCAATTGTTAATTATTCCAATTAATTTCTTTGTTTTTGCTCCATAAACACAAGAAATTAATCATCATTTTGACATCAATTTCTTTTTAATCTTAAGCATACAAATCAATTCCTTTGTTTTTCTCCATAAACAAAGAGAATTAATTTTATTGCTGAATTATTCTTTTAAGCAATTTTCCGGAAAATCATCACTTTTCCTTCATCAAATCCAATATTCTGAGGGTAAATATTCTTGGCTCCATTTCTATTTTATTTTATTTTTATTTAATTTATTCATATATATTTTATTGTTTTTATTGATTTATTTATTGTTTTCATCTATTCATTTGTTGTATTCATCTTATATTTGTTCCATTTAATTGTTTATATATATGATTTGATTTTTATTCATGTGAATATTGTCTTTTTAATTCCTAACATGTAAATAATTTATTTTGATTCCTCATTATTTTTAACATGAAAATAATTAATTAATTTAAACTAATCTTTTTGCCATGTAAATAGTTTGTATTAACTATGAACATATCAATTAACCTTGTTATATATCATTATTATTTTCATCTTTCCTTTGTTTACTAATTTTATCATTGTTACATGATTTTATTATCATTTGTTTATTTATTCATTCAATATTTTTCACATATCATCATTATTTTCATCATGTGTATATTTTCATGTACTAATTAATTAACATGTTTTATTTTATTTTCATCACATCATTTAATCATTTATCACATATAATCCATGTTTCTCATTTTATTTTGGTTTGTTAATATTTTTGATTCCATTATCATTCTTTTCATATCATCTTATTTTATTTTAATTGGTTATTCATTATTTTGTATGTTTAATTGATTTAATCACTAACATTATTTTATTTGTATTTTGTTTTTTTTTTATGTCTAAACTCATTTTTCGCTTGGGCATTTTTGCGAGCACATCGGGAGGTCCAAAAAGGCTCATTTGGTTCATAGGTTTATTTTCCTCTTTTTGTAATATTTTATTTAATTTTTCCATATAATTTTCTTGTAAAATTATTTATTTAGGATCGCTAGAAAGAAAATCACAAAAACATTTTTCTTAATTAACTTGACATTTTTTTTCTAAATAAAAATGGGACCAATGTCCTAGTTTTTCATACCCAAATAAATCATCACATCAAAATTGTTTCATAATAAATATGCATGCGAGGACCAATGTTCTCACTATTAAATGAATAACCCGTTTTATGTATGCTTCGCACATTTACAAGAGGGAGTTGTATTCTGCTCCTTGTATTATTGTAATTTATCGCTTTCGATATTTATTTTGCTCATTTACCGCTTTCAAAATGTGAATAAATGCGCCTTTCAATTAATTGCATCGTGTAGAGAGAGAGCGAATCAATGGTATTAAAATTTGATCATAAAATAATCGAGGTAGAAATAGATGAGAAATCCCGGACCCAGCTCTGGTCTTTGGGCTCAAAAAGGCTAGAGGTCTACCCTCCAAGACACCTTTTTGTGTCACGAGACTTTAGCGCTAATCCTAGGCTCCTTAGGGCGAGAGGTTTACCTTCCAAGACCCCTCTGGCTGGCCCAAAATGGATACCAAGCGCAGTCTTAGGCTCTCCGAGGCGAGAGTAACTTTCCCAATGTTCTATTGGGTGGCGACTCCATGATACCTCCTTGTTGCCCAACATAGACGCACTTGCGATTTATCGCAAGATGTCAACGGACCCGCAAATGCCCCGATCGCCCACGTGCGGGCGGTCTGAAAGGGCGGCGCTCGGGATCCGGCGCGCGTCACAGGCAGCCCTTACCTTTTTTGCCGTATGCAATGTTGCGACTTTTTGCCGTTGAGTTGTAGTGCTATCCGACTGTGGCTCATTTGTAATCTTCTCTTTCGCATTGTCCCGCTCGCCTTCGATCGGCTTGCACGGTGTCTGTGAGATGCGGTGTCCTCTAACCACAATCCCGTTGCAATCTATTCTATCACGTGTGCCCTGCTGTCCTCGTCACGGCATGCACGGTGGCTGGTCTGTCCCGCTGGCCTCATCTCGGCTTGCACGGTGTGAGGTGAAGTTTTGTCTAACTGCATCCTTTGTTGCAATCTGTTCTATCGCTGTCCCCCACTAACCTCATCTCGGTCTGCACGGTGGCTGGTCCATCCCACTAGCCTCATCTCGGCCTACGCAGTGTGAGGTAAAGTGTTGTCTAACTGCATCCTCTATTGTGATTTGTTCTATCGCTGTCCCCCGCTAACGTCATCTCGGTTTGCACGGCGACTGGTCTTTCCCATTAGCCTCATCTCGGCCTACACGGTGTGAGGTGAAGTGTTGTCTAACTGCATCCTCTATTGCGATCTGTTATATCGCTGTCCCTCGCTAACCTCATCTCGGTTTGCACGGTAGCTGGTCTGTCCCGCTAGCCTCATCTGAGCCTGCACGATGTGAGGTCGCGATCTATTCTATCACTGTCCCCCGCTAACCTCATCTCGGTCTGCACGGTGGCTGGTTTATCCCGCTAGCCTCATCTCGGCCTGCACGGTGTCTGTGAGATGCAGTATTCTCTAACTACAACCTCTGTTTGTGATCTGTTCTACCGCTGGTGATCCATTAGCCTCATCCCGGCCTGCATGGAGTCTATGAGATGCAGTACTCTCTGACTACAACCTCTATTTTCGATCTATTCTACCGCTGGTGATCCGCTAGCCTCGTCCCAGGTCGCGCAGTGTCTGTGAGATGTAGTGTTCTCTAACTATAATCCCGGTTGCGATCTGTTCTATCGCATGTGATTGAATCATTCTATCTTGGTAGCCGCTTCTGGGCTTGCACAGCATAACCTTGGTAACCTCCAACCGATCCGTGTAACATCCTATCTGTTAACCATTATTCGATCAGTGTAATATCTGCTAACCACCATCCGGTCAGTACAATATCTGATCTGCTAATCACCATCCAGTCAGTACAATATCTGATCTGGTAACCCCCATCCGGCTAGTACAATGTCTGAACTGCTAACCCCCCTTAGGTCGGTATGGTGACTTATTCGTCGTTTTCTTTGCTAGCGCTTATCCTGAGCCTCTTCTTCTTTTTTCTACAAAAAAGGGGAAAGCAAATGTGCAAGGTATATAAAAGAGATGCTTACCTGTGGTAGTGCATACATGTTGGGGCCGATGTCAGACGGGTGGCCCCCTGGAGGACGGTTGGTTTTTCCCCAAATATCGATTCCTCTATCATCTCCAACGTCCTTGTTAAAAAGACCTGCATACCTCTCACGAGGGCTCTGTGCTCGCAGGGAGACTTTAAAAACCTGTGCTCACTGAGAGGCTTAAATGCT
Organism: Excoecaria cochinchinensis; assembly: GCA_947683425.1. Lineage (NCBI taxonomy): Eukaryota > Viridiplantae > Streptophyta > Magnoliopsida > Malpighiales > Euphorbiaceae > Excoecaria > Excoecaria cochinchinensis. Next base: position 22,739,048 of record CANTUQ010000055.1, on the reverse strand, counting down.
CACTGAGAGTCTTTGATGCTCACTAAGAGACTTTGATGCTCACTGGGAGTCTTTGATGCTCACTGGGAGGCTTTGATGCTCACTGGGAGACTTTGATGCTCACTAAGAGACAGTGAGCGACTTTGATGCTCACTGAGAGATTTTGATGCTCACTAAGAGACTTTGATGCTCACTGAGAGACTTTGATTTTGAGTCTCCTCAGAGGAAAATTATATTTGAGCCTCCAGAGAGGAAATTGGATTTGAGCCTCCTCAGAGGAAAATTATATTTGAGGTTTTGTTGCTTGCCTGCAGGCGGATAAGTTTCAATGTCTTTGGCGTGATCTTTGTGTTTGTTTGTTTTCTTTCTTGGAATTTTTACACATTGGATCCATTTGAATTTTTACAGTATGTTGGATTTTCAAGGCCTTGAAAATATATTCTTCTTTTGGTTTTGTTCCATCGTTTTGTCATTTTTCTTTGTTGTTGTTGTTGCTCGAGAGTTTGTATCCTTGTACATTTATTTTTTTTGAGAATTTGTACATTTGAATTTGGCTTTGATACACTTATTATGTGATGTGTGTGAACGTACATCTTATGACAGAGAAACTTGCCTGTTTGCCCCCAGCATGGCGTACATGAATCTGACAAAGTTAAGCTGAACTCATCTCTTGGATCATCTTTAAGCATGAGGTCTATTCGGACCCTTCATCTGAGCCATGTATATATACAAAACACTATGCACGCGTGTGGAATCATGTGTGTGCAATATACATACATTTGAATCCGGATTATGTGAGGTGTGTGAGCGTACATCTCATGGTACAAAAACTTACCTTGCTGCTCCCGGCATGGTGCGCATGAGTAGGCTTGCTCTTTTTAAATGTCTTTCCAGGAGTAGATCCTTGAGATTCCATTCTCGTGAGGGCTTTATCTTGATCCAATTATTCGGCATGGATGAGCGCCGATGTAGAGTCAAAACTGTACCTTGGCCCACTTTTGCGTCTGATTTGCCTCCGACTAAAGTATGTGTGGATAGTTCGGCTTCTCAAAGGATCTTATTTTCTATAGATTTGTGTGATTCCAGATTGCCCTGAGCATGGTGTGTCTGGATAGGCTTGTCCTTGTGGGCGTTCCACCTCTGTACATACGCGCTTGATTTTATGTTGGATATAGTGGCTGATAATGCTGAGCTGAACCCACCTCTTGGATCATTCTTGCTCATGCGGTCTATTCGGACCTTTCCTTCTGAGTCATGTACACAACAACATATACAACAGATTGTGTGTGTGTATGGAATCATGGGTGTGAAATATATACATAAGGCTATATACAAGAGACACAAGCAAAGGACTAGTGTACAAGAATTGTGTGTGCATATCTATATGTGTAAAAGACTGAATGCACGTGACATGTATGTGATATGCAAAAATGGATAGACCACATCCCAAGTGGTTAAGGGATTCGTTGAGGGTAGTGCTCGGTTGCCCACATTGTCTGATGCCCCCAAGGATCTAGAAAAGCATTGTCTTGGCTTTAAGGACTTTGACCCATAGTCTTTTCAAGGAGAACTGACCCATACGTATCTTTGCCCCCCAATCAATGAGCATTTTGCCCCCAGGACTCTGAATCAAGTCCTGCCTAAAGGGAAGTCATTCGGAGTAATGCCGTCTTATCGCTTCAGGCGTCAAAGGTCATTGTTTTAAAGGTAGTGCGTCCCTTGTGGATTTTCACACTAGCTTTTCTTAGTGGGAAATGCGTCCCTTTAGGGAATTTCACATAACCCTGTGCCTAATTTTTGCCTGGAATGGATCTAACCCACTCCAGCGGCTTTTTATTCATTTTTTTTAAGGACAGACTACTTATTCCCAGGTTTTCACCCTGTCCTTTGGCCTAACTTTTGCTTAGAGAGCCAGTCACGGTTTTCATCTCTAACGGCCTTGTGACGCGCACCGAACCTCGCGGCCACCCGAAAGCCGCTTTAGGGCGATCAGGAGAGGTTCATAAAAACTTGTAAGGTATTTACAAGCTGCGTCTATTTTGGACAACAATGAGGTTTCTTGGAGTCGCCACGCAATAGAACATCAGGAAGGGTCGTCTAGCCTCAGCGAGCCTAAGACGGCGCATACATATCCATCTTGGGCTAGCCAGAGAGATTTTGGAGGCCTCAGCCTCTACGCCCTAGAGCCTAGGATTGTACATTTAAGCCTTTTGATGGGACTCAAGAGGTGTCTTGGAAGTCCTAGACCTCTCGCCTCACTGAGCCTCAAAGACCAGAGTGAGTTCGGGACTTCTCATTTATTTGTACCTTGATTAAAATTATAAATAAGTTTTGAATTTTATTATTTCACCATCTTTCCACACGATGCATTTTAATTAAAGGCACAATCATTCATGTCAAAAGCGGTAAAAGGAAGTAAAAATCAAAATAAGGCATTCAAAAATATATTACAATAACACCAGGAGCGGAATACAACTCCCATTTGTAAAAGTACAACACATGCAAAAAACGGGGTATTCATTGGAATGAGGACATTGGTCCTATCATGCATATTTTATTACAAAAAGTGATTTTTCATGAAGCGTCAATTTTATTGGCTAAAACGGGACATTGGTCCACAATTTCCGAGAAAATCCCAAAGTTAACTGTTAGAAATCTTTTGGCTTTTTTTTCTTTAGCGACATTAAAACCATTTCCATAATAACATAAATAAAAGATAAGGGTAAAGAAAGAACCCGAGTGGAAGTCCTCAGACTGACGCAACCCCCATCTTTCAGAACTCCAACTCCAAATGGTCAGAAAATAACTCATAGGGATAAACACGTTAGCATCAAATAGCGTGAATAAAAATAAAAATAAAAATAAAAGAACGAGAAGCTCTAACAGAAGTAAGTTGAAAGATAAAATTTACAAATTAAAAACATGAGAGTTTGCCTAGGGACGGCCTCCTGTACTATGCCAGCGGCCGTCCCTAGTATGGGGAAACAAGTAAAAAAGAAAAACTTTCAGTTCTTTTGTAAAAGATTATAAAATAGAATAATAAAATATATATAAAAAATTAATGTAAATCAAATTAAATTATACAAATATTAGTCCAAAGTGTTTACCCTCGGATTTTACCTTTTAAGGCGAATGTCAAATGATTTAAGTCCCCGTATACTTCGCAAGGATCAAATAAAAGACAGATCAGGGAAAGAAAATTTATGTTGTTCTTTCCTTGAAAATTTGATAGCAATCGAGTGTCCGAATTAGCTATATTGATGGAAACGAATGAATTTCGTTACCTCAAATTGGCTTAATTCACAAGAAAAATTTAAAGAAATCAATTAATTGGAAGAAATTTTATCAAATAAAATTCTGCAAATGAACAGAGATTTTTATAAACTTTTGAGTAAATTGCTCACAAAAACCTTTTCTAAAAAACAATCTCTCGAAAAAAATTAATAACTTTTCTCCAAAGAATTTTTCTTATCAAAGATTTTCACTTTTCTCACCAAAAATCTCAAAACTTCTAACCCCTAAAAATGGAATTTTATCCACTATTTATAGGATTTTAGGAAGCCTCAACCCAAAGTTTGAATTTTAAAAGGACTTTAAAATTCAAATTTTTAATAAATCTTATCCCCATTTTGAAGGAAAAGAGATTAAATTTTATCCAATCCGGCGTGATCTGATCAGTTAACGTACCGATGGGCTTCCCTGTAGATACCGACGGCCGTCCCTACTAAGGGCACACGCGGAAAACTGACTACAGACGGAGCGCGGTACTAGAGACGGGCATCCCTATACTGCCACACGTCCATCCCCACTACGCCTAGAGACGGGGATCACCCCAAGTAGGGACGGGCGCGCCTACACAGACGGGAATCCCGTCTGTGGAGCAAAACTCTCAATTTTAACCAAAATTTATCAAACTCTATTAAAACTCCATGCTAACGAAAAAGATTTTAATCCTCGCGAAACATGAAAGACGAAAACCTCCGAATTTCACCCATTTATCCGAAAACCAACGTTGATCTCTTCATCGAGTAACTCTGACCTGGACTACCTCAAGACCCGGTGTCTACAGTTGCCCCCAATTTTGGGGAAACTAGCGCACTAGTGCCTAGATGAGCCAAAATTCAGAGAAGAAAGGAAAGAAACGCATACCTGAGGCAGTCCTTACCTTTTCTCGGGGAAGTGGCGATGCGTCGAGTCAGTTCCGAACTTACAAAATGCAAAGTTTGCCCTCCTGAGCTGCACCGAGTCTACTCTAGACTTTACAAAGTGCTGATGATGGCTCTCCTGAGCTGTACGGAGTCTTCTCCAGACTTACAAAGCACGGATGATTGCTCTCTTGAGCTGCACCGAGTCTATTCTAGACTTACAAAGCGCGGATCATTGCTCTCCTGAGCTGCACCGAGTCTTCTCTAGACTTTACAAAGTGTGAAGTTGGCTCTTTCGAGCTGCACCGAGTCTTCTCTAGACTTTACAAAGTGCGATCATTGCTCTCCTGAGCTGCACCGAGTCTTCTCTAGACTTTACAAAGTGTGAAGTTGGCTCTTCCAACTCGGGCGTCCTTCTGGACTGTTCTTCTTCTTGGCTGAGCGTCCTTCTAGACTGCTCTTCTGAGTGGGGCGTTCTTTCGAACTGTGTGTTTCAATTTGGCGGCTTCGTCCTGCCACCGAAGTACAATTCTGATCTTTTGATTTCATGTGATATCAAGGGACATGATGTTTGACCTGTTTATTCTCCCTTTTGACTGTTGGTCAATTTTGAATTGGTGTAAAACCACGTTCCTGTATTACTAGAGATTCTCATTAATTCTCGTACAAATTAATTTGACTGTAGATTGGTGAACATTTTTTATGATTAATCTTCCTTTTTATCATATGATTACTTATTGTTGAGCATTTTCTATAGATGCTAATTATACCGCAAGTATACGGTGTACCGCAATAGTACTTAAGATGTCGATCCCACGAGGAACATTTTTACACACTATTACTAATTGATTTTAATCTTGTTTACAATGATTAATTAATGGTAGAGTTGATTTTCATCTAATCTAACATGCAAACTAAATATACCTAGTTAATGATAGTCAAAAGAAGATAAAATAAATCATGAAGAATTAAAGACAATGAACTTGATTCCATCAATTTGATTAACATCTTTCATCTTTTTATGCAAGCCAAGTTAGAATCAATTTTTAACTCACTCTCTCGACATGAATTAAAATGACTAAAACATACAATTAAAATTCTAACTCACAATTTTCATTAATGAATTAGAGGTTTCTAATTACATATTTTAAGAATAAACACTAACCTATAACAATTATCTCAATATACCGATTTCTCAAAATATACCTTGATAATGAAACTCTATTAGATGTCAGATAAAGCAAACTCTCGAATTACTTTAACTTGTAAAGATCATGCAAAATATACTAATAGCGAATCTACATTAAAAGACTATAAAAGTAGATGGAAATAGAAAGAATTATAACATGCAAATTCATTAGAATGATATTCATAAAAATATTGGAGAAGAATTAAAAATAAGAGAATAAGATAGAAGCCTTTCAATCCTTTTCTCAATCTCTTGGAATAAGTTTTCCTTCTCCTTAATCTTCTTCTTCAAATCATAAAACTAAATAGAAATTTTACTAAGAAAAATCTGTCTTGCAAAATACAGAAAAATTACTTAACTAAAATTCATCCTTTATAAAATTACAGTTAAACTACATATTTATAGATAATAATTTAAAGATCGTGTCCCTTGAGAATGGTTGCAAAGTTTGGTGAAAGAAAGTGACTTTTCAAGTGACTTTTGGCTCAAAACTGCCCCAACGGTCGTCTCTGTCACGCTCGCAACGGTGTCGCGATCGCGACAGAACACGCTCCTTGTTTTCTTCTTTCTTTCTTTCTCTCAGTTTTCTCTTCCTTCTCTGGCCAGTCACGAGACGCTACGCCCCATCACGTGGCGTGACTGGCTGTGTGTGGTGTGACTGGCACTTACGTCTCGCCTCCTCCTCTCCTTTCTCTTCTCTTCTCTTCTCTCTTTCCCTTTCTTTCCTGGCCTCTCTGTGTCGTCACGAGTCGCCACATCCGCTCACGTCGCGTGATGCTTCTCTCTCAGCTTCTTCTCTTCTTTTCCTCCTTCCTCTTCGTTCTTCTTGATCCAGTCACGTCTTGTTACCTATGCTCACGTCGCGTGACTCCTTGTATGAGACGTGACCTGCTCCTCTCTCGTGATCCTCTCCCCTTTCTCTTCATTTTTTACCTAAAAACATCAATAAACACTCAACTAATACAAATAAACATAAACTAACATATATGACATCAAATATACATAATTACATAATTAATTATAAAAACTCATACAAAATAAATACTAAATTATACCTCAATTAACTTCCTATCAAATTCCCCCACACTTAACCCTTGCTTGTCCTCAAGCAAGAGAAAAGAAATAAGCAAATTCAATAGCCAGTAAACATCATTACAAAATACTGTTCATATAGCATATGTAATAGAATTGAAAAGAACCAAATATCTCATACACTTAGAAAAAGATCAGTAAGTCAAAATTTTAAAGTATGCATCACAAATTCAACAAATTACTTAACTTTACTAATTCCAACATAAAGAGTATGAAGTCTATCAAAACTAAACATGACTTAAAAGAAAGAAAATTAACCATAAAGTTAAATTCTCAAGCAACTAGCTGCACTTAGGACATTTTGAGCTCACTTACCCTTAATCCAATCTCATGGCATTTTTAGACTTTGCTTGTTTTTCTTTTCTTTTTATTTTTCTTTCCAATTTTGTTTTTTTTAGCAAGAGAAAGTTATATGGGTGCGTTTTACGCTCCATCCCATATTTTTGCAATTTTGATATCTATCTTGCTTGCTTTTTCTTTTTATGATTTAAGTGGGTGCATTTTATGCTCCATCCCACTTATTGTTATTTTTAGTCCTCATCCATTATTGAAAAGATAAAAAGGGTAAGTATTATGGCTATAGTTTCCTTAAACAACTAGAAACTGAAAATTTTAAACTAAATGAGTAAATTCTAACTTTAAAAACATGGTTAGTTAAAAAGACTAAATAATCTATAATGTTGAAATAAGTAAAACAAAATAACTTGAAAAACTTAAAACACATGCTAAAAAAAAATTTGAAAAACTGATAAAAATGAGCATAGAGGATAATTGACTTAATAACCTATATAATATACCAAATAAACAATGCCTCATAATAAAGCTTACTTAAAACCTAATTGAAATATAAAAACACACAGCAAACATGCAAATAATATATACAAAACATATACATAAACATATAAAACAATAATCAAACAAACTAACTCACTATACTATTGAAGAAAAGAGAAGAGAAGAAATACTTAATTCCCCCACACTTAGAACCAACATTGTCCTCAATGTGTAGGAATGACACACAAAAACAAGTAAAAGAAATAAATAAAATGAAGCGAAAGAAAAACTCCCCTATCATGGTGAAGGTGGAGGCAATGGAACCACAAAACCCGCTTGTATCATGAAATTATCAAATTTATACTCCAACCTCCTTTGACGTTGCTCAATGGAAGAAAGTTGTTCTTGCATATCAGATAACATCGATGGAATGTTATGGCTAGATGAGCCAACCTCAGGAGCAGCAGCCACAGCAGCTGGAATATCGGGCATCACTTCATCTTCATTTGCCTCCTCATCATCACCTTCTTTTTCTTGTGCTTCTACTTGTGGCTCAGAAGTTCCAGCAACATCCCTCCAACATGATCGAGCACGAGGTGGAATTTCCTGAAAATTATTACCAACAACTTCTCCACGAACTAACACATTCTTATTAAAATAAAGGCAAGGAAAAATGCGATAATAAGCATCAAGATCCACATTTAAATTGCTTGCAATACTAGAAATAATATGCCCATGTGTTAAAGGTGAATCATGCTTATTTACACATTGCAACAATTGACTAACAATCCAAAAAGGCCAACATACATCCTTACGTCTATGTACACACCACATCAAAAATAACTCATTATATGAAACTCTATTGAATTCAGACCTATTAAAAACTAAAGCTAAAACCCTATGCAAAATCTAATATCTCAAATCTTTAATAAACATGGATTTAGCATCCCTAGCCCTATAAGGTGATTGCAAATTAGTTAAAAAGGTCCAAAATTCATGTGGCTTAAAAGATTTAGGTGGATCAGTTAAACCAATTTGAGAAAATCAAAACATCCTATTCATCATAAAATAGGTCAAAGTATAATGTTTACCAGCCATCCTAAAATCTAACCAATTTTCATTATTATCATTCTTTTTCAATGTGGTGTAAAATTCTAAAACTAAATCAGGACGAACATCTTCATGCATAGATGCAAATTTCAACAAGCCACAAACTCTTAACATGTCATTAACTACATCTAACATGCCAATTTGAATAAGCAAAGAATCAGGAAAATACTTACATTGCATTAAATGCCTACCACGAAGGGTTAAATACCTACTGCCTTCATCTACAGAAAAAATGGGAAATAACGCACCATAATGAGCAGCAATATTCACCTCTTTAACTTCCTGCTCTTCTTGTTCAATTCGGGAAACAGATGGATTCTTTGTTCTCACCATTATTGAATGTGTTGGGTAAACAGAGATTGAAAACTATAGGGAAGTAAATCTGAAGACAATGGAAGAAATTAACAATACCAAATACACGAAAGGAAAATAGAAAAGATAAAAGAAAAAGAAATAAAAACAGATAATAAACTACAACCGAAATGTGGCTTTGTTATGCAGGAAAAATACTGAAATCAAGTGTGTTAGTGAAAAGAAAAAATGAAAAAGAAAATGAAACAAAGAAAAATGAAAAGAAAGTTACAAACCTGAAAAGAGAATGAAAACCCCGTAATCCCTAAGTCTATTGAAGAAAAGAGAAGAGAAAAAATAGAAATGGAATGCTGGAATGTAAAACGAGAGTAACGAAAAGAAAACAGGGTATGGAAGTTCGAAAAGTCTCTATGGAAGAAGAAAAAGAAGAAATGAAGAAATATGACTAATGAAGGGCTTTTACTCGTGACCGGCGTGAGAGAAAGAAAACTAACAGGTGAAATGAAGTAGAAAAGGAATAAAATGAAAAGTCACGACTTTAGGGTTTTAAATTTAAGTTCCCGCTTTTAATTCTTCTTTTTCTGTGTTTTAATGCTGAAGGTTAAAATTAAGTTAATGTAATTGAAATTAAATCATCTAAATCAGAAAAGAAAAGAAAACAAATCCAAATAATAGAAAAATAATAAGTAAAATGATAAAAGAAAAGAAAACTTTTAAAACGTACCTGATTCTCCACATCAAGCGTCACGAGTCATGAGACAACGTCACAGTTCGTGATGCTCTTCACTTACCTGGCGAAGTCCATCACGTCACACGAAGTTACATCACAAGACGCACGCCCTGCAAAAATCGCTTTCTGTCGCGATCTCAATACTTGCCGCGATCGCGACAGAATACAACGTCTGCAAAAAAATTTTTTGTTTTTTATTAATTTATTTATTTATTATTGAATTAAACAAATCTAATCTTACTAAATTAGCTAAAAATTAAAAACAAATGTGTTAGTAGTATGAAAATCCATAATACAATAAATAAAACTATATAAACAAATTTAAAACAAAGTACAAAACATAAATAAAAATAATATAACTAAGTAACCTAAATAAAAGAATTAGACATATCATGGCTTAATGTGATCCCTAGGATTCTCCTCAGTATTACTTGGAAGGCATCCTATATTTCTAGAAGGTAAGGAATTAGCAAGTTGGCCTATTTGAACCTCAAGATTATGAATAGTAGCAGCATGATTTTTTGCAATTTGATCAAATTTTTCTTCAAGTTTCTTTTGACTTTCATCTTAAGAATGCATCTTACAATTAATTTCTTCAATGAACTTATCAATTTTAACCTCAAAGGCCCCAAACCTATCTTGTGGTTGTTGGTATCCTACACCTCTATTTTGGTTGTTAACATTATTATTCCCCCATGAAAGGTTAGGATGGTTTCTCCAACCAGCATTATAGGTGTTAGAATAAGGATTTCCACGACCTTGGCTTTGAAGAAAATTAACTTGTTCTTCCTTATTAACCATGCCTAAATTGCAATTATCACTCTTATGTCCTTGTTGACCACACATATTACATGCATTTAATGAATTACCACCCATACTTAGACTATTAACTCTATGATTCAATGCTTCAATTTGGGCTTGTAATGCAACCATAGAATCTACTGAATGTACCCCCCTAGCATTAGAATTATTATACTCCCTTACTCTTTCAGGAGGCCACATACAGTTGTTCATTGCCATCTCTTCCAATAGCTCATATGCTGCATCAATTGTTTTTCTCATCAAAGAACCTCCAGCAGCAGCATCAATAGTCCCCCTTGTGGTAGGATTAACTCCATTATAGAATGTTTGCATCAACAGCTCTCTTGGCAAGTTATGGTGTGGACACATCCTTTGCAATTCCTTGAATCTTTCCCAAGCCTCATATAATGATTCATTATCATTTTGAACAAATGTGGTAATATCCTTTATGATTTTTGCAGTTTTGGCCAATGGAAAATATTTTGATAAGAATGCTTGGGCCAATTGGTCCCAAGTAGTTATAGATCCCCTTGTTAGGGAATTCAACCAAGCTTTTGCTTTATCCTTCAAAGTGAATGGAAAAAGCCTAAGCTTGATTGCATCAGTCGAAACCCCATTTATCTTAAAGGTATCACATATCTCAAGAAAGTTGGCTAAATGAGCATTTGGATCCTCATTTGCCAAACTATAGAATTGAATACTATTCTGAATCATTTGTAACAATGAATGCTTAATTTCAAATTGATTTGCATTTACCGTTGGCCTTACCACTCCTTGTTGAGCACCACTCAAAGCAGGTGTGGCAAAGTCCATCAATCTTGGCGAATTTTCTTCAGCAATGATAATTGATCTCCTATTTTTGTTCTTCTTTCTATTTGACTTTCGGTTACTTGACAAGAATCTTTCAATTTCAGGATTTAAGGGTTCAAGCTCTTCTAAAGAACTCCTTGTACTAGGCATGAACTTCTAAATCCTGTAAAACAAAAACACAACACAAAATTAATTTAAACACACAAATAAATTAAAACAAACAAAATATTGTAATCCAAAATCATAAATCAATTTTCATAATGGCAAACAACCGTTCCCCGGCAACGGCACCAAAAACTTGTTGAGCATTTTCTATAGATGCTAATTATACCGCAAGTATACGGTGTACCGCAATAGTACTTAAGATGTCGATCCCACGAGGAACGTTTTTACACACTATTACTAATTGATTTTAATCTTGTTTACAATGATTAATTAATGGTAGAGTTGATTTTAATCTAATCTAACATGTAAACTAAATATACCTAGTTAATGATAGTCAAAAGAAGATAAAATAAATCATGAAGAATTAAAGACAATGAACTTGATTCCATCAATTTGATTAACATCTTTCATCTCTTTATGCAAGCCAAGTTAGAATCAATTTTTAACTCACTCTCTCGACATGAATTAAAATGCCTAAAACATACAATTAAAATGCTAACTCACAATTTTCATTAATGAATTAGAGGTTTCTAATTACATATTTTAAGAATAAACACTAACCTATAGCAATTATCTCAATATACCGATTTCTCAAAATATACCTTGATAATGAAACTCTATTAGATGTCAGATAAAGCAAACTCTCGAATTACTTTAACTTGTAAAGATCATGCAAAATATACTAATAGCGAATCTACATTAAAAGACTATAAAAGTAGATGGAAATAGAAAGAATTATAACATGCAAATTCATTAGAATGATATTCATAAAAATATTGGAGAAGAATTAAAAATAAGAGAATAAGATAGAAGCCTTTCAACCCTTTTCTCAATCTCTTAGAATAAGTTTTCCTTCTCCTTAATCTTCTTCTTCAAATCATAAAACTAAATAGAAATTTTACTAAGAAAAATTTGTCTTGCAAAATACAGAAAAATTACTTAACTAAAATTCATCCTTTATAAAATTACAGTTAAACTACATATTTATAGATAATAATTTAAAGATCGTGTCCCTTGAGAATGGTTGCAAAGTTTGGTGAAAGAAAGTGACTTTTCAAGTGACTTTTGGCTCAAAACTGCCCCAACGGTCGTCTCTGTCGCGCTCGCAACGGTGTCACGATCGCGACAGAACACGCTCCTTGTTTTCTTCTTTCTTTCTTTCTCTTGGTTTTCTCTTCCTTCTCTGGCCAGTAACGAGACGCTATGCCCCATCATGTGGCGTGACTGGCTGTGTGTGGCGTGACTGGCACTCACGTCTCGCCTCCTCCTCTCCTTTCTCTTCTCTTCTCTTCTCTCTTTCCCTTTCTTTCCTGGCCTCTCTGTGTCGTCACGAGTCGCCACATCCGCTTACGTCGCGTGATGCTTCTCTCTCAGCTTCTTCTCTTCTTTTCCTCCTTCCTCTTTGTTCTTCTTAATCCAGTCACGTCTCGTTACCTATGCTCACGTCGCGTGACTCCTTGTATGAGACATGACCTGCTCCTCTCTCGTGATCCTCTCCCATTTCTCTTCATTTTTCACCTAAAAACATCAATAAACACAATAAACACTCAACTAATACAAATAAACATAAACTAACATATATGACATCAAATATACACAATTACATAATTAATTACATAAACTCATACAAAATAAATACTAAATTATACCTCAATTAACTTCCTATCAATTATCCCTTTTTCTTTTTCTTTTTTTCCTTAAAAGAGTTAAATCACAAAGAAAATGCAAATTTAACAGGCTAGCCATAAATGTTTTTCCACGAAAAAATTAAATTTTATACAATGTAATGTAAGCATGATAATATAAAATACAAAAATAATATCATAACTCCCTGAAGGGCTATAGGGGTGGATAATTTGAAAGCTCCTCCTCCGGATCATCATCATCATCTGATATATGAACTGTCTGAGATAGAGATGAAGAGGCAGAGGGTCCCGCATCAGGAGCAGATGGCTGACTGGGAGGGGCTGATGGTCCGACCCGCTGTGTGGCTGAAGCTCTAGCCTGTCTCTGGTATCTAGGAGGTACCGCCACTGGTACGGATAATGGCTGCACTCTCGCTGGGTCCTGCTGCTGGAACTGAACCTGAGCAAACCCATCTAGGAAAGGCTGCGCACATACTGTCATGAACTGCAGCGTATCAGTGACGACCCCCCTAACTCTCTAAAAGCATCGCCCAGGCGGAGGGTCTGATCTGTGGAGGCGGTCCTCATACTCTTCAGCCTATCCTTAGTATGCTCCCTGAACTCCCGAAGAGACAGGGCAATGGGAGGTATGGCACCCTCCAGAACCTGAATCCTGAACCTGAGAGCCTCAACCAACTCATCCATGATCTGTAAGGACGCATCCATCCTCTGGGCTACCCCATCCTAGGAGGTCCTCACCTCCTGCCTTAGCTGGGTCACGAGCCTCTCCTGCTCCTGCCTCAAAAAGTCAATGAGCCTCCCCTGCTCCTGAATAATACTCTGCTGCTGATCCATCCGCTCTAATATGACTCTATCCCGCTCCCCAAAGTAGTCGAGAAGGGCCCTATCTCTCTCTTCCTGCTTGTGCTCAAAGGATGAGAAGGTAGAAGCCAGTAGTACAGCAAAATCTGGCTGCGCTGGGAAAGCCGATGATGAGGACGGAGGGGGAGCTGACTCTGGTGCCGGCTCTGGAGGTGGATTCCCCCGGATCCCCTACTCTAGCATATGGACTGAACCTCTCATGGGCCTAGGGAGCAGTCCGATATACTCTTGATGGCGGAGGCGGAGTGGGACTCTGTACTCTCTGCCCTGAAGGAGTAGCAAATAGCTCATCCATGGTGAACTCGATCCCCATATCAAAGGGCGTACCCGGATGCTCCTCCTGGTGCTGCTGAGGCTCGAGAGGCAGGTGCTCCATCTGAGGCTGCTCCATATGGGGCTGCTCCTCCATCTGAGGCTGGTCCTGAGGCTACTCCTCCATCTGATGCTGCTCCATCTGAGGCTGCTCCTCCACTGGCTCTAGTGAGGGCAAGCTGAATGCATGTCTGGTCTCATGCACAGTACGAAGCCTATACGCCTCTGGCTGGCCCGGTATCGGTACTATCGTAGCCATAGTGATAGCTGCCGGCGCATCCACCTAAATGCTTTCATCCAAAGCACGCCCCAGGATGTCTGGACGAACTCCCAAACTCAGAAGCAATCTGGTAATAACTCCCCCAACATACACTACAGGGGCTGTCCCTCTGGATACCCTTACCAGGTTGACCAATATCTCATGGCTAATGTTAAGTCTCTGACCTGCCCAAAAGCTCCAAATCTCTGTGGCATTGAGAGATCCTGGGTTACCAGCTCGTCCTAAATATGAGCTGGATAAGACTCTGTGAATATATCGCAGGGCCTGTAACGAGAGTACCGTGCTCTTTGCCGTATCATGATCATACGCACTCCCAGCAAGGCGATAACTGCCCAATGCTGACGTCTAACTGACCTCTGAGGCGCTATGACATCTTGCCCGAATGGAAGCCCCATGGCCTCTGTGAACCGCTGATGGGTAATACTATAATGATGACCCTCGATCCAAAACTGTATGACACCCACCTCTGTGTCAGATCTCTGATATCCCCCATACTGTAATGTGGCAAGAAACTGCCGTACTATCTCCGGGTGAGTCTGAAAGGCAGGCGTCAAAAACTCCGTCCATCTCGCGCGTGCTATCAGAATGTCAACCTCATCCGCCATCCCCAGAGCCTCAAGGAATGGTCGAGAAAAGAAACGGCTAGCTCGGAACTGCACCTGAGCCAGCGCCGTATATCTCTGTCTAGCCTCATCACTCATCCATCCTGGGGCCTAAGGCTCGGGCTCGTCGTGAGGAGCATATCGTCGGGTGGCATCCTGTGAATGAGGTAAACAGTTAGCTTGGCATCATAGACATAAATGAAACTTTGCTTAGAAATTGAGGCAGCATTCTGACGGGAATGTGTCTAAAGCAATAAGATAAATTATGGGCAGTACCCCGACAAGGGTGTGCCCAACCTCCTGCATAAAAAAACAAAAAAAAAGAAGGGACAGGCCTCGGGCCCCAAGCAATAATGCAATATATTCACATTTGCTAAAAAGAATTTGGGCAGCACACCGGCAAGGGTGTGCGCAACCTCCTGCATAAAAAAAAAAAAAGGACAGGCCTCAGGCCCCAAGCAATCATTGCAACATGCTCAAATCTGCTTTGCCTCCTATTTCCTAGCATTGGTTCCAACGTGCATGCATTTCTAAAGCCATGTCTTATCTAAAAAATTCGGAAACAAATATACATTTATCACTAATTGTTCTTAAACAATATAGGTCAAACCATCTTGTGCCCAATAAAAAGAAAAAATTGCATGCTATTTACTCTATGCTTCAAGTCATGCATTTTATTACTAAACAATGATATTTCAATTAACTAACAAGGCTACTAATTATACTAATTCAAAAGAAGAAAGAAGAAGATTAAATTACATTACTCATGATAAAATAAGAATGATCAAAAGATGGAAGGATTTTACTAACCTGGAAGTTGAGACCCAAAGAAGAAGTAAAAGACTCACAACTGGTGCAAAAAAATGAAAAGAAACCGCTGGAAACAAAGGGAAAAGTGTCCGTGTAAAGAAGAAGGGAAAGAAAGTGACAGCCCGTCAGTACCTGCACCTTTATATAGAATTTAAGTACCGACGGGCTTTCCGTTCATGTAGCGACAGACGGGCATTCCGTCTGTCTATTCAGATTTCACTTTTAACCCTCATTAATTACCTAATTAATGCGCGTGATATGTACGATGCAAAACCTGCCAGGTGGACAAGTACAGACGGGTTCACCGTCTGATTATAGGGACAGGTTAGCCGTCTGTAAGCCAAACCTATAAAATCCATCCTTTTTCTTGGATTTCGTGCCTCTTCCTTATTTTAGCTTCATAGCAGGTTCCTTTCCTCAGTTTTTTCCCTTTTCTCCTCCTTTATTCCCCTTAGTAACTGTGACTTTAGCTGTTGGGCCATGAATTCTCCTTTTCTTTCCAAAATGCACCGTATCTTAGACGATACTCAAATTTGGGAGCACAACACCCTTGCCTCCCTTTCTAGACTGAGGTTTTTAAGAAGAGTCAAGATAGACTACAACCTTCTTTTGGCTGCGACCCACTTCTGGGATCCTCGTTTCAAAGTTTTTAGGTTCACCTATCAAGAAATATGCCCCCTGCCTGAAGAACTTGCTACTATCATTGGGAGTTGGTATCCTCCTGGTGCTTTACCCTGTGTACCTCGCTGTGGTTTGATCCAAATCTGGGATATTGCTCTGTCCTTAGGTATAGCCCCTTCTGACGCAGCTCGTCTAGTTCCTCAGGGCCCAGTATTTGCTTTGGAACCTCTGATTGAAGCAATGGATGAATTCTCCGACATTCCCTCATATAGCGTAAGTGTCCTCTTCCTTTTCTACCTGATGAAGTATCTAGTCGTGACCTCAGAGGAACTGCTCGGAGACCCCCATCTGTTTGGAATTCTGGACGACTTTCACCGCGGGCTGACCCCTTTCCCTCTCATTCTGGCTAAGACTATCTTGGGTTTGGACTCTGTTCGTGCCGGGCCTACCACTTCTTTCTCTGAAAGTCCCTTATTGCTTCAGGTACGTCATTATTTTAAAAGGTAGTGCGTCCCTTGTGGATTTTCACACTAGCTTTTCTTAGCGGGAGGTGCGTCCTATCGGATTTTCACACAACCCTATGCCTAATTTTTGCCTGAAGTAAATCCGACTTACTCCAGCGGCTTTTCTTTGCCTTTTATTCTATTTTCTTTGGCTTTTATTTTTTCTTTGTTTCTTCTTTCAGATTTTGTTGCAGGAAAAATTGAAGCTTTTGTCAGAGCCTCCTCTTAGAGTCATTAATCAGTATTCTGCGAAGTGTTTTCTTCCTCGCCGGCATCTGTACTTACTTGGGACCCCTGACGAGGGCATTACCAGATTCAGTGAGATATCAAATGAGGATATTAGCTTCACACACGCTTGGCTTCCCTTGTCCAGTGCAGTTATTGATGGGTCTTCAGGATGCGTTCCCCTATACGGGCTTCGCAAGGCAACTTTCTATATTACGGGCCGTTGCTCCCGTCAACTTGGGATGACTCAGGATGTGGTGAGACTCCCACTATCCTTTCGAGGTGGAGTCCTTTCTACGGCTTTTGCTTGCCACTATCATGAGCTCTGGAGTCGGCTTCCACTGAAAACTACCATACCTCCGTTCGAAAATCACTCTGTCACTTCCACCAGCACATACAAAAGGTGGATACTTAGCCCATCATCTGATAACCGAACTCGGCGACTGAGGCATTTAGCTAGCGAGGGTAGTAGTAGGGCATAGTTTAGTTTTACATGCATTTTAAGCAATATGTTTCTTTTTAAAGCAGAATTAGACAATGATATAAATGAATAAATCAAGTCTTTTTTCATTTCACAAAATTGTGTACATTTCAGTACGATTTCAAAATACATGATCATTTTGATACCGATTCAATTGTGCACGACTACATTCATTCATGGAACTAAATTTTGGTAGCATCAAACTCCTGTTTCCAATCAGCCCTCTTGGGTTTTCATGATTGGATATTTTCTCTCATGCCTCTAAATTTTTCCCAAGATGCTTTTTTTCGGTTTTCACCCTGACGAGGTGCCCGATTTTAGCAAGGCCGCCTTTTTTCGGTTTTTGACCCGCGGGTCTTTCATTCTTTTCTTTTCATTTTGGTCTTTAGCCATGGAACCTTTTGAGTCTATCAATATTGATCGGTTCTTTGAATTCATTGCCATCACTATCCGACAAAATCGCAGCTCTTTTTGACAACAACTTCTTGAGGATGAATGGTCCTTCCCAGGTTGGTCTAAATTTTCCTCTGATATCTGGTACCCCTGGTCTCATCTGTTTGAACACTAAGTCTCCCTCCTTCAGCGGATGCTTTTTCACCTTCTTCCCAAATGACCTGGCCAGCCTCTTCTGATAGATCTGATAATGATAGTAAGCTTTCAGCCTACTCTCGTCCAATAAATTCAAATGCTGTAACCTCTGTTGTGCCCATTAGGACTCTGGAATCTGAGCTTCCATGACTACTCTCAGTGACTTGAGCTCTACCTCGACTGGCAGCACTACTTCTGTCCCATAAACTAGAGAATACGGCGTAGCGCCCGTAGATGTCCTCACCGTCATTCTGTAACCCCATAGCGCAAAAGGTAGCTTCTCTGCCCAGTCTTTGTAGGTTTGGACCATCTTAGCTAGGATCTTCTTCACATTCTTATTGGCAGCCTCTACTGCCCCATTAGCTTGTGGTCGATAGGGAGAGGATTTATGGTGCTCGATTCCATACTTCTCAAGAAGCTTCCTGGTTTCCCCCATGAACTGCACCCCGTTATCAGACACTATGTGATGCGGGAGGCCGTATCTACAAATCAGATTCCTTTCAATGAACCTGGCCATATCTCTCGCGTCGATCTTTTCGAAGGACTCTGCTTCTACCCATTTTGTAAAATAGTCGATTGCGACTATTATGTATCTATGCCCATTGAAGGCTGTAGGGCGGATCTCTCCAATAATGTCTATTCCCCAAGCAGCGAATGGCCAAGGTGACATTAGGTTGTGTAGCTCTGACATTGGCAAGTGCCTTAAATCCACGTACTGCTGGCATAGCTGGCACTGCTTGACATACTTTAAACAATCGTTGTCCATCGTAAGCCAGTAGAAGCCTTGCCTCATGATCTTCTTGGCCAATGTCAACCCGTTCATATGGGCCCCGCATACTCCAGCATGTGTTTCTTCCATTACCCTCTTGGCCTCTTTCTCATCCAAACACCTCAATTGGATACCATCAGCTTGTCGTTTGTACAACATCCCATCTATACAGATGAGCTGAGTGGACAGTTTGCGAATCATTCTCTGATCCTTTTTGGTAGCCTCCTCTGCAAATGTCGCGTTCTCTAGATAGTTCATAATGTCATGATACCACGCCTTCCCATCTGCCACTTCTACTTTCATAACTGATTTGGATTCGAAACTAGGTCTTTTGGAGCTATAGATCAAAACTGGCTTCATGACCATTCCTTCAGGGTTGTCCCACATTAATACTAACGTGGCGAACTCATCGGCTAACTGATTCTCATCCCTTGGAACGAAATGGAATGTACATACTTCAAACTGACTACTTAGGCCCCTCAAACGCTGGATATATAGCATTAGCCTCTCTTCTTTCACGGCCCATTCACCTCGAATTTGATTGACCACCAGGGAGGAATCACCGAACACTTCCACATTCTTTGCTCCTAAGGCTATTAAGGCCTCTAATCCAAAAATACACGCTTCATACTCAGCCTCGTTATTGGTAGCCTTGAATCTCAACTTCTTCACCAAGGGAAGCTTCTCATCGTCCGGAGTTGTCAAAATGGCTCCTACTCCTGCCCCTTTGCTGTTTACGGCTCCATCAAAGTGCAATTTCCAACCCTGAATTCCGATGGCGGTCACATCCTCATCTGGAAAGTTAAACTCGTATAAGTCTCCTTGGATCGGGTGTTCTGCTAGAAATTTAGCCACTGCACGTCCCTTGATGGTCTTCCGGGTAATATACTCTACATCAAACTCTTGAAGTAACAACAACCACCTACCCATTTTCCCAAGTAAGGACGGGGCCTCTTGCAAGTACCTCAGGGGATTCTGCTTCGCGACTGCCTGTACCTTGTAGGCATGAAAGTAATTTCGTAATTTCTTAGAAGCCCAGATTACTGCAAGGCAAATCTTTTCTACTTCCGTGTACTTAACCTCATAAGCCAAAAACTTCTTGCTAAGGTAGTAAACAGCAAATTCCATTCCAAATCCATCCTCTTGGGCCATCATAGCGCCTACAGAGCTGTCCTCTATGGCCAGGTATAGGATCAGTGGTTTGACAGGTCGTGGCGGTCTCAGTACCGGTGGATTCAGCAAGTATTCTTTGACAGTGTCAAAAGCCTTCTGACAATTCTCATTCCATACTACTGGTTGGTCTCTTCTGAGTAGTTTGAAGATCGGTTCACGGATCGAAGTAAGCTTGGCAATAAACCTACTGATATATTGCAACCTTCCCAGAAAGCTTCTCACATCCTTCTCCTTCTGCAGTATCGGCATTTCTCTGATGACCTTAACCTTATCCGGGTCGATCTCAATTCCCCTTTGACTAACTATGTGTCCTAGGAGCTTCCCTGAGGTAACACCAAAAATACACTTCTTAGGGTTTAACCGCAGGTTGTACTTGCTTATCCTCTGGAAGAACTTTCTAAGGCCTCAAAATGACCTTCTCTAGTGACTGACTTGATCATCATATCATCCACGTATACCTCCACTTCTTTATGGATCAGGTCATCCAATATCTTTGTTGCCATCCTCTGATAACTGGCTCCTGTATTTTTCAAGCCAAAAGGCATTACCCAATAAGCATAGGTCCCCTATTCTGTGATGAAAGCCGTCTTAATTCGGTCAATTATTTTATTGAGAATCTGATTGTAACCCGCATAACCATCTCCAAAGCTATACATCTCGCAAGCAGCGGCGCTATCTATCAGCACATCTATATGAGGCAATGGAAAATCATCCTTTGGACAGGCCTTATTCAAATCCCGATAATCCACGCATACCCTTACTTTACCATTCTTTTTGGCTATGGGGACAACATTGGCCAACCAAGTTGGATATTGCACCTCAACTAGGAACTTGGCTTTGATATGCTGGCGAATCTCCTCTTTCACTTTCTCCGCCCATTCCGGTATAAGCCTTCTCAACTTCTGCTTAACAGGTTTATGGTCTGGATAGGTGGGAATAGCTTTCTCCACAACCTCCCGATCGATTCCTGGCATATCTTCGTAGGTCCAGGCAAAGACTTTTTCATATTTTTTTAAGATTCTCTCAAATTTTTCTCACTCTTCAGGAGTTATATTTGATGCTATCAAAATTTCTTTTGGGTTTTCTATGGTTCCAAGATTAAATGGAGTAACATCAGTTGAATCAATATCAAATATGGATGGATGATCATGATCATGCATAGTGAAATCATCAGAAACATCACACAAATAAGCAAAATCATTCAATTTATTGATAACATTGAAATTGTCATTAACATCATTGAAAAGTTCTGGAGCAGAAAGAAAATCTAAACTATTTTCCTCTTCCTCCTCTATGCCAGCAGAGGAGGAAGAGGAAAATAGTTTAGATTTTCTTTTTGCTCCAGAACTTTTCAATGATGTTAATGACAATTTCAATCCTATCAATAAATTGAATGATTTTGCTTACTTGTGTGATGTTTCCGATGATTTCACTATGCATGATCATGATCATCCATCCATATTCGATATTGATTCAACTGATGTTACTCCATTTAATCTTGGAACCATAGAAAACCCAAAAGAAATTTTGATAGCATCAAATATAACTCCTGAAGAGCGAGAAAAATTTGAGAGAATCTTAAAAAAATATGAAAAAGTCTTTGCCTGGACCTACGAAGATATGCCAGGAATCGATCGGGAGGTTGCGGAGCAAGCTATTCCCACCTATCCAGACCATAAATGGAGTAACATCAGTTGAATCAATATCAAATATGGATGGATGATCATGATCATGCATAGTAAAATCATCGGAAACATCACACAAGTAAGCAAAATCACTCAATTTATTGATAAGATTGAAATTGTCATTAACATCATTGAAAAGTTCTGGAGCAAAAAGAAAATCTAAACTATTTTCCTCTTCCTCCTCTGCTGGCGTATCTACCACGGTTGACGGTCCTGCATCACTTCGGCTCTTCAGAGGCTCCCCAACCAACTCCTGCATGGTTTCCTCTACCTTCGCCTTCCCTTTCAGCTGGGTGGCTACCATTTTCTCAATCATCACTTCTTCAGGCATCTCACGGTCCCAAATTGTCTTGCTGGTCATGATTTCTTCGTCCCAAAAGCCCTCTACTGGCTTGATCGATCAAATGTCCCAGTCATAGACATCATTGAAAACCTCGAACCCTGGCACAATTCTTCCATCCAGCCACTGTGGTTCCTCTTCCCCTGTATAGGCACATGCTGCGTTTGCTGGCACAAAAGTCTTCTAGGTACGAGGAATTTCGATTTTTGACTTCTCACCCCTCTCTACAACACCTGTGTATCCTAGGCCCCTTCTGTCTTTTTGGCCCTCGGTGGTAACAGCTATTGGCACCCCCTGAGAATTCTTGCCCAGTCCTGCGCCAGGGAGGAATGACATCTTTTTCATCATATTCAATACCTGGGGGCTTTCTTCCTTCTGCTCTTCTTCGCCTATCATGGCAACATGAAACCCATTAAACAGCTGCCTAGCTATCTCCAGTACTGAAACCTTATTCTCCCGTGCAACCTTTATAGTCACAATCTGGCCTTCGTACGGTATCTTTACCATCTGGTGCAGTGTAGAGGGGACTCCTCCCAACTTATGAAACCATGGTCTGCCTAACAAAGCTTAGAAATTAGCGGGGATAGGCAGCACCACAAACTCCACTTCTGACTCTGCCGGTCCCGTCTTTACCACTGCTGTGAATGTCCCCGAAGCCTGCCTACGTGAGTTGTCATATGCCGTGATGGTAAGATCAGATTTTGCCAACATATCCTCTGTTACCCCAAAAGCTGCCATTGCTACCTGTGGGCACACATTTATCGAAGAACCATCATCTACCATTACACAGGCGGTGTACTTTTGGTTAATCTGTGCCCTTATATACAGAGGGCGATTATGATTGCGGCCTTCTGCCGGTAAATCAGCACTGGTAAAGACAACATTTTCCCCCGATCCTCCTTTCACTACATCCAAAAGTTCCGTAGGCGAGATGGTTGTGGCCACAGTTGCTTCGCACAAAGCTTCTACCACCTTTTGTCTATGTGATGGTGACTGTCTCAGAAGATCCCATATTAAAATCTGAGCCGGTGTCTTTTTTAGTTGTTTAATAATCGGATCTTCTTCTGGCTCCTTTCCCCTCCTGGGCTCAGCAGCCCTTGGGGCTTCTCGACTTTTGGAGCTACCCTTCCACTTCGGGTCACAGCTCCCACTTCCTTCTTCTTTGGCTCTTCTCCTTCCTCCTCCGAACCCTATAGGTCGGAAAATACTTCCGAATCATCATTTTCAATTCCACTATTATCAGTGGACCAGCAATCGATCACTGCAGCGGGAAGCCCTTCTTCACTCCCCTCATCGAGGTTTGTGACAGCAGTGTGGATATTGTTGCCGTATAACTCCTTCAACACAAAGTTCTCGGGCAAACTGGACCCGATCATATTCACTGGCGGAGGCATGATATTGTACCCAGCTTTCTTTTGACCCCCTCTCTTCTCCGGGTCAGTGATCTGCTTTGAGTCGATTAAATCTTGAATCGCGTGCCTCAACGTCTTGCAGTTATCAGTTATATGCCCGGTGTGCTGATGGTATGCACAATACTCCTCATCCTTATGCCCTGGCGTGCCTTGAGTTTTAGCAGGTTTGGGTGGCATAGGTTGTAACTTACCTTTTTTCATCAATCTTCTCAATACCCAGGACAAAGATCTTCCAAAATTGGAAAAACGCCTTGGGGTAGCGTTCGCAACTGACACCTCAGCAGTCTTCCTTGTACCACTAGCGGAACCTGATGATCTACTGGCCCCCTGGCTAGTGCTACCCCTCCTGGGATAGTTTTCATTACTTGCTTTCCTAACAAGGTACTCTCCCTCGGCCTCAATGGCGATGTCTTTCAGTGACTCCCAATCCTTCAGTCCTTTTATCCTTAATCCCTCTCTCAAATACTGGCTCGCATTTTTAATGAATAGACGTATTTGATCCTAAGTATCTGGTTTCCTCTTCATTTCCATCACCCGATTCCTCCACCGGGTTAGATACTCGTGGAAGGACTCACCCCCCTTCTGCTGTAACAACTCCAGGTCCTTCAAGGTTACCTCCATCCTTGTACTGCAGTCGTATTGCCTCAAAAACTCCTCTGTTAATAAATCCCAGTCTTCTTTAGTTCGGCGATCGAGCCCGTGATACCAATCCACTGCCGGGCCCGTCAAGCTCAAGCAAAAGTACTCAATCTTCTGTTTTTTCATCAAAGTGGTGCCCTTCATCACCAGCGAATACTGCTTTATATGTGCTAGGGGATCAGAAGTACCTTCAAATTTTGGCACATCCAGCATTTTAAAGTTCATTGGGACTAGATCCTCTCCTTCTAACTCCTTATCCTCAGGGTTCACTCCTCGGCCCTTCGTCAACATTCTCGTCATAGCTTTAAATTTCTCTTCCATCTTCCTCCAGATGGCCTCTTCAATTTGAGGGGCTTTCCCTTTCTCAGACATACGTTCCTCATATTCTTCATCTTTTCAGTCATCATCTAGCCTTGTGACAGGTCTTCCTCTCTGTGCCCCCGAAGTAGTGGCTCTTAAGTCTACAGGCGCACGAACCTCTTGTGGATCCTCTCTGACCTCCTCCCTTTCATTATTTCTCATAGGGGGAGGTTGTGGGTTCTGCGGGGCCGCTTGTTGAAACATTGCGGCTATCATTGCCATCATCCGGTTCTCAAATTCTTCCAACCTTCGGCCCACTTCCTCTGCTATCATTGCCCTGGTGGCCTCTGCCCCTCTCGGTGAGTTTGCCATTTCTTCGGGTACTAAGAACTGATCTGAAGTAGTATAACTGGTTTCAGAAGAAGTGTCCAGATACTCTACCCTTTCCGGTAACTCAAAGAACGGATTTCTACATAGGCGCCCCCGAGACCCTCTTGTCCACTTAGGCGAATCTATGATGGCTGAAAAACACAAGGGGTCAGGATGATGCATGATTGTGCTAAAAATGCATGATCGTGTTATGCAACACTCACAGGCCACATGCAAGCACATAGGTCCGTCCAACCTTATTACTCCCGCACACGAGGTCATAGTCTCTTTCCTAGGTGGGATTGGCCCATGGGTCATCTGGGGACCTGATGAACACGTATAGTGCACGGTTAAAATCCGACAGCATAACCTCTCCTAACTAATGCACAGGCGGATGGGTTATGATCATTATGTATCTAGGCAATCCGAATAAGTCATCTTGGGCCTATCGGGGCATGAAAGCCTTTGATTAGGTGACCAGTCAAACTATCCGGGCTTGTCCAATACATAATGATCCATATAGTAGGCATAGTATTAAGGTTCATACCACTTAGGGGAAGTAATTATTTCCACTACATGAGCTTTGGTCAAAGGGTGGTATTACTTTAGGGATACCCGAGCATGGTCCCTGCCGACGGGTCTAGCTCATCACGAGCGTAATGACCGATCGGGTCTCCATTTAATATACCATAATGGTACAAGGCTTGGGCTGGTGATTATCCTTAACACTTCCCTAAATTGAGTGAAAATAGGGTCGTGCTTCAGGAACGCACCGGGGCTACAAGAGGTACCAAACTAGCATAGATCTAAGGCTCTAATACGATGCAATGCAGTTTTGAAAGAAGGTGAAATTTTTAAACTAAAACTCTATTATAATTTTTAATCAAGGTACTTTCGAATCAAAGTCTCGAGTATGTCCACAGTGGAGTCACCACTGTGACGCGCGCCGAACCTCGCGGCTACCCGAAAGCCCACTTTAGGGCGATCAGGAGAGGTTCATAAAACTTGTAAGGTATTTACAAGCTGCGTCTATTTTGGGCAACAATGAGGTTTCTTGGAGTCGCCACCCAATAGAACATTGGGAAGGATCGTCTAACCTTAGCGAGCCTAAGACGATGCATACATATCCATCTTGGGCTAGCCAGAGAGATTTTGGAGGCCTCAGTCTCTACCCCCTAGAGCCTAGGATTGTACATTTAAGCCTTTTGGTGGGACTCAAGAGGTGTCTTGGAAGTCCTAGACCCCTCGCCTCACTGAGCCCCAAAGACCAGAGTGAGTTCGGGACTTCTCATTTATTTGTACCTTGATTAAAATTATAAATAAGTTTTGAATTTTATTATTTCACCATCTTTCCACATGATGCATTTTAATTAAAGGCGCAACCATTCACGTCAAAAGCGGTAAAAGGAAGTAAAAATCAAAATAAGGCATTCAAAAATATATTACAATAACACCAGGAGCGGAATACAACTCCCATTTGTAAAAGTACAACACATGCGTAAAATGGGGTATTCATTGGAATGAGGACATTAGTCCTACCATGCATATTTTATTACAAAAAGTGATTTTTCATGAAGCGTCAATTTTATTGGCTAAAATGGGACATTGGTCCACAATTTCCGAGAAAATCCCAAAGTTAACTGTTAGAAATCTTTTGGCCTTTTTTCTTTAGCGACATTAAAACCATTTCCATAATAACATAAATAAAAGATAAGGGTAAAGAAAGAACCCGAGTGGAAGTCCTCAGACTGACGCAACCCCCATCTTTCAGAACTCCAACTCCAAATGGTCAGAAAATAACTCATAGGGATAAACATGTTAGCATCAAATAGCGTGAATAAAAATAAAAATAAAAATAAAAGAACGAGAAGCTCTAACAGAAGTAAGTTGAAAGATAAAATTTACAAATTAAAAACATGAGAGTTTGCCTAGGGACGGCCTCCTGTACTATGCCAGCGGCCGTCCCTAGTATGGGGAAACAAGTAAAAAAGAAAAACTTTCAGTTCTTTTGTAAAAGATTATAAAATAGAATAATAAAATATATATAAAAAATTAATGTAAATCAAATTAAATTATACAAATATTAGTCCAGAGTGTTTACCCTTGGATTTTACCTTTTAAGGCGAATGTCGAATAATTTAAGTCCCCGTATACTTTGCAAGGATCAAATAAAAGACAGATCGGGGAAAGAAAATTTTTGTTCTTTCCTTGAAAATTTGATAGCAATCAAGTGTCCGAATTAGCTGTATTGATGGAAACTAATGAATTTCGTTACCTCAAATTGGCTTAATTCACAAGAAAAATTTGAAGAAATCAATTAATTGGAAGAAATTTTATCAAATAAAATTCTGCAAATGAACAGAGATTTTTATAAACTTTTGAGTAAATTGCTCACAAAAACCTTTTTCTAAAAAACAATCTCTCGAAAAAAATTAATAACTTTTCTCCAAAGAATTTTTCTTATCAAAGATTTTCACTTTTCTCACCAAAAATCTCAAAACTTCTAACCCCTAAAAATTGAATTTAATCCACTACTTATAGGATTTTAGGAAATAATTCAGATAAGCCTCAACCCAAAGTTTGAATTTTAAAAGGACTTTAAAATTCAAATTTTTAATAAATCTTATCCCCATTTTGAAGGAAAATAGATTAAATTTTATCCAATCCGGCATGATATGATCAGTTAACGTACCGATAGGCTTCCCTGTAGATACCGACGGCCGTCCCTACTAAGGGCACACGCGAAAAACCGACTACAGACGAGGCGCGGTACTAGGGACGGGCATCCCTATACCGCCACGCGTCCGTCCCCACTACGCCTAGAGACAGGGATCACCCCAAGTAGGGACGGGCGCCCCTACACAAATGGGAATCCCGTCTGTGGAGCAAAACTCTCAATTTCAACCAAAATTTATCAAACTCTATTAAAACTCCATGCTAATGAAAAAGATTTTAATCCTCGTGAAACATGAAAGACGAAAACCTCCGAATTTCACCCATTTATCCGAAAACCAACGTTGATCTCTTCATCGAGTAACTCTGACCTGGACTACCTCAAGACCCGGTGTCTACAGGCCTTTTTTTTTTCTTTTTTTTTTTGAGACTCTCCTGCCTTTCCGGTACGGGTGTAAGAAAAGTTGAAGCTACTATCAAAGTCCCTTCCTAGGGTAATCAGCAGTTATTCTCTGAGGTATTTTCTCCTTAGGCATCGACTGCATTCCATGGCTTCCCTTGTTGAATGTGTTGCTAGATTGGGTGAGGTAGCAGATGAGGATCGGGTTCTTTAGGACTTCATGAGGCTGCCTTTTTACCTTACCTACCCATTGTGCTCGATAGTTCAGAGGGATTAGTAATGTAGTGAGGCATCCCTTTTCTTTCCAAGATGAACCTTTAGCTTCGGCTATTACCTCCAGATACCATAGCCTCTAGGCATGCTGCCGGTGGAGACTATTATGCCATCTGTCAGGGGTTGTTCTTTCACTCCCACTAATGTACTCAAGAGGTAGGTGCTCAGTCTCGCAATCGATAGCAGAACTCATCGACTTAGACATCCGGATGGTGACAGCAGTAGCAGAGTGTAGCCATTTAGATTTCATGCATTCAGCAATGAACAACATTTCTCTTTTTATAAATGAACTAGAAAATAATGAACACATGTAATTGCAAAGATTGTGTACATTTCGGTATAATTTCTCTATACATGATCATTATCTAACATTGATTCAAAATGCAAAACTACATCTAATCTCAGAGTATAACTTGTAAGCATCAAACTCCTGTCTCCAATCAGCCCTCTTGGGTTTTCTTGATTGGACATTTTCTCTTAAACCTCTAATTTTTGCTCAGGATGCCTTTTTCGGTTTTCACCCTGACGAGGCGCCCATTTTTAGCAAGGCCGCCTTATTTCAGTTTTCAACCCACGGGGCTTTTATTCTCTTCTTTTGATTTTGGTTTTTAGTCATGGACTTCTTCAGTATGTTGATGTTGACCGGTTCTTTGAAGTTATCTTCATCGCTATCTATTGGAAACTCTGCTCCCTTGGATAATAACCTCTCAAGAACAAATAGGCCTTCCTGCACTGGTTCGAACTTGCCTCATTTGTTTGGTTCATTTGGACTCGTTTGCTTAAGGGCTAAACCTCCCTCCTTTAGTGGACGCTTTCTAACTTTCTTGCCGAATGATCGAGCGAAGTTTTCTCTGATAGATCTGACTGTGGTAGTAATCTCGTGACTCGTCCTTGTTCGACGTGTTGAACTGTTGCTGCCATTGTCATGCCCTGTCGGCTTCCGATATCTGGGTTTCTATGACCATCCTCAAATATTTAAGCTCTACTTCAACTGGCTATACTGCTTCTGCCCACTATATTGAGAACTGGGAGGTGACTCTTGTAGAGGTTCCGATGGTGGTTCTCTAGCTTCAAAGTGCAAAGGCCATTTTTTTGCCCAGTCCTTGCAGTTTTGAACCATCTTGATCAAGATCTTCTTGTTAGTAACCTCTGCTACCCCATTAGTTTGAAGGCAACACAGAGAGGACTTGTGGTCTTTAATGCCATACGTCTGGAGCAACTCCCTAACCTTAACCATAATGTGTCTTTCTGTCCTTGAACCCTGCGTGGTGCGGGAGACAATCTTGACATAACCCTGTCCGTTGGGCCTGTAGGGCGCATCTCCCCTATGATGTCTATTTCCAAGCTCGAATAACCTATATCCATTGCAAGTCGATATAATTCTTGTGTTCCTTTTCGGAAGTCAAGAAAAATGGCAAAGTACAGGCATGTGTGGATCAACGGGATTTGAACAAAGCTTGCCCCCTACGATGATTTTCCGATCTGCATATTGATTCTTTTCTTCCTCTCTCTTCTTTTTTTTCTTATTTCATTTTTCTTTTTTTTCTTTCGTTCTGTTTTTTCTGTTCTTCTCTTTTTTTTTTCTTTTTGCTCTTTTGAGGATAAGCTTTGATCAAATCCTAATATTTTACACATACACGCACTCCTCCTCTTCTCGATTTGGGACGATATCGACCAACTAAGTCTGGCATTGAACTTCGGCTAGAAATTTTGGCTTCATTTCTGCTTGTGAATTCCCCTTTTTGACCTTTTTTGCCCCCTTCTAGCTTCAATCTTCTGAGCTTCTGCATGGCCGGTTCATGATTGTGGTGTGTTTGAATGATGTGCTTAGTGATTCCACGATCAACTCTTAGCGTGTCTTCATATGTCCAGGCAAAGATCTTTTCACCTTTTATTTTAATTCTCTCAAATTTTAATCTCTTTTCAGGAGTTATATTAGATGCTATCAATATTTTCTTTGGACTTTCCAAAGTTTCTGAAATTAAATGGAGTAACATCAATTGAATCAATGTCAAATATGAATGAGTCATGCTCATGATTACGCATAGTGAAATCATTAGAGATATAAGACAAGTAAGCAAAGACGTTCATCTTATTAATGAAACTAAAATGTCATTATTAAGCAGTTCAAAATAAAAAGAACATTCTAAACAACTGATCATTTTTTGTTCTTGCGAACACAAATTGCTTGAAAATCTTCTAATACCTCAAGCTCCCCTTCTCTGGACCGTGTCCCCAAGACTGGTGATAATCTTTCTATTTCTTTCTCTTTTTCCTCGGATCTAAAATCCGATTAGTGTCAACCCATTTTTGTATGCACTCCCTCAGAGCGTGGCAATAATCTGCTTTATGCCCTGTGTGCTGGTGATATGCATAATACCAGTCCACTCTATGTCCTGGCCTTCCTTGACTTGGGGCAGGCCTAGCTGGCAAGGGTTGCAACTTCCCTTCCTGGATGAGATGAGCGAAGTGCCAAGATAGAGGCTTGCCCAAGATGGTGAGGTGTTTAGGAGTCATTCCGGTGGTTGAGACCTCTGCTGCCTTGGAATTTCCCCCATTGCCACTGCTGTTTCCTTTGCTTTTGCCCAAGGCCAGGTTTGCAGATTTAGCTATTTTATCAAGATGCTCAGCCTCAGCTTCAATGGCTATATCTTTTAAGGACTCCCAGTCCTTCAGCCCCTTCATCTTTAGCCCATCTTTCAAGTATGGGCTGGCATTCCTAATAAACCGGTTCCTCCATCGGGTCAAGTACTCATGGAATGACTCGTCCGGCTTTTATTGTAGTAACTCTAGATCTTTTAGAGTGACCTCTATCCTTGTACTACAGTCATATTACTGGAGGAACTCCTCCGTCAGTAGATCCCAGTCTTCTTTTATTCTATGATCCAATCCGTGATACCAGCCCACCGCAGGACCTATCAAACTTAAACAGAAGTATTCTATCTTCTGCCTCTTTATTAGCGTGGTACCTTTCATTATCAAAGAGTACTGCTTGATGTGTGTAGTGGGATCCGATGTGCCATCAAATTTTGGGACATCAGGCTTCTTGAAGTTCAAGGGGATTAGATCTTCTCCATCCAGCTCTTTGTCTTCGGGGTTCATCCCCTTTTCCAGCATTAGCATTCGGGACATTGCCTCGAACTTCTCTTCCATCTTCCTCTAAATGGTATCTTCTATCTGGGGTGCTTTCCATCTAACTGAAAGGGGTTCTCCATATTTATCCCCTTCTACATCCTCTTCCATTCCATGGGCTACTCCTCTCTTTTGCCCTCCTGACATGGCAGCCCCTAGGTCCACTGGTGGTTGACGTACATCCACCGACAGATCCTCTCTGGCCTCCTCCTGTTCATTTTATCTAATGGGAGGAGACACCAGGTTCTGTGGCGCAGCTGGTTGAGCCATTACGACCATCATGGCCATCATCTGGTTCTCGGCTTCTTCAAACCTTTGACCCACTTCTTCAGCTATTAAGGCCCTGGTAGCATCTGCCTCCCTCGATGAATCGGCCATTTCTAGAGATTCTCTGAATGCCTGTTGATTGCACTTGACTTGACTCTAGTTGCTCAATCAAAACCCTCTGATAATGCGACTGTCAGAACCCCTAACCAGCTGGGAAAGTGGTCTTTGATGGCTGAAAGATTAAAGAATTAGAATAATGCATGAATAATATGCAATGCATGGTCGTGCTGTGCAATAAAAATGGTATGCAATGGCTAAAAGAGATTACGATGATACATGTGAGACATGTGAAAAATTATACACAATACGATATGTACCTAATAATTATACGCAAAGAATAAGATTTATACATGAGGAGGAAAAAATTATTTGTGCATGAATGACATGAATGTGCAATGCATCATCCACAACCACATGCAAGCAAGTAGATCCTTCCAACCTTATTGCCCCCACACCCGAGGTCGTGTGGTCTCTATCCTAGGTGGGCTTGATCCATGGGTTAACAGGGAACCCTATGGATGCGTATGGTGCACGGTGAAAAACCGGCAGCATAACCTCTCTTAACTAATGCACAGGCACATGAATTATGATTATTGTGTATTTAGGCAGTCCGAATAAGTTGACATGGGCCTATCGGGGCACGAAAGCCTTTGATTAGGTGACAAATCAAATTATCTGGGTTTATCCAATACATAATGATCCATATATCAAGCAAGGTATTATGGTTCATACCACCTAGGGGAAGTATCTATTGCCATTATATGAGCTTTGGCCAGGATGATGATACTTTAGGTCTACCCAAGCATGGTTCCTGCCAACAGGTCTAGTTCGTCACGAGCATAACGACTGGACGGGTCTCCATTTAATATACCATGATGGTACGAGACTTGGGCTGGTAATTATCCTTAACACTTCCCTACATTGAGTGAACATAGGGTCGTACTTCGGGAACGCACCGGGGCTGATAGAGGGACCAAACTAGCATAAATCTAAGGCTCTAATGAGATGCAATGCAGTTTCAAAAAAAGATGAAATTTTTAAATTAAAACTCAATTGTAAATTTTAACCAAGGCACTTTCGAAGCAAAGTCTCGAGTATTGTCCACAGTGGAGTCGCCACTGTGACGCGTGCCGAACCCCGGGGCACCCCGAACCGCCCGCCATCAGGGCGATCGGGATGAGGTTCATGAAAACTTGTAGGAAGTTATAAGTGTGTCTATTTTGGGCAACAAGGAGGTTTCTTGGAGTCGCCACCCAATAGAACATTGGGAAAGGTCGTCTAGCCTCAGTGAACCTAAGACAGCGCTGCTATGTCCATCATAAGCAAGCCGGAGGTGTCTTGGAGGTCTCCACCCTAATGAGAGTGGTCCTCTAGCCTCACGCTTGGGCAAACCAGAGGTGTCTTGGAGGTATCCACCTTAATAGAAAATTAAAATGGCCCTTTGCCTCGTGGCACCTAGGACTGTGCAAGTTTGAGCCTTTTTTACGGGTCACAAGAGCTGTCTTGGAGGTTTCCACCCCAAAAAAATACCGAGGTGGCCCTCTCGCCTCATTGAGCCCAAAGACCAGAGAAGGTTCGGGACTTTCTATTTATTTATACCTTGGTTAATTTTATAATTGAGTTTTGAGTTTAACGTTTCATCCCTTTTCTTATTTAATTCGGTGCAGTTTAAGTAAAGCGCAACTTATTCATTCAAAGGAAGCGATGAATAAAATAGGATTAAAATAAAGTACATGAAAATAAGTACAATAAAACTAAGGGCGGAATACAACCCCCATTGTAAATAAAATATAAATCATACATAAATCAGGATATTGATTAAGAATGAGGAAATTGATCCTCGTATACATACTTTAAAAAAAGTGTTAAAGGTGATGGTTTATTTGGGTATGAAAAACTAGGACATTGGTCCCATTTTTATTTAGAAAAAATACCAAATTATTAATATAAATGTTTTTGTGATTTTCTTTTTAGCGTGCCTAAAATAAACAATTTTATTAAAGATTACATGGAAAAATAAATGAAAAAGCCAAATAAATAAAATATTACAAATAAAGCAATTAAATATCTAACCCAAACGAGCCTTCCGGATCTCTTCGGATGCTCGCAAAAAATGCCCAAGCGAAAAATAAGTTTTGACATAAACAAAGAAAACACAGATGAAATAATGTTAGTGATTAAATCAATTAAATAATAATAATAATAAATGAATGACAAACTAAAATAAAATAAGGTGATTTGAAAGAATGATAATTGAATTAAAATGTTAACAAATCAAAATAAATGAAAATATACATTAAATGATAAAAGAATTAAATGATTTAACTGAAATAAATAAAACATGTTAATGAATTAATATGTAAAAATATGAACATGTTAATAATAATGATGAATAATGAAAATAAATAAATGAATGAATAAATAGAAATGGCAATGATAAAAGAATGATAAAAAATGAATAACAAAATGATGATAGCAATTAAATGAATGACATGGTTAATCAATATAATCACAATTAATATAAAACATTTACATGGTAAAAATATCAATTAAAATGAATTTATTTAATTACATGTTAAAAATAATGATGAATTAAAGTAAAATAAATTAATCACATGTTAAAAATAATAAACAATCAATATTTACATGAATAAGAATAAAATAATATGATCATATTAACAACAGTAATGAAAATAATAATGAAAGAGAATGATAATAAACTAATAATAGCAATAATATTATATAAACATAATAATATAAACATTAAATGGAATAAACCTACAAGACATAGAATAAATAAATAAATGAGAATAACAAAAATATACATGTTAATAAGTTAAATATAAACAAAATAAGTAAAAGAAAATAAAATAAATTTTCAAGCCCAGAATGTTTACCCTCAGAGTTTCGGATTCGATGAAGGTAAAAATAATGATGGATTTCCTTATTTTGGTTTACAAGATTAAAATGTTGGAATTTTATTCCAAGAAAAAATAGAAAAAATGATCAAAAATTCTTTAAGAACAAAAAATTAATTTCTTTGTCTAAAAAATGATTTTTACTGATAAAAAATAATCTCAAGAACAAACGATCCTTTTGTTTATCTCAAGAACAAAACATATGAAAAAAAAAATCTTGTTTTTAGAAAATCAAATGAAAAAATTAGATTTTGATAACAAACAATTATTTTGTTTGTCTCAAAATTAACTTGTCATCAAAAAGAGGTTCAAAAGAAAAATCAATGGAAAAAAGTTTAATTGACCAAAAATAAAAAGTTCGAAAAAGAATTTTGAAAGCAAATAATTGTTGTATTTGTCTCAAAATTGAAATCTATCAATAAAACTATTTCTAAATATATGTTTAGAAGAAATTCTGTTGGAAAAAGATGAAAAAGATGAACTAGGTTTTTTTTTCTTTTTGGTGGGGAAATCTGAAATTTTTTAGAGAGAAATTGAGAGGAAGAAGAAGAAAAAACCTAAAAAAAAACCTAGAAAAAATCCCCCCTCTCTATTTTTTATCTTTATCTTATTATATGAAGAAAATAAGAAAATAAAAATAATTCAAGGGATAAAACATAAAAACAAATCATATATTATCTATTTTAAATTTTAAAAAGTGAAAAAAACCTGAAAATCCCTTAAAAAAAAGTGATAAAAAATCGAATTTTGTGGAAAAAATCGAAAAAAATCAATTTTGGGGCAAAAATGACCATTTTGCGGCAAAAATGACCATTTCACCATCACTTTATGTATAGCCATTCAATAACCAAACACCATTGTTCAAATGCATAAACACACTTATTTATCCCATATGCATAAACAATTATAGGTCACAGAATAAAATTCATAAGAATTAAAGTAAAGGAATCACATTTGGAAATTCCAGTAGTATCGCGCTCGCGACCTTTGTCGCGCCAGCGACAGAGCAGGGATAAGTCTTCTATCGCGCTCGCGCACGCGACAAAACACCACAAGCATTACTGTCGCGCTCGCAATAGTGTACAATAATCAAATTTCATACTACGGAGTACTCTGTCGCACCCACGACCAATGTCATCCTCGCAACAGAATATAAATCCAGACTCAAAATCTCAATTTCCATGTACCTCTTACAGCACTTATTGTTAGTGGTTATGCCCTAGGCCAAACATTTGGACCTTGATGTAATCAATACATTTTCATTTATATAATGGTTTTCTTCACATTGATATTATTAGCATGTTACATTATTGTAATGTTTATTAATAACAATGTTATTCATGTTGTCCCTAGTCATTTATCAATAAAGGACATAAAGATAAATTAAGACTAGTATAGATTTGCATTGATAATCATGGGATGATTATATATGTTGATATAAATCAAATCTATAGGTACTTGCTAGAGAACAAAGTATTGGATAGACCCACTATAAGATCAATTCATGGGATAGTGTCATAAGTGATCTTATAATAGATATGCTATTGAATCCTTTGACCTGAGGTTATCATAGTTTCCTACATAAGGATCATTATGTTTTGACATAATCAAACGTTATATTTAATCGGATAATTATAAAGTTTATGATCGGACATAATGAGAATTATGCGGAGGAAAGTGAATAATCAAGATGGAATTTGTCCCTCTCTAATGAGAGAGATATCTATTGGGCCCCTCGATAAGTAGGACTGTAAAATGCATGGCCGTGCTCGAATGAATTGATAGTGTCATCAATATCATTTGAATTTATCAGTCTACTTAGTGATCGGGAAATTAAATGTTTGAACAATATAAGTTTGACATGTACCATGACTTATGTTCAAATAAGGTATCGTGTGATAAAAGGATAATAACATGTTCTATTGACAGGTTAAAATCGGACTAACGATATTTATATTATTTGGGTAGTCATAATGTCTTGCTAGAGACCAATTATGACTTGTGGGCTTATTATGGGATAAGGCCCACTGCCAACATAATATAAACCTATTGGGTCACACACCAAGACCAAAATGAACAATATGGATTTTATTGGGCTATTGGGCTATTATCTCTTGTTATTAACTCTTATCAAAACTCAATTTCCGTTTTTCAAAAGGAATGAGAGTTTTAAGGTGGTTAAAAACATTGGATACCAACATTGGATACCAACATAGGATACCAACATTGGATACCCTAGCTAGCTTAACTTCTTATTGAGAAGAAGAAAAGAAAAAACTCTAGCTAATTTTCTGAAAAGAAAAACACAGTCACCATTGTTCTTCCTTGAGAAGGAAAGAAAATCGTAAAATCCATTCGCATCTAAAGGGAACTAGCAACCCTGCGACTTCGGTTCATTTTGTTCGTGCGTGTGGATACCAGTAGAGGACGTTCGTGTTAAAGGCAGCGTCTTCAGTTCGATTTAAAGGTGTTTAATTAGAATTTCCACACTGAAAAGGTTAGTAAATCTTATCACTTCCATTTGAATCAATCGAAATACATGGATCCTGTTTTTCGGGTTTTATTTTTCGCTGCGTTTAATTTGCATTATTCTGCTTAAAACCCAACACTTATTTACACTACTCACTTTACATGCACTCTAAACAAATCATCAACATAACTCATATCATCCACATGTATTTACAGCTAGTCAAACACTCATATCTCATAATTATACATACAATTGTTACAACTATAGTCATAGTTTTGCACTTACTTAACATTATGCATATTATCACATATAACACATTTCAATGATCAATAGAACTTCATCTACTCAACATGTTATTCTTAACACAACCCAGAAATTAGAAGAGTTTTGGAACCCTTCAAAACCCATGTTTTCCCCAAATAAATTGCACATACAAAAATACATAGAGTACAAATAGAATCCCAAATCTCTTGAAGCACTCCTTCAATCTTCACATGGTAAGTGACCTTTTCTTTCCCCTTTGCCTTTCTACTAGTTTCTCCAACTTACAAATAATATAACATACACATGCAAAACTGGGTTACAACTATGAATTAAAATCCAAATGAAAAAGAAGGAAAAAGAAGAACACTTAACTTAAGCTGACCTTCAAATTAACTAGCAATCAATTAAGCCCACTTGAAAATCGTTTAGCTAACTCTAGGAATGGAAGTCTTGCTAGAAGAAAAGAGATGAAGAGAAAGATAAATTGCAGATTTCTTGAGGAATGACCGGCCAAATGAATATCAAAGTCCCAAATTCAGCCTTACATAATCTATTTATATGCATGCAATATACTAGGTGGCAAACTACAAGGGTGACACTTGGACTCTACTATCCTCATAATTAACACTAATTAATCTAGCTTAATTAATCTAATCCTCCATTTAGCATTAATCATGCACAATTACTTTTTGGTCACTAAACTATTTAATTCCATGCAATTAAGTCCTAATTCCTTAATTACATTTTAATCCAATTACTATAAACTATCAATTAAACTCACTAAACTACTCTAACCATGCTCAATACTCTTAGGGTCAATTGCGGGCTATTACAAAACAAGACAAAACACACTCAAAACCCAAATACAATCATCAAAGAAAACCAAGAGGAGAAGAGAAGAAGAAGAAGATTACTTACTCCAAAAAATCTAGAATTTGCCAACCCAAATACACAATTACAGCAACTAAAGGAAGGAAGAAGATGAGCAAGAAATAAGGGAAGGAAGAGCTGGAACGGGGAAGGGAAACGGTAGAGAGAAGGAAAACGGAAAATCTGCTCCTCCTTGGTCTCTCTCACGTTTTCTTTCCCTTGACTAAGTCAATCCTAATCACCCTCTTCTCTTTCCTCATCTTAACCCTCCATTTGTCAAGTTTTTGTACTAGTTTTGGCAAAATTCCCTCCTAACCCTTTTTTTCTCCTCAAAAACTAATCAAGCCACATAACTTAAAAACTAACATGCAATTATAACCTCTAAACTTAACAAATCATGCAATTAAATCCTCTAACTACAACACACACACAAATATCACAAATACAATTAAAACTACTAAGTTGCAAATCGAGGTGTCACAGCCAACCCACCGCCTTCGCCCTCCATTCTGCCACTCACCTTTGCCGTTTCTACTGCATTTCTAGGAGAGAGAAGTCAAAGCTTTTTTCCCCCATTTTGGCCAACTCCGGCATCAAATGGCAGTATGAACAGTATCGCTGGACTCCTGGCAAGTGGGCTTTACTTCCGGTACCCACCAATCACCCTCAGCCACCGAAAAATGAGAGATTAAAAAAGGGAAGCCAACGCCTTTTGATATGTCTAGTTTTATGTATGTTCATTTGATGTTTTTAGCTTAAGTTTAAATAATTTTTCTATAATTTTAGTTATTTTAATGTGTGAAGTTTGTACCTTTTATGTGTTGTGTGTGTTTTGTGTGTATACGTAAAAATAGAGAAAAAACTAGCATGAATGGGCACCATTGGAGGAAAGAGAACTGTCGCGAGCGCGACATAGTAAGGACAAAGCAAGGCATAAGTCAAACCAAAAAAGTCAACCATTGAAGCTCCGTGTACTATCATGAGCGCGATAGGAGTCGTACGCCCAACACAACTAGCCATTGGGCAATTATTTTGAATGGTCACTTGAAGTTTCATGCCTTTCTACCAAGAGTTGTGCATTTCTGTAAAGGCACTTGAAGAAACATCAAGTTTGGAGATGTATTTAAAAGGGAAATGGTTGAATTAAAAGGGTTGTTGAGTTTTTTTTAGTAAAGAAGAACAATTTGCTATTATATTGATCTTAGAACAATATAGTTTTATTATTATTGAGAAGAAGACATAAGAAGAAGAAGAATCCTTTTAGAGAGTAGAAAAGGGTTGAGAGATCTCTTTTTACTTTCTCTTTTGTCTATTTCTTTCTTCTTTGTAAATAATCTGATGATGTTTAGGAACTTGAATGATGATGTTAATATTTTATTTCCATTAATCTTCATAATCTTTTAATGCAGAATTTTCTTTTAGTATTCTTGGATTATCATTATAAGTTAAAGTGTAGTCGAGAGATATACTCTGTCTTATAGCTAATAGAAATTCATTGTCAAAGCATTGCTTGAGAAATCAGTATGTTAAGATAATTGCTATAGATTCGTAACTAATCTTGGAATATGTAATTATAATTAACTAATTCATTAATGAGAGTTAAAGGATTAGCTTTGTAATTGCATATTTTAGGCACTCTAATTCATGTCGAGAGAGTGGATTAAAATATTATTCCAATTTGGCTTGCTTACGAGATTATAATTATATTAAGAGAATGGAATCAAGTTTCATAATCATTATTTCTTCATCAAAAACTAAATTGTCTTCTTTGACTACCAATAACTAAGTTTAATTAGTATTTTAGCTTTAGCACTTCATAAAGTAGTTTAATTTCACAGTTGAATTTAAGAGTTGTAAACAAGATTAAAATCAAGTAGTAATAGTGTGTAATAACCAATCTATAGTCCTTATGGGAACGATATCTTAAGTACTATAATCGATAAACCGTGCGCTCACAGATTTAACACTAACACCTTTTGACTGTGATTCCAACCAAACGGTAGGGTGTTTGGGCGCGTGACCACCGGCAATGGGTTTCGGGTGTCCTGCGCTTCACGTCGGTAGTGGCAATGTCCTCCGGTGAGGCTCTGGTGATGGTGACGAGCAGAATGGAGCTAAAATTTTGGGAATCTCGCTTCAACTGGTATGTGCACTACCGAATTTACTTTTCTATAATTTTTTTTAAACTAAATAATTTGTCAAGGAAAAATTCTGTGATTTGTGTTTTGGATTTTACTGTATAATTAATATAAGGCTGAGTTTAGTTAGTAGTTTTAGCTAAATTATGTAAATTATTTTAACTAAAACTATTTATCTAGGCCTGTAAAATGGGATACTTATTGTGTGAATTGTGTGATGTCTTTAATATCAGTCTATGGTTAAAGAATGTGAGAGTTTGGTACTCTACTACTGTGTCTGCTGTGTTTATGAAGAAAAGTGAAATGGATGGTTTCAATGTGGATGATATTATGTTAATTTATTTGGAATTTATAGAAGTAATTTGAATATTTTAAAGTGTAATATTATATTATGTTGTATTGAAAATGGTGCACTATGTTATATTTAAATGAATTTATGGCATAATTGATATTAGAATTGTAAAATAAGTGGATTGGAATTGATTGAGTGGAAAAAAGTTTTAATGGAAGTGGATTAATGATGTGAATTTAATTTAAGTTAAGAATTTAGTGGAAATCAAACGTATTGGTGGCCGAGTGGTTTAAACTTAAGCATTTGGATAAATAATGATTTGAATATGAAATTGGTGAGTATAGAATACTTGAATGTGAAATGTACCTTGTTGGCATATGTATAGTAGTTAAACATTTAGTATTTTAAATAAGCCTTGTGTTTCCTTATGTTAATTACTCAGCATGAAGCTGAAAATGCTACCAGAATTTTGAGAAAATCATGATTTTAGATATGCCATGTTATCATTGTAAATTGAGGTGATAATTGAAGATTGTTTAATGGTTGTCCTATAAATTATATACTTACTAAATAATTGTTATAAGTTAAGAATGGATTCGAATTAACTTGTTATTAATTTAATAGACTTAATTGGGTGAATATGTATATTAATTATGTTTGGGTAAGATGTATGTGTATAATCTAAAATTTATCCATGAAATTGACAGTTTAATAGAATTATGAACAATAATAGTGAAATTTAGGTTTATTTGTTTACTAATGTTAGATACAAATAAGGCAATTAGTGTTGAAAATGCCGAACAAATTTTTTTTTAAACTCATAAAATGCTAGTTTAATTTTATAGTTTAATTTTTCACTTTGCTTTTTATGAATTAGTTGTTTTAATTTTATTTTATTTTCTATTTGTTGTTAACTTTAATTTTATTTTTTTTCATAATTTATAAATTAGGTAGTTCGTGAAGTAATTAAAGATTCAAAATGGTGGCGTTCCATGGATATTTCAAGATTTTATAATATGTTTTTTTGTTGTAATTTTTAAATATTTTATGATTATGGACATAAGTGTTTGTATTATTTAATATGATTTTAATTATATGTAAATTAATTTTTAATTTTATTTTTTAAAGAAATTTGGGTATTTTGAGTCTGATATTATATTTTTTAAATTAATAGTGTTGTTAATAATATTGTATAATTATTATTTACATAAATTAAAATTTGGATCTAATAATAATAAAAAAATTAAATTCAAAATAATAATAAAAAAATTAATATTTTTAGCAACGGAATAGCGATGGATTTTTCGTCACTAATAAATTTTTTAATATTTATGACTACTAATTTAAGAGGTTATTTAGCGACAAAAATTTTATTTTTAGCAACGGAATTTGTCGTCGTTATTTTTAGCGACGGTTATATGTTTTAGTCGCAAATTCCTTGCGACGGAGCAAATAGCAACAGATTAGTTGTGCCATCGCTAAAGGTAATTAGCGACGGAAAATGCCATTTTAGTGATGGAAAACTCCATTGGTAATTTGCTGTTCTTTTGTAGTGTGGTAAAAAGATAAAAAGCTACTAAAATTAATAGTAAAATTTTTGTGTTCAATGTGAGAGAGCTTTCCAAGTCTTAATTCTCCCTATTTATAGCTTGATTATTAGAGTCCTAATAGGAAGTAATCTTTAGCTTCCTTTTCACCAAAGAACCCTTAATCAACTAGGATTCTATTAATATCCTAATTTTCACCTCATAGAAATTACTTCTAATATAAGTAAATATAAAAAAATATCCCTCCCATTAATTATTGGGCCAATATTTATTCAATTGGGCCTGATGTTGGGCCAAGTGTAAACAAACGTGATAAGGCATTTGTAGAGGAAATTACACACAATATCACTTTTTTAAATTTTTTTTCAAAAATACAACCTGTTTTTTAACTCTTTCATAAATCTCATTTTTTAAATTTTTATTTTCAAAAATACCACTTTTTTTTTTATGGACATTTTTTTTATGACATTATTTAATGGACAAGTTAGGGTCCATTATACAATTAAAATAACTAATTCTTTAACCAACTTTTGACGGTTTGACTGGTAATTCTTCCCAATCCGAGAAGAATCCTTCAAGAGACGCAAATCAACAATAAAGCCGCCTTTCCGAATTTTCTTAGTTTTGTTTTTTCATGAACAGGTCAAATATTGCTGAATTATTTCAGTTAAATTAATAACTAAAACTGGCTTTTGAAAATTCAGTTAAATTTCCCAAAAAAAAAAAATTATTTTATAAGTTGGAAATGAATGGCGTTTATTTATTGTTATTATTTTTATTTCAATTGTTTCTTCCAATTAATATTGATAAAATATTTAATGGTTTTATAAAAATAGAGCAGCCGAAAACAACTCCAAGTAAGCAGGCCCCGATTTGCATACTGTAGCTGTACCTTTTGCACCAATAATTCTTTTACGAAATATTCCATATATATATATATATTATATTTCTTAATATTAAATAATGTAGATAATTAAAGTTAAAAATATATATATAAATTCTAAATATAAGCAAAATGTGGGGAGTGATAATAAATTTTCAATTATGTCATCAATCTATGTGTCTATATATTAGCAGACATGGTTTTTTTTTTTGATGGACAAGGCCTGAGACTTGATGTCTTACTCAAAATCTTATCATGCTTAAAAAAATTTCTAATAACAGCAAACTGAATTGCAGTAATAAACAAAGCACAATTCTCCCAATCTAATAAACTTCTATATCTTTATTCTAATCTTATTGATAAAACATACATGAAAATAAATTGCTTTCATTTC
This sequence comes from Excoecaria cochinchinensis, assembly GCA_947683425.1. Lineage (NCBI taxonomy): Eukaryota > Viridiplantae > Streptophyta > Magnoliopsida > Malpighiales > Euphorbiaceae > Excoecaria > Excoecaria cochinchinensis. The sequence continues at coordinate 22,695,744 of CANTUQ010000055.1, read as the reverse complement.
AAATGGTTGTCTTAAGTACTTGAATCAGCAGCACCATATTAAAAAATCAAAGTTAGATGCCATGAGTTGCCATATCCAGAAAATGATCTGGGCATATCAAGTTTAAGATGCATACCTCCAGTAATCCAGAAAGACTTTCTTCAGCAACCATAGCTCAGTATCTTTTTTTGATATAAGTTTTTTAGCATTGCTAATCTCTTTTTCAGCATTCATTTGCAAATTAGTTAAAGCAAGATGCAGATGAAAAATATATAAGAATAAATAAAAAAATGTATACGTACAATATACATCTAATACACATCTAATATACACATAATATATATCTAGTATACTTATAATACACTAGACGTATATTAAACGTACACTATATATATATTAGACGTATATTAGACTTATATTAGACGTATACTAGATGTATATTAGACGTATAGTAGATATATCTTAGACTTATATTATACATATACTAGACGTATATTATACTTATATTATATGTATACTATATGTATATTGGACGTATACTAGACGTATATTAGATGTATATTAGACTTATATTAGATGTATACTAGATTATATTAGACTTATACTAGATGTATACTAGTCGTATATTAGACGTATACTAGATTTATATTGAACTTATACTAGACGTATACTAGATGTATATTTGACGTATACTAGACATATGTTAGACTTATATTATATGTATACTAGATGTATGTTAGACATATACTAGATGTATCCTAAACTTATATTATACGTATACTATATGTATATTAGACTTATATTAGATGTATACTAGATATATATTAGACGTACAATAGACGTATATTAGACGTATACTAGATATATATTATGTATATATTAGATGTACAGAGTTAAAAAAAAAAAGTAATTTCTACCATTTTATTTCATTTTTTTAAGTATTTCATTATCTCTTTTAACTCTGTACATTTTACTATAAATAAAAAGACCAATGGAGAAAGTAATTAGTAAAATTCAAGACTTTATACAGGTTCCATATTTTTATTTATGAGTTAAATTAATAATTAATTATTATTTTTAATATGCAATAGTTCACTGATCCAATTAATTCAGGTTTATTCTAAACGGAGCTACAAAAGAGATATAACTCTACTTTTTAAATATTTAAAGATATTTCATAGAACTTAAATTTAAAACCTCTAAATAATAAAAAAAAAATAAACTTTTACTATTTCAGGTCATCCAATAGATAATAAAAAAAATCGCATATTATGATTAGTTGCATGTTCTATTCCCTCTATTTCATAATATTTGTCACTTTTATTATTTTTGTTATGATTATGGAGTATTAATTGGGTTTAAATTTAAAATAAAATTGAGTAATTCAATATACAAATTTAAATCTAATTGATTAAATTTTATTAGAAAGGAAAATTAAATTGAAAAAGAAAATTAAATTATATTAAAAATTTAAAAGTGACAAATAAAAAAATTTAAATTTTATTAAAAAGTGACAAATATCATGAAACGGAGTTAGTATTATAACAACAATAATAATTTTAGTATATATATTATTATTTGATCCGATTTGTAAATGTTCAATTTCAAAGGAAAAAAAAAATGAAATTCTATATTTATTTTTCGGGGAGGAAAAAAAATGTCATAATGAAGGTCTGATAATGCACATGAATCGGCAAGAAATGTTGATGAGTATTTAGTGTTTTAATGGAGTGACAGAGAGAGCAAGATAGAGATTTGTTAGAGAAAAAAATTGGAGCATTTTTGAAAGAAAAAATTTAAGAAATGACAATTATGAAAGAATAAATTTAAAAAATGGCATTTAAGAAAGTTGAAAAACGCGCATGGGTATTCTTGAAAGTGAGTATATTTTTCTGGGCAATTATGAAGAAACCCCGCATTTGTATTTTAAGTGCTGCACTTTTGCGGTCCAAAGTTGTAAATTATGTTGCTTGGACTAACTCTTGTTCTTTTAATTTGGCATAATAAGTTTAGGTATTTATGTTTATGTTATGTATAAGTTTGAATCTTGTCTCGTGAACTTGTGTTGAGATGAGATTGATTTAAATTTATGATATCGTATTAATGGATGATGATGATTACTTGGTTGGTTGTGATGAAAGTGTGTGAAGACTGGAAAGAAAGTGTGCACAAATGAGTATGTTTACATTTTGGAGGTGTAAAGGGCTGGCCAAGTGAGAAGAACATAGGAAAATAAGAGCATTAGCACTTTTGATATGAGCAAGGTTTCTATCACGTGACACATTTTTCTTTTCCTTGTTAGTTTAAGTTGTTATTGCTTTTAAACTTGATTTATGGAGCTATAGCTTTAATATATAAATATATGTGTTAAAATATGCTAACGAAGGAATACTTTATTTGTTATTTATATTGGTTATGATGCATCAAGTTAGAATAATTAATTTGCTAGAACACTAGCTTGGATGTGGCTTAGCCCAAATGTTCAAGTACTAAGTTTGCTATATGTGTGTGAATGTTTAGAAAATTGAATAGCTTGTAAATAAAATAGATTGATTGTTTATTGCATGCGTAAGTTCCGGATTACCTCTATATGAACTTAGAAAAGAATTGAAAATTTGTTATTCAGTAATATGCTTAACATGTAAGAAGTGTGGCCGAATGAAATGCCTATTTGGTTCATACTTCTATTTGCATTTAATTCATATTAAGTTAGTATTAGGATTTTTCTTTTATTTAATAGTATATCAAATCTTAACCGTTAAATTAGTATTTGATGGACGTACTAGATCTAAAGTTAAAATAGTATATAAACTAGTCCTCTCTCTACCCTAATTAAGTTTTTACAAACAAAATAAAATACATAAGTATCGTATTTTGGCTTTTCATCAAGCATCTGCTGCATAAATATGGTTAAGGGAGAAAAACTAGTTTACAAAGTTTGTGATCGTCAGATTTCTGTTCATCATGTCGAATTCTGCTCAAGGTAAGTAATCTATTCACTTTTTCTATGTGATTATTATTATATTTAAGTTACGAAGAGTATAAATGTTTATGATGATATTTGTATGAAATTAATATCGAAAACTTACATGTGGTATCAGAGCCATGAATTTTGAATTGATAATAATCGTTAGATTATTGATTTGATGTTTGTTTTAATTATGAAATTTTTTTGGCATGTATAAAATTAATTAATTAATTAATATATATATATATATATATATATATATATATATATATATATATATATATATATTTGATGATGTTGCCGCTGGTGAAACAATGGGTGAAGTCGCCGCTTATGAAGTGAATTTGGCGCCGCCCTAAGGAAATAATTTTGTTGCCGCCGTATTGTATAGTCATGATATAATAACGTACAATGCATGTTTTAGGGCAACGAGATAGAATTTAAGGATAAATAAATAAAAGGAAAAAGAAATTGATTATGTTGCTGCCTAATGGAGAAAAGTAGCCCCTATATGTTTTTAGGGTTGTATGTAGGGCAACCTAAATAAACAAATAAAATTAAAGAAATTGATTATGTTGCCGCGGAATAAAGGTTGCCGCCTAATGGATTTGGCCAGTACGGTTTAATTAATTAAATTGTTATTGCCATAATGAATCACTTACTAATGTAGGAAGTTGTACCAAATTATGATTGTTTTAATTTGAATTTGTTTGAAATTGTTATTTATGGTAAATTAACAATTTGATGCATGAAGTTTTTATAATGGATGAATTGATTTTTTAAAGTTTTAATTTTATTCATTTTAGTCATATTAATGATATTTTGACTTAAATAAATAAATAAATTTAATCTAATTTCATCTTTAGCATATTATGATGTGTTACTATATATATAAATATATTAGTATTATACTTGTTTAATTGTATGACATTGTGATTAAAATTAATTTATTAGTCACCAAAGTGGCCAAATTAATTTGAATGTGTAGTCATATAATTTATATATTTTATCAAATGCTTTTATAAAGAATTTATTGGTTGATAGAAATTAAGAAATTTACCCAAAGGTAAATCAATATTCTATAACTAATAAATATAAAGGAGAAAATTAATATACTATTGTCACATATATATAGTTATCCAAAGATGCTATATATATTTGGTAAAGTTTATTTAATTTTCTCATAAAGTTTAAATAGCATTCTAATGATAGCAATGATATGTATTGTTGTGTTTACCCAAAGCAAACCTGCAATATATATTTAATATATGTGCTTCCTGTATGAATCTGTTAATAAGTGAGCGTTTATATATTTGCAGCTATTAGCCTTCATTCTCAAACTTCTTCTGTTACCTTATTCACTGGTGTGAATTTTTCTGAATGGAGCGAGCAACTCACTTTCCATTTAGGTGCTTTGGATCTTGACTTGGCGCTATTAGAGGATAAGCCTGCTGACATTAATTATACTAGTACAGAGGCTAAAAAGGCACACTATAAGGCAAGGATAAGGTCTAATAGATTATGCTTGAATTTTATGCGAATGACAATTACCAACAACATTAAGTCTACTCTTCCTAGCACTGAAAATCAGAATGCCAAAGATTTTCTTAAGCTAGTGGAAGATAAGTTTCGTTCTGCTGATAAGGCACTTGCAGGGACACTTATGGCTGAACTCACGACCATGAAGTTTGATGGGTCAAAGAGTATGTAGCAACATATTCTTGAAATGACCAATATTGCAGCAAGACTTAAGACACTAGGTATGACTGTGGAAGACTCCTTCTTAGTGCAGTTTTCATGAACTCACTTCCTGCTGAATATGGACCGTTCCACATCAATTATAATGCATTAAGGGATAAGTGGAACATTGATGAACTGTCCAGCAAGCTTATTCAGGAGGAAGCAAGATTAAAGAAACAAGGAGTTCATTCTATTAACCTAGTGGGTCAAGGAGCTGGAAAGAGACTCAAACCAAAAGCCAAGAATTTCAAGAAAAAGGAACCTGCTAAAGTTCCATAGGTTGCTAATGATGAAAAGAAGGGACAAAAATTCGATAAACGTCACTTCTACAAGAAGAAAGGACATTATCAGAAGGATTGCTTAAAACGTAAGGCTTGGTTCGAAAAGAAAGGTATACATTATGTTTCTGTATGCTTTGAATCAAACTTATCTGAAGTTCTTTCTAATATTTGGTGGTTTGATTCTGGTGCCACTACTCATGTTTCTAATATTATGCAGGGATTCCTTTCAATCCAAACCATAAGCCCAACTAGCAACTTTCTATTTATGGGGAACCGAATGAAGACCCCGATTGAAGGTGTGGGGACTTATCGATTGACATTAGATACAGGACATCACTTGGAACTAATGAACACTCTTTATGTACCTTCGATTTCTAGAAATTTAATTTCTGTTTCTAGACTTGATGCTAGTGGATATACCTTTAAGGGTGGACATGGTTGTTTCAATTTGTATAAGAATAATTCCTTTATCGATTATGGAATTCTTATGGATGGTTTATATAAATTGAAACTTGATGATATTTTTTCTGAATCCCTATTTAATGTTAATCATAATATTGGAATGAAACGTAGTTTGGCGAATGAACATTCTGCTTACTTGTTGCATAAACATTTGGGTCATATATCCAAAGAAATATTAGAAAGATTAGTAAAGAATGAGTTTCTACCAAATCTAGATTTTACTGATCTTGGCTTATGTGTGGAATGCATTAAAGGCAAGCAAACCAAACATAGCAAGAAAGGAGCCACAAGAAGTAGTCAGCTTCTTGAAATAATACATACCAATATTTGTGGACCTTTTGACACTCCGTCCTTTAATGGAGAAAAATATTTCATCATCTTTATAGATGATTTTTCACGGTATGGATATATCTATTTATTGCATGAAAAATCTCAAGCTGTAAATGCCCTTGAGGTGTTTGTAAAGGAGGTTGAGAGGCAACTAGATAGAAAAGTGAAAATTATAAGATCATATAGAGGTCGTGAGTATTATGGAAAGTATGATGAATCTAAACAGTCTCCTAGTCCGTTGGCTAAGTTCCTCGAAAGTTATGGCATATGTACACAGTATACTATGCCAGGCACAATGCAACAAAATGGTGTGGCAAAAAGGCGAAATATAACATTAATGGATATGGTTAGGAGTATGATAAGTAACACCTCATTACCCAAAAGTTTGTGGATGTATGCATTAAGAACTGTTGTATATTTGTTAAATAGGGTTCCTAGTAAGGCGGTTCCTAAAACTCCTTTTGAGTTATGGTGTAACACCCCATACCCATACGTAGGCGTACCCATCCTCAAGGAGTGAGAAGCCGTATGAGCCAGGTGTGTCACCAAGCAAATAAAGATACAAAGCATACATTCATACATAACAACCATACATCATTACGGAGAAATTAAAACATTCATAAGCATCAGAATAATCCATCATTACAATAGCAAAATTCGTTACAAAAATGTTCTGATCAAAAGCCAGAATAAAATAATTATATATCCCAAAGTATGTAAATGCGGAAGCTTTACAAAATAATGGTGTAAAGAGAGTTTTGATACAAAAGAATCAACATGCTATCAAAAATAAAGCCCTAACACTAATCCCTCTGTGTTGGCTTGACTGGCGATGACTCTCCCAAAGGAACACCATCCTCCGCACCTGCACGGATAAAACACCGTGCTAAGCGATAAACGCTTAGTGGGGAACACACAACAAAAGAGTGGACGACCATTCACAATGGTCGTCAATGCCATACACATACAATATGACAAATGCGGATAATGATATCAGCTATATAATCATACTTGCATAATAAAGACATGCATTCAGAAGTTCACATCCACATTCATTTACACTTTAATTAATTTCTCATACTTATCATTATACGCATCCGAATACCGTATTCTTGTAATCATATCAAAGCAGAACAAAACAAAAAGAGCACCTGCTGACTCACAATAGTGGATAACGAGTATACAGACAGTACCTTATGGGTACGAATCGAATACTGACAGTACCTTACGGGTACAAATCAAAAACCATTTTATTTTATCAATTACAAAAAAATTTACTGAAGGGACCTTAAACAAGGTCCAAATACTGAGGGGGTTCGCGAGGAACCAAACGGGGACCTGATAGGGATCCAAACGGAACTGAGGCTGCAGCTAAAGACTCTATTAGGCATGCCTAACTATCCACTTACTTGACTCTAGTAGGTCATGCATCATTCAATCATGTTTCCAAGTATAACACATAATTATATTCACATTCATATTGAGACATCATAATAAAACATGCATAACCCAATACATATTCCAAAATAACACGTATAATTTCTCATGGATAACACATCATTCATATAACATATACCACAAATAACATATTATTTGTCACGATTAAATTATAATAATCATTCATATAAACAAGGTAATTTAGCACCCAGTAGAGGGAAAAACCACCCAAGTCATTTGAAAATCGTTTTTATAAAAATTGATCACGTGGAGAAAACAGGGCAAGACAGAATCACCGTCGCAGTCGCGACTTCAGTAGCGCTCCCGACAGAAAGGCCCAAAAGAGTCCTGAGCAACCTTCATGAGTCGTGAAGGTTGCTCACGACTCCTGAGCATTGCTCACGACTCGTGAGCTTTGCTCACACCTCGTGAGCTGCTCACTTGCCCTTTTTCCTCCCCGATTCGATTTCCGAAAACCTTCAGAAACCAGAATTTCCAGAAATCATCCCAACTCAACTCCAATCATTCTTACCTGAAATTAGCTTCCTCAAGCACACATAAACCAACATAAATGATACAAAATCACTTCCTTAACAAATTACCCATCCAAAACAGAAAATAGCAAAATCAACACTCAAAACGTTAAAACCCAAAAAAATAACAGTAAGCTCAAATCTATTTCAATTCCATTTCCAGGTTTCGACCTTCATGCATTAAACCAAAATCAAAGCTCACTCATTCATAATTCAACATGCATTGCCAATACAGTAGGTTATCAACAAAGAATCAAACACAACAAACACACAGTAGATGCAAAATTCCCAAACCTGTAATCCTAGCTTCAGTCACTTGGTTCCACTACTCCCAGCCTTCTCTTTGCCTTTCGGGTCACGGGGAGGCTCAACTAACAGCCGACACACCAAGAACACACAAACAAAAACCCTAAATCAAAACTCAATCTAGAAATGCAAAGAAGAAAATGAACAGTGTGAAGAAGACGATGAAAATGTAGAAAACTTTACCTAGCGGAGGTTGAGGAGCGATCAAATTCCACCACAAATCACTTGAATCAAATACCAGGACACAAATGGGAAGGGAAAATAGGAAGAAGGAGTAATGAAGAAGAGAAAATGGGGTGAGAGGCAGTAGGAGTGGCTGCCCTTCTGTCTCTTTCTTTTTACACCCATTTCCAAAAACCCTAACCACATGTCATCCTAAGATTGGTGGAACTTGACCACTCACACTCAACAAACATACACTACTCACACACAATGCACTCCCAACTAATGCACACCCTACAATGGTATGCTCATGCACACACAAATATAACTCAACTTACTCACATCCTACTACCATACATGCACCCTTATACTAACAAAACCCATAAAACATGCAATATTCCCAAAATGCCCTTATGACATGCCCAAAATACACAATGCATGCACACACACAATAGGCTCATACTACTAGGAGGCAAATGGGGTATGACAACTCTCCCCTACTAACAAGAATTTCGTCCTCGAAATTCTCACCTGAAATGAACAAATGCGAATACTGAGCTCTCATCGACTCTTCTAGTTCCCAAGTCGCTTCCTCGACTCCATGATTGTTCAATAACACTTTTACCAATGGAATTTGCTTACTCCTCAATTGTCTCACTTCTCGAGCTAGGATGGCTCTTGGTTCCTCATCGTAAGAAAAATCTGGCTGCACTTGCACATCCTGAACCGACAAAACATGTGCAGGATCTGATCTGTACCGACGAAGCATCGAAACGTGGAAAACATCGTGAAACTTTGCCAACTCCATCGGTAAAGCAAATCTATAGGCTACCGGACCAACCTTAGCAAAAATATCATAAGGACCAATGAAGCGAGGACTAAGCTTGCCTTTCTTACCAAACCGAAGCACTTTCCTCCAAGGCGAAACTTTAAGGAAAACCTTGTCCCCGACCTCAATCTGCACATCTTTCGTCTTCAAGTTGGCGTATGACTTTTATCGATCCTTAGCCGCTTTCAAATTCTGCTGCACAACTCTGACCTTCTCCTCGGTATCCCTAACCAACTCTGGTCTAATCACTAAATGCTCGGATAGCTCGGTCCAACAAACCGGAGTCCTACACTGTCGACCATATAAAGCTTCATACGGTGCCATACCGATGCTCGACTGATAGCTATTATTGTAGGCAAACTCCATAAGCGACACATATCCATCCCAACTACCCGAAAAATCCAAAGTACACGCCCTCAACATATCCTCCATAATCTGAATGACCCATTCTGACTGACCATCTGTCTGAGGATGGAATGCCGTACTGAAGTTTAACTTGGTACCCGAAGCTCTCTGCAACTCTTTCCAAAACTTTGAAGTGAACCTTGGATCCCGATCTGATACTATGGATAACGGCACTCCATGTAACCAAACTATCTCATCCACATAGATACTGGCCAACCTATCCATCGGATAGTCCACTCTCACCGGCAAGAAATGAGCTGACTTCGTAAGCCGATCCATTATCACCCAAACTGAGTCATGCTTCCTCTGAGTTGAAGGCAAACCAGATACAAAGTCCATGGCTATATCATCCCACTTCCACTCGAGAATGGATAAAGGCGTAAGCAATCCTGAAGGAACTTGATGCTCGGCCTTTACCTGCTGACATGTCAAGCACTTGGACACAAAATCCACAATATCCCTCTTCATACTGGACCACCAATAAAATTGCTTCATGTCCCGATACATCTTTTCACTGCCAGGATGCATAGTGAAAATCGTACTATACGCCTCACTCATAAGTTATTTCCTCAACTCCTCATCCTCAGGCACACGCAAGCGGTTTCTATACATCAACACTCCATCCAGAACTGAGAAATCTGACTGTTTGCCCGATCTGACCTCTTGCACAATTCGCTGTAGCCTCTCATCATCCCTGTAACACCCCTTACCCGTACTTAGACGATCCCATCCGATAAGGAGTGAGATGCCGTACGAATAAAGGTGCCACCACACAGATACAAAATACACATACATTCATACATAAACGTATATATACAAAATACAGGAAAATTTAAAACTTTACAAAACCATTCATGAAATAAGCTAATCATACATTAATATAACGGAAAACATTACATTACTGTTTGATCAACCCAAAGATACAAAGATAATTACAAATCCAAAATTATACATATACATATGCGGAAGCTATTACAAAACTGATGTAAGAGAGTTCTATACAAAAAAGAATCATCGAAATACAAAATTTGGCTCTACACTAAAGACCCCCAGCTATGTTGGCTTCGATGGCTGTGACTCTCCCAAGCAAACTCATTCCGCACCTGCACGGGTAAACACACCGTGCTAAGCGATAAATGCTTAGTGGGGAAACACACATATAGCAAAAGGACAACCATTCACAACGGTCGTCAAAGCCAACACACACAGATGGCATAATCAGAAATATGCATTAAACAAAAGTATGAACATGTGAACATGTAAACATATAGAGTCATACCTTTGATTAAGTACCACTGCCTTCATAACATCATTAATAAACATATTCGGATCATATAATCTCATACTTAGCAAAGCAATTCAAAAGACAAAGTGCCTGCTGACTCAAAGTAGTGGATAACGAGTGAACAAACAGTACTTTACGGGTACAAGCCTATCAAAAATAGTACCTTACAGGTACGAATCGAGAAACCAATTTTATTCTTTTAATTTCCACAAAACATTTTCAAAGGGGACCTTAAACAAGATCCAAACACATAAAGGGTTCACGAGGAACCAAACGGGGACCTGATCGGGGTCCAAACTTAACAAAGGGCTGCAGCTAAGAGACTCTATTAGGCATGCCTAACTATCCACTAGACTGACTCTTGCAGGCTATGCATAATCCATTCAATTCATTCAATAACTTTCCAAATTACATATGTACATATTTGCATACATAAAGACATATTCATATCATGGATTCACATTCATATAATTCATAAGTTAACAGATATAAGGCTTATGGTCACCTAAGGAAACAGGAGTTCAAAACCACACGCACAAGCCAAAGGAAACTCATTCAGCATAACAAGATTGTCGTGCTCGCGATGTCTGTCGCGCTCGCGACAGAGACCATAGTCTCTTCGCAGTGCGCGCGCGACGGACTTCGCGATGACGGGGAGGAGGGAAAAGCCGGACTCTGTCGCGCTCGCGAATATGTCGTGATCGCGACAGAGACTAATATTTCGCGATAGATCGCGTGCTCGCGACAACACAGGCCATCATTGCGCTCTGTCGCGATCGCGACAGAGAGTACATCATCTTTTGCTATCGCGAGCTCGCGACAGGGTTGCGTGCTCGCGACAGCACAAACCAAGATCACCGGTCTCTATCGCGCTCGCGACAGTGTCGCGATCACGATAGAGTTGGGATCTGCAAAATCTGCAGAATTCTGCAGATTTCTTCCTCTTCCAAAACACATCCACAACACACAATTCACACTCAAATGTCTCTCACCTCAAATCCAGCCACCCATCAACATCAATAGCCACAATATAACATTTATCAACCATTAATTTCATACCAAACATCCATTCAAACTCACAATACCAATAATTTCCAATACCCAAAAATTTGCAGCAAAAACTATATCAATCCACAAAATCACTACAATAATCCCACGTTTATGCAAAATTACTTTACCCAAACACAAACCCATAACATACTTGCCTTATCAAGAACATATCACAACCCAATTCCGGAAATCACCAAGAACACATGCATAAACACATTTACATACAAAACAACAAATTTCCCAAACCTTGAAATCCTTTGCTCCTAATGCTTAGTTCCACTAGATCCCGCCTTCTCCTTGCCCTTAGGCTCACGCGGAGGCTCAACTAAGCATCAAATCAACAAAACACGCAAACACAAAACCCACTGTTCAAACCCAAAACCAGGAAGTAGAAAAAGAAGAGAAGATGAAGAACTAAATGAAGAAAAGAAGAACAAATGCAATGGATTTACCTCAAAAATGCCAAAGGATGATCAATCCCCACCAACTAAGCCTTGATTCCAAGCTAGGGTTCTTAGAGGAAGAGAAAAGGAAAAAGAAGAGAGTGAGGGAGAAGAAGAACGGGAAATGGAGACAGCCACCGTCCCCCTTCTCTTCTCTTTTCTTTTTCTTTTTCTTTTTCCTTAACCCTAGACAAGTGTCACTTCCCTATTGGTGGGATTTAATCACTCACACCTAAAGACATGCATCACATACACACAGGACACTCCCAACTAATGCATACCCTACAATTGTGCAAATGTTCACACACAATATTACCCCACTAATGCACATCCTACTATGATATGATCAACCACACAAAATGCAACTCCCATGAACACACACCACAATGGTATGAACACATACACATAAACACAGCCCATAAACACACCCTACAATGGTGCACTCATGCACACACACAAACCTGTCCCAACTAATTCACACCATAGTGCTACACATGCACACACACGCACTAGAAAAACCTCAAATCATGCAATATTCCCAAAATGCCCTTATGATCATGCCAAAATACATACAAATACATACACACACATTGCTCATTCTACTAGGGGGCAAACGGGGTGTAACAATTCTCCCCTATGTAGACATCGGGTCCCGAGTAGCCAAGATCAGGATTACCCAATGATGAAATTAAGTGTGCCGATTAATAGGCAAAAAGAATGAAATTGAAAGTGACGATTTCCTTGTCAATTTGTTGTTTTAAAATTAAATAAAAATGTATTCCAAAAATATTTTTAAAGTATTTTAAAATTTATTTTGTGAGGAAAAAAGTGAGTTTTTAAATTATTATATTTTATAGGAATTTGGAAAAAAAAAATTCCGCGCGAGGGATGGGCTTCCTGTCGCTCACCTATGCACGGGAAGGCCGTCGGTCGTGCCTACGCACGGGTAGGCCGTCGGTCGCCGCGCGCCTATTTTGGCCTTTTTTGCCATAAATTCTTCATTTTAAATGCTTTTTAACTCATTTTTTTTGCAAAATTTAATTCTAAAATCCTTATATCTTCCAACTCTCCAAATTCAGTTATTTTTTTTTGAGTTATGGGAATTAAATTAATTTAATTTTTTTAATTAAAAAATCTGAATTTTGGGGGAGATAAAAAGGATTTTGGAGAGAGAATTAAGGGGGATTTTCTTTAGAAAACTTTTTTTTCTTCTTCTCTCTTCTCTCAACCAAATTCTCTCAATTTCTAAAAGAATTTCCAGCAATTCTTGAGACAAAAAATAACAATTTTTGTTCTTGAGAATTTCTCTTATTTTCAATTGACAACTTTTTACTTTAAGACAAATAAACTAATTGTTTGTTCTTGAGTAAAATTTATCTTTCAATATTTTATTTTTTCTTCTAATCATATTTTTTCAAATCAAGACAAGGAATTGGATCATCCACCTTCATTTCTTCAAGATCAATTTTGAGGGTAAACATTCTTGGCTCAATTTCTTAGTTTGATTTTTAATTTCATTTTTTATTTAATTAATTAACATGTAAATTCTTTTAGTTCTATCATTTTATTCTTCTTTTTATTCTTTTGCTTTTATTCAATTGATTATCATGTAAATTCTTTTAGATCTATTATTTAATTGTTCATATTTTTACTTCTTATTTCTTTTTTTTGTTTAATTGTTCATATTATTATTTTTTATTCTTATTTCTCATTTAATTGTTCATGTTCATATTATTGTCATCATTTTTAGTTCATATATATTATTAGTATCATCATTAACATGTTTTATCATAATTGGCTTATTTTATTTTCATGTTATTCTTCTATTTTTAATTGGATTGTTCATCTTCTTTGATTATTATTATTATTATTATTATTATTATTATTGTTGTTGTTGTTGTTGTTGTTGTTATGTTATTTGATTGTTCATATTCTTCGGTATTATTATGTTATTATTATTATTGTAGTTATTACCATCATTAGTATTATTATTATTATTATCATTATTCTTGTTTATTTTTATTATTACCATCATTATTTTAATTCTATGCATGTTGAATTTTACATGTTTTATATTTTTTATGCATGAGTGGATGTTATTGTTACTATTTCATGTTTTTATGCATGTCAAATTCTATTATCATTATTTTATATTTTTTTATGCATGTTAAATCTTATAATAATTATTTTATATTTTTTTATGCATGTTGAATTTTATTATTATTATGTTATTTTTTATGCATGTTAAATTGTTAAATTGTTAAATTGCATATTTTTTATTATGTCATTTTAATTGGTTTGTCATACATGATGCCTTTTTATTTACTTTATTTTTATAGTATGTTTAACTCATCTTTATTACTAATATGACTTTTATTTGTTTCTTTTATTTCAACACTTATTTTTTATGTGTGAGTCTTTTCCATACCAAGTGGGAACCCATGAAGATTTGAAGATCCATTTGGATGTTGTCAATTTTTATTGTTTTCATTACTTTGTTTTCATTTGGGTTCATTTTATTATGTAATTTGTAATAATAAATTTATTTTTATGCACGTTAATTAAAAAATCACAAAACTATTTATATTAATTAATTTGATTTATTTTCTAAATAAAAATGGGACCAATGTCCTAGCTTTCTATTCAAAATAAATTGACACTTTACAAAGTGTTTTCTTTAATTATGCATGAGAGGACCAATGTCCTTATTTTTAATAAATAACCCGATTTATGCATGAGTTGTATTTTATTTACAAATGGGGGTTGTATTCCGCCCCTAGTTTTATTGTAATTTATTTTGCTTTCATTTACCGCTTTATTTATATGTTTGATATGCGTTTACTTAAATTGCATTAAAATTGAATGAGAAATGGGATGAAATACTAAATTCAAAACTTGATTATAAACTTAGCCAAGGTATGAATAAATGGGGAGTCCCGAACTTTCTCTGGTCTTTGGGCTCAACGATTATAATCCTAGGCTCCAGGGGGTAGAGGCTGAGATCTCCAAAATCTCTCTGGTTAGCCAAAGATGGATATGTATGCGCCGTCTTAGGCTCGATGAGGCTAGACGACCCTTCCCAATGTTCTATTAGGTGGCGACTCCAAGAAACCTGTTTGTTGCCCAAAATAGACGCAGCTTGTAAATACCTTACAAGTTTTTATGAACCTCTCCCGATCGCCCTAAGGCGGGCTTTTGGGAGGCATTCGAGGTTCGATGCGCGTAACAGTGGCGACTCCACTGGGGACATTAGAGACTTCCCTTCGAAAGTACCTTTGCTAAAATTTATAATTGAGTTTTAATTTAAAACTTCATCCCTTTTCGAAATTGCATTGTGACACGACCTCAGCAAGTGTACTGAATCGACAAGTAATATAATGGAGTAAAATTAAGACTCCGAGTTATCGTACCCAAGGGACTGAACACGCAAGTTATGAAAAATGACTGTATGCTAAAGAACTCCCAATTATCGCAATGATTGAATTATGACTAAACTAGAACTAATAAATTAATCAACTACTATGATAATAAAGCAAAAACAAATTAAGATGACAGTAAAACTAGCAAAGATAAAAATAAATGAAAACAAGAAAATATTTCAAATTATAAAAGCGTTGTTCAAGTTCACTCATCCACCCCTTACCCAAATATGAATAAAATCAATCTAAGAATCTTATATGAAAGACATCGGGATAACCCTCTTAACCCAAGCATCCCATTTCGGAGCAAGCTATTCTAATCGCATAACGTCCCATTCCGGAGCAAGTCATACAACTAGCCTAATCACGGGTCTAAAATCCTAGGTTCGGTTTGCTTTCCCATTCCGGAGTCAAATATCCCAAAACCTAATTATTTCACTCATCACTCAAACCTTAAATCATAAAATCCTGTCTATTCAGATTCCCATTCCGGAGCAATCTAAACATCACAGCAAACATGATAGAAAATTCTGAGAATAAAATACATTCATGGCATCCAATTAACAAATTCAATAACCAACATAGACATATGAAATAAATCATTCATCACATCTGGAAATTGAACTGAAAAACTAAATTCCATAAATAATCAATAAGAACCAGCAAAATAAACAAATCTTTCATACATAAACTCAAAAGATGTTCATCATTCACATTATAGGTATAGGAGATTCAGAGATCCCCCGAACAACTCAACGACTACTCACAATCCATTACAAAATCAAAAGAATAAAAGACAGAATAAACCCTGAAATTCATTGAGAAAATCCCGATTGAATTGCTTGTCCTTCAATCTTCTTCTTCAGATCTTCAATGGAGAAAATAAAAATAAAACTTCTGGAAAAACTAAGGACTAATAAACTCTTGAAATTAAACTATGAAACTACTGAAAATTACTCTCAATTACTAATTGAAAACCAAAAGACTAATTGAAAACTAAGAGTTTAGAACAGAATAATAACTTAGAAAAACTTAGCCGCAAAACAAAAACTAAAAACTAGCTAAAAATTTCGGAACCCTAGCCAAAGAGAAAAGTGCGTTTTTATAGTTCCAGATGGGTCACGGTGACAATGAAATTCATTGTCACCGTGTCCAGTCGAGAATTTCAAATTCTTTCACGCACAGGAGAGGGGTCACGGTGACAATGAAATTCGTTGTCACCGTGAGGTCTTCAAAGTTTCGCTTCTGTCCAGGAAATAATTATGTCACGGTCACAATGAAATCCATTGTGACCGTGAGGTACGTGCTGCCTTGATTCTGCTTTGATGATTTTTATGTCACGGTGACAATGAAATTGATTGTCACCGTGACATGCTTCCTACTTGCATTTTGCCCAATCGTTTGCTATGTCACGGTCACAATGAAATCAATTGTGACCGTGACCCATCTTGGTCAGCTCCTGACTTCCACTTCTCTTTATGTCACGGTCACAATGAATTTCATTGTGACCGTGATGTACCTATTACCTCACCTGCAAAGACAAATAAAAATCCATCAAAAAAACTATCTATAATGCATCAAAATTCCAATTTGACTAAGATTAGTAAAAGTAACCTAAAGGAAACAAAACCTAACACAAAAACACAACTAAACACCTAAAATTATATAAAAACACCCTCAAAACTAAGTACTGTATTGAAGTTATCACATTGCATCCATGCTAGAGCCTTAGATTATGCTAGTTTGGTCCCTATTTTAAACCCCGGTGCGTTCCTGAAGCACGACCCTATTTTCACTCAATTTAGGGAAGTGTTAAGGATAATCACCAGCCCAAGCCTCGTACCATCAAGGTATATCAAATGGTGACCCAATCGGTCGTTATGCTCGTGATGAGCTAGACCCGTTGGCAGGGACCATGCTTGGGTAGCTCTAAAGTATCAATACCTTTGACCAAAGCTCATGTAAATGGCAATAGATACTTCCATTAGGTGTAATGTACCATAATACCGTGCTTGTTATGTGGGCCATCATATATTGAACAAAATCGCTTAAATTAAATGGTCTCCATCAAAGGCTTTTATGCCCCGGTGGGCCCATCTTGATTTAATTGAGGTGTTTAAATACATAATGGCCAAACACTTATACGTTTGCACATTAAATAGGAGAGGTTATGCTGCCGGTTTTCCACCGCGCACCATACGCGTCCGATGGGTTCCCTGTTAACCCTTGGATAAAGCCCACCTAGGAAAGAGACTATGCTACCTCGTGTGTGGGAGAGATAAGGTTGGAAGGATCTATCTGCTTGCATGTGTTTGTCTATGCTGCATCAGCACGACCATGCATTACATTTCAATCATGCATCATCCTAACGAGATGTATTTGTTTCAACCATCATAGATTCACCCGGGTGGTTTAGGGGTCCCGACGGTCGGTTGAGAAGGACTCCGCTCTTGGGGTTACCAGAGCTAGTGACATATCAGAGCTCAGATTCTCTTTCAGAGGGTAGTGAGACTTTTTCTTCAGAATCATCAGCTGATACAAGTATGTCTAATCCAACCAGTGGGTCTGATGCAACCCGGGCTATGATTGTTGAGGAAGTGGGGAGAAAAATGGAAGAGTTTGAGGCTAGAATGATGGCCATGATGGGCAACCTTGCCACAACCTTAGCTCCACTTGCAGGGCAACAAGCTGCTGCTCCTATAAGGGGGCAAGATGAACAAGGGGCTGTGTGAGAGGACCCCCCTGCTGTGGCTGACCCACATGTGGTTGAGCAAAGAGCACCAGCACTTGTAGAGCGTAGAGAAGGGCCTAGGTCTGAGGTTGACTTATGGAAAGAGGAGCAAGAGGAACAAATGGTAGCAAAGGGAAAGTCACCTAAGCTGGAGGAAGCAATGTGGAGGAAGATGGAGGAGAAATTTGAGGTTATGACCAGGATGATGACGATTGGAAGGGGAATGAATCTCGAGGATCGAGAGCTCGATGGTGATGATCTGATCCCCCAGAACTTCAAAATGCCTGATATCCCAAAATTTGATGGCACTTCTGACCCTGCTGCACACATCAAGCAGTATTCACTGGTCATGAAAGGGACAACTTTAACGAGAAAGCAGAAGATAGAGTACTTTTGCTTGAGTCTCACAGGAGCCGCCATCGATTGGTATCATGGGTTGGACAGAAGGTCCAAAGAAGACTGGGATTTATTGACTGAGGAGTTCCTAAAGCAATATGATTGCAGTACTCGGATGGAGGTCACACTTAAGGATCTAGAGCTACTACAGCAGAAGGCTGGGTAGTCTTTCCATGAGTATCTTACTTGGTGGAGAAACCGGGTTATGGAAATGAAGCGCAAGCCTGATACTTCTGATTAGATTCGATTATTCATTCGGAATGCCAGCCCATATCTGAGAGATGGACTTAAAATGAAAGGGCTGAAAGATTGGGAGTCCTTGAAGGACATTGCTATAAAGGTAGAAGGAGAGTATATGGCCAGAAGGACAAGTAGTGAGGCTTATGCCAAGAAGGGCTACAGTAGTCAAGGTGTAACCAAGTCAGCTAGTTCCAGCAGTGGTAATAGAAATGGAAAGACAGCTGAGGTGTCGGCAACAGGGATGAATCAGAGGTACTTCTCGAATTTGGGTAGGCCTTTGTCATGGGTACTGAAGAGGTTGATAAAGGAGGGGAAGCTACAACCCCTACCGCCTAGACCAACTAGGACCCAAGGGGAGCCAGGGCATAAAGAGCATGAATACTGTACCTTTCACCAGCATACCGGGCATCTGATAGACAATTGCTATAGGCTGAGGCACCAGATACAAGATCTGATCGACAACAAGCAGATCACCGATCCTGAAAAGAGAGAAAGCAAGAAGAAGGCTAATTTCAATACTGTGCCACCACCTGTCTTTATGGTTGGGTCTAGCCTACCAGAATGGTATGTGATGCAGGATTTATACGAAAATGAGTATGTCGCTATCACTCGCCCTGAGGCAAGTGAAGAAGGGATTCCCGTGGCAACGATAGACTGTTGGTCCACTAGTGAGAGTGGAGATGACGAAGATAAAAAAAGATGGAGAGTTCACGGATCCATGGGATTCGGAAGAGGAGGAAAGAGTTGAGGCTGTAACAAAAAGTGGGAGAGTGGTCCCAGAAGTTGAGAAGCCACATGACCCAGCGCAATCACCTGCAGAAAAAGAGCCGGAAGAAAGTGCCATAGTAAAGCAGCTGAAAAAGACCGCGGCTCAGTTATCAATTTGGGACCTTTTGAGACAGTCCCCCTCCCACAGATAGAAGTTGGTTGAGGCATTAAGTGAGTCCACTGTAGCCACTACAATTTCTCCATCTGAGCTGCTAGACCTTGTAAAAGGGGGATCCGGAGAGAAATTGGTATTTTCTGATGCAGACTTACCGGTAGAGGGCCGCAATCACAATCGGCCGCTGTACATCAAGGCTCAAATTAATGACAAGCATACCGCTTGTGTTATGGTTGATGATGGCTCATCCATAAATGTTTGCCCTCTAGTTGTACTTCAGGCTTTTGGGCTAAATGAAAGCATGTTGAGCAAGTCTGATTTAACCATCACAGCCTATGACAATTCTCGAAGACAAGCATCGGGAACTTTCAGAGCTCTGGTCAGGACTGGGCCTATCGAGATAGAAACAGAATTTGTGGTCTTGCCTATCCCGGCGAATTTCTCAGCTCTGCTTGGAACGCCATGGTTCCATAAATTGGGAGGAGTGCCCTCTACCCTACACCAAATGATTAAGATACCTCATGAAGGAGAGGTGGTGACTATTAAAGCAGCTAAAGAAAACCAAGTGTCTGCCTTGGGGATCTCTAATCAGCCATTCAGTGGTTTTCATATATCGATGATAGGAGAGGAGCAGGGCTTGGCAGATAGTCCTCAAGTGGTGAATATGATGAAGAAGATGCACTTTCTCCCAGGGGCTGGTCTGGGTAAAAACTCACAAGGGTTGCAGGATGCTATCACCACACAAGGCCAGAAAGATCGGAAGGGTCTGGGCTACAAAGGAGAGCATGGTAAGAAGAAAGTGTCGGAGAAGATCCCCCACATTTCAGAGAGTTTTGTCCCCTCATCTTCGATCTGTGCTTACACGGGAGAGGAGGAGCCTCTATGGGTAGATGGAAAGATCGTTTCGGGGTTTGAAATCTTTAATGACGTCTTCGACTGGGATGTTGGAGTTATCAAGTCTGCAGAGAACTTCTGGGATGAGGAGATCATGACTCAGTGCAGTGTCTGGGACAGGGATGAGCTTGAGGAGATTGTTACTGATAAGCTATTAGCCACCAGACTTAAGGGAAAGGAAAAGATGGTAGAGCCAGAGCTGAAATTTGAAGATTTGAAGATTTCACCGGAGGTAGTTGAAAAGCCTCCACCAAGCCAAGAAGTCAAAGCCCAGTCCGCTGCAACGACATCATCGACAGGGGATGAAGACAATAGTCATTTAGATACTATTTTTATGCCAGAACTTTTTAATGACAATGTTAATGTTTCTGATTACATCAATGAGATGAACAACTTTGCTTACTTGTGTGATGTTTCTGATGATTTCATTCCTCATGATCATAAACATGATGCATTCATTTTTTACATTAACTCAACTAACACAACTGCATTTAATCTCGGAACTTTGGAGAATCCAAAGGAAATTTTGATAGCATCAGACATAACTCCTGAAGAGAGGCTAAAATTTGAGAGAATATTAAAAAAATATGAAAAAGTCTTTGCCTGGACCTACAAGGACATGCCGGGAATTGATCGAGATGTAGCCGAACATGCCATTCCAACGTACCCAGAGAGTAAACCGGTCAAGCAAAAGCTCATAAGACTTAGGCCGGAATGGGCTCAGAAGGTGAAAGAGGAAATCCATAAGCAGATTGAGGCTAAGTTTCTACTAGAGGTTAAATACCCGACGTGGCTGGCTAATGTAGTTCCTGTGGCTAAAAAGGATGGAAAGGTTCGAGTATGCGTGGACTATCGGGACCTGAACAAAGCCTGTTCGAAAGATGATTTTCCTCTCCCTCATATTGATGTGCTGGTAGATAGTGCCACTGCTTGTATGATATACAGCTTCGTGGACGGGTACGCAGGGTACAATTAAATCCTTAACAAGATAGTGGATCGGTTCAAGACAGCCTTCATCACCGAATGGGGTACATTTGCTTACCGGGTTATGCCTTTCGGACTAAAAAACGCAGGAGCGACCTATCAGAGAATGGCCACTAGAGTTCTTAATGACTTGATCCACAAAGAAGTGGAGGTGTATGTTGACGAAATGATGATCAAGTCAGCTACCCGAGAAGGTCACTTTGAGGCTTTAGAGAAGTTCTTTCAAAGGATCAATAAGTATGATCTGCGCCTCAATCCCAAGAAGTGCATTTTTGGAGTTACCTCAGGTAAGCTGCTGGGCCATGTGGTAAGCCAGAGAGGAATTGAAGTGGATCCTGATAAAGTCAGAGCCATTAGGGAGATGCCAGTGCCTCAGAAAGAGAAAGAAGTTAGAAGTTTCTTAGGAAAGCTTCAGTACATCAGTCGGTTTATTGCCAAATTGGCTTCGGTGTGTGAGCCCATCTTTAAGCTTCTCAGGAAGAATCAATCGGTGGTGTGGAATAACGATTGTCAGTTGGCTTTTGATACTATTAAGGATTATCTCTTGAATCCTCCAGTTTTAAGACCACCACAACGTGCCAAACCATTAATCTTGTATCTGGCAGTAGAAGACAATTCAGTGGGTGCCATGATGGCCCAGGAGGATGATTTTGGGGTAGAGTTTGTTGTCTACTATCTTAGCAAGAAATTCCTGACATATGAAGCCAAATATGTGGAAGTGGAAAAGGTTTGTTTAGCAGTTATTTGGGCTTCTAAGAAGTTGCGGCACTACTTTCATTCCTTCAGTGTACAAGCGGTTGCTAAGCATAACCCGCTTAGGTACCTTCAGGAAGTGCCCTCTCTACTGGGAAAGATGGGATGATGGTTACTACTATTGCAGGAGTTTGATATCGAATACATCACCAGGAAAACCATTAAAGGAAGAGTTGTAGCTGAGTTCTTGGCTGAGCATCCTATTGAGGGAGACCAATTCGAATACAATTTCCCAGATGAAGATGTCATGGCCATAGCAGTACAAGGATGGCAGATGTTCTTTGATGGGGCAGTTAATAGTAAAAGGGCAGGAGCAGGGATCATTCTTACGACCCCGGATGGTGAAAAGCTGTCGTTAGCCAAAAAGTTGAGGTACAAGGCGACCAATAATGAAGCAGAATATGAAGCTTGCATTTTCGGATTGGAAGCATTGCTGGCTCTGGGGGCAAAGACTGCAGAAGTCTTCGGAGATTCTTCATTAGTAATTCATCAGATCAGAGGGGAATGGTCAGTTAAGGAAGAGAGGTTGTTACCTTACGTGAAGCACTTGAGAATGTTGAGTAGCCAGTTCGAGACTTGCACTTTTCACTTCGTCCCCAGAGATGAAAAACAATTGGCTGATGCTCTAGCAAAACTAGTGTCCATGTGGGATAACCCAACAGGGGTTACTATGAAACCCGTACTAATCTCTAGCTCGGAAAAGCCTTGTTTTGAAGCTGAGCAGGTGATGGATGTTTGGGCCACCGATGGAAACCCTTGGTACTACGACATTCAGAATTATTTGGAACGATCAGTTTTTCCAGAAGAAGCCACTGAGAAAGACCAGAGGATGATTCGAAAGTTGTCCACTCAGTTCATCAGTGTAAATGGCACTTTGTATAAGAGACAAGTTGATGGTATCCAGTTAAGATGTTTGGCGGAGAAAGAAGCTGAAAAGGTTATGGAAGAGGTTCATGCCGGAGTCTACGGAGCTCACATGAATGGCTAAGCCTTAGCGAAGAAGATCATGCGCCAAGGATTCTATTGGCTTACAATGGATACAGATTGTTCAAAATATGTGAAGCAATGCCAATTATGCCAGCAATACGCGAATTTAAGGCATGTCCCAGTTTCAGAGCTACATAATTTGACATCTCCATGGCCATTTGTAGCTTGGGGGATAGATATCATAGGCGAGATACGTCCTATAGCATCTAATGGGCATAGATTCATCATAGTTACCATTGATTATTTCACTAAGTGGGTCGAAGCTGAATCTTTCAAGAAGATTGATGCTAGGGATATGGCTAAGTTCATCGAGCGAAATTTGATATGCAGATATGGCCTCCCACAGCATATTATATCTGATAATGGGGTGCAATTCTTAGCAGAAACTAAACAAATGCTTCAGAGGTATGGAATCCATCATCATAAGTCTTCTCCTTACCGTCCTCAAGCTAACAGTGCGGTTGAAGCTGCAAACAAGAATGTGAAAAGAATATTGGCCAAGATGGTTCAGAGCTATAAAGATTGGGCGGAAAAGCTACCTTTTGCACTCTGGGGTTATAGAACCACAGTCAGAACCTCTATGGGGGCAACACCGTTCTCCCTGGTATACGGAACCGAAGCAGTTCTGCCGGTTGAAATTGAGCTGAAATCCTTAAGGGTAGTCATGGAAGCCGAGATTCCAGAGACAGAATGGGCACAACAGCGATTGTTGCAGTTGAATCTGTTGGATGAAGATAGGTTGAGAGCCTATTATCACAATCAGGTTTATCAGAAGAGACTAGCTCGGTCCTTTGGCAAGAAGGTACAGAAGCACCCGTTGAAAGAAGGGGATTTGGTCTTTAAGATGATGAACCCGGGAGTGCTAGACATACGAGGAAAATTTAGACCAACCTGGGAAGGTCCGTTCATTGTGAAAAAGTTGCTAACAAAGGGAGCAGCAATCTTGGCAGACAGCGATGGGAATGAGTTTAAAGACCCGGTCAATGTCGATAGACTAAAAAGGTTCCATAGCTAAAGACCAAAAAATAAAAAGAAGAGAATAAATGCCCCACAGGTCGAAAATCGAAAAAGGCGGCCTTGCTAAAATTGGGCGCCCTGTCAGGGTGAAAACCGAAAAAAGGCATCCTGGACAAAAATTAAGGGCCAAGAGAAAATGTTCAATTGAGAAAACCCGAGAGGGCCGATTGATAACAGGAGTTTGATGCTTACAAGATCTATTTCGAGATTAGGTGTAGTCTTGTGCTTTTGAATTTTTGTTAAATAAGGATCATGTATGATGAAATCATATAGAAATGTACTCAATTTTGCAATGAATGAAAGAATGCAGTTTACGTTTACATTGTTCTTTTAGTTCTGTCTTAAAAAGAAACTTATCATCTATTTATCTAATGACTATTGTCTACTCATTCTATCTGGAGATATCTAAGCAGATGTGTGCTTATCACCCGTAAGGGGATAATAGCTTTCTCTTGCAGTTAAAAAAAAAAGCCGTTAGAGATGAAAACCGTAACTGGCTCTCTAAGCAAAAGTTAGGCCAAAGGGCAGGGTGAAAACCTGGAGACAGGCAGTCTGCCCTACAAAAAAAATAATAAAAAATAAAAAGCCGCTGGTTTTGGTTGGGTCCATGCCAGGCAAAAATTAGGCAAAGGGTTATGTGAAAATCCCTAAAGGGACGCATTTCCCACAAAAAAAAGCTAGTGTGAAAATCCACAAGGGACGCACTACCTTTAACATAATGACTTTCAATGCCTGGAGTAATAAGGCGGTATACTTCGGATGATCTTCTTTTCAGCTAGATAAGGCATAATTCAGTACATGAGTCAGAATCTTGGGCATATGATCATCGACCGAGGGGCAAAGATGCACTGGATGTCTCTTTCAGAAACTTATTGGGGACGGAATCTCTAAGGCCAAGATGACAATCCTGTTGATTCCGGGGGCATGGTGGAGCAACCAAGCTATATCCTCAGCACACCCTGGGCCACCTAGGGCATGGTCTATACATTCTTGCAAGCATTCGCATCTCATATCATACACACACGTTTTCTTGTATGTATTTTTTTGTGCACATAATTTTGCAGGAAATATCTAAAAGAAGACAGTCACCATTCGAAGATGGAATCCTGCACTTTTAGTAGTCTTGTCAGCGACTCGGTGCAGTGCACTTTTGGTAGTCTGTAGTAGACTCGGTGCAGCTCAGAAGAGCAAGTTTCGCATTTCGTAGTCTTGTCAGCGACTCAATGCATCATAATCAGAAGAAGGAGGAAGGCACTTTTGGCAGCCTTGGTAGTGGCTCGGTGTAGTTCTTTCGTGCACTTTTGGTAGTCTTGGTAGTGACTCGGTGCATCTCTTTTGTGCGTTTTTAGTAGCCTTGTCAGTGGCTCGACGCATCACGGTCTTAGGATGGAACCCTGCACGTTTAGTAGTCTTGTCAGCGACTCCGTGCAGCGCACTTTTTGTAGCCTTGTCAGCGGCTTGGTGCGTTTTTCGTTCTGCGCTTTTAGTAGTCTTGGTAGTGGCTCGGCGCATCGCTATCTGTAGATAGCACCTGTACATTTAGTAGTCTTGTCAGCGACTCTGTGCAGCGCACTTTTAGTAGCCTTGTCAGCGGCTCGGAGAGATTTATCTTTCGCGTTTTGTAGTCTTGGTAGCGACTCGGCGCATCACCGTCTTAGGATGGTTCCTTGACACTTTGTAGTCTTGTCAGCGACTCAGTGCAACTCAAGAGGATTAATCACAGCACTGAGGGAGCAGCGGGAAGGAGGCAGCCTCAGGTACGCGCTTTTTTCCTTTTCCTGGATTTTGGCTCACCTAGGCACCCACACACTAGCCTCCCCAAAATTGGGGGCAACTGTAGACACCGGGCCCGAGTAGCCAAGATCAGGATTACCCAATGATGAAATTAAGTGTGCCGATTAATAGGCAAAAAAAATGAAGTTGAAAGTGATGATTTCCTTGTCGATTTGTTATTTTAAAATTAAATAAAAATGTATTCCAAAAATATTTTTAAAGTATTTTAAAATTTATTTTGTGAGGAAAAAAGTGAGTTTTTAAATTATTATATTTTAAAGGAATTTGAAAAAAAAAAATTCCGCGCGAGGGACGGGCTTGCCGTCGCTCACCTATGCACGGGAAGACCGTCGGTCGCGCCTACGCACGGGTAGGCCGTCGGTTGCCGCGCGCACCTGTTCGTCCGTTTTGCCTATTTTGGCCTTTTTGGCCATAAATTCTTCATTTTAAATGCTTTTTAACTCATATTTTTTGCAAAATTTAATTCTAAAATCCTTCTATCTTCCAACTCTCCAAATTCAGTTGTTTTTTTTTTTGAGTTATGGGAATTAAATTAATTTAATTTCTTTAATTAAAAAATCTGAATTTTGGGGGAGATAAAAATGATTTTGGAGAGAGAATTAAGGGGGATTTTCTTTAGAAAAC
The DNA here is from genome assembly GCA_947683425.1 of Excoecaria cochinchinensis. Classification (NCBI taxonomy): domain Eukaryota; kingdom Viridiplantae; phylum Streptophyta; class Magnoliopsida; order Malpighiales; family Euphorbiaceae; genus Excoecaria; species Excoecaria cochinchinensis. Next base: position 22,668,812 of record CANTUQ010000055.1, on the reverse strand, counting down.
TTTTTTTTCTTCTTCTCTCTTCTCTCAACCAAATTCTCTCAATTTCTAAAGGAATTTTCAGCAATTCTTGAGACAAAAAATAACAAATTTTGTTTTTGAGAATTTCTCTTATTTTCAATTGACAACTTTTTACTTCAAGACAAATAAACTAATTGTTTGTTCTTGCGTAAAATTTATCTTTCAATATTTTATTTTTTCTTCTAATCATATTTTTTCAAATCAAGACAAGGAATTGGATCATCCACCTTCATTTTTTCAAGATCAATTTTGAGGGTAAACATTCTTGGCTCAATTTCTTAGTTTGATTTTTAATTTCATTTTTTATTTAATTAATTAACATGTAAATTCTTTTAGTTCTATCATTTTATTCTTCTTTTTATTCTTTTGCTTTTATTCAATTGATTATCATGTAAATTCTTTTAGATCTATTATTTAATTGTTCATATTTTTACTTCTTATTTCTTTTTTTTTTGTTTAATTGTTCATATTATTATATTTTATTCTTATTTCTCATTTAATTGTTCATGTTCATATTATTGTCATCATTTTTAGTTCATGTATATTATTAGTATCATCATTTAGCATGTTTTATCATAATTGGCTTATTTTATTTTCATGTTATTCTTCTATTTTTAATTGGATTGTTCATCTTTTTTGATTATTATTATTATTATTATTATTATTGTTGTTGTTGTTGTTGTTGTTGTTGTTGTTGTTGTTGTTATTATGTTATTTGATTGTTCATATTCTTTGGTATTATTATGTTATTATTATTATTGTAGTTATTACCATCATTAGTATTATTATTATTATTATTATTATTATTATTATTATTATTCTTGTTTATTTTTATTATTACCATCATTATTTTAATTCTATGCATGTTGAATTTTACATGTTTTATATTTTTTATGCATGAGTGGATGTTATTGTTACTATTTCATGTTTTTATGCATGTCAAATTCTATTATCATTATTTTATGTTTTTTTATGCATGTTAAATCTTATAATCATTATTTTATGTTTTTTTATGCATGTTGAATTTTATTATTATTATGTTATTTTTTATGCATATTAAATTGTTAAATTGTTAAATTGCATATTTTTTATTATGTCATTTTAATTGGTTTGTCATACATGATGCCTTTTTATTTACTTTATTTTTATAGTATGTTTAACTCATCTTTATTACTAATATGACTTTTATTTGTTTCTTTTATTTCAACACTTATTTTTTATGTGTGAGTCTTTTCCATACCAAGTGGGAACCCATGAAGATTTGAAGATCCATTTGGATGTTGTCAATTTTTATTGTTTTCATTACTTTGTTTTCATTTGGGTTCATTTTATTATGTAATTTGTAATAATAAATTTATTTTTATGCACGTTAATTAAAAAATCACAAAAATATTTATATTAATTAATTTGATTTATTTTCTAAATAAAAATGGGACCAATGTCTTAGCTTTCCATTCAAAATAAATTGACACTTTACAAAGTGTTTTCTTTAATTATGCATGAGAGGACCAATGTCCTTATTTTTAATAAATAACCCGATTTATGCATGAGTTGTATTTTATTTACAAATGGGGGATGTATTCCGCCCCTAGTTTTATTGTAATTTATTTTGCTTTCATTTACCGCTTTATTTATATGTTTGATATGCGTTTACTTAAATTGAATTAAAAATTGAATGAGAAATGGGATGAAATACTAAATTCAAAACTTGATTATAAACTTAGCCAAGGTATGAATAAATGGGGAGTCCCGAACTTTCTCTGGTCTTTGGGCTCAACGATTACAATCCTAGGCTCCAGGGGGTAGAGGCTGAGATCTCCAAAATCTCTCTAGTTAGCCCAAGATGGATATGTATGCGCCGTCTTAGGCTCGATGAGGCTAGACGACCCTTCCCAATGTTCTATTGGGTGGCGACTCCAAGAAATCTCTTTGTTGCCCAAAATAGACGCAGCTTGTAAATACCTTACAAGTTTTTATGAACCTCTTCCGATTGCCCTAAGGCGGGCTTTTGGGAGGCATTTGAGATTCGGCGCGCGTCACACCCTACTAACAGGAATTTTGCCCTCGAAATTCTCACCTGATCTGAACAAATGCGGGTACTGAATTCTCATCGAATCCTCTAGCTCCCAGGTCGCTTTCTCGATTCCATGATGATTCCACAAAACCTTAACCAGAGGAATCTGCTTGCTTCTTAACTGTCTTACTTCCCAAGCTAGGATAGCTTTAGGTTCCTCATCGTAGGAGAAATCAGACTGCACTTGAACCTCTTAAACCGACAAAACATGAGAAGGATCCGACCTATACCGACGAAGCATAGAAACGTGGAACACATCATGCAACTTGGACAACTCTATCGGTAAAGCCAGTCTATAGGCTACCGGAACAACTCTTGCCAACACCTCATACGGACCAATGAAACGAGGACTAAGCTTCCCTTTCTTTCCAAATCGAAGCACTTTTCTCCAAGGAGAAACTTTCAGGAAAACCTTGTCTCCGACTTCAAACTGCACATCCTTTCTCCTCAAGTTGGCATAAGACTTTTGTCGATCCTTAGCTGCCTTCAAATTTTGCTGCACAACTTTGATCTTCTCATCTGTATCCCTTACCAATTCTGGCCCAATCACTGACCTCTCGGACAACTCTGTCCAACAAACTGGAGTCCTACACTGACGTCCATACAAAGCCTCATAAGGAGCCATACCGATACTAGACTGATAGCTATTATTGTACGCAAATTCCATAAGCGATACATACTTATCCCAACTACCCGAAAAATCCAAAACACAAGCTCTTAACATATCCTCTAAGATCTGAATCACTCGCTCGGACTAACCGACTGTCTGAGGATGAAATGCCATGCTGAAATTCAACTTGGTACCCAAAGCTCGCTGCAACTCTTTCCAAAACTTAGATGTGAACCTTGGGTCTCGATCTGAAACTATGGACAAAGGCACTCCATGCAACCGAACTATCTCATCCACATAGATACTGGCCAATCTATCCATCTGGTAATCCATCCTAACCGGCAAGAAGTGAGCTGACTTTGTGAGTTGATCCACAATAACCCAAACAGAATCATGCTTTTTCTGAGTCAAGGGCAACCCAGAAATAAAATCCATAGCAATGTCATCCCACTTCCACTCCGGAACGGACAAAGGCGTGAGCAATCCCGAAGGAACCTGGTGCTCAGCCTTTACCTGCTGACATGTCAAGCACTTGGATACAAAATCCACTATATCCCTCTTCATACCAAACCACCAATAAAAATGCTTCATATCCCGATACATCTTGTTACTCCCGGGATGCATGGTGAAACCGTGCTATGCGCCTCTCTCAGAAGCTGTTTCCTCAATTTTTCATCATCTGGAACACACAAACGGTTCCCAAACAAAAGCGCTCCATCCAGAACCGAGAACTCTGACTGCTTGCCCAAACTAACCTCTTGCATAACCCGCTGAAGCCTCTCATCAATCTTCTGAGCATCAACTATCCGCTGTCTCAAAGTAGGCTTGACTCTCAACTGAGCTATCAGAGCCCCATCCGAATCAAACCTCCATCTGAACCGCCTCAAAAATAAGGCAGAAACTGACTTCCGACTCAAAGCATCTGCGACAATATTGGCCTTACCCGGGTGGTAATCCACAATGCAATCGTAGTCTTTAAACAACTCAAGCCATCGACGTTGTCTTATATTCAGTTCCTTTTGAGTCAGGAAATACTTCAAACTCTTGCGATCCGTAAAGATTCTACACTTCTCCCCATACAGATAATGGCGCCAAATCTTCAAAGCAAAGACAACCACTGCTAACTCAAGATCATTCGTTGGATAGTTCCTCTTGTGTGGCTTTAACTGTCGAGACGCATAGGCCACAACCTTACCTTCCTGCATCAAAACGCATCCCAGACCAACACCTGAAGCGTCACTATACATAACAAACTCCTTACCCGAAATGGGTTGAGTAAGTATAGGAGCTTCAACCTCTCAAAGCAAGCCTGACTCTTATCCGACCACTCGAACTTAACTCCTTTCCTCAATAACCTAGTCATCGGAGCGGCAATCACAGAGAAACTCTTAACAAACCGATAGTAATAACCCGCCAGACCAAGGAAACTCCGAACTTCCTGAACATTTCTAGGCGCTTTCCAATCGACTATCGCCTCAATCTTAGCTGGATCTACTTGTATACCCTTGGCTGAAACTATGTGGCCCAAAAACGACACTTTCCGAAGCCAAAAATCACACTTACTCAACTTGGCAAACAACCGATGTTCCCTCAACACTTGCAAAACCAATCGAAGATGTTCCTCATGCTCGGTCTCATCCTTGGAATACACCAAGATATTATCTATAAACACTACTACAAATCGGTCCAAGTATGGCCTAAACACTCTGTTCATTAAATCCATGAATGCCGCTGGAGCATTAGGCAGACCAAACGGCATAACAAGGAACTCATAGTGGCCATACCGAGTCCGAAATGCAGTCTTAACCACATCCTTGTCCTTAACCCGAAGCTGATAGTACGCTGACCGAAGATCTATCTTAGAAAACACACCTGCACCTCGAAGCTGATCAAACAAATCCTCGATTCTGGATAACGGATACTTATTCTTCACTGTAACCTTATTAATCTACCTATAATCAATACACATTCTTAAAGACCCATCCTTCTTCTTGACAAACAGAACCGGAGCTCCCCATGGAGATATGCTGGGTCGAATAAACCCCTTATCCAATAGCTCTTGTAGTTGAGTTTTGAGTTCTCTCAACTCTACAAGAGCCATCCGATAAGGTGCCTTCGATATAGGTGTGGTACCCGGCATGATCTCTATGGCTAGCTCAACTTCTCTCTCTGGAGGCAAACCCGTCAAATCACTTGGAAAAACATCACCAAACTCCCGCACCACAGGGATATCTCCAATCCTAACTTGATCTCTCTTGGAATCCAAAACTACAGCTAGGAAAGCCTCACAACCTTTTCTCAAAAACCTCTTGGCTTGAATCACTGAAATCACGTTGTTCACAGAACTCGCACCTAAACCTCTTACAAACACTGGAGCTCGGTTCCTATCCCGAAGCACAAAGGTCTTCCTATGACAATCAACTACAGCCCGATGCTTGACCAACCAATCCATACCCAAAATCAAGTCAAACTCTCAGAACGGCAGCTCTATCAAATCCACTGGGAACTCTACACCTTCCACAAACAGAGGACAATTCTTAAAGACTCTACTCACATTGACACTATGCCCTAATGGATTGGTCACACATATCTCATAGTCTAACTGATCTACCATATGCAACTTATCAACAATCTTATACGTGCACAAATATGAGTGTGTGGAACCAGGATCTATTAGATCATATAATTCAGTGTCATGGAGTAGGAACTTACCAGCAATCACATCAGGGGCATCCTGCTCCTCTCTGGCTCTAACGGCATATGCTCTAGCTGCAACTGGTGGCGGACGCTCAACCGTCTCAGAAACAGCTCCCTCTCTTGGTCGACCGCCTCGACCTCTACCTCCGCCCCTACCACGGGTAGCCTGAGTAGCATTAGATCCAACTCCACTAGCCCCTCTTTGAGGACCCGAATCCTCGCTCATCTGTGGACAATTTGCCAGACGGTGCTCGGTACTCCCACACTTAAAGCACCCACCAGTGAGCCACCTACACTCACCCCGGTGAGCCTTGTTATAATGTGCACAAACAGGTGTAGCATCCGATCTACCACCTCTGCCAGAACCAGATACCGCTGTTGAACCTTGCCTTCTACCTCTAGTAGCCGAACCAGCTGACGGCTCATCTTGCGGGTTCCTAGATCTCTTACCCGAAGATGAGGAAGAACCACCCCATGAAGAAATCCTTCACTGAGCTCTCTCCCTAAGTAATGATTCCGTCTTCTCCGCCCTCATGGCAGCCTCTGCAATCTGATAATAACTTACCCCAGGCATACACATCAAAGAGATCAAAGCAATCTTCAAAGACTCGTTCAACCCCGCTTCGAAATGCTTGCATCTGAAATCATCTGTCATAACCCCACGCGGAGCATAGCGAGACAACCGATTAAACTCCTTCTCATAATCTAAAACTGACATGGCCCTCTGCTTCAAACTCAAAAACTGTGCCCATCTTGCGTCCTTATATGCCTGAGTCACATACTTCTTTGTGAACTCCTCTCCAAAGAATTCCCATGTAACCGGATCAGGCATCTGAGGTTGCCTACATACCAACTCCCACCATTCATAAACCGACCCTTGAAGCAATGCCACAGCACATTCAGCTTGCTAATCGGGAGGACACCTGACTTCCTTTAAAGCTCTCTTTACTTTATCAAGCCACTTTTCAGCTAACTCTGACTCATCAAGCCCGGTCCCATAAAAATCCTCAACCCCAGCTCTTCTTAAACTCTCTATCGGAGCTTTAGGGGCAGTAACCCTTTCCAAGACCCAAGCCATGTCCTTATGCAATCTGAACATTGCCTCAAAAGGCATGGCAGCGGCCTCGGGCTGGACCCTAGCACGTTGAGCCGACACTGAAACAGAAACAGATGGATCTACAGCTGGAGGATTCACACTTTCAGCGGATTCCTCAAGCGCACCACGAGCAGAATCAGAATCCATCTAACAAACAAGATGACAGCCACATCAGCCAACACAGGCCTAAACATAGATGCATTCACACATAACATCACATAAACAATCACCCAGAAATGCCTAAACCTAGGTTCTGATACCACAACTTGTAACACCCCTTACCCGTACTTAGACGATCCCATCCGATAAGGAGTGAGATGACGTACGAATAAATGTGCCTCCACACAGATACAGAATACACATACATTCATACATAAACGTACATATACAAAATACAGGGTAATTTAAAACTTTACAAAACCATTCATGAAATAAGCTGATCATACATTAATATAACGAAAAACATTACATTACTGTTTGATCAACCCAAAGATACAAAGATAACTACAAATCCAAAATTATACATATACATATGCGGAAGCTATTACAAAACTGATGTAAGAGAGTTCTGTACAAAAAAGAATCATCGAAATACAAAATTTGGCTCTACACTAAAGACCCCCAGCTATGTTGGCTTCGATGGTTGTGACTCTCCCAAGCAAACTCCTTCCGCACCTACACGGGTAAACACACCGTGCTAAGCGATAAACGCTTAGTGGGGAAACACACATATAGCAAAAGGACAACCATTCACAACGGTCGTCAAAGCCAACACACACGGATGGCATAATCAGAAATATGCATTAAACAAAAGTATGAACAAGTAAACATATAGAGTCATACCTTTGATTAAGTACCACTGCCTTCATAACATCATTAATAAACATATTCAAATCATATAATCTCATACTTAGCAAAGCAATTTAAAAGACAAAGTGCCTGCTGACTCAAAGTAGTGGATAACGAGTGAACAAATAGTACTTTACGGGTATGAGCCGATCACAAATAGTACCTTACGGGTACGAATCGAGAAACCAATTTTATTCTTTTAATTTCCACAAAACATTTTCAAAGGGGACCTTAAACAAGATCCAAACACATAAAGGATTCGCGAGGAACCAAACGGGGACCTAATCGGGGTCCAAACTTAACAAAGGGCTGCAGCTAAGAGACTCTATTAGGCATGCCTAACTATCCACTAGACTGACTCTTGCAGGCTATGCATAATCCATTTAATTCATTCAATAACATTCCAAATTACATATGTACATATTTGCATACATAAAGACATATTCATATCATGGATTCACATTCATATAATTCATAAGTTAACAGATATAAGGCTTATGGTCACCAAAGGAAACAGGAGTTCAAAACCACACGCACACGCCAAAGGAAACTCATTCAGCATAACAAGACTGTCGAGCTCGCGATGTCTGTCGCGCTTGCGACAGAGACCATAGTCTATTCGCAGTGTGCGCTCGACGGACTTCGCGATCGCGGGGAGGAGAAAAAAGCCAGACTCTGTCGCGCTCGCAAATATGTCGCGATCGCAACAGAGACTAATATTTTGCCATTGCGGGCTCGCGACAGCACAGGCCATCATTGCGCTCTGTCGCGATCGCGACGTCATCGCGCTCGCGACAGAGAGTACATCATCTTTTGCTATCGTGAGCTCACGACAGCACAGACCAAGATCACCGGTATCCGTCGCGCTCGCGACAGTGTCGCGATCGCGATAGAGTCGGGATTTACAAAATCTGTAGAATTCTGCAGATTTCTTCCTCTTCTAAAACACATCCACAACACACAATTCACACTCAAATGTCTCTCACCTCAAATCCAGCCACCCATCAACATCAATAGCCATAATATAACATTTATCAACCATTAATTTCATACCAAACATCCATTCAAACTCACAATATCAATAATTTCCAATACCCACAAATTTGCAGCAAAAACTACATCAATCCACAAAATCACTACAATAATCCCACGTTCATGCAAAATTACTTTACCCAAACACAAACCCATAACATATTTGCCTTATCAAGAACATATTACAACCCAATTCCGGAAATCACCAAGAACACATGCATAAACACATTTACATACAAAACAACAAATTTCCCAAACCTTGAAATCCTTTGCTCCTAATGCTTAGTTCCACTAGATCCATCCTTCTCCTTGCCCTTAGGCTCACGCGGAGGCTCAACTAAGCATCAAATCAACAAAACACACAAACACAAAACCCACTCTTCAAACCCAAAACCAGGAAGTAGAAAAAGAAGAGAAGATGAAGAGCTAAATGAAGAAAAGAAGAACAAATGCAATGGATTTACCTCAAAAATGCCAAAGGATTATCAATCCCCACCAACTAAGCCTTGATTCCAAGCTAGGGTTCTTAGAGGAAGAGAAAAGGAAGAAGAAGAGAGTGAGGGAGAAGAAGAACGGGAATTGGAGACAGCCACCGTCCCCCTTCTCTTCTCTTTTCTTTTTCTTTTTCTTTTTCCTTAACCCTAGACAAGTGTCACTTCCCTATTGGTGGGATTTGATCACTCACACCTAAAAGACATGCATCACATACACACAAGACACTCCCAACTAATACATACCCTACAATTGTGCAAATGTTCACACACAATATTACCCCACTAATGCACATCCTACTATGATATGATCAACCACACAAAATGCAACTCCCATGAACACACACCACAATGGTATGAACACATACACATAAACACAACCCATAAACACACCCTACAATGGTGCACTCATGCACACACACAAATCTGTCCCAACTAATTCACACCATAGTGCTACACATGCACACACATGCACTAGAAAAACCCTAAATCATGCAATATTCCCAAAATGCCCTTATGATCATGCCAAAACACATACAAATACATACACACACATGGCTCGTTATACTAGGGGGCAAACGGGGTGTGACAATCCCTCTAAGCATCCACAATCCTCTATCTCAAGGTAGGCTTCACTCTTAACTGAGCAATCAAAGCTCCATCTGAATCAAACCTCCTTCTCAACCGTCTCAGGAACAAAGCTGAAATCGACTTTCGACTCAAAGCATCAGCGACTACATTGGCCTTACCCGGATGGTAATCCACTATGCAGTCATAGTCCTTAAACAATTCAAGCTAACGGCATTGTCTCATGTTCAACTCCTTCTGCATGAGGAAATACTTCAAACTCTTATGGTCCGTAAAGATTTTACACTTTTCCCCATATAGATAATGGCGCCAAATCTTCAGAGCAAAGATAACAGCTGCTAACTCCAAATCATGTGTCGGATAATTCCTCTCATGTGGCTTCAACTATCGAGAAGCATAAGCCACAACATTACCGTCTTGCATCAAAACACAACCAAGACCGACACCCGAAGCGTCACTATACATTACAAACTCCTTACCCGAGATGGGTTGAGTAAGTATAGGAGCCTCGACTAGAAACTGCTTCAGCTGCTCAAAATAAGCCTGACACTTATCCGACCACTCAAACTTGATGCCTTTTTTTAACAACCTTATCATCGGAGTAGCAATAACTGAAAAGCCCTTAACAAACCGACGGTAGTATCCCGCCAAATCGAGGAAACTCCTCACTTTCTGAACATTCCTAGGCGCTTTCCAATCAACTATTGCCTCAATCTTGGCCGGATCAACTTGAATACCCCTGGCCGAAACAACATGACCCAAAAACGACACTTCTCGAAGCCAAAAATCGCACTTACTAAGCTTGGCAAACAACTGATGCTCCCTCAAAACTTGCAGCACTAACCGAAGATGTTCCTCATGCTCACTCTCATTCTTGGAATACACCAAGATGTCATCTATAAACACCACTACCAACCGATCTAAGTATGGCCTAAACACTCTGTTCATCAAATCCATGGAGCATTGGTGAAACCAAACGGCATCACAAGGAACTCATAATGGCTATACCGAGTTCGGAATGCAGTCTTAACCACATCCTCGTCCTTAACTCGCAACTGATAGTAACCCGACCGGAGATTAATTTTTGAAAAGACACCCGCACCTCGAAGCTAATCAAACAAATCCTCAATCCTAGGCAAAGGATACTTGTTCTTCACTGTGACCTTGTTGATCTGCCTATAGTCGATACACATCCGCAAGGACCCATCCTTTCTCTTAACAAACAAAACAGGAGCTCCCCATGGAGATCTGCTGGGTCAAATGAACCCCTTATCTAATAGCTCTTGTAGCTGAGTTTTGAGTTCTCTCAACTCTACAGGAGCCATCCGATAAGGTGCTTTCGATATGGGAGTGGTGTCCGGCATAATCTCTATGGACAACTCAACTTCTCTCTCAGGAGGCAAACCCGGCAATTCACTCAGAAATACATCACTAAACTCCCGCACAACTGGGATGTCCTCAATCCAAACTTGATCCCTCTTGGAATCCAACACAACTGCTAGAAAAGCCTCACAACCCTTCCTAATGAACCTCTTAGCTTGCATAGCTGAAATTACATTGTTCAAAGAGCTAGCACCCAAACCTTTAACAAATACAGAAGACCGATCCTTATCCCAAAGCACCACCGTCTTCCTATGGCAATCAACCATAGCCCGGTGCTTACCCAACCAGTCCATACCCAGAATCAGATCAAACTCTCTGAAAGGAAACTCAATCAAATTCGCTGGAAACACAACTCCCTCAACCAACAGGGGACAATTCCTATAGACTCTACTCACATTGACACTATGCCCTAATGGACTGGTCACACATATCTCATAATATAGCTGATCTACCACATGCAACTTATCAACAATCTTATCCGTGCACAAGTATGAGTGTGTGGAACCAGGATCAATTAGAGCATACAATTCAGTGTCATAGAGTAGGAACTTACCAGCAATGACATCGGACGCATCTTGCTCCTCTCTGGCCCTCACAGCATAGGCTCTAGCTGCGACTGGCAACTGACGCTCAACAGACTCTAATGCAGCTCCCTCTCTAGGTCAACCGCCTCAACCTCTACCCCGGCCTCTACCGCGAGTAGCCTGTGTGGCATTAGAACCAACCCTACTGGCCTCTCTCTGGACACTCAAATCCTCATTCGACCTCGGACAACTAGCCAGAAGATGCTCAGTGCTCCCACACCTGAAGCACCCACCAGTGAGCCACCTACACTCACCCCGATGAGCCTTACTGCAATGCGAATATATGGGGATAGGCTCAGATCTACCACCTCTACCAGAACCAAATACCACTGCAGAACCCTGTCTTCTACCTCTAGTGGTCGGACCAAATGATGACTCATCCTGCGGGTTCCTAGATCTCTTACCCGAGGATGATGAAGATGAACCACCACGAGAAGGATTCCTCCTCTGAGCCCTCTCTCTCAACACAGACTCCGATCTCTCGGCTCTAACGGCAGCTTCCACAATCTGATAATAATTCACCCCTAGAGTACTCATCAGGGAAATCAACATAGCCCTCAAGGACTCATTCAATCCTGCCTCAAAATGACGGCATCTGAACTCATCAGTCATAATCCCCTCTGGAGCATACCTAGACAACCGGTTAAACTCCTTCTCAAACTCTAAGACCGACATAGCTCTCTATTTCAAGCTCAGAAACTGTGCCCATCTTGCATCCTTATAAGTCTGAGTTATGTACTTCTTTGTGAACTCTCTCTCTAGGAAATCCCAAGTCATCGGATCAGGTAGCTAAGGATGTCTACAAACTAATTCCCACCATTCATAAGCGGACCCTTGCAGCAACGCCACTGCGCACTTTGCCTGCTGATCAGGAGGACACCAGACTTCTCTCAGTGCACACTTCACCTTGTCTAACCATTTCTCAGCCAGCTCTGACTCATCTAAACCCGTACCATAGAAATCTTCAACACCAGCCCTTCTCAAGCTCTCTATAGGGGCTCTAGGAGCAGTTACTCTCTCCAAGACCCTAGCCATGTCTTGCGACAGCCTGAACATAGCTTCAAAAGGCATAGCAGCGGCCTCAGGCTGGACCCTAGCATGTTGAGACGACACAGAAATCGAAGGATCTACGGTTTGAGCGTTCATGCTCTCGGACGACTCCTCAAGTGATCCACAAACAGAGTTAAAAGCCATCTAAAACAATGAGAAGACAATCACGTCAGCCAACACAGATCTAGATATATACACATCTATGCACCTCAACACAATAACAACACCCAAAAATGCCTAAACCTGGCTCTGATACCAAAAAACTGTAACACCCCCTACCCATACGTAGGCGTACCCATCCTCAAGGAGTGAGAAGCCGTATGAGCCGGGTGTGTCACCAAGCAAATAAAGATACAAAGCATACATTCATATATAACAACCATACATCATTACGAGGAAATTAAAACCTTCATAAGCATCAGAATAATCCATCATTACAATAGCAACATTCGTTACAAAAATGTTCTAATCAAAAGCCAGAATAAAATAATTACATATCCCAAAGTATGTAAATGCGGAAGCTTTACAAAATAATGGTGTAAAGAGAGTTTTGATACAAAAGAATCAATATGCTATCAAAAATAAAGCCCTAACACTAATTCCTCTGTGTTAGCTTGACTGGCGACGACTCTCCATACCTGCACGGATAAAACACCGTACTAAGCGATAAACGCTTAGTGGGGAACACACAAAAAAAGAGTGGACGGCCATTCACAATGGTCGTCAATGCCATACACATACAATATGACAAATGCGGATAATGATATCAGCTATATAATCATACTTGCATAATAAAGACATGCATTCAGAAGTTCACATCCACATTTATTTACACTTTAATTAATTTCTCATACTCATCATTATACGCATTCGAATACCGTATTCTTATAATCATATCAAAGCGGAACAAAACAAAAAGCGCACCTACTGACTCACAATAGTGGATAACGAGTATACGGACAGTACCTTATGGGTACGAATCGAATACTGATAGTACCTTACGAGTACGAATCGAAAACCATTTCATTTTATCAATTACAAAACATTTTACTGAGGGGACCTTAAACAAGGTCCAAATACTGAGGGGGTTCGCGAGGAACTAAACGGGGACCGAATCGGGGTCCAAACGGAACTGAGACTGCAGCTAAAGACTCTATTAGGCATGCCTAACTATCCACTTACTTGACTCTAACAGGTCATGCATCATTCAATTATGTTTCCAAGTATAACACATAATTATTTTCACATTCATATTGAGACATCATAATAAAACATGCATTACCCAATACATATTCCAAAATAACACGTATAATTTCTCATGGATAACACATCATTCATATAACATATACCACAAATAACATATTATTTGTCACGATTAAATTATAATAATCATTCATATAAACAAGGTAATTTAGCACCCAGTAGAGGAAAAAACCACCCAAGTCATTTGAAAATCGTTTTTATAAAAATTGATCATGTGGAGAAAATAGGGCAAGACAGAATCACCGTCGCGCTCGCGACTTCAGTCGCGCTCGCGATAAAAAGGCCCAAAAGAGTCCTGAGCAACCTTCACGAGTCGTGAAGGTTGCTCACGACTCGTGAGCGTTGCTCATGTATTGTTAGCATTGCTCACAACTCGTGAGCTTTACTCACGCCTTGTGAGCATTGCTCATGTCTCGTGAGCTGCTCACTTGCCCTTCTTCCTCCCCAATTCAATTTTTGAAAACCTTCAGAAACCAGAATTTCCAGAAATCATCCCAACTCAACTCCAATCATTCTTACCTAAAATTAGCTTCCTCAAGCACACATAAACCAACATAAATGATACAAAATCACTTCCTTAACAAATTACCCATCCAAAACAGAAAATAGCAAAATCAACACTCAAAACGTTAAAACCCAGAAAAATAACAGTAAGCTCAAATCTATTTCAATTCCATTTCTAGTTTTCGACCTTCATGCATTAAACCAGAATCAAAGCTCCCTCATTCATATTTCAACATGCATTGCCAATACAGTAGGTTATCAATAAAGAATCAAACACAACAAACACACAGTAGATGCAAAATTCCCAAACCTGTAATCCTAGCTTCAGTCACTTGGTTCCACTACTCCCAGCCTTCTCTTTGCCTTTTGGGTCATGGGGAGGCTCAACTAACAGTCGACACACCAAGAACACACAAACAAAAACCCTAAATCAAAACCCAATCTAGAAATGCAAAGAAGAAAATGAACAGTGTGAAAAAGATGATGAAAATGTAGAAAACTTTACCTAGCGGAGGTTGAGGAGCGATCAAATTCCCCCACAAATCACTTGAATCAAATATCAGGACACAAATGGGAAGGGAAAAGAGGAAGAAGGAGTAATGAAGAAGAGAAAATGGGGTGAGAGGCAGTAGGAGTGGCTGCCCTTCTTTCTCTTTCTTTTTACACCCATTTCCAAAAACCCTAGCCACATGTCATCCTAAGATTGGTGGAACTTGACCACTCACACTCAACAAACATACACTACTCACACACAATGCACTCCCAACTAATGCACATCCTACAATGGTATGCTCATGCACACACAAACATAACTCAACTTACTCACATCCTACTACCATACATGCACCCTTATACTAACAAAACCCATAAAACATGCAATATTCCCAAAATGCCCTTATGACATGCCCAAAACACACAATGCATGTGTCACACCCCAAATCGGGCCTAGTTGAAATGTGCATGCTAAGTCGGGATGAGTAAGGGTATTTCGGTAATTAGTGCATGTGAAATTGTATTTATTAAGGACTTAATTGAAGAGATTAAATTAATAAGATGTTAAGTGAGAAGATTACCTAGTGTGTATGTATGTGTATGGTGTTTGAGTGTATGAGGTCAAGATATTTATGAGTGAGAGCCAATAAAATTGTGCTAAGTGGGCTTGTAATATTATGACATGTGGACCTATAGTAAGTAAACAAGTGGATTTGGTAGGTGTGCATTAAATGAAAAGAAAGGAAAAGAGGGAAAAGATGGAGAGAGAATGCAGCAACAAGTCTGCCCCCCCCCCCGTTCTCCTCTCTTCTTTGGTCCTTCTTTCTCATTTCTTCCCTATTTTCTGCCCTTCCTCCTTTTCTTTCTTGTGGCTGGTGTTTGGGCACATGATTGGGTTATTTTGGTAGAGATTTGGGGCAAGATTGAAGAGGTTAGAGTTAGTTTTGGTTTGCATGTATTTGGGTCTTCCTCTCCTTCTGTTTTGCTTTTGATTTGGGGAAAGTTTGGGTTTTGAATAAGTAATTTTCTGGGTTTTGGGTGTGTGCAAGCTTTGGATGGCAAGAGAAAATTCAAGGGCAAGGAAAAGAATGACGATTAAAGCTTGAAGAGGATAGTGGGTTGTGCTTCATAGAGGTTTGGGAAACTCTCTATTATATATATGAATTTTAGTATATTCATGTGTGATATAAGTTTCTTGAATGTGTTGTTGATGATATATGATGATGGTAGTGAGTGTTGGTTTAAATTGTTCATTTGTGCATGTGAATAGGATTTTGGGTGAAAAACTGGGTTAGAATGCACTTGACCTTTCTTCGGTTATTAAGCTGTATTGGTTGTAGAACTCCAAATGGTATGAAACTAGTACTGTTTGAAAGCTAAGATATATTCCAACAAATGTGTTAGAAATAAGTTTGAGCTAATTTTAACTCTAAGTGTCCCAAAAGTGGTCATGAAGTAGAGCTATCTTCTCTGGTCGGGTTCAGGGGAGCAGTATAGGTAGTTTTGATCTTATCTGCAGAATTAGGTGTCCAAAAGACCTCAAATTTCTTCTATATGAAAGCCAACATCCTAAGGGTCATTTATTAAGAAGGACGTTTTGCCTAAACATGAGGTTTAGAGGTCGGTTTAAGCGGTTAAAGTTGGAAGTGGAAAGCAGACCTGACTTTTTGCTTCTGTTTTGCTATTTTTGGGTATGTCACGGTGGCAACCAAAATGGTTACCACCGTGACCAATGCCCAGAGAAGGCAGAATGCTTAGTTTTGGACCTCACGGTCACAACAAATTCATTACCACTGTGACCCCTTCTGTTTTGACCATTTTATGTGTTTTTCTTTCCGAATTGAACTCGCATTACACCGAAACTTTCTAGGATCCATCCGATGCATGTTTAGGACTATAAATGAGTTTAAGAATCGTTATCCCTTGGAAAATGTACATGAATAGGATTAAGTATAATGACTTTATTGAGTATTACAATACTTTAATTTATATAAACCTGTATGATATGAATAAGTATGCATAGTTATGAATTGAGATTTAAGTTATGTACACATGAAAGACATCAAATGATATGAGTTTGATTAATGAAATATATATATATGGGATATGAACAGTGAATGTGTGATTAAAGTAATTGTCTAACAATATTATATGATGCATGCATTGATAATAAATGTTATTGGAACGTATTAGTATGCAAGATATCTATAATGCTATTATGGTTTATGTGGATATTTGAGTGATTATATAATATGATAATGATAAATGTGATTCAATGCTTTTAGCTTATGAATTCCTCTTTTAATGGAGACCCATAATGTGGCAAACCGGGTAAGTAAGTATTTATATAAATGTACAAATAGTTGGTATGAATGATATGATAAAGTGTGAGGAATATCATTCTGTTTTGGGCAGTGGGTATGTCATGGTGACAACCTAATGGGTTACCACCGTGAGGTACCCCAATAGTGCATTCTGTTTTGGGGTGTGGGTATGTCACGGTGATAACCTAATGGGTTACCACCGTGAGGTACCCCAAGATTGCCTTCTGCCGAGAGTTTTGGTATGTCACGGTGACAACCAATCTGGTTGTGACCGTGACCTACCCTGTTTTTGTGTAAGAGTGGTTAGTTGTTAAAAGTAAAGTTTGAATGTTAAGTTAATGATTGGCATGATAATGTTTCCATATTTGACTCTGATAAATTTTAGAATATTGAATAGTGTTAAAGCATGTTGATGGAATTATATTGTATGCTTTGTAATACGAATAGCATAATGCATGGCTGATATTATGAATTCCTTTATATGTCTACTATACTCTGGATTAAGTATGGTGATACTTATATACTGTCTGATTTGACACATGATTTGAATGATGCATGACCTGCGAGAGTCAGTCTAGTGGATAGTTAGGCATGCCTAATAGAGTCTCTTAGCTGCAGCCCTCAGTTACGTTTGGACCCTGATCAGGTCCCCTGTTTGGTTCCTCGCGAACCCTTTAATGTATTCGATTTGCACCCATAAGGTGATGTCAGTATTCGATTCGCACCCGTAAGGTGATGTCAGTATTCGATTCGCACCCATAAGGTGATGTCAGTATTCGATTTGCACCCATAAGGTGATGCCAGTATTCGATTCGTACCCGTAAGGTACTGTCAGTTCACTCGTTATCCACTATTTTGGGTCAGTAGGTATTCCGTTTGTTTGATTGATATGATTAAGAGAATGTGATATCCGAATGATCGTAATTCTGGGCATATGAATCAGTTATGTATTTGAATGTGATTATGAATCTTTGAACGGGTTGAATGTGACTCAAGCATGTGTATTGTGCATGGTTATCCACATGTATCATTTTGTGAATGTGTTTGTATACAGTCAATTATGGATATAAGTATGTGAACTAAAATGTGTATGACTATGAACATGATCTCTCGAATGCCATGAATGTAGTTATTATGCTATGCTTATGAGAACGTGAATCTGACTAGTTAGGTTATAAACATATGAATTAATATGTATATGAATGGGATTCTGTACTGTTATCTATTAGGGTAGCATGTGAATTAGCATATATATAATAAGGTAATATGGACTATAGAATGATCACATATGTATTATTTGGGGTGCAACACATGTGGATCAGCTTCGGTAAGTGTATGTGTGGTATTGGATGATGATGAGGCGAATTAAAGTGTATAAGAATCTGACTTGGAATTAGAGTATACTCTGAATGTAATGGTTTGCTATATGTTCCTTGTCTCAGCTATTGTTGAATATTCGATATGTTGTCATGTGTCTTCGTTCGTGGCATGATATTTTATGTGATAGTGTGGTGTTTGATGTCTTCCCTTGGGTTCGGCTAATGTGTGTTATAGCATGACAATTGTATGTTTAGATAACTAGTGTTCTTACCATGATAGCTGGGTACGTTATTATGTGGTAATTGTGTTGCAAGTGAATGGGTTTATCAGTTAATGCATGGGTACTTTGGCATGATCGTTGCATGCGTAATATCTCTTGTGACTGTACATGGTAAAGTTCTGATACTTGATACCTCGGTAAGTATATAGATGTGAGTTTTCGAATGAATGCCTTTACTATGCAAGCCTGACTTTATATGTGTTATGAATGTCCGCTTTTGCCATTTGCATGTGTTATACCTTGACGACCATTGTGAATGGTTGTCCATATTGCTTGTGTGTTTTCCCCACTAAGTGTTTATCGCTTAGCACGGGTTCTTTTCCCGTGCAGCTGGCAGGTTTGGTTCCGTTCAAGTCACGTATCTCCAAGGTCGGCCACATAGGAGTTAGAAGTTTTGTATTTGCTCAACCTCTGTATTTTGGCTTTTGTTTTTCTCTAGTCTTATATATATGTAGTTATATGTAAGGATCTTATTGTAATTAAGTTTTCAGTTATTTCTCCATTTTATCTTTTGCCTTATGCTTCCGCTGAATGATTATATGTATGTATGTGAGTTAATATATGTTCAGCTATTGTTCCTTAAAGTTTTAATTTCCGCTGTATCTCTGTATGTTTTTATGTATGAGTGTATGCTTTCGCTTAGTGCATGTGCGCATGTGTGTGAGTGAGCGTCGGGTAGCGCGCCCGCCGGCGCCCTTCTAACGGGGGCGACAGTGGGGGTGTTACAGCATGCACACACACAATAGGCTTATATTACTAGGGGGCAAATGGGGTGTGACATATGGACTGGAAGGAAACCTAGTTTAAGAGACTTGTATGTTTGGAGTTGTCCAGCAGAAGCAAGAATTTATAATCCACATGAAAGAAAATTGGATTCTCGAACAGTTAGTGGTTACTTTATTGGTTACCCAGAGAAATCCAAAGGGTACAGGTTTTACTATCCAAACCACAGTTCTGGAATTGTTGAAACAGCTAATGCCAAATTTTTAGAGAATGGTGAGGTTAGTGGGAGTGCTGAAAATCAAGTTGTGGATATTAATGAAATAAGGGTTGATGTTTCGTTGCCCATAAATGTTCTTAAATCCACAACCACAACAAATGTTGTTCCTGTTTTGGATGAGCAAAATAATTAAGAACAACATTTGGATAACGAAGAAGCACCCCATGAAGAACCTAACTTACCACCAACTCATACAAATGAACCAGTTGGTATAGCCTTAAATAAACCTGTAAGGGTTAGAAGGTTGGCTATTCCTAATGATTATGTGGTTTATTTGCAAGAGTCAGATTTTGATTGTGGCATTAATAATGATCCTGTTTCGTTTTCACAAGCCATAGGTAGTGATAAGTCTGAAAAGTGGATTGATGCTATGAAAGAAGAGTTAGAATCAATACCTCAAAATAATATCTCGGATCTTGTAGACTTGCCAGAAAGTTCTAAAAGGGTTGGCTGTAAATGGGTCTTTAAGACCAAATGCGACTCAAATGGCAATGTTGAAAGATATAAAGCTAGACTTGTTGCCAAAGGTTACATTCAGAAAGATGGCATTGATTATAAGGAGATTTTTTCACCCGTCTCAAAGAATAACTCTTTGAGAATAATTTTGGCATTAGTAGCTCATTTTGATTTAGAGCTACATTAAATGGATGTGAAAACAGCCTTTCTGAATGGGGATCTTGAGGAAGAAGTTTACATGGATCAACCTGAAGGTATTTCCGTTGAAGGTAAAAAAAGTATGGTGTGTAAATCGAAGAAGTCAATATATGGACTTAAACAAGCTTCCAGGCAATGGTATATTAAGTACAATAATACCATTACTTCTTTCGGTTTTGAGGAAATCACTATTGGTCGGTGTATTTATCGGAAGATCAGTGGTAGTAAGTTTATATTTCTAGTTATGTATGTTGATGACATTTTACTTATTGCTAATGACTTGGGTATATTACATAAGACTAAAGAATTTCTTTCTAAGAGTTTTGAAATGAAAGATATGGGAGAGGCATCCTATGTGATTGGAATTTCAATATTCCGTAAGAGATCAGAAGGTTTATTAGGATTATCTCAGAAAGCCTATATTGAGAAAATTCTTGAGAAATTTAATATGGGCAAGTGCTCAGCAGATGTTGTCCCTATTCAAAAGGGAGATAAATTTATTCTTATGCAATGTCTAAAGAATGATGTAGAACGTAAGAAAATGGAAGCAATTTCATATGCTTCTGTTGTGGGCAGTTTGATGTACCTTCAAACCTGTACTAGACCCGACATCAGTTTTGCAGTAGGGATGCTGGGTAGATATCAAAGTAATCCTGGTATTGATTATTGGAAAGCTGCAAAGAAAGTGTTAAGATACCTTCAAGGAACAAAGGATTACATGCTCACTTATAAGAGGTCTGATCATTTAGATGTGATTGGATATTCAAATTCAGATTTTGCTGGGTGTGTTAATAGTAGAAAGTCAATATTTGGTTATTTGTTCCTATCAACTGAAGGAGCAATTTGATGGAAAAGTGCCAAACAATCTATTATTGCTTCATCCACTATGGAAGCAGAATTTATAGCTTCTTATGAGGCTACAATTCATGCATTATGGATGCGAAACTTTATTTCAGGGTTTGGGATTGTCGACACCATAAGCAAGCCGCTGAAAATTTATTGTGATAATTCTGCAGCAGTTTTCTTCTCTAAGAATGATAAATATTCCAGAGGCGCAAAACATATGTGTGACGCGCCCGAACCCCACTCGCGATCCGGATGGCCCTCGGGAGTCCGCTTTTAGGACCCGAGACCGGATAGAGGTTCATTAAAACTCGTGAAAGCTGATCGCTTCGCAATGGACAAAAAATATATCCAAACCCATTGTTGGCAATCAACTTACGAGAGCGTCTATTGGGTTATCATAAGGCAGGATCACGGAGTCGCCACCCGATAGAACATCGGGAAATAAATCTAACCTTATGAGGCCCAAAACCAGAGAGGGTTCGGGACCTCACTCTTATTCATACCTTTGGTTAATATTATGTAAATGGGTTTTTGGGATCAATTATTTTATCTCTCTTCTCACATGCAAATTATACAATAAAATTAAAGCGCATTACAAGCACGTATAAAAAAGCAGTAAATAAAATATAACTATAATTATCTAAAAACAAATATGAAACCATAAAAAATGATTAAAATACATACATAAATCGGGCTATTCTTTTAGGCGGGAACATTGGTTCCCAATTACTTTTTATGAAAAGTTTTGAGTTCTCAAATCGACCTTTGCTTTGGGGTAAAAACCAGGACATTGGTCCAGTTTTATTAACAAATTTCATTTTGGTAGAAAACATTTGTGTTGTGGTTCTTTTTAAGCGCGGTCAAAAATCTTTTATTATTACAAACCACAAGCGAATAAAGAGAATAAAATAATTACATATTTTTCAAATAATAAATGATAAATAAATCCTAATTTACCTACCTCAACCGTAACCCTTGGACGAGTCATACCGCTCGCGGTGACAGTCATAAAAGGAAATAATGTTAATCAATAATAAATGAATAAGAGTGAGGTCCCGAACCCTCTCTGGTTTTGGGCCTCATAAGGTTAGATTTATTTCCCGATGTTCTATCGGGTGGCGACTCCGTGATCCTGCCTTATGATAACCCAATAGACGCTCTCGTAAGTTGATTGCCAACAATGGGTTTGGATATATTTTTTGTCCATTGCGAAGCGATCAGCTTTCTCGAGTTTTAATGAACCTCCATCCGGTCTCGGGTCCTAAAAGAGGACTCCCGAGGGCCATCCGGATCGCGAGTGGGGTTCAGGCGCGTCACAGTGGCGACTCCACTGGGGAGATGGTCGCCGGTCTGATCATTCGACCACGACGAACGCAGCGCCGCCGCGCGTGGCCTCTTCCGGCGTCGGGGGTAGCGCCGGCGGCCTCCTTTCTTTCTTCCTCTTTTCTTTTTCTTTCTTTGCGTCGTGGTTCTGTGTGTTTGCTCCTCTCCCCTGTGTATTTGCTCCTCTTTGCCTTCTATTTCCCTTTCCTTTTCTTTGGTTTTCACTTTCTTTTGTTTTCCTCTCTATTCTCTTTTCTTTTTTTGCTTTTCTATTTTGGTTTGTTCTTGTGCTCACTTGCTCTCTCTTTAATTTTTTTCCTTTTTTTGTTCTTCAGCCGAGAGCCTGCTCTCTCTTCTTCTCTTTTTTATTTTTCTTTTCCTTTCAATTTCTTCATCCAGCCGAGAGAGCCCCCCGTTGCTCTTTGCTCATTCTTTTCCCTTTATACCCTAAAATTAGGGCTAATGGGCACAATGGTCATTTCCTCCACTCAATTATTTCCCTCCTTTTCCTTAAATTAATTTAACTTAATTCAAATAACACACACATTAATTAATTAAACATACATATTAATTAAACTCTCTATTAATTAAACATTACACTAATTAATCCATTTAAATTATCATACATATATATATTTTATCTAATTAATTACACACTTCAACTTTAATTTTACATGCATTTTAATTAACACAATAATATTAACCACTTAATTAGCTAACAAGATCAACTAACTAATTTCCTAATTTCACACACACATATTTATATATATATTTTTTTATATTTTTTATATTTTTATATTTTTTATTTATATATATATATATTTTTATTTTTTTTTCCGGAGGGGATAATCAAGGATCAAAAATCACCATTTTCGTTTTATGCCGGGGTTCGGGACCCGGTGTCTACAGTTGCCCCCAATTTTGGAGAAGCTAGTGCATAGACATCTAGGTGAGCCAAAATTCAAAGAGGAAGAGAGAGGGGATTACATACCTGTGGCGGAGAACTTGCCTTCTTGCCGAGAAGTGATGATGTGGTGAATGCGTCGAGTCTGCTACAGACTTACAAAACGCAGGGTTGCTCTCTTGAGCTGCGCTGAGTCTACTCCAGACTTACAAAGTGCTAATGTTCTGAAATTTGCCTACTCAGGGATCTTCAAGATTTGCCTCCTTAGAGGACTTCGGGATTTTGCCTCCTTAAAGGTCTTTAGGATTCTGCCTCCTCAGAGGACTTTGAGGTTTTGCCTCCTCAGAGGACTTGAAGGTAATACTTCGAAGAGACTGAGAATGCCTTTAAAGAATGACTTAAGGATAATGCTCCGAAGAGACTGAGAATGCCTTTAACGAAGGACTTAAGGATAATTAATTTGCCTTTAAAGAAGGACTTAAGGATAATGCTCCGAAGAGACTGAGAATGCCTTTAACGAAGGACTTAAGGATAATGCTCCGAAGAGACTGAGAATGCCTTTAACGAAGGACTTACAGATAATGCTCCGAAGAGACTGAGAATGCCTTTAAAGAAGGACTTAAGGATAATTAATTTGCCTTTAAAGAAGGACTTAAGGATAATGCTCCGAAGAGACTGAGAATGCCTTTAACGAAGGACTTAAGGATAATGCTCCAAAGAGACTGAGAATGCCTTTAACGAAGGACTTACAGATAATGCTCCGAAGAGACTGAGAATGCCTTTAAAGAAGGACTTACAGATAATGCTCCGAGGAGACTGAGAATGCCTTTAAAGAAGGACTTAAAGAGAATGCCTTTAAAGAAGGACTTAAGGATAATGCTCCGAAGAGACTGAGAATGCCTTTAAAGAAGGACTTAAGGATAATGCTCCGAAGAGACTGAGAATGCCTTTAAAGAAGGACTTACAGATAATGAATTTGCCTTTAAAGAAGGACTTAAGGATAATGAATTTGCCTTTAAAGAAGGACTTAAGGATAATGCTCCGAAGAGACTGAGAATGCCTTTAAAGAAGGACTTACAGATAATGCTGAATGCCTTTAAAGAAGGACTTACAGATAATGCTCCGAAGAGGCTGGGAATGCCTTTAAAGAAGGACTTACAGATAATGCTGAATGCCTTTAAAGAAGGACTTACAGATAATGCTCCGAAGAGGCTGGGAATGCCTTTAAAGAAGGACTTAGATAATGCTGAATGCCTTTAAAGAAGGACTTACAGATAATATTTTGAAGATATCGAGGATGCCTGTTGGATAAGGACTTAGAGATAATGCTCCGAAGAGACTGGGAATGCCTTTTAAGCAAGGACTTGAAGATAATGTTTTTGAAGATATCGAGGATGCCTGTTGGATAAGGACTTAGAGATAATGCTCCGAAGAGACTGGGAATGCCTTTTGAGCAAGGACTTAATGAATTACCTCTTACGAGGATTTGAAAAGTTTGATTCCTCGGAGAGGACTTTCAGATTTCGCCTCCTCAGAGGATTTTGAGATTTTGCCTCCTCTGAGGGCTTAGAGATTTTGCCTACTCAGAGGACTTTAGGATTCTGCCTCCTCAGAGGACTTTGAGGTTTTGCCTTCTCAGAGGACTTTAGGATTCTGCCTCCTCAGAGGACTTTGAGGTTTTGCCTTCTCAGAGGACTTGAAGATTTGCCTCCTCAGAGGATTTTGAGATTTTGCCTCCTCTGAGGGCTTAGAGATTTTGCCTACTCAGAGGATTTTAGGATTCTGCCTCCTCAGAGGACTTTGAGGTTTTGCCTTCTCAGAGGACTTGAAGTTTTTGCCTCCTCAGAGGATTTTGAGATTTTGCCTCCTCTGAGGGCTTAGAGATTTTGCCTCCTCAGAGGATTTTTGATTTTGAGGTTTTGCCTCCTCAGAGGAATTTGAGGTTTTGCCTCCTCAGAGGACTTGAAGATTCTGCCTCCTCAGAGGACTTAAAGGTAATTAATTTGCCCCCTGGGGGCTTGAGAAACGTCAGCTTGTCGACGTGCGACTGATGTACACTATCTAATGAGCGTCAAGCACCATGTATGCATGGAATATGTGAAAGGATATGCATTTATGAAATGATATGCAAAGGACTATGATCCTGAAATACATATATGTCGATGGCTTGCATTCATGCGGAAGATCATGGAATCGTCATTCTAACATGTTTTCAGATGATCATAAAAGGGAAAAACATGCAAAGGTTCAACATGAGAAATATATACAAAGGGATTATGTATGCAACATATATGCAAATGTTCATGCATGTGACAAGGATAAAGAGTCGCTCATAGGCATAGATGAAAAGAATCATATGCAAAGATAAGTGGGATATGTTATATACATTAAATCTATGTAGGGAATTGGGTGTGTGCGATGTGTGCACATACAACTATGTGTATGAAACATATGTAGAAAAAATCATATATATGTGTATTGAATGCATGCGAAAAATGTGGATGCAAGATGCTGGCAAAGGATATGCCCATAAAGAACCACATGCGTCAAAAGCACTTATGAAATGTATTCGCTAAAGCTCTTATGCCAAAAGACATGCACCAAGAATTGTACATGTAAAACTATTTATTGAGAATATTTGCTACAATTATGTGTAAAAAACATTTGCAAAAAGAATATGTACAAAGAATATGGCTGAGAGTGTACGCAAAGTATCATTTTCATGGGTAGTGATAAGAAATACCCCAAGATTGTAAAATGAGTGCAACCTATCAGGTACCTCAAACTCAAGTTTCTAACTGCCTTTCAGCATACTGAATGAACCACATTCTCAACTGATTCAATCTTAGCAAAAGAATTCGGGAGTCATTCACAATGAAGTGTAAGAAAGTAAACACGTAAGTATCGATGTTTACTAAATCAGCATGTGAATACGAGACATACCATGCGATCTCTGTGTGTATGTGCAAAGGCCAAAACAGAATTTTTCATTTTTTTTTTAAAAAGCAAATTCTAGATGCAATATCGAGGACAAGACTCAACTCGAATGCAAATGCACTCGTGGCTTCCCGCTTGAAGCTCAAGAGACACCATATGCCTCTTCCTACGTACCAAACCTTATTAGAAGGTCATCTCCGCTAATTAGATAAGGCCAAACCAAGAATCAATAGGTCTTACTTTGGTTGTAACGTTAGGCTTAGGTAATTGGCTATCAAAGGAGGATCAGGTCGCTAGAGAAAAACGGCCGCAACGTTCATTTGGATGATGGAATCATTTTCGGACTAATTGTGTATTGTCCAGATACTCTTGAATTTGGATTTGATAATGCTCTGAATTATCAAGCTCAACATAACAATTAAGCTAAGACAGGTAGCTACTGAACTCATCAAGGGGTATTATCTTGGGCCCTATTATTTTCCTTTTTTTTTTCGATTTCGCAAGATCATATCTCTAATTACACAAAAAGCTTATCGATAATTCAAACCCCTTTCCAGAAGTGTAGACCAAAAATTATCGATGATTGAAAATTTTGTTTCCCAAGGGGTAAACCCATCCTTATCAGGGTGATTATTGATAGCTCAAAAAAATTGTCAATGATCAAAATTCCCTTCTCGACGTGCAGACCCATTCTTATCAGGGTGATTTCAACCCACAAAATTATTGATGATTGAGATTCTCTTCTCGAAATGTAGACCCATTTTCATCGGGGCAAATTTTTGATGGTCTAAGAGATTGCCAATGGTCAAGCCTCAAAGATCATCAATGATTAAAGATCTTTTTCAGAAGTGTAAACCCACTTTCGCCGGGACAATTTTTGATAGCTCAAGAGAATATCGTAATGTGCATCCATCTTTACTAGAGCGGCCATTCTTCTAAAGGGGAAGCCAAAATCATTTTAGGCGAAAGGTAGTTTTAATGTGTGTAACAACAAAACTGGCACGCATTTAGCATACCAAAATAAAGGCTCAAGGGGTTATCAAGCGATTGTAAAATAAGGGTAGGAAATGGTCATTTAGAGAGCTATACAAAGAAAAGGTGCCTAAATCATTTTCTAGATTCAGCCTTATCCAGGAGTCGCTTTGACGGGTAATCGGAAAGGTTCTAGTGCTCTTAGTGAGTTTTCATCAAATCCCCTAATTGCAACTAGTTTTTTTTCAGTTTATTTTCAAAACGGGCCAAAAGTGCTCGAAATTTAGACATTACGTGGTATAGTCAAATATTTTCATGTGATCTAGCTTTTAAAGACCAAACATATGTACTCCTTACTTAATTCAAAGTGGAATGAAACTCGGATTTCTAGAGTTAAGATCAAATCCATTCATAATTGAGAACTACTTAGGCGGAGTCAAATTTCGAATCAAAGGTACCTTAATAAGGTGCAAACATGTCAGCGTTTTTAGGGTACAACTTAATGCAAAAAAATTTATTTTATCAAAATTTATATTCACAAAAATCATGTAAGCCAACAAAGAAGATTTTTGTATTTTTTGTTTTGTTTTTTTTTTTAAAAACATGTGCAAACTATGTGTTAAAAATCATGTACAAGGAAAGATGCATGCAATGGCGTCATGCATGTCAGTAATGCGTGTAAGGAACTATATGTGCAAAACATGTGTAAAAACATATTGTATAAAAACGCATACATGAAATATGTGCAAAGATGTGTGTGTAAAATATTAACGAAAAATTATAAGTGAGTGTGAATGTGTGAACAATGCATGACAAATGATGTGCATACATAAATTTACAGTGTACGTGCGAGCAACATACGACGATGGTATAAGTACAAAATATGGTATAACATGAGAATGAATATTCAGGATATATGATACATGTACACGTGGCCTGATTTAAACATGACAAAAATACGTATGCGACGTAAGATGAAGGTGATCTAGCAAGATAATATGCACTAATGAGTGGCCAGAATGGCAAAACTCACATAGATAAAAATGCAAAATATATACAAATTATGCACATGACTTGGGACTCAATATACGAATGACTATGTACTGTGAGTGGAGTATGTGTGCAACACGAGATATGCAATGAAAGTGTCTGCAAAATAAATAGCGTTCACAAAGTACATGTATTTACATGGTATGAGCATGCAAGACATGCATTGATATATACAATGACTAAAATGCATGATGAAGAAATTACATGTACATGGCATAATTCACGTATGATAGTACATGTTCATGATATGGTGTACAATGTGAAGAATGTAAGGTATTTTCTGTGTTTGATGTCTAGTCTAATGAAGTATGCTAATGTGTGCACACTATGACATGCAGCAGTATATGTATGTTCCAGGGCACAATGTTAATGTACATGTGTAATGTGAGCATATGGATATGTACATGCTATGACACATGGTGAATGCATTTTTTTTATTTTTTTTTTTTATGCATGTCACGGGGATAATACGCCTGTACGTGTTATGATGCATTTCAATACGTACATTCGGGGACGTATGCCGTATGTACTGGCTATGGTGCATGATGGATGTTGGTGTGAGTTGTGACAGGCACTGCTATGTATGTATATGCAAGATAAATACATGTTATATTCATATTCACAAATCATGATACAAGCAATTTTATATACAGAGTGCACATGTTCTATTATTGTATGGAAAGAATTATTATACATGAGACACAGAGTAATACGTACATAGTAATAGGTACATGTAATGATTTTATGCACAGAAAATGATGTATACATAAGGAGGAGATACAAAAAATTTATTTGTGTATGAATGATACATTGAAATTCGTGAAAAACTATGCACACGATTATATGTACATGTAATAATTTTATGCACTGGAAAAGATGTATATATATGGGAAATGATAAGAAAGTTATGTGTATGAATGACATGAATATACAATACATCAATAATAACCACATGCAAGCAGTAAATCCTTCCAACCTTATTGCCCCCACACACGAGGTCAATTGGTTTCTTCCTAGGTGGGCTTAATCCGTGGGTCAACGGGGGACCCAAGGAGCGTGTTAGAGCATGACGTCTCTCAAGATGCGCACACGTATGATTTTCGGCCATTGTATAATTGGACACTTCAACCAAATTAAGGTGAGGTTATCGAAGCTTTAAAGCTTTTCATAGCACTTAATTTGTTTGATGTTGTTTAATACACGATGACCCACGTAGCAAGCACTGTATTAAGGTACATACCACCTAGGGGAAGTATCTATTGCCATTATATGAGCTTTGGTCAAGGTGGTGTTGCTTTAAGGCTACCCAAGCATGGTCCCTGCACGACGGGTCTATCTCATCACGAGCATAACGACCGATCGGGTCACCATTTGATATACCATTGAGGTACGAGGCTTGGGCTGGTGATTATCCTTAACACTTCCCCAAATTGAGTGAAAATGAGGTCGTGCTTCAGGAACGCACCGGGGATGATAGAGGGACCAAACTAACATAATTATAAGGCTCTAGCATGATGCAATGCAATTTTTCGAAAAGAGATAAAATTTCTTGATCCTAAACCCATTTACATTAGATTAACCAAAGGTACTTTCGGAGCAAAATCTCATGATATCCCCAGTGGAGTCGCCACTGTGACGCGCCCGAACCCCACTCGCGATCCGGATGGCCCTCGGAAATCCGCTTTTAGGACCCGAGACCGGATGGAGGTTCATTAAAACTCGTGAAAGCTGATCGCTTCGCAATGGACAAAAATATATCCAAACCCATTGTTGGCAATCAACTTACGAGAGCGTCTATTGGGTTATCATAAGGCAGGATCATGGAGTCGCCACCCGATAAAACATCGGGAAAGTAATTCTAACCTTACGAGGCCAAAACCAGAGAGAGTTCGGGACCTCACTCTTATTCATACCTTTGGTTAATATTATGTGAATGGGTTTTTAGGATCAATTATTTTATCTCTCTTCTCACACGAGTTATGCCATAAATTAAAGCGCATTCAAACAAGTAAAAATAATAAAATAACAAATAAAGCGATAAATAAAATATATTTACAGTTATCCAGAAATAAATATAAAATCATAAAAGGAAGCTATAATAATAAGAATACATACATAAACCGGGCTATTTTTTTAGGTGGAAACATTGGTTCCCAACTACTTGTTTTATAAAAAGTATAAAATTCTTGAATCAATTTAAATCTTTTGGTTTTGGAATGAAAACGTGGACATTGGTCCAGTTTTATTGACAAATTTCATTTTGGTAGAAAACATTTGTGTTGTGGTTCTTTTTAAGCGCGGTCAAAAATCTTTTATTATTACAAACCACAAGCGAATAAAGAGAATAAAATAATTACATATTTTTCAAATAATAAATGATAAATAAATCCTAATTTACCTACCTCAACCGTAACCCTTG
Source organism: Excoecaria cochinchinensis (assembly GCA_947683425.1). Classification (NCBI taxonomy): domain Eukaryota; kingdom Viridiplantae; phylum Streptophyta; class Magnoliopsida; order Malpighiales; family Euphorbiaceae; genus Excoecaria; species Excoecaria cochinchinensis. The sequence goes on along the minus strand of CANTUQ010000055.1, from coordinate 22,638,052 downwards.
GACGAGTCATACCGCTCGCGGTGACAGTCATAAAAGGAAATAATGTTAATCAATAATAAATGAATAAGAGTGAGGTCCCGAACTCTCTCTGGTTTTGGGCCTCATAAGGTTAGATTTATTTCCCGATGTTCTATCGGGTGGCGACTCCGTGATCCTGCCTTATGATAACCCAATAGACGCTCTCGTAAGTTGATTGCCAACAATGGGTTTGGATATATTTTTTGTCCATTGCGAAGCGATCAGCTTTCACGAGTTTTAATGAACCTCCATCCGGTCTCGGGTCCTAAAAGAGGACTCCCGAGGGCCATCCGGATCGCGAGTGGGGTTCGGGCGCGTCACAGTGGTGACTCCACTGGGGAGATGGTCGCCGGTCTGATCGTCCGACCACGACGAACGCAGCGCCACCGCTCGTGGCCTCTTCCGGCGTCGGGGGTAGCGCCGGCGGCCTCCTTTCTTTCTTCCTCTTTTCTTTTTCTTTCTTTGCGTCGTGGGTCTGTGTGTTTGCTCCTCTCCCCTGTGTATTTGCTCCTCTTTGCCTTCTATTTCCCTTTCCTTTTCTTTGGTTTTCACTTTCTTTTGTTTTCCTCTCTATTCTCTTTTCTTTTTTTGCTTTTCTATTTTGGTTTGTTCTTGTGCTCACTTGCACTCTCTTTAATTTTTTTCCTTTTTTTGTTCTTCAGCCGAGAGCCTGCTCTCTCTTCTTCTCTTTTTTATTTTTCTTTTCCTTTCAATTTCTTCATCCAGCTGAGAGAGCCCCCCGTTGCTCTTTGCTCATTCTTTTCCCTTTATACCCTAAAATTAGGGCTAATGGGCACAATGGTCATTTCCTCCACTCAATTATTTCCCTTCTTTTCCTTAAATTAATTTAACTTAATTCAAATAACACACACATTAATTAATTAAACATACATATTAATTAAACTCTCTATTAATTAAACATTACACTAATTAATCCATTTAAATTATCATACATATATATATTTTATCTAATTAATTACACACTTCAATTTTAATTTTACATTCATTTTAATTAACACAATAATATTAACCACTTAATTAACTAACAAGATCAACTAACTAATTACCTAATTTCTCACACACATATTTATATATATATATATATTTTTTATATTTTTTATATTTTTTTATTTTTTATTTATATATATATATTTTTTTATTTTTTTTCCGGAGGGGATAATCAAGGATCAAAAATCACCATTTTCGTTTTATGCCGGGGTTCGGGACCCAGTGTCTACAATATGGAATTAAAGTATTTTGTTGTCAAAGAGGAGATTCAGAAACAAAGAGTGTATATAGAACATATTAGGACGAATCTCATGATTGCAGATCTTCTCACTAAAGGTTTACAACCAAAGACATTTAAAGAACATGTGCTTAGGATGGGTCTTGGTTGTATTGATGATTGACAATAATGCTTAACACTCTTGAGCTCAATAATGACATGTTTCTGAATTTTATATTTCTTATTCATTGTGCTTATGTATACATCATTGTTTGAATAAGAAATTGGTATGTTTTCATAACAAATATGTGGACTGTATATCGTTTATATACAACTTATGAACCTAACATAATAAGTTCTTAATGTAGTGGTATATGGAAGGGAGTATGCGACTATACTGTGTATGACTGCCATAACCCGTATTATGTAATTTGTTGTGTTGAGGTGTTTATGATGTTAACGGTTTATAAGATTTACTTTTTGCTAGCCTTATGTTATGCTATTAAATATAATAATGAAACATCCGTCCAAGTGGGAGAATGTAAGAAGTGTGGCCGGATGAAAAGTCTATTTGGTTCATACTTCTATTTGCATTTAATCCATATTAAGTTGGGATTAGGATTTTTCTTTTATTTAATAGTATATTAAATCTTAACCGTTAAATTAGTATTTGATGGACGTATTAGATCTAAAGTTAAAAGGGTATATAAACTTATCCTCTCTCTACCCTAATTAAGTTTTTGCAAACAAACCAAAATACATAAGGATCGTATTTTGACTTTCCATCAAGCATCTGCTGCATAAAGAGGATTAGGGAGAGAAACTAGTTTACAAAGTTTGGGATCGTCAGATTTCTTTTTATTATGTTGAATTCCGCTCAAGGTAAGTGATCTATTCACTTTTTCTATATGATTATTATTATATTTAAAATCTGAATGGGCATGAATGTTTATAATGATATTTGTATGAAATTAATATCGAAAACTTACATAACATTGCTTGACATTATTTTTAAATACGATTAACACTTTTGTTATTAAAATAGCAGCAAGAGACTCTCATAAATGTCCAATTATGAATGTATAAATGATAGATGCTAAATTGATATAGTACACTTTCAGAATGATGATAGTGAAATATGAAAGGTCGATTTATGTGATGACGGAAACAAATTATATACAGGTACGTAACTACGTATAAATGTCTTTGGGTTGTGAAAGGTTATGCTTTATGTTGTAATAAATGTTTTGGTAATTTAATATGATTTAGAGATAACTTTAAAGCATTGATCGACCTAAGAATATGTTATATATGTTAGTGGTACATTATGGTATGTACATGGTAGTTATGAAATTTGGAGAAAACAAGTGAACTTTCATGAGATGTCAAAAATTAGGTGAAACTCTTGCAATTTTTTCATTTAAATAGTGTATGCATGTTAAAAAAATAGAAAAAAAAAATAATGATTCATATTTGAGGTGATTTTCAACACAAGATACAACATCTCCTAATTTGAGGGTCAATTTCACTCATGGTCACTCAACTTATCACTTATCACACAAAAGTAACCGACTTTATTTTTCTGTCTTAAATGTCACTGAACTTCTAATATTTTTGTAAAAAAGTCATGTACACCGGAATCCGACGAGAACCCTTGCCGAATTGATGACATGACATATGACACGTGACGACGAATAGTAAATACATGACTTTTTTGCAAAAATGTTAGAAGTTCAGTAACATTTAAGTTGGAAAAAATAAAATTGGTTATTTTTGCGCGATAAATGATGAGTTTAGTGACCGTGAGTGAAATTGATTTAAATGTAGCATTTGTTGAAAAAATTGTTTAACGACATGTAGTTTCTGATATGGCATGCCATGTCATCAATCCGGCGAGGATCCTCGCCGGATTCCGGTTAACATGATTTTTTTGAGAAAAAATGTTAAAAATTCAGTGACATTTAAGTCAGAAAAAAAAGTCGATTATTTTTACGCGATAAGTGATAAGTTGAGTGACCGTGGGTGAAACCAACTCCCTAATTTGATTCACTGCAAGACCCAAATTTGATTCACTGCAGGACCGGATAGGGAATGTCATCAATCCGGCGAGGATCCTCGCCGGATTCCGGTTAACATGATTTTTTTTGCGAAAAAATGTTAAAAATTCAGTGACATTTAAGTCAGAAAAAAAAGTCGATTATTTTTATGCGATAAGTGATAAGTTGAGTGACCGTGGATGAAACCAACTCCCTAATTTGATTCACTGCAGGACCCTAATTTGATTCACTGCAGGACCGGATAGGGAATGTTAGCAGTCCCAAATGTTTAATTTATATAACCTCCAAATTGCTTTCCTAATAGAAAGCAATGAGTAAAATCATCCAGATAAGATAAAGTTCACACTAACACATGCTTTTCTATATCTATATATTTATACTACATATAAATGTACTAAATGGAAAAAATTATTTTGAAAAAAATGCCTCTATATTTTAATTTAATTTTCAAAAGTCACCTTATTATAAAAATATAAATAAATATAAAATTATAAAATTATAAAAACTTATGTAATGTAACAATTAGGCTAATTAATAGTGTTTTTGTTGAATTTTTATGTACATGTTTCATTATTATTTTTAATTGTAATATTAAAATTACTAAATATGATATTTTTGCAATACCAACTTTATTAAATATAATAGGTTAACTTAAAAATAATTATGAAATTTAAACTAGCTGAATTTGCTTATTTTATATATATATATATATATATATATATCGTAAAAATTGTTTGATAAATATTAAAAATTATAAATCAAATATTATTAAAAAAATAATAACTAGGGGTGTGCAAAACCCGATATTTGACTTTGGTTTGGATTATTTGGGATTTCCAAGTCGGGTTAGTTTGTATTTCATGGTAAAATTGAGTCGGGTCGGGTTAGATCGGTTGAAAACCTTGAAAAAACCAACCCGACTGAAGTATGTATATAATTATATACATTCTTATTTTAATGCCACTTGTTTACCTACGTGGTTGGGATTTTTCCTTTAAATTCCTCCCAATACAAGTTCAATTCTTGATGAAGTCCTTTTATTATGCTTTTTTGTTTTTATCTTTTAATTCTTAATTTTGTGCTCCCAAGTTCTCTGTCTATCTTTTTCTAATTTTTCTTCCATCTCCCTAGTTTTTTCCTTTTCTCCCCTTCTCTCGATTTTCAGACCAAAAAAATAAATCAAATCCCTTTCTTCTTTCATCTCCCTAATCAATGAAAAATCAGCCATCTTTCATATTATTGTGGCTTGTGCCCTAAAATCTCCAATAAAATTTTTCTATCTCTCACTTTGTAGAAATTTAGGGTCTGTTTACTTGTGGAGAATTACTCCAATTTTCCATAAAAAATAGAAATAGAAAATAAAAAATAGAAAATATGTTTAAAATAGTTAGTTTTCTAAAATAGAAAACAGAAAAGCCATTTTCCTATTTTCTAAAATTAAACAGAAATTAGAGAACTAATTTAATATGTTTTCCGAATTTCCCACTTGTTAGAAAACACGGGATTTTCTGTAGAAAACACGGGATTGTTCCACTTACGTCGTCAAAATTGTTATGAATCAAATCCCTGTTAATTTTTTCTTCTTTCTTTTTCTTTGCTACCCAAATCTCCTATTTCGTCTCCAACAGATCAAGCTCAAATCAGCATATATCAAGCTCAAATCAGCAGCATATCTCTTTTTCTTTCTACCAGATTCTCTTCTCAAATCAAATTCAAAACCCATCCATAAGGAAAACACGGGATTTTTACCAAACATGTCGAAATCAACTCATGATCCCACCATCATCGTTTCTACTCTTTTTTCTCTATTTAAGTTACGTTTTACTGATTACTGGAATTTCTAATCTTTTGTAGTCAAATTTGATAGCTATTGTTGGAAACTCAGGTTTGCTCATGATTTTATCTTCTTATATCATTGTTAGATAGCGTCTAAATTTTCTGAACATGCAGGGAAGAAGCCATTGCAGGTCTCTGTTTCAGTTCTAAGCCTCCTTCAGTTGCCTCGCCTCTGTCTTCAGCATTTTCTCAAGTCTCATGTACGCTTCCTCTCATTTTCTGTTTATGTATTTCTTGAACCTTTATTTGGGTATTCGATTATTTTCAATTTTTTCGTTCATTGTACTGTCGGTTTGTGTTGGATTTTATTTTGTTCAATTGCTGCATATTTGTGGGGATTAATTTTAATCTATTAATGAGTAATTGCTCACATGTAGGTCTCTGTTTATGAGAATTAAAAATTGATTGTCTTAAAACCAGGACATTGGATGAAAAATAATGAAAGACTGTATTGGTGCTCTGTTAGTTTCTCAATCATTCGAAATTGTTGATTAAGGATACCTTTAATTGTTGTTGTTTATCTGCACATTCTGCTGACTTGGTACTGTGACTGTAAATATCCCACTGAAATGCTGCTTCTATTGAATTTAGCTGCATCTGGACCTTTTCCCAAATATGTCTTTTAGTGTTTTGTTTCCATTGTTTGTCTTATAATGGTCAATGAGTTTGGTATTAATTTATAAGTTAAGGAATTGGGCCAGAAAGTTAGAGATTGTAAGCTGCAAATTAGTCCTTCTGAATAGAAAAATGCATCATGCAATTCTGTAACATTTAAATTTTATTACATATAAAATGCATCGACTGAACCAATGAGTAAAATATAAATTATTTTACTTACATAATATTATATTATTGGCTTAATCTACATTAATATTCCATTAATCTACTGAACTAGTCTCCTTTCTAGTTCTGGTTCCATCACATCTGATGTGTATAGGGTAGGAAGTTTAATGAGTAAACTCTCTCTTAATACTTCTCAAGTTCTCATGTCTTCTCTAAAGTTTAATGAGTAAACTCTCTCTTAATACTTCTCAAGTTCTCACGTCTTCTCTAAACATCAAGGAATAGCTTAGAAAATAAAAAACTACAAGGAACCAATACTAAATTCTGCTATTTAAACTGGACCATTCCTACTAAGATCCAATACCATTCTATCCATCCGGGAAATTACCACCAAGATAATTCACTCACCATTTTCAAGAAACCCAAAACCTTCCATTCATCAACAGCACATAAGATAACCTGAAACCCCTAACAAATCCACACTCTGATCTAAAATTTTGTAAAATTTTTATTTTCTATACTAAAATTTTCTATGTTGTCTGATACTCAAAGGGAAAATATATATATTGATATGATTGAATTCCATTAATTATATGATTGAAAATATATATATTGATATGATTGAATTCCATTAATTATATGATTGAATTCCATTAATATATATATATATATATTGATATATATTTTGCTGTAAGAATTATAAGAGTAAAATATATATATATTGATATGATTGAATTCCATTAATTATATGATTGAAAATATATATATTGATATGATTGAATTCCATTAATTATATGATTGAATTCCATTAATATATATATATATATATATATATTGATATATATTTTGCTATAAGAATTATAAGAGTACTCACTTTTTATCCAGTTGAGAAGGTGAAAATGCACCAAATAAAGTGATTATGACCTCTAATCACAATGATTTAGTAATTAATTGGATGTTTTGGAATGCACATTCTTGTATAATGGGAGACATCAACATATTACCAGAAATTCTTTAGGGCATATAAGATTTAATTTTTGTTAATTTTTTTTTATCAATTCCCAAATGTGTTTAAAAATATTATTTAAAAATTTTTTATACTTTATATAATGAAAATTTTGTTATATATAGATAATTAGATGGGGAGAAAGAATGGAAATGGTGAAGAATCGAAAGATTGGTCTGACAGTAATGAACTTGCATTTTTAAATATTTTGTACGAGAGAGTAAAAAGGGATGCAAATGGAACACCATCTTTTAGAACATCTGATTGGCAAGAAATGGATGACGAATTATTTATAGTAGTGGGAGAGAGATATGGTGTAGAAAAGTTGAAGGGAAAATATAATCGTCTCCGGATAAAGCATCGACAATTTACTGAATTATTGGAGCATACCGGGGTAACTTATGATTCAAATTCAAACACTGTATTTGCTGTGGAAGACATTTGGCAGATGTTTTATAAGGTAAAAATATCATTAATTTAATTTTTATTATTAATTTTTTAATATCATTAATTTAATTTCTATTATTAATTTTTTACATTAACATACATATTGTAGATATTAATATTTAAAATGTTATGCCTTTTAAATTGCAGAAGCACAAGAATTTCAAAGCATTTAAGAAAAATGGGTGTAGGTATTATGACCTATTGGGTCAAATTTTCGGTAAATCCACTGCTACTGGGTATCTACACCATGCTTCTACACAATTACCTTATGCTTCAGATGACGAGCGCCTAATTGAAGGAGATTTCCTTCAAAGGGGTATTCATCATGTATCAGAGGGTGAAAAAACTGATGCTTGTAGTTCAAAAGATAAGCGAGTTCCTACTGATTATATTCCTGGCTCCAATAGAGTTAAGAAAGTACACAAATTTGAAAAATTGGATTCATGTTTAGAAATGTGGGCATCTTGTTTAAGTGCTAGAGCAGAAAAGGAATTAGCAAAGGCCAATAGATATAAATTGGAAAGCAATCAAGCTTCAAGTTCTGAAGATGATCCATATACTATAGATGCATGCATGAATATTTTGGAAGAAATAGAAGATATTTCTAGTGCCGCATATAATAAAGCACTAGAAAAATTTGTCAGTCCGGAATGGAGTAAAATGTTTGTCTTGATGCGTGCCAATAGAAGAAGAGATTGGATTGAAAGTTTATGTAAATGAATCTATATTTTTTTTTAAATTATATTATGTCTAATAGCTCGATTTGTTATCCTAACTTTTGTTATCTATATTTTTTTAATATATATATGGTATTTGTTTGTTTTTATTTTTTTATTTGTTTATTTTTTTTTCTTTAAATTTGATAAACTTATTTTTCTTTTAATATGATGCAGGATTTATGGATCAACATTTACATGAAAATCAAGTTTTAGTGTATTCAACAAGTAGTGATAGTTCTAGCAGTGAAGAGGATGAAGAGATTTTAGATTTGCTTTTAATTAGAACTTTTATGGCTCATAATTTTATAGAAAAGTTTCCTTGCAGAACATCAATACTTAGTGGAAAAAATTATATTCTTGAAGTTCTTGTAGGAAATCCGACTAGGTGTTATGAAGGATTTCGTATGGCACCACATGTTTTTATAAATTTATGTCAAAGATTGAAATTGATGGGTTTATTAAAAGATAAAAGGGATGTTAGTGTGGAAGAAGGAATGGCCATGGGTTTATCAGTTTTATGTCATAATCTTTGTCAAAGGGTTATAGCGGAACGATATCAACATTCACTTGCTACTGTTCATAAATGGTGCAAGATGGTAATTAGAGCATTGGCTACTTTAGGTACGCACTTGATCAAACATGTGAATAGATTTCCTGTGCAGCCAGAAATTCAAAGCAATCCCAGATGGTATCCATATTTTGAGGTAAGATAATATATTATTAAAGTATTATAATTTTGTTATTTTATGGTATATAATAATGCTACATATATATATTATTAACTGTAAGTTACAATATTTTGTTTTTGTGTGGTAAAGAAATGCATAGGTGCAATAGATGGTACTCATGTGGCAGCATGGTCACCAGCTTCTAAACAGAAGACATTTCGTGGTAGAAAAGCAACACTTGTGACACAAAATGTTATGGCTGTGTGTTCTCACGATATGTTATTTACATTTGTTTACACTGGATGGGAAGGGACAGCAAATGATTCTAGAGTATTTCTTGATGCATTAACAAGACGGGAAAATAATTTTCCCCTTCCAAGTGGTGGTAAGAGTTTTTATTAACATTTTTTTACTTAATATATATTTATGTTATTATCATTTGATTAATATATATATTAATTTGTAGATTATTATTATGTCATGGATGCTGGTTATCCCAATATACCGGGATTTTTGGCTCCATATCGCGGCGAAAGATATCATCTAAATGACTTTCGTGGGCGAGGACGAATTACAAGAAAATATCAGTTATTTAATCAGAGGCATTCATCTTTACGTAATGTAATAGAAAGGGCATTCGGAGTGTTAAAGGCTAGATTTCCAATTTTGAAATCAATACCAAACTATCCTTTACGTCGACAAAAGCTTATTCCCATTGCATGTTGCACGTTGCATAATTTTATCAGAATGGAAGATAGAGCTGATCAACTGTTTATATCATACGGTAGAGAAGATTTAACAATATCTGAAGAAGTCACTGCTGGAGTACAGCATGAAGGTATTAATATTGATTTATCCCAACAAATGCAAATGGGAATAGTTAGAGAGGCAATTGCTGATCAATTGTGGACCGATTATAATAATAATAGAAATTAGAAATTAATTTTTTTTTTATTATTGTCATTTTCTTTAAACAATTAGTATTGTCATTTTTTTAAACAATGTTCATCAATTTATAAAAATTTAGTTTAAATGATATCATATTGATACACATATAATTTAATTATATGTATATATATGTACTATTCGAATTTTAAAAATTAGAGCATAAATTTTTTCTCTTAATATTACATATTCAATTTTTTAATTTAAAAAATATTTTCCATTTTTAATAAATGAACATGTTTTCTCAATTTTCCATTTTCTGAATTTAGAAAAACAGTTTTCTATTTTTTGATAAATGAACACGTTTTCTAAATTTTGTACAGAAAATAAATATTCCAATTTTTTAAGAAAACAGAACACAGAAATATATTTTCTGTAAGTAAACAGGCCCTTAAAATTCCCAAAATTGAAAATCTACTTCCCCTTCAATTTAGTGTCGCCGTTCGCCACTGTCAAATCTTCGATAGTTGGTTTTTGTTCCTCATGGCTACTTACTTTGCTGATTTCATCTTTATCACCCTTAAGACTAGGAGTAAGGGAAGTTTGTTGCAAATAATTTCAAGAAATTCTTTATGTTTGTTGTTAGCTTTGATTTGGCAATAGTTTTATGTTGATATCGAACATTGAATTTTGCTTGTTTATTATTGTTTCTTGATCCATTCAAGGCAAATCTAGTGAAATGTATGGTTTTTTCGGGTTGTTCAAGGTTAATCGGGCCGGAGGCTGAAAAATTCAGGTAAATAGGGTCAAGATCCGAATTATTAATAGGCAGTTCAGGAATACTATATAGCACTTTTTTGGGTGTCGAATTATTCAGGTTCGAGTCGGGTTGATCCAAATCTGACCGATACACACTCCTAATAATAACGTACACATGCACATACACAATAATCAGGGACATAGCTACACTATATTGAAATGATCTACTGACTTGCACAACTTAAAAGAAAAAAAATTATCCTACTAATTTCATAATTTTTTAAAATTAATCCATTAAAATTTTTTAAATTGATCCCACTAAATTTTTTTAATTGACTCCATAAAAAAATAATATAATATTTTTTAAAATCCATTAAATATATGTACCCTTGGAAAAAAAATACACAATTTTATATTATGTAAGAGAAAAAATAAATAAATAAAAAATCCAAAGAAGTGAACTGTTAAATGGAATTTCTTAATTAGATTACGTAGCACTTCTTAGATTTTTAAGTTGATTGGCCTCAAGATTGTAAAAACCATTTAATTTTCAGCAAAAATAAAATTAAGTATTATTTAATCAATATTTGAAATCTTTCTATTGAATCAAGTTTCATATTAAATCGATTAATATTTTGGAATAGAATTCATGAAAAGAGTCTAGTTTGAGATTTAAAATAAAAAATTAATTTCTTATTCTAGATCTTAAATGATTTATTTAATTTACTTGCTTTTACTAAATTAGCTTTGATTTGTTGATTTTGGTAACTTTTTCATTTTTGGTTTCTATTAGTGTTGTTCAAATTTTAGCAAATTTTGGTAAAATGTATGTTATATCGTTTTTAAATTCGAAATTTTTTACAGTGGGACTTGAATATAATTTTCAAAAAGAGATTTGTATTGATAATAAAGGATCTATAAAATTTGACCCCACTCAATAAAAATCATGGCTACATCCCGCACAATAATCTAATTACAATAAAATCACAAAATGCGGATTGGTGTTTTCTAAATTTTGTCATAGTTTTACAATCCTATTCAATTATGAAAACCAGTACCCAGGGAATTTCATATTTAATTTTATTTCTTTAATATCTCTTCCTTCATTTGGATCAATCCATAAGTATACTCTTACGTTGATTTCAGACATTAAATGCTCAAGATTTTGGGCAATGTTTGAAAATGCACCATTTTGAAAGTGCCCAATAAAAGCTGACATATACATTATGCACCAACTAATATTGACCGTCAGATTCCTCTTTCCGATGGTGCAGATTTTATGAAGTGCGTATATCTCACGCCACATGTACCCATTCCCTAGTCTACAAGACATTAAACACCACCTGTCCCTTCATGATGTTTTTGCTTTCCAACGGCTACCATTAATTTCTTTTCTAATAAGGGAAAAAAAAAAATCAATAACTCGTTAAATTTCACACATCCTCAGCACTAAAATATGTATATTATTATTTTTATTTCATTTAATACGAAAATTTTAAATTTTTTATACGAATTAAAAATAATTAATTAACATTAAATTTAATTAATATTCATTACAATTTATAAAATATTATTTCATTAATTATTTATAATTATATAATTTCACTTTATTAATTATTTTTTTTTTGCATATATTGGATAAAATAGAAATACATAATTAATACTTATTGAAATTTAAAATTTTTACATTAAATGGAAAAAAAATGTAAAAAAATTGTGATGATCGGTGAAGCAGAGGAAATAGTATTTTTTGAAACTCTATTTTACCTTTTTAAATAATTTTTAGAGCCAAAAATATCTCTATAAATATTGCAAAAATTGCTCAAATTGAAGTATTTTAGTGTCATTTATTCCAACAATAATAAAGGCATTTTTATATTTTTTCAAAAATTATACGTGCTTAAAAGACATTTTTACTTTAAAACCAACTAAAAAATAAAATAGAATTTCAATACAGGCGTTAACACAAAATAATACATTTTCTATTTTTAAGAAAAGCTTTTCAGACACACTATCTAATGAATAATTCTTACTTGCCTTCAAATATTATAAATTGCATTTGTCATAATATAAAGATATGACAATCCCTCTTCTCTTTACAAAATTTTCAATGCGTACGTTATTATGGATTCTTGTACGTAAATCCAACCTGTACACTATAGATGACATTAAATTATGAAAAAATTGTGGATGTTATAATCAAATTATGTTCACTTTTATTCTAATTAAAATCCAAATTTCATAATTTTACAATAAGATTAATCATTATCATTAAACCCATAAATGCATTATGATTTATGAGCAATTTTCATTTTGTTTTTCAAATAGAAAGAAAGGTGAGGCTAGAAAAACCGAATTAAAAAATTTGCTAGAAAGAAAAAGAAAAAAATTCACAATGTAAAAGTCTTCCCTAATTTAGAGACTACATAATTAACTAGTAAACCTAACCCACCCACTCACAAAGAGGGATTTAACAAAAAACTTTACATTATTCCGAACCTAAATGAATCGGGTTTAGTGGCCCCGGTTCCACCTATCCTCTCTTTCACCCTAATAGGTGACAACTCTTCTGGCTCTGTAATTAATCTCTAATTTTTCAAAAACTGGGTACAACCGGCGGAGCCAAACCGGGTTCCGGCTGACCCAACTCCTTTTTCTTCCGCATTTCCAGCACTTTCCGGTGGTGGTTCGAGTGCAAATCGCTGGAAAAAGTGGGGCTACAAGCCGGTCTATATTCGGGTAGTAACCGACCTGATTTGTACCGGACTCCACATGCATTACAAAGAGTCTTGGCTCCAAGCGGACCGGCCCGCCACTGTGGAGTCTTTTGAACACCGCAATGCCTGCACCTGCGAGGCTGCTGAGGACCGCCGCCACCACTTGCTGCGTCAGCGGAGAGTCTTCTCTTCTGCTTGACCGGCGGTTTTTCGAAGACAACCGGTTCGGTCGGTTCATGGTTCAAACCCGGAGTGGTGCAGATGAGGTAAGGGCTTGAAGGGACAGAATAAGAGGAAGAAGAACTTGAACTTGACGATGATTCCGATGTTAACGACGGAGATCCAAGCGACCAAACTCTAACTCCTCTTCTGGATCGCTTGCTTCTTACCTTGACCGGAACCGGAGTTTTAAAACAAGGCTCTGTTAAAAACGATTTTTGGGTTACAAAATTGTTCTCTGGCTTTGGCCTTTCCGGCGAAATTCCAGCAGGGAAAGGCGCAGAGTATTCCGAGTTGGAATCTTCAACAAAATGAGATAACCATTCAAGACTAGCCAAATCATCCGCCTGTAAAGAATCGCATCTTTCAGTAAAACAATTATTACCCAAAAAATTATATTTTAGTTACACAGAGAGAGCAAAATAACCGTACAGGAACACCGAGTTCTCCGGCGGAAAATTCAGAGCTATAGTCACTAATTTTGTCATCTTCCTGAAATTGGGTTTCTTCTTCTAGTTTCGTAGAAACAGAAACAGCAGAGGGCTTTTCGTTTCTTTCTTCTTCTTCTTCTTCTTCTTCTTCAATACACCCAGTTTCTTCATTAGAGAAGTCCAAAAGTTCATCCACTATAAAGTCATCAGACGACGTGACGTTTTGCAAACATAAATCCTCATAAACCACTCGTGGGCTAAGCTTCAAACTCATCTCCTTCCTCAAATTGGTTTTCAAAGCAGCTTCAACGCATTCCATTTCCATTCCAACCTATTAAAATAAAAAATAAAAAAAAAACCATAATTTAAAATCGGCATTAACACAAAAAATCAATCTTTTCTTCAAATTTTCATTGAGAATCAAAGAATAAAACACCTTTAGAGGAGAAGATGATAGAAGAGGAACAGAGGAAGAGGAGTTGAGGAAGTGGTTGCAGAATAAAATTGAAAGATAAATGAATGGTGAGTTTGGTAAAGCATTGAATGTGAGACCAAATCGCCCGTGGCCTATACAAAAGTACCGGTTCTTCTTTTTAATTTTTTTTTTTTACTATTTCTCTTTCTTCAAGATTTACAGTATCTGTTTTTGTTTGCATATATTTTAATTTTATACGTTTTTAAACTATGTTGTAGATAACGCGTATATGTAAATAAATAGGCAGAAGCTTTTGTCTGAATTTACGAGGCTTGCCATTTTTTTCTTGGACTTTTAAATGACATGGAATTTTTTTAATTTCTTTTTTGTTTTTGTCTTTTTTCATAATTTCATTTCTGTCATACCATTGGTTGGTTTGCAATTTTATGTATCCACCAAATCTATTGTTATTTAGTAAGTTAATTCCATTAATAGAAAGGACATTAAAGATTGTGTTTGGTTCCGTGGATGATTTTCATTATTGATAACACAGCAAATATCATTTGCCTAAAGGCCCATTCAGCCGGCCCACTTAACTGGCAAGGCCCAAAGCCCATCAGCTAAAGGTATCAGACACGAGCTCCTAGGCAGCGCATATGACCGATCGGCTGATGTGACCGCCAGTCCCATCAGCCGCCTGACACAAGGCAGCGCCCATGCCTACCACCTGCTCCTTGTCATGTCGCCGAATATCTACCCTGGCAGCCAGTAATCACTCCCCAGGCACTCAAGTGCCCCTCAACCATCTCATATAAGTAGTTCAGCCAACGATGGCACCAGGTATTGAATTCACGACATTATCTCTCTAAAGCACATCTTCTCTCTAAGCTACTAACTTAAGCTTCGGAGTGCTCACGCCTGGTCCGACCGGGCTCCTCTTATTGCAGGTTTCTCTCATCCGATCGGATCGCCCTCTCTCCTACAGATAAAGACATTTTTGGATTTATCATTTGGTGCTTTCGTTGAGAGATGGCGAACTCAAGATCCAATGAGAATACGACCCCCATGGACCTCGACCATGACGACAACACCCGTGCCATTTCAGGCACCTCGAGAAGGAGGGAGGCGCCCACTAGGCCCCCCATGAGGACAAACCTCCTTCCCGAATTCGACAATGCCACTACAAGGCAACCAGAGGACACCCCTATCACAGTGAGGGACATGCGCGCCATCCTCAGTGATTTTACTAAAAGCATCGTCCAGACTCTGAAAAAGGGTAAGATGCCCGATGTTTCTGAAAGAGCCCAAGAGGATTTCCTCGCCGGCGAAGACTTCAGAAGAAATAGGAACAAGGGAGTCATTATCAATGAATACCGAGTTCAGGGAGCCAGGAAAAATGCAACCAGAACTCCAGGCAAGAGCGACAAGGGGAAGCAGATAGTGTCTGCAAGTAGGGCCTCTCCCTACAGCAATAGGTCTGCTACTTTGTCTACGAGGGATGATGTGTCCTACATGTGCACCCCAAGTCGCGGCCAAACAAGAAAGCACAAGGGCGGCGAATCTACCGCCACGACCCTGAGCAAACAGAATCCGTCGAACAAGCAGGACCAGTGGTTTATGCAGAAGCTCAAGCAGTTTGGTGTCCTCGCGCCCAAAAGAGGCACCTTTGAAGGAAATACTTGCGGGAACACTGCCTCTCCCTTCTGCAGAGAGATCACCGATGCTGAGCTCCCCCCCAGGTGGCGAGATGTGGTCATGGAAAGGTACATAGGCAGAACAGATCCTGCCACGCACTTGGCGGAGTACTTGACCAAGGTACAGGTCTATACTTATGACGAAAGAATAGCCTGTAGGGTTTTTCCGACCACTTTGGGTGGGGATGCATTGACATGGTTCCATGAGCTGCCCATGGGATCCGTTATGTCGTTCAGACAGTTAAAGGAGCTGTTCACTATGAGGTTCATTGTGCAAACACGAGCGCCTAAAACGGTGAACGACCTGTGCAATCTTTACCAAAGAACCGATGAAAGTCTTCGAGACTACATCGACAGGTTTCAGGCTACCATGTCTGAGGTAAGAAACGTCAGTGTGGAGATGGCGACTACCGCCTTACAAGGGGGCACCACTGACCGACCGCTTTTCGAGTCGCTTACAACAAGACCCCTGTGACGCGCGCCGGATCCCGTGCGCCGCCCCTATCACCGCCCGCTTAAGGGCGATCGGGCATTTGCGGATCCGTTGGCATCTTGCAATAAATCGCAAGTGCGTCTATGTTGAGCAACACAGAGGTATCATGGAGTCGCCACCCAATAGAACATTGGGAAAGTTACTCTCGCCTCGGAGAGCCTAAGACTGCGCTTAGTATCCATGTTGGGCCATGAGGCCTAGGATTAGCGCTAAAGTCTCGTGACCCAAGAAGTATATTGGAGGATAACCTCTAACCTCTCGAGCCCAAAGACCAGAGCTGGGTCCGGGATTTCTCATCTATTTCTACCTCGATTAATTTATGATTGAATTTTAATTGTCATTAATTCGCTCTCTCTCCACACAATGCAATTAATTTAAGGCGCATTTACTCATGTTAGGAAAACCATAAATTAGCAAGTAAAGCAATGAATTACAATAATACAAGGAGCGGAATACAACTCCCATTTAAAAGTGCAAACATACATAAAACCGGGGAATTTATTAATTATGAGGACTTTGGTCCCCGCATGCACAATTAAAGAAAATATTCTGGATGTGATGATTTTATTTGGGATGAAAATTAGGACATTGGTCCCATTTTATTATGAAAAATCTAAATTAATTTAGTAAGAAATATTTTTATGATCTTTATTTAGGTGCGCATAGGAAAACATTTTATTCAATGAATATATACAAGGAAATTAAAAATATAAACGAAATGAGAATTAAAAATGTATAAAGGAAATACCAAACCCCGCAACTCCTCCTTCAACGTGCATGGATGCTCAATTGAAAGTAAAAACAATGATGTGCAACCAAAAATAAAACAAAAGAAATTCATGTTAGTGATTAAACCGACGAAATAATATGACATAAAAAGATAATATGTACCATGAAAATATAATATGCATAAAATAATCATAATGTAATTTAACATGCATAAAATAGTTAAGATGCAATTTAACATGCATAGAATAATTAAGATGCAATTTAACATGCATAAGATGAGAAAGTATCATGGCACATGCAACTTATTAATATTAGTGATTAACGTGCATGGAAAATTAGTGACAATCAATTTTACTATAGCTAAGACATGAATTAAAAATGTAACATGAGAATAACACAACTTAACATGCATGACTAGCATAAAATAATGATTATAACACTCATACATGCAAAAGACAGCATAATAATAAACATGATATAGCATTAAGAAATTAAAGGTATTTACAACCTAAAACATGCATAATTACATGAACAAAGAATAATTTGACATGAAAAAAAAAGATTAATAGAATTTAAAAAAAAACTTATTTGTTATATGAATAATTGAAGATAAAAAAAAATAAGAAGGAAGAATATGGAGACTAAGAGAATTTACATGTTTGATATGTTAATTGGAAGCCAAAATAAATGAAATTAACAAGAGAATTAATGAGCAAAGCCAAGAATAATTACCCTCAAATTCAGTTTTGAAGAATTGAAGATAGAAGTGTTGAATTCCTTGTCTTCTCTTGTGAAAATCCTTAGAAAATATCTTGAAAACTTGAAGAAAAACTCTTGGAAACAAGTGTGTAAGATGGATTTTTTTCTCACAACTCAAAGCTCCAAAATTCAGTTTTTTTCTAACAAAATGTTCTCCTCTCGTCCTCCCCTGTTTCTCAATTTTTCCAGTGTTTTTAACCATCAAAAACTACCCAAAAACCACCAAAAACCGTCCAAAAACGGTTGAAAATCGAGTGGGGGTCGAAAAGTGGGCGAAATGGGCGAAGTGGGGCGATTTCGGCGAGAGATCGTGCGCGTCGCGCACGTTTCCGTGCGATCTGCGCGGAGTTTCCGCGCACGACGTGCGCGGGGCGAGCGACGCCCTGCGCGTCGCTCGCGCGGAGCGCCCGACGCCAAGGGCGTCGGACGCGCGGAGCGCACGGAAATTCGCGACGGCCCTTGGCCGTCGCCTTTTCGTCGCGATTATTTTCCCCTATTTTATTTTCAACATTTTTCCATCGTTTTTCACCTTTTTTTTTTTTTTTTTTTAATTTTTTTTATATAAAATACCCTCAACCTAAAACACACTTTTTCTTCTTCAAAATAATTTAAAAAAATATTTTTAAAATATTTTTAAAATACCCTTTTTACTCACCGAAAAGACAAGGAAAATCACTTCTGAGCTCCAATCTTTTTGCCTATAAGCCGGCATAGCTAAATTTCATCATCGGGTAATCCTGATCAAGGCTACTCGGGACCCGGTGTCTACAGTTGCCCCCAATTTTGAAGAGACTAGTGCATGGGTGCCTAGGTGAGCCAAAATTCAGGAAAAGGAAAGAAACGCGTACCTGAAGCGGCGATCTTCCTGCTTGATGGAGTTATGATGATAGCTACTGCTGTCTTTTGGTTGTAGCTGGTAATACCGTAGGTGCGCTAACCTCTTGTGGGTGGCGCCGCTATCGTGCTAAACATTGTGAGTTGGTAATGCCGTGGTCGTGCTAACCTCTTGTGGGTAATGCCGCCATCGTGCTAACCGCTGTGAATTGGTAGTGCCGTGGTCGTGCTAACCTCTTGTGGGTAGTGCCGCCATCGTGCTAACCGCTGTGAATTGGTAGTGCCGTGGTCGTGCTAACCTCTTGTGGGTAGTGCCGCCATCGTGCTAACCGCTGTGAATTGGTAGTGCCGTGGTCGTGCTAACCTCTTGTGGGTAGTGCCGCCATCGTGCTAACCGCTGTGAATTGGTAGTGCCGTGGTCGTGCTAACCTCTTGTGGGTAGTGCCGCCATCGTGCTAACCGCTGTGGATTTGTAGTGCCGTGGTCGTGCTAACCTCTTGTGGGTAGTGCCGCCATCGTGCTAACCGCTGTGAATTTTGGTAGTGCCGTGGTCGTGCTAACCTCTTGTGGGTAGTGCCGCCATCGTGCTAACCGCTGTGGATTTATTTTTTATTTTTTATCTTTTATTTTTTTGCTCCTTTAGATGTTTGGACTAGTGTCATCACTTGGCTTTTGTGGGTGTTTCCCGCCGATTTCTCCTGCAAGATTGTATGCATAGGAATATACAAGAAATCATGTGTGTATGTTATGGAATGCAAATGCTTGCAAAAATGTATAGATCGCTCCCTAGGTGATCCATGGTTTGCTGAACTTATAGCTTGTCTGCTGTACCATGCCCCCTGAATCCTGAGGATCGTCGACAAGCTTTCTGAAAAAGACGTCCGGTGTATATCCCTTGCCCCCTGGTCAATGATCATTTACTTGGGATTCTATTTCATGTTCTGTGTTGTGTGTTGTCTGACTGACGGAAGATCATCTTGAAATAATGCCGCCTTATCGCTCCAGGCATTGAATGTCATTGTTTTAAAGGTAGTGCGTCCCTTGTGGATTTTCGCACTAGCTTTTCTTTGCGGGAAATGCGTCCCTTATGGGATTTTCACACAACCCTTTGCCTAACTTTTGCCTGGAATGGACCCAACCCAATCCAGCGGCTTTTGTTTATTTTATATTTATATTTTATTTTTATTTTTATTTTTATTTTTATTTTTATTTTTATTTTTATTTTTATTTTTTTTTTATTTTTATTTTTTTTTTTTAGGGCAGACTGCCTGTTTCCAGGTTTTCACCCTGCCCTTTGGCCTAACTTTTGCTTAGAGAGCCAGTTACGGTTTTCATCTCTAACGGCCTTCTTTTTTTTTTTTTTTTTTTTTTATCACCAAAGCTTCTGTTAAGAGCAAATAGCACATATCCGATGAAGGGACTGAGCAATAATCAATAGATGAACAATTGGTATATTTCTTTTTAAGACAGAACTGAAAGATCAATGAAAATGTATTCTTTTATTCATTGCAAAATTGTGTACATTTCTATATGATTTCATCATACATGATTTTCATTTGACAAGAATTCAAAAGCATATGACTACACCTAATCTCGGAGTGGGTTTTGTCAGCATCAAACTCCTGTTATCAATCGGCCCTCTCGGGTTTTCTCGATTGAATATTTTCTCTGATGCCTCTAATTTTTGCACAAGATGCCTTTTTTTCGGTTTTCACCCTGTCGAGGCGCCCAATTTTAGCACAGCCGCCTTTTTTCGGTTTTCGACTTGCAGGGCATTTTATTCTCTTCTTTTTATTTTTGGTCTTTAGCCATGGAACCTTTTAAGTCTATCGACATTGACCGGGTCCTTGAACTCATTCCCATCGCTGTCTGCTAAAATTGCTGCTCCTTTTGTTAGCAACTTTTTCAAAATGAAAGGTCCTTCCCAGGTTGGTCTGAATTTTCCTCGTATGTCTGGAACTCCCGGCCTCATCATCTTAAAGACCAAATCCCCTTCTTTCAACGGGTGCTTTCGTACCTTCTTGCCAAAGGACCGAGCTAGTCTCTTCTGATAAACCTGATTGTGGTAATAGGCTCTCAACCTATCTTCATCCAATAGATTCAACTGCAACAATCGCTGTTGTGCCCATTCTGTCTCCGGAATCTCGGCTTCCAGGACTACCCTTAATGATTTCAGCTCGATTTCAGCCGGCAGGACTGCTTCAGTTCCATACACCAGAGAGAATGGTGTTGCCCCCGTAGAGGTTCTGATTGTTGTTCTATATCCCCAAAGTGCGAAGGGTTACTTTTCTGCCCAATCCTTGTAGTTCTGAACCATCTTGGCTAAAATTCTCTTCACATTCTTATTCGCCGCTTCAACTGCACCATTCGCTTGAGGACGGTAAGGAGAAGACTTATGATGTTGGATCCCATATTTCTGGAGCATCTGTTTAGTCTCTGCTAGGAATTGTACCCCATTATCAGACACAATGTGATGTGGGAGACCATATCTGCATATCAAATTCCGCTCGATGAATTTAGCCATATCCCTTGCATCAACCTTCTTGAAAGATTCAGCCTCAACCCACTTAGTGAAGTAGTCAATGGCAACTATGATGAATCTATGCCCATTAGAAGCAGTAGGATGGATTTCGCCTATGATGTCTATTCCCCATGCTGCAAATGGCCATGGAGATGTTAAGTTATGTAACTCTGAAACTGGCACATGCCTCAAATTCGCGTACTGTTGGCATAACTGGCATTGCTTCACAAATTTTGAACAATCTGTATCCATTGTGAGCCAATAAAACCCTTGGCGCATGATCTTCTTTGCTAAGGCTAAGCCATTCATGTGAGCTCCACAAACCCCGGCATGAACGTCTTCCATAACTCTTTTAGCTTCTTTCTCTGCCAGACATCTTAACTGGATACCATCAGCTTGCCTTTTGTATAAAGTGCCATTAACACTGATGAATTGAGTGGATAACTTCCTGATCATTTTTTGGTCCTTCTCAGTGGCTTCCTCTGGAAAGACTGATCTCTCTAAATAATTCTGAATGTCATAATACCATGGATTTCCATCAGTGGCCTCAATGTCCATCACCTGTTCAGCTTCAAAACCAGGTCTTTCCGAACTATATATCAGCACGGGTTTCATCGCAACTCCTGTTGGGTTATCCCACATAGACACTAATGTTGCTAGAGCATCAGCTAACTGATTTTCGTCTCTGGGGATGAAGTGAAAAGTGCAAATCTCAAATTGGCTGCTCAACGTTCTCAAGTGCTTTACATAAGGCAGCAACCTTTCTTCCTTGACTGACCACTCTCCTTTAATTTGATGAATTACCAAGGAAGAATCTCCGAATACTTCTGCGGTCTTTGCCCCCAGAGCAAGCAATGCTTCCAATCCAAAGATGCAAGCTTCGTATTCTGCTTCATTATTGGTAGCCTTATACCTCAGCTTCTTAGCCAATGGTAACCTTTCACCATCTGGGGTCGTAAGAATAACTCCCACGCCTGCTCCCTTATTATTGACTGCTCCATCAAAGAATAATTGCCACCCTTGTACTGCTATGGCCGTGACATCTTCATCTGGGAAGTTGTATTCAAACTGATCTCCCTCAATAGGATGCTCGGCTAAGAACTCCGCTACAGCTCTTCCCTTAATGGTTTTCCTGGTTATGTACTCAATATCAAATTCCTGCAACAGCAGTAACCATCTTCCCATCTTCCCTAGTAAAGAGGGTGCTTCTTGGAGGTATCTGAGCGGATTATGTTTGGCAACCGTTTGTACCTTGAAGGAATGAAAGTAGTGTCGCAACTTCTTAGAAGCCCAGATAATTGCTAAACAAATCTTTTCTACCTCCACATATTTGGCTTCGTACGGCAGGAATTTCTTGCTAAGATAATAAACGGCAAACTCTACACCAAAATCGTCTTCCTGAGACATCATAGCACCCACTGAGTTATCTTCCACAGCTAGGTACAGGATTAGTGGTTTGGCATGGCGTGGTGGTCTTAACACCGGAGGATTTAGCAGATAGTCCTTAATGGTGTCAAAGGCCAGTTGACAGTCATCGTTCCATAGCACCGGCTGATTCTTCCTAAGAAGCTTGAAAATAGGCTCACATACCGAAGCTAGCTTGGCAATAAATCGGCTGATGTACTGAAGCTTTCCTAGGAAACTTCTAATGTCCTTCTCCTTCTGGGGCACTGGCATCTCTCTTATGGCTTTGACTTTATCGGGATCTACCTCGATTCCCCTCTGGCTTACCACATGGCCTAACAACTTTCCTGATGTAACTCCAAAAATGCACTTCTTGGGATTGAGTCGCATATCATACTTGCTAATCCTTTGAAAGAACTTTTCTAATGCCTCAAAGTGACCTTCCCTGGTAGTCGACTTAATCATCATGTCATCGACGTACACCTCCACTTCTTTGTGGATTAAGTCATTGAGAACCTTGGTTGCCATCCTCTGATAGGTTGCTCCTGCATTCTTCAACCCAAAAGGCATAACCCGATAGGCATATGTCCCCCACTCGGTGATAAAGGCTGTCTTGATCCGGTCCACTATCTTGTTAAGAATTTGATTGTACCCTGCGTATCCATCCACAAAGCTGTACATCATGCAAGCAGCAGCACTATCTACTAGCACATCAATATGAGGCAGTGGGAAATCATCTTTAGGGCAAGCTTTGTTCAGGTCTCGATAGTCGACGCATACTCGAACCTTACCGTCTTTCTTAGCTACAGGAACCACATTAGCTAACCATGTTGGGTATTGAACCTCTATCAGGAACTTAGCCTCAATCTGCTTATGGATCTCCTCTTTCACTTTCTGTGCCCATTCTGGCCTAAGCCTCCGAAGCTTTTGCTTGACGGGTTTAAACTCTGGGTAAGTTGGGATGGCATGTTCGGCAACATCTCGATCTATTCCCGGCATATCCTCGTAGGTCCAGGCAAAGACTTTTTCATATTTTTTAATATTCTCTCAAATTTTATTCTCTCTTCAGGAGTTATGTCTGATGCTAGCAAAATTTCCTTTGGATTTTCCAAAGTTTCGAGATTAAATGCAGTTGTGCCAGTTGAATTAATATCAAAAATGAATGCATCATGCTTATGATCATGCGAAATGAAATCATCAGAAACATCACACAAGTAAGCAAAGTTGTTCATCTCATTAACATACTCAGAAACATTAACATTGTCCTCAAAGAGTTCTGGTATAAAAAGAGAATCTAAATGACTATCAACTTCAGTCGATGCCGATGCTGCAGCCGATTGTGCTTTGGCTTCTTGATTTGGTGAAATCTTGAGATCTTCAATCTTCGGCTCTGGCTCCACTATCTTCTCCTTCCCTTTGAGCTTAGTGGCTAATAGCTTATCAGTGACGATCTCTTCAGGCTCATCCCTGTCCCATATGCTGCATTGGGTCATAATCTCCTCATCCCAAAAGTTCTCTACAGCTTTAACAACTCCGATCTCCCAATCAAAGACATCGTTAAAAATTTCAAATCCAGGGATAATCTTCCCATCTACCCACTGCGGTTCTTCTTCTCCGGTGTAAGCACAAACCGATGATGATGGCACAAAGCTCTCCGAAATATGGGGAATCTTCCCTGACCCTTTCTTCTTACCATATTCTCCTTTGTAGCCCAACCCCTTTCGATCTTTTTGACCACGTGTAGTGATAGCATTCTGCAGCCCTTGTGACTCTTTTCCCAAACCAGCCCCTGGGAGGAAGTGCATCTTCTTCAGCATATTCACCACTTGAGGGCTACCTTCTAGGTTTTGCTCTTCTCCGATCATCGATACATGAAAGCCACTGAATGGCTGATTAGAGATCTCCAAGGCAGACACTTGGTTCTCTCTTGCTGCTTTAATGGTCACTACTTCTCCTTCATGGGGTATTTTAATTATCTGGTGTAATGTGGATGGTACTCCCCCTAACTTGTGGAACCACGATCTACCAAGCAGAGCTGAGAAGTTTGCTGGAATCGGCAAGACCACAAAATCTGTTTCTGCCTCAATGGGCCCTGTCTTTACCAAAGCTTTGAAAATTCCCGATGCTTGCCTCCTGGAGTTGTCGTAGGCAGTGATGGTCAGGTCAGATTTGCTTAACATACTCTCATCCATCCCAAAGGCCTGAAGTGCCACCAAAGGGCAGACATTTATCGATGACCCGTCATCAATCATGACACAAGCGGTGTGTTTACCATTGATCTGTGCCTTGATGTACAATGGTTGGTTGTGGTTGCGACCCTCTGTTGGTAGGT
The DNA here is from genome assembly GCA_947683425.1 of Excoecaria cochinchinensis. Taxonomy (NCBI): domain Eukaryota; kingdom Viridiplantae; phylum Streptophyta; class Magnoliopsida; order Malpighiales; family Euphorbiaceae; genus Excoecaria; species Excoecaria cochinchinensis. The sequence goes on along the minus strand of CANTUQ010000055.1, from coordinate 22,613,101 downwards.
CCGCATCAGAAAATACCAACTTCTCCCCGGATCCCCCCTTTACAAGGTCTAAAAGCTCGGATGGAGAGATTGTAGTTGCTACGGTGGATACGCTCAATGCTTCGACTAACTTCTGTCGGTGCGAGGGGGACTGTCTCAAAAGGTCCCAAATAGATATCTGAGCCGTGGTCTTTTTCAGTTGTTTCACTATTGAATTTTCTTCCGGCTCTTTCTCTGCGATTGCTTGTGCTGGGTCCTGCTGCTTCTCAGCTTCTGGAATGACCCTCCCACTTCTTGTTACTGCTTCTACTCTTTCTTCTTCCTCTGAATCCCACGGATCCGTAAACTCTCCATTTTTCTCATCTTCGTCATCTCCACTCTCACTAGTGGACCAACAGTCTATCGCTGCCACGGAAACCCCTTTTTCATCCACTGCAGGGCGAGTAATAGCGACATACTCATTTCCATATAGATCTTGCATTACGTACCACTCTGGTAGGCTCGATCCGATCATAAAGACTGGAGGTGGCACTGTGTTATAACCCGACTTCTTCTTGCTTTCTCTCTGCTCAGGATCGGTGATCTGCTTGTTGTCAATTAGATCTTGGACCCGATGTCTTAGCGTTATACACACATCCGTCAAATGCCCGGTATGTTGGTGGAATGCGCAGTATTCATTCTCTTTGTGCCCTGGCTGCCCTTGGGCCTTGGCCGGTTTAGGTGATAGGGGCCGCAGTTTTCCTTCTTTTATTAGCCTCTTCAGCACCCATGATAAAGGCTTACCCAAGTTGGAGAAATACCTCTGACTTACGCCGGTTGCAGACACCTCGGCAGTCTTCCCAGCTCTGTTACCACTGCTTGAACCTACTGGTTTGGCCGTCCCCTGATTGCTGTATCCCCTCCGGGCATAGGACTCACTATTTGCCCTCTTGGATAAATATTCTCCTTCCGCTTCTATGGCAATGTCCTTCAAAGACTCCCAATCCTTGAGTCCCTTCATTTTCAGTCCCTCTCTCAAGTAAGGACTGGCATTTCGAATGAATAGCCGGATCTGATCAGAAGTGTCCGGTTTGCGTTTCATCTCCATAACCCGGTTTCTCCACCGAGTAAGGTACTCGTGGAAGGACTCCCCAGCTTTCTGCTGTAACAACTCGAGATCTTTCAAAGTAACCTCCATCCGGGTACTGCAATCGTACTGCTTAAGGAACTCTTCAGTCAACAAGTCCCAGCCCTCCTTGGATCTCCTGTCAAGCCCATGGTACCAATCAATAGCAGCTCCTGTGAGACTCAAGCAGAAATATTCTATCTTCTGCTTTCTTGTTAAGGTCGTTCCCTTCATGACTAGCGAGTATTGCTTGATGTGTGCGGCAGGGTCAGAGGTTCCATCAAATTTGGGAATGTCCGGCATCTTAAAATTCTGGGGAATTAGGTCATCCCCATCCAGCTCTCGGTCTTCCGGGTTCATTCCTTTTCCCACGGTCATCATCCTTGCCATGACCTCAAATCTCTCTTCCATTTTCCTCCATATTGCCTCATCTAGTTTTGGTGACTTCTCTTTAGCTGCTTTATGCTCCTCTAGCTCATCTTCCCCAAATTCAGCTTCAGACCTGGGGCCCTCTCTGCGCTCAATAGGTGCAGGCACTCTTTGCTCGACAACAGGTGGGTCAACCACTGGTTGGTTAATTGTAACAGGACGTTCTTCTCTTACAACCTCTTGTTCAGTTGGTACTCGGATAGGGGCAGCAGCAGCTTGTTGACCAGCTATGGTGGTGGCAAGATTGCCCATCATTGCGATCATTCGGGCTTCAAATTCCTCCATTCTCTTTCCTACCTCCTCGATGATTATTGCCCGAGTTGCATCAGACTCATTTGATGGATTAGCCATACTTACTTCTGTTGATGATTCGGAAGAAAACCCCACACTTCCTTCTAAGACTGACTCTGAACTCTGATCTGACACTAACTCAGTTAACCCCAAAAGCGGCGCCCTTTTTAACCGTCCGTCGAGACCTCTAGACCACCCAGGAGAATCTATGATGGCTGAAATGCAAAGATTGTTAAGATGATGCATGATTAAAATGCAATGTATGCTCGTGCTGATGCAACATAGACAAACACATGCAAGCAGATAGATCTTTCCAACCTTGTATCTCCCACACACATGGTAGTGCGGTCTCTTTCCTAGGTGGGCTTGATCCATGGATTAACGTGGAACCCAATGGACACGTATGGTACGCGGTGAAAAACCGGCAGCATAACAGCTCCTATCTAATGTACATACGTATGGGTGTTTGGCAATTATGTATTTAAACAATTCAACTTAACTAAGATGGGCCCACCGGGGCATGAAAGCCTTTGATGAAGACCATTTAATTAAATTGGTTTCGTTTAATATATGATGGCCCATATAGCAAGCATAGTATTACGGTACATTTCACCTAGTGGAAGTATCTATTGCCATTACATGAGCTTTGGACAAAGGAGATGTTACTTTAAGGCTACCCAAGCATGATCCCTGCCGACGGGTCTAGCTCATCACAAGCATAGCGACCAGTCGGGTCGTCATTTTGATATACCATTGAGGTACATGGCTTGGGCTGGTGATTATCCTTAACACTTCCCCAAATTGAGTGAAAATGAGGTCGTGCTTCGGGAACGCACCGGGGCTTGAAAAGGGACCAAACTAACTTAATCTAAAGCTCTAATGAGATGATATGCAATTTTGAGATAAAACGAATTTATGAATTAAATTTTAACCATAAATGTTAAACGAGGTATTTTCAAATTGAAATCTCGAACCATATCGTCCCCAGTGGAGTCGCCACTGTGACGCGCGCTGGATCCCGTGCGCCGCCCCTATCACTGCCCGCTTAAGGGCGATCGGGCATTTGCGGGTCCGTTGGCATCTTACAATAAATCGCAAGTGCGTCTATGTTGAGCAACACAGAGGTATCATGGAGTCGCCACCCAATAGAACATTGGGAAAGTTACTCTCGCCTCGGAGAGCCTAAGACTGCGCTTAGTATCCATGTTGGGCCATGAGGCCTAGGATTAGCGCTAAAGTCTCGTGACCCAAGAAGTATATTGGAGGATAACCTCTAACCTCTCGAGCCCAAAGACTAGAGCTGGGTCCGGGATTTCTCATCTATTTCTACCTCGATTAATTTATGATTGAATTTTAATTGTCATTAATTCGCTCTCTCTCCACACAATGCAATTAATTTAAGGCGCATTTACTCATGTTAGGAAAACCATAAATTAGCAAGTAAAGCAATGAATTACAATAATACAAGGAGCGGAATACAACTCCCATTTAAAAGTGCAAACATACATAAAACCGGGAAATTTATTAATTATGAGGACTTTGGTCCCCGCATGCACAATTAAAGAAAATATTCTGGATGTGATGATTTTATTTGGGATGAAAATTAGGACATTGGTCCCATTTTATTATGAAAAATCTAAATTAATTTAGTAAGAAATATTTTTATGATCTTTATTTAGGTGCGCATAGGAAAACATTTTATTCAATGAATATATACAAGGAAATTAAAAATATAAACGAAATGAGAATTAAAAATGTATAAAGGAAATACCAAACCCCGCAACTCCCCCTTCAACGTGCATGGATGCTCAATTGAAAGTAAAAACAATGATGTGCAACCAAAAATAAAACAAAAGAAATTCATGTTAGTGATTAAACCGACGAAATAATATGACATAAAAAGATAATATGTACCATGAAAATATAATATGCATAAAATAATCATAATGTAATTTAACATGCATAAAATAGTTAAGATGCAATTTAACATGCATAGAATAATTAAGATGCAATTTAACATGCATAAGATGAGAAAGTATCATGGCACATGCAACTTATTAATATTAGTGATTAACGTGCATGGAAAATTAGTGACAATCAATTTTACTATAGCTAAGACATGAATTAAAAATGTAACATGAGAATAACACAACTTAACATGCATGACTAGCATAAAATAATGATTATAACACTCATACATGCAAAAGACAGCATAATAATAAACATGATATAGCATTAAGAAATTAAATGTATTTACAACCTAAAACATGCATAATTACATGAACAAAGAATAATTTGACATGAAAAAAAAGATTAATAGAATTTAAAAAAAACTTATTTGTTATATGAATAATTGAAGATAAAAAAAATAAGAAGGAAGAATATGGAGACTAAGAGAATTTACATGTTTGATATGTTAATTGGAAGCCAAAATAAATGAAATTAACAAGAGAATTAATGAGCAAAGCCAAGAATAATTACCCTCAAATTCAGTTTTGAAGAATTGAAGATAGAAGTGTTGAATTCCTTGTCTTCTCTTGTGAAAATCCTTAGAAAATAGCTTGAAAACTTGAAGAAAAACTCTTGGAAACAAGTGTGTAAGATGGATTTTTTTCTCTCAACTCAAAGCTCCAAAATTCAGTTTTTTTCTAACAAAATGTTCTCCTCTCGTCCTCCCCTGTTTCTCAATTTTTCCAGTGTTTTTAACCATCAAAAACTACCCAAAAACCACCAAAAACCGTCCAAAAACGGTTGAAAATCGAGTGGGGGTCGAAAAGTGGGCGAAATGGGCGAAGTGGGGCGATTTCGGCGAGAGATCGTGCGCGTCGCGCACGTTTCCGTGCGATCTGCGCGGAGTTTCCGCGCACGACGTGCGCGGGGCGAGCGACGCCCTGCGCGTCGCTCGAGCGGAGCGCCCGACGCCAAGGGCGTCGGACGCGCGGAGCGCACGGAAATTCGCGACGGCCCTTGGCCGTCGCCTTTTCGTCGCGATTATTTTCCCCTATTTTATTTTCAACATTTTTCCATCGGTTTTCACTTTTTTTTTTTTTTTATATAAAATACCCTCAACCTAAAACACACTTTTTCTTCTTCAAAATAATTTAAAAAAATATTTTTAAAATATTTTTAAAATACCCTTTTTACTCACCGAAAAGACAAGGAAAATCACTTCTGAGCTCCAATCTTTTTGCCTATAAGCCGGCATAGCTAAATTTCATCATCGGGTAATCCTGATCAAGGCTACTCGGGACCCGGTGTCTACAACCCCCATCCAGCTTCGCTGAGCTAATGGAGAGGGCTAGGCAACACATCCAGTTGGATGATGCTCTCAGGTCCAAAAGCAGAGGAAGGACCAGCGTCCTGGACCGCCTACAATATCCGGACAATCGCTCTACTCAAAGAGCCTCCGCTTCCGATCGGACAGCCAAAGGCCAAGATGGAGCTCAAAGTTCCAGAAATTCAGGCCAAGCCAGAGGATCAGGAAGAGACCGGAATCCGCGTCCAGACGACCAGGCAGAGAGGACATACACTCCTCTCAATGCTACCCCGACCGCGGTGCTAATGTGGATTAAAGAGAAGCACCGCAGAGTCAACTGGCCCAGAGACCTCTCCGGAAGAAGTCGGGATGCGAGGGACCCGAGCAAATATTGCGAATTCCACAGAGACGTCGGTCATTTAACCGACGAGTGCACTTCGCTAAAAAAAGAAATTGAAAGGCTGATACGCCGTGGGGCCATCAGGAGATTCATAGGCCCGGCCAGAGGGGATGAACCCTGCATACAGCCGAAGCCTAGAAGGGACGATCCTGACTCAGACGACGATGAGCGCAGGAACCCCAGAAATGCTGATCCGGGTAGGCCTTATACGGGGGTAATAAACGTGATCACCGGAGGGTCATCATACGGAGAGAATCTCCCCAGGAAAGGGAGAGGAAAAGGCGTTTACCTCTCCCGACAGGCAGAGCAGCCTGCCTCAGTCACCATTTCCAGCGAAGACGCACGAGACGTCCTGTTTCCACATGAGGACGCTCTCGTTGTAAGAGCTCGGATAAACAATTTCAATGTAAAAAGAATCTTGGTGGACAATGGCAGTGCTGTCAACGTCTTAACTCTCCAGGCCTACCGAGCCATGGGACTTCCGATCGGAGAGCTGAAGCCGAACGCCACTCCTCTGATCGGCCTGGGCAACGCTACTATCCCCGTGGCGGGCTTTGTAGAGCTTTTTGTCGAGCTCGGCCAAGAAGCGATAGCTCATGCTTGTAAGGTAATTTTCATGGTTGTTGACATGACATTTGCCTACAATGCCATTTTTGGCAGACCACTGCTTTTCCAGACCGGAGCTGTGACCTCCATCCGATACATGGTGATGAAGATTCCGACATTAGGAGGCGTCGCCATCTTGAGAGGTGACCAGAAAGCATACAGGGAGGCTTATATCACCATGATAAAGCAGCAGCGAGAAGCGATGGTCGTAGAGCCGGGCCTCGAACAGCCAGAGCAAGCGGAAAGGCCCAGGATGGACCCAGCAGAGGCCACAAAGGCCAGGTCGCTAGATAAAGGTAAAAATGTTCAGGTGGGGACAAGCATGGATAAGGAAACCGAAGAGGCCATTATGCATGTCTTGACCATCAATCAAGCGACCTTTGCCTGGAAGCCAGAAGATATCTCTGGGGTAGACCCCAAAATAATCACCCACAAGTTGAATGTGGACCCGAGCTTCCCTCCGATCCGCCAAAAGCTACGAAGGCACGCACCCGATCGGAGGAAGTTCAATTCTGAAGAGGTGGATAAGCTACTCAAGACCGGAACCATCCGAGAGGTAGAATATCCAGAGTGGCTGGCTAACGTGGTGTTGGTCAAAAAGAAGTCTGGCAAGCTGAGGATGTGTGTGGACTTCACCGATCTCAACAAGGCATGTCCCAAAGACAGCTACCCCTTGCCCAGCATAGACCAGTTGGTAGACGCCACGGCATGCCATGCCATTTATTCTCTGCTAGACGCATATGCTGGCTACCACCAAATCCTGATGTGGCTCTTGGATCAGGAAAAAACCAGCTTTATCACCGACGACGGGACGTTCTGCTACAGGATGATGCCGTTCGGACTGAAAAATGCTGGAGCCACATATCAGCGCCTGATGAACAAGATTTTTAAAGACCAGATCGGGCAGAATGTCGAAGTATATGTTGACGACATGATCGTCAAGAGCCGAAGCGTCGAGGAACATCCAGCCGATCTGGCAAAAGTTTTTGACACCCTAAATAAGTTCCAGATGAAGCTCAACCCCGAGAAGTGCGTCTTCGGGGTACCATCAGGAAAATTCTTAGGATTCCTAGTCTCTCAACGAGGGATCGAGGCAAATCCAGAAAAAATAAAGGCCATCCTCGAGATGCAACCCCCCAGGAGCATAAAAGACGTCCAGAAGCTGAATGGAAGAATAACAGCCTTGGGACGATTCATTTCCTCTTCAGCCAAGCGCTGCACGCCTTTTTTCAAGAAGTTAAGGAAGAGCGAAACTTTTGTCTGGGGGGAAGACTGCCAGCAGGTCTTCGAAGAGCTGAAGGCATTCCTCATCAACCCGCCGCTGCTCAGCCGACCGGTACCAGGTGAAAATTTATACCTGTATTTAGCCACCTCTAAGGAAGCTGTTGCAGGTGCTTTGGTCCGAGAAGAAGATACCCAACAGCTACCCGTGTACTACGTAAGTGAAGTACTCAGAGGTGCCGATCTGAGAAAGGGACCGGTTGAGCAGCTCATTATTGCCCTCATGATGTGTGCAAGGAAGTTGAGACCTTACTTCGAGGCGCACACAATCATCGTTCGATCGGGTCACCCTCTAAGAAAGATACTCCAGACGCCCGATCTGGAAGGCAAAATGGTGGGATGGGCGATTAAGCTACAGTCCTGGGATGTCAGATACGAGCCCAGAAAGGCTATAAAAGCCCAAGCTTTGGCAGATTTCATTGCCGAATTTGCGGGTGAGGAACCACCGAGTCAGCCCAAGCCACAAAACTGGGAAATGACAGTGGACGGCGCAGCAAACGACACTCGAGGAGGCGTCGGCATAGTGATAAAAGGCCCTTTGGGCATCACAATAAGGTACGCCATAAAGCTTAATTTTAAAGCTTCTAATAATGTGGCAGAGTACGAGGCGCTCCTTCAAGGGCTGAGACTGCTCCATGCAATCCGACCGGAGTCAGTAGCCATCAGGAGCGACTCCCAGCTGGTCACCAGTCAAGTTCTGGGGACTTTCGAAGCACGTGAGGCCACGATGATCCAGTACCTGGCCAAAGTCAAGACTGCTTTCACAAAACTGGAAGAGGCTGGATCGGAATGGGTGCTACATAAAGTCTCGAGAGACCAAACTGCAGAGGCCGATCGGCTAGCTAAGATGTCTGCTTCCGCACAAAGTGTCATAGAAGAAAACATTGCCGTTGTAGACCAGACTTCCTCCTCCCTAGACGAACCAGAGATGATGGAAATTGACCAAGAGAATGAAACCTGGATGAGCCCAATTATGCAGTTCCTCCAGACAGGACGACTGCCCGAGGACAAGGACGAAGCTCGAAAGGTATCTCGAAAATCTCTCAATTACTCCATCATTAACGGTGAATTGTACAAAAAAGCTTTCAGTCACCCTTGGCTAAAGTGCGTGTCGGAGGAGGAGGGGGACTACATCCTCAGAGAGCTCCACGAGGGCATATGCGGTGCGCATGAGGCAAGCAGAGCCATGGCAAGAAAAGCCCTTCAGACGGGATATTACTGGCCTAGCATGCTCAGGGATGCCCAGGAGAAAGTAAGGATATGCCCGCAATGCCAAATTCATGGCAGGATTATAAGGCAGCATGGAGCAGACCAGCAGCCGATCGGAATTGCATGGCCATTCGACCAATGGGGGATGGACATCTTGGGACCTTTTCCCCAAGGCAAAAAGCAGATGAAATTCCTCATAGTGGCAGTAGATCACTTCTCCAAGTGGATTGAGGCTGAGCCGGTGGCCACCATCACAGCCGAGAGGGTCAAGAGCTTTACATGGAAGAACATCATCTGCAGGTATGGCTTACCCAATGTTTTTATTGCAAATAATGGCAAGCAGTTCGACAGCTCCATTTTCAGGAACTTTTGCCAAGGCTTGAACATCAAACTAAAGTTCACATCTGTCGCTCATCCCCAAAGAAACGGAATGACTGAGGTCTCCAATCGGACCATCTTAGAGGGATTGAAGAAGCGATTGGGTCAAGCCAAAGGCAACTGGACTGAAGAACTGCAGAGTGTCCTGTGGACATATAGAACGTCCCCCAGGACAGGCACTCATCAGACGCCATTTTCTCTTGTTTACGGCTCCGAAGCAATGATTCCTGTGGAGGTCGGCCTCCCTTCTTACCGATCGGCTCTCTACTCCGAGCGAATGAACACTCAAGAGAGATGCCAAGACTTAGATCTCATCGAAGAAAAGAGGGAGGACGCCTACGCCAGGATCGCTGCCTATAAACAAAGAGTGGCCAGATACCACAATGCTAAAGTAAGGTCTAGAACCTTCAATGTAGGCGATCTGGTACTCAGAAAGGCAGAACTAGGCTTGGGAAACGCCGGAGTGGGAAAGCTAATGCCAAATTGGGAAGGGCCCTATGAGGTATCTAAAGTCCTAAGTCCGAGCACTTATAGGCTCCGAACTGTTGAAGGGCGAGAGCTCCCCAGAAGCTGGAATGTTGAAGTACTCAAGAAATATCATGTCTTATAATGTATCAGAACCTGGCAATTGCCTGATTAATAAAAAGGTTCCTTCTTTCATGATCGTTCAATTAATGCATAGTTTAGCGTTCTACGATTAGGCTTGATGCCCGTCTCAAGGTACAAAAGCGAATCTAACGTGACGGAGGATCTTACCTCCCCGAGTATTATCCATATTATAGAGGATCTAGCCTCTCTCGCTCGGTTATGCAATTGTTATGCAATATTACGAGTATTCTCGGCTATGCAATTCTTATGCAGTCCTACGAGTATCACTCAACTCGATTTCGCAATAACTATGCGATTCCACGAGTATCATCTAGCTCAGCTATGCAACCCTTATGCAGCTTTATGAGTATCACTTAGCAAAACGATCTAAAAAAGACAGACTGACCCGATCGGTCACTTAGCTTCGACGCTATTCGAATTCAGGAAGTACTTGTGAAATTTAATGCAAATTTTAATTACGAGTTTTAATTAGCTCGATCATATTGCAAATATCAGTACAAACTTATGTATATATTGATTTGCAAAATTAGGCAATCTTATTGATACAAAATGCCTCCAATATACAATTTATAAAGAATTGTTACAAAAAAAAAAGAAAAGTAAAGTAAAGCTGATCTAAATTCCTAAGCTAACTATCTATATTTACAACCTCCACTTCGCCAGGAGGGTCAACGACCTGTTCCACGATCGGATCGGCCGTGGCTTGAGAAGGGTCGGCAGCTAACGATACAGATATTGCCCCCCCTTCAGAGACAGGCCCAGTGGAAGAAGGCGCCACTGGCTCAGCTTCAGGTGCAGGAGGAACCTCCGTTTCGGCTTCAGGGATTGAAGACGCCACAAGCCCCACTTCAGATGGAACCTCTTGAATAGTCGGCAGAACTGAGGGACCTTCTCCAGAAGTTCTCTCGATGACTTCCCCCTCGGGAGCGCCTTCGTCGTCGTCAATGCTTGGAGGAGCAGGCAATGAGGCCGGGTCATCCATCCATGACAGATCCGCCCCAGGGAAGCGCTGCCCAGCTTCATGAACTAGCCGAGATAACAGCCCCACCTGGGTGTCTGCCAACTCATCGATCAGGCGCTCCTTTTGGTTGGCAAGCTCCATTTCAAGAATCTTCGTATAAGAAGCCTCGTTCTCTGCTGCCGACGTCTTCAAGGACTCCACCTCTGTCTTCAACCTGGCGTTCTCAGCAACCAACTCTCTGCATTCAGCATCCAGTCGGCTTGCATCTGCCTCGAACCGCCTCAGTTGTCCACACTCTGCGGATAGGCGGGCATTTTCGCCCTTCAGCCTGTCGGCCTCGCCCTGCCGAGCTTTCAGCTCCTGAGCACTCTGGTGAGCTTCCTTCCTCAAGGCTACTGTCTCCGACTGAGAAGCAGCATATCGCTCCTCCAGCTTGGCCACCTCAGCTCGAAGGTCGGAGGACTCTTTCTTAGCTGCTTCACAGCATGTGTTCGCCTCCGCCTTAGCTGCATCGCCCGACTCGGCCCTTCCTCTCCACAGACCGGCCATCATGTGCAGCCGCTGTGCCCTCCTGGTAGCCTACACAAAATCAGGAATAACTTCATCAGACACAGAGGTGTAAATTAGCACCAGAACCAAAATGACGAGTCCTTACGTCTATCAGCTGCTGATTGATAGCCTGAGCTTCTCTGTTGAGTTGGCTAGCCTCCCCGGCGTCCCGATGATCTTCATCCCGGAGAAGACCACGGCAAATGAAGTTGGCCACTTGACCCACTGACCATTCATCGCCAAAGTTTTCCCTCAAAATGTCCTTCATGAGAGCCGGTCGCCGATCGATAGATCGTCGTGGAGATTCGCCACGTTGAACGGCCTTGCCTCTGGCGGCAATCAGTGCGTCGGACTCAGCTATCATCTCAGCAACCTTCTTTCTAGCCGCTTCATCGGCTTTTTTCCTTTGGGCGGCCTCCTCCGCCTCTCGGATCGCAGGACCGATCGGCCTATCATCCTCATCCGATTCATCTCGAAGAATGTGACGCCGACGGTGCGACGGCTGAGGAGAAGCCTCCCTTCTAAGCACAACCTTGGGCCCAGCTGCGACGGAGGTAGGTCCAGCAGTCGTAGTTGTAGCAGCAGGGGGCGCCGACGAGATGGGAATGGCCGCAATGGCCGGAGTTATTGTAGAGGCGCCGGCCGCTCCCCTAGAAGCACCAGCAGCTGCTCGGGATGATTACAGCTCCGACGCGGGCATGAGCTTCCTCCTCTTCCTCTGCTCTTGAGCCCTCCGCTCGGCCTCGCGTTTTTGCTTGATCTTTTCGCCGAACTGCTTGGATGCATCACTCCCACCAGCCATCTCAGCTGCACGATGAAAAATAAGCTAGATAAGTTTTCGTACACAAATTACCTTCACAAAGCATAAATAAAATGCAATGCATTATGATGCATAATGACAATGTTTTCTTCACGGCCCTAATGCTCACGTTCTACATCCTCAGCGCCTTCAGAACTGGAAGACCCGAACAGGGTAGTCAAGAGCAAGCTGGACTCGAAGGGCTTCCCATTCCTGGCGACGGTGGTCATTAACGTTTTAATGTCCTGTTCATAAGAAGGCTGACCGACGGCTAGGTCGTTCAAAGCCTTGACCCTGACCGATCGGGTGAGGCGCACCCCAAATCCACCTTTCCTCCCCATCAGGAAATACAGTTCTTTGTACCCTTTCATAGAGGTGGGGACGACCATCAATTTCCTCTTGGGGCGGCTTGTAAAGAAATACTCCGTTCCGTCGCTCCGAGACGAGATGTAGAAGAAGTGGGTGAACAGCTCCAGAGTTGGCGCTACCGATTCGGCTATGCAAAGAATTCTGAAGCACGCCACCGATCTCCAACCGTTCGGATATAGTTGGTTAGGGGCGAGATCATACCCCCTCAACACCGCCATCTCGAAGGCGCCCAGGGGGATCCTCAGGCCCGCATCCAGGCTCCGAACATGACAAATGAACCATTCCCCATTGTCTTGCCCAAAGGGCCCCTCCGTCACCGCCATTGACTCAGGGCAGGCCAACACCTTTATCTCTTCGGAAAGGCCATATTTGGAGGGAATTTCGGCCACCTCCTCAGCGGTCAGGCGAGAATGCAGTGCGACGGCTGGTTTATTCTCATACCACTCCAAAAAACTTATGTCTAATGCTTCCGCACTACTGGAGGCCATCTTCAACAAAAAAAAGAATGAAGGAAAAGCACAACTCTCTTTTCTAAATGAGATGGGTGTGAGAAGAAAGATGAAAGATGAAGTTACAGAAAAAGCAAAAAGGAGCAGGAAAAATTACTTACTTGACAGAAAGAACTCAAGGAATTCGAAGAAACAAGAAGATGTTTGCAGAAATCTGAGATTCAAGAAGGAATTTCGACAGAGCTTCGCTAGGGATTTCGAAAATAAGGAAGAAATACTCTGCAAGGTTCCCTATTTATAGACTGAAGCTTCTCAAAAACGCCAAGCGACGCGCCATTCAGCAAGCGCCACGTGTCAAAGGACATTTTATCTCTGCGAAGAACGAAGCGTCGCCCTAGGTACCTGCGCAGCATTAAATGAAGACAGCTGTCCAGGCACGCGCGTCTCTTCAGAAAAAGCGCCTTCTAAATTCAAAATCGCGCGCCAGTACGCGTCTTCGGATCGGGAATTTTCAGAGCCGACCCCATCCGAACGGACCATACAAAGGCAAATCCATGCCCGATCGGACCCGTTGAGGGGGGACAAGTGATAACACAGCAAATATCATTTGCCTAAAGGCCCATTCAGCCGGCCCACTTAACTGGCAAGGCCCAAAGCCCATCAGCTAAAGGTATCAGACACGAGCTCCTAGGCAGCGCATATGACCGATCGGCTGATGTGACCGCCAGTCCCATCAGCCGCCTGACACAAGGCAGCGCCCATGCCTACCACCTGCTCCTTGTCATGTCGCCGAATATCTACCCTGGCAGCCAGTAATCACTCCCCAGGCACTCAAGTGCCCCTCAACCATCTCATATAAGTAGTTCAGCCAACGATGGCACCAGGTATTGAATTCACGACATTATCTCTCTAAAGCACATCTTCTCTCTAAGCTACTAACTTAAGCTTCGGAGTGCTCACGCCTGGTCCGACCGGGCTCCTCTTATTGCAGGTTTCTCTCATCCGATCGGATCGCCCTCTCTCCTACAGATAAAGACATTTTTGGATTTATCAATTATTATTTTTTAAGTAAAACAAAACATAAAACCAGTGGGATAAGATATGGTGTATGTACGTATACGATATGTGTACATCTGCATTGTTAGATAAAATGAACGCGCACGATCTAACTGTTTAAATGCGCTAGTGTACTGAATTATTATTAAAAACAATGATTATTTAGATAGAATAAACAATGTTGGTTAACTGAAAGAAATATATTGATGTCCTTAATATATATATATATATATAGATAGATAGATAGATAGATAGATAGAGAGAATTAGTATGATTTTTTTTTAAAATAAGTATAAAAAATTGAGAGTTGACACATTTTGTTACCAAGTTGATCCTCAATACTTCATATTCAGATTTTATGTTGACTGTTAAATTGTAAATAATTTATTTTGATAAAAAAAATAAACTATAAATAATTTATTAGACTATATTTTCAATTTTTAAAATAGAATTGAAGAGTAAATATTGCAAGAAATATTAATATTAATTTGTTAAAAAATACTAGGAAAAAGTGAAAAACTAAAAAAAAAAAAAAGAATTCAGATATATAAATAGCATTGTTATTATAGGGGCAAATTGATCAAATTATGAAAGTGTCAAAATTTTATTGGTCATAAATTAATTAAATTGATTTATAAATCAAATGGATCATAAATGAGCTGGTAGTAAATAAATAAAGTTTTATAGTATTATTTTTTATCTTTCTAAAAGAAATTATTAAAAATTAAAAAATATGCATGTATAAATTATAAAATAATTGATTTTATACTTTAATTCACATTATATAATAAAAATTATGAAATAAAAAAAAATCATATAAAAGAGTTATAAGTGGTCACAAATAGGGGTGTACACGGTTCTGGATCTTCCTGTACCGAACCGAAATACCGAAGAAAAATATTCAGAACCGAATTATACCGTTGACTTTTTTTACTAGAACTGAACCGAATTGTACTGTTGACTTTTTGATTAGAACCGAACCGAATTGTACTGGAACCGAATCGAGAACCGTATTGAACCGTACCGAACTGTTATGTACTGAATTGGACCGAAATAACCGATATTTATTAATTATTATATATAATATTAGTAATTTATATGTAAATATTATTTATAATTTATATTATATCGTTATTATATAAATTTAACTTCATAATTATTTGTATTTTTGTGAAACTTTTATAATTATTTGTATTAAATATTTTAATGTATGAAATTAATATAATAAATAGTTAATAAATTAAAATAAATATTTTGATTATTAATAAGATAAATTTAATTATCATATCTATATGAATGTGCAATTAAAATAACTTGTGTTTAATTTTATTTACATTTAATGTTACTCAACAACTACATAATTTTTCATTTTGTACAAATATTTATATACACACACAAATATAATTATTATATCAATGAAATTTTACTAATTAATGTAATTATACGAGTATATAATCATCTTACCAATTAATTTCATTTACTTTTAATATCACTCAACTAGTATTTATTTATTGTAAGTTAATAATTTAATTCTATATAATTAAATTTTACTAATTAATATCACTATATAAATATATAATTACCTTACTAATTAATTTTATTTATTCTTAGTATTACTCGATTGATACTCATGTATATTTTTTTGTACAATACCTATATGAATAATTGAGTATATAAATTAATAATATAATTATATATAATAATTATTATATATAATGAAATTTACCAATTCAATTCATGTAATTATATAAATATATAATCACCTTACCCATTAATTTCATTTGTTTTTAGTATCACTCAACTAATACTTATCTATTTTGGCACAATACATATTTGAGTAATTGAGTTATAACTTAATAATTTAATTATATATAATTAAATTTTACTAATTCGTATTTATTTTAATTTAACTTTAATGTCACTCGACCACTACTTAATTTTTTTGTACAAATATTTATATACACAATCACTTTACCAATTAATTTTATTTACTTTTAATACTACTTTTACTTTCACTCTTATAGTTATTAACTATAATATTAATTAACAATCTTTTAACTATTAAGCCACATTTAGTGAAATTGAGTATAATAACTGAACCAAGATAATATATATGGATGGATTCTAACCATATAATCAGCCGATGCTGTATATATAATTATCTTATCAATTAATTTCATTTATATTTAGTATTACTCAATTAGTAATTATCTATTTTTACACAATATATATTTGAATAATTGATTTATTTTAATAATGTAATTATATATAACTGAATAATTTATTATATAATCATTTTATCAATTAATTTCATTTACTTCTAATGTTACTCGACTAATACTCATCTATTTTTATCACAATACTTATATGAATATGTAAATTAAAAATAAAATTATATATAATTAAATTTTAATTTTTTTTATTTTTAGCGTTACTCAACTAAAACTCATATGTATTTAGCACAATATTTATGTAAGTAATTGAAAATATATTTTAATAATATAATTATATACAATTATTATATTAATAAAATTTTATTAATTAATATATAATATAATTATATAAGTATATAATTATCTTATTAATTAAATTTTTTTTAAAGCAAATTAAGAATAAAATTTCAAAAATTTTAGTAGAAATATTTTTTATTTTAAGTTTTGGAGGGAATCGAAATATTTGGAGAAAATCGAAATATTTGGAGGCAATCTAATGCGAACGAGTTGGGTTTTCAGTATCTGGAGCTAGTTGAACAGATCAATCGTCATTAATTATTGTTTTTGTTATAACTTTTGCTACAGGTGTCAATTTGCTTATTATTATATGTTTCCGAAAATCTTAGTTTCCCGTAACAGCTCATTTCGTATCTCAAAAATAACGTTTGAGTCTTCGTTTTTCAATTTGAAATTTTAGGGGTATTATTGTAATTTTGTATTTTTTTCATATAAATTGTTTGTTACCTGAGTTTGGAGGATACTTTTCAACTTGGAATAAAATTTTTTCGTTTTGAGGTATTTTTGCTGCGTCAGACTCCGACCGGTTTTATATTTTATTATTATATATATATATAAGAAAATAAATTAAAAAAAAAAATCTAAATTGTGCCTGCCTCTTTCTTTTCTATCTCAAAATCGTGTCAAGCCCCACAATTTTTCCTATATTTTTCCGTTGATTTTAGCTTATACTTGCATTTTCTTCTTTTCGTCACTGCCACTGTTATTTCTGCGGTTACATCTAAAAGTAAGGATAAGTCACACATAACTTTTGGTTTTATGGTATTCGTTAATAGTACGTCATTAGTTAGTTAAAAATTTGATCAATAGACTTGTACATAAGCTTTAATTAGGATGATCATTAGGGATGAATTACTAATTAATTTTATTAAATGTTAGGATTTTAGGAAATTTATTGAAGTAATTTATCTCGAATTTAAAATTTCATCTAGAGTTATTATTGTTAAAATATGTTTTTTCTTTTTTCATAAAAGAGAGGGATAAATTGAAATATTTTATTAAAATTGAATGCAAAATTGTATGTACTTGTTGAGATATTTTAATTATATTTGTATTTATTATTGTGTATATTTATATTGTAAATTTTTAAAAATATTGAATTATCCGAAATACCGTATTGTATTGTCTTGTTTTGTTTTGTACCGAAAGAACCGAATAACCGAATAACCGAACTGAACTGTACTGAAAATTATAAGAACCATATTGAACTGTACCGAAATTAATAAGAACCGAACTGTACCGAAATTTATAAGAACCGAAATTTCAATACAATACGGAGATTTGTAAATAACCGAATTGGACCGAACTGTGTACACCCCTAGTCACAAAATGGATTAGGTTTAGTCAAATCATTTTACTGATCAAATAGTTCGGGGTCACTTGATGGGTCAAATTTGAATGTCATGTTTATGGATGGATTAAATCAAATTGGTGTTGTGGATTGAAATTTGCCACCTTTAATCATTATTAATAATTTATTCTTTTATAAATACATATAAACTTTTTTTAGCTGATAGATTTTCTATTTCACATATTAGAAATATGATTTTTTTTTTTTTGACGCAGAGATGTGGTGTTGTCCGGTCTATCAAAACCAATGTTAGTGAACACCTAGGAAACTGCAGCTTTTACTTTTATTTTTTTTAAGTGGGTTTGTGAGAATTTTCGGCCATAGATTTTGACTAATTTTAGCGATAGTTTGCCTGTTCCCTTCTTCCTTTAACTTTCCCGCTTTTTTTTTTTTCTCTAATTTCTTTCTCCCTTTGTTTTCTTTCAAAAGTTCAGCCACAAATTCTGTAAAAATTAGGATATGGTGCGTCAGGGATGGATTTGGAATTTACTAAACAGGGAGATTCAAAATTTAAATACCATAAAAAATAAAAAATAAAAAATAAAAATTCAGAGAGACCAAAGTATAAGAAATAAAAAATTTAGGATCATCAAATTAGAAAATAAGCTATTTATTGCTAAAACAAATAAAAATTTACAAGGAAATTTTTGAAAAAAAAAAAATTTAGAAGAAGGGGGCAAGGACCCTTTTGTGCCCTTTAACTGATTCGACTCTAAATGCCCCCAACTATATTTGATGCCCACAATTACTAACATTAGATCAAAAGTGAAATTTTGATCAATAGTTAGAAATTTGCTTACATGTAATTAATACTCATTATGTAATACTATTTAACTTTTGTTTTTTTTTTTAAAAAAAAAACAATTGCTTTTATAATTTGTTTTTGGAAAAACCCATCCTTGGGTCCATATACTTTAATAATTTTATACATTAGATACCTATACTTTCAAAATTACACATTGAATTTTCGAATTTTTCGAAAAAAACATATTAAGTTCAAAATAGACGGCACAAACGACAATATAATACAAACGTGGTTAAAGTCGCGTGTATTTTAATGAAATACTATTGTTTTTACCATTTATTTGGGCTTAATGTATTATATCAGATAAGTTCAGAGATTCAATGTGTAGTTTTGAAAGTATGAAAACCCAATGTGTAAATACATTAAAGTTAAGGGGCTTTTTTTGATTTTGGGGTGAAATGGAAAAGAAATTGGCAAAGTGGGGCTACAGTAAAGAATATTGGGACTTTAGGGTGTTGGAAACCGGCTGCACGGAGAGCCGGTTTCCGTGTGTCATAAACCGGCACCATCATGTGCCGGTTTATGACTTTATTGTGCCAGAAACCGGCACATTAAAGTGCCGGTTTCTGGCACTTTTTGGCTGCAGCACTGCATGTTTGCAGTGCTGCAGCTTTGGTGCAGCTTCACGTGAATTTGCCAGTTTCTGGCACCCCTGTCAGAAACCGGCACTCGTACATGCCGGTTTCTGACACATGGAAACCGGCTTATCTCCCTGCTGGTTTTCGACACCCCAAAATCCTAAATATGTTTACTGTAGCACCATTTTGTTAAATTTTTTTCCATTCAACCTCACTTTCAAAAAAAGCCCAAAGTTAAGGATCCAATTGTTGGTTAAAACTAATTACATGCATCTCATACATATGCGGAATTTAAAACTTTAACCAAATTAATTTTAGATTTTTGCCATGGAATTATATTTCTTATATTAAAAGAATGGAAAATCATTTTGAGATTTGTTGGTCAGTTGATTTTCCTTCGCACTGGATTCTCGCAAACTACATTGTCTAATTTTAGAACATTTCCAAATTGTACACACCAGAGAAAAGTGAAGAATGAACCAACAATTGGATGAACAATGGGGCTGCCGAATTTTTCCTTGTAGCTAGAAGAAAATTTCGGCTGGTGAGAGAGAGAGGAAAGAGAGTAGAAAGAATTCTAATTTTTCTATCTTTCTTTCTTTTTTTCTATCCTTATCCCACTTCTACTTTTATACTCAAAGTTAAAAACAGAATTCTAATAGGATTAGAACTCTAAAAAGATAAAGTATTAATTATTAATGAACTCTTAATTAATTATTTCCTCAATCCATATGGGATTAGGACTCTAGGGCATGCTTATCTAACAATCTCCCACTTGCCCTAGAGCTAATTACATGTCCCATAATAATATCAAATATTATTATTTTATGTATTTTTTACTATTTTATCCTTTCTCTATAGGTGTATGGCCTATTCGGTTTTTTGATACACTTGGTAGTACATATATAATTGCAATCAATAAATTGCATGATTTAAACTCTTTAAACCATTATATTAATTCTTTAATTTATATTTATATTCATGTACAAATCATGAGAGCCTTCTAGCCAAATATCATGATTACCCAAGTGACAGAAAAGTCAAGTGATTTTGACTGAACCCTTCTATAGAACAGTTACCATGCAATTACTCCTTTCACCACAGTTTATCTCATTTAGGTTTTGAGTATGAATTTTATCAAGTCATATAAACTTAAATAAAGTTGTTCTAATAATTTAATCATTGTTCCCAAAATGCCCTTTATGGATCTCATCCACCTTTGCATTCTACTCTAGTCAGAGATTCTCTAAACAAAGGTATTATTTGAACGTGTGAGATAACTCCCATAATAAATCCAGGATGGTGAATCCTTTATTAATCACTCAACTATCTTCAAGTAGGTCATGATATACCCAACCTCCTAACTATGGTTACCCCTCGATGGAGGTAAGTAGTTACAAAGTTAAAATATATCACTCACTACTTAAGATAACTTTGATGATCTCAAGTCTGAGGATACTTGCACCACTGTTATGTAAAGATTGCTCACTGACATAGATTTCATATCCATGTGAGGATTCTCATGACAGGTCTCCAATGAACTTGTTCTTTTAATAAGTATTCACATGTTAGTTTTGACCATCTCTATGATCACAGTTATGAGAACAATTGCTTGAACCATTCAAAAAGCATAACATGTGCTACTCTAACCGTATTAACAATGTCCTTTCTTGTTAATACTATAACTAGGGATATTTAGGTATTAACACATTTACATGCAACAGACATCTGATATCATGAATTTTTCATGATTGCGTTTGCACTGTGTTTATAATATCAAGGACTACATTTATTAATTTAAGATATTTTGTCAAGGAATAAGTAATAATAACATAGCTTTAATAAATGTAAATTGCCTTTTTCATAAATGAAAATCAAGTTTATATACATGACATAATTCCCTATTCTACATGGTCTCTAGAAAATATTCCTAACTCCCACTTGCACTAAAGCCAATCACTTATGTGTCTTAAGCCCATACTATGCACATGGTGATTGTACTTACTCTGGGATAATGCCTTAGTGAGAGGATCAGCTACATTGTCATCTGTGGGGACCCTTTCTATCTTCACATCTTGTCTTACTATTATCTCTCGGATGAGATGGTAGCGGCCTGAGAACATGCGTGGATCGCTGATGAGACCGTGGTTCCTTTGCTTGCGTAATGGCTCTATTGTTATCACAATATAAGGGTATTGGATCAACAATGCTAGGCACCACTCCTAGTTTAGTAATGAACTTCTTGATCCATAATGCTTCCTTAATTGCCTCTAAAGCAGCAATGTACTCAGCTTCTATAGTAGAATCACCAGTCGTCTCTCATTTGGAACTCTTCCAACTGACTGCTCCTCCTCCCAGTATGAACACAAAACCCGATTGTGATTTACAATCATCTTTGTCTGACTGAAAGCTGGCATCAGTATACCCGCTTACTTGTAAATTACCTTCTCTATATACTAAGAATATATCCTTAGTTCTTCTTAAGTAAGAATATATCCTTAGTTCTTCTTAAGTACTTAAGGATATTCTTGACTGCAGTCCAGTGTTCCTCTCCATAATTGGATTGGAATCTGCTTATGACACTAAAAGAAAATGCTACATCTGGACGTGTACATAACATAGCATACATGATAGAACCAATTACAAATGCATATGGTATTCTATTCATTTTCTCTCTATCCTCTTGTGTCTTAAGACACATAAACTTAGAAAGGTACTTCCCATGTACTATAGGAATGAATCCTTTCTTAGAGAGATTCATATTGAACCTCTTTAATACTTTATCTATGTATGTAGACTATGAAAGACCTAGCAACCTATGGAATCTATCTCTATAGATCCTAATTTCCAAGATATATGATGCTTCTTCGAGGTCTTTCATGGAGAAATGTATGGATAACCAAATTTTAACTGATTGAAGAACAAAGATATCATTTCCCATGATCAATATGTCATCCGCATATAGAATAAGAAAAACGATTGCACTCCCACTGACCTTTTTATATACACAAGGCTCATCCTCATTCTGTAAGAAACCAAATTCTTTAATTGTCTCATTGAATCGGATGTTCCAGCTCCTAGATGCTTGCTTCAAACCATAAATGGATCTTTAAAGCTTGCATATCTTTTCACTATTTCCTGATGTGAACCCCTTAGGCTATGTCATGTACACTTCCTTAGTCAGATTTCCATTAAGGAAAGTTGTCTTCACATCCATTTGCCAAATCTCATAATCATAATGAGCAGTAATGGCTAAAAGCATTCTAATGGACTTAAGCATCGCTACTAGAAAAAATGTTTCATCAAAATCAATACCTTTTCTTTAACGATAACCTTTAGCTACCAAACGAGCCTTATAAGTAACTACATTACCTTCCATATCAGTCTGTTTCTTGAAGACCCATTTGCATCCTATGGGTTTTATCCCTTCAGGTGATTGAGTTAAAGTCCATACTTTGTTCTCATACATGGAGTCCATTTTGGACTGCATAACCTTGAGCCACAATTTACGTTCTGAACTATTCAGAACTTCTTAATAGCTTGTAGGCTCACTGTCCTCTACTACAGTTACATTCTTATCTGAGTCCACAAGAAATTGATATCTCAGTGGGATAGAATGTATCTTAGTAGATTTTCTAAGAACTTGTGTATTTTCAGGTTCAACTGTAATCTCATCATTATGAGATTTAGTTTTGGGTTCAATCGGTTGATCTGCTTCATTCCATATCTCGTATAGAGTAACATCAACCGACTTACTTGGAACTCTGTTTAATGTATAAACAATAGTTTCCAGTGCATAACCCCAAAAGGACTTGGGCAAGTTTGCTAGGCTCATCATGGATCGAACCATATCAAATAGTGTTCTATTCCTCCTCTCAGATACACCATTATGTTGTGGTGTATATGGCGGAGTCCATTGAGATAATATCCCATTATCTTTAAGATAATCTTGAAACTCTTTGCTTAAGTATTCTCCACCTCGATCTGATCTAAGTGTCTTAATACTTTTGCCAAGTTGTTTCTCTACTTCACTTCTAAACTCTTTGAACTTTTCAAAAGCTTTAAATTTGTGCTTCATTAGATAGATATATCCATATCTGGAGCAATCATCTATGAAGGTTATGAAGTAGGAATAACCTCCTCTAGCATGTGAATTCATTAGACCACATACATCAGAATGTATTAGTTCTAATATTTCACTTGATCTTACTCCTTTACCAGTATATTAAGGGTAATTTAGTCATTTTGCCTAATAAGTAAGAGTCGCATGTATCAAATGATTCATAATCAAATGATCCCAAATCACCAGACTTGTGTAATTTGGTCATGCGTTTCTCATTTATATGGCTTAAACGACAATGACACAAATATGAGGTATTAAGATTATCTTATTTTATTCTCTTGGTATTCATATTATAAACTTCTTTATTTAAATCAAGAACAAATATGCCACTCTCAACAATCGCATTAACATAAAATATATTGTTCTTATAAATGGAGCAACTTTTGTCCTTATTTAAAGAAATATCATAATCGTTCAACAAACAACTGAAAGAAATAATACTTCTAGATAAAACTGGAACATAATAATAGTTTTTAAGCTCTAGTGTTAATCCACTCGGAAGAGGCAAGTGATAAGTCCCCACAACTTGTGTAGAGATGTTCTGCCCAGTGGTTGACTGCAGACATATCTCCGCCTTTTTGACTCTTCTATTGCTTCTAAGACCCTGCAAATCATTACATAAGTGAGATCCACATCTGGTATCTACTACCCAAGATTTCTAAGAAGTAATAAAATAAGTATTAATTTCAATCATACGAATACCTAGAGTTGAAGCCTCAGCCTGCTTCTTCTCCTTTAGAGAATTTAAGAAGACTTTGCAGTTTCTCTTCCAGTGGCCATCCTTTCCACAATAGAAGCAATTCCCTTTAGGATTTTTCTCCTTTTTGGCAGCCTTTTTCTTGAATATACCACCATGCTTGGGCTACGCTTTGGTTGCCTTTTTCTTTTACTTCTTGCCCCTATTAGCAGAAGAGACAACCATGACTGACTATAGATCCTTTTGAAGTGATCCATCAGCTGTCTTGAGCATATTAATAAGCTCAGGTATAGAAACTTGAATCTTATTCATGTTGAAGTTAAGCACAAAAGGTGCAAAACTTGGAGCCAACGAGAATAAGATTAGATTTGTGTGTATATCATTATCCATTACATAGCCGAACCTACCCAAGTGCTTTATATACCCATACATCTTAAATGTATGAGCAGTAGCTGAGGTGCCCTCTACCATGTTATAAATAAAAAGAGCTTTAGCAATCTCATATTACTTGCTTCTAGCTTGAGTAGCATAAAGCTCCTTTAAGTGTACAATGCTTGTTCTAACATCCATCTGTTCATGTTGCTTTTGAAGCTCAAAGGACATAGCACCAAGCATTATACATGTTGCTGCTTCACTATCCTCCATATATTTTTGATAAATGCTCTTGATCTCATCAGAGGCATCATAAGATGGAAGTGGTGGTGGATCATTATCCAACACATAATGGATCTTTTCGGCCCTGAGAACAATTCTCACTTGCCTTATCCAATCAGAATAATTGCTGCCTTCCAGCTTGTTATCCAAAATAGCTCACAGATTAATGTGAGTAGTGCTCATGATGAAGTCCTAAATGTAAAGAAAGAAACTTATATAAGAGTATGTTTATGTATATGCAAGCATTAATTAGGTCTTTAATCAATCCATTTAATTCCCACTATTTTATTACGAATCAATAGCCCTCACTATATGATCCGAGAAAATCCGTTGATTTTCTTAGTGGGCCAATATCCAATCCTTGATATAAAATTTAACCTTAACTTTGGTCAACAAATCAAACTTCATATCCTGAAAAGATAGGTATCTCTATACCAATTGTATCTCTACACAATTATTGGATCATTGGGTGCATGCATATCATATATGCATTCTCCAATCTTGCCTCTAGGTCCATTAGCCTTGACTGTGACCAACAAGCTAATGGACTAGCTAAGAAGGCCCATTAATTAGATTTGAACATATTCGATATAATGTGGTCTTGACTTTGGTCAATAACCCACACTATAAAGAACCCTGCTTCTCTTCCAATTAATGGAAGGCTATTTATCTTAGTATTATTTAGAGGGATTTTTGTTAATTAAGTCTCATCATACATGGTTAGCATACATTGGTATGCTACCTATATCTACCGCATAAATATAAAGTATACAATTATGGCTTAGTTATGGACTTTACTACATTGACTCTCTGAGCCAAAAGGGAGATTAAAAGGTCTAACTTAGGTAGTATGCATGATCAAACAAATAAAAAAATTTTACAAAGTCTTCATTCTTCATTCGGCTCATCTTGCCCTATTGCTTGTGATCTTCTTTTATTATTCTAAGTCTAACCTATGCAATCTAATTACATATTACAATTAGAGAATACATAGAAAAATAATTGGCCGGGACATGAAAGTTCTTATGGGCCGAATCATGCAATATGCTCAATCACATTGTGTAAACACCGGGTCCCGAGTCCGGCATAAAATGAAAATGGTGATTTTTGATCCTTGATTATTCCCTCCGAAAAAAAAATGGAAAAAATAATATATAATAAATATGTGTGTGAAATTAAAAATTAATTAGTTAATGTAGTTAGTTACTTGAGTAATTAATATTATTGTGTGATTAAAGTGCATGTATAATTAAAGTTTAAAATGTATAATTAATTAGATAAATATATATATATATATATATATGTGATAATTTAAATGGATTAAATGTTTAATTAATTAAAAAAATTATATATCAAGTGGATTAATTATATTAATGTGTGAAGTTTAATTAATATGTAATGTTTAAATTAATTAATTAATGTGTATTATTTGAATTAAGAAAAGGAGGGAATTATGGAGGAAATTACCATGTGCACCCTTAGCCCTAATTTGAGGGTATAAATAGAAAATGATGAGCAAAAACAAGGGGGGCTCTCTCGGCTGGATGAAGAGATTGAAAGGAAAAGAAAAATAGAGAACAAGAGAGAGCAGGGGATGGGTTGAAGAACGAAGAAAGGAAAATAAAAGTAAAAGAAAAGAAAAGAGATAGGAAGAGAGAAGAGGTGGCCGGCCATAGAAACAAAAGAATTGAAGGGAAAAGAAAATAAAGGAAAAGAGAGCAAGAGAGAGGAACAAAGAGGGCCAAAATCAAAAGAAAATAAAAGCAAAAGAAATCAAAGAAGAAATAAGGGGAAATCAAAGAATAAAAGAAGAAAGAAGAAATAAAGGGGAACAGAGGACCAGCCAAATGGGGACGACGCCGGAACCAAGGAAAAAGAAGAAAGAAAAGGAAATGAGGTGGCGGGGCCTCCGGCGGCCAGTCACAGCCTCAGATCGGCGCACGCGCCCGACCACGGTGGAGAGGGAACCCAGACGAAGCCGAAGGTGCTCGCCGATCATCCGTAGCCGCCGGCGTGAGGGAGATCGGAGATGGTGGTGGCGCGACACATTTTCCGGCAACGGTGAAGATTCCTCCGGCGCGTGACCAACTCCGGCGGGTTCCTCGGGTGGCGATCTATCCCCCGGTGAGGGAGGTGCTCATCACCGGCCAACCACGGCGGCTTCGGTGGCAAAAAACCGGTAAGGGAGGTTTATTTCATTTATTTATTTTATTATTATTATTATTATTATTATTATTATTAATTAATATTAATTATTATTATTATTGGTATTTATTTGTTATTATTATTTAATATTATGTTTTATATTTATTATTATTATATTTATTAATTATTCTGTATATTATTATTATTATTATTATTAGTGTTATTCTGTTAGTATTATTATTATTATAATTATTATTATTATACATTTATTTATTTTCTGTTTATTATTATTATTATTATTTATTATTATTATTGCATTATTATTGTTATTATTATTTTTATTTATCTATTATTAGTATTATTGAGCTATATTGATTTTATTGTTATTAATATTATTTATTTATTATTATATTCATTATTGTATTTATTTGTTATTGGTTATTGTATTTTGTGATTATTTGTTATTATTATTATTATTGAGGATATAGTATTGTTAGTAGTGTTATTATTATTATTTATTAATTTATTATTAGTGTTATTCTGTCTTTAGTATTATTATTATTATTAATTAATTAATTATTTTACATTATTTATTATTATTATTATCATTATTATTATTGGGTATATTTAGTTATTATTAATTATCGTTGTGTTTTGTTGTTATTATTTTAATATTATTATTACTGTTATCATCATCATTACCATTTTTATTCATGTTATTATTATTACTTTGCATTATTGCTATTATTATTATCATTAATATTATTATCTTTTATTATTACTATTAATATTATTATTATTATTATTATTATTATTATTTCGTTACTATTGTTATCATTATTTTTATTATTATTATAATTTTTTTGTTCATTTAATCATCATCATCATCTTACGGTATTATTATTAGCATTATCATTTTTATTGCATTTGATTGTTATAATTTCCATTGTGTTTTACATTAATTAATCCTCTCAATTTGTTTGATTCAATTATTTATTTAATTATTTATCTATTTATTCATTTATTTATCATTTAATTTGATCCATTACTAACTTTAATTATTTTCTTCAATTTACTTTATTCAATTATTTATTTGTTTAGTTATTCATTCAATTATTTATTTATTCATTATTAACCAATATTGTTTTCTGTCTCTACTGCGATGCGAGTGGCACGTGACTCGCCCACGGAATTAGGTGAAGCATGGTCGGGATAAGTAGATTAGAATTTATTTATTTTGAAATATGTAATTATTATTTTATTCTTCTTTCATTCGCTAATGGTCAGTAATAATAAAAGATTTTTGACCGTGCTTAAAAAGAACCACAACACAAATGTTTTCTACCAAAATGAAATTTGTTAATAAAACTGGACCTATGTCCTGGTTTTCACCCCAAAGCAAAGGTCGATTTGAGAACTCAAAACTTTTCATAAAAAGTAATCGGGAACCAATGTTCCCGCCTAAAAGAATAGCCCGATTTATGTATGTATTTTTATCATTTTTTTATGGTTTCATATTTGTTTTTAGATAATTGTAGTTATATTTTATTTACTGCTTTTTTATACGTGCTTGTAATGCGCTTTAATTTTATTGTATAATTTGCATGTGAGAGAAGAGATAAAATAATTGATCTTAAAAATCCATTCACATAATATTAACCAAAGGTATGAATAAGAGTGAGGTCCCGAACTCTCTCTGGTTTTGGCCTCATAAGGTTAGAATTACTTTCCCGATGTTTTATCGGGTGGCGACTCCATGATCCTGCCTTATGGTAGCCCGATAGACGGTGAGGTCGTCTACAGTGGCGACTCCACTGGGGATATCATGAGATTTTGCTCCGAAAGTACTTTTGGTTAATCTAATGTAAATGGGTGTAGGATCAAGAAATTTTATCACTTTTCAAAAAATTGCATTGCATCATGCTAGAGCCTTAGAATTATGTTAGTTTGGTCCCTCTATTAGCCCCGGTGCGTTCCTGAAGCACGGCCTCATTTTCACTCAATTTGGGGAAGTGTTAAGGATAATCACCAGCCTAAGTCTCGTACCATCATGGTATATCAAATGGTGACCCGGCTGGTCTAGACCAGTTGGCAGGAATCACGCTTGGGTAGCCCTAAAGCAACACCACGTTGACCAAAACTCATGTAATGGCAATAGATACTTTCCCTAGGGGGCATGCGCCATAATGCGTTGCTTGTGGAGTGGGTTATCGTTTATTGTACAAATCCAAATAAATTTAGATGTTCGCTCTTTAAAGATTTTCATATCCCGAGGGGCGTGTTTTGGTTTATTCGGATTATTTAAATATACGATAGCCGAAAATTCGTCTGCATGCGCTTTTTATTAATGAGAGTTTGTGCTTCGCAGCACGCTTTACGCACCCATTGGGTTCCTCGTTGATCCATGGGTCAAGCCCACCTAGGAAAGAGATCGCACGACCTCCTGTGTGAGAGAGAAATGGTTGGGAGGAATTTTCTTCTTGTATGTGTATTCGAGCTCGTGCATTATTTCTTTCACGAACAATAGTAAAAAAGGCATGTGCATTTTTTTTCTCATGTACAATAATAGAACCTTTGCACTTTGTATATAAAATTGCTTGTATCATAATTTGTAAATATGAATGTAACATGTATTTGTTTTGCATGTACATAGCAATGCTTGTCGCAATATATATATTAACATTCTTTATGACATCCATCATGCGCCATAATCTATACATACAACATATATCATGATGGAATATGTCATGGTATGTGTATGATGATCACGCAGCGGAAAACAAAAAAAAATTTGATCATACATGCCAAACAATTCCATGACAAGAATCGGAAACATGCAATTTTAGGGTTTTAATAACTTACAACTTTAGATGCCTTTCAAATTGAATTTGATGATGACCAGCAATTTAGATGATCTTGTCCACCTTAGATGTTCACCACCAATGCCAAGGAACAGCCTTTTTCGCCACTCCTCTCTATTCTCACACACACACTCGCAAAGACGGCTCAAAACTGAAAGTGCTAGCTTACTAAATATGTATTGTGTAATGGAATTAGTTTGAAGCCACAAGACTTGATCTTGTCCTTCTACTATGTGTAATCAATGCTCAAAGTCACAAGCAAGCAAGGAAGAATCCTTCTCCTTGTGTATTTCGGCCAAGAAGAAAAAAATGAGAGAGAGAGAGATGTTTCACGCAAAACCTAGCCACCACTCTTTTTCTTCTCCCTTAGGGTTTTATTCTTATCTAATATATACCCCTCCTTATGGCAAGTCTTTAATCCGAATTTTCCTACCTTGAGATAGTTAATTCAACCTTAAACACTTCCTAAAGATCAGTAGTAAATATTAGCTCAATCCCTTTTGAATTTAAAATTCAAATTGATTTGAAATAAAACCTTAAGATGTATTAATCAAACTAATCACTTACCATTTAACATGTGCTGAAATTCCCATGGTATATATCCTTTGGAATTTCGGCTAGGTCATCCCATTATTAAGTGATTTAGTTTGACTTAAATATCTTAGGATTTAATACTCAATTAAATTAATTAATACAACATAATTAATTAATTGAAATTAAACCTATGTGGGCCGAATTTCCTCTCTCATGGACCAAGGTCCATTAGCAATTAAATACCCATTACATATACATTAATTTGACTTAAATTAAAAGCCTAAATTAATGCTCAATACTTTATTCAAGTATTTTAAGCCCAATGCTTTGTGTGCGATCCTATAGGTCCATTTAATATTGGCAATGAATTAAAAATTAATTCAAAGGCTATATATATTCTCTAGCAAGATATTATAGCATTCCAAATTAAATGAAAATGCAATTGGCATTTAGTGACCTAATGCAATTTTATATATTCCCTTACCCATAAATATCAGAATTAACATAAGGCATGGAACAAGTCATCCTCATGTGTAAGTTAATTCCTTTCTTGATATTCCAGTGACACTGAACTTCTCAGATAAATAATGATTGCACATTATTACATCTCGGTATGGCCATACACTTCTCAGTTCACTGATCAAGTGGCCGATGATATTTTCTCTCTTATAGAGAGGGGTAATCCCTTCACTTCTCTCATGCTCTCTAACATGAATCAATGCATACCCAAGCATACCCATACTTGTCACTCAGTTACGAGCACGTTAGGTGTATGTCAAAGTACACAGTAATTCATAAAGAGTTTCATAGAGATTTTAGGTCTAAGAACTCCGATACAAAACTTGCATATGAGGAACACTTATGACTTGTACCATGTAGTGTTCTCATGTGTGGATCGTATCCAAATACCATGTTACAAACATGTATCTATGATCTCTGATTGACACTTTTGTCCTTATGATCCGTAAGACAGAACTCAACTAATCAGAGAGAGCATACTAGCCTTAATTCATTTGTTATTCCCATAACAATGACTGACTAGGGATATTTAGAATGAAGTCTCATTTGTTTCAAGGTCTTACAACCATGTGCCTCACACATGATAACTTAAACTGAAACAACATTCTTGGATAGTTCTATCAATTGACATGCACAGGAATACAATGGATAAAACAAATGCCTCATTTATTAACTAAAGTGTTTTATTACAATGTATTGGGGCTAGGGCTTACACTAACAATCTCCCACTAGCACTAGTCCCAATTGGGCATAGCCCTAAGACCGAATGATCTCAAATGAGCTTCGTGCAGATTTGGGCGCAACTGTTTCGTCAAAGGATCTGCTACATTGTCTTCACTTGCTATCTTGCTGACCTTGACGTCCCCACGATCAATGATTTCTCTGATCAGGTGGTACCTCCTGAGTATGTGTTTGGATTTCTGATGTGACCGGGGCTCCTTGGCCTGTGCAATGGCCCCGTTGTTGTCACAAAAAATTTCTAATGGATCTAGGATTCTTGGGACCACTCCTAATCCAGAAATGAAATTTCTAATCCAAACAGCCTCTTTTGCAGCCTCACTTGCTGCAATATACTCAGATTCTGTAGTTGAGTCGGCAACGGTCTCTTGCTTTGAGCTTCTCCAGCTGACAGCAGCACCGTTTAAAACAAAAATGAATCCAGATTGCGATCTTGAGTCCTGAGTGCTGGTTTGAAAAGCAGCATCGGCATAGCCTTGTATGACGAGCTCTTCCTGACCACCATACACCAAGAAGTGATCCTTAGTCCTTCGTAGGTACTTAAGAATCCCTTTTACAGCAGACCAGTGCTTTTCACCAGGGTCTTGCTGAAACCTACTGGTTATACTCAGTGCATGAGCAACATCCAACCTAGTACATAACATAGCGTACATGATAGATCCAATAGCAGATGCATATGGGATTCTACTCATGTTGTCCCTTTCCTCTTTGGTTTTAGGGCACTGTTCTTTAGTTAAAGGAACTCCCAAAGCCAAAGGTATGTACCCTTTCTTTGAGTCTCCCATACTAAAACGCTTTAGTACCTTGTCTATGTACTTTTCTTGACTTAGTCCCAATAGCCGATTCGATCTATCTCTGTAGATCCGAATGCCAAGTATTGTCTCAGCTTCACCTAAGTCTTTCATTGAGAAACATTTCCCCAACCATTGCTTAACCTTTTGCAATGTTGGAATGTCATTCCCAATGAGAAGGATGTCGTCCACATATAGGACCAGAAATACTACTATGCTCCCACTAACCTTCTTGTATACACAAGGCTCATCTTCGTTCTTGACGAAGTCAAATTCTTTGACTGCCTCATCAAAACGAAGATTCCAACTTCGGGATGCTTGCTTTAATCCATAAATGGATTTCTGAAGCTTGCAAACCTTCTTAGGATGCTTGGGATTGACAAAACCTTCAGGCTGTGTCATAAACACCTCCTCTAGTAAATTTCCATTGAGGAAAGCAGTTTTGACATCCATTTGCCATATCTCATAATCATGATATGCAGCTATGGCAAGCAAGATCCTAATGGACTTGAGCATGACTACAGGCGAAAAGGTTTCATCATAGTCTACACCATGTGTTTGTCGAAAACCTTTCGCTACTAGTCTACCTTTGTAGGTCTTATCAGCTTTGAGTTTAAATAGCCACTTGCATTCAATTACTTTAGCACCTTGTGGTGGATCAACCAAGGTCCAAACCTGGTTATCGTACATTGATTGCATCTCGGATTTCATGGCTTCAAGCCAATTTTTCGAGTCTGGGCTTTCAATAGCTTCTCGGTAGGTAGTAGGATCCTCACGATCTACTAACTCAATAGTGTCACTGTCAGTGATTAGAAAACCATATCTCTCAATCTCCTGACGTACCCTACCGGACCTTCTAGGTACTTGTGCAATGGGTTCTTGTTCCACAATTGGTTGTGAACTTGATCCCATTTCCAACTCATCCTGTATAGGAGTTTGTGGCATTTGAATTTCTCCAAGTTCTACTTTACTCCCACTGTCTTTCTTGAGAAGGAACTCCTTTTCCAAGAAAATAGCCTTGCGAGCAACAAATACTTTGTTCTCGGTTTGTGAGTAAAAGTAGTATCCCTTTGTTTCTTTGGGATAACCCACAAATAAGCAGACAGTGGATTTGGACTCTAGTTTGTCAGATGTTAATTTCTTAACATGTGATTCACAGCCCTAAATCCTGAGAAATGACATATTGGGTTCTTTCCCAGTCCATACCTTGTATGGTGTCTTTTCAACTGCTTTAGTTGGAATACGGTTTAGTAGAAACGCAGCAGTTTCTAATGCATAGCCCCAAAAAGAGACAGGAAGATTTGCTTGACTCATCATAGATCGAACCATGTCCAATAGAGTTCGATTTCTCCTTTCGGACACACCATTCCATTGTGGTGTTCCAGGAGGAGTGAGCTGTGATATAATACCACACTCCTTTAGATGACAGTCAAACTCTTGGCTTAAATATTCGCCACCTCGATCTGACCGAATGGCTTTTATACTTTTGCCAAGTTGGTTTTCTACTTCGTTTTTAAACACTTTGAATTTCTCAAAAGTTTCAGATTTATGCTTCATTAGATAGACATAGCCATATCTACTGAAGTCATCTGTGAATGTCACGAAGTAGCTAAAACCACCTCTGGCTTGTGTACTTAATGGTCCACATACATCGGTATGTATTAGCTCCAATAAGCCATTAGTCCTCTCACCTTTCTTATTAAAAGGACTTTTTGTCATTTTTCCATGCAAACATGGCTCGCATGTATCATAAGACTCTAAGTCGAATGACCCAAGTACTCCAGTTTTGTGGAGTCTTGAAATGCATTTTTCGTTTGCATGTCCTAAACGACAATGCCAGAAGTAAGTAGGGTTTAACTCATTTGATTTAACCCTCTTTGTATTAATGTTGTATATGGACTC
Source organism: Excoecaria cochinchinensis (assembly GCA_947683425.1). Taxonomy (NCBI): domain Eukaryota; kingdom Viridiplantae; phylum Streptophyta; class Magnoliopsida; order Malpighiales; family Euphorbiaceae; genus Excoecaria; species Excoecaria cochinchinensis. The sequence goes on along the minus strand of CANTUQ010000055.1, from coordinate 22,579,167 downwards.
TTTGTTTGATAGATCAAGGATATAAAGGCCATTTTGCAACATGGCATTGCCATATGAAATGCCTTGGCGACGAATATGAGCATTGCCATTTTTAATAACAAAATCAAATTCATCCAAATCCAATAATGAAACTGAAATAATGTTTCTGCTCATAGCAGGCACATAATAACAATTTTTCAAAATTAAACAAAGTCCTGAAGGTAAAGTGAGTTGATAGTCGCCTATCTCCATGGCAGCAACTCGTGCTCCATTCCCCACACGGAGGTCCACTTCATTCTTCCCAAGTAATCTCCTATTTCTTAGCCCCTGCACATTTGAACAAATGTGAGAACCACAACCGGTATCTAGTACCCAAGTGGTAGAAATAGAAAGGTTAATTTCAACAACAAAAATACCTGAACTGGACGCCTTGGCTCCATTCTTTTTTTGTTCTTCCTTGAAGAGAGCGCAATTCTTCTTCCAATGCCCTATTTTGTTGCAATGGAAGCAAGTGCTCTCACTCTCCTTGGGCTTTTGCGCCTTGGGCTTGGATTGGGCCTGAGGTGCGCTCCCATTTGACTTGAACCGAGCCAGGTCATTCTTGGGTTTTGCCTTTCCCTTTCCTTTTCCCTTAGCCGGTCCCTTCTTAATGCCCCCTTGAACCATCAGTATGGGATTAGTCTTTCGAATGTTTTCTTCAGCATTCTTAAGCATCCCATGAAGCTCAGTAACTGACTTGTTCATCGCATGCATGTTATAATTCATTACAAATGGATCATAATCATCAGCCAATGATCCTAAAATCAAGTCAGTAGCCAATTCCTTTGGTACTTGTACCTCAAGCTTCTCAAGAGTATCAAGATACCCTTTCATCTTGAGTACATGTGTACTAACAGGAGTACCTGCAGCCATCTTACAGGAAATTAAGGCCTTAGTTGTCACAAACCTCTCGTGACGAGCTTGCTCTTGGAACATTTCCTTTAAGTGCACCATGATCGCATACGCCTCTTGGTCCATAAATTGCTTTTGCAAGTCAGGCACCATAGTGGCTAGCATCAAACAGGTCACATCATTGGAGTCGCTCTTCTTGGTCTCAAAAGTTTCCCTTTGAACCGCAGAGGCGTTCCTTGCAGGTTCTTGAGGCAAGGGTGCATCCAAAATATACGACTTTTTCTCTTGCTTAAGAACTATCCTTAAGTTTCGAGACCAGTCTATGAAATTGGTGCCATTCAATTTGTCCTTTTCAAGGACCGATCGCAATGAGAAATTGTTGTTTGAAGATGCCATTTTTCAATCTACAATAAAATTTAGCAAGATTAAATGAGGTCTTATTAATAATCCCACAAACCGAATTGATATCCCTTTAAATAATTCGCGTTAGTGATTTAATGTGGGCCAAGATCCACTTTTCACAACAACCTTATTAGTCAAGCTGAGCTTGTACACCTAACAAGTTAAGTTACTTAGGTAGGATAACTCCAATCATGATTCGTACATGACTCTTGGATCAAATGGGCTAACATCTTAAGATGTTATAGCACAAACCCATTTATTAGTTGCCTAGGTCCGGGCATCCCTTTCCATGTTAAGTCCAACCTACATTCACAACTCATGCCTCACAAAGATAATCGGGCGCATCTAGGACTCCTAGTCTACGTTACCGATGATCGATGCCTTGACATGTTTCGAATTAGGAAGGCAACTTTATGACTTACTATTTTAGGGATTCATTTTATTACGGCTTACATGGCATACGCTTTGTCATCCATTCATAGCATGCATATATAAATAATTGCATAAAGTAAAGCGTGACAAACATGGGCCCATAAAACCTACAACTAAGATTCTATACTATTACACAAGAATCTTCTTAGTTGGGCTTCATCTTGATTTACAAAGTCTTCAAGTAAATTCTATTCTAAGAAATAAATGAAGGCCATAATTAATTACAAAAACCCAGGGCCCATGAATGCACCATGCATATCCATTTATCACACCAAACAAGCAAATTAATATACATAACATTCATGGATCAAACAAAGTCCAATTTTAATTAAATTAGCCAAGCCCATTAATGGAAATTGTGTACTTGAACCTTTAAGAGATGACCCTATGATGGGCCTGGGCCGAGGCCCAATGGACTAAATCCTCTTATTGAATAAGTTCTCTTAAAAGCCCAAAACACAAACTAGTTAGATTTGTGCTATAAATCAACTCTAGTATAATTTCCAATTTTGCCATTTTAATAATATGTCATACTGCCCATAAACATTAAAAATACATATAATATGTACCAACATGAATTAAAGCATAAAATCATGAAGAACATATATATAAAACATGGCATGCATATAAAAACAAACAAACAACAAAAACTAGTTGTTTAATGCTTATGTGATGCCAAAAATGCACAAACACTTAAATCAATTTTATGAGTCATTTAATAATCTAAATAAGGTCATAAATATTGATTTAACATTCTGTACCAATCTGATCTAAATGTGTTTTTACCATTTTAATCAAATCAAAACAAACAATGTTGATTAAACATGTAACAAACACAAACTAGTCATGTTTTAAGTGATTTTAAAATTAATCAATTAAATTGTCATGGACCAGAATTAAAACCATATTTAAATAATGTCCAGACCTGATATTTAATATTTTAAAAACACTTACAAACATGCCAAAACCAATTTTACATTTAATATATAAAACTAGTTGTTAAAATTTCAATTAACATGCCATAATGCACCTAGTTTTAACATTAACATGTACCATCAGGTATGCATAATTAAATCCGACCATTAACAGCCCCTAAACAACCTTAGGACAGTATATTAACATGTCATATTAATTATAATACCTATCTAATCAATTAAAATCGTTTTTACACCAAAACAATGCAAAAAACTCAAAACAGAAAATTTCAGCATTGCATGTATTAAAAGTAACGATTTTTAATTAATTATTTCATGCATCTAAAGCACTAAAATAAGCATGTTTAGGCTCTGATACCACTGATGGAATATGTCATGGTATGTGTATGATGATCACGCAGCGGAAAACAAAAAAAAATTTGATCATACATGCCAAACAATTCCATGACAAGAATCGGAAACATGCAATTTTAGGGTTTTAATAACTTACAACTTTAGATGCCTTTCAAATTGAATTTGATGATGACCAGCAATTTAGATGATCTTGTCCACCTTAGATGTTCACCACCAATGCCAAGGAACAGCCTTTTTCGCCACTCCTCTCTATTCTCACACACACACTCGCAAAGACGGCTCAAAACCGAAAGTGCTAGCTTACTAAATATGTATTGTGTAATGGAATTAGTTTGAAGCCACAAGACTTGATCTTGTCCTTCTACTATGTGTAATCAATGCTCAAAGTCACAAGCAAGCAAGGAAGAATCCTTATCCTTGTGTATTTCGGCCAAGAAGAAAAAAATGAGAGAGAGAGAGATGTTTCACGCAAAACCTAGCCACCACTCTTTTTCTTCTCCCTTAGGGTTTTATTCTTATCTAATATATACCCCTCCTTATGGCAAGTCTTTAATCCGAATTTTCCTACCTTGAGATAGTTAATTCAACCTTAAACACTTCCTAAAGATCAGTAGTAAATATTAGCTCAATCCCTTTTGAATTTAAAATTCAAATTGATTTGAAATAAAACCTTAAGATGTATTAATCAAACTAATCACTTACCATTTAACATGTGCTGAAATTCCCATGGTATATATCCTTTGGAATTTCGGCTAGGTCATCCCATTATTAAGTGATTTAGTTTGACTTAAATATCTTAGGATTTAATACTCAATTAAATTAATTAATACAACATAATTAATTAATTGAAATTAAACCTATGTGGGCCGAATTTCCTCTCTCATGGACCAAGGTCCATTAGCAATTAAATACCCATTACATATACATTAATTTGACTTAAATTAAAAGCCTAAATTAATGCTCAATACTTTATTCAAGTATTTTAAGCCCAATGCTTTGTGTGCGATCCTATAGGTCCATTTAATATTGGCAATGAATTAAAAATTAATTCAAAGGCTATATATATTCTCTAGCAAGATATTATAGCATTCCAAATTAAATGAAAATGCAATTGGCATTTAGTGACCTAATGCAATTTTATATATTCCCTTACCCATAAATATCAGAATTAACATAAGGCATGGAACAAGTCATCCTCATGTGTAAGTTAATTCCTTTCTTGATATTCCAGTGACACTGAACTTCTCAGATAAATAATGATTGCACATTATTACATCTCGGTATGGCCATACACTTCTCAGTTCACTGATCAAGTGGCCGATGATATTTTCTCTCTTATAGAGAGGGGTAATCCCTTCACTTCTCTCATGCTCTCTAACATGAATCAATGCATACCCAAGCATACCCATACTTGTCACTCAGTTACGAGCACGTTAGGTGTATGTCAAAGTACACAGTAATTCATAAAGAGTTTCATAGAGATTTTAGGTCTAAGAACTCCGATACAAAACTTGCATATGAGGAACACTTATGACTTGTACCATGTAGTGTTCTCATGTGTGGATCGTATCCAAATACCATGTTACAAACATGTATCTATGATCTCTGATTGACACTTTTGTCCTTATGATCCGTAAGACATAACTCAACTAATCAGAGAGAGCATACTAGTCTTAATTCATTTGTTATTCCCATAACAATGACTGACTAGGGATATTTAGAATGAAGTCTCATTTGTTTCAAGGTCTTACAACCATGTGCCTCACACATGATAACTTAAACTGAAACAACATTATTGGATAGTTCTATCAATTGACATGCACAGGAATACAATGGATAAAACAAATGCCTCATTTATTAACTAAAGTGTTTTATTACAATGTATTGGGGCTAGGGCTTACACTAACATATCATTCAATGTACATATTGACACGCATCATGGCACATATGGATATACTACCATCAACATGTAAAAATAAATAAATAAAAAAAAAATAAAAAGAATGCACTCATCATGTGACATATCAGCAGGCTCATACTCACATTGCATATGTATATAAGCATTGTGTGCTGGAGCGGATACTGTTGCATTAGCGTACAGCATTGGGTTAGTCATTATACACAGAAAATACCTTGCATTTTTTTTACATTGTATGCCATATTATGAACATGTACTATCATGCATGAATTATGCCATGTACATATAAGTTCTTCATCATGCATGTTAGTAATTGTATATACCAACGCATGTCTTGCATGCTCATACCATGTAAATACATGTCCTTTGTGAATGCTATTTATTTCTTGCAGACACTTTCATTGCATATCTCATGTTGCACGCATACTCCACTCACAGTACATAGTCATTAGTATATTGAGTCCCAAGTCATGTGCATAATTTGTATATATTTTGCATTTTTATCTATGTGAGTTTTGTCATTCCTCGCGACTCATTAGTTCACATTATCTTGCTAGATCACCTTCATCTTACGTCGCATACGTAATTTTGTCATGTCTAAATCAGGCCATGTGTACATGTATCATATATCCTGAATATTCATTCTCATGTTATACCATATTTTGTACTTATGCCATCGTCGTATGTTGCTTGCATGTACACTGTAAATTTATGTATGCACATCATTTGTCATGCATTGTTCACACATTCACACTCACTTATAATTTTTCGTTAATATTTTACACACACACATCTTTGCACATATTTCATGTATGCATTTTTATACAATATGTTTTTACACATGTTTTGCACATATAGTTCCTTACACGCATTACTGACATGCATGACGCCATTGCATGCATCTTTCCCTGTACATGATTTTTAACGCATAGCATGCACATATTTTACGAAAAAAAAAATCTTCTTTGTTGGCTTGCATAATTTTTGTACATATACATTTTGATAGAGTTAAAAATTTTTGTGTTAAGTGGTACCCTAAAATGCTGACATGTTTGCACCTTATTAAGGTACATTTGATTCGAAGTTTGATTCGGCCTAAGTAATTCTCAACTATGAATGGCTTTGATCTCAGTTTTTAGAAATCAGCGTTTCATTCCACTTTGAATTAAGTGAGGGGTAGATATGTTTGATCTTTAAGAGCTAGATCGCATGAAAATATTTGACTATACCATGTCATTTCTAAGTTCAGAGCACATTTGGCCCGTTTTGAAAATGAACTGAAAAACTAGTTGCAATTTGGGAATTGGATGAAAACTCATTAAGAGCACTAGAACCTTTCCAATTACTCGCCAAAGCAACCCCCGGATAAGGCTGAATCTAGAAAATGATTTAGGCACCATTTCTTTGTATAGCTCTTTAAATGACCATTACCTACCCTTATTTTACAATCGCTTGCTAGCCCGTTGAGCCTTTATTTTGGTATGCTAAATGCATACCGGTTTTATTGTTACACATGTTAAAATTTCACCCTTCGCCTAAAATGATTTTGGCTTCCCCTTAGAAAAATGGCCTCTCTAGTAAAGATGGATGTGCATTACGACATTCGCTTGAGCTATAAAAAAGGTCACCCTGATAAGGATGGGTCTGCACTTCGAGAACAGAATCTCAGTCATTGATAATTTTGTGGGTTACCCAAAAGTCACCCTGATAAGGATAGATCGCAACATCAAGAAGAGAATTTCAATCATTGATAATTTTGTGGGTTATCCAAAAGTCACCCTGATAAGGATGGGTCTACCCCTTGGGAAATGAATTTTCAATCATCAATAGTTTTTGGGCTACACTTTGGGAAAGGGTTCTAAATCATCAATAAACTTTTATGTGTAATTAGAGACATAAGCTTGCGAGCAAAAAAAAAAAAAAACAAAAGCCCCCTTGATGAGCTCAGTAGTTATCTTTTTCAGCTTAATTATTATACTGAGCTTGATAAGCTAAAGTGTCACCAAATCCAAATTCAAGAATATCTGGACAATATACAATTGGGGTTGAGAACGGTGCTTTCATCCGTCTTATTAACATTGCGGCCATTTTTCTCTAGCGACCTGATCCTCCTTTGATAGCCAATTACCTAAACCTAACGTTACAACCAAAGTAAGACCTCTTGATTCTTGGTTTGACCTTATCTAATTAGCGGAGATGACCTTCTAATAAGGTTTGGTACGTAGGAAGAGGCATATGATGTTTCTTGAGCTTCAAGCGAGAAGCCATGAGTGCATTTATGCATTCGAGTTGAGTCTCATTCCCGACATTGCATCTAGAATTTGCTTTTGAAAAATGAAAAATCTTGTTTTGGCCTTTTGCACATACACACAGAGATTGCGTGGTATGCCTCGTATTTATATGTTGGTTTAGTAAATCTTGATGTCTACGCATTTATCTTCTTGCCCTTCATTGGGAATGACTCCTGAATTCTTTTGTTGAGATTGAATCAGTTGAGAATGTGGTTCATTCAGTACGCTCAAAGGCAGATAGACACTCGAGTTTGGGGTACCTGATAGGTTGCACTCATCTTACAATCTTGGGGTATCTCTTATCACTACTCATGAAAATGACGCTTTGCATATACTCCCAGCAGCATTCTTTGTACATATGCTTTCTGCAAATGTTTTTACACATAACTGTAGCAAACATTCTCATAAATTGTTGTACATGTATAATTTTTGGTGCATGTCTTTTGGCACAAGTTCTTCAGCGAATATATTTCATAGGTTCTTTTGATGCACACGACTCTTCACGGGCATATCGTTTGCATGCATCTCACATTCACAATTTTCGTATGCACTCAGTACACATGTATATGTGATTTTTTTTTCTTGCATATGTTTCATATACATAGTTATATGTGCACATATCACACCCACTCAATACTTTACATAGCTTTTAAGTATGTAATGGCTTTCACTTATCTTTGCATATGATTCTGTTCATCTATGCCTGTGAACGACTCTTTATCCTTATCACATGCATGCATGAATATTTTGCATATATGTTGCATACATAAACCCTTTGTATATATTTCTCATGTTGAACATTTGCATGTTTTTCTCGTTTATGATCATCTGAAAACATGTTAGGATGACGATTCCCTAATCTTCCACATGAATGCAAGCCATCGACATATATGTATTTCAGGATCATAGTCCTTTGCATATCATTTCATAAATGCATATCCTTTCACATGCATTCCATGCATACATGGTGCTTGACGCTCATTAGATAGTGTACATCAGTCACACGTCGACAAGCTGACGGTTCTCAAACCCCCCAGGGGGCAAATCCATTATCCTTAAGTCCTTCTTTAAAGGCATTCTCAGTCTCTTCGGAGCATTATCTTTAAGTCCTTCTTTAAAGGCACTCTCAGTCTCTTCGGAGCATTATCCTTAAGTCCTTCTTTAAAGGCATTCTCAGTCTCTTCGGAGCATTATCCTTAAGTCCTTCTTTAAAGGCATTCTCAGTCTCCTCGGAGCATTATCCTTAAGTCCTTCTTTAAAGGCATTCTCAGTCTCTTTAGAGCATTATCCTTAAGTCCTTCTTTAAAGGCATTCTCAGTCTTTTCGAAGTATTACGTTTTAAGTCATCGTTCAAAAGGTAATATCTCAAAATCTTGAAGTCCTCTGAGGAGGCAAATTCTCAAAATCCTCTGAGGAGGCAAATTCTCCAAGTCCTTTGAGGAGGCAAAATTTTGAAGTCCTCTGAGGAGGCAAATTCCCCAAAGTCCTCTCTGAGGAGGCAAATTCTCCAAGTCCTCTGAGGAGGCAAAATCTTAAAGTCCTTTGAGGAGGCAAATCTTGAAGTCCTCTGAGGAGGCAAATCTTGAAGTCCTCTGAGGAGGCAAATTCTCAAAATCCTCTGAGGAGGCAAATTCTCCAAGTCCTCTGAGGAGGCAAAATTTTGAAGTCCTCTGAGGAGGCAAATTCCCCAAAGTCTGAGGAGGCAAATTCTCCAATTCCTCTGAGGAGGCAAAATCTTAAAGTCCTTTGAGGAGGCAAATCGTAAAGTCCTTTGAGGAGGCAAATCTTGAAAACCTCTGAGGAGGCAAATCCTAAGTTCCTCTGAGGAGGCAAAATTCTCCAAGTCCTCTGAGGAGGCAAATTCTCAAAGTCCTCTGAGGAGGCAAATTTCCCAAAATCCTCTGAGGAGGCAAATTCCCCAAAATCCTTTGAGGAGGCAAATTCTCAAAATCCTTCTCCAAGTCCTCTGAGGAGGCAAATTCTCAAAATCCTTCTCCAAGTCCTCTGAGGAGGCAAATTCCCCAAAGTCCTCTGAGGAGGCAAAATTTCAAAGTCCTCGGCAAATTCTCCAAGTCCTCTGAGGAGGCAAAATCCCAAAGTCGTTTGAGAAGGCAAAACATGAAGTCCTTTGAGGAGGAAAATCTTGAAGTCCTTTGAGGAGGCAAATCCCGAAACCCTCTGAGGAGGTAAATCCTGAAGCCCTCTGAGGAGGCATCTCTTTATCCAACTCCCGGCAAGAAGGCAGGGTCTCCGCCACAGGTATGTAATCCCTTCTCTCTTTCTCTTTGAATTTTGGCTCACCTAGGTGTCTATGCACTAGCTTCTCCAAAATTGGGGACAACTGTAGACACCGGGTCCCGAGTCCGGCATAAAATGAAAATGGTGATTTTTGATCCTTAATTATTCCCTCCGAAAAAAAAATGGAAAAAATAATATATAATAAATATGTGTGTGAAATTAAAAATTAACCAGTTAATGTAGTTAGTTACTTGAGTAATTAATATTATTGTGTGATTAAAGTGCATGTATAATTAAAGTTTAAAATGTATAATTAATTAGATAAATATATATATATATATATATATGTGATAATTTAAATGGATTAAATGTTTAATTAATTAAAAAAATTATATATCAAGTGGATTAATTATATTAATGTGTGAAGTTTAATTAATATGTAATGTTTAAATTAATTAATTAATGTGTATTATTTGAATTAAGAAAAGGAGGGAATTATGGAGGAAATTACCATGTGCACCCTTAGCCCTAATTTGAGGGTATAAATAGAAAATGATGAGCAAAAACAAGGGGGGCTCTCTCGGCTGGATGAAGAGATTGAAAGGAAAAGAAAAATAGAGAACAAGAGAGAGCAGGGGATGGGTTGAAGAACGAAGAAAGGAAAATAAAAGTAAAAGAAAAGAAAAGAGATAGGAAGAGAGAAGAGGTGGCCGGCCATAGAAACAAAAGAATTGAAGGGAAAAGAAAATAAAGGAAGAGAGAGCAAGAGAGAGGAACAAAGAGGGCCAAAATCAAAAGAAAATAAAAGCAAAAGAAATCAAAGAAGAAATAAGGGGAAATCAAAGAATAAAAGAAGAAAGAAGAAATAAAGGGGAACAGAGGACCAGCCAAACGGGGACGACGCCGGAACCAAGGAAACAGAAGAAAGAAAAGGAAAGGAGGTGGCGGGGGCTCCGGCGGCCAGTCACGGCCTCAGATCGGCGCACGCGCCCGACCACGGTGGAGAGGGAACCCGGATGAAGCCGAAGGTGCTCGCCGATCATCCGTAGCCGCCGGCGTGAGGGAGATCGGAGATGGTGGTGGTGCGACGTTCCGACGCATTTTTCGGCAACGGTGAAGATTCCTCCGGCACGTGACCAACTCCGGCGGGTTCCACGGGAGGCGATCTATCCCCCGGTGAGGGAGGTGCTCATCACCGGCCACCCACGGAGGCTCCGGCGGCGAAAAACCGGTAAGGGAGGTTTATTTCATTTATTTTATTATTATTATTATTATTATTATTATTATTAATTATTATTATTATTATTGGAATTTATTTGTTATTATTATTTAATATTATGTTTTATATTTATTATTATTATATTTATTAATTATTCTGTATATTATTATTATTATTAGTGTTATTCTGTTATTATTATTATTATTATAATTATTATTATTATACATTTATTAATTATTCTGTATATTATTATCATCATTATTATTATTATTATTATTATTAGTGTTATTCTGTTATTATTATTATTATTATTATTATAATTATTATTATTATGCATTTATTTATTTTCTGTTTATTATTATTATTATTATTATTATTATTATTATTATTATTATTATTATTATTATTTCTTTTATCTATTATTAGTATTATTGAGTTATATTGATTTTATTGTTATTAATATTATTTATTTATTATTATATTCATTATTGTATTTATTTGTTATTGGTTATTGTATTTTGTGATTATTTGTTATTATTATTATTATTGAGGTTATAGTATTGTTAGTAGTGTTATTATTATTATTTATTAATTTATTATTAGTGTTATTCTGTCTTTAGTATTATTATTATTATTATTATTAATTAATTAATTAATTATTTTACATTATTTATTATTATTATTATCATTATTATTATTGGGTATATTTAGTTATTATTAATTATCGTTGTGTTTTAGAGATCTATTTGAATTCATTTTTTTTCCACATTCTACCCTCGGACTCCTTGTGACTAGTATTTTCCGATGGTCAAATAAAATATTTTTTACTTCCGGGTGTAATTTTTGTCTCCAGTGCACTATTTTCCATCGAAAAATACTATTCACGACTAACCCGATAACTCGGCCATTACAAATCTAACAAAAAAAATACGCATACACATTACACAATAATAATACAGCGGGACAGTTTAAGCAAAAGATTTTGTTCATTAAAGTAAAAGTTTTTAATATTAAAGAAATAATGAAAAAAAAAACACCCATTGGGTCAAGGAAGAATGACCCAAATGGGTTGTATTTTATGTGGGTAGATTTTGGGTGGGTTTAAATGGGTCAATTTTTTTAGTTGGGTTGGGTTTGGGTCAATTTTTTTTGGGTGGGTTTGGATGAGTTGTTGGGTTTGGGTTAATTTTGACACCTCTAGTTTTGTTGTTATTATTTTAATATTATTATTACTGTTATCATCATCATTACCATTTTTATTCATGTTATTATTATTACTTTGCATTATTGCTATTATTATTATCATTAATACTATTATCTTTTATTATTACTATTAATATTATTATTATTATTATTATTATTATTATTATTTTGTTACTATTGTTATCATTATTTTTATTATTATTATCATTTTTTTGTTTATTTAATCATCATCATCATCTTACGGTATTATTATTAGTATTATCATTTTTATTGCATTTGATTGTTATAATTGCCATTGTGTTTTACATTAATTAATCCTCTCAATTTGTTTGATTCAATTATTTATTTAATTATTTATCTATTTATTCATTTATTTATCATTTAATTTGATCCATTACTAACTTCAATTATTTTCTTCAATTTACTTTATTCAATTATTTATTTGTTTAGTTATTCATTCAATTATTTATTTATTCATTATTAACCAATATTGTTTTCTGTCTCTACTGCGATGCGAGTGGCACGTGACTCGCCCACGGAATTAGGTGAAGCATGGTCGGGATAAGTAGATTAGAATTTATTTATTTTGAAATATGTAATTATTATTTTATTCTTCTTTCATTCGCTAATGGTCAGTAATAATAAAAGATTTTTGACCGCGCTTAAAAAGAACCACAACACAAATGTTTTCTACCAAAATGAAATTTGTTAATAAAACTGGACCAATGTCCTGGTTTTCACCCCAAAGCAAAGGTCGATTTGAGAACTCAAAACTTTTCATAAAAAGTAATTGGGAACCAATGTTCCCGCCTAAAAGAATAGCCCGATTTATGTATGTATTTTTATCATTTTTTATGGTTTCATATTTGTTTTTAGATAATTATAGTTATATTTTATTTACTGCTTTTTTATACGTGCTTGTAATGCGCTTTAATTTTATTGTATAATTTGCATGTGAGAGAAGAGATAAAATAATTGATCTTAAAAACCCATTCACATAATATTAACCAAAGGTATGAATAAGAGTGAGGTCCCGAACTCTCTCTGGTTTTGGCCTCATAAGGTTAGAATTACTTTCCCGATGTGTTATCGGGTGGCGACTCCATGATCCTGCCTTATGGTAGCCCGATAGACGGCGAGGCGCGTCACACTAGCCCATTTCATTTTAAACATTTTGACAAAATCTAAATATTGTAAATAGGCTTAAACCCATATCTTTGTATAAGGCCTAGCCTATTCTAAAAAAAAAAAAAATAGGAAAATAGTAAAAGACATTATTTCTGTCGGTTACTTTTTGCTTCTTTTCCTCTTTTAAAGACAGCCATCATGGAGCAACAGGAAACCAGCATGTGAAGGCATCACTTCCAGCTCATTTAGTCACTTTATGTCACAAAAGGCTCTCGAGATTGACGGTAGACTTGTTTATTTAAAGAGTCCCTTCTTCCCAGTTGAAGGCAGAGACTTATTTTTCGAGAGGATTTTCAGTCTTTAAACTCTCTCACACTTAGAAAGATTTTTAGGTAGTTCATGTGTTGAGCATCAACCCCTGTAATCTTGAGCTGAGTGGTTATCTCCAGAAAACTTTGTAATTATTATTTTTCAAAACCTGTAAGTGTAGCTCATGTGTTGAGCCTTTGTACCTTATAGTTTCTATAATTTGTATTGCTGTTTCAATATATATATATATATATATATATATATATATATATATATATATATATATATATATATATATATATATATATATATATATATATATATATATATATATTTTCAAACAACTTATAAATTATTTTTGCATTCATAAGTATGCTCTGTACTTGTGATTTATGCTGATATGGTACATCAGAAATATTAGGAGTGAGCATGGTCGGTTAACCGGTCCATTAGCCCCAGTCCATTAACCAGTTCATTAATATCGGTTTTTTGAAATTCCAGTCCATTAACCAGTCCATCGGTTTCGGATTTTCGGATCGTTTACCCAATATTTTTCGGTTAACCACTATAACTATAAATATATTCATAAATAAAATTAAAATGTTCAAGATATTTAAAAATTAAAATTTTTTTCACTATAATATAACATTATTATTGTTAAAATAAAATTTTTTGGCGGATATAAGCCAATTTGTTTTTAAAAATTAATATTTAATAATTAAATATATTAACCGATTAATAATCACTTTTAATTAGATAAATTGTTATATTTACTAATAGCAAATTGAAAAAACTGAAAAACTTTAAAATAAATAGTATAATGAAAAAAATTACATGATCACCTTTAATTAAGATAAATTGTTATATAAATTATTATAAATTATTAAAAAATTAATAAATTAACTAAAAATTTGGTTTTGCTTCGGTTAACCAGTCACATGAGTCAAAAACCATTAATCAGTCCATTAATATCGATTTTTTCAAAACACTAACCATTAACCAGTCCATTACAATCGGTTAACCAGTCCATCGGTTTCGGATTTTTTTCGGTTAACCGAGTCCATCGGTTTTTTGCTCACCCCTAAGAAATATTGTTTGCATATTTTAAAATTTTGCATTGCATTTTTAGTTTTAGGTTGTGAAATCTATTCATGGATATTTGCTGTGTGATAGTTTTAGATATGCACTTTGATCCTGCGGCGTCCTTGGTATCAGAGCCTAGTGGGGGTAGTGTTTAAATAAAATTGATTATTTATAATTTGGTAAATTTAATTATTTATTGAAAAATTAAAATATTGTCTAGGTAAGGTTAGATGCGAGGTAGTAAGTCCTGTTTGAGCCATTGGTAGGCATTTAGGGCAGTAAGGTTCTAGGACATCGTTATCCAAGTAATAAAATATATTTTTCAAAAATTAATTAAATTTTCAAAATTATGAATAATTTATTTTGTAGATCCATTTCTCTTTCAAGTTCTCTTGCTTCAGATTCCATGGAATTAAGTTTAAAACGTCCGATCAATAGTGAAGAAATCACTGTTGAGGATATTCAAAAATCTTTAAACAACTGGAAAATTTCAAAAATTAAAAAAAGATCAAGTTTATGAAACTAGTCTGTTTCAAAACCTTTTTAAAACTGACTATGTCATTAAAACAGAAGAAAGGGATGTACAAATCTCAAAACCATTTGAAACCATCCAACTTCTTTCTCAAAAAACTTTGCAAAAACACCGAGACAAGAAATACAACTATATTCATATAGGTCTTGTCCAGGTAGGAATTAAACCTTTAACCAAAGATGGCTTAAACACTTCAATACTTTGTGTCTTGAGGGATGCTAGATGGTTAAATTTCCAGGATTCTATGACAGCATTAGTTGAGTCAGGCCTTTGTTAAGGACCAATCTCTTTTAAATGTTATCCTGATATTTCATTGTCTTTAAAAGATATGAATATTTTAAAATCTTTGATTTTACAAATCAAAACTCATAATTACAAAATGCTGGAAGGATCAATTCCAGTAGCAATCATGTTTAAGGTGCAATATAAAGCAATGGTTTCTCCTTTTACTGCAACTAAAAATGTGGAATTTAAAACGGGTAAAACCCTCTTTTTACAAACAGATCTGTCTAGATCTAACACAGTTATTCCAAAATCTATCCTTTAGAAAGATATCAGTATGGATCTTGGAAGGTATTTCAAAACCAAAATCTCCTTAACAGGCAAAACCAAATACACATTTGAGAAAAAATTACTCAGTACAATGACGGAAAGGTAAAAATAAGCTTCAGTAGAGCTTCCAACCATCAATACTCTAATGCTGGTTCTTCCACCAGTACTATGGATTTGGAAAAAATCTCAAAGTTACCTTCTGTAATCCATTTGCCTGATAAGATGGAGAATTTTCAAAACGCAAGATTTTCTTGCTCAAGCATTCCGAGTGCTTCTTTTTGAAATGCGGATTATTCTTCAAATGTACCCCATCAGGTCTACAATAGACCACAAGTGGGGTGAAGAAGAAGAACAAAATAATTCACCACCAACTTCACCGTCTTTTTCTGCAATAACTGAAAATGTTATAAATGAACTTAATGTTCTTGAAAAAGAATTTGAAGTTGATAAAAGGTATTTACATGAATATTTTTATGCATTTAAAAATTCAGAAAAAAGAAACTGGTTTTTCAAGAATTTTTTGGATAAAAGACAAGAAATTCAAAAAGAGTTTTATGATTTTGTCATGCAAAACAAAGCTCATATTTTGTTTTTCGACTGGTTTGAAATGTATGCTTCTCAAAATGAAATTGCATATCCTTTTAAGAGCAATACCAAGTCTGTCAACCCTGTTACTATTAGGAACAAGGTCACAGAGTGGGATTTATAAGATGGTAGGAAAACTCAATCTGAACATCCACCATTAAGAAACCTTAAAATAGCACATCTAGAACCACAATAGATGCTGCTCCTTACAAAAATCCAACTGAAGATTTAAACAAGAACATTAAAAACGTTCTTCAACAAAATAATTTTACAAACACTCATCTTAATAAAATTGCAAAACAATTGACTAGGATTGAGGAAAGCCAGAAAACCACCACTGTTATTTCCCATGTTGAAACAACAGCTTCAAAACTGAAAAGTCCAGTGTTCAAACCTTTTCGGGTTTCAAAAACAAGCCAAAAACTATTCAAGGAAGGTAAATCAGAATTTGCCGAAGCTCTTAAAACCCAACTCAGTAGGATAGAACAAACTTCTACTTCTACACCAGTAATTGTATAAGACACCCCTGATCATAATAAAACTGTTAGTACTCTAGATCAAGCTTCTGATTTTGGAGACTCACAAACTCAAAATGAGGAGTTGTACAGACTCCATTGGTAAAGAAGCCAGCCATTGACAATGGTTACGGCTCCAGACTTAGGTATAGAAAATAGACCGAATATTTTATCTCAGTTTAAGTTTAATGCCTCAACTGTCTATGAATGGAACATAGACGGTATGTCTGAGTACAATATCCTTAGTCTTGTACAGCAGATGACTATGGCTTCTAATGCCTATAAAACTCAAACAAATACACCTGATAGAGCTATTACTGAACTCCTCATTGCAGGATTTTCAGGACAACTGAAAGGATAGTGGGATTATCACCTCACTGCCCAGCAGCAATTAGAAATATTAAGTGCCATTCAGACCACAGAGGATGGAGCTCCTATTCTCGATGAGTTGAGTAACCCAATTCCTGATGCAGTCGCAACCCTAATCCATATGATTAGTCTGCATTTCATAGGTGACCCTTCTCATTTAAAAGATAAAAATGCAGAATTGCTTTCAATACTTAGGTGTAAAAAGCTTTCTAATTTCCAAAATTACAAAAACACTTTCTTAACTAGGATAATGCTTAAGAAAGATTCCAATCAACCATTTTGGAAAGAAAAATTCCTTGCAGGCCTTCCTACCCTTTTAGGGAAGAGAGTGAGAAATAAAATTAAAGAAACTTGGGGTATTAATCAAATTCCTTATAACCATTTAACTTATGGGGAATTAGTTAGTTTCACCCAAAAAGAAGGTTTAAAAATTTATCAAGATTTAAAACTTCAAAAACATTTAAAATGGGAAATGAAGAAAACTAGGCAAGAACTAGGATTATTTTGCAAACAGTTCGAAGTTTCCACAGAAGGTCAAACAAAGACCTGTGGAGGTTCCTGTTCCAAATCCTACAGAAAGCCTCACAAACGGTTTTCCTCAAAACCTAATAAGGAAGAGTTTTACAAAAGATCTAAACCACAGAAGCCTTATAAGAAATGAAGATCTTTTAAGAAACCCTTCAAACCACAAACGTTTAAACAAGTCACTTGCTTTAAATATGGCAAACCTGGCCACACTTTCAAATATTGTAGATTTAACAAAAAACTTCATGAATTACAGGTTGAGGAAGAAACAATTCAAAAAATTGAAGCAATCATCCTTGAAACTTCTGAAAGTGAATTTCAAATAGAATCTAGTGAAAGGGAAAATTCTTTTCAAAACGATGAATTAGCTGCCCTTGATTCCTCCAACAGTGAATCAGGTACTAGTTCAAAATCAATCAATATTTTAACAAAAGATCAGGAATTAATTCTTGATATCATAAAACATGTGGAAGACTCAAAACTTTAAAAGAACATCATTGAAAAACTTTTGAAATCTTTTGAACCCAGATCACCAAAACCTTCCACTTTAACTTCTCTTATTCCAAATAGTACTTATGATCTCACAAAGATTTTAGGTACTAAAACTAAAACAAAAACTCCTATTATAATTCAATCACTTTAAGAAGAAATTAGAATCATAAAATAAGAGCTGAAAACCCTTAAAGAAAAATAGGATAATGATTCAAAACTTCTTTCACGCGCTTCTTTCACAGGAAACTAGTTCTAGTGAAAATGAGAATGAAGAAAAGGAAGAAAATGAAACTGCAAACCTAGACTTAGATAATGAAGTCCAAAGTCTAGAACAAGCACCAAATGATTTCTTGTTTATTTTACGAGAAACAACTTCAAGAAAATATTTGGTAAAAATTTCTCTTACTTTTTCAGATGATTTTAAAATCGATATAGTTGCTCTTTTTGATACAGAAGCTAATTTAAATTGTTTAAAAGTCTGTATCATCCCTAAAATATTTTCTAAAAAACTTATCGCAGCTAATAACTCCGACATGAGAATCAGATTTAAAACGGAAGCTTCCATCCAAAATAAAAATGTTTTCATCAAAACTCCTTTTGTTTTGTTAGATAATATCAGCCATACTGTTATTTTAGGGACTCCATTTATCAATATGATTACTCCCTATTTTGTCACTTATAATGGCATTTCTTTCAAGACAAACAAAGAAAAAATTGTTTTCCCTTTCATTGAAAAACCAAGAACAAGAAATTTAAATATTTTAAAAACTTGTTTTGTTTACAAAAATGAATTGAATTGTATAATTCAAGAGAAACAAAAACATTTACAATTTTTAAAATAGGATGTATCCTTTTTTAGAATTTAAAAACAGTTGGAAGATGATTTGGTCAAAGAAAGAATTTCTAATCTTCAGAAAAAAATTGAAAATGAAATTTGTTCAGATTTGCCAAATGCTTTCTGGGATAGAAAACAACATATGGTTGACCTACCATATGGAAATGACTTTTCAGAAAAATAAATTCCGCCTAAAGCTAGACCTATTCAAATGAGTCATGAACTCGAAGAGCACTGTAAAAAAGAGATTTAAGATTTAGAACAAAAAGGTCTAATTACAAAATCTAGGTCTCCCTGGAGTTGTGCAGCTTTCTATGTCAACAAAAATTCTGAAATAGAAAGAGAAATGCTTAGGCTTGTAATCAATTACAAACCATTAAATAAGTCTTTAAAGTGGATTGGATATCCAATTCCAAACAAAAAAGATCTTTTACAAAAGCTTTATTCTGCATTCATCTTTTCAAAATTTGATATGAGATCAGGTTTTTGGCAAATCCAGATTGATCCAAAAGATCATTATAAAACTTCTTTTACTGTTCCTTTCGGCTAGTATGAGTGGACCGTTATGCCATTTGGATTAAAAAACATTCCTTCAGAATTCCAAATAATTATGAATGAAATTTTTAATTCGATTTCAAAATTCTGTGTTGTTTACATTCATGATGTGTTAGTCTTCTCTGAGTCAATCGAACAACATTTTAAAAATCTTAGAACATTTTTCAATGTGGCTAAGAAAAATGGTTTAGTAGTTTCAAAAACAAAAATCTCTCTTTTTAAAACAAAAATACGTTTCTTAGGACATTATATATCCCAGGGAACTATTTCACCTATAGATAGGTCTTTGGTCTTTGCTGACAAGTTTTTAGACAAAATTTTAGACAAAACCCAACTTCAAAGGTTTCTAGGTAGTTTAAATTATGTCTTAGACTTTTGTCCCAATATCAACCGTGTAGAAAAACCTTTGCATGATAGGTTGAAAAAAAACCCTGTAGCTTGGTCAGAAGAACATACTCAGGTTGTTCAACAGATTAAAAAATAGGTCAAGAAAATTTCATGTCTTCATTTAGTTGACCCTTTAGCACCTAAAATTGTTGAGACAGATGCGTCTGACATAAGTTATGGAGGCATTTTAAAACAGAATGTGGGCGAAAAAGAGTGCATTGTCCAGTTCACATCTGCACATTGGAATGATTGTCAAAAGAATTACTCTACTATTAAAAAAGAAATTCTTTTATTTATCACGTGCATTTCAAAATTCCAAAGTGATTTACTCAATCAAAAGTTTTTACTTCGTATTGATTGTAAATCAGCAAAGGAAGTTTTACAAAAAGATGTTCAAAATATTGCATCCAGATAGATTTTTGCCAGATGGCAAGCCATCCTCAGTACCTTTGATTTTGAAATTAAATTTATTAGAGGAGATAAAAATTCAATTCTAGATTTTCTAACCAGAGAGTTCCTTCAAAACAGGATCACAGAATGCGAAGAAAATCAAAAGGAAAAGAAAAAGTGGTCTAAAACAAGGACCAAAAAGATTCAAAACCTATAGCAGCCTCGTCTGCTACAGAAATCAAATCATGGGCTCAAATAGTCAAGACGAAGAGGCCCTGCTTAAATATTCCCAAGTCCAGCAATGGATTGAGACTCTTTCCAAATAGCCAGAACTTGACTTACTTTTCAAAACCTTGGCAGAGCAATAGGCAGTTAAGGCTCCTCAAACTAATTTAGAAATATAAGGGGAATCTTCAACTCCAAAACCCTCTTCTAAACAGGTTTCAAAACCTTCACAAGAAAACCCTTGTGAAAGGACTCTTATTAAACCCTCCAATCTCAGAGTAATTTCTTCAAAATCCTCTCAGGAGGAATCTTCAAAAATCATTTTAACTCAAAATAATTCTCAGATTGTGTTATCACGATCCAAAATGATATCAAAATATTTTGTTAAAACTGATTTCCAATATATCTGGACCATGGAGGAAGGATTTTTCCTACAAAACCCTCTGTAAGCACCGTGTCCCGGAGCGGTCCAGATCAGAGGTTACCCTATGATGAAGTCAGTGTCCGAGCCTGTACAAAAGGGATGGATTTGGAGATTTTAGTCCCACGTTCCATGAGAAATGAGGCTTTTTACCATTCCTGGGCAGAGGGGGAGAAAACAGAGGTTTTTTCGAGTCAAAAAGCTTTTGTCCTCCACAGACGGCCAACCCGTCTGTGAAGTCAGCCCGTCGCTTCGAGTCACCGACGGCTTGTGGCATTTTTCGACGCCCGTCGGAAAGTCACCGCCCCTATCAGAACGCCGCCTGGTTTCCCAGAGCACGTAACCGTTCCGACGCCCGTCGGTGGATGTGGCATGGCCGTCGGACGAATCCTTGTGTCAGAAGGATTCTTCCGACGCCTGCCCCCATACACTGACGCCCGTTGGTCGTGTCTGGCTATAAAAGCTCCGGATTTTTACTTGAAAAGGGTCGAAAAAATTTTCAAAGGAGGAAACTCTGCCCAATTTCAAGCAAATTTTCTATCTCTTCCAACAAAACACATTCACTAAAGAATTTCATTTAATCAAGGATCAAATCAATTGAAAAGAACTAAAACTAATTAGTTTCCTTTAGATTTTGACTCCAAAATCGATCTTTTGAGGGGTTGAAGAAGAAGTAGTTCATTTTCTTTCTTTAAATCCTTCATCTTTTGCTTCTCGTGGAACACGCGGGACTCTAATCAACACAAAAATCTCACCCAAAGCGATTATCTGAGGGTAAATATTTCGGATTCCTTCTCCATATTATCTCATATTTATTTCTTATTTTGTGGATTTTTTGAATATCTGTCATTATTTTCTTTTATTTTGACTCTCTTATATCCTTTTGAGATAAACCCACTTTTTGACTTTGAAAAGGTTTTTTTTTCTCTCTCCATTCTGTTTTTTCAGAGACAGTGGTGACCGATGAGTCATTTTCATCACCGACGTCCGTCGGTCACCCACCTACAGACGCCCCTCCTTGAGTGACAAACGGACATCTTGGTTACCTTAACCGACGCCCGTCGGTCAGCCAAGGAAGGCCGTCGGTGGGTTCTGTCTCTATCCTTTTAAATCATTTTTTTTATCTCTTTCAGGTCTCTTTGACTTCTTATATGTTAATTTTATGTATATTAACATCTCTTAACTTTCTATGAGTGTATATTGACCCTCTTGGATAATCCCGAGTTTGAGCGGCAGTCTACAATGTTTGGAGGACTTCATCTGGTTTAGTTTTCTAATCCTTTAAGTATTTTCTTCATTTATTATTTATTGATTATTCTATGTGTACGGATGTACTCCTTTCATATCCCGTTAATGTATAAAAATGACCCAATGTTTTATATTCAATAAAATGAAGTTTACACAAAAGCAAGGGTCCAATGCCCTATTTTTATCCAATAAAGATCATCACAAATAAAGATCCCCAATTTTAATAATGATGCATGTGAGGACCAAAGTCCTCAAAATGAGCAATGCCCCGATTTATGCATGCTTCGCACATTTACGAAAGGGGGTTGTATTCCGCTCCTTGTATTATTGTAATTTATCGCTTTCATTATCTATTTGATCATTTATCGCTTTCAAGATGTGAATAAGTGCGCCTTTTAATCAATTGCATAGTGTGGAGAGAGAGTGAATTAATGATTTTAAAATTTGACCATAAAATAATTGAGGTAGAAATAGATGAGAAATCCCGGACCCAGCTCTAGTCTTTGGGCTCAAGAGGTTAGAGGTCATCCTTCAAGATACTTCTTGAGTCACGAGGCTTTAGCGCTAATCCTAGGCTCCTTAGGGTGAGGAGTTCACCTTCCATGATCCCTCTGGCTGGCCCAAAATGGATACCGAGCGCAGTCTTAGGCTCTCCGAGGCGAGAGAAACTTTCCCAATGTTCTATTGGGTGGCGACTCCATGAAACCTCCATGTTGCCCAACATAGACGCACTTGCGATTCATCGCAAGCTGCCAACGGACCCGCAAATGCCCCGATCGCCCACGTTGCGGGCGGTCCCATGGGTGGCGCTCGGGATCCGGCGTGCGTCACAGTGGTGACTCCACTGGGGACGTTTATGGTTCGAGATTTCGATTTGAAAATACCTCTTTTAACACTTATGATTAAAATTTAATTCATAAATTCACTTTCTCTCAAATTTGCATTTGCATATCATTAGAGCCTTAGAATACGCTAGTTTGGTCCCTCTTTTAGCCTCGGTGCGTTCCTAAAGCACCTCCTCATTTTCACTCAATTTGGGGAAGTGTTAAGGATAATCACCAGCCCAAGCCATGTACCTTAATGGTATATCAAAATGATGACCCGATCGGTCGCTATGCTCCTGATGAGCTAGACCCGTCGGCAGGGATCATGCTTGGGTAGCCCTAAAGAAACATCTCCCTTGACCAAAGCTCATGTAATGGCTATAGTTACTTTCCACAGGTGAAATGAACCCTAATTCCATGCTTGTTGTATGGATCCTCATGTATTGGGTGAGTCTAAATATCTCGCTTGGTAACCTAGCCAAAGGCTATCATGCCCAGGTAGGGCCATGTTGAAATTTACGGAACGTCCAAATACGTGACGATCATTATCCATCCGCTTGTACATTAGCATAGGAGAGTCATGCTGCCGGTTTTTCGCCGTGCACCATGCACGTCCATCGGGTCACTCGTTGACCCTTGGGCTAATCCCACCTAGGAAAGAGACTGCACGACCACGTGTGTGGGAGAAATAAGGGTGGAAGGACCTACTTGCTTGCTTGTGCTCTGTAAGTGTTGCATATTACGATCATGCATTATACCTGCATTTCATGCATCATGCCTAACTTTTTGTCCCTGCAGCCATCATAGATCTGCCCAGGTGGACTAGATCACCAACCGGACGACTGATCCGAGTTCCTACTCCCGAGCTGTCAGATAGAGAGGGTCTACCAGAAATCTTATCAGAAATCAGTGGTACAGTATCTCAGATGGCAAACTCGCCTAGGGGGGATGACGCCACCAGGGCCATAATTGCAGAAGAAGTGGGCTGCCGTTTTGAGGAATTCTAGGGCAGAATGATGAATATGCTGACCGCCTTGGCACAGCAGAATGCTCAGCAGAATGCTCCGCAGAATCCTGCTCCTCCTCCTCCAATGAGACAGAATGAGCCAGAGGAAGAAAGGGTTGAAAGATGAGAAGAGCCTGTTAGGCCACCTCCAGTAGAGTTAAGGTCAGTAGCCTCGGGAGAGCAGAGAAGAAGGCCTGTGCTGAGAATTGATGATGATATCGAAGATGACAGGATGAGCCTCGCATCTGAGAAAGGGAAGGCGCCTCAAGCTGACGACTTTATTTTAAAGAAAATGGAAGAGAGGTTCGAGGCTATGGCCCGTATGATAGGCGGAGCTCATGGGATGAATCCGGAGGATAAGGAGTTGGACGGAGAAGACCCGATCCCTTATAACTTCAAAATGCCGGATGTGCCGAAGTTTGATGGTACTTCTGACCCGACCGCACATGTTAAGCAGTATTCTCTGGTCATGAAGGGGACCACGTTGTCCAAGAAGCAGAAAGTAGAATACTTTTGTCTGAGTCTAACCTCTCATGCCATTGACTGGTATCATGGCCTTAACCGCCGCACTAAAGAAGATTGGGATCTGCTCACTGAAGAGTTTCTGAAGCAGTATGACTGTAACACCAGAATGGAGGTGACTCTAAAAGATCTTGAGCTACTCCAGCAGAAGACCGGGGAATCTTTCCATGATTATCTCACCCGATGGCGGAACCGAGTAATGGAGATGCATCAAAAGCCGGACACCCAGGATCAGATTCGTTTATTTATCAAGAATGCAAGCCCGTACTTGAAAGAGGGGTTGAAGATGAAGGGGTTGAAGGACTGGGAATCTCTCAAAGATATAGCCATCGAAGCAGAGGGAGAATTCTTGGCTCGAAAGGCTAACAATGACAATTTCGCCAAAAGGGCTAACCCCGGTCAAGGAACCAGCAGGCCGGTAGGTCCCAGTAACAGCATTAGAAGAACGGGTGAAGTGTCTGCTACTGAGGCAACCACCCAGAGGAAGTTTTTGAACTTAGGGAGACCATTATCCTGGGTCTTGAGGAGGTTAATGAAGGAGGGAAAATTGCACCCTCTGGCTCCTAGGCCAGCCTTGACGCAAGGGAAACCTGGACATAAAGATAATGAATTCTGTGCGTTTCTCCAGCACTCAGGCCATATCATAGATAAATGCAAAGCGCTCCGACACTCTATCCAAGACTTGATTGATAGCAAGCAAATCTCTGACCCCGAGAAGAGGGAAACTGAGAAGAAGCCCGGTTATAATGCCGTACCACCACCCGTGTTTATGATCCGATCTAGCCTGCTAGAGTGGTACGTGCTACAAGATCTATATGGGAGTGAGATGTTCGCTGCTGGTTATCCCGAGGATAGAGAGGAGAAGGCAGTTGTGGCGACCCTTGATTGCTGGTCTAGCAGTGAAAGCGGTGGAGAAGTCGAGGATGAAGAAGGAATGAACCTTGATTTGTGGGGCTCCGATGGAGACGAGGGAGAGATAGGGGCTGTAACGAGGAGTGGAAGAGTGATCCCCGAGATTACGAGGCTACCTGAGCCAGTGCAGCCATCAGCAGGGAAAGAGCTAAAGGAGAATCAGATTGTCAGACAGTTAAAGAAAACTGCAGCTCAAATATCCATCTGGGATCTGTTGAGGCAATCCCCCTCTCATAGGCAGAAGGTAGTGGAAGCTTTGGTTGAGGCCACGGTCGCCACCACTATTTCCCCGTCAGAACTTTTGGGTTTAATTAAGGGAGGATCCGAGGAGAGATTGGTCTTTTCTGACGCCGACCTACCTGTTGAAGGCCGCAACCACAACCGACCCTTGTACATTAAAGCGTAGATTAACGAGAAGCACACTGTTTGCATTATAGTGGACGACGGGTCTTCTATCAATGTGTGCCCTTTGATAGCTTTGCAAGCTTTTGGTTTAAACGAAGATATGCTCAGTGGATCTGATCTGACTATCACAGCCTACGATAACTCGAGGAGGCAAGCCTCAGGAACCTTAAGACGTTGGTCAAGACGGGAGCTATTGAAGTGGAGGTGGAATTTGTAGTTCTGCCCATACCCGCTAACTTCTCAGCTTTGTTCGGGAGACCCTGGTTTCATAAATTAGGGGGAGTGCCGTCCACACTGCATCAGATGATAAAGTTCCCACACGAAGGGGAGGTGGTGACTATCAAAGCGGCCAGGGAAAACCAGGTCTCAGCGCTGGAAATAGCCAATCAGCCATTTAGCGGCTTCCACGTGTCCATGATAAGGGAAGAGCATGGGTCAGTGGATAGCCCAGCTGTGGTTAATATGATGAAGAAGATGTATTATCTCCCCGGGGCTGGCTTGGGCAGAAACTCTCAGGGTTTGCAAACAGCGGTCACCACTCGAGGGCAAAAGAGCCGGAAAGGTCTGGGGTATAGAGGTGGCTTCGGCAAGAAGAAGGTAACGGGTAAGATCCCCCACATAACAGAGAGCTTTGTACTGGCATCCTCAGTTTGTGCTTACACTGGCGAAGACGAGCCGCATTGGGTAGAGGGGAGGATTGTCCCTGGCTTTGAAATCTTTAACGATATGTATGACTGGCATGTCGGGTTTGTCAAGATTGTCGAAGACTTATGGGATGAGGAAGTTATGACTCAGGGTATCACCTGGGATAGATGCGAGCTTGAGGAGGTCATTACTGAGAAGATGATAGCTGCCAGGCTGAAAGGGAAAGGGAAGATAACATAATTAGAGCTGAAAATGGAGAATTTGAAATTTTCCTCCGGCGAGCCTGAGGGGCCTCTGCTAAATCAGGAAGCCAGTGAACAAGCTGCAACGGCATCGACCTCTGGAGTGGCAGAAGAAGACTCTAGTTTAGACTGTCTTTTTATTCCCGAACTCTTTTATGATGTAAATGATAACTATAATATTATTAATAAGACGAACAATTTCTCTTATTTGTGCGATGTTTCTAATGGTTTCGACATGCATGAATATGATCATACTCCATCAATTTTTGACATCGATTCCACTGATACAACGCCTTTTAATCTTGGAACCTTGGAAAATCCGAGAGAAATTCTAATAGCATCAAACATAACTCCTGAGGAGAGAAAAAATTTTGAGAGAATAATAAGAAAACATGAAAAGGTCTTCGCATGGACCTATGAGGACATGCCGGGAATTGACCGGGATGTAGCAGAACATGCTATCCCAACTTATCCGGATTGCAAGCCTGTGAAACAGAAGTTGAGAAGGCTGAGGCCAGAATGGGCTGACAAGGTCAAGGAAGAAATTCGACAGCAGATTGAAGCCAAGTTCCTCGTGGAAGTGCAGTATCCCACATGGCTGGCAAATGTGGTCCCCGTAGCAAAGAAGAATGGGAAGGTCAGAGTATGTGTGGATTACCAAGATCTGAACAAGGCCTGCCCTAAAGACGATTTTCCATTACCCCCATATCGACGTGTTAATAGACAGCGCCGCCAATTGCGCGATGTATAGCTTTGGAGATGGATATGTGGGGTACAACCAAATCCTGAACAAGATAGCTGATCGGGTCAAAACCGCCTTTATCACAGAATGGGGAACCTATGCCTATCGGGTCATGCCTTTCGGCCTAAAGAACGCAGGGGCCACATACCAGAGAATGGCGACCAAGATCTTAAGTGACCTGATTCATAAGGAAGTAAAGGTATATGTTGATGACATGATGGTCAAGTCGGCCACCCGAGACGGACACTTTGAAGCTCTAGAGAAGTTCTTCACCAGGATCGACAAGTATAATCTGCGACTTAACCCCAAGAAGTGCATTTTCGGAGTGACTTCAGGAAAGCTTTTGGGGCATGTCGTCAGCCAGAGGGGAATAGAAATTGACCCGGGCAAGGTGAAGGCCATCAGAGAGATGCCCGTGCCGCAAAAGGAAAAGGATGTAAGAAGTTTCCTGGGCAAACTGCAGTATGTCAGCCGATTCATTGCCAAGCTCACTTCAATATGCGAGCCCGTTTTAAGCTGCTTAGAAAGAATCAGCCTGTGGTCTGGAACGAAGATTGCCAGAAAGCTTTTGACAGCATCAGGGAATACCTGTTGAATTCGCCAGTGCTAAGGCTGCCGCAGCCAATTAAACCGCTTATCCTGTATTTGGCAGTAGAAGGCAGTTCTGTGGGCGACATGATGGCTCAAGAAGATGAATTTGGGGTGGAGTTTGCAATTTATTATCTTAGTAAGAAATTTTTTGCTTATGAGATAAAATATGCTGAAGTAGAGAAGATCTGCCTTGCAGTAATTTGGGCGTCAAAGAAACCGAGGCATTATTTCCACTTGTACAAGGTTCAAGCAGTGGCCAAGCAGAATCCGTTAAGATATTTACAGGAAGCACCGTCTTTGCTTGGAAAGATGGGGAGGTGGCTGCTCTTGCTACAGGAGTTTGATGTGCAATACATCACCCGCAAGACTATTAAAGGGCGAGCCGTAGCCGAATTTCTTGCTGAACATCCCATTCAAGGAGACACCCCTGAGTTCACCTTTCCTGATGAGAGCATAGTCGCGATTTCTGTTCAGGGATGGCAGTTGCACTTCGACGGGGCAGTAAATAACAGAGGAGCCGGAGTTGGAATCATCTTGACAACCCCAGATAATAAAAAACTTCCCCTTGCTAAGAAGCTGAGATACAAAGCAACCAACAATGAAGCCGAATACGAAGCATGCACCTTCGGAGTAGAAGCTTTAGCCGCATTGGGGGCAAGGAACATAGAAGTCTTTGGTGACTCATCCTTGGTGATCAACCAGATCCGAGGTGAGTGGGCCGTGAAAGAAGAACGGTTGATGCCCTATGTTGAGTATTTGAAAGGGATATGTGGACAGTTTGAGACTTGTACTTTCCACTTCGTGCCCAGAGATGAGAACCGTCTGGCTGATGCATTGGCAACCTTAGTGTCGATGTGGGATAACCCTGAAGGAGTGGCTATGAAGCCAGTGCTGATCTCGAGCTCTGATAAGCCCAGTTTTGAAACCGAGCCTGTAATGGAGATAGAAGTGGCGGATGGGAAACCATGGTACTTCAACATCATGAACTACTTGGAAAACAACAAATTCCCAGAAGAAGCCACTGAGAAAGACTAGAGAATGATCCGTAAGCTATCTACTCAGTTCATATCCTTAGAAGGGGTGTTGTACAAAAGGCATTCGGATGGGATTCAGCTCAGGTGCTTGAATGAAAAAGAAGCCCGCAAAGTGATGGAGGAAATCCATGCAGGTGTCTGTGGGGCTCACATGAATGGTCTGACCTTGGCTAAGAAAATCATGAGACAAGGCTTCTATTGGCTTACGATAGACAATGACTGCTCAAGATATGTTAAGCAATGCCAGTTGTGCCAACAGTACGCAGACTTGAGACACCTGCCAGTATCAGAGTTACATAACCTGACATCACCTTGGCCGTTTGCTGCTTGGGGGATAGATATCATCGGAGAGATTCGCTCTACGGCATCCAATGGGCACCGATACATCATAGTCGCAATTGACTATTTTACCAAATGGGTAGAGGCGGAATCCTTTAAGAAGATTGACGCGAGGGACATGGCCAAGTTCATAGAGAGGAATCTGATCTGCAGATATGGTCTTCCTCATCACATAGTATCTGATAATGGGGTGCAGTTCATGGGAGAAACCAGGAAGCTCCTCGAGAGGTATGGTGTCGAGCATCATAAGTCCTCCCCCTACCGACCGCAAGCGAATGGGGCAGTAGAGGCCGCCAATAATAATATGAAGAAGATCCTGTCCAAAATGGTCCAAACCTACAAAGACTGGGCTGAAAAGTTACCCTTCGCCCTGTGGGGATATAGAACGATGGTGAGGACATCTATAGGTGCTACACCATTTTCCCTGGTATACGGAACGGAAGCAGTATTGCCAGTAGAGATAGAGCTTAAATCACTGAGGGTGGTCATGGAAGCCCAAGTCCCGGAGGCCGAATGGGCGCGGCAGAGGCTACAGCACTTGAACTTGTTAGATGAGAGTAGGCTGAAAGCCTATTATCATAACCAGATTTACCAAAAGAGACTGGCAAGAACTTTCGGAAAGAAGGTGAGAAAGCATCCGCTGAAAGAGGAAGACTTGGTGTTCAAACAGATGAGACCAGGCATGTCAGACATCAGAGGGAAATTCAGACCTACCTGGGAAGGGCCGTATATCCTTAAGAAGCTGCTGTCTAAAGGAGCTACAATCTTGTCGGATAGTGATGGGAACAAATTCAAAGAGCCGATCAACGTCGATAGACTCAAAAGGTTCCATGGCTAAAGACCCAAGGATAAAAAAAAAGAGAATAAAATGCCCTGCAAGTCGAAAACCGAAAAAAGGCGGCTGTGCTAAAATTGGGCGCCTCGACAGGGTGAAAACCGAAAAAAGGCATCTTGTGCAAAAATTAGAGGCATGAGAGAAAATGTCCAATCGTGAAAACCCGAAAGGGCCGATTGGTAACAGGAGTTGATGCTGTTAAAATTTGATTCCTTGTATTGACAGCGTGTAAGCAGCTGAGTAAATGCCAAAACTGATCATGTATGCTGAAACTGTATGAAAACGTACACGAATTTGGGAAATAAAATGAATATTATTCTTCTCATTTTTGTCATTTCCTAGTTCTGCATTAAAAAGAAATGTAGCACCAAAAGAAATACATATGAAGACTAAGCTAAGTCCTGCTGCTGCTCTCGCCAACCAGATGCTTGAGCCCTCGAGTCCTGTTATCAGACGCTGGGCTAAGGATCCACTTCTTGTACGCACTAGTCGAAGACACAGATTGATTGCCGAACCTCGGAATAACAGTCTTCACGGGTAATCTGCCCCACAGCTCATGATACCGAGAAGCAAATGCAGCCGAGAGAGCTCCTCCTCGGAAGGACAGGGGAACCCTCACTACATCCTGGGTCGTCCCGAGCTGGCGTGTACATCGAGAGGTGATGCAGAAGGTGGCCTGACGGAGGCCGCAGAGGGGAACACACCCCAATGGCCCGTCAATGACTACATGAGACAGTGGGAGCCAGGCGGATGTAAAGCTGATGTCATCATCTGACAGCTCGCCAAATCTGGTAATGCCTTCACCAGTAGTGGCACACCCATGAAGTCGTCGACGCGGTAGAAAGTGGCTTGGCGAATACTGTGGAATAACAAGAGGGGGTGGCTCAGACAACATCTTTAGTTTCTCTTGCAGCCAGATCTGAAAAAGAAAAGAGAAAAAAAAAAGAGAAAGAAGAAAAAGAAAAGAGAAAAAAAAAGAAAAAAGGAAAAAAAAAGAGAAAAAGAAAGAGAAAAAAAAAGAGAAAAAAAAGAGAAAGAAGAAAAAGAAAAGAGAAAAAAAAGAGAAAAAAGGAAAAAAAAGAAAGAAGAAAAGAAAAAAAAAGAGAAAAAGCCGCTGGAGTAAGTAGGGTTTACTTCAGGCAAAAATAAGGCACAGGGTTGTGTGAAAATCCGAAAGGACGCACCTCCCGCTAAGAAAAGCTAGTGTGAAAATCCATAAGGGACGCACTACTTTTAAAATAATGACGTACCTGGAGCAATAAGGGACTGCCAGAAAAGGTTGTGGTGGATCCAGAGCTCACCACATCCAAGCCTAAAATGGTTTCCGCCAGGACAAGTGGTAAAGGTTATAACCCCGAGTGAAAGTCGCTCAGGACTCTGAACAGGCGAGGATCACCTGTCAAACCCCCTGGAACAACAGTGAGGAAGTTTACCATGCAAAATAAGAAGGTGATGCTTACCCGATAGGTGGGGATGTCAGTAAACTGATCCAGAGCCTCGATCAGTGGCCCCAGGGAAAAGGAAGAGCCCGGAGGAATCAGCCGAACGGCCTCGGAGGAAGGTATGCCCAGAGCCGTGGCTATGTCCCGGGTCTGAAATAGGCTGCAATGGGGGATGCAAGGCAGAGCGCTAGGTGGGAACCGGGCTCCCAGAATGGAAGCTAACTCTTCGGGCAATGGACATAATTCCTGATGGGTGAACCGGAAGACGTGGAACCGGGGGTTCCAGAAGTGGGTCGCCGCCAGCAGGAGGTTCTGGTCAACTTTCACCCGGCACAGATATTTCAGCCCAGACAAAGAAGAGAGGGCGCCTTCCTCCCAAATGTGTTTGTCATCTAAGATACGGTGCATCTTTTGGGTTAGAAGGGAAGACATGTTGAGAGGGGTGAAAGGCCCAAAACGCTGGAAAATGAAGAGACAAAAAGGGCAAAATTTTGTAAGATTTTATAGGGAATTGTCACCGACGGCCTACCCGCCTCTCTACAGAGACGGCCTGCCCGCCTGTTCAAAGGGATGGCCTGCCCGCCTCTGCATAGGGACGGCCTCCCCGTCGGAAGAAAATCCACCTGGCAGATGCATACGTCAGCATTGCATTCATCACGCGCATTAACTCGCATTTATTGCGCGACAGACGGCCAGCCCGTCGGTCGCTTGTACAGATGCCCTGCCCGTCGGTCACGAAATTCTATATAAGGGCGAGTGACAGACGGTGCAAACGCTGCTATCCCTTTCATTTCTTCTCCCAAACCGTTTTTCTTTGCGTTTTTTGGCGTTTTTTCAAGCGTTTCTTCATCTTTTTTCGCAATTTCTTCATATTTTCGCATTTTCTACTCACCGGGCGCTGTGATATTTATATTTTTCTTCAGTTTCTACACTCTTCGCGATTCCAAGTAAGTAAATAACCACTTCTTTTGAATTTTATTCAATTTATTTCTTCATTTCTTCGCCTTTTAAACTTTAGGAGTGATTAGAATGCTTTAGATGCCTTAAGAAATTAGAGGAAATGCTGCCCATTTTTCTTTTAAAACTGAACTTTTGCATGATCACATAGAAATAGAATTTTTCTATAATTTTGGTGCTTTAGAACTACATTTTTAGCGCACCATTCTGTGCATATGTTTCTTTTGCGGCCTGAGGCCATTACTTTGTATTGTTGAGGGCACACTCTTGCCGGGGTGCGTCCCATTTACATGCGTGTATTATTGTTGAGGCCTGAGGCCTATGTTTTTGCCTTTTCATGCAGGAGGTTGGGCATACCCCTGCCGGGGTGCTGCCTAAATTTTTATTATTATTTATTCAAGAATTGAATATTTTCATGTAAAATGCATCCTCTAGGACCTGGAAAGCCCATTCTTATTCACTTTAATTATTTCCATGCCGATTGCATGTTGTTTTTCCCATGATGCGTGCGAGGCACATTAGGCTATTTCCTTAGACAGGATGTTTGCTCTTTTCTTTTTTTTTTTTTTATCAATTCTCTATCTTGTTTTGGGCCGCTATTGCCCCGGTGAGGCCTAAATTGGCCTTCACCTGGGAAATAAGTTTAAAAATATTTATTTTGCCAAATTCCCGATATTTAATCTCTTCCCTTTTGCAGGATGCCTCCTAGACATAGAGCACCGCAGGTCCAGCCCGAGCTTGTAGCTCCGGATTGGATGGATGATGAGTCGGCTCAGAGGTATAGAGCGTTGGCTCAGGTAGAGTTTCGGGCCAGTCGTTTTGTGTCCCGCCCATTTCTAGAGGCCCTAGGGTTGGCCCTAGAGTTCGATCTACTCGCTGAGGGTGCTAGTTGGACAGAGTTCCTTGAGCCCTCCTTTTAGACTTTTCCAGAGGCTACTCGCCAGGTCCTGGCCACTCTTCGCTACGCCGATTTTCAGAGTGCAGATACCGACCCGGGGGTGGTTCAGTTTTGGTTTGATGGCGACCACTTCAGTATCACTAGGCAGAGATTCGCGCAGGCTATGGGGCTCCCTACAGAGGAGGGGGTTGAGATCCCGTGGCGAGCGGTGAGACGCGCTCATTGGGCGGCCATTGCCATATCGGGAGTGCTGTACGATCACGATACAGCGAAGAGCCCCGTACTGGTGTCTCAGGCACTCCGGTATTTGCACAGAGTGCTTTCCAGTTCGTACCTCGGTCGAGCTGGTAATCCAGGGTCGCTTAACGCGGCCGAGATCTGGAGCCTCTGGGCTATGGTGGCAGGCCAGCGTCTCAACATTAGCCACGAGATCTTGGCCAACTTGACCAGAGTCAGCAGAGGGTTGACACCGGTGGTGATGGTAGGAGGAGTCATCACCCAATTACTTTTGAGATTAGGGGTTAACCCCGAGAGGTTGAGGGGACCCTTGCCGGAGGGGATCCATGTAGACGCCATGGCGGCAGTACAGATGGGGATGATCTCCCCGATTTTAGGCCAGGCAGAGGCTTACAGGGTGTTGACCATTCATGAGACCCGGCAGCTATTCTCGCTCCCACCCTTGGGTGCAGATCCAGACAACCCGGAGCAACCGGAGGAGCAGCCTCCACAGCCTGAGCCGCAGCCAGAGCAGCCTCCACAGCCTGAGCCGCAGCCAGAGCCCCAGCTTCAGCCGGAGCATCAGCCTCCTCAGCCTCCTCAGCCACAGACTAGGCCTCCACCACAGCAGCAGGAGCCGCCTAGGACCCCCTCGGACTTCGACTTCGAGATCACGATGGACGACCTCTTCGCCGCTTCACCGGCGTCCAGAGCACCGACTCCGGTCCCATCATCGAGCGCCAGGGTACAGAGGTCTGTCCATGGGCCGTCTGAGATATACCATCCGTACTCCCGAGGTGACCCAGGGGCATCCACCTCCTCGGCACCACCGCCAGAGCCAGCACCGCAGCAGCCTCACCACCTGACTTCTCTCAGCTCCTCACGTCCATGTTTACAGCCTTAGAGCGGCGGCAGGATGAGACAGACAGGGCCATTCACGAGAGGTTGGATCGCCAGCAGGCTGCCATTTAGGAGCAGTCCCAGTCGGTGGAGCGCTTAGCCCGAGAGCAGGCCGGCTACATTGAGCATACGACTCGGGAGCAGGCTCGAGCCTTGGATGTTTTCAGGGATGAACAGGCTCGGACCTTAGAGGCTTTTAGGGGGGAGCAGGTGAGGATGATTGAGCAGATTGCTTAGGGGCAGAGGGAGTTGAGACAGTAGCTCGCTCATTACTTGAGGACGTCACAGGACCAGGCGTCTCAGAGGGTCGATATGACCCTATAGATGATTGATGAGTCACTCGACTCTCTGAGATCCCGTGTCCAGGCGATAGAGGGGATCCTCCCACCTCTTTCTTAGACCATGAGGGAGTTTAGAGAGCATATGGAGCAGAGCCTGGAGCAGAGGAGAAAGGCCGCCAGCGAGCAGACCATTCAGTTGAGCCAAGCCTTCAAGAAGTTGGGAGATAAGGTTTCTGAGACCTTAGGGTTTATGAGTACCTGTACCCAGCCCTTCTTAGATGGCTACGCTCAGATCCGGTTCAGGCGGGCCCATGATCACGAGGTAGGACCCTCCACGGCACAGCCAGCTCCACCTCCTCCAGGGACCATGCATATATCGGATGATGAGGATCCCGATGAGCCCTCAGACTACACACCTCTCTGATCTTCAGGGAGTTATTTTTGTATCTTTTGTACATTTTCATTTTGTATATGCACTGTACAAAAATGACATTTCTAGTGAAACTTTTATTTCATTTTTGCATGATCATGCGATTGCTTTATCACATCACAGAAAGTGTATGTCCTCATATTTACTTATATGTCAATAAAAAATGACAAAATAACAAAAAAAGAAACAAACAAAAAAAAAGAAAAGAAAAGAAAAGCAAAAAAAAAAAAAAAACGAAACACGGCATAGTAAATAAAGCTAGATCACGCCATCAATAGACAGGTTAAAAGATGACCACTCAAACGTGAACTAACAAAATCTTTTATCACACAGGTACAGAGAAATACCGATCTGAACATAGACATCGATTAAAAAGATCCCTTTTGGAACAAGGAATCCGACGGGGTTTCCTCATCTCACCAGATCGAAGCTGCGGTCAGAGCATACCACACTTCACCAGATCGAGATTGTAGCCAAAGCATGCTGCATCTCACCAGATCGAGGTTATAGCCAAAGCATGCTGCATCTCACCAGATCGAAGCTGTAGCCAAAGCATGCTGCATCTCACCAGATCGAGGTTGTAGCCAAAGCATGCTGCATCTCACCAGACCGAGGTTGTAGCCAAAGCATGCTGCATCTCACCAGATCGAAGCTGCGGTCAGAGCATATCGCACTTCAAATTGGGGTTGTAGCCAAAGCATGCTGCATCCCGCCAGGTACCTACAGGTCGAGACAAGACCGATGGAAGTATCTTTGCATCGCCGAGCGGATCGAGACAAGGTCCACCCGGCAGAAGGCACAGAGGGTGAAAAGCCATCGCAGGTACGCTTACTTTCTGACCTTTCTCTGAGTTTTGGCTTATCTAGGCGCTTGTGCACTAGTTGCTCCAAAACTGGGGGCAACTGTAAGCACCGTGTCCCAGAGCGGTCCGGATCAGAGGTTACCCTATGATGAAGTCAGTGTCCGAGCTTGTATAAAAGGGCAGAATTTGGAGGTTTTAGTCCCACGTTCCACGAGAAATGAGGCTTTTTACCATTCCTGGGCAGAGGGGGAGAAAATAGAGGTTTTTTCGAGTCAAAAAGCTTTTGTCCTCCACAGACGGCCAGCCCGTCTATGAAGTCAGCCCGTCGCTTCGAGTCACCGACGGCTTGTGGCATTTTTCGACGCCCGTCGGAAAGTCACCGCCCCTGTCAGAACGCCGCCTAGTTTCCCGGAGCACGCAACCGTTCCGACGCCCGTCGGTGGATGTGGCAGGGCCGTTGGATGAATCCTTGTGTCAGAAGGATTCTTCCGACGCCCGCCCCCATACACCGACGCCCGTCGGTCGTGTCTGGCTATAAAAGCTCCGGATTTTTACTTGAAAAGGGTTGGAAAAATTTTGAAAGGAGGAAACTCTGCCCAATTTCAAGCAAATTTTCTCTCTCTTCCAACAAAACACATTCACTAAAGAATTTCATTTAATCAAGGATCAAATCAATTGAAAGGAACTAAAACTAATTAGTTTCCTTTAGATTTTGACTCCAAAATCGATCTTTTGAGGGGTTGAAGAAGAAGTAGTTCATTTTCTTTCTTTAAATCCTTCATCTTTTGCTTCTCGTGGAACGCGCGGGACTCTAATCAACACAAAAATCTCACCCAAAGCGATTATCTGAGGGTAAATATTCCGGATTCCTTCTCCATATTATCTCATATTTATTTCTTATTTTGTGGATTTTTTGAATATCTGTCATTATTTTCTTTTATTTTGACTCTCTTATATCCTTTTGAGATAAAACCCACTTTTTGACTTTGAAAAGGTTTTTTTTCTCTCTCCATTCTGTTTTTTCGGAGACAGTGGTGACCGATGGGTCGTCTTCATCACCGACGCCCGTCGGTCACCCACCTACAGACGCCCCTCCTTGAGTGACAAACGGGCATCTCGGTTACCTTAATCGACGCCTGTCGGTCAGCCAAGGAAGGCCGTCGGTGGGTTCTGTCTCCATCCTTTTAAATCATTTTTTTTATCTCTTTCAGGTCGCTTTGACTTCTTATATGTTAATTTTATGTATATTAACATCTCTTAACTTTCTATGAGTGTATATTGACCCTCTTGGATAATCCCGAGTTTGAGCGGCAGTCTACAATGTTTGGAGGACTTCATCTGGTTTAGTTTTCTAATCCTCTTAAGTATTTTCTTCATTTATTATTTATTGATTATTCTATGTATACGGATGTACTCCTTTCATATCCCGTTAATGTATAAAAATGACCCAATGTTTTATATTCAATAAAATGAAGTTTACACAAAAGCAAGGGTCCAATGCCCTATTTTTATCCAATAAAGATCATCACAAATAAAGATCCCCAATTTTAATAATGATGCATGTGAGGACCAAAGTCCTCAAAATGAGCAATGCCCCGATTTATGCATGCTTCGCACATTTACGAAAGGGAGTTGTATTTCGCTCCTTGTATTATTGTAATTTATCGCTTTCATTATCTATTTGATCATTTATCGCTTTCAAGATGTGAATAAGTGCGCCTTTTAATCAATTGCATAGTGTGGAGAGAGAGTGAATTAATGATTTTAAAATTTGATAATAAAATAATTGAGGTAGAAATAGATGAGAAATCCCGGACCCAGCTCTGGTCTTTGGGCTCAAGAGGTTAGAGGTCATCCTTCAAGATACTTCTTGAGTCACGAGGCTTTAGCGCTAATCCTAGGCTCCTTAGGGTGAGGAGTTCAACTTCCATGATCCCTCTGGTTGGCCCAAAATGGATACCGAGCACAGTCTTAGGCTCTCTGAGGCGAGAGAAACTTTCCCAATGTTCTATTGGGTGGCGACTCCATGAAACCTCCATGTTGCCCAACATAGACGCACTTGCGATTCATCGCAAGCTGCCAACGGACCCGCAAATGCCCCGATCGCCCACGTTGCGGGCGGTCCCATGGGCGGCGCTCGGGATCCGGCGCGCGTCACACCCTCAAATGGCCATTTCAAAGGTTTTTCCAAAAGGCTGGCTATTTAAACCATGGGATTTAACAAAACCCCAGCCTTATTACAAAGCCATTTTGGAACTGACGGGTTCTATATCCATTAAAGACAATCCCAAAACCGGCCAAATAAACTATTCAACAACGAAAATCGACAAAATCCTCTCTCCTCTCGAGTGGGGACAAAACCTTCACCAACCAAAACATTTCCATGTTAATTTCAAAACTATGTATAACCATTGCAGGACTTATACGTATTGGGATTACCAGCAAGCCTGGTACAATACCTTCCTTTTCCAAAACACAAATTTTACCCATACTTGGCTGATTTACTTCAACCTCAAATAGGAGCCTTCCAAAATCCCTTTTTGGTTCGCTCATTGGTGGAAATTGTTTAGAGCTTTTCCTGAAATCCTTAAACCCAAAATTCAGGAAAGTTACCACCTTTTCAAAACCTCTTTTAAACCTTTTGATAGAGAAAAGCGTTTTCATCCTTTAATGCTTTTTGCTTCAAAGTTCTTTTTACCTTGGGTAACTGCTTGGTATCTAGAATATTTTCAACAAGAGGCTCAAACCATCCTCTTCAGAAGATTCGTGGTCAAATGGTGGACAAAATTTTCTGTTCCAAACTCCATCAAAAGACCAGCTGTAAGTCAGTGGCTTCAAACTCAAGGCCACTTAAAACCAGATGTGATTACAATGCAATTCTTGGCCCAGAAGTCCTTTGCCCAGACCCAGCTAGTAGCAGCCAAAATTAAAGAAGAATACTTTCAGATGATGGCCCAACTCCTCCAGAGCAAGACCACTTCTTCAAAAGCTTCTTCAGGCCCTTTAAAGGTAGCCTCATTCTCCAGCTCTAAGCCCATAGAAGACTTAGGCGATGACAATGGAGATGATTGTTATGGAATTTTCCAAAACTCTTGTTTAAGCCCATAACAAGCCCCTTTTGTAAAACATAGGCCTAGCCCATTTCATTTTAAATATTTGGACAAAATCCAAATATTGTAAACAGGCTTAAGCCCATATCTTCGTATAAGGCCTAGCCTATTCAAAAAAAAAAAGAAAGAAAATAGTAAAAGACATTATTTCTGTCGGTTACGTTTGGCTTCTTTTCCTCTTTTCAAGACAGCCATCATGGAGCAACAGGAAACCAGCATGTGAAGGCATCACTTCCAGCTCATCCAGTCACTTCATGTCCCAAAAGGCTCCCGAGATTGATGGTAGACTCGCCTATTTAAGAATCCCTTCTTCCCAGTTGAAGCCAGAGACTTATTTTTAGAGAGGATTTTCAGTCTTCAAACTCTCTCACACTTAGAAAGATTTTAGGTAGCTCATGTGTTGAGCATCAACCCCTGTAATCTTGAGCTGAGTGGTTATCTCTAGAAAACTTTGTAATTGTTATATTTTAAAACCTGTAAGTGTAGCTCATGTGTTAAGCCTTTGTACCTTACAGTTTTTATAATTTGTATTGCTATTTCAATATATATATATATGTTTTCAAACAGCTTATAAATTGATTTTGCATTCATAAGCATGCTCTGTACTTGCGACTTATGCTGATCTGGTACATCAGAAATATTATTTGCATAGTTTGAAAATTTGCATTGCTATTTTAGTTTTAGGTTGTGAAATCCATACGTGGATATTTGCTGTGTGATAGTTTTAGATATACCCTTTGATCATGCGGCATCCTTGGTATCAGTGTGGGTTAACCGAAACTGTCGAAATCGGTCTCTTAGCCGAAACTCTTATTTTTTGAAACCAAAAACTAAAATTGAAATCGAAAATTCTATAAATTACTAACAATAGACTGAAAAAATCGAGTGGGTTAACAGAAAAATTTGTTCAATATTGGTTTTGGTTTTTCGGTTAACTGATACCACTATTTTTTTACTCACCCCTAAGTAATAATATATAGCATCTAGAAAAATCCTAATAAGGTAAAACTACCAAATTGTCTCTTCTTGCAACTTGATAATGTAAGACCCATTATTACTAGTTCTATTTCTTAAAGAAACCCAAAATAAGTCAAAACAGGATTCTTGCTGCTTTTTAATTAGGATCTAATTAGCATTCTATTTCCTAAAAAAGATATCGTCTTTATCGTCATACAAGCATATCAATAAGAACACAAATTCAAGAAACCAAAAGGTACACTTACAGTAAAGAAGAAATAAAAAACAAATAGGCATGAACTTTTTTATTATTTGTTACCTCTATCATAAGAATTTTTAGTACGGTTGGTTCCATTGTTAGCTACGATGGTGGCTCTAGCTCTTCCACTTATGAGAACATGGTATTATGAGAATAAGCTTCTATACCATCACTTTTGTAGATGAGGTTTCCTTCTTCATCTAATTAATGAATAATTGTAGATGAGATTTCCTTTTTTTTTTAATAGATGATAGTGATATTGTAATAGCCCAAATACTGGGTTAGTCGTAAATAGTATTTTTCAAGAGTGAATAGTGCTTTTGAGATGAATAGTACTTTCCAAAATTGAAAAATATTTTATTAGACCATTGGATATAGCTCGTCAATACGAGTCCGTAAGCGCAAATTTCGTGTCAATCGGAGGTCAAACGAGTCCGTAATAATCGAAATAGTAAGCAAAAGTATTTATTTCAGTGAAAAGTGGGCCTAGGTGGGACCCACTGAAAAGTAAAAAGTGGGTCCGGGTGGGACCCATTCAAAAGTAAAAGTGAGCTCGAGTGGGAAGAATTGAATAATAAAAGTGGGGTCAGGTGGGGTCCACTGAATAGTGAATGTGGGACCATGATGACATCAGTAATGTCATGATGATGAATAGTAACTGTGTCCCCTAAAGTGTAACTTCATCATTGACTGGGTCCCATTGAATAGTGACAGCATCTTTGACTGGTATATGAATAGTAACTGCGGGTTAGTGAATAGTAACTATGGGGCCCACAAAATAATGACTCTGAGGTGAATAGTACCCAAAAATATTTTATTTTACCATCAGAAAGAGAATGAAAAATGTAGTATAATGGTGTAATCTGGTGTAAAAATGAGGTCAAATAGGCTTCCGAACTTCAGTCTGAAGTTTCTCTGGTTCGGTTCGATTGAACTAAAGTTTGACTGAACTCTAATCGAATTTTTATAAATATTTAGAGTGGATAAAATGGTCTACTATAAGAGGATAAAATGCTTAAAATGATTTTTAGAAATTTTTGACAGCATTAGAATTGTATTTTACAGTAAAACCGAACTGAACCGAATTGGACCGGTTTAAGTGAACCGGACCCCAAACGGATTCCGATTGAGCTAACATTTTGTAGGGATACTAATTTTAATATTATAAGAGTGATGGAATTATTTGGGAGTGAAAAGGAATTCAGGAACATTAAATTTCACCAAAACAGTGGAAAATGACCCGAAAACTGAAAATCGGACCAAATCGGCTCAACCACTTTGGTTGGACCAGGTTGGGTCCGATTGGACCCATATAAATTGACTCAAAAAGCTGGAAATCCCCTTGGATTCTATTTTTTTCAGCTCCCTCTTCTTCCTCTCTTGGCCGAATGGTTTTTCCTCTTTTTCTCACCATTTTTCTTTCATTTTTTCTTCATCTCACCTCAAAATCAAACATCCCTAACATAATTCAGCTCATCTAGAATCCATTGATGGTCTCATAATTTAATTTGGAGAAGTAAAATTTGGTGAAATCTAGACTTTAAGTTTAGGTGTAAAATTGAGGTAAGAGATTTAAGTATTTTTAATTTGGTTTTAAAGTTCCTTAGGGTAATACAGGATGTAAATAAGAGGTTTATTACGTTTATTTGATGAAAGGAAATTTAGTTTTGATTAAATCTTAATTTTTGTGTTTGGACATAATTATGTCCAATAGGTGAAGGAACCTCTAATCAAGATAAGGGCAAGAAAAAGGAAAATTGAGAAGTATATTTCAAGGATCTAAGGTTTGTGATTGCAAATTCCAATTATTTCCATGGTAAAAGCATGGATTTATGTTATATTTGTGAAGAAAGTATGTGATTTATGCATGTTTAGCTAAAAATAACATGATATTCATGCTTAGAGATGTTAAAAATAATGGTATGGATGCTTAAAATGAAGAAATAAATTTTGTGTGAAAAATTCCTTCTTTGGCCGACTGGTAACCATGTGATTTGCATGTGTTTTCATGATGTTTTATGCATGTTTATGATGGATATATGTTATTTGGCATGTGAACTAATGAATGGTATGTGTTAGAGCATATGAAAACATCATGAGGTATGTGATGTATGTATGGCCGAATGTATATCATGTGTAAAGTCATGATTTTGATGTGTTTTCATGGAAATTGATGGTATGGTGATGTTATACATCAAGAAATTGGCCTAAATAAATGATAAAATTGATAAAAAGAATTAATGTAAATAAATTGGTATGTGGGCCGTATGCATGTATGTATGTATGCATGTGTACTATGATGAAATAATGAGTTTACATGACACGTGATGATGATAATTACATGTGAAATAATGAAATGGTATGAAAAAGAACAAAATATTATGATGATATACTATGAAAAATAAGCATATTATATTAATAATGT
This sequence comes from Excoecaria cochinchinensis, assembly GCA_947683425.1. Taxonomy (NCBI): domain Eukaryota; kingdom Viridiplantae; phylum Streptophyta; class Magnoliopsida; order Malpighiales; family Euphorbiaceae; genus Excoecaria; species Excoecaria cochinchinensis. The sequence goes on along the minus strand of CANTUQ010000055.1, from coordinate 22,536,380 downwards.
GAAAAAAATAAAATAATATTGCCCTATGTAGTGATTTGGTAGTTAAGTCTAGTTCAGGATATGTTGGCATGCCATAGGGACATAAGACCGTGGGTGTGAGCATGGCGTCTCACTTTTTAATAGGCCAATGATGGTCCTACTTCTGTATCTGAATATCTGAATTGTAGTATTCTGTATTAAAAGATAATGGCGGTCCCACAGGACTCCGCTGGTATTTCTATGAACTTTTGGAGTTCACGTCTCGTTTATCCTCTATATAGAGTCTGTCAGTGTGTTACATGGGCGTAATTGTAAAAATAAGATTAAAATGGTTAAAATGTGATTAAAATAATATTTATGTGGAAAAAGGACATAAATATTATTATATAAAAAGTTTGAGGGCAAAAGTGTAATTTTGTGCATATGTGTGTTAAGGATGATTAATAAGGGTAAAAATGTAAATAAATGGTAAAATATGAAAATTGGCCACTTTTTATGGGTAAAAATGTAATTTGCCATGAAAATAATAATTGGAGGGTAAAACTGTTATTTGAAATATAAATTAATGATAAAATTGTAATATTAGTGAAATTAATTAAAATAGTGGCAAAATTGTAATTTTAGTAAAAATAATTGAACTAGTGGCATAATGGTAATATAAGTGAAATTAAAATGAACTAATGGCATAAATTAGAGTATGAGATCCAGTTCCATAGTGCCCTCATTGTAAGAAGTTTCATCCAGGCGAGTGCATATTTTTGAATAGGGCTTATTTCAGATGTGGGTCCTGAGAACACCAGATCAGAGTTTGTCCTGAGGCCCAGCCGTCCACTGCAGCATCCCCAGCTGTGGGTGGAGGGTCAGTCCCTCAGAGAGGACGTGGTAGGGGAGCAGCTCCTCCGCAGGCAGTTTCAAGCCCATCGGTACAGCTACCTCAGGGTCGTACCACTGGACATCATTATGCTGTTAGAGCCCGTGAACAGGATGATGCTCCAGATGTCATTGTTGGTAAATTCTCACTGCTCTCTCATTCAGTTTATGCTTTGATTGATCCTGGTTCTACACATTCCTATATTAGTACTGCTATTGCTCGGGATAAAGGGTTGCATGACAGTCAGTTAGACCAGGATATTTTAGTGAGTAATCCTTTGGGGCATAGTGTAGTAGTGAACAAAGTTTATAGAGATTGTCCGGTTAGTGCTCAGAGTTTTGTGTTTTCTGTTGATTTGATTGATCTCCCGTTCTGAGAGTTTGATGTAATTTTGGAAATGGACTGGTTATCCACTCACCAGGCCACTGTTGATTGTAAGAGGAAGAGAGTAACTTTAAGAACTGCAGACGATCAGGAGATTATCATCGTGGGTGAGAGATCAGATTTTCTTTCTGATGTGATTTCAGCTACTGCAGCTAAGAGACTTATCAGAAAAGGGTGTGTAGCCTACTTGTGCTATGCAATGGAGACTAAAAAGGATGAACTTAAGGCTTCAGATGTGCCCACTGTTCGGGAGTTTCAGGATATTTTTCCTGAAGAACTTCCAGGTCTGCCACCTCATAGAGAGTTAGAGTTTACTATCGACCTAGTACCTGGTACTGCACCTATCTCTATTGCTCCTTACAAAATGGCACCTTCAGAACTCAGAGAATTGAAGGTTCAGTTGCAAGAATTTTTTGATATAGGCTTTATCAGATCGAGTGTTTCACCTTGGGGCGCACCAGTCCTCTTTGTGAAAAAGAAGGATGGATCACTTCAGTTATGTATTGACTATAGACAGCTGAATAAAGTCACCATCAAGAACAAGTATCCACTGCCTTGGATTGATGATTTGTTTGATCAGTTGAATGGTGCGGGTGTGTTTTCCAAGATTTACTTAAGATCGAACTACCATCAGCTAAAGATTAAAGAGTCAGATGTGCCTAAAATAGCTTTTCACACAAGATATGGTCATGCCTTTTGGATTGACAAATGCTCCTGCAGCTTTTATGGATCTGATGAATAGGGTTTTCCTCCCTTACTTGGACCAGTTTGTGGTTGTTTTTATCGATGATATTTTGGTGTATTCAAAGACTCCAGAGGAGCATGATGTGCATTTGAGGATTGTTCTGCAGACTCTGAGAGATAAGCAACTTTATGCCAAGTTCAGTAAATGTGAATTTTGGCTAGATAAGGTATCTTTTCTGGGTCATGTAGTATCAACAGATGGGATAAAAGTTGATCCTAAAAAGAATGTCAAGTTTGAATGGTTGGATAAATGTCAGGAGAGCTTTGAGAAGCTTAAGTGTATGCTGACTGAAGCTCCAGTGTTAGAGCAACCTGAATCTGATAAGGATTTTATGGTCTTCAGTGATGCTTCCAAAAATGTATTGGGTTGTGTATTGATGCAGGAAGGCAAGGTGATTGCTTTTGCCTCCCGACAGCTTAAGACTCATGAGAAAAATTACCCTACTCATGATCTTGAGTTAGCAGCTATTGTATTTACATTGAAGATCTGGAGACATTATCTGTAAGAACCCAAAATAGGCCTAGTCGGAATCTGCGTGGTAAGTCGAAATATTTAGAGCGTTTTAGTAATTTTAGCAAAAGAAAATTTGGATAATAAGGACTTTATTGCAAGGAATTAATTAGTTAAGTTAAATGGAGGAAATTATATAGTGTACATGTGATATATGGATGTAGGGTACTTTTGGTTGTGACATAATCTAGTAGTATTTGTGTATGGTAACTTGGATGTAAGAGTGATTTATCGGAGATTATATGGTGTGAGTTAAGTTTGGTGCCTTGGATATTAGTCAAAGATGAGATTAAGGGGTCTAATAGTAGAGTGACATGTGTTTGGGTTGTTGGGAGCATTGAATGAAGATTTGATAGGAGAAGAGAGAGGGAAGGAAGAAGTGGTAGCTTCCCGTGGAAGCCACTTAATTTTGCCCTCTTCCTTCTCACGTTCTCTCTCTCACTCTCTCATCTCCATTTTCGGCTCTCTCTTCCTTTCATGTGGGTGTTTCTCAAGCTTTAAGCTAGGGTTGTGAATTTGAAGGTTCTAAGAGGTAAGTGGCTGTGTTAATTTGGTTTGGGATCTTCTTCTCCATCATCTTCTTCATTTGGATTTGTAATGGTGATATGGTTTTGTTTTGCTTGGGTTAATTTGGTTTTATTTTGATTTGATTGATGCAAGAAGCTGAAGAAAAGAGAAAGGATAAAGAAAAAGGAAAGTTAGTGGATTAAAGTCAGTGGAAGTTGAGCTCCATTTCAGGTTTGGGAGTTTATTTGAAGTATATTGTCCATCTTATCTGAATCCTGTTCTTGAGTAAATGTTAATGTTATTTGTGTGTTGGTGGTATACGAAAATGCATGAGTAAAGTGACTTTGTGTATATGATTTATGATGATAGATTTTTGATGTTTTGTATGTGAAATTTTGAGATTAAGTACATGAACATGAGTTGGAATTTACGGGTTTGAATCTCTGTAAATGCTATTTTGATGTGAAATGATATTGGTTGATTGTGTTATTATGGTTGTGAATGTGATTTGGGGGCCAAAAAGGTAAGTTGTTACATGAAATTGCAAGACATTCGGGTTTGGGCAAGATTGGGTTTTGGTTTTCCCTTGAATTCTATTATTTCGTGTTGGAGATTGAGGAGAATCGAATCTGTCGCGAGCGCGACGTCATCACAAACGCGACAGAACAGGCTCTTCTCCTTCTCGAGGTGGTTTCCGCTCTACAGACGTAAAGAAGGTTGTGAGAAGACTGTCACGAGCCGTGATTGAGGATCACGACTTGTGTCCCTCTTCTTTTGGAAGTCACGAGTCGTGAGGGAGGATCACAACTCGTGACCTCAGCGTGGGTGTCACGAGTCTTGAGGAAGAATCACGACTCGTGATCGTCCCTTCTTCTTGTGAGGCGGGAGGCACTAGCGTCGCGAGTCGCAATAATTGGTGCAACTCGTGACCGGCCTCTTTTCCCCTCACTGTCGTGAGCTCGACTTCTTGTCACGAGCGCGATAGTGAGGCCTCTCCTGCCCTGTTTTGAAAAAAAGAGTTCAAAAGCTTCTTTTACATGGTTTTTCATCACATGACACATGATTTGTCTTATTTGGCCTATTATTTGATAGATTATATGTTCTTGATTAGATTTGTGCATAATTTATATGTCTTAATCATGATTGAGTTGTTGTTTGAGCCTGGTTGTTATAGTTAGTGGATAGATAAGCGCTTATCAAGGGTCAAGATGTGAGTGTAGCTGCTATATGTTATTTCTTACATGCGGTCCCCGTTTGGGTCATATAAGATGTATGAGGCCTTGGTCTCCGGTATACCTCCTGGTATACATGATTACAAAATGTTTTGAGACTCATGTCTCCATATGTTTGGGATACTGTGTCCTATCAGTATCATTGGTACCCGTATCCACTAGTTAGCGAGTAATCAGGCTATTACTTGAAGTTCTTATACGAGTTTAATTTATACAGCCATTTGTAGACACCGGGTCCCGAGTAGCCAAGATCAGGATTACCCAATGATGAAATTAAGTGTGCCGATCTACAGGAAAAAAGAATGAAGTTGGAAGTGACGATTTCCTTGTCGATTTGTTGTTTTAAAATTAAATAAAAATGTATTTCAAAAATACTTTTAAAGTATTTTAAAATTTATTTTGTGGTGAAAAAAAAAAGTGAGTTTTTAAATTATAATATTTTATATAAAAAAAAAAAATTATGCGCGAGGGACGGGCAGGCCGTCGGTCACTCATTCAGACGGGCAGGCCGTCGGTCACTCATTCAGACGGGCAGGTCGTCGGTGGCCCCTCCGTACCCCTGTTCGTCCGTTTTGCCTATTTTGGCCATTTTGGCCATAACTTCTTCATTTTAAATGCTTTTTAACTCATTTTTTTTGCAAAATTTAATTCAAAAATCCTTCTATCTTCTAACTCAATAAATTCAGTGGTTTTTTGTAAATATGGGAATTAAATGAATTTAATTTCTTAATTAAAAAAATCTGAATTTTAAGGGGGGATAAAAAGGATTTTGGAGAGAGAATTAGGGGGATTTTCTTTAGAAAATATTTTACTTCTTCTTTCTTCTTTTCAAGAACAAATTCTCTCAATTTCTAAAGAAATTTCCAGCAATTCTTAAGGCAAAAAATAACTATTTTTGTTCTTGAGAATTTTCTTATTTTCAACCAAACAATTTTCTACTTTGAGACAAACAAATTAATTGTTTATTCTTGAGTAAAATTCATCTTTCAATATTTTATTTTTCTAATCATATTCATCAAATCAAGATAAGGAATTGGATCATCTACCTTCATCTCTTCAAGATAAATTTGAGGGTAATTATTCTTGGCTCAATTTCTTAAATTAATTTTAATTTCATTCTTTTGTTTTTATTTAATTAGTTAATATGTAAATTCTTTTAGTTCTATCATTTTCTTCTTATTTTCTTATTATTTTACTTTTATTCAATTGATTATCATGTAAATTCTTTTAGATCTATTATTTAATTGTTCATATTTCTTATTTTTTATTTAATTGTTCATACTATTATTTTTTTTTGTTCTTATTTTTTATTTAATTGTTCATACTATTATTTTTGTTCATATTATTTTTATTTAATTGTTCATCTTTAATTGGATTGTTCATCTTCTTTGATTATTATTATTATTATTATTATTATTATTATTATTATTATTATTATTATTATTATTATTATTATTATTATTATTATTATTATTATTATTATCATTATTCTTGTTTATTTTTATTATTACCATCATTATTTTAATTTCATGCATGCTGAATTTTACATGCTTTATTTTTATGCATGATTGGATTTTATTATTATTATATCATATTTTATATGCATGTTAAATTGTTAATTTGTTAAATTGCATATTTTTATTATGTCATTTTAAGCGGCTTGTCATACATGATGCCTTTTTATTTACTTTATTTTTATAGTATGTTTAACCCTTTTTTATTACTAACATGGCTTTTATTTGTTTCTTTTATTTCAATACTTGTTTTTTTATGTGTGAGTCTTTTCCATACCAAGTGGGAGCCCATGAAGATTTGAAGATCCATTTGGATGTTGTTTTTTATTATTTTTATTATTTTGATTTCCTTTGGATTTATTATTATGTAACTTGTAATAATAAATTTATTTTCATACAAGTTAATTAAGAAAATCACAAAAATATTTCTATTAAACTAAATTGGATTTTATTTAATAAAAATGGGACCAATGTCCTAGATTTTTTTATCTAAAATAAATTATCACTTTAAAATTGTTTTCTTAAATTATGCATGAGAGGACTAACGTTGTCATTTTTAATAAATAGCCCGATTTATGTATGATTTGCATTTTATTTACAAATGGGGGTTGTATTCCGCCCCTAGTTTTATTGTAATTTATTTTGCTTTCATTTACTTTATTTATCGCTTTTATTATATGATTGATATGCATTTAATTAAATTGCATTAAAAATTGAATGAGAAATGGGATGAAATACTAAATTCAAAACTTGATTATAAACTTAGCCAAGGTATGAATAAATGGGGAGTCCCGAACTTTCTCTGGTCTTTGGGCTCAACGATTACAATCCTAGGCTCCTTAGGGCGAGAGGTTTACCTTCCAAGACCCCTTTGGCTGGCCCAAAATGGATACTAAGCGCAGTCTTAGGCTCTCCGAGGCGAGAGAAACTTTCCCAATGTTCTATTGGGTGGCGACTCCATGAAACCTCTTTGTTGCCCAAAATAGACGCAGCTTGCAAATACCTTACAAGTTTTTATGAACCTCTACCGATCGCCCTAAGGCGGGCTTTTGGGAGGCATCGAGGTTCGGCGCGCGTCACAGTGGCGACTCCACTGGGGACTTTAGAGACTTCCCTTCGAAAATACATTGGCTAAAATTTATAATTTAGTTTTAATTTAAAATTTCTTCCCTTTTCAAAAATTGCTTTTGCATATCATTAGAGCCTTAGATTTATGCTAGTTTGGTCCCTTTTCTAGCCCCGGTGCGTTCCCAAAGCACGACCCTATTTTCACTCAATTTAGGGAAGTGTTAAGGATAATCACCAGCCCAAGCCTCGTACCGTCATGGTATATTAAATGGTGACCCGATCGGTCGTTACGCTCGTGATGAGCTAGACCCGTCGGCAGGGATCATGCTTGGGTAGCCCTAAAGTAACACCACCCTTTGACCAAAGCTCATGTAATGGCAATAGATACTTCCCCTATGTGGTATGAACCGTAATACCTTGCTTGCTATATGGATCATTTTGTATTCGACAAACCCAAATAATCTGATTGGTCACCTAATCAAAGGCTTTCATGCCCAGATAGGTCCATGTCAACTTATTCGGACTGCCTAAATACATGATGGACAAAACAACCATATGTATGTACATTAGATAGGAGAGGTTATGCTGCCGATTTTTCACCGAACACCATACGCGTCTAAAGGGTTCCCTGTTAACCCTTGGATAAAGCCCACCTAGGAAAGAGACTATGCTACCTCGTGTGTGGGAGAGATAAGGTTGGAAGGATCTATCTGCTTGCATGTGTTTGTCTATGCTGCATCAGCACGACCATGCATTGCATTTCAATCATGCATCATCCTAACGAGATGTGTTTGTTTCTGCCATCATAGATTCACCCGGGTGGTTTAGGGGTCCCGACGGTCGGTTGAGAAGGATTCCACTCTTGGGGTTACCAGAGCTAGTTCAGAGCTCAGATTCTCTTTCAGATAGTAGTGAGACTTTCTCTTTAGAATCATCAAGTATGTCTAATCCAACCAGTGGGTCTGATGCAACCAGGGCTATGATTGCCGAGGAAGTGGGGAGAAAGATGGAAGAGTTTGAGGCTAGAATGATGGCCATGATGGGCAATCTTGCCACTACCATAGCTGGGCAACAAGTTGCTACTGCTTCTATTAGGGGGCCAGATGAACAAGGGGCTGTGAGAGAGGACCCTGCTGTGGCTGACCCACATGTGGTTGAGCAAAGAGCACCAGCACTTGTTGAGCGTAGAGAAGGCCCGAGATCTGAGGTTGACCTTTGGGAAGATGAGCAAGAAGAACAGATGGTAGCAAAGGGAAAGTCACCCAAGCTGGAGGAAGCAATGTGGAGGAAGATGGAGGAGAAATTTGGGGCTATGACCAGGATGATGACGATTGGAAGGGGAATGAATCCCGAGGATCGAGAGCTCGATGGTGATGATCTGATTCCCCAGACCTTCAAGATGCCTGATATCCCAAAATTTGATGGCACCTCTGACCCTGCCGCACACATCAAGCAATACTCGCTGGTCATGAAGGGAACGACCTTAACAAGAAAGCAAAAGATAGAGTATTTCTGCTTGAGTCTCACAGGAGCTGCTATTGATTGGTACCATGGGCTTGAGAGGAGGTCTAAGGAGGATTGGGACTTGCTAACCGAAGAGTTTCTTAAGCAGTACGATTGCAGTACCCGGATGGAGGTCACTTTGAAGGATCTAGAGCTACTACAGCAGAAGGCTGGGGAGTCTTTCCATGAGTATCTTACTCGGTGGAGAAATCGGGTTATGGAAATGAAGCGCAAGCCTGATACTTCTGATCAGATCCGGCTATTCATTCGAAATGCCAGCCCTTACTTGAGAGATGGACTGAAAATGAAGGGACTCAAGGATTGGGAGTCCTTGAAGGACATTGCCATAGAAGCAGAAGGAGAATATTTAGCTAAGAGGGCAAACAGCGAGTCCTATGCCAGGAAGGGATACAGCAATCAGGGGACAGCCAAGCCAGCAAGTTCAAGCAGTGGTAACAGAGGTGGGAAGACAGCTGAGGTGTCTGCAACAAGTGTAAGTCAGAGGTATTTCTCCAACTTGGGTAGGCCTTTATCATGGGTGCTGAAGAGGCTAGTAAAAGAAGGAAAACTGCGACCCCTATCACCTAGGCCGGCCAAGACCCAGGGGCAGCCAGGGCACAAGGAAAATGAATATTGTGCATTTCACCAACATACCGGGCATTTGACAGATGATTGTATAACGCTAAGGCATCGGGTCCAAGATCTAATTGACAACAAGCAGATCACTGATCCTGAAAAGAGAGAAAGTAAGAAGAAGGCTTATTTTAATGCTGTGCCACCACCTGTCTTTATGGTTGGGTCTAGCCTACCAGAATTATATGTGATGCAGGATTTATACGGAAATGAGTATGTCGCTGTCACTCGCCCTGAGGCAAGTGAAGAAGGGATTCCTGTGGCGACGATAGACTGTTGGTCCACTAGTGAGAGTGAAGATGAAGAAAATGAAGAGAAAGATGGAGAATTCGCGGATCCGTGGGATTCAGAAGAGGAGGAAAGAGTTAAGGCTGTAACAAGAAGTGGGAGAGTGGTCCCAGAAGTTGAGAAGCCACATGACACAGTGCAAGCACCTGTGGAGAAGGAGCCGGAAGAAAATTCCGTAGTGAAACAGCTGAAAAAGACCACGGCTCAGATATCAATTTGGGACCTTTTGAGACAGTCCCCCTCCCACAGACAGAAGTTGGTTGAGGCATTAAGTGAGTCCACTGTAGCCACTACAATTTCTCCATCTGAGCTGCTAGACCTTGTAAAAGGGGGATCCGGAGAGAAACTGGTGTTTTCTAACGCAGACTTACCGGTAGAGGGCCGCAATCACAATCGACCACTGTACATCAAGGCTCAAATTAATGACAAGCATACCTCTTGTGTTATGGTTGATGATGGCTCATCCATAAATATTTGCCCTCTAGTTGCACTTCAGGCTTTTGGGCTAAATGAAAGCATGTTGAGCAAGTCTGATTTAACCATCACAGCCTATGACAATTCTCGAAGACAAGCATCGGGAACTTTCAGAGCTCTGGTCAGGACTGGGCCTATCGAGACAGAAACAGAATTTGTGGTCTTGCCTATCCCAGCGAATTTCTCAGCTTTGCTTGGAAGGCCATGGTTCCATAAATTGGGAGGAGTGCCCTCTACCTTACACCAGATGATTAAGATACCTCATGAAGGAGAGGTGGTGACTATTAAAGTAGCTAGAGAAAACCAAGTGTCTGCCTTGGGGATCTCTAATCAGCCATTCAGTGGTTTTCATATATCGATGATAGGAGAGGAGCAGGGCTTGGCAGATAGTCCTCAAGTAGTGAATATGATGAAGAAGATGCACTTTCTCCCAGGGGCTGGTCTGGGTAAAAACTCGCAAGGGCTGCAGGATGCTATCACCACACAAGGCCAGAAAGATCGGAAGGGTTTGGGCTACAAAGGAGAGCATGGTAAGAAGAAAGTATCGGAGAAGATTCCCCACATTTTAGAGAGTTTTGTTCCCTCATCTTCAGTCTGTGTTTACACGGGAGAGGAGGAGCCTCTATGGGTAGATGGAAAGATCGTTCCGGGGTTTGAAATTTTTAATGATGTCTTCGACTGGGATATTGGAGTTATCAAGTCTGCAGAGAACTTCTGGGATGAGGAGATCATGACTCAGTGCAGTGTCTGGGATAGGGATGAGCCTGAGGAGATTGTTACTGATAAGCTATTAGCCACCAGACTTAAGGGAAAGGAAAAGATGGTAGAGCTAGAGATTGAAGATTTGAAGATTTTATCGGATGTAGTTGAAAAGCCTCCACCAAGCCAAGAAGTCAAAGCCCAGTCGGCTGCAACGACATCATTGACAAAGGATGACGATAGTAGTTGCTTAGATGCTATTTTTATGCCAGAACTTTTTAATGACAATGTTAATGTTTCTGATTACATCAATAAGATGAACAACTTTGCTTACTTGTGTGATGTTTCTGATGATTTCATTCCTCATGATCATAAACATGATGCATTCATTTTTGACATTAACTCAACTAGCACGACTGCATTTAATCTCGGAACTTTGGAGAATCCAAAGGAAATTTTGATAGCATCAGATATAACTCCTGAGGAGAGGCTAAAATTTGAGAGAATATTAAAAAAATATAAAAAAGTCTTTGCCTGGACCTATAAGGACATGCTGGGAATCGATCGAGATGTAGCCGAACATGCCATTCCAACGTACCCAGAGAGTAAACCGGTCAAGCAAAAGCTCAGAAGACTTAGGCCAGAATGGGCTCAGAAGGTGAAAGAGGAAATCCATAAGCAGATTGAGGCTAAGTTTCTACTGGAGGTTAAATACCCGACGTGGCTGGCTAATGTGGTTCCTGTGGCTAAAAAGGATGGAAAAGTTCGAGTATGTGTGGACTATCGGGACCTGAACAAAGCCTGCCCGAAAGATGATTTTCCTCTGCCTCATATTGATGTGCTGGTAGATAGTGCCGCTGCTTGCATGATGTACAGCTTCGTAGATGGGTACGCAGGGTACAATCAAATCCTTAACAAGATAGTGGATCGGATTAAGACAGCCTTCATCACCGAATGGGGTACATTTGCTTACCGGGTTATGCCTTTCGGACTAAAGAACGCAGGAGCGACCTATCAGAGAATGGCCACCAGAGTCCTTAATGACTTGATCCACAAAGAAGTGGAGGTGTATGTTGACGACATGATGATCAAGTCAGCTACCAGAGAAGGTCACTTCGAGGCCTTGGAAAAGTTATTTCAAAGGATTAATAAGTATGATCTACGCCTCAATCCCAAGAAGTGCATTTTTGGAGTTACCTCGGGTAAGCTGTTAGGCCATGTGGTAAGCCAGAGAGGAATTGAAGTAGATCCCGACAAGGTCAGGGCCATCAGAGAGATGCCAGTGCCTCAAAAAGAGAAAGAGGTTAGAAGTTTCTTGGGAAAGCTTCAGTACATCAGCCGGTTTATTGCCAAGCTGGCTTCAGTATGTGAGCCCATCTTCAAGTTTCTTAGGAAGAATCAGCCGGTGGTGTGGAATAATGATTGTCAATTGGCTTTTGATACTATTAAGGATTATCTCCTGAATCCTCTAGTTTTAAGACCACCACGACATGCCAAGCCATTAATCCTGTATCTGGCTATAGAAGACAATTCAGTGGGTGCCATAATGGCCCAGGAGGATGATTTTGGGGTAGAGTTTGCTGTCTACTATCTTAGCAAGAAATTCCTGACATATGAAGCCAAATATGTGGAAGTGGAAAAGATTTGCTTAGCAGTTATTTGGGCTTCTAAGAAGTTGCGGCACTACTTTCATTCCTTCAGTGTGCAAGCGGTTGCTAAGCATAACCCGCTTAGGTACCTTCAGGAAGCGCCCTCTCTGCTGGGAAAGATGGGAAGGTGGTTATTACTATTGCAGGAGTTCGATATCGAATACATCACCAGGAAAACCATTAAAGGAAGAGCTGTAGCTGAGTTTTTGGCTGAGCATCCTATTGAGGGAGACCAATTCGAATACAATTTCCCAGATGAAGATGTCATGGCCATAGCAGTACAAGGGTGGCAATTGTTCTTTGATGGGGCAGTTAACAGTAAAGGGGCAGGAGCAGGGATCATTCTTACGACCCCAGATGGTGAAAAGCTGCCATTAGCCTAAAAGTTGAGGTACAAGGCGACCAATAATGAAGCTGAATATGAAGCTTGCATCTTCGGATTGGAAGCACTGCTGGCTCTGGGGGCAAAAACCGCAGAAGTCTTCGGAGATTCTTCATTAGTAATTCATCAGATCAGAGGGGAATGGTCAGTTAAGGAAGAAAGGCTGTTACCTTATGTGAAGCACTTGAGAATGTTGAGTAGCCAGTTTGAGACTTGCACTTTTCACTTCACCCCCAGGGATGAAAATCAATTGGCTGATGCTCTCGCAACATTGGTGTCCATGTGGGATAACCCAACAGGGATTGCTATGAAACCCGTGCTAATCTCTAGCTCGGAAAAGCCTTGTTTTGAAGCTGAGCAGGTGATGGATGTTGGGGCCACTGATGGAAACCCTTGGTACTATGACATTCAGAATTATTTAGAACGGTCAATTTTTCCAGAGGAAGCCACTGAGAAAGACCAAAGGATGATCAGGAAGTTATCCACTCAGTTCATCAGTGTAAATGGCACTTTGTATAAGAGACAAGTTGATGGCATCCAGTTAAGATGTTTGGCGGAGAAAGAAGCTGAAAAGGTAATGGAAGAGGTTCATGCCGGAGTCTGTGGAGCTCACATGAATGGTTTAGCCTTAGCGAAGAAGATCATGCGCCAAGGATTCTATTGGCTCACAATGGATACGGATTGTTCAAAATATGTAGTTATGCCAGCAATACGCGAATTTAAGGCATGTCCCAGTTTCAGAGCTACATAATTTGACATCTCCATGGCCATTTGCAGCTTTGGGGATAGATATCATAGGCGAGATACGTCCTACAGCTTCTAATGGGCATAGGTTCATTATAGTCGCCATTGATTATTTCACTAAGTGGGTCGAAGCTGAATCTTTCAAGAAGATTGATGCCCGAGACATGGCTAAGTTCATCGAGAGGAATTTGATATGCAGATATGGCCTCCCACACCATATTGTATCTGATAATGGGGTGCAATTCTTAGCAGAAACTAAACAGATGCTTCAGAAGTATGGAATCCAGCATCACAAGTCTTCTCCTTACCGTCCTCAAGCTAACGGTGCGGTTGAAGCAGTGAACAAGAATGTTAAAAGAACATTGGCCAAGATGGTTCAGAGCTATAAAGATTGGGCGGAAAAGCTGCCTTTTGCACTTTGGGGTTATAGAACCACAGTCAGAACCTCTACGGGAGCAACACCGTTCTCCCTGGTATACGGAACCGAAGCAGTTCTGCCGGTTGAAATTGAGCTGAAATCTTTAAGGGTAGTCATGGAAGCCGAGATTCCAGAGACAGAATGGGCATAACAGCGATTGTTGCAGTTGAATCTGTTGGATGAAGATAGGTTGAGAGCCTATTATCACAATCAAGTTTATCAGAAGAGACTAGCTCGGTCCTTTAGCAAGAAGGTACGAAAGCACCCGTTGAAGGAAGGGGACCTGGTTTTTAAGATGATGAGGCCGGGAGTGCCAGACATACGAGGAAAATTCAGACCAACCTGGGAAGGTCCGTTCATTGTGAAAAAGTTGCTAACAAAGGGAGCAGCAATCTTGGCAGACAGTGATGGGAATGAGTTTAAAGACCCGGTCAATATCGATAGACTAAAGAGGTTCCATGGCTAAAGACTAGAAAATAAAAAGAAGAGAATAAATGCCCCGCAGGTCGAAAACCAAAAAAAGGTGGCCTTGCTAAAATTGGGCGCCCTGTCAGGGTGAAAACCGAAAAAAGGCATCCTGGGCAAAAATTAAGGGCCAAGAGAAAATGTTCAATCGAGAAAACCCACGAGGGCCGATTGATAACAGGAGTTTGATGCTTACAAGATCTATTCCGAGATTAGGTGTGGTCTTGTGTTTTTGATTTCTGTCAAATGAAGATCATGTATGATGAAATCATATAGAAATGTACTCAATTTTGCAATGAATAAAGATTACAGTTTGCATTTTCATTGGCTTTTAGTTCTGCCTTAAAAATATATTATCTATTTATCTAATGACTGTCGCCTTTTTGATTTTGTCGGGAGGTGCCTAAGTGGATATGTGCTACTCATTTTTAGCGAAGGTTTTGATAATGGCCTTCTCTTGTAAAAAAAAATAAAATAAAATAAAATAAAAAAAGGCCGTTAGAGATGAAAACCGTAACTGGCTCTCTAAGCAAAAGTTAGGCCAAGGGCAGGGTGAAAACCTGGAGACAGGCAGTCTGCCCTACAAAAAAATGAAATGAATAAAAGCCGCTGGATTGGGTTGGGTCCATTCCAGGCAAAAAAGTTAGGCAAAGGGTTATGTGAAAATCCCTAAAGGGACGCATTTTCCCACGAAGAAAAGCTAGTGTGAAAATCCACAAGGGACGCACTACCTTTAAAGCAATGACGTTTGATGCCTGGAGCGATAAGGCGGCATTCTTTCAGATAATCCTATTTCAATCAGTTAACACACAACACAGAACATGAATCCCGGGTAAATGATCATTGACCAGGGGGCAAAGGATATACACCGGACATCTCTTTCAGAAAACTTGTCGACGATCCTCAAGATTCAGGGGGCATGGTAGAGCAGACAAGCTATAACTTCAGCAAACCTTGGACCACCTAGGGCACAATCTATACATTTTTGCAAGCATTTGCATTCCATATCATACACACATGATTTCTTGTATATTCCTATGCATACAATCTTGCAGGAGAAATCGGCGGGGAACACCAACAAAAGCCGAATGACGACACCAGTCCAAGCATCTAAAGGAGCACAGCTCAAAAATTCACAGCGGTTAGCACGATGGCGGCACTACCCACAAGAGGTTAGCATGACCACGGCACTACCGATTCACAGCGGTTAGCGCGATGGCGGCACTACCCACAAGAGGTTAGCATGACCACGGCACTACTAATTCACAGCGGTTAGCACGATGGCGGCACTACCCACAAGAGGTTAGCATGACCACGGCACTACCGATTCACAGCGGTTAGCACGATGGCGGCACTACCCACAAGAGGTTAGCACGACCACGGCACTACTGATTCACAGCGGTTAGCACGATGGCGGCACTACCCACAAGAGGTTAGCATGACCACGACCCTACCAATTCACAGCAGTTAGCACGATGGCGGCATTACCCACAAGAGGTTAGCACGACCACGACGTCACCAGTTACAACCAAAAGACAGGCTGCCTATAGCACGGCAACAACAGTCATCATAACTCCATCCAGCAGGAAGATCGCCGCTTCAGGTACGTGTTTCTTTCCTTTTCCTGAATTTTGGCTCACCTAGGCACCCACACACTAGCCTCCCCAAAATTGGGGGCAACTGTAGACACCGGGTCCCGAGTAGCCAAGATCAGGATTACCCAATGATGAAATTAAGTGTGCCGATCTACAGGCAAAAAGAATGAAGTTGGAAGTGACGATTTTCTTGTCGATTTGTTGTTTTAAAATTAAATAAAAATGTATTTCAAAAATACTTTTAAAGTATTTTAAAATTTATTTTGTGGTGAAAAAAAAAAAGTGAGTTTTTAAATTATAATATTTTATATAAAAAAAAAAAAAAAATTCTGCGCGAGGGACGGGCAGGCCGTCGGTCACTCATTCAGACGGGCAGGCCGTCGGTCACTCATTCAGACGGGCAGGTCGTCGGTGGCCCCTCCGTACACCTATTCGTCCGTTTTGCCTATTTTGGCCATTTTGGCCATAATTTTTTCATTTTAAATGCTTTTTAACTCATTTTTTTTGCAAAATTTAATTCAAAAATCCTTCTATCTTCTAACTCAATAAATTCAGTGGTTTTTTATAATTATGGGAATTAAATGAATTTAATTTCTTAATTAAAAAAATCTGAATTTTAAGGGGGGATAAAAAGGATTTTGGAGAGAGAATTAGGGGGATTTTCTTTAGAAAATATTTTACTTCTTCTTTCTTCTTTTCAAGAACAAATTCTCTCAATTTCTAAAGAAATTTCCAGCAATTCTTAAGGCAAAAAATAACTATTTTTGTTCTTGAGAATTTTCTTATTTTCAACCAAACAATTTTCTACTTTGAGACAAACAAATTAATTGTTTATTCTTGAGTAAAATTTATCTTTCAATATTTTATTTTTCTAATCATATTCATCAAGTCAAGATAAGGAATTGGATCATCTACCTTCATCTCTTCAAGATAAATTTGAGGGTAATTATTCTTGGCTCAATTTCTTAAATTAATTTTAATTTCATTCTTTTGTTTTTATTTAATTAGTTAATATGTAAATTCTTTTAGTTCTATCATTTTCTTCTTATTTTCTTATTATTTTACTTTTATTCAATTGATTATCATGTAAATTCTTTTAGATTTATTATTTAATTGTTCATATTTCTTATTTTTTATTTAATTGTTCATACTATTATTTTTTTTTGT
Organism: Excoecaria cochinchinensis; assembly: GCA_947683425.1. Lineage (NCBI taxonomy): Eukaryota > Viridiplantae > Streptophyta > Magnoliopsida > Malpighiales > Euphorbiaceae > Excoecaria > Excoecaria cochinchinensis. The sequence continues at coordinate 22,519,553 of CANTUQ010000055.1, read as the reverse complement.
TCTTATTTTTTATTTAATTGTTCATACTATTATTTTTGTTCATATTATTTTTATTTAATTGTTCATCTTTAATTGGATTGTTCATCTTCTTTGATTATTATTATTATTATTATTATTATTATTATTATTATTATTATTATTATTATTATTATTATTAGTATTATTATTATCATTATTCTTGTTTATTTTTATTATTACCATCATTATTTTAATTTCATGCATGCTGAATTTTACATGCTTTATTTTTATGCATGATTGGATTTTATTATTATTATATCATATTTTATATGCATGTTAAATTGTTAATTTGTTAAATTGCATATTTTTATTATGTCATTTTAAGCGGCTTGTCATACATGATGCCTTTTTATTTACTTTATTTTTATAGTATGTTTAACCCTTTTTTATTACTAACATGGCTTTTATTTGTTTCTTTTATTTCAATACTTGTTTTTTTATGTGTGAGTCTTTTCCATACCAAGTGGGAGCCCATGAAGATTTGAAGATCCATTTGGATGTTGTTTTTTATTATTTTTATTATTTTGATTTCCTTTGGATTTATTATTATGTAACTTGTAATAATAAATTTATTTTCATACAAGTTAATTAAGAAAATCACAAAAATATTTCTATTAAACTAAATTGGATTTTATTTAATAAAAATGGGACCAATGTCCTAGATTTTTTTATCTAAAATAAATTATCACTTTAAAATTGTTTTCTTAAATTATACATGAGAGGACTAACGTTGTCATTTTTAATAAATAGCCCGATTTATGTATGATTTGCATTTTATTTACAAATGGGGGTTGTATTCCGCCCCTAGTTTTATTGTAATTTATTTTGCTTTCATTTACTTTATTTATCGCTTTTATTATATGATTGATATGCATTTAATTAAATTGCATTAAAAATTGAATGAGAAATGGGATAAAATACTAAATTCAAAACTTGATTATAAACTTAGCCAAGGTATGAATAAATGGGGAGTCCCAAACTTTCTCTGGTCTTTGGGCTCAACGATTACAATCCTAGGCTCCTTAGGGCGAGAGGTTTACCTTCCAAGACCCCTTTGGCTGGCCCAAAATGGATACTAAGCGCAGTCTTAGGCTCTCCGAGGCGAGAGAAACTTTCTCAATGTTCTATTGGGTGGCGACTCCATGAAACCTCTTTGTTGCCCAAAATAGACGCAGCTTGCAAATACCTTACAAGTTTTTATGAACCTCTACCGATCGCCCTAAGGCGGGCTTTTGGGAGGCATCGAGGTTCGACGCGCGTCACACCATTATTTATATGAAATGAATATATGTTACATGTATATGTATATGCGTTATAACGTGATGAGATGTAGTACTTGTGTTCGAGTATGAATGGTTAATTGTTTGTATTATGATGAATACTTGTTATAACCACGAGATATATGCATATTTATATGCTTTTGTTATTATTAAGTTTATATATATATATTATTGCGATTATATGTACATGCATGTGTTGTTCCTCCCCACTAAGCATTATCGCTTAGCACGGGCTCTTTTCCCGTGTAGGTGGCAGGTTCTTTTTGGGAGTCGGACATCTGTAGGTCGGCCACTAGAAGTCTAGAATTAGAGTTATTTTGTCTTCCGCTGTATTTTTGTATATGGAGTATAATTTTGGAAATGTAATTTTTGTAAAGGATTATTTTTTTTTGTTTTGTATATGTTTATCTTTTGCAAATCCCTTTTGTAAAACAATATTATTATATGTATATGGATTTGTTATCTTTGGATTAAATGTACTTGTTTTCTTAACATGCTTTGAGTATAAGTATGCGATTATGTGAGTTGTGCGCGTGGTGCCCCGACATCCTTCCAACGGGGGTATCGGTGGGTTACATTTTCTCTACGGTGAGAAATGCTACATTTACACTGATCACAAGAGTCTGAAGTATTTGCTTACTTAGAAGGAGCTTAACTTGAGGCAGAGATGTTGGCTTGAATTGATCAAAGATTATGAGTGCTTCATCGATTATCATCCTGGTAAAGCTAACATTATAGCTGATGCTCTCAGTAGGAAGTTCATGGCTTCTCTACAGGCTATGAATGTTAGTCTGGACTTATCAGATGATGGAACTTTGATTGCAGAAATGCAAGTGAAGCCAGATTTTCTCCAGCAAGTGAAAAATGCTCAGAAGCTGGATGATCGGTTGTCTATCATTATGTCTCAGGTGAAAGATGGCCATGTCAGTGAGTACTCATTGGGTTCAAATAGTGGATTTATCACAAATAGAGATTATGTGTTCCTGATCAAGCTGATCTGAGAAAGGATATTCTATCAAAAGCTCATCATAGTAGCTTTGCTATGCATCCTAGTTGTAACAAGATGTATCAGGATTTGAAATTGCTCTATTGGTGGCCAGGCATAACACGTGATGTGACAGAATTTGCGGGTAAGTGTCTAATTTGTCAGCAAGTCAAGGCAAAACATCAAGTTCCTTCAGGTTTGCTTCAGCCTATTGTCATTCCTGAATGGAAATGGGACAGGATAACCATGGATTTTGTGTCGGGGTTTCCTCTCTCAAGAAAGAAACATGATGCAGTTTAGGTAATTGTTGACCGACTCACTAAATCAGCTCATTTCCTACCTATCAGAATGGATTATTCGTTATCCAAGCTGGCAGAGTTGTACATTAGAGAGATTGTAAGACGGCATGGAGTTCATTCCTCCACCATTTCAGATCGTGATCCGAGATTTACTTCTCAGTTTTGGAAGAGACTTCAGGAAGCTTTGGGAACTCGATTGCATTTCAGCACAGCTTTCCACCCTCAGACTGATGGACAATCTAAGCGTGTGATTCAGATTCTGAAAGATATGTTGAGATGTTGTATACTCAAGTTTGGTAACCGTTGGGAGCTGTACTTGCCTTTAGCAGAATTCGCCTATAACAACAGGTATCAGACTAGTATCGAGACGGCTCCTTATGAAGCTTTGTATGGTAGAAAGTGCAGAACTCCTCTTAGTTGGACAGAGCTTAGTGAGAGCAAGATTGTGGGGTCAGATCTGATTAGAGAAACGAAAGAAAAGGTTCGAGTGATTAAAGACAGATTGAAAGAAGCCATGGATCGACAGAAGTCCTATGCAGATCTGAAGAGGAAAGATATAGAGTTTTAAGTGAGAGATAAAGTATTTCTGAAAGTTTCCCCATGGAAGAAGATCCTAGGATTTGGAAAGAAAGGCAAGCTGAGTTCGAGATTCATTGGCCCTTATGAAATTATTCAGCGGGTTGGACCAGTAGCTTACAGATTGAAGCTTCCACAAGAGTTAGAGAAGATTCATGATGTCTTTCATGTCTCTATGCTTCGAAGGTACCTTTCAGACTCCAGTCATGTCATCAAGCCTGAAGAAGTTCGCGTTCAGCTAGACATGACTTATGAGGAGTATCCAGTGAAGATCCTGGATAGAGAAGTGAAGCAGCTAAGGAACAAATAGATTCCACTGGTGAAAATTCTCTGGAATCACCATAATGTCGAGGAAGCAACGTGGGAACCAAAAAAGACTATGAGACAACAGTGTCCCCAGCTCTTCAGTTCAGGTAAATTTCAGGGATGAAATTTTAAATTGGTAAGGGAGATTGTAATAGCCCCAATACCGGGTTAGTCGTAAATAGTATTTTTCAAGAGTGAATAGTGTTTTCGAAGTGAATAGTACTTCCTGAAATCGAAAAATATTTTATTTGACCATTGGATAGAACTCATAAATACGAGTCCGTAGGCGCAATTTTCGTGTCAATCGAATGTCAAACGAGTCCGAAATGACCGAAACAGTAAGAAAAAGTATTTATTTCATGAAAAGTGGGCCTAAATGGGGCCCACTAAAAAGTAAAAAGTGGGCCCAGGTGGGACCCACTGAAAAGTAAAAGTGAGCCCAGGTGGAAGAACTGAATAGTAAAAGTGGGGCCAGGTGGGGTCTACTGAATAATAAATATGGGACCATGATGATATTAACGATGACATCAGCAATGTCATGATGATGAATAGTAACTGTGTCTCCTAAAGTGCAACATAATCATTAACTAGGTCCCATTGAATAGTGACAATATCTTTGACTAGTCCATAAATAGTAACTGTGGGTCCGTAAATAGAACTGTGAGGCCCACAAAATAGTGACTCCGAGGTGAATAGTACTCGAAAATATTTTATTTTACCATCAGAAAGAGAATGAAAAATGTAGTATAATGGTGTAATCTGTTGTAAAAATGAGGTCAAATAGGCTTCCGAAATTCTGTCTGAAGTTTCTCTGGTTTGGTTCAAATGAACCAAAGTTTGACTGAACTTTGACCGAATTTTTATAAATAGTTAGAGTGGATAAAATGGTCTACTGTAAGAGGATAAAAGGCTTAGAATGATTTTTAAAAATTTTTGACAGTATTAGAATTGTATTTTACAGCAAAATCAAACTGAACCGAATTGGAGCGGTTTAAGTGAACCGGACCCCAAATGGATTCCGATTGAGCTGAAATTTTGTAGGAAGACTAATTTTAATATTATAAGAGTGATGGAATTGGTTGAGAGTAAAAATGAATTCAGGAACATTAAATTTCACAAAAACAGTGGAAAATGACCAAAAAACTTAAAATCGGACCAAATCGGCTCAACCACTTTGGTTGGACCTGGTTGGATCTGATTGGACCCATATAAATACACTCAAAAAGCTGGAAATCTCCTTGGATTCCATTTTTTTAGCTCCCTCTTCTTCCTCTCTTGGCCGAATGGTTTTTCCTCTCTTTCTCACCATTTTTCTTTCATTTTTTCTTTATCTCACCTCAAAATCAAACCTCCATAACATAATTCAGCTAATCTAGAATCCATTGGTGGTCTCAGAATTTCGTTTGGAGAAGTAAAATTGGGTGAAATCTATACTTAAAGTTTAGGTGTAAAATTGAGGTAAGAGATTTAAGTATTTTTAATTTGATTTTAAGGTTCCTAAGGGTAATATAGAATGTAAATAAGAGGTTTATTAAGTTTATTTCATGAAAGGAAATTTAGTTTTGATTAAATCTTAATTTTTGTGTTTGGACATAATTATGTCCAATAGGTGAAGGAACTTCTAAGCAAGCTAAGGGCAATGAAGAGGAAAATTGAGAAGTATATTTCAAGGATCTAAGGTTTGTGATTGCAAATTCCAATTATTTCCATGGTAAAAGCGTGGATTTATGTTATATTTGTGAAGAAAGTATGTGATTTATGCATGTTTAGCTGAAAATAACATGATATTCATGCTTAGGGATGTTAAAAATAATGGTATGGATGCTTAAAATGAAGAAATAAATTTTGTGTGAAAAATTCCTTTTTTGGCCGAATGGTAACCATGTGATTTGCATGTGTTTTCATGATGTTTTATGCATGTTTATGATGGATCTATGTTATTTGGCACGTGAACTAATGAATGGTATGTGTTAGAGCATATGAAAACATCATGAGGTATGTGATGTATATATGACCGAATATATATCATGTGTAAAGTCATGATTTTGATGTGGTTTCATGGAAATTGATGGTATGGTGATGCTATACATCATGAAATTGGCCTAAATAAATGATAAAATTGATAAAAAGAATTAATGTAAATAAATTGGTACGTGGGCCGTATGCATATATGTATGTATGCATGTGTACCATGATGAAATAATGAGTTTACATGACATATGATGATGTAATGATGATAATCACATGTGAAATAATGAAATGGTATGAAAAAGAATAAAATATTATGATAATATACCATGAAAAATTAGTATATTATATTAATAATGTGAAAAAAATAAAATAATATTGCCCTATATAGTGATCTGGTAGTCAAGTCTAGTTTAAGATATGTTGGCATGCCATAAGGATATAAGACCGCGGGTGTGAGCATGGCGTCTCACTTTTTAGTAGGCCAATGATGGTCTTACTTTTGTATCTGAGTATCTGAATTGTACTATTTTGTATTAAAAGACAGTGGTGGTTCCACAGGATTTCGCTGGTATTTCTGTGAACTTCTGTAGTTCACATCTCGTTTATCCTGTATATAGAGTCCGCCAGTGTGTTACAGGGGCATAATTGTAAAAATAAGATTAAAATGGTTAAAATGTGATTAAAATAATATTTATATGGAAAAAGGACATAAATATTATTATATAAAAAGTTTGAGGGCAAAAGTGTAATTTTGTGCATATATGTGTTAAGGATGTTAATAAGGGTAAAAATGTAAATAAATGGTAAAATATGAAAATTGGTCACTTTTTATGGGTAAAAATATAATTTGGCATGAAAATAATAATTGGAGGGTAAAACTGTAATTTGGAATATAAATTAATCATAAAATTGTAATGTTAGTGAAATTAATTAAAATAGTGGCAAAATTGTAATTTTAGTAAAAATAATTGAACTAGTGGCATAATGGTAATATAAGTGAAATTAAAATGAACTAATGGCATAAATGTAATTTTGGTGAAGTATAATTGAACTAATGGCATTTTTGTCGTTTTGAAAAAGTTTAAGGGTATAAATGAATTATTACCATAAGTTCCAAAATGGTAATAAAATTATTTATGTGAATTAATTGTGTAATTACCCCAATTATGTAATTTAAAAATAATTACATGTAATATTGCATGCCTAGTTGGTGATTAAATTAAATATGTTTATTTATGAATATTAAATGATAGTATTTGTGAATATTATTATGCATGAAAAATTAAATTAAGTGAAAATTTATGGAATTGCAATCACCATTGAGCATATTTAATGCTCAACACGTAGTTTTATTTGACTATATGTAGCTACTCCGTAGGATTTTGGAGCAGTGCGTACCTCACATATTTTGGAAGTGGTATGGAAGAATTTATTTGGAATATTTAAGTATGTTAAGAAGTTTAGCATGAGTATGACTTATGGTATTATTTTTGGGTTTTGGTCTGTAATGGACTATTATATCTGTCACTAGTTTATGTGTGTTTAGTATGCCTAATAATTGGTAGAAATTAAGTTAATACAATTGATAAAGAAAAATGTAGATTTCCGCCTTAAAAGAAAATTGGCCAAATGAATAGTAACTTAGACAGTTATAGGTCAATCGGTAAAATTGATAACGAATTAAAAATAGTAAATATTAAGTTTGATAATTAATTAATAAGTATTAATAGACTTAAGTAAATTGTCTTTGCCATACGGCACTATTCACACAATATTATACATACGGCACTATTCGTACATACGATAATATTCATACATACGGTACTATTCACATATACGGTACTATTAAAAAAAAATTTACCGGTTTTAATTTATCTTCTATTTAATAACCTGAATAGTTTAATTAGGTTAACCTGATTAAAATGAACAGTTATTTAATCGAATAGTAAAGTATTAGAGTGTATGTTAGTTCAGTACGGTGGCACCCGGTATCCGTATCACATACGGGTATAGGGCGCTACAGATATGAAGAGGGAAGGTAGAAGATTGTTTTCTTTTAATTTGTTTTAGCATCACGCACTCTATTTAGTGTGCTATTCACACATCCAGCTATATCAACATAGAGAGTCTAATAGTTACCAAATTGATAATCAAGGGTGTTCAATAGGTTAAAGATAGAATTAAAGTATCAAAATGAGTAAAGTTAACTCTCTGCCTGGTGTGCTCTTATGTCCGCAGAAACCCTTGTGGTTTACAAAATTGAACCGGCAATGTAAAAGGCTCCACCACCTTCACTACTAGGATGATTAAATATGCTTGATAAATAAAGGCCCATTAAGCACACAATGCACATTATTATGGTACTTATCTAGGGGAGATAACTATTTTTATTAAATGAGCTTTAGTATAGTCTTGCAAGTTATGGTCGTCCAAGCATGATACCTCCATAACGAATCATCTCATCACTAGAATAATGACCAATTAGTTTATCATTATATATACTTTAAAGGCACGAGCCTTGGAGTGGTGATTATTTGTTGGATTTTAGTTGGTTACATGCATTTCATACATATGCGGAATTTAAAAACTTTAACCAAACTAGTTAAGATCTTGCTATAAAATTATATTGTCTGTCTAAATGTTAGGAAAATCACTTGTGGAGTTTTGTTGATTAGTTGATTTTCTTTTGCACCGAGTTGTCGCAAACCATAGTGTCCAACTTCCGAACACCTCCAACAATTGTCCACACCAAAGAAGGGATGAATAAACCAACAATTTAGATTAACAAAAGTAACCAAAAATTCTCTGTGAACTAGAGAGAGAATTCGACTAATGGAGGGAGAGATGGAGAGGAAATCTGACTCTTCTGTTGTTCTATCTTATTCCCACTCTACTACTGCTTTTATACTCTAAGTTAAAAGCATAACTCTAGTAGGATTAGAACTCTAAAAGGGCTGGAGTATTAACTCATAATTAATTAAATTTATTTAATTAAATTCAATTTGGGCCTCCACCATAAGGTCCACGCACATAAGCCCACAGACTAGGCTTTCTTGCGCAGACTTAGATTTAATTACCCAAATGGATTCCAAATCCAATCAAATTAAAAATGTAGGGTTCATAACACTTATGGATCATATTTAATTTAACTTGGCATAAGATTTAGGCCATTAAGGCTTTTTATCTATTGTCTGGGCAGAAGCCACTCCTAGTGGGCTTCTGTACATGTGACTTTCTTTCTGGGCCAGTAATTAATTCTCCAAGTGACCCATAAATATTATTTAGGCCCTGTAATATTTATAGTCCAATAATATTTTATTTTGGATTAGAATGGACCAGTCTGGTCCATTATTTTGGACCATGCGTAGAAAGTGATGCGAACTTTTCTGCGCATGTATAATTTATTAAACTCCTTTAATTAATTATTCCTATCTTTAAATCCTCTATCCATAATGATGACAAACATCATTACATCTATCTTTTTTACCTTTTTACCCTTTCCCTATAGGTGTGTGACCTATTGTATTTTCTGATCCACTTGGTAGCACATACATAATTGCAATTAATGAGTTGCATAATTTAAACTCTTTAAACTTTTATATTAATTTTCTAATTAAATTTATATTTATATTCATGTACAAATCATGAGAGGCTTCTAGTCAAGTATCATGACTATCCAAGTGATAAAAAAGTTAAATGGTTTTGACTAAACCCTTCCATAGAACAGTTACCATGCAATTACTCCTTTCACCATGCTTTATCTCATTTAGGTTTTGAGTATGGAATGTGCCAACTCATATAAACCTGAATAAAGTTGTTCTAATAATTTAACCATTATTCCCAAAATGCCCCTTGTAGATCTTGTCCACCTTAGCATTTTACTCTGGCTAGAGATTCTCTGAACAAGGATATTATTGAACTTGTGAGATTACTCCCATAATAAATCTAAGATGGTGAATCCTTTATTGATTGCTCAACTATCTTCAAGTAGGCCATGATATACCCCAGCTCTTAACTATATTCACCCTTCGATGGAGATAAGTAGTTATGGAGTCAAAATATATCATTCACTACTTAAGATAACTTTGGTGATCTCAAGTCCGAAGATACTTGAACCACTGCTATGTAGAGATTCCTTACTAATATAGATTTAGTATCCATGTGAGGATTTTCATGGCAAGTCTCTAATGTACTTGTTTTCTAATAAGCATCCACATGTCAGATTTGATCATTTCCATGATTTTAGTTATGAAAACAGTTGCTTGAACCTTTCAAGAAGTATAACATGTGCTAGTCTATCTGTATTAATAATGTGCTGTCTTGTTAATACTATGACTAAGGATATTTAAGCATTAACACTTTTACATGCAATAGGCCTCTCACATCATGAACTATTTCATGATTGCCTTTGTACTGTTTTTATAATACCAAGGACTACATTTATTAATTTAAGATATAATATCAAGCCAGAGGTATTCATAACATAGCATTAATAAATGAATATAGCCTTCTCATTAATTAAAAATGAGTTCATATACATGATATAATTCCCTATTCTACATGTGTTCTAGGGCATACTTCTAATAATCTCTCACTTGCACTAGAGTAAATCACTCATGTGTCTTAAGTCCATACTATGTACATGGTGATCATACTTGCTTTGGGATAGTGCTTTAGTGAGAGGATCTGCCACATTGTCATCCGTATGAACCCTTTCTATCTTCATATCATTTTTTGCTATTATCTCCCGGATGAGATGGTAGCGTCTAAGAACATGCTTGGATCACTGATGAGACTGTGGTTCCTTTGTTTGCATAATGGCTCTTTGTTATCACAATACAAGGGTATTGGATCAACAATGCTAGAGACCACTCCTAGTTTACTAACGAAATTTTTGATCCATAATGTCTCCTTAGCCGCCTCTAAAGTAGTAATGTACTCAGCTTTTGTAGTAGAATCAACAATCATCTTTAACAATTTGCATGTACATCTTGCTCTTTTATTTCTATACACTCTAGTGGGTGTGTTTATTCTCCATCCCACTTTTGATATATTTTTCCTTTAGAAACTAGCATTTCTAAAACTAAGTTGGAAAATAAGGGAATGTCCATTGCACTTCAACTACTATCATGCTTTTCTATAACAACTACATCTCCCATGCTATATCAATCCTAATTCTTTCCACAATAAGGGTGAGTAACAAGAAAATGTTTATTGTTTAACAAAAGGATATGGCTAAATTTATGCTTAACAACAAAATAGGTTATAGGCTCAAACTTGGCTACCTAAAGTCAATAAGGTAAGTTCTTTAAAGAAAGCCAAAAATGGTTCATTCTAAGTGCCCTTATCATATCTTGTGTACAACCCATACTAATAATGTAGTCTCAGAATTTACTAAAAACAAGTTCTGGAGGATATGGCATATCAAGGCTCTCATACAAGAAAAGTTTTGTGTATAACGCTCAAAAGCTCACATAGCTATAGGTCAAACTATCCTAAGCAATGAATTGCCAAAATAATCCTTATATACATGTGAAAAGATACTCAATTTAAAAAGATTCTACACTAAAGTGCTTTGCCAAATCATGACCATCACTATGTACATTGAATTGCCCAAATAAAAAGGAAAAATAACGTTTTTCAAGATATGGCATATATAGATATAATTAAAAGAAATATCAGCTTACTCATGCATATATCCCCAAATATACATCAAATATATAAGCTCCAAAATATACATAAAGACAAATACACACATAAGTACAAATCTAATCTCAACATACCTAAAATTAACTACCTAAAACTAGCAGCGCATGCAAAACACAAGCTACACTAAACACAACAACATAATATAACATAAATAATAATAAGGCCCCCACACTTAAAGGACACAATGTCCTCATTGTGTAAAAGCAATAAAACAGATATAAAAAAAAAAACACAAAACACCATGAAATAAAAACAAAAAGAAAACTAAAAAGAAAAGTGTGTAGAGAGAACTTAGCTCAATTCCCACTAGGGGAATCAGGTGGAGATGGAGATGCTTCAACATGTTGTTTGCGAAAAAAGGAGAGAAGCTTGCGACTGATGTTGTTTTGACTTTTGTGGACAGCCCTCATTTTAGTTTCCAGGATGTCCATCCTCGCTGCCAAACTTTGGTTTGCAGCTTCTATTCCACCCAATCTTTGCACCACTTGTGCAAGCCCAACATGAGAGCCATAATCTGCTGCATGCCTGCCAGTAGGAACGTCAACCCCAGCAGCCTCCTCGTCTTCAGATGAATCCTCATCTGAAGAGTCATGAGCCACAGCTGCTGAAGAAGACTCAGGAGCTTTTCCTTTCCCTTTATCAACGCGTGAACTTTCGACCTGCAAACCACGATCAGTAAACTCTGGCGGCCATCTGCCTTTTGTTAAAAGGTTAGCACGCCTCAAATAAACAACATCAAGCATGGTCACAGATTCACCTTCTTCTAAACGAAAGTTATGCAAGTCCCCTAAACAGCCTAAAATTATACTAGTTACCATATGACACATACCCACAGTTTTACTTTTAGCTATTGAAGTATGATATAATCCATCAAAAATAAAATCAATAGAGCAAGGGTTTTCTTAGATTGTAATAAATCTAACACAAATAAATCCTTAGTCTACACTTTAGAACTTTTAACCCTACCAAATAAAGCATGACACAAATATTTATGAAAAAGCATTAACACATCATCTTTTATTTGTGATTCGTTGAATTCTTATTATTAAATACATTAAGACCAGACAACCTCTTCTAAACAGGCTTAGGATCAAACAAATGTGGATAAAAAATCTTTCCATTTAGAGGAAACCCAAACCAATCATGCATTTCTTGAAACCCAAAAACATATTCAGTACCCTGATGTCTAAATTTTAATTGAGTTTGACGTTTATCAACATACTCAAGGGTAACAAAAAACTCAAGGGCCCAAGCACGGTTAATTGGAAGATCCAATTTTACAAATTTCCCCCATTTCATGTATTTCAAATATTTTTCAAATTTTTCAGTGATGCCTAAAGTATTTAACAGGTTGAAATCTACATGCCACATGCCAACATATGTTTTCTTGTTAAAATATTCAAATTTCTCACCTTTCTCCTCAGAAATTATAGGGAAAGGGCATTCAAACCGGTTTTGAAGATGCACAAGATCTGGGCGCTCATTGGATTCTGCTGCCGCCTGCTTCCCTTTATCAGCCACATGTTTTGTATGCACCATCGTGGTTGTGTAAGAAAGTCAAAGAAATTCTACTATAAAAACTCACAAACAAGAGAGAAGGGCAAATTAGAAATGGAAACCGACGATTCTTGAGAGAAAAAGAAGAGAGAAATTAAAAAGAGAAAAGAAGGAAACGCAAGAGACTTACACGAAAATGAAAAGAAAAAACGGAAGTTAGGGCTTAAAACAATTAAAGGGGAGTGAAAAGTAGGGTTACAACGGTTTGAATTCTAAAAATTTTCAAATCCCGTGCTTTGTCGCGACCTCGCGATTGTGACAGAAGCGACAATTCAAATCAAAATCACGCGAACCCATCGCGACCTCGCAATAAAAGTTTTCCTCACCACTCTATCGCGCTCGCGACAAAGACGAATCCCGAATAGTAAAAAACTTTCATTTCCTCACTATCGTGCATGCGATAGAATGGAACATTAAAAGAACAAAATTTCTACTTAATCCTGACAACACTATACTTTGATAAGGTAAATTCCTCACTATCTATAACATCCTGTGGAAACAAAAACAAACTATGTTAGTAAGATATATATATTTTAAAAACAAAACATACTAGAATCTAATTAGCAATATACAAAACAACTTAAATTTATACTAAGTACAAAAATAAACAGACATGACAAGTAACTTTTTAAATTATGGTTAAAGAGATATAAGAAACCTCTCTTCCATGAAAAGTTTCCTCCAAATAGACTTTGCATCTTTGACCATTTGTTTTAAATAATTCTCCCTTACTATTCTTTAGCTCTAAATAGTCATGGTTAAAAACTTGTGCCACCTCAAATGGACCACTCCATCTCGATTTCAATTTCCCAGGAAATAATTTTAATCTAGAATTGAATAAAAGGACTTTATCTCTAACCTTGAAAGTCTTATATCGAATATGAGCATCGTGCCACTTCTTGGATCTTTCTTTATAAATTTTTGCATTTTCATAAGAAAGAAGGCATAACTCATCAAGCTCATTCAATTGTAAACACCTTTTGACACTAACATCCTTAAGATCATAGTTCAAAGTCCCAATTGCCCAATAAGATTTATGCTCTAACTCTGCAGGTAAATGACATGCCTTACCATATACTAGCCTAAAAGGTGTCATCCCAATAGGTGTTTTGAAAGCAGTGTGATAAGCCCATAAAGCATCATCAAACTTATGTGCCCAATCTTTCCTAGAATTAGAGTCTATTTTCTCTAAGATCCATTTAAGTCCTCTATTGGAAACCTCTACTTGGCCACTTGTTTGAGGATGATAAGGAGTAGCTACTCTATGATGCACTCCATATTTATGCAATAATGAATCAAAAGAACGGTTAATGAAATGCTTACCTCCATCACTTATGATGGCTCTTGGCACTCCAAATCTTGTAAAGAGCTTCTTCAAAAACTTGATCACCACCTTTGAATCATTGGTTGGCAATGCTTGATCCTCAACCCACTTTGACACATAATCCACCCTAACCAATATATAGTTTTGACCAAAAGATGTAGGGAAAGGACCCATGAAGTCTATACCCCACACATCAACTTCTAAAATAAAATTCAAGGCATTTCATCACGCTTACCAATACTACCAGCCCTTTGACACTTATCAGATTTAGCAACAAACATTCTAGCATTATAAAACAAAGTAGGCCAATAGAAACCACATTCAAGCACTCTAGAAGCTGTCTTATTAGCACCATTATGACCTGAATATAAAGCAGAATGACAATGTGACAAGATGTTCACATAATCCTCCTCACTCACACATCGACATATAAGACTATCTCCACTTACTTTAAATAAATAAGGTTCCTCCCAAAGATAATTTTTGACATCATTAAAGAACTTTTTCTTTTGTTGCCATGTCAAACCATTAGGTATAATATAATCCCAGTAGCAAGATAGTTAGCAAAATCTGCATACCAAGGGACATGCATTTGTTCAATTGACATTAACGACTCATCCGGAAAGGAATCATTTATTTCAATGCTATCTCCTATAGGTCGTTCATTATTTTCTAACCTTGACAAATGATCAGCTACTAAATTTTCAATTCCTTTTTTATCTTTGATGACAAGGTCAAATTCTTGCAATAACAAAACCCAACGAATTAACCTAGGTTTAGCATCTTTCTTTGCAAACAAGTACCTCAATGCTGCATGATTAGTATAAATAATGACTTTAGACCCTAACAAGTAAGATCTAAATTTGTCACATGTATATACAACAGCCAACATCTATTTTTCTATAGTGGTGTAATTAATTTGAGGAGGTGATAAAGTATGACTAGCATAATAAATCACATGCAAATGCTTAACTTGTCTTTATCCTAATACACATCCAACTGCAAGGTCACTTGCATCACACATAATTTCAAATGGTAAATTCCAATGGAAAATATTTTGATAGAAAAGCTTGAGCCAATTGGTCCCAAGTAGTGATTGATCCCCTTGTGAGTGAATTCAACCAAGCTTTCTCTTTGTCTTTCAAAGTGAAAGGAAAAAGCCTAAGCTTAATTGCATCCACCGAAACACCATTGATTTTAAAAGTATCACAAATTTTAAGAAAATTTGCCAAATGAGCATTGGGATCCTCATTTGCCAAACTGTAAAACTGAATACTATTTTGAATCATTTGTAATAGTGAAGGTTTAATCTCAAATTGGTTAGCATTTACCGTAGGTCTTACCACTTCTTGTTGAGCACCACTCAATACTAGGGTGGTAAAGTCCATCAGTCTTGGTGGATTTTCTTCAGCCATGATAATTGGTCTCTTATTCTTATTCTTTTTTCTGTTGGATTTTCGGTTACTTGACAAAAATCTTTCAATTTCAGGATTTAAGGGTTCAAGCTCTTCTGAAGAACTCCTTGTACTAGGCATGAACTTTCAAATCCTGTAAAAACCAAAACCAAACACAAAGTCAAACTAAAACACTCAAACAAATTAAAACAAGAGAAAATATTGTAATCCAAAATCATAAATCAAAATTCATAATGGCAAAAATCATTATTCCCCGAAAAACGGCGCCAAAAACTTGTTAGCATATTTTATAGGTGCTAATTTTCTACAAGTATACGGTGTACCGAAATAGTACAAAAGGTTGTCGATCCCACAAGGAATATTATTTTTACTCACTATTACTACTTGATTTTAATCTTATTTACAGTTGTCATTAATTTGTTGGTTAAATCTAAACTACTCTATTAAATAAACTAATTAAACCTATTTTATGTTAATTGAAGAAGATAATATATAATGAAGAACTTAAAATAATGAACTTGATCCATCATTCCAATTAATAATAATTATCTTTTTATGCAAGCCAAGTTGGAATATATTTCTAACTCATTCTCTCGACATAAATTAGAATGCCTAAAATATGCATACATAATTCTAAATCCCAATTCTCATCTAAAACATAGAGTATTATACATGCATATTTCAAGAATAGAAAACAACCTATAGCAACCAATCAAACATTATGATCTCTCAAATAATGCTTCAATGATGAATATCTATTAGATTTAAGTATGAATGTATCTCTCGACTAAACTCAAACTTATAATGATCATACAATTGTACTAATAGAATTTTTGCATTCAAAGAATCTTAAAATAGATGGAAGTAGAGGCTAATAATAACATTCAAATTCATTGAAGAAATATTCATTTAATTTACAGAGAAGAAATAAAAGATAAAAGTACTGAGAAAGATGACTTGTGCACTTTCCTCAAACCTTTGTAATAAATTTTCCTTCTCCTTGATCTTCTTCTTCAAAACATAAAAACTAACTAAGAAATTTAACTAAGAGCAATTGTTCTTTCAACTACAGAAAAACTACTTAATAAAATTTTGTATATCTTAATTACAGTTAAACTACATATTTATAGATGTTATTTTGAAGTTGGTGTCCCTTAGAGATGTCCCTTGGAGATGGGTGTAATTGTTGGTGAAAAGAAATGACTTTTCAAGTGACTTTTGGCTGAAAACTGCTCCAACAATTGCCTCTGTCGCGCTCACGACAGAGCACGGAACACCAATCTCCTTTTCCTTCTCTCCCTTTCTCTTCGGTTTTCTCTCTGCAGGAGCATGACTCGTGCTCTCCTCTCCTAGTCATGCTCATCCATCCTAGTCGTGCTCTCTTGTCCCATTCGTGCTCTCATTTTTCTCTTCTTTCTTTCTTGCTTCTTCTTCTACTCCCTCTGCCGTGTACATCTGCACCTTTGTCCTAGTCGTGCTCTCTTGTCCTAGTCGTGCTCTTCTTCTCTTCTTTCTCTTTGCCTTTCCTTTTCTCTTTTATCTCTGCGCCAACACGACTCGTGCTTTCCCATCCTAGTCGTGCTCAAACATCCTGTCTTTTCTGATCTTGACAAACTAATACAAATAAACATAAACTAACACATATGACATCAAATATACGCATAATTGCATAATTAATTTTATAAACTCATACAAAATATATACTAAATTATACTTCAATTAAGCTCCTATCAACGAGTGAGTCACCATGCCGACCTAAGGATGGTCGACAGTCGGATATTGCACTAGCCGGATTGAGGTTAGCAGATCAGAATATTGTACTAGCCAGATGGGGGTTAGCAGATCAGACACTGTACTAGCCGGATGGAGGTTAGCAGATCAAAATATTGTACTAACCGGATGGGTGTTAGCAGTTCAGAACATTATACTAGCCGAATGGGGGTTAGCAGATCAGAACATTATACTAGTCGGATGGGGGTTAGTAGATCAGACACTGTACTAGCCGGATGGAGGTTAGCAGATCAGAATATTGTACTAGACAGATGGGGGTTAGCAGATCAGAACATTATACTAGCCGGATGGGGGGTTAGCAGATCAGAACATTATACTAGCCGGATGGGGGTTTAGCTGATCAGAACATTGTACTAGCTGGATGGGGGTTAGCAGATCAGAACATTATACTAGCCGAATGGGGGGTTAGCAAATCAGAACATTGTACTAGCCGGATGGGAGTTAGCAGAGCAGAACATTGTACTAGCCGGATGGGGGTTAACAGATCAAAATATTGTTTTAGCCGGATGGGGGTTAGCAGTTCAGAATATTGTACTAGCCGGATGGGGGTTAGCAGATCAGAAACTGTACTAGCCGGATGGGAGTTAGCAAATCAGATAGTGTACTAGCCGGATGGGGGTTAGCAGATCAGACACTGTACTAGCCGGATGGTGGTTAGCAGATCAAAGATTGTACTGGCCAGATGGTGGTTAGCAGATCAAATATCATTTAACCGGATGGTGGTTAGCAGATCAGAGATTGTACTGGCCAGTTGGTGGTTAGCAGAACATATACGGTAGAAAAGATCGCAAAAGGGGTTGTGGTTAGATAACACTGCATCTCACAGACTCCTTGCAGGCCGGGACAAGGCTAGTGGGACAGTAGCGATAGAACATATCGCAAACAGAGGTTGTAGTTAGAGTACTTCATCTCACAGACTCCGTGCAGGCTAGGACGAGGCTAGCGGGACACCAGCGATAGACAAATCATAAACAGAGGTTGTAGTTAGAGAGTACTGCATCTCACAGACACCGTGCAAGCCGAGATGAGGCCAGCGGGACAGACCAGCCACCGTACATGCCGAGACAAGGATAGCGGGGCACAAGCGATAGAACAGATAGCAACGGGACTGTGGTTAGAGAATACTGCATCCCACAGACACCGTGCAAGCCAACACGAGGCCAGCGAGATAGACCATCCACCGTGCATGCCGAGACGAGGACAGTGGGGTACACGCGATAGAACAGATCGTAATGGGACTGTGGTTAGAGAATACTGCATCCCATAGACACCATACAAGCCGATATGAGATCAGCGGGATAGACCAGCCACTGTGCATGCCGAGACGAGGACAGCAGGGTACATGCGATAGAACAAATCGCAATGGGACTGTGGTTAGAGAATACCGTATGCCACAGACACCGTGAAAGCCGAGATGAGGCCAGCGAAATACACCAGCCACCGTGCATGCCGAGACAAGGACAGCGGGGCACACACAATAGAACAGATCGTAACGGGACTGTGGTTAGAGAATACCGCATCCCACAGACACCGTGCAAGCCGAGACGAGGCTAGCGGAATAGACCAGCCACCGTGCTTGCTGAGACAAAGAAAGCAGGGCACAGGCGATAGAACAGATCGTAACGAGACTGTGGTTAGAGAATACCACATCTCACAGACACCGTGCAAGCTGAGATGAGGCCAGCGGGACAGATCAGCCACCGTGCACACCGAGATGAGGACAGCGGGGCACACGCTATAGAACAGATCGTAACGGGACTGTGGTTAGAGAATACTGCATCCCACAGACACCGTTCAAGCCGAGACGAGGCCAGCGGGACAAACCAGCCACCGTGCATGCCGAGACGAGGACAGCAGGGCACACTCGATAGAACATATCGCAACAGGACTGTGGTTAGAGAATACCACATCTCACAGACACCGTGCAAGCCAAGATGAGGCCAGCGGGATAGATCAGCCACCATGCACACCGAGACGAGGACAGCGGGGCACACGTGATAGAACAGATCGTAATGGGACTGTGGTTAGAGAATACCGCATCCCACAGACACCGTACAAGCCGAGACGAGGGCAGCGGGACAGACCAGCCACCGTGCATGTCGAGACAAGGACAGCGGGGTATACGAGATAGAACAGATCACAACGGGACTGTGTTTAGAGAATACCGCATCCCACAGACACCGTGCAAGCCGAGACGTGGCCAGCGGGATAGACTAGCCATCATGAATGTTGAGATGAGGACAATGAGGCAACGCGATAGAATAGATCGCAACAGGACTGTGGTTAGAGAATATCGCATCGCATAGACACTGTGCAAGCCGAGATGAGATCAGCGGGACAGACCAGCCGCCATGCATGCCGAGACAAGGACAGGGGGGCACCCGCGATAGAACAGATCACAATAGGACTGTGGTTAGAGAATACCGTATCCCACAGACACCGGGGAAGCCGAGATGAGGCCAGCGGGATAGACCAGCCACTGTGCATGTCGAGACGAGGACAGCAGGACATAAGCGATAGAACAGATCGGAACAGGATTGTGGTTAGAGAATACCGCATCCCACAGACACCGTGCAAGCCGAGATAAGGCCAGCGGGACAAACCAGCCGCCGTGCATGCCGAGACGAGGACAGCGGGGTACACGCGATAGAAAAGATCGCAACGGGACTGTGGTTAGAGAATACTGCATCCCATAGACACCGTGCAAGCCGAGATGAGGCCAGCGGGACAAACCAGCCACCGTGCATGCCGAGACGAGGACAGCGGGACACACGCAATAGAAAAGATCGCAACGGGACTGTGGTTAGAGAATACCGCATCCCACAGACACCGTGCAAGACGAGATGAGATCAGTGGGACAAACCAGCCACCGTGCATGCCGAGACGAGGACAGTAGGGCACACACGATAGAACAGATCGCAATGGGACTGTGGTTAGAGAATACTGTATCCTACAGACACCGTGCAAGTCAAGATGAGGCCAGTGGGATAGACTAGCCATCGTGCATGCCGAGATGAGCATAGCGGGGCACACGCAATAGAACAGATTATAACGGGACTGTGGTTAGAGAATACCACATCCCATAGACACCGTGCAAGCCGAGATGAGGCCAGCGGGACAGACCAGCTACC
The DNA here is from genome assembly GCA_947683425.1 of Excoecaria cochinchinensis. Lineage (NCBI taxonomy): Eukaryota > Viridiplantae > Streptophyta > Magnoliopsida > Malpighiales > Euphorbiaceae > Excoecaria > Excoecaria cochinchinensis. The sequence goes on along the minus strand of CANTUQ010000055.1, from coordinate 22,499,191 downwards.
GTGCATGCCGAGACGTGGACAGCGGGGCACACGCGATAGAACATATCGCAACGTGACTGTGGTTAGAGAATACCACATCTCACAGACACCGTGCAAGCCGAGATGAGGCCAGCAGGACATATCAGCCACCGTGCATACCGAGATGAGGACAACGGGGCACACGCAATAGAACAAATCGCAACGGGATTGGGGTTAGAGGACACCGCATCTCGCAGACGCCGTGCAAGCCAACCGGAGGCGAGCGGGACAATGCGATAAAAAAGATTGCAAACGAGCCACAGTCGGATAGCACTATAGCTCAACGGCAACAAGTTGCAACATTCCACACGGCAAAAAGGTAAGGGCTGCCTAAGGTATGCATGTCTTTCCTTCTTCTCTGAATTTTGGCTCATCTAGGCACTAGTGCACTAGTTTTCCCAAAATTAGGGGCAACTGTAGACACTAGGTTCTGAGGTAGCCCAGATCAGAGTTACCTAATGATGATAAGATGTATTTTCACAGGCGAAAAGGTTAAAAGTGATGATTTTCTGGTCAAATTTGAATTTTAGAGTAAAAAATAAAAAATAATTAAAAATATTTTGAAAATGGGATTTAGAAATTATAGTATTTTTTAGTTAAATTTAAATAAAAAAAAATCCGCGAATGTCGACGGGTAGAGCGCCAACGCGTGTCGCTCGCACTGAGCGACGTGCAGCGCGCATCCGCGTGCTGGGCGTGCGACGCATCCGCGTGCTGGGCGCGCGACCGACGGGCGTCGGTCGCCCCTGTTCTGCCACAAATGGCCAATTTCGCCCCAAAACTGATTTTTTCCGATTTTTTTTCCACAAAATTCGATTTTTTATCACTTTTTAAAGGAATTTTCAGGCTTTTTTCAATTTTTAAAATTTAAAATAATTCATATCTAATTTAATTAATATTTTTTTCATTAATTAGTTATGTTTTACTCTTTTCTTTATATAAAAAGAAAATGAGGAAACTAATTAGGGGGGAATTTCTTTTAGGGTTTTTTTTTTAAGTTTTCTCTTCTTCTTGCTCTCAAAATTCTCTCTAACTTGGATTGAATTTCCCCCCCCCCCCCAAAAAAAAAAATAGTTCAATTCTTATTCTTTTTCCAATGGAATTTCTTCTAATACATGTTTTTAGAAGGGATTTTGTTGATGGGAATTGATTTTGAGACAAATCAAGTAATTATTTGCTTTCAAAATTAATTTTTAACCTTTCATTTGTTTTCAATTAGATTTTTTTAAGGTTTGTTTTATTATTTTGAATCCCTTTTTGATGAACAATGGATTTTGGGGCAAACAAAATAATTGTTTGTTCCTAAAATCTAATTTTCATTTGATTTTCAAAAAAAAAAGTTTTTTCCATAAAGGATTTTTTCCTTGAGATGAACAAAATAATTGTTTGTTCTTGAGAACTTTTTTGGATTAATCAATAAAAATCATTCTTTAGACAAAGAAATTAATTCTTTGTCCTTAAAGAATTGTTGATTTTCTTTCATTATTTTCTTTGCATTTTATTTTTTGGAATAAAATTCCAACATTTTCATCATATTCAATTCTAATCTTGCAAATCAAAAATAAGGAAATCAATCATCATTTTTACCTTCATCGAATCCGAAACTCTAAGGGTAAATATTCTAGGCCTAATCTTTTTATTCTTATTTTTATTATTCTGTTCATATTTAATTTACTAACATGTTTATTTTATTATTTTCATGTATTCATTTATTCGATTGTTTTTATATGTGTCTCATTTAATATGTTTATATATTATTTTTGTTCATGTAAATATTGATTTCTTATTATTGCTAACATGTAAATAATTTATTTTTGCTTTGATTTCTCGTTATTTTTAACATGTGATTAATAATTCATTTTGATCAATCCTTTTGCCATGTAAATGTTTTAGGTTAATTGTGACAACATTAATTAATCATGTCCTATATTATTTTCATCATTCTTTTATTTATTATTTTTTATCATTCTTTTATCATCGTTACATGTTTTATTTATTATTATTTATTTATTTATTTTCATTCTTCGTCATTGTCATGTTCATATTTTTATGTATTAATTCATTAACATTTTTTATTTATTTCAATCACATCATTTAATTCATTTCTCATTCATAATACATTTTTATCATTTATTTTAAATTGTTGATATGGTAATTCATTTGTCATTTTGATGTCATCTTCTTTTATCTTCTTTTATTTGATTTTATCATTTATTATATATTTAACTGATTTAATTGATTTAATTACTAATATTATTCCATTTGTGTTTTATGTCAAAACTTATTTTCTTTACTTTGACATTTTTCGAGCACTTGAGGAGAACCAGAAGGTTCGTTTGGGTTAAATATTTATTTGCTTTATTTGTAATATTTTATTTATTTGGTTTTTTCATTTATTTTGCCATGTAATTTTCTTATAAAATTGTTTATTTTAGGCACGCTAAAAAGAAAATCACAAAAATATTTTTATGAATTAACTTGAAACCTTTCCTAATAAAAATGGGATCAATGTCCCAATTTTCTCCATCCAAAATAAAAATTGTCACATCAAAATTATTTTATAATAAATATGCATTCGAGAACCAATGTCCTCATCTTTAATGTATATCCCGTTTTATGTATGATTTGTATTTTATTTATAACAGGGGTTGTATTCCGCCCCTAGTTTTGTTGTAATTTATTTTCATACGCTTCATTTTAATTATACTTTTATTTATCGCTTCCTTTGAATGAATAACTTGCGCTTTAATTAAACTGCACCGAATTGAATGAGAAAAGGGATGAAACACTAAATTCAAAGCTCAATTATAAAATTAGCCAAGGTATGAATAAATGGGAAGTCCAGAACCTTCTCTGGTCTTTGGGCTCAACGAGGCGAGAGGGCCATCTCAATGTTCTATTGGGATGGGACCTCTAAGACACCTCTTGTGTCCCGTAAAAGGCTCAAAATTGCATAGTCCTAGGCGCCACGAGGCGAGAGGGCCATCCTAATGTTCTATTAGGGTGGATACCACTACAAGAAAAAACACGTTTCCCGACGGAAATTACCGACGAAAAATGTGTAATTTCCGTCGGGAAAATAAAATGCCAACGGAAAATTTTTCGTCGGCAATAAAGGCGTAGGGAATAATTCCCGACGGAAAATTCCGTCGGGAATTATTACCGACGGAATAATCTATTCCGTCGGGAATTTCTCGACGGAATAGTATATTCCGTTGGGAAATAATTCCCGACGGAATACTCTATTCCGTCGGTAGTCGGGAAATAATTCTCGACGGAATAGAGTATTCCGTCGGGAATAATTCTCGACGGAATAGATTATTCCGTCGGTAATAATTCCCGACGGAATACTCTATTCTGTCGGGAATTATTCCCGACGGAATACTCTATTTCGTCGGGAAATGTCGCCAAATTAAAAAAAAATTCCCCCCTTAATTAACAATTATATTTTTATAATCCAAATTATAACCTATAAAATTAATTGCAAAATAATGAACAAATGAAAATGATATCTAAATTTTAATATACAATAATAGTCGAATTTAATAATTGTACTAGTTATAAAGTTAGTAATTATGTATTAACATAATATCCATGTCTAATACAGAATCAAAAGTAATTAAGCTGATGGCGGCGGCGGCGGCGAAGTACGATCAGAATGCTGCGATGACACCATACCCTTCAAATTTGCCATCTCATTGCACTGCTCAGATATAAAGTCGAGAGATTGCTGCCATCGAGTTTGTGACTGTTGCAATTCAGATTTCAGCTCATTTACAATATTCTCAAGTTCATGGACTCGCCTGGATTCAGACCGTCTATGCGATGCGGCAGTACTTGAACTTGAGGAATGCGAGTGACAGGATTTGGCCAAAGAACCTAAGCCAAATATCTGTCCTCGCTGGTCTCTACCACCAGACACCTCACAATAGATTTGATTCGCATCAACATAATCAGAAGTCTGTGAGCGTTGCTGAATTGCATCTTGAACTTGTTCCTGTCGTAGGACAAATGTTTTACAATAAGTAACGATTAATAATAAATAATATTTAAAATTTGTAAAATATAGTAACTTGGACGTACATGTAAAACCCTTGACCGATCATTGACGAACGTTTGACCATCATGCTTGTTGGTGTGGGTGTGTAAAAATACCTCACCATAGGTAGCCGGTCGACCCATCGATGCTCCCTGTAAACATAAAAAGAATTAAAGATGAATTATAATTTATTGAATATTCATACAAGTTTTTACTTAAATTTCGGCAGAGTTTCCCCTATATTTGGAGCATACCTCCTGTATACATAGACAAAAAAACACTTCAATTTTCGAGACTACGCTACAATCCAACATTCAACAACAAAGTAAACTCCTCACACAAGTAACATTCCCATCCTCCTCTATGGTAATGAGATAAAATTCAGACATCCTAACCATTAATTACAGTGGTAAAAGTAATATTTTGTAAAGTTTTTACTTAAATTTCGGCAGAGTTTCCCCTATATTTGGAACATACGTCCTGTATACATAGACAAAAAAACACTTCAAATTTTGAGACTATGCTACAATCCAACATTCAACAACAAAGCAAACTCCTCACACAAGTAACATTCCCATCCTCCTCTATGGTAATAAGATAAAATTCAGACATCCTAACCATTAATTACAGCAGTAAAAGTAATATTTTGTTATACTTACAAATCTATCTGCGTGTTCCCGATGCGACAACGATCCTCCAGTATGCAAGCATGAACTGAGTCCCTCAGGTCCTCCCCGTCTGTTACTAGAATTCTGCGATGCGACGGCAATGGCTTCAGGGGCGTCCAGTACTGTCTCCAATGTGCCCATATATCTTCGGTCATGTAGGGAGGTCGGACACCACCATTTTTTATCAAGGAGACTAAATCTCTGTAACGTGCCCGCGCACGAGTCTCTCCACATAGAAGGCATGATATCGTCCAACGCCGAATTCCAATAACATTATTTCTTAGGAGACAGACAGAACAAAAAATAAAATGTAAGCAAGTGTATAATATAATTTGTTTTGTAACCGACTTTATCATAAATGTTTTACCTTGAATTCTTCGAAATAAAAATTCTTGGTTTCCTCTGACACATTCTTCCAGGCAAACCCATCGTATTCAATTCTGTTTTTGAAAGAGGTTGTCACTATGTGTGAACACTTTCCTGAAGGATTCAATCTAAGATACAACAATGTGAATAATGTTAGTACAAGTAATAACTGTCATTAAAATCATAATGAAGTGAAATATTAATTACTTACTCCTCAGCTGTGATATTGATGTATATTCTTCCATCCTCTCCAATTGAGCCAGGCGTAGGCTCTTCCGCTTGTTCTGTTCCCAACCCCTAAGCTGGCATAGATTCTGGGTGTGCCATAGGAGTGGAATCAGTGGAAGGAATGGTAGATGGTGCAACAGAGATGGGCGGTGATGCTGCGGCAGCCTCAGTGCTGGCATTGAGCCCCTGCGATGCGGATCCTCCAGTACCAGTACTGTCATCGCCATCATGCAACCTGAGACGCGGAGGAATCGACGTTCTCTTCTTTCTCTTAAACATTTTTCAACCTGCCATTATAAGAAAAATGCATATTGTCAGATAATAGAAAATAATTACATTGTAATAAGCATATTAAATTAATATCCAAGTTAGTGCAATATTAATTGGTCTTACATGATAAGCAAGTAGTTAAACAAATTATTCGCTATCGTCACTAAGCTGTAAATCGTAATTCAAATCATCCTCATTTTCCGATGTATAAGAGGAAAATTCTGGCTCTTCATCAGATCCATCGCCAACCAAAGTTTCTCCATCATCCTCACCATCAATGTCAATAAATTCATTGTCTGCATAGTTCAATGGTTCGTTATCTTCAAAATGCAGAGAGTTGTTGATTTCATGAACTTCCGGTTCTTCCTCCTGAAATGCATCATTATTTTCAGAACGTTCACTTTGTCCGGCGCCTTTCCTTTCATAAATGCCTCTTGGTTTGACTTTGCACGCTGCAAACCATTCCGATCTGTCTCGCTTTACGCTTGGATAGGAGACATAATATACCTGGCCCACTTGCATTGCCAACACAAATGGTTCAAAGTTCCTCAATCTTCTACGCTGGTTGACTTCAACTAAATTGTATCTGGTATGTATTTTTGTTCCCACGTTAATAGTTGGATCATACCATTCGCACTTGAATAACACACAATGTTTTATTGGCAACGCGGGATACTCGACTTCAATTATATCAACAATTTGCCCATAATAATCCATCAACTCTCCTTGAATGCAAACCCCACTATTTACCGCTTCTTTGTTATGACCATGACTCTGTGTATGAAATTTATATCCATTCATAAAATACACCGGAAATGATTTAACATATCGCAAAGGTCCTTTTGCAAGATCAGTGATGTAGTTGTTGTCAATTGCATTTGTTGATGCCTACATATTCCAATAAGCTAACATCAATGCAATCATATATTTCATATATTAATGTATGTATGGACATATATGGTGAAAATCACAACTTACATATGTCTTGAACCAATCATGAAAGTGCGTTTCGACTTCCTTGTTCACCTCATTTTCATTTTTCTCAGGCATTAGCTCCCGTATCCATTCCTCAAATAATCTAAAATGCCAATATCAATTTATATATTACACTCTTTACATAGTAAAACAATATATCACAATGTAGCGTATATATTAACCTTACCTAACATAAGGATGAACTTCCTTGCAATTCAATAAAATATAACTATGGGCCGCTATTAATTCATCCTCTATTAGCATTTTCCTTATTGAACGGCCATGTAAACGCCCAGGATATGTAAAAATTGATAAATTTCCGTCCTGATTACTTGATGCCCCGCCATCATCATTACGTGGTACTTTCCGCTGTCTCGTGTGTATATGAGGCTCAAAATAATGCGAACAAAAAGTACTTGCTTCTTCGACCAAATAAGCATTACATATTGAACCTTCAACTCTAGCTTTATTTTTTACGTTCTTCTTCAAGTGAAACAAATACCTACATGATATATCTTAATGCCATTAATTAGCATACAAAGGTATAAAATAATTACAATGGAAGGTCTTAGATAGTTACCGCTCAAATGGATACATCCAACGATATTGAACAAGACCAGCGAGTTTCGCTTCATGTGCTAAATGCACGGGGAGATGCTCCATATAGTCAAAAAAACTTGGAGGAAATATTGCTTCAAGTTTGCACAGGATTACTGGAATCTCTATTTCCAATCTTGCCATATCTGCCGCACTTATCTCGCAGGACGTTAATGTTCTGAACAACATACTTAGCTCTGTTATAGCTTCCCACACTTTTGTCGGCAATAACTCTCGAAATGCTATTGGGAGTAGCCTCTGCATGAAAACGTGACAATCATGACTTTTCATCCCGAATAATTTGAACTTTCTCATGTCGACGCACCTTGCCATCCGGAAACTTTAGTCCTTTTAACCAATCACACAAGACTTCCTTTTGTTTTTTGACCAAAGTGTAGCATGCTTTGGGATATTTTCCGGTTAAAAAATCTTTATCTAACTCGGGCCTTCTACATAACAACTTTAAATCCGCTCGTGATTTTGAATTGTCCTTGGCTTCCCTTCTATATTCATAATGGTGTTGAACACATTACAAAATTTTTTTTTTTAATGTGCATCACATCTAGATTATGCCGTAACAAATTAGTCTTCCAATATGGCAAATCCCAAAAAATACTTCTTTTCCTCCAACCAAAGTTTTTGTTGATTCTTCCATTAACTTCATCAGCATCAACTTCTGTTACCTTAAGTAAACCCAACTCATCAATGTCTTGTAAAATTTGCTCACTGCTTCTGATAACAGGAGGACTTGCAAGAACAACTCTATTCTTAAGAAATTTGTTCTTATTCCGTCGGAAAGGGTGATATGGTGGAAGGAATTTCCTGTGGTTGTCAAACCAAGAAGTTTTGCACCCATGTTGAAGATAAAATGCATCTGAATCGTCGCCACAGTAAGGACATGCTAGTTTTCTAGCCGTGCTCCAACCCGACAACATAGCATAGGCAGGGAAGTCACTGACCGTCCACATTAATGCCGCTTTCATCATGAAATTCTGTTTAAGTGATGCATCATATGTTTTAACACTGACATCCCAAAGCTGTTATAACTCATAAATCAACGGCTGCAAATATACATCAATTCTGTTCTTCGGATTTATAGGTCCTGGAATAATAACTGTCAAGAACATATATGCCTCATTCATACACATCCATGGAGGCAAATTATATGGAGTAATTATAATTGGCCATGATGAATAGTGTTGCCCTGATTGACCAAAAGGTTGAAATCTGTCAGTGCTCAAACACACTCGAACATTTCGAGATTCAGCAGCAAAATCAGGATGGGTGTTATTGAAATGTTTCCATGCAACTGCATCGGATGGATGGCTCATTATTCCACCAGTACTTTCGTGCTCATCATGCCATCTCATGTGAGGTGCAGTAACTTCGGATGCATATAGTCTTTGAAGCCTGGGAGTCAATGGAAAAAAATACATACGTTTCCAAGGTACCAATTTCTGCTGATTACCACCTCTTTTAGATTTGTACCTAGGTTGACTGCAAAATTTGCACTCTTGTAAATTGATGTCATCCCTCCAAAACAACATACATCCCAACCGACAACGGTCAATTTTCTTAACAGGCAAACCTAAACCACTGATCAGTTTTTTCACATTGTACAAATTATCAACCATTTTATGGTTAGGAGGCAATGATTTATTGTACCAAGCAAGAATTCGGTCAAAACCTCGATCCGAAATATGGCATTCGGATTTTATATTCAATATCTGAGCAACAGAAGATAACTGAGTCATGTTATCGCAGCCTGGCCATAACTGCTGATCTGCTGAATTTAGCAATTCATAAAATTTTGTTGCATTTTCGTTGGGTTCTTCCAACATTGGTGTACTTTCCCTAAAATCATGGCCAGCTGCATCGTAAACCATTTGAACGTATGGATTATCAGTCACCCCTACATCATCAGCTACAAATTCCCCCTCTCTTTCAAATTCACCCTCAGTTGTCCACATGTTACCCACATTTCCACTCGATGTACTACAGATTGATGTTTCTCCGTGTCGTGTCCACTCAAAATAATTTTGCACAAATCCCTTTCGTAACAGGTGAAAATACACTTCATCGACTGACAGATAACGAAGATGTTGGCACTTTTTGCATGGACATCTTATTTTAGCCCCATCCATAAATGCAGGTTGAGAACTGGCATATTCAATAAACAACTGAACCCCTTCCACAAATTTAGGATTAATGTAACCATCTCTTGTTTTTCGTTTATACATCCAAGATCTATCTATGTTACTCATATTTAATTCCAAAACTGTTACATGAACAAGGAGACATCTCAAATAGAATTATAAAAATCTAATTCAAAAAAAGCAAAACTTAATAAAAATGTGTTTGGTTCAACAAATGTTTAACATTCTAAAAACAATTAACACTAATTAATTCATTGTGTTCTAAATGCTAATCTTATTATTTTATGTATAATAATACTAACAACATTAAATTTTTCATAATAAAATATTGCAGGAATCCAAAAAATTATAAATGAAAACTATATTTTGATATTTTGCAAATTATGTAAAATCATTTTCAATTAATTTAATAAAAATGAAAATATTTCATATCAATTGAACACGTTTAGTTCTTTTTTTCATATAAAAAACAGAAATTCAAAAACTAATGCCATCCTGAACACACATTTAGTTTTTATTTTTATAATTTTTATATTTTATAAATTTTGAATATTCAAAATTTAATGACTCAAATAAGTATACAGTTAAGAAGTTCATAATCCAAAACTGCATCTTAACACAATAAATATGAATTATTAGGTTTGATGAAGATCTGAAACACTGGATTCCAAATCAGGCAGGTCTAGTATATGGTTTTACTTTTGAGGTACACATAGTTCATTGTGATGGAAGATGAGACCATTATTGTCAAGAACAATGTGCTTTTCTTTCTTTTTATTCTTTATATAATTTCAATTTAGGTAACAATGATAATCAACTACACCCATGGCTTTTACTTATCACAAATTAAATGAAAATTCTCAATGAGAGTTTCTATTCGAAAACTTTAACATTTTTTCATTTTCAAGACCGAATACATAGAAAAATCTTACATGTATATAACATATTTTGAATGAGATATCTTCTTTATATTTTGAAAAAAATAAATGCAATAAATTTGAAGCGTAAATTTTAAAAGAAATATATACGGGTAGCTAAATATCACAAAATTGGTGGCTTGAGTACCATAACTCCAAAATTGGTGTCAGAATTGGGCCATTAAGATGTTTGAAGAGGCAGATATAATAAAAATACAATTCTCTTTCTACTCAATTGCAATGGAATTCAACTGTAATAATAATTTAATTACAATGTCAAAGTGTAAATCATCCATTAATAATAACAATTAAAAATTTTAAATCAATCCACTGTAATAACATTCTAATAACAATTAACACTAATTAATTCATTGTTTTTTTTAAAATAACAAAAAATAATAAGTCATCACTAACTAAAAATTAATTTTTTCTTTGAACAATACTTAATTAAGTTAACTCATTGTCTAATTAAGTTAAATAATTCATAGTCTACTAAATTAATAATAATCTATTTCAACATTCAACAATAATAATCTATTCTAACAACAATAATCTATTTCAACAATCAATCAACAATAATTCATTGTTTAATTAAGTTAAATAAACTAATAATAATAACAATAATAATAATTAAAAAAAAAAGGAAAAAGGGTTATGTTGGCTTACCAGACGCCGGAGGAGAGGAGAGGAGGAGGAGGTGGAGGAGGGGGTCGACCAGGCTGAGGAGGAGAGGAAGCCAACGCCGGAGCAGCGGCGGTCGACGGCGGCGAAGAAGACAAGGCGCACGGCAGGGAGGGAAGAAGAAGGGAAGATCGGATCGGGAAAAAGAGAGAGAAGGGAGGGAAGAGAGGAGGAGGAGGAGGAGGGGAAGGGACCGGCGATCGGAGGGGAGGGGCGGTCGTCGGCGGCGAGAGGGCAGGGGATCGGACACCGGAGGGCAGAGTGAGGGGAGAGGGAGGAGAGAGAGAGGATTGGGGGGAAGAAGGGTGTTTGCTGAATTTAATTCAGGTTTCCCGATGGAATTCAATTTCCGTCGCTAAAAATAGCGACGAAAATTGAATTCCGTCGGTAATTAGCGGCGGAATAATACTTCCGTCGCTAAAATTATTTTATTTTTTAAATTTTATTTTTTTTCGCGACGAAAATAGATTTTCGTCGCTAAATTTAGCGACGGTTTCTATTTCCGTCGCCAATTATAGCGACGGAACAAATTTCCGTCGCTAAACGTAAATTAATTTTTTTATAATGATAAATTTATACGTCCGTCGCTAATTTCTGTCGCAAATTCTGGAGGGAAGTTTTGGCGCCCTTTTTCGCGACGAAATTTTTCTTCCGTCGCTATTTTAGCGACGGAATTAATATTCCCTTGCTATTTAGCGACGAAAATATTTTTCGTCGCTAAATAGCGACCGAATAAACATTCCGTCGCTATTTAGCGACCGTTTTTTTTTCCGTTGGTAAAATTCCGTCGGTATTCTTGCTTTTTCTTGTAGTGTACCTCCAAGACACCTCTGGTTTGCCCAAGCGTGAGGCTAGAGGACCATCCTATCATTAGGGTGGAAACCTCCAAGAAACCTCCGGCTTGCCTATAATGGATATAGCAGCGCTGTCTTAGGCTCACCGAGGCTAGACGACCTTTCCCAATGTTCTATTGGGTGGCGACTCCAAGAAACCTCATTGTTGCCAAAAATGGATGCACTTGTAATTCCTTACAAGTTTTCATGAACCTCCCCCCGAAAGCCCTAGAAGCGGGCGGTTCGGGGCACCCCGGGGTTCGGCGCGCGTCACAGTATGGCATATGATTGTCGCCATCCAAATGCTGGCATATGATTATCGCTAATGAGTCGTAAGCATATGATTGTCGCCACGTCTCATTTGAAATACTGCAGTTGATCTGCATGGCATATGATTTTCGCCATCCAAACACTGGTATATGATTGTCGCCAATGAGCTATAGGCATGTGATTGTCACCGCAACTCATTTTGCAGAAGACTTTCCTCAGATGTAACTTATCATTAATGCTACCAAGTTATGGTGAATTCGACTTTTTTTGTTATGATATAAACTGTTGGAACGTAGTTCTAGTAATTTCAAAGAATCTTATTAATTTGTTGTATTAACTCTATCCTTTTAAAGCATAAATTTTACGTCTTTTATTTTCTCTTATTATTATTTATCCTTTATCTTTCTTGCTATTTCTTTTCCTTACTTTCTTTTATCTTATTATTTTGATGTATCAAGTATTTTTGAAGCAAAAATAAAATCTTAACAAAATGAAAATATCACTAAACAAAATGTAAATATCATGAAATAATGCAAAGTTTGTGCATTAATAGGTATATATACAAATCTCCCTGAATATGTGCTAAAGAGGAGGGTAATTCGATGGCTCATTTGGATCCTAATCACTGTCTGATACATGGATCGGCTAAGCACTGGATAAAGACGGCCATACCTCGGAAGTCGATGGTCCAGCTCTAGTGGTTGGCTGTGGAGGAATGACAATCGCTGGTGTAGATCGTGGCACGACTGGCGGCTCTGCTCGTGGAGGGTACTGGAACTAGATCTGAGCATACCTATCTAGGAAAGGTTGAGCATATGTCTTGAGGAACCCTAAAAACTCACTGATCACTCTCGCCAGCTTTGTGAAAACCTGTGTCTGCTCTAAGCTCTGGCGTTTGGAGGCATCTCTAATCCCAATATATTGAGTGATGTTAATAGCAGTGAAGTTAAGAGTTAAGTGTGTTTGAGGTATAGCAATTTCGGGGTGGGGGACCCCGGGGTAGCTATACAGCAGACCCGGCGGTCGATTTTCAGAAAATTTATTATTTGATAAAATTGATCTGTGGGCCATCAGGAGTCCAGTGGTGAAATTTGGAGTGAAAACGGTATCAAATAGGCCTCCGAAAGTCATTCTGAAATTGGCCTCTAGTTCGATTCAAATCAAACCGAAGTTTGAATGAGGTATGACCGAATTTTTAAAAATAGTTATTGAGCTCAAAAGGGTACAAAGTGGGAAGTGTACAGCCATAAAATAAATTTCTGTAATTTTTGACAGCATGAGAATGGTATTTTAGGGTAGAACCAAACAAGATTGAATCGGACCAGTTTAAGTGAACTGGGCTCCAAATGGACTCCAATTGAGCTGAGAATTTGCAGGGAGGCTATTTTTGATGTTTTAAGAACAATGTAATTAATTGGGAGTGAAAATAAGTTAAGGAACACATAGATACTTTGAAACAATGGAAAATTGCCGAAAAACCAAAATTTTGGTTCAAACCGATTGGACCGCTTCAGTTGGACCAGTTCGGTTCACTTTCACACTATATAAGGTAGAAAGTGGCCAGATTTCTCTAGAGAAATCTTCTCTCCACTGCCTCTCTCTTCTTTTTTTCTAAATCGTATTTCATTTTTCTCATTTTCCTCCATATTTCTTCATTCTTTCTTCAATATTTCCCCAAATATTAGCCCCCAAATAAATCTTTGTCCTCTATAATATAAACACCACAAGTGGAGTCCATTTGGAGCATTGGAAGTGAACAAAACTAAGTGTTCAAAGTTTAGGGTGAAATTTGAGGTAAGTGTTTAAGGTATTTTTAATTAGGTTTATTGGTCCCTATGGGGGTTTTCAAGGGTGTAGAGTTCATTTATGATGTTAGTTTGTTAAAAGAAAGCTTGGTTTTTATGATATGTGGACTTTTCAATTCGGCCATGGTAGGTAATCAAGGAGAGGAAGGAGTTTCTCAAGCCAAAGGGAAAGAAAAGGAAGTTTAGAGGAGTGTAGAGGAAGAATTTGAGGTTTGTGGTTACTCAATCCATCTATTTCCATTGATTTATGTTGAATTTTAGGTTATGTCTAAGTGTAGGTATGTGATAATGGCATGATTAATTAAATCTAACTTGATAATCATGATTAGCGGGCTTAAAGTAGTGTATAAACATGCTTAGATTAAATTAAAACAAATTGGTATGAAATCCCTAATGTTGGCCGAATGGATACTTAAGGAATTCATAATGTATATATGAGTTTTATGGCATATAAATGATGGTTATAATGTATATAACATGTGTAATATATAATGGAATAGTTAAAAGATTGAAAAACAAACTTAATGAATTTATATAAGCTTGGCCAAATGGGTTATTAAGGAAATTAATGGGATATGTTGTGTAATATGGCTTGTAATTAGTATTTATAACATGTATAACATGGAAAGAGGATGTTGAAGTGGATAAATGAAATTAAAGAGAACATAATGGAAATTTAACCCTTTGGGCCGAATGGTTAACTAAGGGTTTAATTGAGATATATAATGAATTATGGCATGTAAATGGGTGTTTATGCTATGTATAACATGTAAAGAGTATGATTGAGTAGTTAAATGGAATTAAAGTGCATGGTATAAAAATTAGATGCTTTGGCCGAATGATATATATGAGGTTTAAAGTGTGTGTTTTGACAAGTATTGATAAATAATAGCGTAATATGGTTAATAATGGATAAATAAGAGTGTACGCAAAATTACAAGTGAATGTGAGATGTTGGCCGAATTGTGCATGTGAACATAATGAGATATTTATGTGTAACTTGATGATATATTGCCCTTAGTAGTTGTCTAGTAGTGAAATCTAGTTCAGGATATATATGGCTAGCCATAGGGACGTCAGTGTATGCCGCGATGGCAAGTCATGGCGACTTGCAAACTTAGACCAATGACGGTCTATATGTCAGTGTAGTGTAAAGTGTATGTATAGAGGCGTCGGAGTGTAATTTAGCACCCTAGTGCCACTCCGACACTATCGAAGTGTAATTTACCCCCCAGTGGCCACTTCTGTAGGTTAGGGCTGTGGAGCCCAGTCCCGCATATCCAGTCTAGTGATAACTACTGGGTGTTACTGGGGGCAAAAGTTGAAAGAAATTGATTAAAAAGAGATTTATTGCAAAATATGGTGGAAAAAGGGCAAAGAAAGAATTAATTGATTGCTTAAATGGACATATACGTAATTAAGTGATAATGATAAAGATATAGTAATGATTAAGTATAAGAATAAAGATATGGCAATGATTATGATAAAGATAAGATAGGATAGGGATTGAAAATGACATTGACTTGAAATGGTACTTTAAGGACTAAAACGTAATTTTACTATGAAATGATTAATTAGTGGATTAAATGATGAATTATAACTTAATAAGTGACTAGATGTGAAAATATAATTAATTAATGGCTTAATGGTAAATAAAAGAAAAAAATAAGGGCAATATCAAAATTTGATAAGAATATAGGGGCATTTCAGTAATTATGTAATTAAATTGACTAAGATAGTGATAAATAAAAAATTAAGTGAAAACAGGATGAAAATGATAGAAATAAAAAGTTTGAGGGACATGGAATTATGTATTGGCATGTATATAAAGTTTGGGATGAATTATGTGATGATTTAATGTAATTATGTATGTGGATATTATGACTTTATGGATGGATATTTTAGACTGTGATTGGTATGGATTGTATGATATTATTGTTGTGCCCTTGCTGGGGCTGTGGATTTTGAAATTTACAGGTTTTGGTAGTGGAAATTACAAGCCATTATACTGTCAAAATTTTTATCAAATGAATAGTAACATTAGACAGTTATAGGTCAAATGGCAACTAAGTTAATAAGTGAAATTGTTAAGTGAATTTATTAAGTGAATTGAATGATCAAGTGAATTAAAGTTTTAAATGATGAAAAAAAATTAGCCACATTTTGAATTAAGTTTAAGTCGACCGTAGTACGATCATGATAATAGCACAGTATTCCTAAGTCGGCAGTGTACGTATAGAGTATAAGGGTGTTACAAAGGGACCCTCAGATATGTAAGTAGCCTAGTGATCACCCCAATAGCACATATGAAGGGTGCTATCCCACTTTAAAATCTCACCAGATTAGCCAAGATCTCATGGCTAATGTTGAGGCGCTGGCCTGTCACCATCGCCCATATGCACCATATCTCTGCACCGTTGACTGACCCCCGGTTCCCAATTCGGCCCAAGTAGGAGTTGGATAATACTTTGTGGACATACCTAAAACCCTGAGATGAGAGCATAGTGCTCTTCGCCATATCATGGTTGTAGGGGGCTCTTGGCAATGTGATGTCCTCCCAATGTTGTCTCCGGATGGCCCTCTGTGGTATCATCACGTCTGCCCCAGACGGAAGTCCCATCACCTGGGCAAAGACTCTGAGGGTGATTCTAAAGTGATCTCCTTGAACCCGAAATTGTATGACACCCTCCTCAGTGTTCGATTTCTAAAATCTTCTATAGTGGAACGTGGCTAAGAACTCTCTCGTGACCTCTGGGTGAGTCTGGAATGATGGTCTGAGAAACTCCGTCCACCCCGCTGCCTCTAAAAGTGCCTTAACCTCATCTAATATCCCCATGCACTAGAGGAAGGGCCTGGAAATCTATCTGCTAGCACGAAACTGGACGCGGGCAAGGTCCTTAAATCTCTCCCTCATATCCGGAGTCATCCATGTTGGAGCCTGAGGCTCGGGATGGCCCTGAGGGACGTTTGATCTAAGAGGCATACTGTAAGTCAACGAACTACACTGAAAAAACACAAAATAAATGTAAAAAGCTTAGTCCCGAATGTGTGCGATTGTGAGGGGAGCGCTTTGGTGCAAACGGCACACAAAACGGATGATAAATGACTAAGAAAATGCAAAAAAACCGAAGGTGTGCGTCGGTTAGTGTAAAGGAGGAAGAAAGAATAAAAAGAGAAGAAGGAGAAAGTGAATCGGCGGGTGATGACCTGCTATATATAATTTTTAATGACCGACGGGCAGGTCATTCATGGAGTGAGCGACGGGCAATCCTACAAGCCCGTCGGTTATTTCGAATTTTCAATTTTGTTTTTTTAACCTTGAGAATTTTAAAATACTCCTTGAATGTCTTACGCCCTGTTATCAGTGTATGATTGCCTCCATCAAATTTGTTTCCCTGTAAAACTAAAATGACACAAATACACGTAAAAGATTTATGCATGTGAAATGCTTGAACCATGCAGATCGGAATCCACCCAGGCAGTCAAAGGTTGATCGACGGGCTAGCCGTGACTCGCTCGAGCCATGCCCGTCGGTCGTTACTTTCTTTAAATACGTGTCTTCTCCTCAAATTTTGTGCACTGCTCCTCTTGGCTTTCAGTCAGTGCCCCCTTTTCCAGGTTTTTTCTCTTTTCTTCTTTTTCTTTCCCTCCCCGTTTCTTTTCCTTTTTTGCTTATATTTAATTTTTGTCCCGAAGTCTTGAAAATGTCATCATCAACCCTTCTCAAAATGCACAGACTTCTGGATGACCCCTAAGCTTGGGAAAATACCACCTTGGCCCCTTATTCTAGCTTGAAATTTATGAGGAGAGTTAAAGTGGGCAAGAATCTTCTGCTAGCTGCAGTTCACTTTTGGGACTCCCGATTCCATGTTTTCATATTTACTTACCAAGAACTGTGTCCCCTGCTTGAAGAAATTGCCACCATCATCGGAATGAGGTTTCCTCTTGGCACACCACCTTGCATCCTGAGTTGTGGTTTGATTCATGAGAGGGACACTGAATTGTCCTTAGGTATTTCTCCTGCAGCTACGGCTAGATTGGCCCCCCAAGGTGTCATTTTTTCTTTAGAGTCATTAATCAAGGCACTAGAAGGCTTCTTTGATGTACCCACATACCGGGCTAGTGTTATTCTGCTATTTTGCCTTACCAAATACCTGACAGTGGTTTTCGAGGAATTGACTAGCGATTTCCAGATATTCGGGAGCTGATCCCATGTGTGACGCCCGTTCCCTAACGACAAACTAGCTCAGCTAATATTAGTTAGAGAAGGTCGCACACACACACGGAAACACATGCGGAAACTGAATAATAAAATTTCATCACACACTATTTTAATTCATGCATCACATGCCAACTACTATTAGTCACACGCCTTAGCTATTCACATGACACACATACATGTGGGAGGTTACATCCGTGATTACTACATTATTACATGCCTTTACATATTCAAAATACATATTAACCATATAAAACTTATACAAAAGTCCCAAATAACAAGCCCCCAAACCTACACTATATACTTCCTATTGTTGACCGTACCAAAATGCGGGGGACGTCCTTCAGTCACCTCTCGTCCGTACCTGCACGGATTAGAGTAAATCCATGCTAAGCGATAACGCTTAGTGGGGAACTCATACATATAGCATATAATTTATCACACATCAGAATCATCATACATAACATGCTAATAATCATGCCAGATTAACTATTACTATATTCAATCATAAGGCATCAATTACTTATTCACATTTCCACACTTCCTTGTATCACAATCACTTTTGTTTATATTTAATTAACTTTTTGCCGATTAACCAATTAGCCTTTTGCCACTTTGCCTGCAATTCAATGACGCGGATAACGGGTATCGCATCGGTATCTCTCAGATACCAGTAATCTCATCGAGACTACTTTTTCACATTAGCACCTTCTGGTGCTTCATATCACATTAGTACCTTCTGGTACCTTTCATCATTCCACATATAACACAATCCAGTAAGGATATTCGCATTGTGATTCCCATGGAATCAGACACATTTAACGCATGGGGCTGCAGCACTTGACCCTATAGGCATGCCTAACTATCCACTACTTGACTCGCAGGCTTAAGTTGTTAAACACGTTATTCAGTTCACTTTTCACTTTACACATTTGTATTAGCACACAGCCATACATTTCATTTGCATATTCATTATACTTTCAAATTCAGCCTTCACATTTAATATTCACATAACTTAGCCCATTCAGAAGTCATCATAGTTGTATGCCTTTGTAGATCACTTAACACATATACATTACTTACTCATGTTGTCCTTCATTCCAGCTTAAAGCCATGCCATTTGAATGACCAAACAGATTAGGATTATATTGCCAAAACAGGGTGGGTCACGGTCACAATGGATTTCATTGTCACCGTGACATATTGAAGTCCAAAACAGAATGCAAATTGGGGACATGTCACGGTCACAACCAATTTCATTATCACCGTGATGTGTTCCCAACTCTCGGCAGAATGCAACCTGAGGGTATGTCACGGTCACAATGAATCTCATTGTCACCGTGACATATTCTCATTTACAAAACAGAATGCTCCCTTGGGTACCTCACGGTCACAATGAAGTTCATTGTCACCGTGACATACCAAAATCCATTAGGCAGAATTGAACTCAAGCATACCTCACGGTCACAATGGATTTCATTGTCACCGTGACCTATGCAAAAACACCATAACATGGTTATGTTTTTCAGTCCATTTCTTCCTTCTCATTAAGACTTCAAATCACATTCTCACTTTTGGCAATTAACCCAAAAATATCAACCACACAATCAATAACACATACCTGATTTTCCCTTCTTGTTTGGCATTCAATAATAGTACAAATCATAATCACTTTCAAGCACTTTATCACAATCATATTGCTACTATAATCATACAATTTAGCATCACATAATTCATGCTCAACCTTCAATTTCACATATCATGCAATTCAGTTCAAAACCCTATTTAACCAACACTAATCACATATTCATACAATTAGGGTTTGTTCCCAAACCTCGTCGCCTTAGCTCCTAATTCCGACGAACGCTCGGTTCCCCAATCACAGCTTTTCCCTTATCTCTTTTCACTTCTTCAGCTAGCAAAACAACACAGATTCTTAAATTCAACCTCAGACCAATAACATCCCATCCAAACCAGTTCAACCAAAAAGAAAGAGTAGAAGATGAGATTATGCACTTATTCACTTACCTCTTAGGTTTAACCCTCAATTCTTGATCCAATTAGCTCTATGCACACAGTTACCATTAGCCACTAAACCACTCTCATCCTCACTCACGGGAACAAGAAGGAAGCCAAAGCCAAAATACAGAAAATAGCTAGGTTACCAAATGAAACTCTTTCATCTTAACCCACACTTGCATGCAAAGGAAGAGGTGGCAACCTCTCAAGAAGCCACACGGAAACCACTTCCTCTAATCTGCCTCCACTTTCCATTAAATCAAGTTATTTTATTCCTAGTTAATCCTTCCTTTAACTAGTTAATCAGCCTTTAACTCATGCTTAGCACAAACATTCATAATTACCCTTTAACCCCTTAACTATACTGCTTTCTTTCAATTAAGTCCAATCCTACACATTCAATCCACTCACTCACATGCCAAATTAGGTTAATTCTCTTAGGGTACAAATCCGGCCATGACAACTCTCCCCTCCTTAAAGAATTTCGTCCTCGAAATTCATACCTGAGTGGAATAGTTGTGGATGCTGTTCTCGCATAGCCGCTTCTGGTTCCCAAGTTGCTTCTTCAACTACATGGTGCTGCCAGAGTACTTTCACAAGTGGTATCTGCTTGTTCCGAAGTTGTCTGATTTCTTTTGCTAAGATCACTATTGGCTTTTCATCATAAGTGAAATCTGACTGCACTTCCACTTCTGGTAGAGATAGCACATGGGAATCATCTGACCTATATTTTCTTAACATGGACACATGGAACACATCATGTAGCTTAGCCAAAGTCGGAGGCAAAGCCAACCGATAAGCTACAAAACCTACTCTTTCAAGCACTTCATATGGCCCAATAAACCTTGGACTCAACTTCCCCTTTTTACCAAATCGCAGTACCTTCCTCCAAGGAGACACTTTCAGAAACACTTTATCACCTACACTGAACTCAATATCTCTTCTCTTCAAATCAGCATACGACTTCTGTCTGTCACTTGCTGCCTTCAATCTTTGCTGTATGATTTTAGCTTTCTCTTCTGTATCACGAACCAAATCTGGCCCTATGACTCTGCTTTCATTCAATTCTGTCCAGCAAATCGGTGAACGACATTTCCTTCCATACAAAACTTCATACGGTGCCATACCAATACTGGTCTGATAACTGTTGTTATAAGCAAATTCCATAAGTGGAAGATACCTATCCCAATTCTTAGAGAAATCCAAAACACACGCTCGCATCAAATCTTCCAAAACCTGAATAATTCTTTCCGATTGTCCATCGGTTTGTGGATGGAAAGCAGTACTGAAATTCAATTTCGTACCCAATGCTGCCTGTAAACTCCTCCAAAATTTAGAAGTGAATCTGGGATCCCTATCAGAAACAATAGACAAAGGTATCCCATGCAATCGGACAATTTCCCTTACATACAATTCAGCCAACTTTTCCATAGAATAATCCATCCAAACAGGTATAAAGTGAGCTGATTTCGAAAACCTGTCCACAATAACCCATACTGCGTCTTGCTGTCTTGATGTCAGAGGCAATCCAGTAACAAAATCCATCGTGATATTATCCCATTTCCATTGGGGAATAGGGAGTGGATGCAACATTCCCTGGGGCACTTGATGCTCCGCTTTAACTTGTTGACAGACAAGACACTTAGACACATATTCCACTACATCCTTCTTCATCCCTGGCCACCAATACAACTGTTTCATATCTTGGTACATCTTGTTTCCACCTGGATGCATAGTGAAAACTGTATTATGAGCCTCGTGCATCAATCTCTTTCTTAATTCTTAATCGTTGGCCACACACATTCTATTCTTATACAGCAGTATTCCATCTTCATTCACTGAATAGTCAGTCTTATCCATATCACCAACTGACTGCAGAACTTGTTGCAATCTCCCATCACTTCTCTGAGCAACTATTAACTCATCTTTCAGAACCGGTCTTGCTTTCAACTGTGCTAATAAAGCTCCATCTGCAGAAAACCTCCACTCAATCCGCTTTAACTGTAATGCTGAAATTGACTTCCTACTCAAAGCATCGGCCACCACGTTAGCTTTTCCCGGATGATAATCCACAATACAATCGTAATCTTTAAACAACTCGAGCCACCTTCGCTGTCTCAGATTCAGTTCCTTCTGTGTAAGCAGATATTTCAAACTCTTGTGATCCGTGTAAATTCTACACTTCTCACCATACAGGTAATGTCGCCAAATCTTTAAAGCAAACACTACTGCAGCCAATTCCAAATCATGAGTCGGATAATTCTGCTCATGCGGTTTTAATTGCCTTGACGCATACGCTATCACCTTCCCCTCTTGCATCAATACACAACCCAATCCGACACTTGAAGCATCGGTATACAACACATACTCTTTACCAGTCATAGGTTGTGTAAGAATCGGTGCTTCTACTAACATCTTCCTCAACCGATCGAAACTTGCTTGACATCTTTCAGACCACTCATATTTCATTCCTTTACGTAACAATCTTGTCAACGGTGAAGCTATTACTGAAAATCCTTTCACAAACCTTCTGTAGTATCCAGCCAACCCTAAGAAACTGCGAATCTCTAACACATTCTTAGGCGGTTTCCAATTCACAATTGCTTCTATCTTAGTTGGATCCACTTTAACTCCTTCAGATGAGATCACATGACCCAGAAATGATACCTCTTTGAGCCAGAACTCACACTTACTGAGTTTGGCATACAACTGATGTTCTTGCAAAGTCCGAAGTACAACTCTCAAATGCTGTTCATGTTCCTTTTCATCTCTTGAATATACCAAAATATCGTCTATGAACACAACCACAAACTGATCCAAGTACGGTCTGAACACCCGATTCATTAAATCCATGAATGCAGCTGGCGCATTGGTTAACCCGAATGGCATTACTAGAAATTCATAATGCCCATAACGAGTTCTAAACGCGGTCTTAGGTACATCTTCCTTCTTCACTTGCAACTGATAATACCCTGAACGCAAGTCAATCTTTGAGAAAACACCGGCTCCCCTTAACTAATCAAACAAGTCTTCAATCCGTGGTAAAGGATATCGATTCTTTACTGTCACTTTATTCAACTGTCGATAATCAATACACATTCTCATTGTACCATCTTTCTTTTTAACAAACAACACTGGTGCTCCCCAAGGAGAAACACTAGGTCTAATAAAACCCCTGTTCAGTAATTCTTGCAACTGCTCCTTCAATTCCTTCAACTCAGTTGGAGCCATTCTATAGGGTGCCTTAGATACCGGTACAGTTCCTGGTACCACGTCAATTGATAACTCAACTTCTCTTATTGGTGGTACACCGCTCAATTCTTCAGGAAACACGTCAGGAAACTCTCTGACTATAGGTATCTCTTGCATCCTTACCTGTTCTCTCTTACTATCTAATACCAGAGCCAAATAAGCTTCACATCCTTTTCTCATACACCGACAGGCTTGCATAGCAGATATCACATTCACAAGAGGATTAGTGCACACTCCTCTCACTGTCGCTCTGTTTCCCTTACCATCAGAGAGTATAACCATTTTCTTCTTACACTTAACATCCGCATCATACTTAGTTAACCAATCCATACCCAGAATCAAATCAAACTCATCAAACGGTAGTTCAATCAAATCCGCTGGAAACACACTACCTTGAACTTCTAATGCATAGTTTCGATACACTCTGTTCACATTAACATTACCTCCCAAAGGGCTAGACACATATATATCATATTTTAAACATTCAACTTTAGGCATCTTTTCACATATCTTTTTATCACATACATATGAATGAGTTGAACCAGGATCAATAAGTGCAAACATTTCCACACCACAAAGTAGAATAGTACCTGCTATCACCTCAGGCGCGTCCTGATCCTCTCGTGCCCTCATAGCATAAGCCCGCACTGGAGCCTCATCAGGTCTATCCACAATCTCAGAATCGACTGCACCTCTGGACTGACTACCTCTGCCACGTCCTCTTCCTCTTCCTCTGTTCGTAGAAGGCAAGTTTGAACCACCCCTACTCTGCTCTTGTTGATTTCCTGACATCTCATAGGTATTCGGGCAATTAGCAATGAAATGCTCAGTGCTCCCACATCTATAACAAGCACCCGACACTCTCCAGCATTCTCCTCTATGCCTCTTACCACAATGAGGACACTCATGAACCTCACTTCTATTACCAGATGTTCCTCTTCCAGAACCAGATGCTGAGGGAGTGCCTCGCTTCTTACCTCTCGCTGCAGAACTGAACCCTGATTCCGCAGGTGATGCCACATGAGAATCTCTTGATCTTTTCCCCGTCTGGGAACCACCTCTATTCGCATTCTTCCTTTGTCTCCATTCTCTTTGGGCTCCCAAAGTCCTTTCAGCTCTCAAAGCTGCTTGTACAATTCGATAGTAACTTATATTCTGCTCTGTTGTTAAAGAAATCAGCAAAGCTTTAATTTCCTCAATCAATCCATCCTCAAACTGTTGACATCGCAACACATCAGTTAACACACCTTTCGGCGCATATTTGCTTAAGCGACAGAATTCTGCTTCATACTCCGCCACTGTCATAGTCCTCTGTCTCAAACTCAAGAACTTCTTCCAATTTGCCTCTCGATGTGCTTTAGTAATATACTTGTTCTTGAATTCTTTTTCAAAGAACTCCCAGTTTAATGGTTCAGGAAGCATCGGATTCTGCAGGACTAGCTTCCACCAATCATATGCAGGACCTTGGAGTAATGACTCCACACATTCAACCCACTGATCTGGAGGACATCGTATCTCCTTAAGAATCCTTTCCACCTTCTCAATCCAGTACTCTGCTTTTTCTGACTCATCTAACCTTGTTCCATGAAATTCCTCCAAACCATGCTTCCTCAAAGATTCTATTGGGGCTCTTGGCGCCATCATACGTTCCATCACTCTCGCCATATCTTGTGTCATTTTCATCATGGCTTCCATAGGCCCAAATGGAATCTCATTCCCATAGCCAACCGATCTAGACTGCCCAGACCCTGTCACCTCAGCTTCACGAGGATTCACACTTTCGGCAGATTCCTCACCGGTATGCCTTCCAGAATCCATCTTACTACACAGATTAAACAAGGACTTCCGCATTAGGTCAACAAACTATACACATCTTATCTACCCAATTCCCAGAAAAGACTCAACCTAGGCTCTGATACCACAACTTGTGACGCCCGTTCCCTAACGACAAACTAGCTCAGCTAATCTTAGTTAGAGAAGGTCGCACACACACACGGAAACACATGCGGAAACTGAATAATAAAATTTCATCACACACTATTTTAATTCATGCATCACATGCCAACTACTATTAGTCACACGCCTTAGCTATTCACATGACACACATACATGTGGGAGGTTACATCCGTGATTACTACATTATTACATGCCTTTACATATTCAAAATACATATTAACCATATAAAACTTATACAAAAGTCCCAAATAACAAGCCCCCAAACCTACACTATATACTTCCTATTGTTGACCGTACCAAAATGCGGGGGACGTCCTTCAGTCACCTCTCGTCCGTACCTGCACGGATTAGAGTAAATCCATGCTAAGCGATAACGCTTAGTGGGGAACTCATACATATAGCATATAATTTATCACACATCAGAATCATCATACATAACATGCTAATAATCATGCCAGATTAACTATAACTATATTCAATCATAAGGCATCAATTACTTATTCACATTTCCACACTTCCTTGTATCACAATCACTTTTGTTTATATTTAATTAACTTTTTGCCGATTAACTAATTAGCCTTTTGCCACTTTGCCTGCAATTCAATGACGCGGATAACGGGTATCGCATCGGTATCTCTCAGATACCAGTAATCTCATCGAGACTACTTTTTCACATTAGCACCTTCTGGTGCTTCATATCACATTAGTACCTTCTGGTACCTTTCATCATTCCACATATAACACAATCCAGTAAGGATATTCGCATTGTGATTCCCATGGAATCAGACATATTTAACGCATGGGGCTGCAACACTTGACCCTATAGGCATGCCTAACTATCCACTACTTGACTCGCAGGCTTAAGTTGTTAAACACGTTATTCAGTTCACTTTTCACTTTACACATTTGTATTAGCACACAGCCATACATTTCATTTGCATATTCATTATACTTTCAAATTCAGCCTTCAAATTTAATATTCACATAACTTAGCCCATTCAGAAGTCATCATAGTTGTATGCCTTTGTAGATCACTTAACACATATACATTACTTACTCATGCTGTCCTTCATTCCAGCTTAAAGCCATGCCATTTGAATGACCAAACACATTAGGATTATATTGCCAAAACAGGGTGGGTCACGGTCACAATGGATTTCATTGTCACCGTGACATATTGAAGTCCAAAACAGAATGCAAATTGGGGACATGTCACGGTCACAACCAATTTCATTGTCACCGTGATGTGTTCCCAACTCTCGGCAGAATGCAACCTGAGGGTATGTCACGGTCACAATGAATCTCATTGTCACCGTGACATATTCTCATTTACAAAACAGAATGCTCCCTTGGGTACCTCACGGTCACAATGAAGTTCATTGTCACCGTGACATACCAAAATCCATTAGGCAGAATTGAACTCAAGCATACCTCACGGTCACAATGGATTTCATTGTCACCGTGACCTATGCAAAAACACCATAACATGGTTATGTTTTTCAGTCCATTTCTTCCTTCTCATTAAGACTTCAAATCACATTCTCACTTTTGGCAATTAACCCAAAAACATCAACCACACAATCAATAACACATACCTGATTTTCCCTTCTTGTTTGGCATTCAATAATAGTACAAATCATAATCACTTTCAAGCACTTTATCACAATCATATTGCTACAATAATCATACAATTTAGCATCACATAATTCATGCTCAACCTTCAATTTCACATATCATGCAATTCAGTTCAAAACCCTATTTAACCAACACTAATCACATATTCATACAATTAGGGTTTGTTCCCAAACCTCGTCGCCTTAGCTCCTAATTCCGACGAACGCTCGGTTCCCCAATCACAGCTTTTCCCTTATCTCTTTTCACTTCTTCAGCTAGCAAAACAACACAGATTCTTAAATTCAACCTCATACCAATAACATCCCATCCAAACCAGTTCAACCAAAAAGAAAGAGTAGAAGATGAGATTATGCACTTATTCACTTACCTCTTAGGTTTAACCCTCAATTCTTGATCCAATTAGCTCTATGCACACAGTTACCATTAGCCACTAAACCACTCTCATCCTCACTCACGGGAACAAGAAGGAAGCCAAAGCCAAAATACAGAAAATAGCTAGGTTACCAAATGAAACTCTTTCATCTTAACCCACACTTGCATGCAAAGGAAGAGGTGGCAACCTCTCAAGAAGCCACACGGAAACCACTTCCTCTAATCTGCCTCCACTTTCCATTAAATCAAGTTATTTTATTCCTAGTTAATCCTTCCTTTAACTAGTTAATCAGCCTTTAACTCATGCTTAGCACAAACATTCATAATTACCCTTTAACCCCTTAACTATACTGCTTTCTTTCAATTAAGTCCAATCCTACACATTCAATCCACTCACTCACATGCCAAATTAGGTTAATTCTCTTAGGGTACAAATCCGGCCATGACACCATGCCCCTTGATTCTTACTGAGACTATCCTAGGCTTGGATGCTGTCCGTACTGACTCTTTCACTGCCTTCACTGGATGGTGGCAATTTCTTAAGGTAAGTCATTATTTTAAAAGGTAGTGCGTCCCTTGTGCATTTTCACACCAGCTTTTCTCAGCAAAAAACGTGTCCTTTTCGGATTTTCACATAAACTTATGCCTTATTTTTGCCTAGAGCGGACCCTACCCATTCCTGCGGCTTTTTTTTTCAAAGTATAGGACAGTCAAAGGCTCAATACTTTTATTGCAAATCGTAAAATCAGTCAACTCTTCACATGACACTTCCAAATAACTTTGCCCCCTACGCATGAGTATTTCTAATCTCCTTGATTTTCCTTATTTTTCAGACATGGTTACAAGAGAAACTACTATTGGAGCCTCCTCTCAGGGTGATCAGCAATTATTCGCTGAGGCATTTTCTTCCCAGGTAGCTGTTGTATTCCTTTGCATCTCTCAATAAAGGTGCTGCTAGATTGGGTGAAGTGGCAGATGATGACATCAACTTGATGTGCCTCTGGCTACCACTTTCTTCTGTGACTCTGGATGGCTCTTCAGGATGCGTTCCTTTGTGTGGGCTTCATGAGGCTACCTTTTATATCACAGCCCGCTGTGCTTGATAGTTCAGAGGGAGTCAAGATGTTGTGAGGCACCCTCTATCTTTCCAAGGTGGCCTCTTATCCTCGGCTTTCACCTTTAGGTACCATAGCCTCTCGACACAGCTGCTAATAAGGACTGTTATACCACCAATTAGAGAGTGCACCTTTGCTTCTACAAGTGCATACAAGAGGTGGGTGATTAGTTCCCCAATCACAGCTTTTCCCTTATCTCTTTTCACTTCTTCAGCTAGCAAAACAACATAGATTCTTAAATTCAACCTCAGACCAATAACATCCCATCCAAACCAGTTCAACCAAAAAGAAAGAGTAGAAGATGAGATTATGCACTTATTCACTTACCTCTTAGGTTTAACCCTCAATTCTTGATCCAATTAGCTCTATGCACACAGTTACCATTAGCCACTAAACCACTCTCATCCTCACTCACGGGAACAAGAAGGAAGCCAAAGCCAAAATACAGAAAATAGCTAGGTTACCAAATGAAACTCTTTCATCTTAACCCACACTTGCATGCAAAGGAAGAGGTGGCAACCTCTCAAGAAGCCACACGGAAACCACTTCCTCTAATCTGCCTCCACTTTCCATTAAATCAAGTTATTTTATTCCTAGTTAATCCTTCCTTTAACTAGTTAATCAGCCTTTAACTCATGCTTAGCACAAACATTCATAATTACCCTTTAACCCCTTAACTATACTGCTTTCTATCAATTAAGTCCAATCCTACACATTCAATCCACTCACTCACATGCCAAATTAGGTTAATTCTCTTAGGGTACAAATCCGGCCATGACAACTCTCCCCTCCTTAAAGAATTTCGTCCTCGAAATTCATACCTGAGTGGAATAGTTATGGATGCTGTTCTCGCATAGCCGCTTCTGGTTCCCAAGTTGCTTCTTCAACTCCATGGTGCTGCCAGAGTACTTTCACAAGTGGTATCTGCTTGTTCCGAAGTTGTCTGATTTCTTTTGCTAAGATCACTATTGGCTTTTCATCATAAGTGAAATCTGACTGCACTTCCACTTCTGGTAGAGATAGCACATGGGAATCATCTGACCTATATTTTCTTAACATGGACACATGGAACACATCATGTAGCTTAGCCAAAGTCGGAGGCAAAGCCAACCGATAAGCTACAAAACCTACTCTTTCAAGCACTTCATATGGCCCAATAAACCTTGGACTCAACTTCCCCTTTTTACCAAATCGCAGTACCTTCCTCCAAGGAGACACTTTCAGAAACACTTTATCACCTACACTGAACTCAATATCTCTTCTCTTCAAATCAGCATACGACTTCTGTCTGTCACTTGCTGCCTTCAATCTTTGCTGTATGATTTTAGCTTTCTCTTCTGTATCACGAACCAAATCTGGCCCTATGACTCTGCTTTCATTCAATTCTGTCCAGCAAATCGGTGAACGACATTTCCTTCCATACAAAACTTCATACGGTGCCATACCAATACTGGTCTGATAACTGTTGTTATAAGCAAATTCCATAAGTGGAAGATACCTATCCCAACTCTTAGAGAAATCCAAAACACACGCTCGCATCAAATCTTCCAAAACCTGAATAATTCTTTCCGATTGTCCATCGGTTTGTGGATGGAAAGCAGTACTGAAATTCAATTTCGTACCCAATGCTGCCTGTAAACTCCTCCAAAATTTAGAAGTGAATCTGGGATCCCTATCAGAAACAATTGTTGCTGCGCCTGTAGACACTGGGTCTTGAGGCAGTCCAGGTCAGAGTTACCCAATGAAGAGATTTACGTCGGTTTTCAGATAAATGGATGGAATTCGGAGGTTTTCGTCTTTCGGTTTCACAAGGATTAAAATCTTTTTCTCTATAGCATGAGGCATTGAAAAGTTTGGGAAATTTTGCTTGAAATTGAAAGTTTGGCTCCATAGACGGGATGGCCGTCTGAGTAGGGATGCCCGTCCCTACATGGGGTGATCCCCGTCTCTATTCTTAGTAAGGACGGCCAGTCTGTAGCTAGGGACGGACATGTGTCTAAGTAGGGACGCCCGTCCCTAGTCCCGCATTACGGCCTGTCTGTAGCTAGGGATGGACACGCGTCTGAGTAGGGACGCCCGTCCCTAGTCCCGCGTTACGGCCCACCTGTAGCTAGGGACGGACACGTGTCTGAGTAGGGACGCCCGTCCCTAGTCCCGCGTTATGGCCCGTCTGTATCCTGATTTCCATGCGTGCCCTTAGTAGGGACGCCTGTCGGTATTTGCAGGGATGCCTGTCGGTAGTGGATCTGATCAGTTATCGCCGGATTTGATAAAATTTTATCTCCTATCTTTCAAATGTGGGTTAGGATTTGCTTAAAAATTAAAATTTAAAACTCCTTTTAAAATTCAAACTTTAAACTGATGCTTATCTGATTTTATCTCCAAAATTCTATAAATTGGGAGGTAAAATTCATTATTTAGGGTTAGAAAATTTGACAAATTTTTAGTGGTGGAAATTAACCATTTTTTTGAGAGATTGAATTTTTTAGAAAGGTTTTTTTTTGTGAACAATTTGCCAAAAATCTATAAAATCTCTGTTTATTTTCAAAATTTTATTTAATAAAAATTCTTCCAATTAATTGATTTACTCAAATTCTTCTTGTGAATTAAGCCAATTTGAGGTAACGAAATTCATTCGTTTCCATCAATACAGTTAATTCAAACATTCGATCGCTATTAAATTTTCAAGAAGGGAAAATACAAATTTTCTTACTTTGATCTATTTTTATTTGATCCTTGTGGAGTTCGCGGGGACCGAAACCATTTGATATTCACCCAAAAAAGTAAAATCCGAGGGTAAACATTCTGGATTAGCACTTGTGTGATTTAATTAACTTATATTAATCGTTTTTATTTTTCCCCTTTTTTATCTTTTAACTTATTTCTTTTAAAGTTTCCTATTATTTTCCTTTCTTTATTTTATTCATCAATTTTGACACTAACATATTTATTCCTATGAGTTATTTTCTGACCATTTGGAGTTGAAGTTGTAAATGATGAGGGTCAAGCCAATCTGAGGATTTCCATACGGGTTCTTTCTTCAGCCTTACTTTTTATTCATGTTATTATTAAGATTATTTCAATGTCGTTACAGTGAAAAGGGCCAAATATTTTATAGTAATTAATTTGGGGTTTTCTCAAAAGCTGTGGACCAATGTCCTGTTTTTAACCAACAAAATTGACACTTCTTAAAAATCAGTTTATAATAAATATGCATGCGAGGACCAATGTCCTCATCATTAATGAATACCCCGATTTATGCATGATTTGTATTTTATTTATAATGGGGGTTGTATTCCGCCCCTAGTTTTATTGTAATTTATTTTGAGAATGTTTATTTTAATAATGCTTTACTTATTGCTTTTGCCGTGAATGATTGCGCCTTAATTAAATCCATCGTGTGGAAAGTTGGCGAAATAATGAATTAAAAACTTAATCATAATATAGATCAAGGTGTAAATAAATGAGAAGTCCCGAACTCACTATGGTCTTTGGGGCTCAATGAGGTGAGAGGTCTAAGACTTCCAACACACCTCTTGAGTCCCACCAAAAGACTTAAATTTACAAATCCTAGGCTCCAGGGGGTAGAGGCTGAGACCTCCAATATCTCTCTGGATTGCCAAAGATGGATATGTATGCGCCGTCTTAGGCTCGCTGAGGCTAGACGACCCTTCCCAATGTTCTATTGGGTGGCGACTCCAAGAAACCTCCTTGTTGCCCAATATTGACGCACTTGTAAATACCTTACAAGTTTTAATGAATCCCATCCCGATTGCCCTAAAGCAGGCCCTCCAGAGGACACGGGGTTCGGCGCGCGTCACAGTGGCGACTCCTCTGGGGAAGTTACTCGAGACTTCGATTTGAAAGTACCTTGATTAAAAATTATAATTGAGTTTGAGTTCAAAACTTTCAACTTCTTTCAAAACTGCATTGCATCTCATTAGAGCCTTAAATCTACTCTAGTATGGTCCCTTTTTCAGCCCCAGTGCGTTCCCAAAGCACGACCCTGCGTTCACTCAATGTAGGGAAGTGTTAAGGATAATCACCAGCCCAAGCCTCGTACCATCATGGTATATTAAATGGTGACCCAATCGGTCGTTACGATCATGATGAGCTAGACCCATTGGCAGGGACCATGCTTGGGTAGCCTTAAAGTAACACCACCTTTTGACTAAAGCTCATGTAATGGAAATAGTTACTTCCACTAGGTGGTATAAACCTTAATACTATGCTTGCTATGTGGATCATTATGTATTGGACAAGCCTAGATAATTTAATTT
The DNA here is from genome assembly GCA_947683425.1 of Excoecaria cochinchinensis. Classification (NCBI taxonomy): domain Eukaryota; kingdom Viridiplantae; phylum Streptophyta; class Magnoliopsida; order Malpighiales; family Euphorbiaceae; genus Excoecaria; species Excoecaria cochinchinensis. The sequence goes on along the minus strand of CANTUQ010000055.1, from coordinate 22,466,520 downwards.
GTAACCTAATCAAAGGCTTTCATGCCACGATAGGCCCATGTCAATTTATTCGGGCTGCCTAAATACATAACAATCATAACCCATGCGCTTGTGCATTAGTTACGAGAGGTTATGCTACCAGTTTTCCACCGTGCACAATACGCATCCATCGGGTTCCCTGTTAACCCATGGATCAATCCCACCTAAGAAAGAGACTATGACCTCATGTGCGGGAGTAACAAGGTTGGAAGGACCTATGTGCTTGCATGTGGTTTATAAATATTGCATAGCACGATCATGCATCTTAGCACATTCATGAATCATCCTGACCCTTTGTGTTTTTCAGCCATCATAGATTCACCTAGGTAGACAAGAGGGTCTCGGGGGCAACTACGCAGAAATCCATTCTTCGAGTTACCAGAAAGGGTAGAGTATCCAGACACTTCTTTTGAAACCAGCTACGCTACTTTAGCTCAGTTTTCTTTACCCGAAGAAATGGCAAACTCACCAAGAGGGGCAGATGCCACCAGGGCAATAATAGCAGAGGAAGTGGGCCGAAGGCTTGAAGAGTTTGAGAACCGTATGATGGCGATGAAGGCCACTATGGGTTAGCAAGCGGCCCCACAGAACCCACCACCTCCTCCTATGAGAAATAATGAAAGGGGGGAGGTTAGAGAAGACCCCCAAGAGGAAATTCGCGTGCCACCTGTAAAGTTAAGAGCCACTACTTCAGGGGCACAACGGGGAAGACCAGTCCCAAGGCTAGATGATGATTGGGAAGATGAAGAATATGAGGAACGTATGTCTGAGAAAGGGAAAGCCCCTCAAACTGAAGAGGCCATCTGGAAGAAGATAGAGGAGAAATTTGAAGCAATGACAAGAATGCTAACAAAGGGTCGAGGAATGAACCCAGAAGACAAGGAGTTAGAAGAAGAGGATCTAGTCCCAATGAACTTTAAAAAGCCGGATGTTCCGAAGTTTGACGGCACTTTCGACCCCACGGCGCACATAAAGCAGTACTCGCTGGTGATGAAGGGCACCACTTTGATAAAAAAGCAGAAGATTGAGTACTTTTGCTTGAGTTTGATTGGCCCAGCAGTAGGTTGGTACCATGGGCTTGATCGTCGAACCAAGGAAGATTGGGATTTATTGACGGAGGAGTTTTTGAGGCAGTACGACTGCAGTACAAGGATGGAAGTGACCTTAAAGGACCTAAAGCTAATACAGCATAAGGGAGGTGAGTCCTTCCATGAGTATCTAACCCGGTAGAGGAATTGGGTGATGGAAATGAAGAGGAAACCGGATACTCAAGATCAAATACGGCTATTCATTAAAAATGCAAGCCCGTACTTGAGAGAAGGATCGAGGATGAAAGGATTGAAGGACTGGGAGTCATTGAAGGACATCGCCATTGAGGTCAAGGGAGAGTACCTTGTTAAGAGAGCAGCTAATGAGAATAATCCCAAAAGGGGTAGCAGTAGCCAGGGGGCAAGTAGACCAACAGGTTTCGCTAGTGGTGCACGGAAGACTGCTGAGGTATCAGCTGCTAATGCTACCCCAAGGCATTTTTCCAATCTTGGAAGGTCTTTATCATGGGTGCTGAGAAGATTGATGAAAGAGGGTAAGTTACAGCCTATGCCACCCAAGCTTGCTAGAACTCAGGGCACGCCAGGACATAAGGATGATGAGTATGGTGCATATCATTAGCACATTGGGCATATAACTGATAACTGCAAGACGTTGAGGCACGCAATCCAAGATCTCATTGACTCAAAATAGATCACTGACCCAGAGAAGAGAGGAGGTCAAAAGAAGGCTAGGTACAATAGTATGCCCCCGCCAGTGAACATGATCGGGTCTAGTTTGCCCGAGGAGTTTGTGTTAAGGGAATTGTATGGCAACGATGTCCACACTGCTATCACGAACCTCCATGAGGGGAGTGAAGAAGGGCTTCCCGCTTGAGTGATCGATTGCTAGTCCATTGATGATAGTGGAACTGAAAATGATAATTCTGAAGTATTTTTCGACCTGTGGAACTCGAAGGAGGAAGCAGAAGAAGCAAAGAAGAAAGAGGTAGGAGCTGTGACCCAGAGCGGAAGGGCAGCTCCAGAAGTTGAGAAGCCCAAGGAGTCGGTTGAGGGCAGAAAGGGAAAAGAGCCGGAAGAAGATCCGATTGTTAAGCAACTAAAAAAGACGCCGGCTCAGATTTCCATATGGGATCTTTTGAGACAGTCGCCATCGCATAGGCAGAAGGTGGTAGAGGCTTTATGCGAGGCAACTGTGGCAATAACTATCTTGCCTACGAAACTTCTGGATGTAGTGAAAGGAGGATCAGGAGAAAATGTTGTCTTTACCAGTGTTGATTTGTTGGCAGAAGGCCGCAACCATAATCACCCTCTGTATATAAGAGCATAGATTAACCAAAAGCACACTGCTTGCGTAATGGTAGATGATAGCTCTTCGATAAATTTGTGCCCACAGGTGGCAATGGCGGCTTTTAGGGTAACAGAGGATAGGTTAGCCAAATCTGATCTCACTATCACAGCTTATGACAACTTACGTAGACATGCTTTGGGGATATTCAAGGCAATAGTGAAGATGGGGCCTGTATAATCAGAAGTGGAGTTTGTGGTACTGCCTATACCCGCCAATTTCTCAGCTCTTCTAGGTAGACCATGGTTTCATAAGTTGGGTGGAGTCCCCTCTACACTTCACCAGATGGTAAAGATACCTCATGAGGGCCAGATTGTGACTATAAGGGCTGCACGGGAGAATCAGGTTTTAGTACTGGAGATTGCTAGGCAGCCGTTTAGTGGATTTCATATCGCCATGATAGGTGAGGAATAGCAGAAGGAAAAGAGCCCCCAAGTACTGAATATGATGAAAAAGATGTCATTCCTCCCTGGCGCAGGACTGGGCAAGAATTCTCAAGGGATGCCAACAGCTGTTACCACCAAGGGCCAAAAGGACAGAAGGGGTCTAGGATACACAGGTGTTGTAGAGAGGGATGAGAAGTCAAAAATGGAAATTCCTCATATCCGGAATACTTTTGTGCCAGCAACCGCAGTATGTGCCTATACAGGGGAAGATAAACCACAGTGGCTGGATGGAAGATTTGTGCCAGGGTTCGAGGTTTTCAATGATGTCTATGACTGGGACATTGGATCAATCAAGCCAGTAGAGGGCTTTTGGGATGAAGAAATCATGACCAGTAGGACAATTTGGAGCCATGAGATGCCTGAAGAAGTAATGACTGAGAAGATGGTAGCCACCCAGTTGAAGGGGAAAGCAAAGGTAGAAGAAGCCATGCATGAGTTGATTGGGGAGCCCCCAAAGAGCCGAAGTGATGTAGGACCATCAATCGCTGCAGATACGCTAGCAGAGGAGGGAGAGGAAAATAGTTTAGATTTTCTTTTTGCTCCAGAACTTTTCAATGATGTTAATGACAATTTCAATCTTATTAATAAATTGAATGATTTTGCTTACTTGTGTGATGTTTCCGATGATTTCACTATGCATGATCATGATCATCATCCATCCATATTTGATATTGATTCAACTGATGCTACTCCATTTAATCTTGGAACCATAGAAAATCCAAAAGAAATTTTGATAGCATCAAATATAACTCCTGAAGAGCCAGAAAAATTTGAGAGAATCTTAAAAAAATATGAAAAAGTCTTTGCCTGGACCTACGAAGATATGCCAGGAATCGATCGGGAAGTCGCAGAGCACGCTATTCCTACATATCTGGATCACAAACCCGTTAAATAGAAGCTGAGAAGACTTAGGCTAGAATGGGCAGATAAAGTGAAGGAGGAGATTCACCAGCAAGTGAAAGCCAAATTTCTAGTTGAAGTGCAATATCCAACTTGGTTGGCCAATGTTGTCCCCGTAGCCAAAAAGAATGGCAAAGTAAGGGTATGCGTAGATTATCGGGACTTGAATAAGGCCTGTCCAAAAGATAACTTTCCATTGCCCCATATAGATGTACTGATAGACAGCGCTGCTGCTTGTGAGATGTATAGCTTTGGAGATGGTTATGCGGGCTACAATCAGATTCTCAATCAAATAATTGACCGAATTAAGACGACATTCATCATGGAATGGGAGACCTATGCTTATCGAGTAATGCCTTTTGGCCTGAAAAATGCAGGAGCCACTTATCAGAGGATGGCAACAAAAATCTTGAATGACCTGATCTATAAAGAAGTGGAGGTATACGTGGACGACATGATGATCAAGTCAGCCACTAGTGAAGGTCATTTTGAAGCCCTAGAAAAGTTCTTCTTAAGGATAGACAAGTATAATCTGCGGTTAAATCCTAAGAAATGTATCTTTGGTATTACCTCAAGGAAGCTCCTAGGACAAGTGGTTAGCCAGAGGGGTATTAAGATTGACCCGAATAAGGTTAAGGCAATCAGAGAAATGCCAATACCGCAGAAGGAAAAGGACGTGAGGAGCTTTCTTGGTAAGTTGCAGTACATCAGTAGGTTTATTGCTAAGCTTACTTCAATCTGCAAATCGATCTTAAAACTACTTAGAAAAGACCAACCAGTAGTATGGAACGAAAGCTGTCAGAATGCTTTTGATACTGTCAGAGAGTATCTGCTGAATCCACCGGTGTTGAGACTGCCGCAGCTAATCAAACCCCTAATTCTATACTTAGCTATAGTAGACAGTTCTGTAGGCTCCATGATGGCCCAGGAGGATGAATTTGGAGTGGAATTTGCTGTATACTACCTTAGCAAGAAGTTCTTAGCCTATGAGGTTAAGTATACGGAAGTAGAAAAGATTTGCCTTGCAGTAATTTGGGCTTCTAAGAAATTAAGGCATTACTTTCATGCCTATAGAGTACAGGCAGTAGCGAAGCGGAATCCTTTGAGGTACTTACAGGAAGCTCCATCTTTACTTGGGAAAATGGGAAGGTGGTTATTGTTGCTATAAGAATTCGATGTGGAGTATATTACTCGGAAAACTATCAAAGGGCATGCAGTGGCTGAATTCCTGGCAGAACACCCAATTCAAGGAGAGTCGTATGAGTTTAACTTTCCAGATGACGATGTGACAGCTATCGGAGCTCAAGGTTGGCAATTGCACTTGGACGGAGCCATGAACAACAAGGGGGCAGGAGTAGGGATTATTTTAACAACCTCGGATGATGAGAAGCTCCCTTTGGCCAAGAAATTGAGGTTCAAGGCTACCAATAATGAAGTTGAGTATGAAGCATGTGCCTTTGGGTTAGAGGCGTTGATAGCTTTAGGAGCAAAAAACGTGGAAGTGTTTGGTGATTCCTCCCTGGTGATCAACCAAATCCGAGGTGAATGGGCTGTTAAAGAAGAGAGGCTAATGCCATACATCGAGCACTGAATAGTCAATTTGAAGTATGTACATTCTGTTTTATTCCGAGGGATGAAAACCAGTTAGCCGATGTGCTTGCTACTTTAGTGTCAATGTGGGATAATCCCGAAGGGGTGGTTATGAGGCCAGTTTTGATTTCTAGCTCTGAGAGACTTAGCTTTGAATCTAAATCAGTCATGGAGATAGAAGTAGCGGATGAGAAGCCGTGGTATTATGATATCAAGAACTATCTAGAGAATGCGACGTTTCCGGAGAAAGCTACTGAGAAAGATCAGAGAATGATTCGCAAACTATCTACCTAGTTCATCTGCATAAATGGAGCGTTGTACAAACGACAGGCGGATGGTATCCAGTTGAGATGTTTGGATGAGAAAGAGGCCAAGAGGGTAATGGAAGAAACTCATGCTGGCGTATGTGGAGCCCATATGAATGGGCTGACATTGGCAAAGAAGATTTTGAGGCAAGGATTCTTTTGGCTCACCATGGATAACGATTGTTCGAAGTATGTAAAGCAGTATCAGTTGTGCCAGCAGTATGTGGATTTAAGGCACCTGCCCATTTCAGAATTGCATAATTTGACGTCACCTTGGCCATTCACAGCTTGGGGGATTGATATTATTGAAGAGATACGCCCCATAGCCTCCAATGGGCATAGATACGTCATCGTCGCCATCGACTACTTCACCAAGTGGGTAAAAGCTGAGTCCTTCAAGAAAGTGGATGCTCGGGATATGGCAAAATTCATAGAGAAGAACTTGATATGTAGGTATGGCCTTCCACATCATGTGGTATCTGACAACGGGGTGCAGTTCATGGCCGAGACGAAGAAGTTACTCCAGAAGTATGGTATCGAGCACCACAAGTCTTCTCCGTATTGTCCTCAAGCTAACAGGGCCATTGAAGCCACCAATAAGAATGTCAAGAGGATCCTAGCTAAGATGGTCCAGAATTATAAAGATTGGGCAGAAAAGTTGCCTTTTGCACTATGGGGTTACAGAACAACCATCAGAACTTCAACGGGAGCCACTCCTTATTCTTTGGTATATGGGACGGAGGCAGTATTGCTAGTCAAGGTCGAACTTAAGTTACTAAGGGTGATAATGGAAGCAGAGATTCCGGAGGCCGAATGGGCGCAGCAGCGGTTGCAACGCTTGAACATGTTGGATGAGAATAGGTTAAAAGCCTACTATCACAACCAGATCTATCAAAAGAGGCTCGCTAGGTCTTTTGGAAAGAAAGTTAAAAAACATCCGTTGAAGGAGGGGGATTTGGTATTCAAACAGATCAGACCAGGAGCACCAGATATTAGAGGGAAGTTCAGACCTACGTGGGAAGGTTCATTTATCCTCAAGAAGCTGCTGTCAAAAGGAGCTGCGATTTTGTCGGATAGCGATGGTATTGAATTCAAAGAACCGGTCAGTATTGATTGACTCAAAAGGTTCCATGGCTAAAGGCTACAAATCAAAAGAAGAGAATGAAAGCCCCGCGGGTCGAAAACCGAAAAAAGGCGGCCTTGCTAAAATAGGGTGCCTCGTCAGGGTGAAAACCGAAAAAAAGGCATCCTGGGCAAAATTTAGAGGCTTGAGAGAAAATATCCAATCATGAAAACCCGAGAGGGCTGATTGGGGACAGGAGTTTGATGCTGTCAGGATTCGGTTCCATGAATGAATGTAGTCTTGCATAATTGAATTAGTGTTAAAAGTGATCATGTATTCTGAAATCGTACTAAAATGTACACAATTTTGTGAAATAAAATAAGACTTGACTTATTCATTTATATCATTGTCCAATTCTGCTTTAAAAAAGAAACATATTGCTCAAAAGGCATGTAAAACTAAACTATGCCCTACTACTACTCTCGCTACCCAAATGCCTCAGTCGCCGTGCTCGGTTATAAGATGACGGGCTAAGTATCCACCTCTTGTACGCACTGGTGGAAGTGACAGAGTGGTTCCCGAAGGGAGGTATGATAGTCTTCAGTAGAAGTTGACTCCAGAGCTCATGATAGCGGGAGGCAAAAGCCGCAGAAAGGACTCCACCTCGAAAGGATAGAGGGAGTCTCACCACATCCTGAGTCATCCCAAGTTGACGAGAGCAGCGGGCCGTGATGTAAAAGGTTGCCTCACGAAGCCCACATAGGGGAACGCATCCTGAAGACCCATCAATAACTGCACTGGATAAGGAAAGCCAAGCATGCATGAAGCTAATATCCTCATCTGATATCTCACTGAATCTGATAATGCCTTCGTCAGCGGTCTCAGGTAGGTACAAATGCCGACGAGGAAGAAAATGCTTCACAGAGTACTGACTAATGACCCTAGGAGGTGGCTCTGACAGCAGTTTCAATTTCTCTTGCAACCAAATCTGGAAGAAGAAACAAGGAAAAATAAAAGCCAAAGAAAATAAGATAAAAGGCAAAGAAAAGTCGCTAGAGTAAGTTGGATTTACTTCAGGCAAAAGTTAGGCATAGGGTTGTGTGAAAATCCGAAAGGACGCACTTCCTGCTAAGAAAAGCTAGTGTGAAAATCCACAAGGGATGTACTACGTTTAAAATAATGATGTACCTGGAGTAATAAGGGGCTCCCAGAGAATGAAGTGGCAGGCCCAGCACTGACAAAGTCCAAACCCAAGATAGTCTCGGCAAGAATAAGTGGAAAGGGGGTCAGCCCGTGGTGAAAATCGTCCAAAATCCCAAACAGACAAGGGTCTCCAAGCAGCTTCTCTGAAGTCACCACCAGATACTTCATCAGGCAGAAAAGAAAGATGATACTTACGCTGTATGAAGGAAGGTGGGAGAATTCATCCAGTGCTTCAATCAGAGGATCTAAGGCAAATACTGGGCCCTGAGGAACTAGACGAGCAGCATCAAAAGGAGCTATACTTAAGGACAGAGCAATATCCTGAGTTTGAACCAAACCATAGTGAGGAACGCAGGGTAAGCACTAGGAGGATACCAGCTCCCGACGATAGCAGTAAATTCCTCAGGCAGGGGGCACATTTCCTGGTAGGTGAACCTAAAAACGTGAAAGCGAGGGTTCCAGAAGCGAGTCGCAGCTAAAAGAAGGTTTTGGTTTATCTGGACTCTTCGTAAGAATCTCAGCCCAAAAAGGGGGGCAAGGGTGCTATTTTCCCAAGTTTGAGCATTGTCTAAGATACGGTGCATTTTGGGAAGAAGAGGAGAATTCATTCCTCAGTGGCTAGAACCGAAGTCGCTAAAGGAAATAAAGAAGGAAAAAAGGAAAAAACTGGAGAAAAGAGATTAGTATGAAGCTGAAATGAGAGAAGAGGCACGAAGTCCAAGAAAAAGGTGAATTTTATAGGGTTGATATACCGATGGATAGCCCGTCCCTATCTCAGACGGTGATCCCGTCTGTAATTGTCCACCTGGCGGTCTTGCATCGTGCATATCACACGCATTGATTAGGTAATTAATGAGGGTTAAAAGCAAAATTCGGAGAGATGGACGGCATTCCCGTCTGTCGCTGTATAGACGCATAGCCCGTCGGTACTCAAATCCTATATAAGGATGCAGGTACCGACGGACAATCGCTTTCTTCCTTTTCTTTTGTTTACCGACGCTCTTCCCTTCCTCTTTTTCAATTGCAGTTTCTGTTTTGTTTTTATCCTTTCGGTTGCACTAGTATTTTATTCTTCCCTCTTCATTGATTCTCAACTTCCAGGTTAGTAAAATTCTTCTAGTTTTTATTTATTATTTATTTTATTTTATGATGAGTAATTTTATTTTATTTTTGGATTAGTATAATTAAGCTAATTGTTGCGGTACAATTTGAAATGCCATAGTTTTTAATGCTTTAAGCACTTGAATTAACACATAGAGTAAGTAATATGCTGTTATAAAGTGCATGAATATTTTGGAGAACAAATAATGATAGATGCATATTTTTAGTTATTGAGTTTTTTTTTTAGATGTTCAAGCATGGCCTTATGAATACATGTACTTCAGAACCAATACTAAAGAATTAGGAAGCAAAGCAAATGAGAATATGTTGCGCTGTTGCCTGGGGCCTGAGGCATGTCCCTTCTTCTTTCTGTTTTATTATGCAGGAGGTTGTGCACACCCTTACCGGAGTGCTGCCCACATTTTTTTTAGCAAGTATGAAAATGTTACATTGTATATGTTGCGCTGTTGCCTGGGGCCTGAGGCCTGTCCCTTCTTTTTTGTTTTCTTATGCAGGAGATTGGGCACACCCTTGCCAGGGTGCTGCCCAAATTTTTTTAATTTTTTCGGTTTAGACATGTCCCCACCGAAATGCTGCCTAAATTTTTGCTATTATTTTCTGAGTGAAGTCCGTTTATGACTATGATACCAAACTAACTACCTTATTTTTAGGATGCCACCGCGACGATATGCTCCGTACGATCAACCTGAGCCTCAGCCCCCGGGTTGGATGAGTGCCGAGGCCAGACAGAGGTATACAGCACTGGCTCAGGTGTAGTTCCGAGCTAGCCGTTTCATTTCTAGGCCGTTCCTTGAGGCTCTAGGAATGGCAGACGAGGTTGATATTCTGATGGCGGGTGCGGGATGGACTTAGTTTTTGACGCCTGCTTTCCAGACTCACCCAGAGATAGTTCGGCAGTTTCTTGCTACTTTACAGTATGGTGGGTATCAGAGATCCGACACAGAGGAGGGTGTCATTCAGTTTTGGATCGAGGGCCACCATTATAGCATTACCCGTCAGCGGTTTACAGAGGCTATGGGGCTTCCATTCGGGCAGGATGTTATAGCACCCTACAGGCCAGTTAGACGCCACCATTGGGCAGTTATTGCATAGCGGGGAGTGCCGTATGATCATAATATGGTGAAGAGCACGGTACTCTCGTCGCAGGCCCTTCGCTATGTTCACAGAGTCTTATCCAGCTCTTACTTGGGACGAGCTGGTAACCCGGGATCTCTCAACGCCGTTGAGATTTGGAGTTTGTGGGCCATGGTGGCAGGCCAGCGGCTTAACATCAGCCATGAGATTCTGGTTAACCTGGTGAGAGTATCCAGGGGGGCAGCCACTGTAGTGTATGTTGGTGGAGTCATTACTAGACTACTCTTGAGTTTGGGTGTTCGTCCAGATATCCTAGGGCGTGCCTTGGATGAGAGCATTTATGTGGATGCTCCGGCAGTGATGACGATGGCCATGATATTGCCGATACCGGGTCAGGCCGAGGCATACAGGCTTTGTACTATTCATGAGACCAAACGTGCGTTTAGCATGCCCTCGCTAGAGCCAGTAGAGGAGCAGCCTCAGATGGACCAGGAGCCTCTCGAGCACCCATAGCACCAGGAGGACCAGCCTCCCCGATATCTAGAGCACCAGGAGGGTCAGCCTCCATAGCCACAGCATGAGGAGGAGCATCCGTATACACCTTCTGACATGGGGATTGAGTTCACCATAGATGAGCTCTTTGCTACTCCTCCAGCACAGAGAGTACAGAGTCCTACTCCGGCTCCGCCATCGAGAGTACATTGGACAGCTCCCCGGGCACCTGAGAGGTTCAGTCCATATACTAGAGCAGGGGACCCGGGGGCATCTACTTCTACAGCTCCCCCTCCAGAGCGGGCACCAGAGTTAGCTCCCCCTCCATTCACACCATCAATGCACTCGGCACAGCCAGATTTTTCTGTGATTTTGACCACTATGTTCGCCTCCTTTGAGTACAGACAGGAGAGAGAGATAGGGCCCTTCTCGGGTAGCTCGGGGAGCGAGATAGAGTCATTTTAGAGCGGCTGGATCAGCAGCAGGGTATTATCCAGGAGCAGGGGAGGCTTATTGACCATTTGAGACAGGAGCAGGAGAGACTTGTGGGTCAGCTGAGGAAGGAGATGAGGGCCTCCCAGGATGAGGCGGCCCAAAGGATAGATGCATCTGTACAGATGGTGGATGATTCAGTTGAGGCTCTCAGATTCAGGATCCAGGTCCTAGAGGGTGCCATACCTCCCATTGCCCAGTCCATGCGAGAGTTTAGAGAGCATACAGAGGATAGGCTGAAGAGTATGGGGACTACCTCTATAGATCAGACCTTTCGCCTGGCCGGTGCTTTCAGAGAGTTAGGGGGGTCGTCACTAATACGCTGCAGTTCATGACGGTATGCGCACAGCCTTTCCTTAATGGATATGCTCAGGTCTAGTTCCAGCTGCAGGACCCAACGAGAGCGTAGCCGTTATCAGTACCAGTGGCTGTACCTCCTAAATACCAGCGACAGGCCTGAGACTCGACTGCTTAGCAGGCCGGACCATCAGCCCCTCCCAGGCAGCCATCTACTCAAGATGCGGGACCATCTACTTCTTCATCACGAGACCACTCGGTTCATCTATCAGATGATGATGATGATGATCCAGAGGAGCTCTCAGATTATGTGCCATTATAGATTGTTTAGGGAGTTCTTCTAGCTTTGTATTTATACTTTTTTTATAATCACATATGTATATTGTACAAAACTTAACCTTTTAGTGGAAAACATTTATGGTTAACCTGTTAAATTTGCATATTATTTCTTCATGATTTAACTTTCTTAAAAAAAGAAAAAAGACAATTGATCATCTGATAAAAAAGATGATAAATAATAAGAGGGAGATATAAAAATGTTCATAAATCTACCAATCAAGTTAATTGGTATGAGAATTAACAAGAATCTCTTATAATAACATGGTTACACCAATTCGAAAATGACCAACAGTCAAAAGGAGGGATAAACCGATCAAACATTACGTCCTTCAAGATCACATCCAATATTAGATGAGAATCAACAGATCAGAATCATACCTTGCAGATTGAATGGGGGTTAGCAAGGAAAGTTCGCAAGCCTAAACGGGACTAGCGATATAAATCAGCCACCGTGCATGCCTAGCGCACGCGATAGATTGGACCGCACTTTGTAAGTTGGAGCAAACTCGGTGCAGCTCAAGAGAGCAATATGCAGTTTGTAAGTTGGAGCAAACTCGGTGTAGCTCAGGAGAGCAATCCTCATGTTTTGTAAGTCTGGAGCAGACTCGACGCGTCGCAATCCGCACTTTGTAAGTTGGAGCAAACTCGGTGCAGCTTAAGAGAGCAATCCGCACTTTGTAAGCTGGAGCAAACTCGGTGCAACTCAAGAGAGCAATCCGCACTTTGTAAGTTGGAGCAAACTCAGTGCAGCTCAAGAGAGCAATCCGCACTTTGTAAGTTGGAGCAAACTCGGTGTAGGTCAGGAGAGCAATCCTTGTGTTTTGTAAGTCTGGAGCAGACTCGACGCGTTGCCATCCGCACTATATAAGTTAGAGCAAACTCGGTGCAGCTCAGGAGAGCAATCCTCGTGTTTTGTAAGTTTGGAGCAGACTCGACGCGTCGCCATCCGCACTTTGTAAGTTGGAGCAGACTCGGTGCAGCTTAGGAGAGCAACACTTGCGTTTTGTAAGTCTGGAGAGACTCGACGCATCGCCATCCGCAATTTGTAAGTCTGGAGCAAACTCGGTGCTGCTCAAGAGAGCAATCCTCGCGCTGTGTAAGTCTAGAGCAGACTAGACGCATCGCCATCCGCACTTTGTAAGTTGGAGCAAACTCGGTGCAGCTCAGGAGAGCAATCCTCGCGTTTTGTAAGTCTGGATTGACTCGACGCATCGCTACTTCCACGGCAAAAAGGTAAGGACTGCCACAAGTATGCGTTTCTTTCCTTTCTTCTTTGAATTTTGGCTCATCTAGACACTAGTGCACTAGTTTCCCCAAATTTGGGGGCAACTGTAGACACTGGGTCTTGAGGTAGTCCAGGTCAGAGTTACCCAATGAAGAGATCTACGTTGGTTTTCAGATAAATGGATGGAATTCGGAGGTTTTCGTCTTTTGGTTTCACAAGGATTAAAATCTTTTTCTCTATAGCGTGAGGCTTTGAAAAGTTTAGGAAATTTTGCTTGAAATTGGAAGTTTTGCTCCACAGATGGGATGGCCGTCTGAGTAGGGACGCCCGTCCCTACTTGGGGTAATCCCTGTCTCTTTTCTTAGTAGGGACGGCCCGTCTGTAGCTAGGGACGGACACGTGTCTGAGTAGGGACGCCCGTCCCTAGTCCCGCGTTACGGCCCGTCTGTAGCTAGGGACGGACACATGTCTGAGTAGGGACGCCCGTCCCTAGTCCCGCATTACGGCCCGTCTGTATCCTGATTCCCACGCGTGCCCTTAGTAGGGATGCCCGTCGGTATTTGCAGGGATGCCCATCGGTAGTGGATCTGATCAGTTATCGCCAGATTTGATAAAATTTTATCTCCTATCTTTCAAATGTGGATTAGAATTTGCTTAAAAATTAAATTTTAAAACTCCTTTTAAAATTCAAACTTTAAACTGATGCTTATCTGATTTTATCTCCAAAATTCTATAAATTGGGAGGTAAAATTCATTATTTGGGGTTAGAAAATTTGACAAATTTTTGGTGGAGGAAATTAACCATTTTTTTGAGAGATTGAATTTTTTAGAAAGGTTTTTTTTGTGAGCAATTTGCCAAAAATCTATAAAATCTCTATTTATTTTCAAAATTTTATTTAATAAAAATTCTTCCAATTAATTGATTTACTCAAATTCTTCTTGTGAATTAAGCCAATTTGAGGTAATAAAATTCCTTCATTTCCATCAATACAGCTAATTCAAACATTTGATCGCTATTAAATTTTCAAGAAGGGAAAATACAAATTTTCTTACTTTGATCTATTTTTATTTGATCCTTGTGGAGCGCGCGGGGACCGAAACCATTTGATATTCACCCAAAAAGGTAAAATCCGTGGGTAAACATTCTGGATTAGCACTTGTGTGATTTAATTAACTTATATTAATCGTTTTCATTTTTCCCCTTTTTTTTATCTTTTAACTTATTTCTTTTAAAGTTTCCTATTATTTTCCTTTATTTATTTTATTCATCAATTTTGACACTGACATGTTTATTCCTATGAGTTATTTTCTGACCATTTGGAGTTGAAGTTGTAAATGATGAGGGTCGAGCCAATCTGAGGATTTTCATACGGGTTCTTTCTTCACCCTTGCTTTTTATTCATGTTATTATTAAGATTATTTCAATGTCGTTACAGTGAAAAGGGCCAAATATTTTATAGTAATTAATTTGGGGTTTTCTCAAAAGCTGTGGACCAATGTCCTGTTTTTAACCAACAAAATTGACACTTCTTAAAAATTAGTTTATAATAAATATGCATGCGAGGACCAATGTCCTCATCATTAATGAATACCCCGATTTATGCATGATTTGTATTTTATTTACAATGGGGGTTGTATTCGCCCCTAGTTTTATTGTAATTTATTTTGAGAATGTTTATTTTAATAATGCTTTACTTATTGCTTTTGCCGTGAATGATTGCGCCTTAATTAAATCCATCGTGTGGAAAGTTGGCGAAATAATGAATTAAAAACTTAATCATAATACTGATCAAGGTGTAAATAAATGAGAAGTCCCGAACTCACTCTGGTCTTTGGGGCTCAATGAGACGAGAGGTCTAGGACTTTCGAGACACCTCTTGAGTCCCACCAAAAGACTTAAATTTACAAATCCTAGGCTCCAGGGGGTAGAGGCTGAGACGTCCAAGATCTCTCTGGCTTGCCCAAGATGGATATGTATGCGCCGTCTTAGGCTCACTGAGGCTAGACGACCCTTTCTAATGTTCTATTGGGTGGCGACTCCAAGAAACCTCCTTGTTGCCCAATATAGACGCACTTGTAAATACCTTACAAGTTTTAATGAATCCCATCCCGATCGCCCTAAAGCGGGCCCTCGGGAGGACACGGGGTTTGGCGCGCGTCACAGCGCCCAATCAGCTTTCGGGATCTGGGCTTCCTTAACTACCCTTAAAGACCTAAGCTTTATTTCAACTGGAAGTACTGTTTCTGTTACATATACAAAAGAATAATGCGTAGCTCCCGTAGAAGTTCTGATGGTGGTTCTATAGCCCTAGAGTGCAAAAGGCAACTTCTCTGCCCAATCCTTGTAGTTCTGAACCATTTTGGATAATATCTTCTTGACATTTTTATTAGCCATTTCAACTGCCCTATTGGCCTGCGGGCAATATGAAGAGGACTTGTGATGCTCAATGCTGTATTTTTGGAGTAAATTCTTAGTTTCAGCCATAAATTTCACCCTGTTATTCAACATACTGTAGTATGGGAGACCATATCTGTAATACCCACATACCAGCCTAGTAGTAATCAGTGAATTCTATAGAGTCTATAGTGTGAAAATATCAGCTTTAGTACCTTTAATTACAATCGAGTTAAAAAGGTTAAAAGTGCTCAAGCCAGGAAAGCCCCCTGATAGGTGACCTCCCGGGAAGCCGGAAGAGAAAAATATTTTATTGGACCATCAGAATATATGAGTTAAAGGAAGACTAGTGGTATAATTTGGTGCAAAAATGAGGTCATATAGGCCTCCGAAAGTCAACTTGAAGTTAGCCTCTGGTTCGATTCAAATAGTAACCAAGTTTGACTAAACTTTGACTTAATTTTTAAAAATAGTAAATGAAATTTAAAATAATTTTTGTGTGGAATAAAATTATTTAAAATAATTTTTAGGAATTTTTGATAGTGAAAGATTAGTAAATTACGACAGAATCGAAAATTTCGAATTGAAACAGTTTAAGTGAACTGGATCCTAAACGGACTCCGATTGAGCTAAAATTTTGCAGGGAGACTATCTTTCATATTATAAGAATTATGGAATTAGTTGGGAGTGAAAATAAGTTGAGAAACTTATAGTTACCATTGAAAAGTGAATAATGGCTTAAAAACCGAAAATTGACCCAAAATCGGTTTGATCACTTTGGTTGGACCGTGCTTGATTCAATTTTCCCCATATGTAAACATCTATTCATCTAGATTTCTTTAGAATTCTCCATTTGCAGCTGCCTCTCTCTCCCATCTCCTTAGGCCGAATTGAACTCTTCCACTTTTCCTCCATTTTTCTTCTATTTTATCTCCATCTCTCCATAGATATTAGCTTACCAAGTGAATTATAGCTCCTCTATAATCTATTAGTGGTCTTAGAAGTTCATTGGAAGGATTAAAAGAGGGTGAAACCAAGACTTAAAAGTTTGGGTGTAAAATTGAGATATGTTATTTAGGTATTTTTAAAATAGTTTAAGGATTCCTGTAGGTACTTTAAGGTATGTAGATCATGTTTATGTGGTTATATTACATAAAAGAAGCAAGGATTTGACGAGATCTGCATGTGTATATTCAGCCATGGTTAGGTGTACAAGGTGAGGAAGGTTTCACCAATGCTAAAGGCAAGGAAAAGTAGTATTAAGGAGTAACAAGCAAGGATCAAAGGCTTGTGATTGCAAATTCTATCTATGTCCATGTTAAAAGTATGGATTTAGGTTGTATTTAAGAATAAAGTATGTGATTAATTCATATTTAATTGAATATAACCATATAATCATGCTTAGCAAGGTTAAAAATGATGATTTGGATGATTAAAATGAAAAGATAAAACTTGGGTGCTGATGATGTGATGTGGCCGAATGGTATATGCATGTTTTCCCACCGTATGTTATGATATTTATGCCATTTTAATGATGTATACATGATGTTTGACATGAGATATAAGTAATTGAATCATAAGAGAAATAAAAATAATCATAATGGATGTCGAACACATAGGCCGAATGGTATATGTATGTTTAAAATATGATTTTGATGTGTTTTGATGTGAATTAATGGTATGGCTATGTTAATCAACATGCAATCTTGCTATATGGATGATAAATGAGATAAAAAGAAATTATGGTTGCTGTATGGTATGTTGGTCGAATGTCATACATATGTATATCATGGTATACTATGATGAAATGATGACTTTAATGACATACAATGGCATAAGAATGAAAATTTATTGTATCATGATTGATTTGGATGGAAAATGAATGGAATGGCATGATGAGATTCCATGGATTGTATATAATGAAAATTGAATAATTATAATGGTATAATTATTGCCCTATATTATAGTCTGGTAGTCAAGTCTAGCTCAAGATATAGTGGCTAGCCATAAGGACACCAAACCGTGGGTGTGAGCATGATGTCTCACTTATTATAGGCCAATGACGGTCCTATTGAACTGTATTGAACTATTGAACTGTCAAATGAACTGTAGGGGTGGTCCCTCGGGGTCCCTCTGAACTGTAGTGAACCAATCGGGTTCACGTCTCGATTATCCAGTTCATAGATTTCTGCCAGCTTTATACAAGAAAAAAATGGTAAAAATGAGATTAATATGATTAAATTGGAGTTAAAATGGAATTTATAATGAAAAAGGACTTAATTGAAATAAATAAAAATTTTAAGGGTATAATGGTAATTTGACCATAAAATAGTAAATCATGAATAGTAAGGGTAAAAATGTAATTAAATAAATATTTATGGAAATAATTGATTTTATAAGGACTAAAATATAATTTGGCATAAAATTGGTAGTTTAGGGACTAAGCGGTAATTTGCATGCAAAATAATGGTTAAAATGGTAAATAAAATGAATTGATGGCATTTTTATAATTATAGAGAAGTTAGAGGACCAAATTGTAATTTCGCCATGATAAGGGACTAAAACGTAAATATGAATTTTTAAAGTACACTATTTGCCTATTCACCACTAATTGAGGGATTTAATTGAAACTTGGAATATTATTGTATGTATAGGAATATAATGGAAATTTAATTGGTTTAAGGGCGAAATAGTAATTTTGTGGATAAATATTTAATTAATGGTGTTAATTGAAAGAGTAATCGCAGTATAGTAAATAAATCAAAAGTTAAGGGCATAACCGTAATTTAATAAAATTTTTGAAGGATTGAATGGAATTTTCCACTAATGAATAATTGAAAAAATATTCATTTATTTTAATTAAGTATATTTTATATTATTATGTTAAGCATGTGAACTTAGTCTAGTGAAAATCCATGGAATTGTAATCACCACTGGGCATATTTAATGCTCAAATGCTCAACGCGTAGTTTTATTTGACTGCGTGTAGATACGCCTTAGGACGCGGAGCATAAAGCATACATAAAATCTTGGAAGCTGAATCGAAGAATATTGAGAATATTAAGTATGTTAAGTATATTGCATGCATATGAACTTAAATATTATGGTTTTGGGTATTGGCATGTACTAGACTTATTAAAGTAGATAATGGTCTGGTGTGAGGCATAGTATATATATTTTAGACTGTTCATGATAATATTATACCCTTATAATTGTTGACCGCGTGGTCAAGAATTATTAGGATTATAGAATTGATAGTTTAATTATATGATTGAAATGTCATTAAAAGTTGACCAAATGAATAGTAACTTAGAACAGTTATAAGTCAATCGAAAAAGTTATTACTAAGGTAAATTGGTAAGTAAAAAAAAAAAGAAGAATACCTGACTTCGCACTGTTAAAATAGTAAAGTGGTGACATCCGATATCCGTACCATAAACTGGTGTAAGGTGTTACAATATCTACATATCAAATTCTTTTAAATGCACCTGGCCATGTCTCGGGCATCAATCTCCTTGAAAGATTCAGCCTCTGCCCACTTAGTGAAATAATCGACAGCGACTATGATGAACCTATGTCCATTGGAGGATGTAGGGTGTATTTCTCCCGTAATATCTATTCCCCACACTGCAAACCGCCACAGTGATGTTAAGCTGTGCAATTCTGAAATTGGAAAATGCCTCAGGTCTGCATACTATTAGCATAACTGACACTGTTTCACATATTTTAAGCAATCTGTATCCATTGTAAGCCAGTAAAATCCCTGCCGCATGATATTTTTCGCTAGCAATAAACCATTCATGTGGGCTCTACAAACTCCTCAGCTTCTTTCTTGTTCAAACATCTTAGTTGAATGCCATCGGCCTACCTTTTGTATAGCACACCATCTATACAGATAAACTGAGTAGACAGTTTGCGGATCAATCTTCGGTCCTTTTCAGTGGCTGCTTCTGGGAATACCGTCTTTTCTAGGTAATTCCGAATGTCATAATACCACGGCTTCTCATCGATAACTTCAATTTCTACAATTTATTCGGATTCAAAACTGGGCCTTTTCGAACTTGAGATTAGCACAGGTTTTATTACAACTCATGCGGGGTTATCCCACATAGATACCAAGGTGGAAAGGGCATTTGCCAATTAGTTTTCATCCCTATGCACAAAGTGAAACGTATATGTCTCGAATTGACTGCTTTATATAGAGACACCGGGTCTTGAGGTAGCCAAGACCAAGGTTAGCCAGTGAAGAAAATGATGCTTATTCATAGGCAAAAAAGTTACGAGTGATGATTTCCTTGTCGAAACCCTTCTTTTGTTTTTTTAAATAAAAAATTTATAATTTTTTTGGTGGTTTTCGTCGGCCTACGCAGCGAGCGCAAAGCGCGGCGCTGTGAGCGAGGCCTTGCTTTGTGCAGCACGCGGCCTACGGGCGTGCACCTTGCGTAGCGAGGCACGGCCTCCTGCGCGAGGCCACACCTCGGGCAGCGCGAGGCACAGCCTCTCGAGCGAGGCCGCACCTCGTGTAGCATGAGGCATGGCCTCCTGTATGAGGCCGAACTCGCGTGGCAAGAGTCACGACCTCCAGCGCGAGGCCACACCTCGCTCATGCGGGGTGCGCCCGTGCCTCACGACTCTGAGGCACGACCTCCTAGCGCGAGGCGTGGCCTTCCAGCGTGAGCCCGCAACTCGTGCCCGCGAGGCACGACCTCCAGCGCAAGGCCCGTACCTCGCGTCGAGCGAGGCGCGGCCTTCCAGCGCGAGCCCACACCTTACGCCCGAGAGGCACGACCTCCAGCGCAATGGCCGTGCCTTGTGCGTCTCCTACCTCGCCAGGACTTCATTTTTCCTGGATTTTCGAGGTTTTGAGTTAAAATTTGAATTAAACTCAAAATCTTTTTTCGATTTTCAAAAGAATAAAACTTGATTTTTAAAGGATAATTAGGGATTTTTAATGGGATTAAAAGACTCACAAAGCCTAATTTTCAGAGATGATATAAAAAAAAAAGGTCAGAGCACAGAAAGGAAGAGAGCATTAGAACGTCGACAAAAAAATTCTGAAAAATAAGATTTTTTTAGAGAGCTAAGAAGTTTTTCGAGATTCTAAAATTGTTCTTGAGCCAAAAAAATTAATTTTTTGTGTTTAAGATTCAATTCTTATTATCTGTTTTCTTTAAAATAAGAATTTTTAATTTCAATTTTTAGTGACAGAAAGCTTTGCTTCAAGCTTTCTTTATTCTTTTTGCAAGCAATCGACAAGGAAATCAATCCTTTCTTCTTTTGCAGCAGGAATCAAACCTCTGAGGGTAAATTCACGGTTAGAGCCAATCCTCCCTCTTTCATTTGTTTTCTCCATTATAATTGTTGTAAATTACTATTAATTTATTTTTTGTTGTTTGTTATAATCAACATGAACTTAGATTAATCTAATTAATTTACTGATATCATGTAACACCCCAATTTCCCCCTAATAGTTTGAGCCATGTTTGCCATGTGTATGTGTGCTTGTGTGAGAGTTTTGGCATGTGTTAAGGGCATTTTGGGTAAAATGCATGTTTTGTGGGCTGTAATAGAGTGTGGTTGCATAAATGTTAGTAGGGTTATTGTGTATTGGGTTGTGTTAGTGTGTGTGCATGTGCATATGGAAGTAGGATGTGTATTAGTGGAGTTGGTCTTGTGTGTGTGATGTGCATGGTTGTAGGGTGTGAATTATCAAAATCCACCAATCACATGGTGACATATGGAAAGGGGAATTAAGATGGGGTAAATAGTGAGGAGAGAGAAAGAGAGAGCAGAATTTGGTTCTTACTCTCCCGTTCTCCCTTCCTCCTCCCCTCGTTACTTCTTCTTTCTTCCTCTTCCTCTTGCTACCCCTTGGCTCATTCTTCTTGGCTGATTGTGGGTGGATCTTGGTAATTCTAAAGAGTTGATTTGGTAAGTTTATTGAGTTCTTTCTTCTTCTTCTTCTTCTTCTTCTTCTTCTTCTTCTTCTTGATTTTGTTAGAATGTGTTTAATTTAGGGTTTGTTATGTTTGTGTGATTTTGGATGTGTTGATTAGTTGAGCCTCCTCGTGATCCCAAGGGAAAGGAGAAGGCTAGTGGGAGTGGTGCTAAGTGATTGGAGCAAAGGAATTTAAGGTTTGGGAAAAATTATATGTATTTGATGATTTTGCTCTTGTTGAATTTTCTGGAAATTTTATGGTTATTGAAGACAATTTGGGTTATATGACATGAGTTTTGAGCATATTGAGTTAAGAGACTTAGATTGTAATTTGATTTGTATGAGATATGCATTTGATTATGTTTTGGATTATAAGTGCTGGTTTTTGGTTGGTGTGATTAAATCATGTTCATTGCATGTAGTACTTGAGATTTATGAGTTTATAAATGTGGGCTTTAAGATGATTTTTATAAGTTTGTTGCTTAATGTTTGAAGTATGTTGAGTTTGGTTTTGAGTTGGGGTGAAATTCTGGGAATTTCCTGGGTTTGGGTCGATCCACACGGCGGTATGGTATTGCATACCACCGTGTGAATCGTGAGTGTTCCTTCAGTATTGCTTGTCTGTGATTTTACACGGTGGTAAGGACATTCCATACTGTAGTGTAAAGTCATTCTACCTTGAAAGAATTCTGGGCTGTGCATTTTACACGGGGGTATGGATTCTCCATACCGCCGTGTAAAAACATTCTGCCTGTTATGTGTGGCATGTTACACGACAGTATGGTTTTACCTTACCACCGTGTAGGATGTCTCACACGGCGGTAAGTGTATATCATACCACAGTGTAAAACGTCTCTGCCCTGCAAATTTTGAAGTTTGCAATTTTCGTCTTTTTAATTCCTTTTTCTTTTGTTATTGGTCTTAATCTTAATTGGTGTCATTTCAATTAGCTACTACTGTTAAATTGTTTTTCTTGTGTCTTATCAAATTATATTGGATGTTGTGTTTGAATACAAAATGTGTTATGCATATCTAACTTGCATGTGATTTAATTGCTTATGCATGACCTGCAAGAGTCAGTTTAGTGGATAGTTAGGCATGCCTAAAAGAGTCCTCTAGCAGCAGCCTCTGTACTGTTCTGGACCCTGATCAGGTCGCGAACTTCTACGTGTACATATCTTGTTTAAGATCCATTTATAAAATCTTTTGAAAAGAGAAAATATGATATTGTTTTTTCGATTCATACCCGTAAGGTACCGCTATATGTCGATTCGTACCTGTAAGGTACCGCTACGCGTTTACTCATTATCCACTACTGTGAGTCAGCAGGTGTTATGATTTGTTTTGATACGTTTTTAAGAATATGAATCCAAATGACTCTGATTATAAGTATTTGAATCTGAATGACTCTATTTATGAGCATATGAATCTGTTGGCATATGAATATATTTATTGAACCTTTGAATGGTAATGAATGGAATTCTATTGTGATTATATCTTATGATATTCAGTATGCCATTTCTTATGTCATTTTCCTTGACGACCATTGTGAATGGCCGTCCATATTGTTATTGTTTGTTTCCCCACTAAGCGTTATCGCTTAGCACGGTGTTTTCACCCGTGCAGGTGCGGAAGGTGTATAGCTTTTGGGAGGGAGGTCGCCGCCAGTCAAACCAACACAGTGGGATTGTTGATAGGACTTAGTGTATTTTTGTATCATCATTATTTTGTAGCAGTGATCTCTCTTTGTAATTAGTTTTGTTAAGCTTCCCCTATGTATCTCTGAATGATGTAATTATGTTGGTATCGGAACATTTATGTAATTGAATATTGTTATTTCATGAATGAATGTTCGGTTTGGTTTTAAGTTTTAATTTTTGCTGTTTATATGTATATTTATTATATGTGAATGTATGTATGTACCGTTTTGTTTGGTGTGATACCCCTGCTCGTATGGGTTCTCACTCCCACGCGGATGGGTTCCCCTACGTATGGGTAGGGGGCGTTACATATGATGCATGGGATATAAGTTGAATTTGTAGAATATCTAGCATTAATTTAGTTTTCCATTTGATTCTACTTTTTGTCATCAATCCACTTTGTTAATTTCTAGTTTTTTTATCAAATATTATTTTTCCGTAGTAATTATAAATATTTTTCTCAATAAGAATTATTTATTATATTTGCTTCATTTAATTGTTTATTTCCATTATATCATATTCTGTACATTTTATTCAATTTACTGTCATTGTTTTTTATCCTTGTTTTTATCGTCTACCAAACTTATTTATTTCCCTTTGAGTAACATTTCTGGGCAAGCTGGAGAATCAAGAGATTAGGAGCCTTCAAAGTTTGGCTTGCATTTTAATTTCTGTAATTCCCTTATTTTATTATTTTATATGTTTTATACAAAATAATATTTAGATGCGTTTATCTTCGAAAAACTCATGTTTTTTACAATAATAAAATTTGAGATTTTTATTAATAAGATAGGACTAATGTCCTGATTTTAGCCAATAAACTTTCATTTTCAAAAGGGAGTTAATTTTCATAAAATGGGATCCAATTATCCCTATTATTTTATCGCCTAAAATAACTCTAAGATTTTTTTAAGTTAACAAAAGGGAACCAATGTTCCTAAAATCTAATAAATGTCCCGATTTATGTATTATGTATTTTACTTTATTCTTTTTTTGTGTATTTATTTATTTTGGACCCTTGTAATTAATTTTGGGGCAATTTTATTCATTTATTTGTTTAGGCTTTTTTTTTGTTATTTTGGGTGAATATTCTATCTGTTATTCACTTGTAATTTATTTATCGCTTTCTTTATTGTCTTCTTTATTGCTTTCTAAAAATACTTGAAATGAGCTTTAATTTTATTGTATGATCGTGTGGGATGAGTGATGAAATTTCAATTTCTAAAAAAATAATTTACAACTTAACTTATGGCATTAATAACAGTGAAGTTCTGAATACCTTCTCTAGTTTGAGACCCCTTAGGTTAGATGATCTTTTCTAATTTCTTGTAAATTGGGTGGCTACTCCAAAATACCTCAAAGGTGCTTAAAGGTTTGATGAGATTAGTTAAACTTCCCAATGTTCTATTGGGTAAGGAATTCCAAAATATCTCGTCTTACCCAAGATTAAAAAGACGCCGACTATCTAGGACCCTAAAAGCAGACATTTGGGGACCCTGGCTTCCAGCCGGGTTCGGGCCGCGCGCGTCACAGTGGCGACTCCAATGGGCATGATCAAAACTTTGCTTCACAAGTGACTTAAGTTAAAATTATAATTGAGTTTTTAAGAATTGAAAATTCCATTTCTATTCAAAAAATTGCATTGCATCCATTAGAGCCTTAGAACTATGCTAGTTGGTCCCTTATTTTACCCCAGTGCATTCCTAAAACACAACTCTACTTTCATTCATTGTAGGGAAGTGCTCAGGATAATCACCAGCCCAAGCCTTGTACCATCAACGGTATATCAAATGGAGACCCGATTGGTCATTATGCTCGTGATGAGATAGATTCATTGGCAGGGACCATGCTTGGGTAGACCTAAAGTAACACTACCCTTGACCGAAGCTCATGTAATGGTAATAGAAACCTCCACTAGATGACACGTACCCTAATAATGTGCTTGCTACATGGGCCCTTATATATTGAACAAAATTAAACATAATAATTGGATATTCATCAAAGGCTCTCATACCCCGATGGGCCCATTTTTAGTCTATTTGAAAGGTCCAAATACATAATGGCCAAAACCTATACGCATGTGCTTTAAATTAAGAGTGTTATGCTGTTGGTTTCTCACCATGCACCATACGTTGCCATTGGGTTCCCTGCTGACCCATGGGTCAAGCCCACTTAGGAAAGAGACTCCACGACCTCCTGTGTGGGAGTAATAAGGTTGGAAGGATTCACCTGCTTGTATGTGGTTGTCTATGCTGCATCAATATGACCATGCATCTTTAATGTCACTCATGCATCATGCTAACAATTTGAGCCTTTCAGCCATCATAGGTACGAATCAGTGGTCTAGGGGTCCTGACGGCCAATTGATAAGGAGAAACCCATTCTCGAGTTACCAGAGTGAGTATCGGATTGGGATTCAGAGTCACTTTCAGATAGCACCGAAACCTTTTCTTCAGAATTATCACTGGACATGGCCAACCAAGACTTAAGTGCCACCCGGGCTATTATCACCGAAGAGATGGACAGAAGGGCCCAAAAAATAGAGCACATATTTGAGGAATTTGAACATAGAATGATGGCAATGATGGGCAACTTAGCTGCCACTCTAGCACCGCCAGCTGGCCAACAACCTGCCGCTCCTGCCGGGGGACAGGCTAAGCAGATTCAGGTCAGGAAGGCTCCCCTGGCAGTAGATGTAGAACCACCCCCTGGTGTTGAGCCTAAAAAAGTTGGGGGACATAGACCTGAAGAGGATTTTGTAGAAGATGAGCAGGAGGAACCCGAGGTAGTGAGAGCTAAACCTCCTAAAGAGGTTGCCGCCATGAAAAAGATAGAAGAAAGAGTTGAGATGATGGCCAACCTACTATCTGCCGAAAAGGGGATAAGCCCTGAGGATAGGGATTTGGATTATGAGGAGATGCTTTCTCAGAATTTTTATTTAAATGCCCGATTTGCCCAAGTTTGACATCACCTCAGATCTGTTTGCTCACATTAAGCAGTACACGCTTGTGATGAAGGGAACTATGCCTACCAAGAGACAGAAGGTGGAATATTTATGCCTCATCTTGACTAGGCCTATTGTAGATTGGTACCACGATTTGGATAGGAGAGCAAGAGAAGATTGGGACCTGTTGACTGAAGAGTTCCTCAAACTGTATGACTATAGCATCCGAATGGAGGTTACTTTGGAGGATTTGGAGCTACTTCAACAGAAATCTAATCAGTCATTCCACGAGTATCTTACTCGGTGGAGAAATCAGGTAATAGAGATGAAGAGGAAGCCGAATACTCCAAATTAGATTCGGTTATTCATCCAAAATGCGAGTCCATATCTCAAGGAGGGGTTAAAGATGAAAGGGCTCAAAGAATGGGAGTATCTAAAGGATATAGCCATCAAAGCAGAAGGTGAGTACCTAGCGAAGAAAGAAAGCCAAAATAACTTTGCTAGGAAAGGTTATGGGAACCAATCAGGATACAAGTCGGGTGGTGTTGGAAGCAGTAATAACAGGGATGGAAAGACGGCCGAGGTTTCAGCTACCGAGGTTGGACAAGGTCAAAGGTACTATTCTAATTTAGGCCGCTCTCTATCCCGGGTATTGGATAGATTGACAAAGGAGGGCAAGCTGAGACCATTACCACCCAGGCCAGCCATGAATCAGGGACTGCCAGGGCACAAAGATGATCAGTACCGCGCCTACCATTAGCACACTTGGCACCTAACAGATTATTGCCGAACTTTGAGGAACAAGATCTTAGATCTTATTGACTCCAAGGAGATCACTGACCTTGAGAAGAGAGAGAAGAAAAAGAAGGCGTAAAGGGATTTCAAGACACTAATAAAGAGTCCTAGAAGGTGGCTACCGCACAGCAAGAAGTAGGAGAGAAGACTTTCTATTAGCTATGCTTTTCATTTTATTGTTGAACTTTTTAATCTTTATGTATGCAGTGTTGTTTACGTTAATTATAGTAATGACTTTTTGCTTCTGTCTCTCATGATTTCACTACGCATGATTGCAACCACAAGTCATTTACATTTGATATTAACTTAATGAATACTGCCTTATTCAGTCTCGAGATCCCGTTGGAATCTGATATCACTCTTGAAGAGAGGAAAGTTCTGAGAGATAATAATAAAAAAAAAGGGAAAAAAGAAACGGCCTTTGCATGGACTTGGAATGACATGATAAAAATTGACAACGGCATTGTTGGGACAGCGCTGCTTCAATATGCCAACATAACGACGAGCAAAATTTCAAAAGCCATGCCTTTGCTTCCTTAGAGTCTAGGAAGCATACAATATAGCCTAATAAAGTCAAACTCCGATCATAAAGGGCTTAGACAAACGAAACTTTGAGCCTCCACAAGAAGTAACTCATTAGAACTAAGCCTTAAAATTCCTCTCCTCCCAAACATTTGAGGTGTTACCCCAAAGCCAATCAAGATTGACCTTTAACCATCTGAGACCAAGATGAGTATGGCATGGACATTTATAGCTAAACTTAGAGGGGGAGCTCATTACCTTTACAAAAAAAAAAACAACAAAACAAAAAGCAAAAAAGTTTTGTCCTAAACCATCTGAGGCTAACATACAACTCAATCTAAACCATTAAAGGCTACATCATAAATTTAGCCACCAAAGTCGACAAAAATAAGATGCAGGATTTCATATTCAAGGTCCAAATAGAAAACTCACCATTTCATCCAGTTTGCACAAGGGTCAAGATGAAGCCTTTGGTGCTAAAAAAGAGGCACTGTTAGAAGAAGCGGCCTTCCCGACTAACAAGGATGGAAGTAAGTTCAAAGAAACCAATAGATACCAACAGACTCAGCAAGGTTCCATGGCAAAGGTTTAAAATAATAATAATAATAATAATAATAATAATAATAATTATTATTATTATTATTATTATTATTATTATAAATGGCCCGCAGGTCGAAAACTAAAAAAAGGTGACCTCACTAAAATTGGGCACCCCGTCAAGGTGCAACGACTCAGCGAGGTTCCATGGCAAAGGCTTAAAGTAATAATAATAATAATAATAATAATAATAATAATAATAATAATAATAATAATAATAATAATAATAATAATAATAATAATAATAATAATAATTATTATTATTATTATTATTATTATTATTATTATTATTATTATTATTATTATAAATGCCCCGCAGGTTGAAAACCGAAAAAAGGTGGCCTCACTAAAATTGGGCACCCCGTCAAGGTGAAAACTGAAAAGGCATCTTGGGCAAAAATTAGGGGCAAAGAGAAAATGTTCAATCATGAAAACCTGAAAGGGCTGATTGATAATAGGAGTTTGATGTTTTTGGGATCCATCTCGAGATTAGATAGGGTTTTGTATTTTTAAGATTAATGCCAAATGTTGATCATGTGTGATGAAATCGGATTGGAACATGCTCATTTATGCCATAATATATTAATATAAATGGAGCACCCTATCTCACATACTCAAAATTGTTTGAGTTCCAGCGTAAAAAGTAGCACATTGTTTCTCTTTTCCCATACGACCTCCATTGCTATCATCATCCTGACGTTTCAGCTGACTTCCCCATCATTATCTTGAGCTAATCATAAAGCACCTTCATGAGGAAAATCGAAATCCATACAACCGCCTAAAAAAAATAAAAAAAAATAAAAAAAAAATAATTAAAAAAAAGAAGGCCATTAGAGATGAAAACCGTAACTGGCTCTCTAAGCAAAAGTTAGGCAAAAGGGCAGGGTGAAAATCTGAAAACAGGCAGTCTGTCCTATAAGTAAAAAAAAAAATTAAAACGAATAAAAGCCGCTGTAGTGGGTTGGGTCCATTCTAAGCAAAAGTTAGGCATAGGGTTATGTGAAATCCCCAAAAGGATGCATTTCCCGCAAAGAAAAGCTAGTGTGAAAATCTACAAGGGTTGCACTACCTTTAATAAATGACCAACGGTACATGGAGCGATAAGGCAGCCCAAATAGTCTCCTTTCAAGCAGATAATGCATAATTCAGGACATGAGTTAAAGTTTTGGGGGCAAATGCTCATTGACCGGGGGGCAAAGATGCGCACGGATCAGTTCTGTTTGAAAAGATCATGGGTTAGAATTCTTAAACCAAGATGACATTCTTCTAGGTCTTTGGGGGGGAATGTGAGCAGCCAAGCTGTACCCTCAATAGACCCTTAACCACTCAGGACACGGTCTATTCATTTTTGCATGCATTTCATGTCATACAATTATTTTGCAAACATCGGCATATAACTTTTCACATGCACACACAATCTTTCGTACATATTCCTGTGCACACAACTTTGTAGGAAAAGTCTAAATAAAGACCATATGCACGAAAGCGGGTGGAGAACAACTTCAACACAACATAGGCACTCACTCGTGCTGGATAATCAAACCAAGATGAAGTCTACACAGGTTCAAATCCCCAAGTCCTCTTAAGAGGTAAATCTCTAAGTCGTCTTAAGAGGCAAATCCCTAAGTCCTCTTAAGAGGCAAATCCTTCAAAGTCCTCTTATGAGGAAATTCTCCAAGTCCTCTTAAGTGTCAAATCTCTAAAGTCCTCTTAGAGGCACTAATCCAAACAATCAACCAAAGACCTCTTAGGGGGCAACCAATCAAAGGTCTCTCAGAGGGCACCACTTCAAATCTTAGAAGAGTTAGCATGATGGCAGCACTACCATTATGCATCAATAGGTTAGATACTGACACGGCTGGGGCTATACACCGCATAGGTTAGATGTTGCAATGAAGGAGGTTAGACACCGCATCAACAGGTTAGATACCGACACGGCTGGGACTATACATTGCACAAGTTAGATGCCGCAACGAAAGAGGTTAGACACCGCATCAACAGGTTAGATACCGACATAGCTGGGGCAATGCACCGCACAGGTTAGATGCCGCAATGAAGGAGATTATACACCGTATAAACAGGTTAGATACCGACATGGCTGGGGCTATATGCCGTACAGGTTAGATACCGCAGCGATAGAGGTTAGACACCGCATCAAAGTTGATTACAGACCACAATGGTAGAAGCTAGACGCCGCATAGGTTCAACGCTAAAATGACAAGGGTTAACACGTCGACAAAATTGACGATAACTACCCCCAACATCTTCATTCAGACCGGAAAGATAGCTGCCTCAGGTACGTGTTTCTTCCTTCTTTCTTTGAGTTTTGGCTCACCTAGGCACCCATGCATTACATTACCCAAAATTGGGGACTACTATAGACACCGGGTCTTGAGGCATCACAGACCAAGGTTACCCGGTTATGAAAATGATGCTTGTTCATAAGCAAACAAGTTAGGAGTGATAATTTCCTTATCGAAACCGTTCTTTTGTTTTTTTAAATAAAAAATTTATAATTGTTTTGGGGGTTTTTGTCAGCCTGTGGCCGTGAGGACTGCAAAGCGCGCACGAAGCGTGGTGCTTGCTGGCAGCGCGTGTGAGGTGCAGTGCCTGCGTGCAGCCTTGCGAGGCGTCGCGAGCGAGGCCTCGCCTTGTGCAGCACGCAGCCTACAGGGACGTACCTCATGTGGTGAAGCGCGGCCACTTGCACGAGGCCACACCTCGTGTGGCGCGAGGCACGACCTCCAGTGTGAGGCCGCACCTCGTGCATGCAAGGTGCACTCGCTCCTCATGCCTGTAAGGCGAGGCCTCCTAGCGTAAGGCGTGGCCTTCTAGCGTGAGCTGGCACCTTGCACCAGCGAGGCACGGCCTCTAGCACGACGGTTGCCTCTTGCATAGCATGAGGCACGACCTTCCAGCGCGAGTTCGCAACTCACCCCCGCGAGGCACGGCCTCCAGCGCGGCCGCACGTCCTGTGTCTCCTACCTCGCCAGGACTTCGTTTTTCCTGGATTTTCGTGGTTTTGAGTGAAAATTTGAATTAAACTCAATTTTTATTTTCGATTTTCAAAAGGATAAAACTTGATTTTTAAAGGATAATTAGGGATTTTTAATGGGATTAAAAGACTCATAAAACCTAATTTTCAGAGACGATATAAAAAGAAAAAGGTCAGAGCACAGAAAGGAAGAGAGCATTAGAACAGCGACACAAAAATTCTGAAAAATAAGATTTTTTTGGAGTGCTAAGAAGTTTTTCAAGATTCTAAAATTGTTCTTGAGCCAAAGATTCAATTCTCATCATTTGTTTTCTTTAAAATAAGAAATTTTCACTTTAGTTTTTAGTGACAGAAAGCTTTGCTTCAATCTTTCTTTATTTTTTTTCCCAAGCAATCGCTGAGGAAATCAATCCTTTCTTCTTTTGCAGCCAGAATCAAACCTGTGAGAGTAAATTCATGGGTTAGAGCCAATCCTATCTCTTTCCTTACTTTGTGTCGTTCATTTGTTTTCTCCATTGTAATTACTGTAAATTACTATTAATTTATTTATTGTTGTTTCTTATAATCAACATGAACTTACATTAATCTAATTAATTTACTGATATGATGCATGGAATGTAAGTTGAATCTGTAGAATATCTAGCATTAATTTAGTTTTCCATTTGATTCTACTTTTGGTTGTTAATCCACTTTGTTAATTTCCAGTTTTTTATCAAACATTATTTTTCCGTAGTAATCATAAATATTTTTCTCAATAAGAATTATTTATTGTATTTGCTTCATTTAATTGTTTATTTCCATTATATCATATTCTGCACATTTTATTTAATTTACTAACATTGTTTTATATTCTTATTTTTATTGTCTACCAAACTTATTTATTTCCCTTTGAGTAATATTTTTGGGCAAGCTGGAGAATCAAGAGATTAGGAGCCTTCAAAGTTTGGTTTGCCTTTTAATTTCTATATTTCCCTTATTTTATTACTTTGTATGTTTTATGCAAAATAGTATTTAGATGCGTTTATTTTAGAGAAACTCATGTTTTCTACAATAATAAAAATTGGAATTTTTATTAATAAGATAGGACTAATGTCCTCATTTTAGCCAATAAACTTTCATTTTCAAAAGGAAGTTAATTTTGATAAAATGGGATCCAATTATCCCTATTATTTTTATCGCCTAAAATAACTCTCAGATTTTTTTAAGTTAACACACGGGAACCAATGTTCTTAAAATCTAATAAATGTCCCGATTTGTGTATTATGTATTCTAGTTTATTCTTATTTGTGTATTTATTTATTTTGGACCCTTATAATTAATTTTGGGGCAATTTTATTCATTTATTTGTTTATGCTTTTTTTTTTTATTTTTTTTATTTTGGTGGATTGTTTTATCCCGTTTTTTACTTGTAATTTATTTATCACTTTCTTTATTGTATTCTTTACTGCTTTCTAAAAATGCTTGAAACGCGTTTTAATTTTATTGCATGATCGCGTGGGATGAAAGATGAAATTTCAATTGCTAAAAAACTCATTTACAACTTAACTTAAGGCATTAATAAGAGTGAAGCTCCTAACACCTTTTCTGGTTTAAGACCCTCGAGATTAGATGACCTTTCCCAATTTCTTATAAATTAGGTGGCAACTCCAAAATACCTCAAAGGTGACTAAAGATTTCATGAGGTTAGATGAACTTCCCAATGTTCTATTGGGTAAAGAATTCCAAAATATCTCGTATTACCCATGATCAAAAAGATGCCGACCATCCAGAACCTTAAAAGTGGGCATCCGGGGACCCCGGCTTCCGGCCGGGTTCAGGCCTGTAACACCCCGTTATCCCCGTTGGAAGGATACCGGAATGTCACGCGGACAAACATATAAACGAATCCAAAGCATACTAATAAATAAAATAAAAGATGAAATATAAAGAAACTTTTAATCATACTATATTAAAAGCTTTAACATATATATATCAATATCGTTTTACAAAAAGAGGCTCGTAAGCAAATACATATACAAAAAAATAATTGTTCCTTTACAAAGATTCATTTTGCTATTAACAAGCCATGTACAAAATAACAGCGGAAGACTCAAAAATAACTTCATCCAAAAAGACTTCTAGTGGCCGACCTGCAGATATCTGACTCCAAACCGAACTCGCCACCTGCACGGGAAAAGAACCCGTGCTAAGCGATAACGCTTAGTGGGGAGGAACAAAACAAACGAACAATATATATATACAGTATTTACAACAATACTAATTTCATCACAACTATAAACATACATTACAAACAATTAACTATTAAAATCATATTTAGAATTAACATACTTCTCACCATTCTAAGTACACATATACAAGGTATATAAATATAAAGTTAAGCAAAAATTCATATGCATCATATACTTTTAATCCTGTCAATAAACACCTCAACATATGCAACACTTATTAACATGTAGCCTGATTAGTCGGAAAGTGCTATTTAGAAGTGGATACGGTCGAACGGATACTGATAGAACACAATATCCCAAGCATATAGAGACATGAGTCTCAAACATGTGATTCTCATATAGAGACCAAAGTCTCACATTATTTCCATATAGATCCACCAGGATCGAAACAAGGATCCAAACGGACCCGCATATAAAGTTTAATCATATAGCAGCTGCACACACACTCTGACCTAAGTAAGCGCTTACTTATCCACTACTATGACTTATCCAGGCTTAAGGACACAACCCATCAATTCAAGTATCAATATCATAACATGAGAATTGAAATTAATACTAATCTATAATCCATGTATACATGTATATTGATCACATTTGAAACATGTAAATATAAATATTAAATACAGAAGTTAAAAGGACCTACAATTCACATTAAAATAATCCATACTCATGTAAATTATAAACATGTAAATCATGTACATTAATATTAATTATGACCACAAATCTCATAAATACAATTCAAATCTTTAAAACCCAAACATTTGATATGTACTGAAAAATCCTTTAAACCAGAAGTTAAAATTATGCTTTTAGGAAAACAGGGCAGTAGGAGGAAGGCCGGTCACGAGTCACCCAGGCAGTGGTGCTTCGTGATGCTGGCTTCACGCGAACGCCACGCAAAACAGAGGCAGTCACGAGTCGTGACCCTCTGTCACGCCTCGTGACGCCGGAGAGGAGAGGGAAGGTCACGAGACAAATGCTGCTACTGTGCGTCCATTGATAGTTTTTCGAGTGACGTATTCAACATCAAATTCTTGTAGGAGCAGTAACTGCCTTCCCATATTTCCCAGCAAAGAGGGAGCTTCCTGCAGGTACCTGAGAGGATTCTGCTTTGCGATAGCTTATACCTTGGAAGAATGGAAGTAATGTCTTAACTTCTTAGAGGCCCAAATCACCGCTAGGTAAATCTTTTCGACTTCAGTATATTTGATCTCATAAGAAAGAAACTTCTTTCTAAGATAATAAATCGTAAATTCTATTTCGAATTAATCCTCTTGAGGCATCATGGAACCTAAGGAGCTTTCTTCTATCGCTAGGTACAGGATTAGAAGGCTTGAGGGGCTGAGGTGGTTTCAATGGTGTTGAAAGCCTTCTGACAATCATCATTCCATATTATAGGCTGGTCTTTCCTAAGCAGCTCAAAGATCGGCTCACAAATTGAAGTGAGCTTGGCGATAAACCTGCTAATATACTGCAATTTTCCTAAGATGCTTCTGACATCTTTTTCTTTTTGGGGCACCGGTATCTCCCTAATGGCCTTGACTTTATCTAGGTTGATTTCAATTCCTATCTGACTAACAACATGCCCCAAAAGCTTTCCATAGGTAACTCTGAAGATGGACTTCTTAGGGTTCAATTGCAAATTGTACTTGTCGATCCTTCGAAAGAACTTTTCTAGAGCCTCGAAATGACCTTCTCTAGTAGCCGACTTGATCATCATATCGTCGACATGTACTTCCACCTCTTTATGGATTAGGTCATCTAGGATCCTAGTAGCCATCCTTTGATAGGTTGTGCCCGCATTCTTCAAACCAAAAGGCATTACCTTATAAGCGACTATACCCGATTCAGTTATGAAGGATGTCTTAATTCGATCAACTATCTTGTTGAGGATTTGATTGTACCCGACGTACCCATTTATGAAGCTAAAAATCATACAAGTAGCTGCGCTGTCTACCAAAACATTGATGTGGGGCAGAGGAAAGTCATCTTTTAGACAAGCCTTGTTCAAATCCCAATAGTCAACACATACGCGTACCTTTCCATTCTTCTTAATTGCTGGAACGACGTTACCCAACCAAGTCGGGTATTGCACATCAATGAGAAACTTAGCCTCAATCTATTTGTAAACTTATTCTTTAACCTTCTCTGCCTATTCTGGCCTAAGTCTTCTGAGTTTTTGTTTCACTGGTTTACGATTAGGATATGTTGGAATGGCATGTTTGGTGACTTCACGATCTACTCCCGGCATGTCTTCATAGGTCCAGGCAAAGACTTTTTCATATTTTTTTTAAAATTATCTCAAATTTTAATCTCTCTTCAGGAGTTATGTTAGATGCTATCAAAATTTCCTTTTGGTTTTTCAAAGTTCCAAGATTAAATAGAGTGGCATCAGTTGAATCAATGTCAAATATGAATGAGTCATGATCATGATTGTGCATAGTGAAATCATTAGAAACATCGCACAAGTAAGCAAAATTGTTCATCTTATTTATTGAATCAGAAATATCATAAACATTGTCAAAAAGTTCTGGAAGAAAAAAGAAATCTAATTCAATATTGTCTTATTTCTCTGTCGACGCAAATGCTGCAGCCGACAGTAGAGTAACACCTTGGCTTTTTGGAGGCTCTGCAGCAATCCCTTGTGGAACTTCATCTTGCTTCCCCGGAACCTATAGCTTCATCTCTTACTTTCTCCTTACCCTTTACTCGGGTGGCCATTAGCCTCTCAGTGACAATCTCCTCGGGCATGTCTCGGTCCCAAACAATCCCTTGGGACATGATTTCTTCATCCCAAAAGCCTTTTACTAGCTTGATAAATCTAATGTCCCAATCAAAGACATCATTGAAAACCTCAAATCCTGGCATGATCCTCCCGTCTATCCACTGGGGTTCAGCTTGTCCAGCATAAGCACATGTTGAGGTGGCTGGCACAAAACTCTCCGTAATGTGAGGGATATCACATGCTGTCTTCTTACTCATTGTGCCTTTGTACCCGAGGCCCTTTTGATCCTTCTGACCTTTCGTCATGATGGCTGCTTATGGCCCTTGGGAGTTCTTATTCAAACCAACTCCGCGCAGGAAGGACATCTTGTTCAACATAGTCACCACCTGAGGGCTCCCTGCAGTATCATCTTCTCCGTTTACGACCGCCACATAAAAATCGTTGAAGGGTTGCCTTGCAATCTCTAAGATGGATACCTAATTTTCTCGGGCGGCCCTGATCATCACTACTTGCCCTTCATGTGTGATCTTTATCATCTGGTGCAAGGTAGACAACACCCGTCCCAACTTGTTGAACCATGGTTTGCCTAACAATGTTGAGAAATTAGTTGGAATGGGAAGGAATATGAATTCAAGCTCCATCTCTATCGGTCCGGTTCTCACTATTGCTTTGAAGGTCCCTAATGCTTGCCTTTTGGAGTTGTTATAAGCGGTGATTATGAGATCTGATTTACTTAACATATCCCCCGTTACTCCAAAAGCTGACATTGCCACCAAAGGGCACATGTTTATGGAAGAACCGTTGTCTACCATAATGCAGGCAGCCTGCTTTTCATTGATTTGTGCCCTTATATACAGAGGGCAGCTATGGTTACGGCCTTATGCTGGCAAATAAGTATCCAAATAAACCAAACTCTCTCCAGCACTCCCTTTTACAATGTCTAACAGCTCTATTGGGGAAATGGTGGTCATAATAGTTGACTCGCATAAGACCTCTACTAACTTCTGCCTATGTGATGGGGATTGCCTCAACAAATCGCAAATCAGTATTTGAGCCGGAGTCCTTTTCAACTGCTTCATTTAACTGATCCTCCTCCGTTCTCCGTGCGTACCGCCACTTGATCTTACGGCTTTTCTACTTCCAGAACTACCCTTCCACTTCGGGTCACTGCTCTGATTTCTTTTTTCTCATCTTCTGAACCCCATAAATCAGCAGGTTCCTCATCCTCATCTTCACTTTCACTCTCACTAGTGGACCAACAATCGATCGTTGCCACGGGAATCGCTTTTTCACTTGCCTTCTCAAGGTACGTGATAGCAATGCCTTCACCATCATATAAGTCTTTTAGAACGTACCATTTGGCCAGATTAGACCTGATCATGAAAATAGGTATGTAATAGACCAAAATTGAGCCTAGTAGTATCGAGCATAATTAGCGTAAGTGAGTGAGTGTAAATTAAGGTTTTCAATTTTGGACTAAATTGAAAATAAGAAATTATTGCATAAAATTAAAGTATTATAGTGACCAAATTGTAATTGGGCAGGATTAGTGTTAAGTGGAGGATTAGATTAATTAAGGTTAAGTGAGAGATAGTGGAATTCAAGGTGTCAAAATCTGTCTAAGTGGAGGTGCATGTGTCAAAACTACCTTGTGACACCTCATCTTTGCATGCATATATAAGAAATGCATAGTGCAAAAATATGTTCTTGTTTTCTCTGTGTTCGGCTCACCCTTTCAAAAAATCTACTCTCTTTCTTTTGTTCTTAGTCTCTTCTCCTTGCTCTTTCAATTTCTACATTTGTTTGCTAAGTTTAGAGTCGCATTGGCTAGAGAGAGAAGTAATGGTTAGAAAGGTAAGTTTGTATTGTGTGCTATTCATCTTTTCTTCTTCCTTGATTGAACTTTTGTTCATAGTGTTAATTCTACTTTCAATGTGTATGTGGATGTGGCTGTAAGTTGGAGAAGCTAGTAAGAAATCCAAGGGTAAAGAGAAGGCTATTTGAGCTAAGAGATTAAAGGAGTGCTTCAAGAGGTTTGGGATTGTTTTGTTAAGTTCTTTGTTTTTGTTACATGTTTGATGAGTTTGGGATTGTATTTTGTGTTAACCTTTGATTAAATGCATGATTGATTAATTAGGATTTATGTGTACTTATGTGATAATTGATAAGATGTTATAAATTGAGATGTGTGTTGAAATTGTTGATTGAATTGCCATGAGATTATGACCAAAGTATGAACCTTAGTTTAAGGGGAAAACTCTGCTCAAATTGTCCTAGACCTCTGTGTGATGTTTTGATCATAATTGGAGTTTTAGAAACTCCAAATTATGTGATTGTTGCACCATTAGAACTATAATTCCCATATCTATAAACGTTTTGAATGAATTCTGACTCTAAGACCCTTAAAAGTTGCCAAAACATAGGTGTCTCTATTCTGGCGGGTCTATTGGAACATTATATGTTGTTTAGTTCATATCTAAAGTTTTGGATTTCCAAATGACCTAACATTTGTCCCATTGGAAACTTAACATCCTAGGAAACAATTGTTAAGAAGGAAGTTTTGCTTAAAAATGAGGTTTAGACGTTGGTTTAGGCAGTACAAGTTTGAGGTTAAAAGCAGTCTTGTAGGACACCTGATGGAAGCTACTGTCACGAGAGCGATAGAACAAGCTGAAAGTGGGATTTGCTTCTTGATTTGGAGCCCATGGTTGGCATGAATCATTTTCCACCTTTACCCTCCTCTAGTTTGTGTATTTTTGTATGTTTATCCTTCCTGAAATTCATATGAACTTCACTGTAAGTTCCTATAGCTTGACCAATTCATGTCTAACACAATGAAATGAGTATATGAATGTTTCTTAATTGAAATTATATGAAAATAATGCTATGGCATAGTAGTTTAATAAAGGAGTTAAATGTATACATGCTTTTAATTATTGAACATGACATGGCATACGATATTGATCATATATGAATGAATCATATTGTATTGAGTTTTTAAATAAGGATGATGGAGTGTTTATTTGGGTTGATGAATTTGTTAAACCTATCAACATTAAATTGAACCTATAGTGTGAATCTATATAAGAAAATGTGAGCATGATGTAAACCTACTTGTACTAGTGTATGTTAACTTATACCGTGAAGTAAATTAATTGTTAAGCCTGTAATCGAGTCATGGATAGATAAGCATACTTATAAAGGGCTAGTGATTCGCAGCTGCTAGTGTGGCACCGACGGGTGTTTAATGATTGATACCAACGGGTATCCAGTGATCTAGTGTTTAGGACTTTGGTCTCTAGTGTTTAATATCTATTGTACTCGTATCCACTTCTATAACGATTCAGGCTATCTATAAGAGAATGATTGTGTATGCTTGATGATAATATTGTGTGTTATAGCATGATTTTGTTCTTATTAACTATTGTTAGTGTTATCCCTGCTATATAGTGTAATATTAATGCCATGCTAAGTGATATAGTGATCTTGATATTGAAGTCTTCCACTGATTATAAGTATCAAATATTGTTATTATAGAGCTTGGATTATTGAATGTTCGGCCTATTGTGATAACCTTATATGAGTGCTATTACATGATTTATTGCTGAGAAATGCATGTTATAATGATATGTGTTTATGTATGAATACTTGTATTGGAATTATTGGTTTACATCCCCACTAAGCGTTATCGCTTAGCATGGGTGTTTGTCTCCCGTGTAGGTTTTTAGCTTGGAGTTCGTATTTTGGAAGGAGTATCTGCAGGCCACTATAGAAGCTTGAAGTCTTTAAGATTGATTTTATAATGATATTGTTTTAATAGAGCTCCGTTTTTGTGTAAGTAAAGAATGCAGTTGCAATATGAAATTTTGTATTGTTATATGTAAGCTATCCCATGATAGTGATAGTGTTATTAGTACTCTTAATAGAGTTAAGTAATGTTCTTAATGATAGTAGTAATTTCAAATAAGTAATGTTAAATAATTTTTCATTATAGCAAGTATGTCGTGTAGCGCTCCCTTGTCCTCTCAAGGGGCATTGGCGGTTTACAAGGTTGGGGAACATTGTTGTACCCGAACTTCTTTTAGCTGCCTCGCTTTTCTGGGTCAGTGATCTATTTGGAGTAAATCAGATCTTGAATAGCATGCCTCAGTGTCTTATAATTTTTAGTAGTATGCCCAATGTGCTGATGGTAAGCACAAAACTCGTCATCTTTATGCCCTGGTCGTCCTTAGCTTTGGGAAGGTCTAGGCGTTAAAGGCTATAACTTCCCTTCCTTCATCAGCATTTTTAACACCCATAAGAGAGACCTCCCTAAGTTAGAAAAGTGCCTCTGACTGACCCCTGTTACTGAGACTCCGGCTGTCTTGCCTATCCTACCACCACTACTAAAGCTCGCTGGTCTGCTCGTTCCCTGGTTACTATTGTTCCTTTTGGCATAGGCATCGTTATTTGTCCTCCTTGCCAAGTATTCACTCTTAGCTTTTAAAGCTAAATGCTTCAGAGACTCCCAGTCCTTCAATCCCTTTATTTTTAACCCATCCTTCAGATATAGGCTTGAGTTTATGATAAAAAGCCTGATCTGATCCGGAGTGTCTGGCTTTCTCTTTATCTCCATCACATGGTTCCTCCATCGGGTCAAGTATTTATGGAACGACTCCCCTGGTTTTTGCTACAGTAGCTCTAGATCTTTCAGAGTTATCTCCATCCTCATACTGCAGTCGTACTGCCTAAGGAACTCTTCTATTAGTAGATCCCAGTCTTCCTTCGTTCTTGTCACACCCCAAAATGGCCCTAGTTGGAATGTGCATGCTAAGTCAGAAAAGTGACGGGTATTTCGGTAATGTGCGCATATGGAATTTGAGTATTAAGGATCTAATTGAAGAAGTAATTAAATTTTTAGTGAGGAATTTATATCTTAGTGAGTAAAGTGCAAGTTTACCAAGGAATTAAGTGGAGTTTGTCAAAGGATCAAAGTGTAAAAGTCAAGATATTTTTGGTTGGACCAATAGGAGGCTGCCATGTGGAGTGGTAGGTGTGCATTGAATGTGAAAGAAAGGAAATAAGAGAAAGAGAGAGAGAGGGAACTCGGGAAGAGGGGCACTCCCATTCTCCTCCCTCTCACGTTCTCCTTTCTTCCCTCTTCCTCTATTTTCTGCACTTCCTCCTTCTCTTTCTTTTGGCTGGAGTTTGGCTTGCTAAGGAGTGATTTTGGGAAGCTTTAAAGCAAGATTAAAGAGGTAAGTTGGGGTTAGGGTTTCCTGCGTTTTGGATTTGCTTCTCCTTCTTCTTATTTCTCTTCTAGTTTTGATTTGCTTTGGATTTAAGTTAGGGTTTGGATTAAGATTTGTGGGTTTTGTTTGTGCAAGTGATTGGTGATAAGAAGAAGCAAAGTAAAGGAAAGAGAAGACTTAAAGATTGAAGCTTGAAGAGAGAAGTTGTTGTGCAACAAGAGGTTTGGGAGTTTGATTTTTTTACATTGGAGTTTTAATTTGTCTCTGTCATCATTCTTCTTGGATCATGGATGTGTATTTGTGTGTGATTTCCAGAAATTTGAGTGTTGATATGAGTTTATGCATGATTTGTTTGGGAAATTATTTATGCTTTGGTTTTGCTTGAATGTGATTTTGGGTTTTGTATGTATGTATGATTGATGGAAATTGGT
Organism: Excoecaria cochinchinensis; assembly: GCA_947683425.1. NCBI lineage: Eukaryota > Viridiplantae > Streptophyta > Magnoliopsida > Malpighiales > Euphorbiaceae > Excoecaria > Excoecaria cochinchinensis. The sequence goes on along the minus strand of CANTUQ010000055.1, from coordinate 22,425,059 downwards.
GTATGAAATTGGTTTACTCTAAGTGGGTTTCAAGTTTTAAAGTGTAGAAATTGAATGATAAGCTATTGCAAAATGTTTAATTCTCTTGATTCAATTTTCTGAATTTGTGGATGTTGAGTTCATGTATGTTTAGACAAATTGATGATATATTATGTTGTTTGAGTTGAGATTTTGGATGGCCAAGTTAAGGTAAGTTTGAGGTAAGTTTTTGGTGTTAATTTATTGGTCAAAATGTGTATATTTCATTGTGGTTGATTGTGTGAAAAATTGGGAATTGTTGAGGTTGGAATTCTGCAGATTTCTGGAAAATCCACGAGTTACACGGCGGTAAGCCTGGTCTCATTGCCGTGTGGATCGTGGGTTTTGCCTTAGAATTCTGGAGCTGTGTTTTTACACGGCGGTAAGGGCAAAGCCATACCGTCGTGTAAAACCATTCTGCCCAGGTGTGAGGCAGGTCACATGGTGGTATGGCCTAAGCCTTACCCCCGTGTGAGTGTCTTACACGGCGGTAAGGGTAAGGCCATACTGCCGTGTAAAACGGTTCTGCCCGCCTTTTTACAATTTTTCCACTTCTTTCTTTTTCATTCATTTTCCTCTCTTGTACGGTTTTAAATGTTATTTAGTGTCTTTTAACATGATTTATGTCTTTAAAACGGATATTTAGCTATACAATGGATGGATTCTATTACTTATTTCCAATTAAGCTAATTGCTTTGCATGTGATATATATATATGTGTAGAGTAGTATATGACCATGCTAAGTGAGTTTTATAAATGATATAGAGGGTGATCACATGCTATATCATGCCATAATTATTTGTATTATGTGAATATACATGTTAAGCTATATAAATGCTTGCTTTAAATTGGATTAATGTTTATTTGTGGATTGTGTTATGCTTAAATGTAATTTGCATTATGCAGGGTTTATATTTAGTTATCCTCATCTATCGCATGATTAGGATTTTGTATTGATAATCACTGGCATGATAGTGCTACTATACTTGACTTTGATATGCTTAGTAATGGGATCTCTGTTAGTTTATTCTTTTGTTTAAATGTTATATTTTGGCCTATCTATGTTAATTATTGTGGTTCGTATCGTGTGATGCATATTGAATACAAGTGGGTTGAATGTCATGTTCATGGTTACTATTTTTATGAGCTTATTATATTGTATGTTTCATCATACGATTTGTGCGGGGTATGACTGACATTATGAATATATGTATACCTCTCCTATACTTTGGATTATGCTTGATGATATATATATATATATATATATATATATATGTATTATGTGATTCGAAACATAATTCGTTTTATGCATGACCTGTGCGAGTCAGTCTAGTGGATAGTTAGGCATGCCTAATAGAGTCTTTTTAGCTGCAGCACCTTTGGACGTTTGGACCCTGATCAGGTCCCCGTTTGGTTCCTTGCAAACCCTTTAATGTGTTCGGATCCTCATGATCCTTTTCAATGTCTTTGGATCTTGTTTAAGATCTCCCTCAGTAAAATGTCTTAAATAAAATGAAATGGTTTTTGATTCGTACCTATAAGGTACCCCTTTGGCCGATTGTACCTGTAAGGTACTGCCCGTACACTCGTTATCCACTATTGTGAGTCAGCAGGTGTTTTGTTATTTTGTTTTGCTTCGAAATAACTATGAGAATGTGATATCCGAATGAGCATGGTAAGGATTTGAGGAATCAGTTTATATGTATACGAACGTGAATATGGGCTTCAGAATGTGTCTTTATTGTGTAAGCATGATTTTATATCTGACCCGATTATCCGCATTTGTTATATGATGTGTTATAAGCTTCAAATGCTTTGAATGTGATTCGACTAATGCATTTACTTTTGTAACTCAAGCATGTTTTTATTGTATATAAGCATGTGAATCGGATCAGTGGTGGCTTTAAGTATGCAAATTAATATGTTTAATCTTATGAACTTGTCCTCTTGAATGCTATGAAGGTAGAGCCATGATATATGTTTCCTTGGTTTATGCCATCATAGTGATTTCGGTATGTTGACATGTGTTTACATTACATGGTGTGGTAGCATTTATATTATGTAATGTTATGGAGTATTGCTGTGTATATGTTATGCTGGTCTCTGCTGTTGTAGTAATTTCAGCATGTTGTTAGGTTTCTATGTTTCTCTGTATGCTGCTATGTGTATTGATATAGTAATGTGAGGGTATGGTGTATTAGCTTTGTAAGTGGTTTCAGTTAGTGAATGAGCATTGTTGGGTGACGGTCTTATGCATGTTTAGATAGTTAGAGATTATGTGTTGATACTTAATGGATATGAGTTAGTGCATCTAAGATTTATTCGTATTTTTTGCATGATGATGTGATGTTATGTTATTATTTTGGTCTCTGCTTTGGAGCGTCTTTGGTATGATAATTGTAGTTTAGACCTCTAATGGCATTGCATGATATTTGTGTACATCATTGTATGGTAGTATAATGTATCAATTTCGTAATTCGGGTATTAGTTAACATGTTTGGGCATCTCCGCATGATAGTTGCATTGCGTGTTATTCAGCATTTGGTTGGTATATGGGTACTTTGGTATGACAGCTGCGTGTATATTTAATTTGTGTCTTCGCATGATTCGCCTTCTGATATCTGAGACTTTGGAGGAACCGGTAAGTGTTTGCCTATGAGTTTATATGTATTTTTACATGATGTTATATGTTTGTTGGTTTACTGTCCTTTTGTCTTTGTTCCTCCCCACTAAGCGTTATCGCTTAGCATCCCGTGTAGGTGGCAAGTTTTGTTTCGGTTCGAGTCGAGCATCTGCAGGGTCGGCCACATCGAAGTTAAAAGTGTTTTGTCATTTTTGGCTTTAGCTCCTGTATTCGGATTTTGTAATTTTATAGCTTTTTACTTATGTATTTTGTCATGTAAGGATCTTATTGTAATTAAATTTTCAGTTATTCCTTCATTTTCTCTTTCGCCTCATGCTTCCGCTATATGATGGTTTGTATATATGCGAGTTAATGTATGTTCAGCTATTATTTCTTTAAAGTTTTAATTTACGTTGTATTTTCGTATGTCGTCATTGTATGAATATGTGCTTCCGCTTAGTGTATGTGTGCAAGTATGTGAGTGAGTGTCGGGTAGCGCGCCCGCCGGTGCCCTTCTAACGGGGGCGATGATGGGGGTGTTACAGTTCTTCTATCCAGCCTATGATACTAGTCCACTGCAAGACCTGTTAAGCTTAGGCAGAAATACTTTATTTTTTGCCTTTTCGTTAAGGTCGTACCCTTCATTACTAGTGAGTACTGCTTAACGTGTGCGGTTGGGTCTGAAGTGCCGTAAAACTTTGGGATATCTGACATTTTAAAGTTCTAAGGGATCAAATTCTCTCCCTCTAGCTCCTTGTCTTCCGGGTTCATCCCCTTTCCCATGGTTAGCATATGAGACATTGCCTCGAATTTCTCCTCTATCTTCCTCCACATAACCTCTTTTGTCTAAGGTGCCTTTCCTCTCTCCATTATGAGTTCCTCATACTCATATTCCACTAAATCATTCTCCTGGTCTATGGGCTTCACCCCTTTTCTGGCGCAAAGATGTAGTAGCTCTGAGATTAACTAGTGGTGGACGTACCTCCTTAGCAGGGTCTTCCCTAACTGCTTCCCCTTCATTTTGCCCTCTAGGATGGGCAACTGGGTTTGGCAAGGTAGGTGGTGCTATTGCTACTGTTAGATTGCCCATCATGGCCATCATCCAATTTTCAAACTCCTTTAGTCTTCTACTTACTTCCTCAGTGATCATGGCGCGAGTTGCATCAGATTCTCTTGTTGGGTTTTTCCATATTGACTTCCGTTGAAGACTCTAAACTGTAGGTCTCACTGCTATTTGAAAGCAACTTTGAGCCCCAATATGGCTGTCACACCCCGTTTGCCCCCTAGTAGAATGAACCATGTGTGTGTATGTATTTGTATGTGTTTTAGCATGATCATAAGGGCATTTTGGTAATATTGCATGATTTTGGGTTTTTCTAGTGCGTGTGTGCATATGTAGCACTGTGGTGTGAATTAATTGGGTCAGGCTTGTGTGTGCATGAGTGCACCATTATAGTGTGTGTGCATGGGAGTTGCATTGTGTGTGGTTAAGTGCACCATAGTAGGATATGCACTAGTGGGTTATTGTGGTGTGTGTTGCTCATACATGTGTAGGGTACATTATTAGGGTGTTTCATTGTGTGCATGTGATACATTTAGTTATGGTGTGAGTACGTGATCTCCTCCACTAGATGATTGACATGTGTAAAGGGGAAAGAAAGAGGGGAAAGAGAAAATGAAAAAGGGAAAAGCAGATTTTTGAAACCCATTCCCGTTTTCTCTTCTTCTTCTTTTTCCTTCTTCCTCCTTTGCACTCTCCTAAGTGCTTGACTTAGATTCAAGCTCAAGTGGTGGAATTAATTACTCCTTTGCATCTTCCTTGGTAAGTTCTTGCTTTTTCCTTGTATTGTTCATGCATTTTCTCTTCTTCTTCTTGGGTTGGATCTAACTTAGATTTTGTGTTTTTAGTGTTTGGGTGCTTGTTTGTGCTTAGTTGAGCCTCCTCGCGAGCCAAAGGGCAAAGAGAAGGCTGGAACAAGTGGATCCAAGCAATAGGAGCTAAGGATTTTAAGGTTTGGGAAATTCTTGGTTTTCATGTATATATATGCTTATGTATAAGATTTGATGGTTTCTTAGAATTAGGTTGTTATATGTTCCTTATTATGATGTATATGCTATGGGTTTTCATTTTGGAATGTGGATCTTGCAAGAGCATGTGTTAATTGTGATAATGTTGGAGTTAATGTGGTTTTGTGCATAAATTGGGGTTTTGGATGATTCTTGGAATTGGAGGTTTAAATTAATGAATTGTGTGAAATTTCTTGTTGATTAATGTTATATATTGGTTATTGATGCTTATGGATGACTGGGTTTGAGGTAAGAGGTTTTTGGATGAGTTTTGTGTGTTTGTGGTTGAAAGAGGGAAGAAAAAAATCTGCAGAATTCTGCAGATTTTGCAAAACCCGACGCTGTCGCGATCGCGACAATATTGCGAGCGCTACAGAGATCGGCATTTCGGAGCTTCGCTGTCGCCAGTACGCGATTCCGTCGCGAGCCCGCGACATCCGAAGTATTGAGCACCCTCTGTCGCGAGCGCGATATCCGTCACGATCGCGACAGAGCGCGATGCCGGCTAAGTGCTATCGTGAGCCCGCGATAGCAATTTTTTTCTCTGTCGTGAGCGTGACAGAGCCTGGCCCTTCCTTCCTCCTTGCGGTCGCTAAATTCATCGAGCACGCGCAACAAAAAGGCTTCGGTCTCTGTCTCGAGCGCGACAGACGTCGCGAATGCGACAACTCCCTGTATACTGAATGAGTTTTCTTTTATTGTGTGCATTTTTGAACTCCAGTTTCCTTTAATGTTTATGAGATTTATGCTTGATATCTTATGAATTATATGAATATGGATCCATGATACGACTATGTACATGTATGATGATGTTTTTGGAATAATGTGAAATGGATTAAATGGCTTATGCATGACCTGCTAGAGTCTAGAAAGTGGATAGTTATGCATGCCTAATAGAGTCTTATAGCTGCAGCCCTTTGATAAGTTTGGACCTCGATCAGGTCCCCGTTTGGTTCCCCGTGAACCCCTATGTGTTCGGATCTTGTTTAAGATCCCTTTTGAAAATGTTTTGTGAAAGTAAAAGTATCTTGATTTATCGGCTCGTACCCGTAAAGTACTGTCTGTATCGGCTCGTACTCGTAAAGTACTGTATGTATCGGCTCGTACCCGTAAAGTACTGTCCGTATACTCGTTATCCACTCCCTCGAGTCAGCAGGTGCTTTGTATGAATTGTGTTATGAGGAAATGTATGTGATACATGTGTGAACTCATAAATGAAAAGTATAATCTGTTACGGGAATATGAATATTGTTATGAGCTTCTGAATGTATGGCGTTAGAATATATGCATGCTTATGCAATTGATATGCTATGTGTATGGTATTCATGAAGAACGCTTGTGTTTTGCTTTGACGACCGTTGTGAATGGTTGTCCTTTATTATATGTGTGTTTCCCCACTACGCGTTTATCGCTTAGCACGGTGTGTTCACCCGTGCAGGTGCGGAAGGAGTTGCTTTGGGAGAGTCGCCGCAGTCTGAGCCAACGCAGCAGGGTGTAGAATAGGGCTGAGTTTTGTATTTAGAGATTCTTTGTGTATAGAACTCTCTTATATTGGTTTTGTAATAGCTTCCGCTTTTGTTTATGTAATTTCAGGATTTGTAATTAATTATGGTATCTCTATGTTGATCAGAACAGTAATGTAATGATTTCCATTATATTAATGCATGATCAGCTTATTTTATGATGGTTTGGTAAAGTTTTAATTTACCCTGTATTTCGGTATGTATGCTTATGTATGAATGTATGTATATTCTGTACCTGTGTGGTGGCACCTCTACTCATACGGCATCTCACTCCTTATCGGATGGGATCGCCTAGTACGGGTAAGGGGTGTTACAATGGCACCCTTTCAGGCAATTAAAAAAAAGGATTTCTAACTAGCCGACCATCGGGAGCTCTAAACCACCTGGCTGGATCTATGATGGCTATAAAACATATCCTGTTAAGATGAAGCATGAATGACATATAATGCATGGTCGTGCTTTTATGCAGCATCCACAACCACATGCAAGCAAGTAAATCCTTCCAATCTTATCACTTCCACACATGAGGTCACGTTATGTAATGGCCCGAAATATAGCCTGGTAGTAATTGGCTTAATTAGGATTGTGTGGGAATTTAATTATGGAGTTGGACTAAATTGAAATAACAAATAAAGGACTTAATTGAATAATTAAAAGAAGTTAGTGCCTAAGTTGAGTTTTTACAGGATTGTGCTAATGGCTGATTAGTTAATATTTAGTTGGAGATTAATTTAACTAATCAAGGGACAACTTTTGAGTGGATTATGTGTGGCTCTTTATGGAGCTGCCAGCTCCTCTAGTTGCATGCATATGTATTGTTTGAGGAGAGAGAAAGGACCATCTAGCTTGAACATTCAGCCATTTTCTATATCTTTTTCTTCTTCTCATTTTCGTGAGTGGAGCTCTTTAGAATCACTAGATTAATTGTGTGAATATTACCAAGTGGATCAAGAATTGAGTTAATAATTTTAGAAGGTAAGTGGTTTAGTAAATATCTTTTCTTCATCTTTTCTTGTAATATTGAATTGAGTAAACAAGAATTGATGGATTGTGTTCCAGTTCTTGAAATGTGGTCATGTGTGTAGCTGAGAATCAAAGCAAGATGAAGGGAAGGCCAAAGTTGGAGAACCTAGCTTAAAAGGGACTCATTAGAAGCATAGGAAAGGAGGTTTGGGAAACTATCTTTATATTTGAATGTTATGATTTAAAATGTGTTCTATTTGAATGTTAAATGTGGTTGAGGTTTTTTGGAATGAGTTTGAGAATGGAATAAGTGAGTTCATCTATGTGTGGATAAATTGGGGAAAGAATGCTTGAGATTTTGTTGATAAATTTAATGTTTTTTTTTTGCTAAGGTGAAAACAAGCATGAGCAAAATTCATGTATGCATTGAATGAGAAGTATATGTATGTTGAAATGATTTTGGGTTGCTATTGATTTCCAAAGTAGCTAAGTTTTCATGTAAAAATCTGGGTTGAGTGAGTTACACGGTGGTATGGAATGGGCCATACCCCCATGTAATTCTATTCTGCCCAGGTGTGAGATTTTACACGGTGGTAAGGAGTGACTATACTGCCGTGTAAATGTCCTCTGTTTCGAAGGTGTTTAGCATGGCTTTCTACACGGCGGTATGACTTGAGCATAGCCCCGTGTAGGGTGTCGTACACGGCGGTAAGACATTGTCATACTGCCTTGTAAAACGCTTCTGTTTTGCAAAATTAAGACTTTGATTTTTATCTCTTTTTCTGTTCCAATTGAACTTATCTTGCCATAAACCTTATTAAATATCATCTTAGCTATCTATTGATGATTTTCATGAATATGAATTGAATCTAATTGTAAACTCGTGACAATGAATATACAAGCATGAGGATTATAGTGATGAATTTCTTGTATATATATATATATATGCTCATGCGATATCCTATCTAAGTCTAATGATAGAATTGTGATGTGAATAACAATGAATGTGAACTATGTAATAAGATATAATGGGATAATTCTATAATGTCATAATGCCATAACAAGTATAATAATCAATTGATACCTTAGCCTGCAAGTCAAGTAGTGGATAGATAGGCATGCCTATATAGTCTAAGTGCTGCAGCCCAATGCGTCCGATTCCTCTGGAATCATAAGGTTATATAGATCCTTACTGGATTCCAATGTGATATTATGTTGATGTTTCGTACCTTAGGGTACTAGTACAAATGTGAGGTATCCACGATACCAATGTGATTACTATGCCCATGTGGTACCAATGCGATACTCGTTATCCCTATCTTTCAATTGCAGGCAAAAGTAACTAATAGGAGTAATAAGTAAACCATGTGATATATGAACAAGTTAAATGAGTTTAATGCAAATATGTACACTATTACGATGAGTATTGTGCATGAGTTGTAATTATATAAATAATTGAATACATAATATGTACCTACATGATACATGAGCCTTGTTAAACTGATTTAACTGTTACCAAGCTTGTATTAAGATATGTCTCATAATTGAATAATTATTGTATTGTATGCTATGAAGTTATAAACATGTGTATACTGTTTCCCCACTAAGCGTTATCGCTTAGCACGGGTTTTCTAATCCATGTAGTTTCGGAGGGGAGGTGATCGTGTCGGAGGGATCCGCGTTGCCATTGGTCAACACTAGGAGTACTTATAGTGTAGGTTTTTAGGAAGTGGGCAATGAGTTTTGTGTATGTAATGTTTAATCCTTTTTATATCAAACAATATGTATGGATGTAATAATTAGGTATTGTATCAATATGTATATAAGTATGTAAATGTGACAGTTCTAGCATGAAATGTCCGTTGTGTATGAATGCATGAATTATGAAATTTAATTGTTCAGATATTGGCATGCGTGTATGATGATGATATGTGCTTATGTTTGCTGTGTGGTGACCGTTCTCGTCTGCTGCGGCTGAGCTGTTCTAGTGGTTGAGAATGGGCGTCACAAGTTGTGGCATCAGACCCTAATTTAGTCTTTTCTGGGTAATTGGGTAGTTAGGATGTGTATAGTAGTTTTGACCTAATGCGGATGTCCTTCTGTAAATTGTGTAGATCGATGGATGCTAGTGACAACCCAAGTCACCACTCAAGAGTGGAGATAGACGAAAGTGTTAATCCCTGGGAAGAAGAAGTGACGGGGTCTGGTCAGTCAGGGCCAGTCAATTTTGGCAACGACGTTCCAATGGTTCCAGTGGAGGCCATACTAAAGATGTCACAGGATATGGCAAGGGTCCTTGATTTAATGACGGCACCGAAGGCTCTAGTAGAATCTTTAAGAAAGCATGGAGCAGAAGAGTTTCATGGTACAAGGTTGGATGAGTTGGAAAAGGCGGAATACTAGATAGAGAAAGTGCAGAGGGTGTTGGGAGAAATAAGATGTCCCCCGGACCAGCGAGTTAAGTGTGTAATATCGCTGCTTCAGGGTGCAGCATATGACTGGTGGAAACTAGTTCTACAGCATCCGATGCTCCCGAATCCAATTACCTAGGAATTCTTTAAAAGGGAGTTTCGGAATAAGTTTGTGACCAAGGCGTATAAGGAGGCAAATTGGAAGCAATTCCTGAATTTGAGACAGAGAACAATGATTGTAGCAGAGTATGAGAAGGAGTTCTGTCGATTGAGTAAGTATGCACCAAAGGGTGTATTGACTGAGGAGTTTAGGTGTGAGCAGTTTGAAGAAGGGCTGATTGAAGAGATTAAGGCATTACTGATCTCGTTAACTACTGAGCATAATGTAAGCTACTATCGGATAGTTCAAGCTGCTATGCGTGCTAAGAGGTCATTGGGAGTACAAAGAGAGAGCAGCAGAAAAGGAATTCCAATCGAGGTGGGTCTATTGCTGGCAAGAGATCAAGGGATTCTCTAATGGCACCATCGACAGAATCTGTGTTCAGCTCAGCAGCACGGGGTAAGAAGCGTGGGACATCTTCTGTGTCTGGATTTGGTAGAGGTACATCTGGTACCAAGAATGAAGTGTATGAGTGTCCCCACTGTGGTAAAAGACATAGAGGAGAATGTTGGAAGGTAACTGGGGCATATTTTAGGTGTGGAAGTACTGAGCATTTCTTAGCCAACTGTGTAACTGGAAATCAGCAAGAGCAAAGTAGAGGTGGTTCTAATTTACTTTCAGCTAATAGAGGAAGAGGAAGAGGACGTGGCAGAGGTGGCTAGTCCAGAGGTGCAGCTGATTCAGAAACGGTGGATAGACCTATTATGGCACCGAATCGGGCTTATGCGATGAAGGCACAAGAGAATCAAGATGCTCCTAAAGTCATAGCAGGTACTTTTCTACTCTATGGCATAGAGATGTTTGCATTAATTGATCCTAGATCAACTCATTCGTATGTGTGTTCTAAAAGGGTATGTGATAAGATGCCTAGTGCTAAATGTTTAAAATATGATATATGTGTATCAAGTCCTTTGGGAAATAATGTGAATGTGAACAAAGTGTATAGGGGTTGTTCATTGGTAGTTCAGGATAGTGTGTTTCCAGTCGATTTGATTGAGTTACCTTTTGATGAGTTCGATCTAATACTGGGTATGGATTGGCTAAGTAAATATAATGCGGTAGTTGACTGTAAGAGGAGGAGAGTGGTACTCCGTGATTGTAAGGGAAGTACAGTGACAGTGAGGGGAGTTTGTACAAACCCTCTTGTGAATGTGGTATCAACAATGCAAGCATACCGATGTTTGAGGAAGGGATGTGAGGCTTACTTGGCTCTGGTGTTGGATTCTAAAAGAGAACAAGCAAAGATTCAGGATATACCCATTGTACGGGAGTTTCCTGATGTGTTTCCGGAAGAACTGAGTGGTGTGCCACCAGTAAGGGAGGCTGAATTATCTATTGATATTGTGCCTAGATCAGTGCCAGTGTCTAAAGTGCCTTACAGAATGGCTCCTACTGAATTGAAGGAGCTAAAAACTCAACTGCAGGAATTATTGGACAGGGGTTTCATAAGACCTAGTGTTTTTCCTTGGGGAGCACCAGTCCTATTTGTCAAGAAGAAAGATGGGACCATGATAATGTGTATTGACTACCGGCAGCTGAATAAAGTAACAGTAAAGAATTGATATCCTTTGCCTAGAATTGAGGATTTATTTTACCAATTGAGAGGAGCAGGTGTGTTTTCTAGGATAGACTTGTGGTCTGGGTATTATCAGTTACAAGTGAAGAGAGGGGACATACCCAAGATTGCATTCAGAACTCGATATGGACATTATGAATTTTTAGTAATGCCATTTGGGTTGACTAATGCGCCTACTGCATTCATGGACTTAATGAATAGAGTGTTTAGGCCATACTTGATCAGTTTGTGGTCGTGTTTATTGATGACATTTTAGTTTACTCAAGAAATGAGGAAGAGTATGAGCAGCACTTGAGGAGTGTGCTTCACATATTATGGGAACATCAGTTGCATGCTAAATTGAGTAAGTGTGAGTTTTGGCTGCGAGAAGTGTCTTGTCTGGGCCATGTGATATCTTCTGAGGGTATTAAGGTGGATCCGGCTAAGATTGAAGCAGTTGTGAACTGGAAGCCACCTAGAAATGTGCTAGAATTTCGCAATTTTCTAGGGTTAGCTGGGTATTACAGAAGGTTTGTGAAAGGCTCTCAGTGATAGCTTCACCATTGACAAGGTTGCTTTGAAAGGGAGTTAAATTTGGATGGTCAAAAAAGTGTCAAGCAAGTTTTGTTCAACTGAAGAAAATGTTGGTAGAAGCACCAATCCTTACACAGCCTATCTCTAGCAAAGAATATGTCTTGTACAGTGATGCCTCAGGTATAGGTTTGGGTTATGTGCTAATGCAAGGTGGAGAAGTAGTAGCGTATGCCTCCAGGCAACTGAAACCGCATGAGCAGAATTACCCGACACATGATCTGGAATTGGCAACTGTGGTGTTCGCTCTAAAGATTTGGCGACATTACTTGTATGGTGCGAAGTGTAAAATTTACACTGATCACAAGAGTTTGAAATATTTGTTAACTCAGAAAGAATTGAACTTGAGACAGCGTAGGTGGTTGGAGCTGTTTAAAGACTATGATTGCATTGTGGACTACCACCCAGGTAAAGCTAATGTTGTTGCAGATGCACTGAGTAGGAAGTCTGTCTCGGCTTTACAGTTAAAGCAAGTTAAATGGAGGTTTACTACAGATGGAGCATTGCTAGCACAGTTGAAAGCAAGACCGGTATTAAAGGATGAAATGATAGCTGCACAAAGGAGTGACTCTAAATTGCAACAAACTCTGCAGTCAATCAAAAATGGTGACAAGACTGATTATTCAGTGGGTGAAGACGGAATATTGCTTTATAAGAATCGGGTATGTGTTGCTAGTGAGAAAGAGTTGAAGAAGATATTGATGTATGAGGCCCATAATACTGTTTTTACTATGCATCCAGGCGGGAATAAAATGTATCAAGATTTGAAGCAACTATATTGGTGGCCAGGTATGAAGAAGGACATTGTAGACTATGTGTCTAAATGTTTGACATGTCAGCAAGTGAAGGCGGAACATCAAGTTCCACATGGGTTATTGAATCTTCTATCCATTCCACAATGGAAATGGGACAACATTACTATGGATTTTGTTTCTGGATTGCCTTTGACTTCAAAGCAACAGGATGCAATATGGGTAATAGTGGATAGATTTTCTAAGTCGGCTCACTTTATACTGATTCGAATGGATTATTCGATGGATCGATTAGCTGAATTGTATGTGAAGGAGATTGTTCGATTGCATGGTGTACCCCTATCGATAGTCTCGGATAGAGATCCAAGGTTCACTTCCAAGTTTTGGAAGAGTTTACAAGCTGTATTGGGTACAAAGTTGAATTTCAGTACTGCGTTTCATCTGCAGACCGATGGAAAATCAAAAAGGGTTATTCAAGTATTGGAAGATTTAATGCGAGCATGTGTTTTGGACTTCTCGAAGAGTTGGGATAAGTATCTTGCCCTCATGGAATTTTCTTATAATAATAGTTATCAGACAAGTGTTGGCATGACGCCATATGAAGTGCTATATGGGAGAAAGTGTCGTACACCGGTTTATTGGACAAAATTGGGTGAACACAGAATTGTTGGACCAGAATTGGTACGGGATATAGAAGAGAAAGCAAAGCTTATACAACAGCGACTGAAAGCAGCCAGTGATAGATAGAACTCTTATACGGATTTGAAAAGAAGGGATATTGAGTTTGAAAAAGGTGACAAGGTGTTTTTAAAAGTGTCTCCTTGGAGGAAGGTATTGCGGTTTGGGAAGAAAGGAAAATTGAGTCCGAAGTTCATTGGACCCTATGAAGTGTTAGATAGAGTTAGTTCAGTGGCTTATCGGTTGGCATTGCCTCCGGCTTTATCTAAGCTACATGATGTTTTCCATGTGAGTTGAGAAGGTACCGATCGGATGAATCTCATGTGTTATCTGTACAAGAAGTGGAAGTTCAGCCAGATTTCTCTTATGATGAGAAACCAAAGGCAATTCTAGCAAGGGAGATAAGACAACTACGGAATAATCAAATTTCGCTTGTGAAAGTGCTCTGGCAACACCATGGAGTTGAAGAGGCGACCTGGGAACCAGAAACTGCCATGCGGGAGCAACATCCCCACCAATTTGATTCAGTGATGAATTTCACGGACGGAATTCTTTTCAGGAGGGGAGAGTTGTAATGGCCCGAAATATAGCCTGGTAGTAATTGGCTTAATTAGGGTTGTGTGGGAATTTAATTATGCAGTTGGACTAAATTGAAATAACAAATAAAGGACTTAATTGAATAATTAAAAGAAGTTAGTGCCTAAGTTGAGTTTTTACAGGATTGTGCTAATGGCTGATTAGTTAATATTTAGTTGGAGATTAGTTTAACTAATCAAGGGACATCTTTTGAGTGGATTCCGTGTGGCTCTTTATGGAGCTGCCAGCTCCTCTAGTTGCATGCATATGTATTGTTTGAGGAGAGAGAAAGGACCATCTAGCTTGAACATTCAGCCATTTTCTGTATCTTTTTCTTCTTCTCATTTCCGTGAGTGTATCTCTTTAGAATCACTAGATTAATTGTGTGAATATTACCAAGTGGATCAAGAATTGAGTTGATAATTTTGGAAGGTAAGGGGTTTAGTAATTGTCTCTTCTTCATTTTCTACTCTTTCTTGTATTATTGAATTGAGTAAACAAGAATTGATGGATTGTGTTCCAATTCTGGAAATTGGGTCATGTGTGTAGCTGAGAAATCAAAGCAAGATAAAGGGAAGGCCAAAGTTGGAGAACCCAGCTCAAAAGAGACTCATTAGGAGCATAGGAAAGGAGGTTTGGGAAACTCTCTTTATATTTGAATGTTATGATTTAAAATGTGTTCTATTTGAAAGTTAAATGTGGTTGAGGTTTGTTGGAATGAGTTTGAGAATGGAATAAGTGAGTTCATCTATGTGTGGATAAATTGGGGAAAGAATGCTTGAGATTTTGTTGATAAATCTAATGTTTATTTTGGCTAAGGTGAAAACAAGCATGAGCAAAGTTCATGTATGCATTGAATGAGAAGTATATGTATGCTGAAATGATTTTGGGTTGCTATTGATTTCCAAAGTACCTAAGTTTTCATGTAAAATCTGGGTTGAGTGAGTTACACGACGGTATGGAATGGGCAATGCCCCCATGTAATTCTATTCTACCCAAGTGTGAGATTTTACACGGCGGTAAGGAGTGACTATACTGCCGTATAAATGTCCTCTGTTTCGAAGGTGTTTAGTGTGGCTTTCTACACGGCGGTATGACTTGAGCATACCCCCGTGTAGCGTGTCTTACACGGCGGTAAGACATTGTCATACCGCCGTGTAAAACGCTTCTGTTTTGCAAAATTAAGACTTTGATTTTTATCTCTTTTTCTGTTCCAATTAAACTTATCTTGCCATGAACCTTATTAAATATCATCTTAGCTATCTATTGATGATTTGCATGAATATGAATTGAATCTAATTGTAAACTCATGGCAATGAATATACAAGCATGAGGATTATAGTGATGAATTTCTTGTATATATATATATATATGCTCATGTGATATCCTATCTAAGTCTAATGATAGAATTGTGATGTGAATAACAATGAATGTGAACTATGTAATAAGATATAATGGGATAATTCTATAATGTCATAATGCCATAACAAGTATAAAAATCAATTGATACCTTAGCCTGCAAGTCAAGTAGTGGATAGATAGGCATGCCTATAGAGTCTAAGTGCTACAGCCCAATGCGTCCGATTCCTCTGGAATCACAAGGTTATATATATCCTTACTGGATTCCAATGTGATATTATGTTGATGTTTTGTACCTTAGGGTAGTAGTACAAATGTGAGGTATCCACGATGCCAATGTGATTACTGTGCCCATGTGGTACCAATGCGATACTCGTTATCCGTATCTTTGAATTGCAGGCAAAAGTAACTCATAAGAGTAATAAGTAAACTGTAACACCCCTCACCCACGTATAGCATACTGTATGGTAACATAGACAGTATGTGATGATGGGTGAGGAAAGCTACGGTATAGCAAGCCGGGAACAATAATATAAGCAGAGTTACAAAAAATTTTTTTCTCAAAACATACAAATATCCACATACACAAAAGACATTCATATACTTATCATTACATTGCTCATAATATTTTATTACATCCCAATCGCTTAATACAATACTCACTAAGAATTTCATTACAAAGGTGGACTATAATTTCTAAGCACTAGCTATTTCTACAGACTGAATGGCTAGACTGTTGCGGATTATCCTCGGCAATACGACCAACTCCAAACCTGCATGGATAAAAACCCATGCTAAGCACAAAGCTTAGTGGGGAAAACACATAGTATGGACGACCATTCACAATGGCCGTCAGTTACAACATACAATAAATAACTAACATCAAATCATTTAACACATATATACATAATTGGTCATAATTAGAATATTTTATTCATAATCATTATAAGATTAAACAGGGTGACAGTCTTGCTTGATACACGCTTTTCATATTTTATTAATCATATATCGCATGTTATACACATCATTTTATTCAGCCTATAATAAAATCTCTAATTACAATAATTCTCACATATCAAGGAGGTCATGATTAAGCCGCTAATAATCTAACTTCGTATTCAAAGCATATAAATGTATCTCATATATATAACCACTTTCGTTTAATTACTTCCTTCAAATTGTTGCATTACTACCATGTCATTAACTCATGTTAATATTACAAAGAAAAGATAATCAAAGCTAAAGCATATGAACTTTGAAAGATGTTACCACATTTACGCATAGGGATCCCACAGGATCCAAAGCACATAGGTGCGCGAAGCGCAACTCATGCCAAAATATAAGTCACATCGTACAAGGTGATCACATTCTCATTGGGTGCATAAATTTACACAAAGCTTCACATATCTTTATCAATTCACATGTATCATTCAGTTCACATATTTCTGCTCGTTAAATGCCTGCTAAGTCAAAAGGGTGGACAACGAGTAACACTAAGATACCCGAAGGTATTAACACTATTCTCATAATTCATAGATACCCGAAGGTATCAACACTATCTTTTCAGTACACAAGGATCACTAAGATCCATTCGGGGACCTGATCGGGGTCTAAATCATACACAGGCTGCAGCAACACTAACTCTATTAGGCATGCCTAACTATCCACGACTCGACTAAGGCAGGCTAACACGTACTTGTTTCCTTTAGAAATGCTCATGCCATAATTTAAAATCTTTTTCAGAAGTACATACTTTTATTATAATCGCATACTAATCCGATATATAAATTGTTCATAATTAAAACAATGGTTCATATAAAATATAACAATTCATAACCTTTAATTATAATCGCATTTAATTTTAATACATGCTCCACAAATTATTACAACTATAATTCGCATGGTATAGCATATCTTAAATTACACACTATGTCACATGTGAATCACAAACCCAAACTCATGTCAAATAGCTCAATCAATCATCTATGCATGGCATAGAAAAGAGTCGTGCTCGCGACCCTTGTCGCGATCGCGACAGAAAGTTAAATGGCCTCTATCGCGCTCGCGACACCAGTTGCGCTCGCGACAGAGCCCAACCATACACCCTGAGTCGCGCTCGCGACCACGACAAAACCAGATGATCTCTGTCGCGCTCGCGAAAGAGCTAAGCATCACCCTCCTTTCATCTCTCACTCGCATACACTTCGCATAGAAACATACTTACTTTTGTCATGTCCATAACTAATCTTCTTGAACATTATTTTCCCTAAATCATGCATAGAACCCAAGAATTCCAACACCAGTATCCCAAACTACTCAATTGCCTAAGAGTCATTCCATAATTAAATAGTCTAATTAAAAATCGTTCAGATACGAAAGGTTCATTTCAATTTCGATTTACGACACATGTAATTCCATCATCTACTTCATTCTTAACATCTCACACAAATTCTAAACTATAAATAAATCACTTCACGTCTTGAATCATTAAAGACTCACAGACTTTTGTCGGTCTTACACAAATGGGCCACAATTATTCCTAACAATTATCAAAGCACTAGTAAGGTTCAATTAATACACTCTCCTTCATATCCGATTGAGCTTCTACGCTTTGGTTTGAACTTGAAAGAGTGTTCCAAACCTCCTATGTATCCTGAAGGGTTAGGAATCAAAACCCCAAAATCCTATTAGCTCAAAATGCAAGATATGGAATTCCACTTCAAATTGCCTAAAATAATATAAATTAGGTTATAAAGAACATACTCGGAAGTGTTTGATTCATTAAACTGCTCAATAATGAAGTTAATATTCTTGTTTATAACCTTAGAAAATTGTATTCCTAAATGATATCTATTTATTTGCTCATTTCCAAACTTTAAACATATGATGCATATATCTTGAAAGGTTCTGAGGAAGTTCGGGTGTGTTTCGGGATGAAAAACATGACAAATTACGCATCCTAAAGAATAGGAAAGAGGGGCAAGGGTTCATACCAATTATGAGGCTCAAAATGAAAGGAAAAACCTTCCACAAACAGGTTCTGTCGCGCTCGCGACAGAGAGCTCTTCCAACTGCCCTACGAAAATAGACTTACGAGATAGTTTTTCGTATTCGACGTTGTATCGCTTAAACGACCCACTAAACCTCATTTTTAACCAAAACATCCTTCTTAACAAATGTTCTTTAGGATGTTAGATTTCAAATGAAACAAATTTCAGATAATTGGACATCTAAAACTCTAGATATGAGCTACACAACCTACACTGCTCCTGTAAACCCGTTTAAATACAGACACCCCGGTGTTTACCATTTTCAAGGATCCTAGATTCAGAATTAAGTTCCGGTCCTTCAGAGGGAATTTTAGATAAATGAATTAGCTTTCAAATGGAACTAGTTTCATATCATTTGGACATCTATAGCTTGACTTATAATTAAAACAAACACCAAAGGTCCAGTGAAATCTGGACAGAGTATCCCCAGAAAATTCAGATTCTCTAAACCCAATCCAAGCCACACCACCACATCAACACAACCAATCCAATTTTAAGCCAAAATACATTTCAAGACATAAATTCAACCATACACAAATCTATAAACAACATTCACATTAAAGCACATAAATTTCCCAAACCTGTTATAAAGCTCAAACCACTTTTCCTCATAGCTCCAATCTTCTCTTTACTCTTGTCTATCCTCTTGCCCATGGATGCTTGTACAAATTAAACCAAACAAAACACTATTAACCCAACTTACACATAATTCAAACCCAGAAATTCAAACTTCCAAACCAAAAAAATAAAGAAGCACAAAGAGATGAATACTCAAATCAAACTCAAATACTTACCCTCCAAACTCAGCTCAAGTTTCAAGAACCCACTTAAACCTTAAGAAAACACAAGAGAGCAAGAGAGAGATGAGATGAGAGCAGGAAAATGGAAGCAAGGGAGAGATGAGAGGACGGAAATGAAAAACAAAGGGGAAGGGGCAGCTTCCACGGGAAGCTTCACTCAAAAAAATCTGCCCCTCCCTCTCTCCTACCCTTCCCTTAAATGCTCTTACCAACCCCTCCACATGGCAAGATCCTATTGGCCCAAGAACATCCAACTTTGAATTCTCCCTCCAAGGCACCACACACACACTTCACCAAATTATTCCCCCAATAAATATCCTACATCTACAATACCAAACACACAAACCACTAGATTACCTCCTCAATCAACCTTGTTACCATACATCTCACACACTATATAATTCCTCACTCAACCTTATAAATTTAATTAACTTACCTAATTAATCCTTATTAACCAAATCCTTCATGCATAAAATTACTGAAATACCCTTCGATTCCCGACCTAGCACATGAATTCCGACTAGACCCTTTTTGGGTTGTTACATAAACCATGTGATATATGAACAAGTTAAATGAGTTTAATGCAAATATATACACTATTACGATGAGTATTGTGCATGATTTGTAATTATATAAATAATTGAATACATAATATGTACCTACATGATACATGAGCCTTGTTAAACTGATTTAACTGTTACCAAGCTTGTATTAAGATATGTCTCATAATTGAATAATTGTTGTATTGTATGCTATAAAGTTATATACGTGTGTATGCTGTTTCCCCACTAAGCATTATCACTTAGAACGGGTTTGCTAATCCGTGTAGGTTCGGAGGCAAGGTGATCATGTTTGAGGGATCCACATTGCCATTGGTCAACACTAGGAGTACTTATAGTGTAGGTTTTTAGGAATTGGGCAATGAATTTTGTGTATGTAATATTTAATCCTATTTTTATCAAAGCAATATGTATGGATGTAATAATTAGGTATTGTATCAATATGTATATAAGTATGTAAATGTGTCAGTTCTAGAATAAAATGTCTGCTATGTATGAATGCATGAATTATGAAATTTTATTGTACAGATATTGGCATGCGTGTATGATGATGATATGTGCTTATATTTACTGTGTGGTGACCGTTCTCATCTGCTGCAGCTGAGCTGTTCCAATGGTTGAGAACCGTAAGCACTGTGTTCCGAGGTAGTCCAGATCAGAGATTACCCGATGAAGAAATCGATGCCCGAGTCCGAATGAACGGTTAAGATTCGAAGATTTTGGCCCTCTAGATTCACGAGAAATATGTTTTCTTTATTCCCGACAAAGAGGAAAACAGAATTGGGAGTTTTAGGGTAGAAAAAAGAAAGTTTACCTCCACAGGCGGCCATCCCGTTTGTCACGGAATGACCGTCTCTCGATGGAGAGCCCCGACGCCCGTCTGTAGTACTCCGACGCCCGCCGGTTAAATCTGATTTCCTAGTGGGAAATGGATTTAACCGACGGCCGTTTGTGGCTTCAGACAGTCGTCGATATGGCTCAAACGGCCGTCGTTGGTTCAAATCCTATAAAAACCTATTTTTCACCCGTTTTTGGGGCTGGTTGGTTGGTTGGCTGGTTGGACGATTTTAGCTACAGTATACCCTAAAAATCCCTTTCTAATTATTTAGTTCCACCTTTTTTTATCTCATTAGAAATTCCTTTATTTCATTTTCATTTTGGATTTGGAGAATTTAACTAATTGAAGGGAGCTAAAATCAATTGGTTTCCAGTCAATATTCATAAATTCCAACATTTGAATATTTTACGATTATCAGGAAAGAAAAATCCAGGCTTTCTTTTCTTGATTTTTGTTTATTATTTGTGAAGCGTGCGGGACTTGAACCATCTGAAAATCCATCCTAAAAGGTAAAATCCAAGGGTAAATATTCTGGACACACGTTCTGTTTGATTTATTTCAATTATTTTCATTTATTTGCATAAAATAAATAATTATCAAGTGGATTATGGGTATGGAACTAAAGATATAGGATATTTTTATGAGTAGTGATTTAGTGTGTGTATGTTTATGGTGACTTGAATTGAAAGTCAAAGTGAAGGAGGCTATCTAGTGTGTATGTATGTGTATGGTTTATGGGTATGTGAAGTCAAGATATTTATGAGTGAGAGCCAATAAAATGGTGCTAAGTGGGCTTGTAATATTATGATAGGTGGACCTATAGGAAGAGGACAAGTGGATGTGGTAGGTGTGCATTAAGTGTGAAAAAGAAAGACAAAGTGAAAGTAAAAGAGGAGTCCACGTTTATTTCCTCTCATCTTCCCGATTTTCCATTTCCTTTTCTTGTCTTCCCTTTCTTTGCTCAATCTCTTGGTTTTGAGTGAATTAGAAGTGATTTGGTGGAGCTTGAGAAGCAAGATTGTTAAGGTAAGTTGGGGTTTTAGGGTTCCTACGGTTGGGTTCTCCTTCTCCTCTTTTTATTTCTTTTGATTTTGTGTGAGTTAGGGTTTTTGGATTAAAAGTAATTTCTGGGTTTTTGGTTTGTGCAAGTTGGTGGTAACAAGAGGAAGCTCAAGGGCAAGGAAAAGATTGTAGATAGAAGCTAGAAAGTGACTTTGGATCTTTGATTTCCAGGTTTGGGAAATTTTATTGTATATATATGAATTTTTGTTTATATATTCATGTATGATATAAGTTTCTTGATTGTGTGGTTGATGATAGATGATGATGGTAGTGAGTGTTGGTTTAAATTGCTCAATTGTGCATGTGAGTAGGTTTTTGGGTGAACTGGGTTGGAATGCACTTGACCTCTCTTCAGTAATTAGGCTGTATTGTGAGTTTTAGAACTCCAAATAATGCGATTCTTGAATCACTAGAACCATGAATTCCATTACTTTAAAAGTCTCAGAAATATCTTTGGACTAAATCTGACTCTAAGACCCTGAATTTTTGATAACACAGTAGTGTCTCTTTTTGTGTCGGGTTGTTTGACCAGTATAGGTTGTGGAATTCATATATGGAGTTATAGATGTCCAATTGACCTGAAACTTGTTTCTTTTGAAATTTAAGACGTAGAAGAACATTTGTTAAGAAGACCACTTTTCCTAAAAATGAGGTTTAGAGGTCAGTTTTCACAATGCTAGTTTGTAGTAGAAAGCAGTCTGTTATGGTAGCGGAGGCGAGCTTCTGTCGCGAGCGCGACAAGGGTCGCGATCTCGCGACAGAAAAACATGTTTTGAGCCTTTTCTTCTCTATTTTTGATTCTAGGGTTGACCCGGATCAATCCCGTACCTTTCCCATCAGTTATTATGCATGTTTAGGGTAATTAAATGGCTATATAAGTAATTATCGTCGGGAAAAATTTAGGAGTATGTTTAAGATTGATGATTTAGCTAGTAAATAATAGTATATATAACTTTGTGAAGGATGAGGATTAATATGTGTTGATATCATGAGTAACCTAAGCATGATATACCATATGAATGAATGCAATTAACGTGGGTGCCATTGAGATGATTGATGAATAAGGTTGTTATTATAGATTGTGTAAATGAATATTGTTATTAGCATGGTTTGTTGAAATTCTTGATATTAATGTTGTGTTTATGATGTTAATGATGTGTGTCTTGCTGGAGATGAGGTAAGAGACCTTTGGTTATGTTTTGTGTGCTGTAGATGAGTTTGAGGAAGGAAAGATCCTGCAGCATTCTGCAGATTTTCGGGATCATGACTCTGTCGCGATCGCGACACTGTCGCGAGCGCGACAGAGTCCGGTGATTCTGATGCTGTGCTGTCGCAAGCCCGCAATAGCAATAGCTTATCTGCTCTCTGTCGCGAGCGCGACAGAGCATATTGTTGGCCTGTGCTATCGCGAGCACGCGACTTGTCACGACCCCGCGATAGCAATGCTTGCCCTCTGTCGCGATCGCGACAACATCGCGAGCGCGACAAAGCCGGGCCCTTCTCTCCTTCCCGCGATCGCGAAGTCCGTCTCGCGCGCGCAGCGAAGAGACTATGGTCTCTGTTGTGAGCGTGACAGGGATCGCGAGCGCGACAGATGTGTTGTATTGGATGAGTTTTCTTTGGTGATTCCAATGTTTGAATTCCGAACTTGTGATGCCTCTAGGGTTGTTCTTTGACTATTTTATGAAGTATGTTAATATAATTGAATATATTATGCATATCTATACTGTTGATCTTTCTCTAAGATTATTATGTTATGCTTAAGTGTAAATTGTATGATGCATGATTGATTTTATGAACTTATTCATATGTCTCACCTATTGCTGATTATGTTCAATGATGTAAATTAAGTGATTTGAAATATGATTTGTATGATGCATGACCTGCGAGAGTCAGTCTAGTGGATAGTTAGGCATGCCTAATAGAGTCTATGTATGTGTAGCTGCAGCGCCCCTTTGAACGATTTGGACCCTGATCAGGTCCCCGAATGGTTCCTCGCGAACCCCTATTATGTGTATGTGTATGGATCTTGTTTAAGGTCCTGTTCAATGAAATGTTGCCTTCCGACTTGTACCTGTATGGTACATTATATTATGTGTTCGATTCGTACCCGTAAGGTACCATTCAGTACTCGTTATCCACTATTGTGAGTCAGCAGGTGTATGATTTGTTATATCGTGTTTATAAGTATGCGGTTCTGATCAGTTATGATTATAGATATGTGAACTAATAAGTGCAGATTTATTGGCTCTCTGGAACACTGTGATTGGAATGCAATATCGTATTGTTGCTTATGTTAAAGATTAATGTTGCGCAATGGAAGTGTGATGGTATTATGATTATGTATCTATGCATGATGTACTTTCAAAAGCTTGATTTCCTAACGTGTTCGGTAAATGTATGCATATGAGGACATGTACTAGTATAACGATACAAGTATTGGCATATAAGTGTATTGATGCTGACATGTAATGTATAGGTAGGTGCACACATGTGAAGTTATATGTAGTTATGCATGAATATACTTACATCTTGTATGGTGATGTTGTTTTGGTTTGTATCGCACATATAAGTATATGAATATGATAAGAAACATTTGAATGCACAGTTATTATATGTAAGTATATATATTTCTCGGTAAGAACTATGTGTGTATGAGATTTGTGTGTGTTATACCTCGACGACCATTGTGAATGGCCGTCCATATTATTATGTTTGTTTTCCCCACTAAGCGTTATCGCTTAGCACGGGTTCTTTTCCCCGTGCAGGTGGCAGGTTTGCTTTTGTTCGAGTCGCGCATCTGCAGAGTCAGCCACATAGAAGCTAGAAGTTTTGTATTTTGTTCGGCTTTTGTAATTTGGGATTTTTGCATATCTGTGTAATATGTATATGTAATAATAGGTAAAAATTCTGATGTAATATTGTAAGCTATGTAAATATTTACACACTTATGGATCTTTCTTACTAGGTTTCTGTTGTATGATTATAAGTATACATGTGTGTATGGTTTCTTATTCTTGTATATTAAATAAAGTATTCATTTTGTTCAGTATCACTCTTCTTTCTCTCAAAGTTTTTATTTATCTTGGATATGTCATTCTATTTATGTGATGTTTACTTGTTTACTCTAGTGGGATGTGACACTCCTATCTATCTTGGAATCTTCTTCCTCTAATCCGAATAGAAGTCTCCATAGTATAGGTTGGGGTGTGACATTCCTTCTGCTCAAGTTCAATTGATCCCACCAAAATAATGCATAATCTGTGAACTCCACAGCTGCTATCTTCACTTTCTTCTCCTCAGAATACCTATTACAATCAAAGATCATTTCAACCTTCCTTTCCCATTCTAGGTACTCTTCAGCACTATTTTTACCCTTAAATGGAGGAATCTTAAGCTTAATGTTACCTAAATTCCCATCCAATCTACCACTAGTCTCTTCTTCATCTAAATCTTCTAAGTCAGCCCTTACATTCTCATCAGTCCATCTTCCTCTCCTTGCTGTTCTCCTAGATGTACTATTTGAACCCAATTCTAGCCTCTCTATTCTATCATTCATATTTCCCATATCTCTCATGAATTTTTCAAACGTACCATGCATAGCTTGAATGGAGAACACTACCTCGTCGAGAGTTGCTCCCTTTTTACCCGATTCTTCAGTCATGATTGAAAAATCTGCAAAAAGATGTTAGATAATAACCTCACACACTCCCTCACGTGTTTACACTCAAAGGATGTCACTCCTCTCGTGTTTCACTCAAACAAGGATTTTACCCTCTTAATGTACTCACACGCTCTTGCCTTTTACCACTCTAATTGCAACTCTTAAATTGCACTTCAGAATTCAATACAAAAACCAAGAATTTAAGTACGTTTTAGAAAGCAAGGAAATAAGCGACTAACAATAACAGAAAGCTCAATGCTAGAAAAGAAGACACTAACCAAAATGGAGGTGGTACACGGACAAGACTGGTATACCACTTGATTATATCAAAATTAGAGTATTAGAACAAGCAAAGATACTCTAACAGTGTAATGGAACAAAAGCAAGCTCAAACAAAGAACTACGCAACAAGAATTAAAAAAATGACAATTCTGGACAAAATGTATGAATCTGACTCACTACAAAGTAAATAAGATATAGAACCTAGTTATTTTACCCAACAAAGCAAGAAAATAACAAATAATCCTAATTGTACTAAATAAGATAGAATGCACTCAAGACAATTCAATTTCAAGCTAAAATGATGATTAGGCCGAATAGTGTATTAAGCTCTAATTAATGTGTCAAGTTGTGTGCAAAGGTAGGTAAATGATGGCAAAATGGTGCAAAATGGTAGGCAAATGATGATAAAATTGTGCAAAATGGTAGGCAAATGATGATAAAATGGTGCAAAATGGTAGGCAAATGATGGTAAGATGGTAGAAAAAAAATGATGGCAAAATGATACCAAAATGATGTAAAAATGACAGCAAAAATGGTGTCAAAATGTTACAAAAAATGGATAGCAAATGATAGGAAAATATTACCAAAAATGAGAAGAAAATGGTAGCACAAATGAATCCTTATCCGAATTGGATAATAATAATAATCAAAGGTGGTTTAGGATTAAGTTTTTACTATTCCCAAAACAGATAGGATTAATTTTCCTATTTCCAAAACAAATAGGATTAGTTTTTCCTATTACTTAAAGGATTTCCCACCTCTATTTAGAAAAGGATTAATTGCTGCTCCTAATCCTCAAGCACTTAGGATTAAGTTTTCCCACCTCTTAAAGGATTTGGATCTTCCCTTATTGCTATATAAACTCCCTTGGCCGAATTGCTCCTCTACCCTTTTCTCCTTCTCAATTCTTTTCTTTCACGTTTTTTTTTTCTTTTCTCTTTTTTTATGTGAAATAGAGAACAACTAGACTACAAACCAAACTTCTCAAGCCCAAAAGATCAGAACTTAAATTCGATTTTCTACCCCTTTGTTTTTTTTTCTTTTTTTTTATTCAAAACACAAAAACTTCAAAGTGAAGAACGGAGGCTTAAACGTCATTTTTAAGGGCCGAAAAAGTCAATTACGTAGGGCTTCAACTAATAATGATTGTAGAGCACAAAATTCCCTTTCCGGAATGATATTATAATAACAAATCGGACTTCTATGTCAAAAGTTATGGCCTCTCGAAATTTCTATATTTTTTTTTCAAAACAGCAACTAATCTCTAATTTTCTCCTCCAAGGATTCGGATTCAAGCTAAGGATGTTCAAGATTTTAGTTCAAGGCTATTTCACGAATTCAAGATAAAGGTAAGAAAAGAAAAGGCTAATTTAAACACACAAAGAAACATAATTAACTAAGAAACTTAATGCAACCTAATTCGGCATAAACATAAAGAATTCAAATAAAAGAAAACACAAACCTAGTACTAAGATAAATAGGAATTTACCTTAACTTTGGCTCTTATACTAAATGATGCGGAACCCAATAGCTAATGAGCTACAAACCCACACATACAATTCGAATAGCAAACCAAATCAGATAAACACCCTCCCTATTGAACCCCCAATCAACCTGTGACCGAAAACGCAAATAATCGGGAATTAAAGAACCTGAAAAACACCACAATCAAACAATTGATAAGTTAATCAAATTCTTCATGCAATAGAAAAGAAAGCAATTCACTCTCAATCTAAGCAAAGAAAATTCGGCTAAGCCAATGAATATCATCCAAAATCTGAAATTCTTAACATAACATGTTCTATTTATAGGGTGGCTAACCCTAGCTAGCAAATAACCTAAAACAAACCCTAATGAGGCCTTAAACATGGTGTGGCCGAATTGTCCATGGGCTTTACAAGATAAGTTAAGCCCAAGCTAAAGAATTAAACACACTTAAAATAAGCCCAAAAGAAAGACTAATTAAAACCCAAAAATAACTAAACTAAACCCAATCTAAAAGCCCAATTCGTTTAGCCCATTAAGTCATTAAATAAATGAGTCATGTGACTTTTAAATGAAGCACATGACTTGTACAAATAAAGCCCAAAGTAGTATAAACCCAAAAATGACTTTAATTGGCCCAAAAATGGCTTAAGTTGGCCCAATTTCACTAGAAGCTTCCAAAAGGCTAAGTACTTTGTGAAAGCCTCCTTCAAGCTCTTTATAACACTTCTTAAATTTGATCTCCATGAATATGAACTTGCAATGTTTATAATGTTGCAATGTTGACCCCCCTGTGCACGCATCAGAAGGTGGAGTACTTTTGTTTAAGTTTGACTGGCCCGACCATAGACTGGTATCACGGCCTTGACCGCATAAGCAAAGACGACTGGGATTTGCTGACGGAGGAGTTTTTGAGGCAGTACGATTGTAACACGAGGATGGAAGTGACTCTCAAAGATCTAGAGTTACTACACCAAAAGTCGGATGAGTCATTCCATGAGTATTTGATCGGATGGAGGAACCGAGTAATAGAGATTAGGAGGAGTCCTGATACCTCAAACAAGATCAGGCTGCTTATTAGGAATGCCAGCCCATATCTGAAAGATGGGTTAAAGATGAAGGGGCTGAAGGACTGGGAATCCCTGAAGGATATAACCATTGAAGCTGATGCTGAAGATCTGGATAAAATGGCTAAATCTGCAAACCTGACCTTGAGCAAAAGCGAAGAAAGCAGCAATGGTAATGGAGGCAATACTGGGACAGCAGAGGTCTCAACCACCAAAGCGACTCCTAACCACCTCACCGTCGCAGGCAAGCCATTATCTTGTCACTTCACCCGCCTCATCAAGGAAAGGAGGATGCAACCCTTGCCAGCTGGGCCTGCCCCAAGTCAGGGAAAGTCGAGGCACCGAACAGACTGGTATTGTGTGTATCACCAGTACACAGGGCATAGGACAGACTATTGTTGCCCTCTGAGAGATCGCATTCAAGAATTGGTGTCGGGCCTGGATGAAGAAAGAAAGGATTAGAGTTGTTATAATGCTTTTCATTTTCTAAAGTGTATTCCTGAATCATACACTTGTTTATCTTTTCTGCTTTAATAATATGGGCTTTGCTTATATATGCATTCTTATATTTTATTGCATCAAGCATGAGTGATAATCATGATTAAGGCATTGGTTTAAAAAAAAAACTGTTTTGTTCAGTTTCAATAATAGTAATCTTGGTTGCATCCAATTTCACTCTTGGAGCGAGACCAAATTTGAGAGAATTAAAATAAATTATAAAAAAAAGTCTTTGCCTGGACATATGAAGAGTGGTAAAAGTTAATCATGGAATCACCAAGCACGCCATTCCAAATCTCTCAATCATGGACCGATCATGCAGAAACTTGGAAGATTGAAGTCAGGAGGGGCAGAAAAGGCCAAAAGGAGGAATCCATAAGTAGGAACAGGACCAAAACTCTTACTACAGCGCAATGTCCGACTGGATAAACCAATAATGGTCCCAATAGTTACGAAGAAGTGCGCGTATGTGCGAAATCCTAGATTTGAGCGAAGCTTGCTAAGAGGGAATGTGTTTGGGGGACAAAAAAAAACAAAACAAAAAAAGCAAAAAAAAAACAAAAAAAACAAAAAAAAAAAACAAAAAAGCAAAAAAAAAAAATGGAAAAAATTAGGGGCAAGGAAACGCTGTTCGGGGACAAGCTTTGTTCAAATCCCGCTGATTCACACATGCCTGTACTTTGCTTGACTTCCAAAAATGAACACAAGAATTACATCGATTTGCAATGGATACGGGTTGCTCGAACTTGAGAATAAACATCATGGAAAGCCGCACCACACAGGGTTCAAGGATGGAAGGACAAACTATGACTTAGTCCAGGGAGTTGCTCCAGTAGCACGCAAGTCTTCTCTATATTAGCCCCAAACCAATAGTGTAACAACCCAAAATGGCCCTAGTCGGAATTTGCATACGAAGTCGGGAACGGAAGGGTATTTCGGTAATTTGTGCTTGAGAAAGTTTGGTTAATTAGGACTAAAGTGCAAAGAAAATAATTAATTATTAATAAGATGTTAAGTGAGGAGTTATCTAGTGGAACATGTGTATGGTACTTAGGAAGTGATTGGATAAGATTGTGACACTTGGGTTTGTAGGATGATGACAAGTGGTTTATAAGGAATTGTTAGAGTGTGCTTAAAGTATATGGAAGTAGGATGTGAGTGGGTTAAGAAATGATATGGTGTGAGTGGTGTTTGGTGTATTGAAGATATTTATTCAAGTATTGTTTGTGTGTGTATGGTGTATGGTGCAAGGTGGAATAAGTCAAAAGATGGATTAAGGAACCAATAAGATTAGGACAAGTGGCTTGGTAGGTGGGCAATTAATGGGAAAAGAATTAAAGGAAAATAAGAAAGAGAGGGAGAGCAGATTCACGTTGGGACTCCCTCCTCTCTCTCTCGTTCTTTCTCTTCTTCTTCTCTTTTTTCCCCATTTCTTGCGTTTCCTCTCTTGTTTGTGTGGGTTGGAGCTGGTTTTGGAAGTGTTTGAGAGCTAGATTGAAGAGGTAAGTGATTAGATTTTGGATGTTGTGTTTGGATTTTGGATTTTCTTCTTCTTTGGTTTTGTTTAAGATAAGGGTTGTGGAAGAGTAATCGTGGGTTTTGGTTTTGTGCAAGCTTTGGGTTTCAAGAAGAAGAACAAAGGCAAGGAGAAAGTTCAAGAGTGAGGATTAGCTGGGTTTTGGTCTACAAGAGGTTTGGGAGCTTTGATTTCTTCATTTGTGTTTGTGTTGTCAATTGCCTATTTTCTCCTTGGATCATGTGTTTGTATTGTTAATTGCTTTCTGGAAATTTGAATGCTTTGATATGAGTTTATGCATGAATTAAGTTGAGTAAATGTGTTAGTAATCCATGTATTTGATTGAGATAAATGTATATGTGGGTTGGTATTGAAATGCATGAGTTTGGGGATTTCTTTGAATTCGATGTTTTATGGTGATTTTCGTAATCCTATTCAGCTCTCTTTTGACCTCCATGCATTGTTTTTGTAATAGGTGCAGTTATAGAGCTCTAAATCGTGTGATTCTTGATTCATTAGAACCATAGTTTCCATTCCTTTAAATGTCTCAGAAATATCCTTGGACAAATTCTCGCTCTAAGACATCAAAAAATTGATTACAAATGTAGTGTCCCTGTTGTGTCGGGGTGTTTGAACAGTATGGGTTGTGGAGATCATATCTGGAGTTATAGATGTCCATTTGACCTGATATTTGTTTCATATGAACGGTAACATCCTAGGGAACATTTGTTAAGAAGGAAGTTTTGGCTAAAAATGAGGTTTAGAGGTCGGTTTAGGCAATACGAGTTGGCCACGTTGAGCAGTCCCGTTTGGCTTCAGGGGTGAGCCTCTGTCGCGAGCGCGACAGTGTCGCGACCTCGCGACAGAAAAATGTGTTTTTAAGCTTTTCTTCTTCATTTTTGACCCTTGGTTGGTTTGGGGCACTTGCCTTTCCTTCCCCTTCTTTAGGTTGAGTATTTTTGGGCACGTTTTGCTTCCGAAGTGCATCCGAACTTCGTTGTTACTGTCTAAAACTTAGTCATTTCTTGTTTAGAGTTTGGAGATAGGATTAATGTTCGAAAATGGAATTATGGTGTTTTTGATGTTCATAATAGTTTAATTGTTATGGTTTTGATTTAGATGATGCATGAAGCCTTGAATGTGAGCTATTGAATTTAATTGTGTTGAATGACGATTAGTATTGATATTATAGTTTGTGTATATGGATATTGTTAGTGGCATGATTTATTTGGATTTCTTGGTATGGATGTTGTGTTCATGTTGTCAATGATGTGTGGCTTGCTGGAGATGAGGTAAGAGACCTTTGGTTATATTTCGTGTGTTTGTGGGTGAGTTTGAGGAAGGAAAGATCCCGCAGAATTCTGTAGATTTTCGGAATCATGACTCTGTCGCGATCGCGACACTATCGCGAGCACGACAGAGACCGGTGATCCTGATGCTGTGCCATCGCGAGCACGCGACGATGTCGCGAGCCCGCGATAGCAATAGCTTGTGTGCTCTCTGTCGCGATCGCGACAGAGCACTTTGTTGGCCTGTGCTATCGCGAGCACGCGACTTGTCGCGACCCCGCGATAGCCATGCTTGCTCTCTGTCGCGATCGCGACAACGTCGCGAGCGCGACAGAGCCAGGCTCTTCTCTCCTTCCCGCGATCGTGAAGTCTGTCGCGCGCACGCAGCGAAGAGACTATGGTCTCTGTCGCGAGCGCGACAGATGTGTTGTGCTGAATGAGTTTTCTTGGTGATTCCAATGCCTAATTTCCGAACTTGTAGTACCTTTAAGTTTATACTTGGACTATTCTATGAAGTATATTAATATAATTGGATATGTTATGCTTGGACAGTGTGATGAATTATAAGAATGTGCTTTGTTAAATTATGAGTCATGATGTGAGGCATGATTTGTATTATGCATTGACCTGCAAGAGTCAGTCTAGTGGATAGTTAGGCATGCCTAATAGAGTCTTCTGTAGCTGCAGCGCCCTTTGAATGATTTGGACCCTGATCAGGTCCCCGTTTGGTTCCTCGCGAACCCCTTTCTGTACTCGGATCTCCGTGATCCTTTTTAATGTGTTTGGATCTTGTTTAAGATCCCCCTCTCTGTGAAATGTTTTAAAAAAAAATAAAATGTTTGTCGATTCGCACCCGTAAGGTGGAAATAGTTCGATTCGTACCCGTAAGGTGCGACTGATCGTGCCAGCGAGGCACTGTCTGATTTCTCGTTATCCACTATTTTGAGTCAGCAGGTATTTTATTCGCTTTGTCTGATATGAATATGAGATTATGATAACTGTTTGGTTAAGATTTCAGTAATATGAATCAGCTACCTTTCTGAATGTGATTATGGAAGTTGAATAGTTTGAATATGACTCAGGTATGCATTTGTATATGCTTAACGCCCGTATGGTATTATGAATGTGTCTAACTGAGTGGTTGAGATGTATGCATGCGAACTAGTATGTATAAGTACACTGGCTTGCATCATTGTATACTATGGTTAATTGTGTGAATGAGTATTGTCATATTGAGATGCAATGCATGTGGATCGACGTTCGTTAAGTGCATGTGCCATAATGTAACGATATGCTATATGTTCTTATGAACTCAGATATCGCAGTGTTTCTAATATGTTGTTGTGTGTTTGCAATTCACGGTATGATATAGTGTGGATTAGTTGTGCAGTGAAGTGTTGTTATTCGATACCTCGGCGAACCAGTCAGTTTAATGTATGTGTTATTGTATGTGGTTCTGCATGGTGATATCTGTATTATGAATGATGCTGCGTTTGCCTTGACTTATTTTGACATAAGTATACAGATATGAATGCCTTTGCTATGTAAGTCTGATTATATATGTGTCATGAATATCCGCATTAACCATTTGAATGTGATTTGCTTTGGCGACCATTGTGGATGGCCGTCCATATTGCTTGTGTGTTCTCCCCACTAAGCGTTTATCGCTTAGCACGGATTTCCTTTCCGTGCAGGTGGCAGGTTTGGTTCTGTTCGAGTCGCGCATCTGCAAGGTCGGCCACGTTGAAGTTAGAAGTTTTGTATTTTGTTCAACTTCTGTACTTCGGTTTTGTATTTCTGTAGCATTGTAATTATGTTTTATTATGTAATGATCTGGAGATTTTTATTGGGATATGTAAACATTAGTATGTTTTTATATTAAGTTATTCCTTTGTTGTATTATTCGCTTTTGCTGCCGCTTAGTGCCTGCGTGTGCATGAGTTGTTGTATGATCAGTCTGTGCCCGTAAGGTAAGTTTTTAATTTACCCGTATTTTTGTATGAATGTATTCTTCCGCATTGTGTATGTGCATATCTGTATGAGTGAGCGTCGGGTAGCGCGCCCGTCGGCGTCCTTCCAACGGGGACGGCGATGGGGGTGTTACAAATAGGGCAGGAGAGACTGCTAATAAAGGAGATCTTCGTCAAGATGGCTTAAAACTACAAAGACGTAGCAGAACAATTGCCTTTTGTACTTTAATGCTGAAGAGTCATCGTTAGAACTCTACAAGGGTCCCAGGGGGCAGAAGCAGTATGGCTGATTAGTGTAAAGTTCAAATCTTTAAGGACATCCATGGAAGTCTAGGTTCCAAAAGCTGACTAGGCACAACAATAGCAGCATTAACCAAATATGTGCGGACAAAAACAGGTTAAGAGTTTACTACCGCAATCGAACCTCTAAGCAAACGCTCTACTCAATCATTTAGAAAAGTAGTCAGAAAGCAACCACTAAAGGGTGGAGTTTTAGCCTTTGGGCAAACAAGTCCAAATGCCCCAGACAAATGAGTCAAGTCCAAGTCAATGTAAGAGGATTCCCTTTTTCTAAAAAAAAAAAAAAACAATTTGCTCTCCGGGACAGTAGCAACAGACAGCAATAAAGATGACTCCAAAGAATCGTTCAATATGGACTGACGTAAGAGGGTCCGTGGAAAAAGACATAAAAATAAAAAGAAGAAAATAAATGCCCCGCGGGTCGAAAACCGAAAATAAGGCAGCCTTGCTACAATTAGATGCCTTGTCAGGGTGAAAACCAAAAAAAAAAAGGCATCCTGGGCAAAAATTAGAGGCTTGAGAGAAAATATTCAATCAAGCAAACCCGAGAGGGCTGATTGATAACAGGAGTCGGAGGCACCTAAGTTGTTACTCATTGAGATTGAATAAAATTAGTGTTTTCGTATCACATGTCTAGTCGTGATCATTCTTATTGCTATATGGTGCATATAGATAGAAATGCATGCATAAGCTAAGCATAAACATGCAATTAAACGGTTAAGAGAAACCTGTTGCAGACATAAGGACATATGCTGGGGCAATTATCAAGGGATTAATGACGATGTTTCATATGACAAATCCTCCTCCTACCCCTGAAAAAAAAAAGCCGCTGGAGTGGGTTGGGACCATTCCAGGCAAAAGTTAGGCACAGGGTTATGTGAAAATCCCAAAAGGGACGCATTTCCCACTAAGAAAAGCTAGTGTGGAAATCCACAAGGGACTCACTACCTTTAAAACAATGACTTTTGAAGCCTGGAGCGATAAGGCGACATTACACCGGACAACTTCCCTTTGGTCAAGTGGTGCATAATGTAGAACTTGATTTAGAGTCCTGGGGGGCAAAATCCTCGTTTGACCGGGGGGCAAAATTGCACACGGGTCAGTTCCCCTTGAAGAGATTTCGAGTCAGAATCCCCAAGCCAAGACAATACTTTTCTAGATCCTTGGGGGCATCTGACAATGGGATCAGCCAAACAATACCCGCAGCGAACCTCTTAACCACCTGGGATGTGGTCCATCTATTTTTGCATCTCACATGCATCTGACGTGCATAGATCTTTTGCATATCCTCCAGTATATCAGGTGCATTCAATCCTTCGTGCATATAGTTGTGTACACATAATTTTGTACACTAATCATTTATTTGTGATTCATGTATATAGTTTTATGTATACATTTCACGCACATTATGCACACAAAATCTTTTGTATATGCCTTCGTGCTAATCATTTTGCAGGAAAAAGCCAGACCAAGCGATAGCTTTGGCATCATGAAGTCAAAAAGAAACATGCCCAAGTTGAAACCATGTGGTAACTTGTAAAGTCCTTTATCAGATTCTCTCTAAGTCCTTGTTCACAAGGTATTCTCAGTCTCTTCGGAGCATTCTCTTTAAGTCCTTGTCCAAAAGGCACTCTCAGTCTCTTCGGAGCATTATCTTTAAGACCTTTCTCAAAGGCATTCTTAGTCTCTTCGGAGCATTCTCTCTAAGTCCTTGTTCATAAGGCATTCTCAGTCTCTTCGGAGCATTCTCTTTAAGTCCTTGTCCAAAAGGTATTCTCAGTCTCTTCGGAGCATTATCTTTAAGACCTTTCTCAAAGGTATTCTTAGTCTCTTCGGAGCATTCTCTCTAAGTCTTTGTTCATAAGGCATTCTCAATCTCTTCGGAGCATTCTCTTTAAGTCCTTGTCCAAAAGGCATTCTCAGTCTCTTCGGAGCATTATCTTTAAGAATTTTCTCAAAGGCATTCTTAGTCTCTTCGGAGCATTCTCTCCAAGTCCTTGTTCATAAGGCATTCTCAGTCTCTTCGGAGCATTCTCTTTAAGTCCTTGTCCAAAAGGCATTCTCAGTCTCTTTGGAGCATTATCTTTAAGACCTTTCTCAAAAGCATTTTCAGTCTCTTCGGAGCATTCTCTCTAAGTCCTTGTCCAAAAGGCATTCTCAGTCTCTTCGGAGCATTATCTTTAAGACCTTCCTCAAAGGCATTCTCAGTCTCTTCGGAGCATTCTCTCTAAGTCCTTGTTCATAAGGCATTCTCAGTCTCTTCAGAGCATTCTCTCTAAGTCTTTGTTCAAAAGGCATTCTCAGTCTCTTTGGAGCATTCTCTTTAAGACCTTTCTCAACGGCATTCTCAGTCTCTTCGGAGCATTATCTTTAAGACCTTTCTCAAAGGCATTCTCAATCTCCTCAGAGCGTTCTCTTTAAGTCCTTGTCCAAAAGGCATTCTCAGTCTCTTCGGAGCATTATCTTTAAGACCTTTCTCAAAGGCATTCTCAGTCTCTTCGGACCATTCTCTCTAAGTCCTTGTTCAGAAGGCATTCTCAGTCTCTTCAAAGCATTTCTCTAAGTCTTTGTTCAAAAGGCATTCTCAGTCTCTTTGGAGCATTCTCTTTAAGACCTTTCTCAACGGCATTCTCAGTCTCTTCGGAGCATTATCTTTAAGACCTTTCTCAAAGGCATTCTCAATCTCCTTGGAGCGTTCTCTTTAAGACCTTTTTCACAGGCATTCTCAGTCTCCTCGGAGCATTAGCTTTAAGACCTTTCTCATAGGCTTTCTCGGTCTCTTCGGGACATCAAATTATTTTCAAAAATATTCCAAATCCCTTCAACCCGAAATGATCCGAGAAGTGGGTTCAGCTTAACCTTATCAAAAACTGCCTAGAAAAACAAACCTCTTAATTCACGTTATGCCAGGGACAATCAGGCCGAGACGAGGCTAACAGATCAACAACACCGAGATTGTAGTTAGAGAGTGCTACATCTCACAGTTCACGCGGTAGTCAGAGAGTACTACGCATCTTGCAGATCGGATGGGGGTTAGCAGGGGAACTTCACAATCGAAGTCGCAGTTAGAGAACACTGCTCTTCACACCGAGGTCGTAGCTAGAGAACGCTACATCCCACCAACACCTTACAGCTCGAGACAAGACCGGTAGGGGCACCTGTATCAAATTCACTCTTCGCTGAGCAGACTGAGACGAGGTCTACCCGGCAAGGAACGCGAAAGGTAAGGATTGCTTCAGGTACGCTATTCTTCATTTTGTTTTCTTTTTTCTCTGAATTTTAGCTCATCTAGGCACTTGCGCACTAGTTTCCCCAAAATTGGGGGCAACTGTAAGCACCGTGTCCCGAGGTAGTCCAGATCAGAGATTACCCGATGAAGAAATAGATGCCCGAGTCCAAATGAATGGTTGAGATTCGAAGATTGTGGCCCTCTAGATTCACGAGAAATATGTTTTCTTTATTCCCGACAAAGAGGAAAAGAGAATTGGGAGTTTTAGGGTAGAAAAAAGAAAGTTTACCTCCACAGGCGGCCAGCCCGTCTGTCACAGAATGACCTTCTCTCGATGGAGAGCCACGACGCCCGTCTGTAGTACTCCGATGCCCGCCGGTTAAATTCAATTTCCTAGTGGGAAATGGATTTGATCGACGCCCGTCTGTGGCTTCACACGTCCGTCGGTATGGCTCAGACGGCCGTCCGTGGTTCAAAGCATATAAAAACCTGTTTTCACACATTTTTAGGGCTGGTTCGTTGGTTGGCTGGTTGGACAATTTTAGCTACAGTATACCCTAAAAACCCCTTTCTGATTATTTAGTTCCACCTTTTTTTATCTCATTAGAAATTCCTTTATTTCATTTTCATTTTGGATTTGGAGAATTTAACTAATTGAAGGGAGCTAAAATCAATTGGTTTCCCGTCAATAGTCATAAATTCCAACATCTGAATATTTTACGATTATCAAGAAAGAAAAATCCAGGCTTTATTTTCTTGATTTTTGTTTATTTCTCGTGAAGCGTGCGGGACTCGAACCATTCGAAAATCCATCCTAAAAGGTAAAAGCCTAGGGTAAATATTCTGGACACACGTTCTGTTTGATTTATTTCAATTATTTTCACTTATTTTCGGTTCTTGTTTTGAGGAAAATTGTTTGGTTGCATTTTTGCCATTGGTTTGTAAAACGAAGGTGACCAACAGGCAATAAGGTCACCGACGCCTGCCTATCTGTCAAGCGACGGTGCGTAACGGTGCACCTTATTACCCGCCGGTCACCCCAACGAACGCCCGTCGGTAGGGCTTTTATGGTCGTCCCTGTGTTCTGTTTCCATTTTTTAAGCTATTTTATTTCCCTTTGCAATGTACTCCTTTTCATTATTTTTCCTTTTTTTATTTAGTTTCAAAATCTTTTCTTTTCTGTAAAAAGTAGAATATTAATAGTTTTTATTTATTTTCGATTTTTAATCTTCTTTTACATTTATTCTAGCTTATTTATTAAATACTAATATTGTTGATTATTTTGTGAGATTCTAATTTTTGGTCATTGAGATGATTTGAGCTTGAGAGGAGGTCGCCTTGCGCAAATGTGGAAGACTCCAGTTTGTTTAAGTCCTTTCCCCCTTTTTGCCATTTATTTATTTAATTTAATTTCACGCTTTATTTATTTATCTATTTGTTTATTTATTTATTTATTCGCTTATTTAATAATTTATTTATTCGTTTTTTTATTGATTATTTTGTGCTCTCAATGAATTATTTTATTCCGCGTTGAATAAAAACGGATAAATATTTTATAATAAATAAAATTGGGATTTTCTTTTTTAACTCAAGGATCCAACGTCCTAATTTCCATCCAATAAAAACATCACAATAAAAAAACTAGTTTCTTTTATAATAAATGCATGCGAGGACCAAAACCCTCAAAATAATTGAATTCTCCGTTTTATGTATGCATCGCACTTTTACAATGGGAGTTGTATTCCGCTCCTAGTATTATTGTAATTTATTTTAGAATGTTTATTTTTATTTTTTTTATTTATTTATTAACGCTTTTGACGTGAATAAGTGCGCTTTTAATTAAATTGCATTATGTGGAGAGAGAGCGATTTAATAAACTCAAAATCTAATCGTAAAGTTAATCAAGGTAGAAATAGATGAGAAGTCCCGAACCCAGCTCTGATCTTTGGGCTCAACGAGGCGAAAGGTCTTTCCGATCACTCATTGGAACCTCCAAGATACCTCTCGTGTCCTTTTCAAAGACTTAATCAATAAATCCTAGGCTCCAAGGGAGAGAGGTTCATCCTCCAAGACCCCTTTTGGTTGGCCTAAAATGGATATATGCGCTGTCTTAGGCTCTTTGAGGCGAGAGAAACTTTTCCAATGTTTTATTGGTTGGCGACTCCATGAAAGCTCCTTGTTGCCCAAAATAGACGCACTTGTAAATACCTTTACAAGTTGCCAACGGATCCTCAATTGCCCGATCGCCCTAAAGCGGGCGGTCAAAGGGGCAACACGCGGGGTCCGGTGCGCGTCACACGTTGTCTCTTTCCTAGGTCGGATCAGCCTACGGGTCATCAGGGAACCCAATGGACACGTATGGTGCACGGTGGAAAATCGACAGCATAACGTCTCTTAATTTAAAGTGTATCCGCATGGCTTTTGATCATTATGTATTTAAATAATCCAAAAAGATCAAAATGGGCCTACCGGGCCATGAAATCCTTTGGTTAGGTGACCATCCAATTTATCTTGGTCTATTCAGTACATAATAATCCATATAGCAAGCATGGTATTAAGGTTCATACCACCTAGGGAAAGTAGCTATTTTCATTACACGGGCTTTAGTCAAGGTAACAATACTTTTGGGCTACCCAAGCATGATCCTTGCCAATGGGTCTAGCTTGTCATGAGAATAGCAACCGGTTGGGTCATCATTTGATATACCGAATGGTACTAGACTTGGGCTGGTGATTATTTCTAACATTTCCTCACATTGAGTGAACATAAGATTGTGCTTTGGAAACACACCGATGCTAAAAGGAGGACCAAACTAGCGTAGGTCTAAGGCTTTAATGAAATGCTATGCAATTTTGAAAAGGGATGAAATTTTAACTTAAAAATTCAATTATATATTTTAACCAAGATCCTTTCGAAACGAAGTCTCATATTTTCCTAGCGGAGTTACCACTGTGGCCCGCGTCGAACCTCTAAGGCCTCAAAAACTCACTTTTAGGGAGTTCAAGAGAGGTTCATAAAACTTGTAGGGATTACAAGGGCATCTATTTTGGGCAACAACACGTGTTTTGGAGTCGCCACCAAATAAAACATTGGGAAAGTTCATCTAACTTCACTGAGCCTAAGACAATGCTTACACGTCTATTTTTGGCAACAAGAGATATTTTAGAATTCCCATCTGTGACGCGCGCCGGATCCCTGCGGCCGCCCTTTCGGACCGCCCGCACGTGGGCGATCGGGGCAATTGTGGGTCCGTCAACAGCTTGCGATAAATCGCAAGTGCGTCTATGTTGGGCAACAAAGAGGTTTCATGGAGTCGCCACCCAATAGAACATTGGGAAAGTTTCTCTCGCCTCGGAGAGCCTAAGACTGCGCTTTGTATCCATTTTGGGCCAGCCAGAGGGGTCTTGGAAGGTAAACCTCTCGCCCTAAGGAGTCTAGGATTAACGCTAAAGCCTCGTGACACAAGATGTATCTTGGAGGATAACCTCTAACCTCTTGAGCCCAAAGACCAGAGCTGGTTCGGAACTTCTCATTTATTTATACCTTGATTAATATCATAATTAAGTTTTGAATTCATTGTTTCATCAACTTTCCACACAATGCAATTTCAATTAAAGGTGCAATCATTCATATCGAAAGCGGTAAATGTAAGCAAAATCCAAAATAAAGCATTTAAAAACAAATTACAATAACACTAGGAGCGGAATACAACTCCCATTTATAAAAGTGAAATACATGCATAAAACGGGTTATTCATTAATAGTGAGAACATTGGTCCTCGCATGCATATTTATTATGAAACAGTTTTGATGTGATGATTTATTTGGTTATGAAAAACTAGGACATTGGTCCCCTTTTATTTAGAAAAAATGCCAAGTTAATTAATAAAAACGTTTTTGTGATTTTCTTTTTAGCGAGCCTAAATAAATAATTTTACAAGAAAATTAAATGGCAAAATTAAATAAAATATTACAAACCGAATGAAAATATGTATATGAACCAAACGAACCTTTTTGGACCTCCCGATGTGCTCGTAAAAATGCCCAAGCGAAAAAAATGAGTTTAGACATAAAAACAAAATACAATTAAAACAATGTTAGTGATTAAATCAATTAAACATACAAAATAATGAATAACAAATTAAAATAAAATAAGATGATATGAAAAGAATGATAATGGAATCAAAAATATTAACAAACCAAAATAAAATGAGAAACATGGATTATATGTGATACATGATTAAATGATGTGAGGAAAATAAAATAAAACATGTTAATTAATTAGTACATGAAAATATGAACATGATAACAATGATGATGAAGATAAACGAATCAAAGAATATATAAAATGATAAAGAAAAGAATAATGAATGAAAACAATTAAAGAATGATGAAAACAATTAAATGAACAATATGATTAATTAAATTTGTTCACAAATGATATAAACCATTTACATGGCAAAAAGATTAATTTAAAATGAATCTATTAATTACATGTTAAAAATAAAGATGAATTAAAGTGAAATAAATTAATTACATGTTAAAAATAATGAACAATCAATATTTATGTGAATAAAAATCATATATAAACAAATTAAATAAAACAAATCAGAAATAAAATAAAATAAATGAAAACAATAAAATAAAATATACATAAATAAATTAGATATGAACCAAAAGAAATAATAAAAACAAGCCCAGAATGTTTACCCTCAGAGTTTCGGATTCGATGAAGGTAAAAGATGATCGATTTCTTTGTTTGATGATTCACAATATTAGAG
The DNA here is from genome assembly GCA_947683425.1 of Excoecaria cochinchinensis. Taxonomy (NCBI): domain Eukaryota; kingdom Viridiplantae; phylum Streptophyta; class Magnoliopsida; order Malpighiales; family Euphorbiaceae; genus Excoecaria; species Excoecaria cochinchinensis. The sequence continues at coordinate 22,383,393 of CANTUQ010000055.1, read as the reverse complement.
TGAAATATGATAAAAATGTTGGAATTTTATTTCAAGAAACATGAAAAAAAATGATCAAAAATTCTTTAAGAACAAAGAATAAATACCTTTGCCTAAAGAAAATCAAATAAAAATTAGATTTTAATGACAAACAATTATTTTATTTGTCTCAAAATCAATTTTTTATCAAAAAGAGATTCAAAACAAAATCAATGAAAAAGTTTTATTGAACACAAAATAAAAGATTAAAAACAATTTTGAGAACAAACAATTATTCTATTTGTCTCAAAAATTGAATCAAACAACAAAACTTCCTCTAAAAAATATGTTTAGAAGAAATTATGTTGAAAAAAGAATGAAACAATTGATTTTCTTTTTGATTTTTGGTTGGGGAATAAATCTGGAATTTTTGGTGGAAGAAGAAGATGAAGATGAAGAGAAAAATTTGGTCTAAAAAAATGTGGAGAGGAGGCTCCTTTGATTTCATCATAAAATATTTATAGGATAAAATAGGTTGCCCTAATTTAATTAAGGAAAAAAACCTATTTTAACCCAAAATTATTTTATTTTTAATGATAAAATCAAGTTTTATTATTTAATTACCTAAAAAAATAATTTAGAATTTAATTTGAAGTCAAAAACCCCAAAAAAATAGGATAAAAAACGGATTTTTGGGTCAAAAAAATCGGAAAAAGGCTGAAAAGAGGGAAATAGGGCATCAGACCCTGTAGCGACGGCCGGTATGCCCGTCGCTATAGAGGGGCGGGCGTCGGAGCGGCTGCCAGGCGGCCTCGCGCGAAGAAGCGCGCAGAGGCGCGAGAATCGCGCGCCTCAGCGCGTGGAGCGGTGCGCAGTGCGCATAACGCTGCGCGTCGCTTTTTAGCGACGCGCAACATTGGCGACGCTGCGCGTCGCCAAATCACGCCCAGCGCGCTGGGTGCCCGGCGCCTGCGAGGGGGGCGCCAGCGCGCTGCCGCGCCCGACGCTCGCGGTCCGAAAAAAAAAAATTTTTTTTATTTTTTTATTTTTTTTTAAATTGACTAAAACACTATAATTTTGAGCCCCCATTTTTCAAAATTAATTTTTTTAAATATTTTTTGTTATTTTCTAATTTTTCACTCTAAAATGCAAATTTGACGAGAAAACCATCACTTTTAACCTTTTAAGCCTATGAAGGCAATTATCATCATTGGGTAACTTCGATCTAGGCTGACTCAGGACCCGGTGTCTACAGTTGCCCCCAGTTTAGGGGAATCTAGTACACTAGTGTCTAGGTGAGCCTAAACTCAAAGAAGAAAAGGAAAGAGACGCGTACCTGAGTCGGCCGTCTTTCCGCTTGATGGAATTATGATGATAGCTGTTGTTGTCTTTTGGTTGTAGCTGGTAATGCTGTGGTCGTGCTAACCTCTTGTGGGTTGTGCCGCCATCGTGCTAACCTATGTGAATTGGTAGTGCCGTGGTCGTGCCAACCTCTTGTGGGTTGTGCCGCCATCGTGCTAACCGCTGTGAATTGGTAGTGCCGTGGTCGTGCCAACCTCTTGTGGATTGTGCCGCCATCGTGCTAACCGCTATGAATTGGTAGTGCCGTGGTCGTGCTAACCTCTTGTGGGTTGTGCCGCCATCGTGCTAACCGTTGTGAATTGGTAGTGCCGTGGTCGTGCCAACCTCTTGTGGGTTGTGCCGCCATCGTGCTAACCGCTGTGAATTTTGGAATTGTGCTCCTTGCCAACCTCTTGTGGGTTGAAGTGGTGCTATCTGTGAGCCCTTCGGTTGATTGCCCCCTGAGAAGTCTTCGTTTCATCGATCATTTGCCCCCTGAGAGGTCTTCAGTTAGCTGCTCCCTGAGAAGTCTTCGATTTTCTGCTCCCTGAGAAGTCTTCGATTTTCTGCTCCCTGAGAAGTCTTCGGTTTTCTGCTCCCTGAGAAGTCTTCGGTTTTCTGCTCCCTGAGAAGTCTTCGATTTTCTGCTCCCTGAGAAGTCTTCGGTTTGCTGCTCCCTGAGAAGTCTTCGGTTTGCTGCTCCCTGAGAAGTCTTCGATTTGCTGCTCCCTGAGAAGTCTTCGATTTTCTGCTGCCTGAGAAGTCTTTGGTTTGCTGCTCCCTGAGAAGTCTTCGGTTTGCTGCTCCCTGAGAAGTCTTTGGTTTTCTGCTCCCTGAGAAGTCTTCAGTTTGCTGCTCCCTGAGAAGTCTTCGGTTTGCTGCTCCCTGAGAAGTCTTCGATTTTCTGCTCCCTGAGAAGTCTTCGGTTTGTTGCTCCCTGAGAAGTCTTCGGTTTGCTGCTCCCTGAGAAGTCTTCGATTTTCTGCTCCCTGAGAAGTCTTCGGTTTGCTGCTCCCTGAGAAGTCTTCGGTTTGCTGCTCCCTGAGAAGTCTTCGATTTTCTGCTCCCTGAGAAGTCTTCGGTTTTCTGCTCCCTGAGAAGTCTTCGGTTTGCTGCTCCCTGAGAAGTCTTCGGTTTGCTGCTCCCTGAGAAGTCTTTGATTTTCTGCTCCCTGAGAAGTCTTCAGTTTTCTGCTCCCTGAGAAGTCTTCGATTTGCTGCTCCCTGGGAAGTCTTCGGTTTGCTGATCGTTTGCCCCCTAAGAGGTCTTTGGATGGTGCTTGTATTGATGATTAAGCTGGTATGTGGATTGATGATTTGATCAATGTCTGGATTGATGATTGACCTGAGGCTTGGATATATGTTTTGATTGATGTCTGGATTGATGAATGAGTTGAGGTTGTGATTGATGATTTGACCGATGTCATCACTCGGCTTTTGTCAGTGTTCGCCTCAAGCCTCTCTTTCTACAAAATAAGGAAACTAAACTATGCAAAAATGGTGAGCATGCAAGTGAAATGCATGAGTAATGCTGGAATGCAGGATAAAAATTCATCTATGTGAACTTGAAGATGATGCCGGGCTAGCTGCGATTTGCGATATAATTGATGCCTTTTGAGCTGCTTTTGAATTTCATGCCCTTTGGGATTGCGAGATTCTCATCCGGTACCTGTAGTCATTAATTGAAGGTAGTGCGTCCCTTGTGGATTTTCACACTAGCTTTTCTTAGTGGGAGATGCGTCCTTTGTGGATTTTCACATAACCCTGTGCCTTATTTTTTGCCTGGAATGGACCCAACCCAATCCAACGGCTTTTCTCTTTCTTCTTTTTTTTTTTAAGGACAGACTGCCTGTTTTCAGGTTTTCACCCTATCCTTTTGCCTAGTTTTTGCTTAGAGCGCCAGTTACGGTTTTCACTCTAACGGCTTTTTTTTTTTTTTTTGAAGATTGCTGAAGTTGTTGGCAAGAATCTTTCGGGAGTCTTTGGACATGGTTGCATGAGCTTGATTTTGCACATCTGATAGCATGATGAATCGGCTGAAGCGTTTGTGTGCTGAGAGTAGCAGAGGGTAGGCAGATACATGAGTTTGATCACACAGGGTACAATACTCTGATCACATCATTGCATAAATGCATGTGTTCCAATTTGATTTCATTAAACATGATCCTTATTTTTGGCATTGATTTTTAAAAAATACAAGACTTTAGCTAATCTCGAGATAGATCTTGAAAGCATCAAACTCCTGTTATCAATCAGCCCTCTCGGGTTTTATGATTGAAGATTTTCTCTCATCTCTTAATCTTTTTCTTTGAATGCGAATTCTAGAAGCAATGTTGGAGACGAGACTTAACTCGAATGCATGATTGCACTCGTGGCTTCTCACTTGAAGCTCAAGAAACACCATAAGCCTCTTCTTACGTACCAAACCTCTTTAGAAGGTCATCTCCGCTAATTGGATAAGACTGAACCAAGAATCAAGAGGTCTTACTTGGGTTGTAATGTCAGGCTTAGGTAGATGGTTGTCAAAGGAGGATCAGGTCGCTAGAGAAAAATGGCCGCAATATTTTCTCGACTGGTGGATGAACCATTCTCAGCTCAGTTGTATATACAAAGGTATTCTTGAATTTGGGCTCGGTAACATTTCAGCTCCTTGAGATCAGAATAACAATAAAAGGGTAATTATTGAAACTAGTCAATTGGTTACTGTTTTGAGGTCTTTTTGTTTTTTTTCTTTTTTTCACAGTGTAAACTCGCCCTTACCAAGGCAATTTCGATAACCCACAAAGAAATTGTTAATTGTTAAAACGTTCATCCATCCTTTTTAGAGCGGCCACTCTTCTAAGGGGAAGCCAAAATCATTTTAGGCGAGGGGATAGTTTTAATGTGTGTAACAACAAAATTGGTACGCATTCAGCATACCTTCATAAAGGCTCAATGGGCTAGCAAGCGATTGTGAAGTAAGGGTAGGAAATGGTCATTTAGAGAGCTATACAAAGAAAATGTTGCGTAAATCATTTTCTAGGTTCCGTCTTATCCAGGGATCGCTTTGACGGGTAATCAGAAAGGTTCTAGTGCTCTTAGTGAGTTTCCATCCAGTCCCCTAATTGCAACTAGTTTTTTTATTATTTTTAATTTCCCTCTCTACAGGAGCTATGTCAGATGCTATCAAAATTTTCTTTGGGTTCCCCAAAGTTTTCGAGATTAACTGCAGTCATATTATTTGAATTAATGCCAAAGTTAATTTGTTATGATCATGCGAAATGAAATCAATAGAAACATTGTTCTCTTTATTACAAACAGAAAATTGTAGCATAAAATGTTCTAGAAATAAAAAAGCAATATCACTAGTGGGCTGCAAGACACGATCATGTTCGCGGTGGATGGACTGCATTATAACCTGCTTTCTTCTTTTTCTCTCTCTTCTTAGGATCTGTGATCTGATTGGTGTCAATGAGATCCTGGATCTTGTTTCTCAGAATACGGCAATGGTCAGTCAAATGGCCGGTGTGCTTGTGGTAAGCGCAGTACTGATCACCTCTATGTCCCGGCTGTCCCTGACTCAAGGCTGGTCTGGGTGGCAATGGCCGTAACTTGCCTTCTTTCATTAGTTTCTCCAGTACCCAGGATAGAGAGCGGCCTAAGTTGGAGTAGTATCTCTGACCCTGCCCAACTCCAGTAGCTGAGACCTCTGCCGTCCTACCGTTTCTGCTGTTGCTGCCTCCGGCACCTCCTGATTTGAATCCCGACTGGTTCCCATAGCCTTTCCCAGCAAAGTTATTTTGGCTTGCTTTCTTTGCCAGGTAAGCCGCCTCAGCTTCTATAGCGATATCCTTAAGCGACTCCCAATCCTTGAGCCCCTTAAAACTGAGCAAGTCCCTTAAGTAAGGGCATGAGTTTCTGATAAATAGCCTGATCTGGTCTGCAGTGTCAGGCTTCCTCTTCATCTCCATGACCCTGTTTCTCCATCTTGTAAGGTACTCATGGAATGACTCATCATTCTTCTGCTGTAGAAGCTCGAGGTCTTTTAGGGTGACCTCATCCTAGTGCTGCAGTCGTACTGCTTCATGAATTCTTCGGTCAAAAGGTCCCAGTCCTCTTTGGACCTCCTATCCAACCCGTGGTACCAGTCAACCGTCAGGCCCACCAGACTAAGGCAGAAATATTCCACCTTCTGCTTCTTGCTCAGCCCTGTGCCTTTCATGACCAGGGTGTACTGCTTGATGTAGGCGGATGGATCCGAGGTGCCATCAAACTTCGGAAGCTCGGGCATCTTGAATCTTTGGGGCAGCAGCTCTTCATCCCCCAGATCTCTGTCTTCTGGGTTGATCCCCTTGCCTACTGACAGCATGCGGGTGATAGCTTCGATCTGTTGTCTCATACCTCTTAAAGCTTCATCATCTACTCTGGGTGCTCTGGGCCTCGCAGCTTGGTGGAGTATCGGCACCTCTTCTTCTTCCTCCTCCATCAGGAAATCATCGTTGGGATTGTGAATCCTTTCCCCTCTTGGCTCGATGGGTGCAGCAGCTCTGTGCTCATTGTTGGGTTGACGAGCAGCAGCTCCAACGAAGGGAGCCTCCCCACCAGCAGGTGGTTCGGCTTGCCCCCGAGGAGGGGCTGCCTGTGGTTGTAGAACAGCAGGCGGTTGTGGGGCAGCAGGTGGATGGGCAATCCTTTCAGCCATGGCACCCATCATATCCATCATTCTTCGTTCAAAATCCTCTAGCCTCCTAGCTAGGTCTTGAGTGGTCAAAACTCCAGGTTCTTCTGCCATTGATGATTCTACAGAGGCTTCACTGATTGATGGGAATGATTCAGAATCCCAGTCAGGCACTAGTTCCGGCAACTCAAAGAGCAGATTTGTCCTTATTAACCGACCGTCGGAACCTCTAGTCCACTTAGATGAATCTATGATGGCTGAAAAAAATTAGATTGTTAGGATGATGCATGAATGACATATACAATGCATGATAGTGAGCTATGTAACATTTACAATCACATGCAAGCAAGTAGAGCCTTCCAACCTTATTACTCCCACACACGAGGTAATGCGGTCTCTTTCCTAGGTGGGCTTAATCCATGGGTTAGCGGGGAACCCAATGGATGCGTATGGTGCTCGGTGTAAAACCGGCATCATAACATCTCTTATCTAATGTGCAAGCGGATGGGTTATGATCATTATGTATTTAGGCAGCCCGAACAAGTTGACATGGGCCTATCGGGGCATGAAAGCCTTTGATTAGGTAACCAATCAGATTATTTGGGTTTGTCCAATACAAAATGATCCACATAGCAAGCAAGGTATTACGGTTCATATCACCTAAGGGAAGTATCTATTGCCGTTACATGAGCTTTGGTCAAAGGGCGGTGTTACTTTAGGGCTACCCAAGCATGATCCCTGCCGACGGGTCTAGCTCATCACGAGAGTAACGACCGATCGGGTCACCATTTGATATACCATTGAGGTACGAGGCTTGGGCTGGTGATTATCCTTAACACTTCCCCAAATTGAGTGAAAATGAGGTCGTGCTTCAGGAACGCACCGGGGCTAAAAGAGGGACCAAACTAGCATAGATCTAAGGCTCTAATGAGATGCAATGCAGTTTTGAAAGAAGATAAAATTTTTAAATTAAAACTCAATTATGATTTTTAATCAAGGTACTTTCGAATCGAAGTCTCGAGTATGTCCCCAGTGGAGTTGCCACTGTGACGCGCGCCGGATCCCCACGGCCGCCCTTTCGGACCGCCCGCACGTGGGCGATCGGGGCAATTGTGGGTCCGTCAACAGCTTGCGATAAATTGCAAGTGCGTCTATGTTGGGCAACAAAGAGGTTTCATGGAGTCGCCACCCAATAGAACATTGGAAAAGTTTCTCTCGCCTCGGAGAGCCTAAGACTGCGCTTTGTATCCATTTTGGGCCAGCCAGAGGGGTCTTGGAAGGTAAACCTCTCGCCCTAAGGAGCCTAGGATTAACGCTAAAGCCTCGTGACACAAGAAGTATCTTGAAGGATAACCTCTAACCTCTTGAGCCCAAAGACCAGAGCTGGTTCGGAACTTCTCATTTATTTATATCTTGATTAATATCATAATTAAGTTTTGAATTCATTGTTTCATCAACTTTCCACACAATGCAATTTAAATTAAAGGTGCAATCATTCATATCGAAAGCGGTAAATGTAAGCAAAATCCAAAATAAAGCATTTAAAAACAAATTACAATAACACTAGGAGCGGAATACAACTCCCATTTATAAAAGTGAAATACATGCATAAAACGGGTTATTCATTAATAGTGAGAACATTGGTCCTCGCATGCATATTTATTATGAAACAGTTTTGATGTGATGATTTATTTGGTTATGAAAAACTAGGACATTGGTCCCCTTTTATTTAGAAAAAAATGCCAAGTTAATTAATAAAAACGTTTTTGTGATTTTCTTTTTAGCGAGCCTAAATAAATAATTTTACAAGAAAATTAAATGGCAAAATTAAATAAAATATTACAAACCGAATGAAAATATGTATATGAACCAAACGAGCCTTTTTGGACCTCCCGATGTGCTCGCAAAAACGCCCAAGCGAAAAAAATGAGTTTAGACATAAAAACAAAATACAATTAAAACAATGTTAGTGATTAAATCAATTAAACATACAAAATAATGAATAACAAATTAAAATAAAATAAGATGATATGAAAAGAATGATAATGGAATCAAAAATATTAACAAACCAAAATAAAATGAGAAACATGGATTATATGTGATACATGATTAAATGATGTGAGGAAAATAAAATAAAACATGTTAATTAATTAGTACATGAAAATATGAACATGATAACAATGATGATGAAGATAAACGAATCAAAGAATATATAAAATGATAAAGAAAAGAATAACGAATGAAAACAATTAAAGAATGATGAAAACAATTAAATGAACAATATGATTAATTAAATATGTTCACAAATGATATAAACCATTTACATGGCAAAAAGATTAATTTAAAATGAATCTATTAATTACATATTAAAAATAATGATGAATTAAAGTGAAATAAATTAATTACATGTTAAAAATAATGAACAATCAATATTTATGTGAATAAAAATCATATATAAACAAATTAAATAAAACAAATCTGAAATAAAATAAAATAAAATAAATGAAAACAATAAAATAAAATATACATAAATAAATTAGATATGAACCAAAAGAAATAATAAAAACAAGCCCAGAATGTTTACCCTCAGAGTTTCGGATTCGATGAAGGTAAAAGATGATCGATTTCTTTGTTTGATGATTCACAATATTAGAGTGAAATATGATAAAAATGTTGGAATTTTATTTCAAGAAACATGAAAAAAAATGATCAAAAATTCTTTAAGAACAAAGAATAAATACCTTTGCCTAAAGAAAATCAAATAAAAATTAGATTTTAATGACAAACAATTATTTTATTTGTCTCAAAATCAATTTTTTATCAAAAAGAGATTCAAAACAAAATCAATGAAAAAGTTTTATTGAACACAAAATAAAAGATTAAAAACAATTTTGAGAACAAACAATTATTCTATTTGTCTCAAAAATTGAATCAAACAACAAAACATCCTCTAAAAAATATGTTTAGAAGAAATTATGTTGAAAAAAGAATGAAACAATTGATTTTCTTTTTGATTTTTGGTTGGGGAATAAATCTGGAATTTTTGGTGGAAGAAGAAGATGAAGATGAAGAGAAAAATCTGGTCTAAAAAAATGTGGAGAGGAGGCTCATTTGATTTCATCATAAAATATTTATAGGATAAAATAGGTTGCCCTAATTTAATTAAGGAAAAAAACCTATTTTAACCCAAAATTATTTTATTTTTAATGATAAAATCAAGTTTTATTATTTAATTACCTAAAAAAATATTTTAGAATTTAATTTGAAGTCAAAAACCCCAAAAAAATAGGATAAAAAACGGATTTTTGGGTCAAAAAAATCGGAAAAAGGCTGAAAAGAGGGAAATAGGCCATCAGACCCTGTAGCGACGGCCGGTATGCCCGTCGCTATAGAGGGGCGGGCGTCGGAGCGGCAGCCAGGCGGCCTCGCGCGAAGAAGCGCGAGAATCGCGCGCCTCAGCGCGCTGAGCGGCGCGCAGTGCGCATAACGCTGCGCGTCGCTTTTTAGCGACGCGCAGCATTGGCGACGCTGCGCGTCGCCAAATCACGCCCAGCGCGCCTGGGCGTCTGCGCGCTGGGTGCCCGGCGCCTGCGCGCTGCCGTGCCCGACGCTCGCGGTCCGAAAAAAAAAATTTTTTTTTATTTTTTTATTTTTTTTTAAATTGACTAAAACACTATAATTTTGAGCCCCCATTTTTCAAAATTAATTTTTTTAAATATTTTTTGTTATTTTCTAATTTTTCACTCTAAAATGCAAATTTGACGAGAAAACCATCACTTTTAACCTTTTAAGCCTATGAAGGCAATTATCATCATTGGGTAACTTCGATCTAGGCTGACTCAGGACCCGGTGTCTACACCATCCCAATAAAACATTGGAAAGGTTCATCTAATCTCATGAAGCCTAAGACGAGGCGTATAAGTTTATTTTGGGCAACAGGAGATATTTTGAAATTCCCTTCCCAATGGAACATTTGAAAGGTTCATCTAACCTCATAAAACATAAGACCAAAGAGAGTTCGGGACTTTACTCTTATTCATACCTTAGTTAAAATTATAAGTGAGTTTTTTGAAATTAAAATTCCATTCCTTTTCTCATACAATTTAATGCAATTGTTAAAGCGCAATCCAAACACATAGTAGATGACACAAATTTAGGATAAGGTAAATAAGAGTACATTAATTTACAATAAAACTAGGAGCAGAATACAACCCCTAATAAAGGAAATATAAATCATGCATAAAATGGGGCATTTATTCGGAGTGATGACATTGGTCCTCGCATGCACATTTAAAAGAATGATGTTAAGTGACAATTTTGTTTGGAAGGAAAGCTAGGACATTAGTCCTATTTTAATAAAGAAAGGCTGATTCACTCGTAGAAATCTTTTGGTACTTTTTATATTAACGAGCACGGAAATAACATTTATAATAATGAATGGGAATTGGAAAATTAAACTAATGAGAGAGATAGGGTGAAAAAATTGAATCGAATCGGTGTATTCGAATCCTCCTAATTAGTTCCTTTTCTCAGCATCCAACGTTCAACAAAATAAAAAACTCATGAAAAAAAAACAACAAGATAAAATGTGAGCCACATAAGAATAAAATCTCAAAAGTAATAATAAATGATAAAATAATAGAAAAGGTGTCAAAACAAATCACCTAAAATTAGTGAAACAAAGCAACAAAAGGGAAATAAAAACAATCAAAGAAAGAAAAGAAGAGATCCAAGGATGGCCAAGGAGGGGCGAGGGGCGGCCGTCACTGAGATAACCGACGGGAAGAAGAGGTGCCCCGCGACAACCCGTTGCTCATTTGAGCAACGACCGTCAGTAGGGTCTTCAGCCCGTTGGTCATTGCCAGACCCTAAAAATGAGAAAAATTAATTAGAATCAAAGCTTACACATTTTTAAGCCATTTTTCATGCAATATATTACTAATGAAACGCATAAAGCGATAAAATGAATTAATTAAAACAAATTAATTCACATTGTGAGATTAGTTTATATGTTTTATGTCAAGGTATTGAAATTATCACAAGAATAATTAATCCAAAAATCGTGTAGATCTCCCTTGAATGCTACAAGGATTGGTTGACCAATGAAAACTGTTGAAGACAATTTCCTTTACAAAAATTGCTATTTTCAAAATAATTTTCAGGAAGGTAAATCAAGAGAAGAAAATTGATTTCTCTTTCTCGATTTCACTTTCATCTTTTGCAATAATTTCAAATCTTAGAAGGATAGATCGAGTAAAGAGAATTGATTTCATTTTTTTGAGTTCTTCCTAATTCTTCTTTGAAGAGTTTCAAAAGGAAATCCGATATGGGAAGAGAATTTTTGCTTATGAAAATCGATTTTCTTCCTCAAAAATCTCCAAGCCTTTTCCTCGATCTTCAGCTTGCTATTTATAGGCTAAATTTTGGTTAAAATATAAAGAAGATAAAATCAAATCTTTTTAAAATTAAAATTATCCTTGTGGATAGATATCAAATATTTCTGAATTCAAATTATCTTTTAGAAGATAAAATCAAATCTTTTTGAATTCAAATTATCTTTTAGAAGATAAAATCAAATCTTTGATATTTATCTTGAGGATAAAGGTTAAAAATTTTGCATTTATCCACCAAATTTCCACCAAGCTCCGACCGACGAGTGTCCCTCGGTCGAGGGACGGTCGTCGGTCAAGTGGATAGCCTTGCCCTCCGAGCGGCGGGGACCCACTCACACGACGGATGGGCTTCCCTCTAGCACAAGCAATTAGCACCTGGTCGTCCAAGGGACGAGCGTCCCTCGGGTGAGAAATAGCCAGAGGCCCTTGCTCGGCTCCTCCGACGGGCACCCGGTTGATCGACGATCGTCGGTCAACCAAAACAAAATTTCCTCTATGTGAAAGGACTTTTTTTTTCGAAATAAAAGAGGTATAAAAGTGATTTTTGGTCACTAATATCCTTTAAATTTGCGAAATCCAAGGGTGAAAGCATATGACCTGACTCCTTTACCTGTGAAATAGGTATCGATATTTTCATCGGGTAACTTTGATCTGGGATGCCTCAGGACCCGGTGTCTACACAAAATCTTCCAACACAGATTTTAATCAAACCGCGACACCTAAAGGCACTTGACCACTGCCATTGGACTTCCCATGACATTGGTTTCCTCTAGGTGTTCTTGGTTTCTCACTAGCGAAACTCTGCTGACCTGTAGCCTAAGGCAGACTTCAACAAATTATCACATCATGACCATAAATAGTCCACATTACATATATCATCCATCACACTATCTCTTCATCAAAATATAATAGTTCACATACATGCCAATACATAATCATAAAATCATCGCAAAATATATATACATGCCAATATACTTAACATACAAAATATTTCTTCAATTAATCCTTCACCAATTTGCTCCCAAAAGGAGGTATGCTTGCTCCTAACATTGTGTCTTCGGAAGGCATTCGGGCAGATCTGTCAAAAGTAGAGGCTATTATGAATTAGCAGCCGCCGAAGAATGTGCCAGAGATAAGGAGTTTTTTGGGTTTAGCCGGATATTATAGGCATTTTGTGAAAGGGTTTTCAGTTATTGCTACACCGATGACAAGACTTCTTCGGAAAGGGGTGAAATTTGTTTTGTCTGACCAATGTCAATCAAGTTTTAATTAGTTGAAGAGTTTATTGGTTGAAGATCCTATACTTACTCAACCCATTTCGGGCAAAGAGTATGTTATGTATAGTGATGCTTCAGGTGTTGGACTTGGTTGTGTTTTGATGTAAGAAGGTAAAGTGGTAGCTTATGCATCTTGACAATTGAAGCCGCATGAGCATAATTATCCGATGTACGATTTGGAATTAGCTGTTGTGGTTTTTGCTCTTAAGATTTAGCATCATTATCTGTACAGAGAGACATGTAGGATTTTCATGGACCATAAGAGTTTGAAGTATCTCCTCATGCAGAAAGAGTTGAATTTGAGGTAGCATCAGTGGTTGGAACTTTTCAAAGTTTATGATTGTATTTTGGACTATCACCCAGGAAAAGCTAATGTGGTCGGTGATGCGTTGAGTCGAAAGTCAGTTTCGGCTCTAGCATTATGACATTATAAGTGGAGGTTGGATTCAAAAGGAGCTTTGATTGGCCAATTGAGAGTGAGGCCTTCTCTGAAGCAGTTGGTTGTGGATGCTCAGAGAAATGATCCAAAATTACAGCAAATGATACAAGTAGCTCATAGTGGAAGTCAGATTGACTTTTCTGTTAAGGATGGGGTGCTAAGTTACAAGGATCGTTTGTGCTTGCCTGATGATGATGAATTAAGGAGAAAACTTTTGTGTGAGGCACACACTACGGTTTTCACTATTCATCCCGGTAGCAAAAAGATGTATCGGGAGCTGAAGCAATTCTACTGGTGGCCCGGTATAAAAAGGGATATAGTAGATTTTGTTTCTAGGTGCCTAACCTGTCAGCAAGTAAAGGCTGAGCACCAAGTTCCATCTGGATTGCTCAACCCTTTACCTATTCCTCAATGGAAATGGGATGATATCACGATAGATTTTATGTCGGGTTTGCCTTTGACTAAGAGGAAGCATGATTCGGTTTGGGTTATTGTTGATCGACTCACCAAGTTGGCTCATTTTCTACCGGTTTGACTGGATTATTCGATGGATAGATTGGCAGAGATTTATGTGAATGAGGTAGTCAGATTGCATGGAATTCCATTGTCGATTGTATCTGATTGGGATTCGAGGTTTACATCGAAATTTTGAAAAAAATTGCAAGTAGCCTTGGGTACTCAATTGAATTTTAGTACCTGTAGACACCGGGTCCTTAAGGTAGCCCAGACCAAGGTTACCTAGTGATGAAAATGATATTTGCTCCTAGGGAAAAAAGGTTAGAAGTGATGATTTCCTTGTCGAAACCTCCTTTTTGAATAAAATTTTTATTTTATTTTTAAAGCTTTCGGGGCCCGCTGCCACGGGCTGTACAGCGTGTGCAAAGCGGCTCCTGCATGCAGTATGCATGAGGTGTAGCGTACGGGCAGTGCGTGAGGCCTCGCGCATGCAGTGTGCAGCCTCCCGCGCGAAAGGCCGCATGCGAGGTACAGCCTGGAGCTCGCACCTTGTGATGTACGAGGCCTCGCAAAGGCCGCACGCGAGGTGGTGCCTGGAGCCCGCACCTCACAACGTGCATCCCTCTGTGAGGCTGCACGCGAGGCACGGCCTGCCTCGCGCGAGGCACAACCTCCAGAATGAGGTCCGCACCTCGTGCATCCTCTACCTCTCGCGGACTCTATTTTTGCCTGGTTTTTTCACTGTATTTCAGTTTTAGTTAAAATAAAATTATTTTTTTGATTTTTAATAGGATAAAACTTGATTTCTAAAAAGATAATTAGGACTTTAATTAGGATTAAAACTCCTAAAAACCTAATTTTTGCAAGAATTATATAGAAAAAGAAAAGAAAACACCTATAAGGGGGAGAGCATTTAGAACGGTGACCAAAGAACTCCGAGAAAAAGAGAAAAGATTTTCTTAGTTTTCTTAAAAAATCCTAATTGTTCTTGAGCCAAAGAAATTATCCTTTGTGTTTAAGGTTCAATTTTCATCATTTGTTTTAAAAGAAACAACAACTTTTAACTTTGATTTTTTGCGACAAATCCAAAATTTCTTTGTTCGTTTTTAAGCAATCAACAGGGAGTCATCATTGTCTTCTTTTGCAGTCAGATATCAAACCTCTGAGGGTAAATTTTTGGACTTGAGCTAATTCTTTCTCTTTTCTTTTTTTTGTCGTTCACTTATTTCCTCCACTGTAAATTATTGTAAATTATTATTGATATATTTGTTGTTTGTTTATTACAATTAACATGAAACTTAGGTTAATTTAATTAACTTATTTACATGATGCATGCAATGTAATTTAATTCTTTAGAATATCCTGTAACACCTTTACTTGTTATATAATTCTACTTTTGATCATTATTTCCTACTGTTAATTTCCCGCATAATTTTCATCAAATATTATTTCTTCTAATAATTATAAATGTTTTTCTCAATTAAGATTGTTTACTGCATTTGCTTCAATTAATTATTTATTTCTATTGCATCATATTTTGTTCATTTGATTTAAGTTGCTTTATTTTTATCATATTATTTATTTTATTTGGTTCATTGAATTGTTTAGTTTTATTATATTTGACCCAATTTGCTAACATTATTTTATTCTTGTTTTTGCTATCCACTAAACTTGTTTGTTTCGCTTTGATCGACGTTCCTATGCAAGTTAGAGAATTAGGAGATTAGGAGCCTTCAAGTTTGGTTTGCTTTTTAATTTCCTTATTTTCCTTTTCTATTATTTTGTTTTATTGTATGCAAAATAATATTTTTAAATGCGTTTATTTTATAGAAACTCACGTTTTCTACAATAATAAAAATTGGGATTTTTATTAATAAAATAGGACCAATGTCCTAGTTTTAGCCAATAAACTTTCACTTTCAAAAGATAGTTAATTTTCAAAAAATGGGATAACTCATCCCTGTTTTCTCCATAAATGCCTAACTCTCAATTTTTAAGATAACACAAAGGAACTAATGTTCCTAAAATCTAATCAATGTCCCGATTTATGTATTATGTATGACGTATAGTATTTCATTATTTTATGTATTATTTATTCCGGGCCCTTGTAACTAATAGGGGTCAATTTTATTCCTTTATTTATTTACGCTTTTATTATTTTGGGGGATTATTATGTCCCATATTTTTCACTTGTAATTTATTTATTGCTTTTTTTACTGCTTTTCGAGATGCTTGAAATGCGCTTTAAATTTATTACATGATCGTGTGAGAAGGGAGATAAAATAGTTAACTCTAAATTCAGTCATATAACATTAACCAAAGGTATAAATAAGAGTGAGGTCCTAAAATCTCTCTGGTTTTGGCCTCATAAGGTTAGAATTAATTTCCTAATGTTTTATTGGGTGGCGACTCCATGATACCTACCTTATGATTCCCAATAGACACCCTCGTAGGTTGATTGCCAACGATGGAATAGGGGTGATTCCCTGTCCATCGCGAAGCGACCAGCTTTCACGAGTCTTAATGAACCTCCATCTGGTCTTGAGTCCTAAAGCGGACTTTCGAGAATGACCCGGATGTCAAGTTTGGGTTCTCGCACATTACAATACTGCTTTCCATCCTCAGACAGACATACAGTCAGAAAGAGTAATTCAAATTCTAGAGGATATACTTCGGGGTTGTGTTTTAGATTTTTCGGGTAGTTGGGACAATATGTGTCACTGATGGAGTTTGCTTATAATAATAGTCATCAGGTGAGCATTGGAATGTCACCTTATGAGGCTTTGTATGGAAGGAAGTGTAGAACCCCAGTTTGTTGGACTGAGTTGACTGAGCATTCTTTTGTGCATCCAGAGTTTGTAAGAGATACCGAAGAGAAGATTAGAGTGGTTCAGCAGAATTTAAAAGTAGCTAAAGATAGACATAAATTATATGTTGACTTGGAGCAGAAAGACATTCGGTTTAGCGTTAGAGACAAGGTGTTTCTGAAAGTGTCACCATGGCGTAAGATTCTTCGATTTGGGAAGAAAGGAAAATTAAGCCCTAGGTTTATTGGACCATTTGAGATTTTGGATAAGATTGGTCCAGTTACCTATAGGTTGGCTTTGGCTTCGGAGTTATCAAAGTTGCATGATGTGTTTCATATGTCAATGCTCCGCCGGTATAGGTCAGACGAGTCGCATGTGCTATCGGTTCAAGAAGTGCAAGTTCAGTTGAATTATTCATATGATGAGGAACCGAAAGTTATTTTGGCTCAGGAATTGAGACAGCTCTGAAATAAGCAAGTACCTTTGGTTAAAGTCTTATGGCAACATCATGGAGTGAAAGAGGCAACTTGGGAATCAAAGGCAGTAATGAGGTCTCAGTACCCTCAGTTGTTCAGTTCAGGTGAGAATTTCGAAGTCAAAATTCTTTTAAGGAGGGTAGTGTTGTAACACCCCGATTTCCACCCTAGTAGTTAGAGCATGTGTTTGTGTGTGTTTTTGGAGTTAATTGCATGAGTTAATTTAATTAGGGCATATTTGAGTTGTATTTTTGTATTTATGGAGTTAGTTTTGGGATTTGAGGAGTTAAGAAGAATTAGAAGGATTTTTGTGAAAACCTACCAATGAATAGAGGACATGTGGCAAGAGAAAGAAGTGGGAGTATAAAAACCCAGGAGAGAGAATGTAATGGCCTGTTTGATAGCCTAGAAGTATTCAGTGTTTTCTGTAGAGTCTGTTGTTAGATTCGTGGAATGAGATTATGTTTCTGGTGTTTTATATTCAGTTGAGTTTAAAGGTTGAACATGCTTGAGGTATAGCAATTCTGGGATGGGTGACCTATTGGGTAGCTATACAGCTAATATTTTCAGCTGTGTGCTAAAAAAATATTATTCCATATAAATGATCTGTGGACTGTCAAGAGTCTAGTGGTATAATTTGGTGCGAAAATGAGGTCATATAGGTCCCTGAATGTCAGTCTGAAGTTCAGTTCGGTTGAACCGAAGTTTGACCAAATTTTTAGAAATTGTTAGAGTGGATAAAAAGGTCAACTTTGGGAAGTGTACAAGATCAGAATAATTTTTAGAATTTTTTGACAGCTTTACATTGGTGTTTTACGGTAGAAACCGACTAAATCAAATCGGACCGATTTAGGTCAATCGGGCCCCAAATGAACTCTGATTGAGCTAAAATTTTGTGTGAAGGCTATTTTTGATATTTGAAGAATGATGGAATTGATTGGGAGTGAAAATGAGTTGAGGAACTATCAGTTGCCCTTAAACAGTGAAAAATGCCCCGAAAATCGAAAATCGGACCAAACTGGTTCGACCACTCCGGTTGGACCTGGTTCGGTTCAATTACACTCATATGAATACATCTCATTTGCTGGAAAACCCTAGAGAATTCCATTTGCAGCCGCCTTTCCTCCTCCCTCCCTTGGTCGAATTGATACTTCTCACTTTTCCTCCATTTTTCTTTCAATTTCTCTCCATCTCACCCAATAATCAAGCCTCCCAAACATATTTCAGATCCTCTATAATCTATTGGTGGTCTTAGAAGTCCATTTGAAGGTTTGAATGTGGGAAAAGCCAAGTGTTTAAGGTTATATCTAAAAAATGAGGTAAGTGATTTAGGGTTCTGTAATTTTATTCAAGGGTTCCTATAGGTACTTTAGGATGTGTAGATCATATTTATGAAGTAATATTGCAAAAAGGAAGCAAATTTATGGTGATGTCTTTGATGATTGTATTCGGCCACTTAAGGAAAGTAAAGGAGATGATGGTGTTTTAATGAGCTATGGCTATAAAAGGAAGATTAAAGTATGGAGAATATGAATCTAAGGTTAGTGGATACAATATCCTCCATTTTCCATGTTAAAAGTATGATTTTATGTTATATTTAAACATAAAGTATGAGAAATATGCATGTTTAATTGAAAATAACTTGATATTCATGCTTAGGGATGTTAAAAATGATGATATGTATGCTTAAAGTGAGAAAATAAAATTTGTATGAAAAGTTACTTCTTTGGTCGAATCGTTTACATGGGATTTTGATGGGTTTAAATGATTTTTATGGCATGTTTATGATGTATACATGATGTTTGGCATGTGATTTAGATGATGGTATGTGTTTGAGCATGTGAAAGTTACATGATGCATGTTGTTCACATGTGGCCGAATGGTGTATACATGTAAGGGCATGATTTTTATGTGTTTTGATTTGATATCATGGCATGACTATATTGTTTGACATGTAATTGATCTAATGGTATGTGTTAGAGCATGTGAAAATACCATGATGTATGTGATGTATGTATGACCGAATGGTTACCATGGGTAAAGACATAATTTTGATGTGTCTTAATAGAAATTAGTGGCATGGCTATGTTATTTAACATGTAAATAACATAAAGAAATGTTAAATTTGAAGAAAAGAATTTAATGGAGACAACTTAACATGTTGGCCGAATGATGTACATGTGTATTTATATGTGTACTATGATGATAACATGAAAATTATGGCATATGATAGTATGATGATGATAATCACATGTATGATGATTGAATTGTATGAAAAAGAATGGAATAGAATGATGAAATTTCATGAAAAGTATGACTGGTAACTTGAAAATGTGAAAAGTGAAAATTTTGATGCCTATTTAGTAATCTGGTAGTCAAGTCTAGATCAGGATATGATGGCTAGCCATAAGGACATAAGACCGCGGGTGTGAGCATGACGTCTCACTTTTCTGTAGGTCAATGACGGTCCTACCTCACTCATTTTAAAAGTTAAAATATTTTAAAAAGTATTTAAAGACAGGGGTGATGCCTCGGGATTCCTCTGGTATGTATTAAAGACAAAAGTGATCTTTCGGGGTCCTTTAGGTTATTCGAGCCTTTAGGGGTTCACGTCTCATTTATCCTGGTCATAGATGTCTACCAATTTTATACAGTGACAAATGGCAAAAATAAGCTTGATATGGTTGATCTGTGATTAAAATGATATTTGAGGTTGATCTATGATTAGAATGATATTTGTGTGAAAAATGGACTTAATTGGAATAAATAAAAAATTTTGAGGACATAATGGTATATTTGACCATAAAAAGAAATGATTATGTGATAAAGATAAGATATGCTTGTGATTATGTGATAAACATAAGATATGCATGTGATTATGTGATAGAGATGAAATATGCATGTAATTATGTGATAAAGATAAGATATGGTAATAATTAAAGTGATAAGGATAAGGATAAAAAATAAGATAGCATTAAGGGTATAATCATAAATAATAAAAAGCTTTGAGGGTAAAATGGTAATTTTGTCTATATACATGTTAATAAATGTTAATAAGGGTAAAAATGTAATTAAATGGCTAAATATGAAGATTGGTCACTTTTTAGGGACTAAAATGTAATTTAGCATGAAAATGATAATTGGAGGGTAAAATTATAATTTGCATGTAAAATAATGTAAAATGGTTAAATAAAATTGAATTGATGGCATTTTCGTAAATATGGGCAAAATTAAAATGAATTGTTGGCATTATCATAAATTTTGGTAAGTTAAAAATGAACTAATGGCATAATGGTAATTTTTGTGAAATAAAATGAACTAAGGGTATTTTCATAATCTTGGAAAAGTTCTAGGGTATAATTGTAATTTTGCCATAAGTTAATGACAAAATGGTAAGTATGATTTTTACGTGTACTCTTTGTGAATTTATGGTCTGTTATGCGTACTAAAGGTGTAAATGATTTTAATTATGTGATTTAATGGCAATTTGCTTGTTATTTAATGAATTAAATAAATTGATAAGTTAATTTGGTGGCATAATTGTAAATAAGAGAAAGTTAGGGGCAAAATTGTAATGTAAAAATAGTGAAAGGACCTAAGTGTAAATATGCTATAGTGTGAAGACCTAATTGTAATTATATCATGGTTAAGGGACTTAATTGCAAATATGTTATTTTATGTGTACTGTTTATGTATATGTCCTTGTCACACCCCGAAATATATCCTAGAAGGATTAGGCATATTGAGAATGGGTAGTGACCAAGGTTGTGCACATTGAAGTGTTTGGTATGCCAATTGGACAATTTAAGAGTTAATGTAAAGGTTCTGATAAGTGTGATTAATGGTAAAATTGTGGAGTATGAAATTGGTTTTGATTGGGGACTAAATTGAAAGATAATTAAAGTTGCAAAAAAAGAAAAAATTTGGTTTAGTGACCAAATGGTAATTGTCAAAGACTAAGACGGGTTTTGCCAAGGATAAAAGTCAAATAAGACAAGATATTTTAATTGGGACCAATAGGGCCTTGACATGTGGCTTGGTTGGTGTGGGCATTTAATGTAAAGGAAAGAAAAGGGAAAAAGGAAGAGAGAGAAAGAGGGAGAGGCTGACAATCTGCTCTCCTCCCCTCTCCCATTCTCCTCCTTCTTCCTCTCTTCCTCTTCTTCTTCCTTTCCTTCTTGTTCCAACTCCAATTGTTTCCCCCTAAGATCAAAGCCCAAGATTTGATGATGGAAATTGATTAGTTCAAGTGATTTAAGTGAAGAATGTGTTGAGGAAAGGTAAGTTTAAGCTTTGATCTCATCTATCTCTTCTTGATTAACTTAAACCCTAGATTTGTGATTTGTATATTTGTGTGTGTTGATGAGGATGTTTGTTGAGAAAGACTTTGGATGGGTTAGGAAACAAGAATGATTAACCAAGAAAGCTATTAGGAGCAAAGGAGTTGAGGTATGGGAATTTAGGTTTTTGGTATATTAATTGATTGTGTTGAGTTTGGTTTGGTTTGATTTCTGGAAAAATTTTGGGATTAAAGTTGTTTAGGTATGTTTAAATGTCTTGGATTGTGATTTAAATTTAGTTGAAATGTCTTGATTGTGAGTTTTTAACAAAGGTAAAAGATTGAATGAGTTTTTGCAACAAAATTTTTGGTTTTATTAATTGGGGATTTTGATGACGTTAATAGAATGATTTAATTGTGTTTATGTGTATAAAAGTTGGGTTTTGTGTTAATTATGAGGTTTTGAATGAGCAAATTGTATTGTATTGAAGTTTGTTTTGAATGGGAAATTTTGGTATGATTTTGCGAGAGAGAATTTCTGTAGATTTTTGACGAGCGACTAGAAATCACGACTTCGTCACGATCGCGACAGACATCGGTGAGCATCTTGTAGAGGAGGAGTGCACAAGACGTGCACATTGTGCACGAGACTTGCACTTGTGCATGAGACGTGCACATTGTGCACGAGTCGTGGTGGTCTCCTCTCCCTCCTGTGTCCGCTTGTTTTCTCTGTGGTTCGCCTGCACGGGTCGTGTTTCTGAGCACGACTCGTGATGGGTTCCTTTTTCCACAGGTGAGTCTGGCCATGTCGCGAGCGCTACATCTTATCGCGATCGCGACAATCCCCTCTCTATTTCAAAATGTTTTTGGAAAAATTTTCTTCTTTTCATAGTTTCTCACTTGTGTTATGCTTTTATAAATTAAAGTGAGTCCTTTAAATGCTTCTATACATGATAATAATTGAATTATGTGATTTTGCCTACTATTATTATTTAATGATTATATGTGGGTAGAGCAATGCAATTTATTTGTTATGTCTAAATGAGTGCATGATGCCATTAATATAGTTATGTTCGGTATGTTCGTATGAATATTTTTATCCACGAAATAATATATGATTAGTTTTGAGCATGATCAATGTAATTAGTACATGTGATGTTCAAAAATATGAATGCCCGTGACTATGAAATTATAAATGAATGTTACAAGAGAAAGGTAAATGTATTCGTTAAGTATAAATAAGTGCAATACCCAATAACATGAATTTGTTAAATATATTCGTATGAATTGTTTAACCTATGAAAGAATACATATTAGTTGTAATATGATAAGTGTGATTTGTGTTAATGATATGCATGTTTATGGATATATGAATCTATGTGGAAATAAAGAAATGTTATAAATATTGTATGACGGAGTTAAAATTTAGGCTGCGTTAGTCGAGTCATGGATAGATAGGCATGCCTATAGAGTTCCGTTAGCTGTAGCCCTCTGTTCTGTTTGGACCCTGATCAGGTCCCCGTTTGGATCCTCGCGATCCCCAATGTGTATGGATCTTGTTGAAGATCCCCTCTAAAAATGTTTTGAATGAGAAAAATATGATGTTGCTTTTCAAATCGTACCCACGGGTACCGCCATGTGTTCACTCGCTTATCCACTCCTTTTGACTTAGCAGGCAATTAAATGAATAAAGCTATGTGAATTAATTAATATGTTCTATAATGATGTGCAAAAAGTATGTGACTAAGCAACTGAAAGTGTTTGTTAATATGTTATGAGCTTGTGCCACACGCACTAATGTGTTTTGGATCCTTTATGGATACCTATGTGTTTTGTATAATCAACCAATATCTGGGAAATGGAAAATGATAAAGCAATTAACGTTGCTCTAATGAATGTGTATAAATGAATATTGACTGTCCTAGAATTCGTATATGGATGTTATAAATCTATTTAAAAGTTAAGAGTATGGCTGTCTGTATAAGTCTCTATAAATAATAATTGAAATAATTGATATGCATGTTTTCCATATTTGAATAATCAATGAATGAATTCTATGTATATGTATATATTCATTTACATGTTTAAATTGAGAACATAGGTATGTTATGTGTTTGC
Source organism: Excoecaria cochinchinensis (assembly GCA_947683425.1). Lineage (NCBI taxonomy): Eukaryota > Viridiplantae > Streptophyta > Magnoliopsida > Malpighiales > Euphorbiaceae > Excoecaria > Excoecaria cochinchinensis. Next base: position 22,360,193 of record CANTUQ010000055.1, on the reverse strand, counting down.
TTGTCTTCTGAACCTTAGCTTGGATGACCAATGTAAGTATATCGGTAAGGAATCTTTGTGTAATGTTTATTGGTTTTCGACGGACATGATTATTGCATATTGATTTATAGTTAAAGGGAAATAAAGTGGTAAGAATGAAATAGATAACCGAACTTAAGAAAGGATTTAGAGTTAATTTTGGATTATTTAAGTATAAAGGTTTTCTGTAGAACTACGTGGTTCTGATTCCAAACTATAGGGATATGTAGGAAGCTTGGAATAATAGTTTAAGCTCGAACCAAATCTGAGTACTGAAATTTTTTGCTTAGTTTTGGACAAGTAACTATTTGATTAAATGAAAGGTTTTGATTTAAGTGTTGATAGTGTAATTTGTATGATTTTGAAATATTAGTAATAACAGGATTTTCTTAACTTTATATTTCGATCCTTAAAACGTATTTCAAGAATTTATGAAGTGTAACTATCTATAGGGCCATTAAGTGATTTAAAGTATATGATAATTTTTGTATAATGTGTTTTGAATAAAAAGTAAATAAGTATTTCTGGTTATGGATTATAATACGCTAAAATGTGTGAAATTACTTAAGTTTCAGTAGCAAAATAATGATATTCATTGTAATAACTTAGCCATTATTCCTTTTTTGTTTATGTACATATATATATTGGTTTGCATGTGTTTGCCTCGGCAACCACTGTGAGTGGCTGACCATTATTGCTTAGCCCGACTAAGCGTTATCGCTGCAGGTTAAGAGATCAGAGTAGCGCAGCGGTCCACCGAATCTTTGGCCAACAAGTCTGTAGAAGTTATAGAAAGTGTTATTGATTATGGGATGTAATTAAGTTTTATTTATTAGCCTTTGTAATAAGTTGTAATATCTTATAGTACGAATAATGGTGTGTGGATGACATAGGTTTAGGACGTGCATGTTTGGAGGTTATGATTTTAGCAATTTTATTGTTCTGATTTCTGCATTGCCATGTGTGTCCTTATCTGGTGGCACCTTCTGCTCACCGTAGCTCTTCACCCTTCGAAATACTACATGTGGGAGTTGGGGGTGTTACAGTCCTTGTATGAGTGATTTAATTAACATTATGAATATTATTGCATGTTAAATAATAAAATAAGAATAGTAGTGTTAATATTGTGCTAATGCAAATAATGTTAATAGAAATTAATATTAACAATGGAAATAATAATAAGTATTCATTTTCGAAAAATGGTGAACATAGTAGTATTGAATGTAAGAAATGAGTAATGTCATTGTTAGTAAATTAATGGGGCATATCATTGTGGTATGATATTTATTGAGAACACTGATTTAGGGTTGTATAATTAAAGTACTAATATAAAGATCTAAGAGTGCATAAAAGAATAAAATTTGGAAGATAATTGAAATGTAATTAAGGTAATGCATGAAATCTAATGCTCTTAGGCTATTGTATGTGTAAATTTAATCAAGCAATTTTGTTAATAACATGGGCAAATAGGTAACTAAAATGGCTATAGATTTGATGGGTATTACTATAATGTTCCTGAAAAAGTTAATAATGTTAATTTAATAATGGACCAAGTTATATAATGTTAGAAATATAGTAAATTAATTATAAGGGCCACATGAGAATATCAGTGTTATAGGTATAAAGGGATTTAAGTCTAATAACAAAATGCTATAGGCTAATAGAAAAATAATGATGACTGACCTAAAGATAAAATTAAATAGAATCAGTAATTCAGGTTCTGTTATAATAATATCATTGTTAGACATGGTAATGATAAAGATTATTCAAGACAGTTAATGATAGATATAAGTCAGATAATGTCGGAAGAAATCATGTGTGAGATTATGACAATACTAATGGAAATATTAGAAGTTCAATTAAGTTAGTGTATTAATTATAGTATTGACAAAGCAAATGTACAATAAAAAGTGTGGATGGTTAAAAATTTAGTAGGAGATGTAATATAATCTGTAACTGTATCTGAAATTAATGTAGGTAAGTTAAGCAAGCAAAGAGAATAACATATGGCTACATTTATTAGATAATTGCAGAACTATCATTATAACTGGTTCTCTGATTTATAGACGGAATGTAATAGTAATATTGGAAAAGTCAATGGCGTAATGATAGTGATAATAATGATACATGTGATTGCTGTTAATAACAGTAATGATGACTGCTCAATAGATATGTCAGTAACTAATATTGTGCTCAAGCGTAGACTGTAATTGATATATATATAAGTGCTAAGTAAATAACGAGGAACAAATGATTAAGTTAATAAGATATTTACAAATATTATTAATATAACAGGTCATAGAAATAAAAGACTGAATAAAATAGTATTAATGTTAGAATTGACAGTACAATTATTAATGATTCTGATAACAGTAATACTAATGTTAAAGTATGGTTATTGAATTAACGAAAAAGGAATGAGGTAATGACTCACGTAAAAGATCTGTCAGGACATTGCAAGTAAGGCATAAGTTACCTAAAAACCTTTAAAAATTTTAATGTTCATATAATAGAAATAAAGATATATGCTTGTATGTGCATGCATGTTGTTTTAGTGTGGAAAATTTAGGATATGTATCCACCACTAGGCATTTTAATGCTCAGCGTGCAGGTTGATTACTGCGTGAAGGTTATAGAAAGAAAAGATGTGGTAGTGGCCAATGTTACTGGTGGTCGAAAGAATTTACGGGACAACAAAGATATTGATATAGGCATGGCATGTATACGATTGCATTGGATGAACTCGAGGTTATACCGGTTAAGTATAATAATGGTGTGTCAGTGTAATTGTTTATTATTGTTATGTATGATTGTTATTGTTGGAAAAAAAAAATTCACTGAATCTGAGAAGTACAGTACAGTACAGTGTCGTGACATTCGATATCCGTATCATTGCGGGTATAGGGTGTTACAGAGAGAATGAGAAAGAGCAGCTGCCCTTTTCCCTTTTCCTCTCCCCGTTCTCCTCTCCTTCTTCTTCTCTCTTTTGCCCTAATCTTTCTCAAGTGCTTCTTTGGTGGGATTTGACAACCCTAGAGCTAATTCGGTAAGTTTGTCCTCTTCTTGTTCTTCTTTTCTTCTTCTTCTTCTCTTTTTCCTTTGGGTTTGTGTGGATGAGGTGTGTATGGTTGTGTTTGGGTTTTTGATTGATGGTTGTGTTGTGGGTTTTGGATCTTGATTCAGAGGCTCCTTTTAGAGATCCTAAAGGCAAAAAAGTAATTGGTGGAAGTTCAGCCCTTTAATCTTGGAGATTAGGATTGAAGGTTTGGGAATTTGTGATTTTGTGTATTTTGATATGTTTTTCTGGAAATTTATGAGGTTAAATTTCTTTATGTCTATATAAATGTTGTGGGTTTTTGATTGATTGGAATAAAGATGTCATGGTTGTGGTGATTTGAATCAAAATGTGAAATTGTATGAGTTTTGGAGCAAAATTCTGGGTTTGATGAACCGTTGATTTTGATTATTTAATTTGGATATTTTAATTGTGATAACTGGTATTAAAAATGGGTTTTATGTTATATGATATGCATTGAATGCTTCATTTAGATTGTGTTGAAGTTTGAGGGGTTTGTTTCATGTTGGATGAATTTAGGGCATGAGTTTTCTGCAGATTTTTGATAGGGGAATTGGAAATCGACTCTATCGTGAGTGTGATAGAGCTCGGTGTTCCGAGCTCCTACAGTGATGACTCTCTGTCATGAGTGCGACACTCGTCGCAAGCGTGACAATGAGCCTAGTTCAGCCGGGCCGATTTTCGTCGCGAGCACGCTTGGGCATGCGAACACAATAGCAACCTCCCCGCCCTCTGTCAAGAGCGTAACCCAAGTCATGAGTGCGACAGAGACCGGTTTGCTCCTCCTCGCGCGAGCACAAGAGTTGTCGCGAGTGCAGCAGTAGGCGATCTTCGCCTCTGTTGCGAGCGCGATAACTGCAATGTTTGCTTTTGTAATTTCTTTTATAATGATTGACTTGGATGATTTCTTTTGGGATGTAAATACTTTTGTGTATGAACTATTATGTGTTCCAATGGATGCCTTATATGAAATGTATTATGTATGGCCTGCAAGGGTCAAGTTAGTGGATAATTAGGCATGCCTAAAGAGTTCTGTTAGTTGCAGCCCCAATGTGTTCCGGACCCTGATCAGGTCCCTATTTGGGTCCTTACGATCCTTAATTGTGTTCGGATCTTGTTTAAGATCCTCAATGTGAAAACGTTTTTGGATGAAAATAAAGAAATTGCTTTTGACTTTACCCATGGGTACTAATGTGTTCACTCGCTATCCGCTACTATGAGTTTGCAGGCGCATGTGTGATTTTATTCTGAACTTGTTATTATTCTATTAATTAATATATATTATGGAACTTTGGTGAATGTAATGTATGATATAGAATTATTATGCTTTTATGGAAATTTTGATATGCTCGTGACATACGCATGTGATTTGCCTTAACGGCCATTGTGAATGGTCGTTCATCTTTTGTTTCCCCACTAAGTGTTATCGCTTAGCATGGTGTTTTATCCGAGCAGGTGTGGAAGCTGTGGAGTTTTGGGAGGTCAGCAGCAGGCCAAGCCAACACAGTAGGGAAACTTTTTAAAGATTTATGTTTTGTAAATTGTAGCTTTTTGTATAATTTTGTATCCCTTTTTTGTAAACTTGTAAACAGATTTTTGTACTTCTTTTGTAAATACATCTTTTGTAATGGATACTCAGTTCTATAATTGAATGCTTTGGATTTCTTTTAGGAGTTTGAGCCTTGTTCTTTCAATTGTGAATGTTTTAATTTATTCCGTTTATTCCGTTATTTGCATGCCTGTTTGTGGTCTGGTTTGTTGACATCCTTATCTATATTGAGTCTCATCCTCTCTTGTGGGTGGACTCCCTTACGTATAGGTAGGGGGTGTTATACTTTAACTTTAGGATAGATACTTAGACTTTGAATTTTATTTGTCATTTTGGAAAATTTAAATTTGATAAATATTGGATGGCTCACCAAAAAGCCAAATTAGCATTTAAGTTGTAATTTTGTTTATTGATAGATTTGATGAACCCTAAATATGATTTTTTTTTCACCGAAATGACTTCAAAATTTACCCGAACCTTCCCGGATGTTTTTGATACTTGACCAATACATGTCCAAGGATAAATAATGATTGTGAGGTTGTGGAATATGTGAAAAAACCTTATGTTAATAAAGGGAACTAAATGTATACTATGTGATTATGTGCATATAAATGGTATATATGCATATATAAATGATTGACGATATATGATATGCAAAAGTAAACCTATTTACAGGTTAAATGGACATAGATGAGTAGATAATGACATGACAGAGGATTTGAACATGACTTCAAATATTGAAATATAGTTAATGGTTAGAAATGATAAAATACATGAATATGGCTGTGTAATATGAATTTATAGTTATAGATAAATGGAATATGGTGTGTTATGAATATATGTAATGTAAGGATGATGTGTACACACATATATATACGGGATTGTATTTTAAAGGAATAAATGGAAGATAATGAAAGTATACATGTGGCATATAAGTACAAGAATAATGTCACACCCCAACCTATACTATGGAGACTTCTATTCGGATTAGAGGAAGAAGAATCCAAGATAGATAGGAGTGTCACATCCCACTAGAGTAAACAAGTGAACATCACATAAATAGAATGACATATCCAAGATAATTAAAAACTTTGAGAGAAAGAAGAGTGATACTGAACAAAATGAATACTTTATTTAATAAACAAAATAAGAAACCATACACACATGCATACTTATAATCATACAACAGAAACCTAGTAAGAAAGATACATAAGTGTATAAATATTTACATTGCTTACAATATTACATCAGAATTTTTACCTATTATTACATATACATATTATACAGATATGCAAAAATCCCAAATTACAAAAGCCGAACAAATTACAAAACTTCTAACTTCTATGTGGCCGACTCTGCAGATGTGCAACTCGAACAAAACAAACCTACCACCTGCACGGGGAAAAGAACCCGTGCTAAGCGATAACGCTTAGTGGGGAGCACACAAGAATTATGGGCGGCCATTAACAATGGTCGCCAAGACATAATACATGAAAAAGACATATGCAGCCATTCATAACGCATATCATATTATACTTACATATATTAGTCGTGCATTTAATTGATCACATTCACATTCATATATAATCATTCAATGATCAATGAGTAATTTGCACCCTAACTAGTTCACCTGCTGATTCATAATAGTCAACAGTATAAAATCACATTTCCAACCATACCAATTCACATGCTTATAACCACAATGGATTATGTTCAACCACAGTCACAATACGGTATACATATGAATAACTGCACATAATAGGCATGTTTGAGTCAAATTAAACCCAACCAGAGATTTATAATCACATTCGAATTCATAACTAATTCACATGACCAAACTCTTACATATTCGGTTATCATATCCTCATATTCATGTCGAATAAAGCAAACGAAATACCTGCTGACTCAAAATAGTGGATAACGAGTACTGAAAGGTACCTTACGGGTACGAATCGAACACATAATATAATGTACCACACAGGTACAAGTCGGAAGGCAACATTTCATTGAACAGGACCTTAAACAAGATCCATACACATACACATAATAGGGGTTCGCGATGAACCATTCGGAGACCTGATCAGGGTCCAAATCGTTCAAAGGGGCGCTGCAGCTACACATACATAGACTCTATTAGGCATGCCTAACTATCCACTAGACTGACTCTCGCAGGTCATGCATCATACAAATCATATTTCAAATCACATAATTTATATCGTTATACATAATCAGCAATAGGCGAGACATATGAATAAATTCATAAAGTCAGTAATGCATCATACAATTTACATTTAAGCATATCATAATAATCTTAAAGAAAGATCATAAGTATAGATATGCATAATACATTCAATTATATTAACATACTTCACAAAATAGTCAAAGAATACACCTAAAGGCATCACAAGTTCGGAATTCAAACATTGGAATCACAAAAGAAAACTCATTCAACACAATACATCCGTCGCGCTCGCGATCCCTGTCGCCCTCGCGACAAAGACCATAGTCTCTTCGCTGCGCGCGCGCGACAGACTTCGCGATCGTGGGAAGGAGAGAAGGGCCTGGCCCTGTCGCGCTCGCGACGTTGTCGCGATCGCGACAGAGGGCAAGCATGGCTATCGCGGGGTCGCGACAAGTCGCGTGCTCGCGATAGCACAGGCCAAAAAAGTGCTCTGTCGCGATCGCGATGGTTGTCGCGCTCGCGACAGAGAGCAGACAAGCTATTGCTATCACGGGCTCACGACAGCGTCGCGTGCTCGCGACGGCACAACATCAGAATCATCGGTCTCTGTCGAGCTCGCGACAGTGTCGCGATCGCGACAGAGTCCTGATTCCGAAAATCTGCAGAATTCTGTCGGATCTTTCCTTCCTCAAACTCACCCACAAACACACGAAACATATCCAAAGGTCTCTTACCTCATCTCCAGCAAGCCACACATCATTAACAACATAAACCCAACATTCGTATCAATAATTTCAATAAAACATGCCACTAACAATGTCCATTTACACAATCTACAATAACAACATTATTCATCAATCATCTCAATGGCACCCACGTCAAATGCATTCAAACATATGATATATCATGCTTAGGTTACTCAAGAGATCAACACATTTTAATCCTCATCCTTCACAAGTTATATCTACTATTATTTACTAGCTAAATCACCGATCTTAATCATACTCCTAAGTTCTTCCCAACGATAATTACTTATATAGCCATTTAATTACCCTAAACATGCATAATAACTGATGGGAAAGATACGGGATTGATTTGGGTCAACCCTAGACTCAAAAATAAAGAAGAAAAGGCTCAAAACATATTTTTCTGTCGCGCTCGCGACAGAGGCTCGCCTCAGCTACCAAAACAGACTGCTTTCTACTATAAACTAGTATCGCGAAAACCGACCTCTAAACCTCATTTTTAGGAAAAGTGGTCTTCTTAACAAATGTCTCCCTACGTCTTAACTTTCAAAAGGAACAAGTTTCAGGTCAATTGGACATTTAGAACTCGAGATATGAACTCCACAATCTATACTGGTCAAATAACCCGACATAAAAAGAAACACTACGGGTTTATCCAAATTTCATGGTCTTAGAGCAAGATTTTGCCCAAGGCTATTTCAAAGACTTTTAAAGAGATGGAAGTAATGGTTCTATTAGCTCAAGAATCTCATGGTTTGAAGTTCTAAAACTCTACTTATGACAAAAATATTGCACAAAGGTCAGATGAGAACGAAACAGGGTTTACCCCAATTCCACACTTGACTTCCAATTCTCACACACCTTCAACTTAAGCCACTTCATGCATTATTAATACATTTATCAAAGCAAATACATGTATAAAACTCATATCAACACACTCAATTTACTGGAAATCATATACATATGTATATTCCTAATCCAAGAAGAATTTAGGGCCAAGACAAATTAAAACTCAAATGTAAGAATCAAATTCCCAAACCTCTTGTTGCACAATAGCGGTTCTCTTAAAGCTTTAAATCTTCTCTTTTCCTTTACTTTGCTTCTTCCTATCACCAAACACTTGCACAAACAAACCCAGAATATTACTTAATCTATAACCCTAACTCATCCAATTTAAAAGCAAAACAAGAAAAAAGAGAAATCAGCCACCGACAATCCTAACTTACCTCTTAGAAGCAATTCAAACTACCCATGGGAAGAAGAAAGAGCAGAAACGAGTAAAGAAGAAAAAGGAAAGAAGAAGAAGAGAAAGAAGAAGATTAATGGCGTGAGGAGGAAGAGGAGAACGGGAAAGGAAGAAGAAAACCCAAGTGATTTACAGCTGTCCTCTCTCTCTCTCAACTCATTAATTCAACTCTATCCACTTGCCAAGTGTCACTCTCTCATAGGATTTGATCCCACAAGAATACCCTACTCCCATACTCTCACCTACACATAATTCTTTTCCTTTACTCATACCCTACTTCCCTATCTTACGCACACACGCTAACATAACTCCTACAATAATATCTCCATGTTACCAAACCTAAGTCACACCCTAACATTTCTTATACCCCACTTTTCATCCAAGGTACCATGCTCATAAATCACTCAATAAAATCTCTTAGCCCATAAACATCCTACTACCATACACTACTAACACACTATAATAATTCCTTTACTTACTTTATTTAATTAATTTCTTAGCAAATAAATCTTTATTATCCATATTACTCATGCATAAATTACCGAAATACCCTTCACTTAACCTACTTAGCTCGTTGATTCCGACTAGGCCCGATTTGGGGTGTTACAAATCTACCCTCCTTAAAAGAATTTCGTCCTTGAAATTCACTTATATCTGATTTTCTAAATTCCAAAATCTTTATTACTAACATTCACACACTAACATTATAGTGTCCAAGTCATTTTTTTTTTTAGTATCAGGACATATAGTAGAAATCCTTCTCACTAAATAAACATCTCCAATTTGAGTTACAAATCATTTGCATTCTATCACTATCATGTCAATCTTTTCACTTAACTCTTTCCTCATAACACTTCTCGTCTTTTAAATACAGAATCGTTCACACATTCACTATCCTCTTTCCTTGATCAAAATGACTATAACATTCTCTCCTAGATTACTAGTATCACTAGTCACAATTTGGTTTTCACTTTTAAACCCTCACATCGATCTTACAGTACTTATTATTTAATCATCTTATACATAAGTCGGCAATTCTATCCACTTACTTGCTTATACTTATCACTACTACTCTTGTTCCTAACAGCAAATAGTACACGTACACCCTGTCAGCTTTCTCTCAATCAAAACACATATACAAATGCTTTTCATGTATGGTCAAAGGGATGATGATGCAATGAAAGTGAGATGGCTCATGTATGCAGGATGATGCTGAGGAAATGCAAGTAATGCTGTAATGATGCATTTAGTCCCATCCCCATGATTTAATATGCTTTTATTCAAATACTTTTCTGGAGATAGCTGACAGGTATATAGAGTACTACCAAAAACTTATGGAATCCAAATACCCTTCCACCTCAGATTGCTAAAACAACTTTACTCGAACACCTCAAAACAAAACTTACCAGAAGGTTCTACAGGCTCTGTCACTACACTACGGTGCTCAACAAGCCTTGTTGGCCCACGAGTGGTTCTAAGCAATTCCTCCATATCCTTCCTAGCTTGCCTAGCTAGATTCTCCCTTGACTTCGGACAATTGGCAAGCCGATGGGCTTTGCTGCCACATCGGAAGCAAGCTCCATTGAGCTTCCGACAAGGACCCCAATGTTGCTTCTGACAGAATTGATATATAGGAGTTTCTCGAATTCTTTTCCCTGCCGACACTTCACTGCCCGAAACTTTTCTTTTCTGAGGTCTCTCCCGAACAAAATCCTGAGGAACGCGAGGGGTAGTTAATCTATCCAAAATCCGAATCAACCCTTGCACTAGTGCCCTATCATCAGAAACAGAACCACAATCCCTAGCCAGAGGACACTCGGAAACATTCTGATCAACACTAACTGGGTTCACACTATCTGTCGTCTCGCCCACCTTCTCACTAGAGTCGGACTCCATCTAACACAACACACACAGAACAAAACACATCTGCATTAGGCCACGACACAAAACTGACTTATCTATAAAAACACGACACATATCAACTAGCATACAAAGACCTGACACTCAAACTAACAAAGGCAACAAGAACCGTCAAACCGCGCTCTGATACCACCTAATGTCACACCCCAACCTATACTATGGAGACTTCTATTCGGATTAGAGGAAGAAGAATCTAAGATAGATAGGAGTGTCACATCCCACTAGAGTAAACAAGTGAACATCACATAAATAGAATGACATATCCAAGATAATTAAAAACTTTGAGAGAAAGAAGAGTGATACTGAACAAAATGAATACTTTATTTAATAAACAAAATAAGAAACCATACACACATGCATACTTATAATCATACAACAGAAACCTAGTAAGAAAGATACATAAGTGTATAAATATTTACATAGCTTATAATATTACATCAGAATTTTTACCTATTATTACATATACATATTATACAGATATGCAAAAATCCCAAATTACAAAAGCCGAACAAATTACAAAACTTCTAACTTCTATATGGCCGACTCTGCAGATGCGCAACTCGAACAAAACAAACCTGCCACCTGCACGGGAAAAAGAACCCGTGCTAAGCGATAACGCTTAGTGGGGAGCACACAAGAATTTAGGGCGGCCATTAACAATGGTCGCCAAGACATAATACATGAAAAAGACATATGCAGCCATTCATAACGCATATCATATTGTACTTACATATATTAGTCGTGCATTTAATTGATCACATTCACATTCATATATAATCATTCAATGATCAATGAGTAATTTGCACCCTAACTAGTTCACCTGCTGATTCATAATAGTCAACAGTATAAAATCACATTTCCAACCATACCAATTCACATGCTTATAACCACAATGGATTATGTTCAACCACAGTCATAATACGATATACATATGAATAACTGCACATAATAGGCATGTTTGAGTCACATTAAACCAAACCAGAGATTTATAATCACATTCGAATTCATAACTGATTCACATGACCAAACTCTTACATATTCAGTTATCATATCCTCATATTCATGTCGAATAAAACAAACGAAATACCTGCTGACTCAAAATAGTGGATAACGAGTACTGAAAGGTACCTTACGGGTACGAATCGAACACATAATATAATGTACCACACAGGTACAAGTCGGAAGGCAACATTTCATTGAACAGGACCTTAAACAAGATCCATACACATACACATAATAGGGGTTCACGAGGAACCATCCGGGGACCTGATCAGGGTCCAAATCATTCAAAGGGGCGCTGCAGCTACACATACATAGACTCTATTAGGCATGCCTAACTATCCACTAGACTGACTCTCGCAGGTCATGCATCATACAAATCATATTTCGAATCACATAATTTATATCGTTATACATAATCAGCAATAGGCGAGACATATGAATAAATTCATAAAGTCAGTAATGCATCATACAATTTACATTTAAGCATATCATAATAATCTTAAAGAAAGATCATAAGTATAGATATGCATAATACATTCAATTATATTAACATACTTCACAAAATAGTCAAAGAATACACCTAAAGGCATCACAAGTTCGAAATTCAAACATTGGAATCACCAAAGAAAACTCATTCAACACAATACATCTGTCGCGCTCGCGATCCCTGTCGCCCTCGCGACAGAGACCATAGTCTCTTCGCTGCGCGCGCGCGACGGACTTCGCGATCGTGGGAAGGAGAGAAGGGCCTGGCTCTGTTGAGCTCGCGACGTTGTCGCAATCGCGACAGAGGGCAAGCATGGCTATCGCGGGGTCACGACAAGTGGCGTGCTCGCGATAGCACAGGCCAACAAAGTGCTCTGTCGCGATCGCGACGGTTGTCGCGCTCGCGACAGAGAGCAGACAAGCTATTGCTATCGCGGGCTCGAGACAGCGTCGCGTGCTCGCGATTGGACAACATAAGAATCATCGATATCTGTCGCGCTCGCGACAGTGTCGCGATCGCGATAGAGTCCTGATTTCGAAAATCTGCAGAATTCTGTCGGATCTTTCCTTCCTCAAACTCACCCACAAACACACGAAACATATCCAAAGGTCTCTTACCTCATCTCCAGCAAGCCACACATCATTAACAACATAAACCCAACATTCGTATCAATAATTTCAATAAAACATGCCACTAACAATGTCCATTTACACAATCTACAATAACAACATTATTCATCAATCATCTCAATGGCACCCACGTCAAATGCATTCAAACATATGATATATCATGCTTAGGTTACTCAAGAGATCAACACATTTTAATCCTCATCCTTCACAAGTTATATCTACTATTATTTACTAGCTAAATCACCGATCTTAATCATACTCCTAAGTTCTTCCCAACGATAATTACTTATATAGCCATTTAATTACCCTAAACATGCATAATAACTGATGGGAAAGATACGGGATTGATCCGGGTCAACCCTAGACTCAAAAATAAAGAAGAAAAGGCTCAAAACATATTTTTCTGTCGCGAGGTCGCGACCCTTGTCGCGCTCGCGACGGAAGCTCGCCTCAGCTACCAAAACAGACTGCTTTCTACTATAAACTAGTATCGCGAAAAACCGACCTCTAAACCTCATTTTTAGGAAAAGTGGTCTTCTTAACAAATGTCCCCCTACGTCTTAACTTTCAAAAGGAACAAGTTTCAGGTCAATTGGACAGCTAGAACTCGAGATATGAACTCCACAATATATACTGGTCAAATAACCCGACATAAAAAGAAACACTACGGCTTTATCAAAATTGCATGGTCTTAGAGCAAGAATTTGCCCAAGGCTATTTCAAAGACTTTTAAAGAGATGGAAGTAATGGTTCTAGTAGCTCAAGAATCGCATGGTTTGGATTTCTACAACTCTACTTATGACAAAAATATTGCACAAAGGTCAGATGAGAACGAAACAGGGTTTACCCCAATTCCACACTTGACTTCCAATTCTCACACTCCTTCAACTTAAGCCACTTCATGCATTATTAATACATTTATCAAAGCAAATACATGTATAAAACTCATATCAACACACTCAATTTACTGGAAATCATATACAAATGTATATTCCTAATCCAAGAAGAATTTAGGGCCATGACAAATTAAAACTCAAATGTAAGAATCAAATTCCCAAACCTCTTGTTGCACAATAGCGGTTCTCTTCAAGCTTTAAATCTTCTCTTTTCCTTTACTTTGCTTCTTCCTATCACCAAACACTTGCACAAACAAACCCAGAATATTACTTAATCTATAACCCTAACTCATCCAATTTAAAAGCAAAACAAGAAAAAAGAGAAATCAGCCACCTACAATCCTAACTTACCTCTTAGAAGCAACTCAAACTACCCATGGGAAGAAGAAAGAGCCGAAACGAGTAAAGAAGAAAAAGGAAAGAAGAAGAAGAGAAAGAAGAAGATTAATGGCGTGAGGAGGAAGAGCATAACGGGAAAGGAAGAAGAAAACCCAAGTGATTTACAGCTGTCCTCTCTCTCTCTCAACTCATTAATTCAACTCTATCCACTTGCCAAGTGTCACTCTCTCATAGGATTTGATCCCACAAGAATACCCTACTCCCATACTCTCACCTACACATAATTCTTTTCCTTTACTCATACCCTACTTCCCTATCTTACGCACACACGCTAACATAACTCCTACAATAATATCTCCATGTTACCAAACCTAAGTCACACCCTAACATTTCTTATACCCCACTTTTCATCCAAGGTACCATGCTCATAAATCACTCAATAAAATCTCTTAGCCCATAAACATCCTACTACCATACACTACTAACACACCATAATAATTCCTTTACTTACTTTATTTAATTAATTTCTTAGCAAATAAATCTTTATTATCCATATTACTCATGCATAAATTACCGAAATACCCTTCACTTAACCGACTTAGCTCGCCGATTCCGACTAGGCCCGATTTGGGGTGTTACGAATAACAACTTATTTACTACTATCATATAGAACTATCAAATGTATATATATGATTATATGTAAAGTTTATGTAGACACCAGGTCCCAAGTCAGCTTAAATCAGGGTTACCTAATGATGAAATTAACGCCTCTTCACAGGAAAAAAGGTTGGAAGTGATGATTTTCTTGTCATGTTTGCTTTTTAAAAATAAAAAATAAAAAATATAAAAAATAAAAATAAAAATAAAAATAAAAAAGGAGTTTGAAAATTATAGTGTTTTAGTCAAAATTGTTATTTTAAACAAAAAATCGGATGTTTTCGGCTACCGGCGCGCGAGGGCAGGCCTCCCTCACACGCCAGGAGAGCGCCAGCGTGAAGGGCGTGCGCTGGCTCTAGGGCAAGCGCCTGCCTGAGCTGCCCTCAGTGCGCGTGGGCATTGATTGCCCGCGCGCTCATCGGTGGCGTACCGCATGCGATGCGCACATAGGCAGCCTGTTGCTCGCCTGTGACTGCCGTCGGTTGCCCCTAGTCTACAGTAAAACTGATTTTCACCCAAAATCATGATTTTTTCCCCAAAAATTGATTTTTTATCCCAATTTTTTTTATTTCATTGTTTTTTCAATTTTTAGAATTAAGATGAGGGATAATCTGATTTAATTTAAATTCTTTTTCCAATCAATTAGGTTTTTTTCTATTGTGTATTTATATATTTTATGTGATCTTAGTTATAGATTTAACATTCTTTAGCATTTTTTCTGTTCTTTTTTATTTATTTGATTGTTGATTCTTCTTTTGTTTATTATTATTATTATTATTATTATTATTATTATTATTATTATTATTATTATTATTATTATTATTATTATTATTATTATTATTATTCTTTATGTTTTTATGTATTAATTTACTTATTTCATCATGTCATTTAATATATTTGTTATTCATAATGCATTTTTTATTTATTTTAATTTATTATTTATTATTTTATGTGTTTAGTTGATTTTCTTGATTTAATTACTAACATCAATTTTATTTGTGTTTATTTTTTATTCCAATATTTGTTTTCCTTGTTTGGATGTTCTCGTGAGCAAATGGGGAGATCCAGGAGACTCGTTTGACTTTGACTTATTATTTTTATTATTTATCTTATTTTCTTTATTTTGTCTTTTTATTATTTTGTCAATGTAATTTGCAATAAAATTATTTATTTTATGCACGTTTACAAGAAAATAATAAAAAATATTTTTACTAATAAATTGAGTTTTTTCTAATAAAATAAGACCAATGTCCTAATTTTAGCTAATAAAATGTCCTTTAAAGAAAAGAGTTAATTTTCTCAAAATGTGATCACTCATCCCGATTTTCTCAAATGTCTCCAAAATAACTTTTCAATGTTTTAAGTGAGCATGCGAGGACCAATGTCTTCATCCTTAATAAATATCCCGTTTTATATATGATTTACATTTTTTTTATTGTGGTTGTATTTCGCCCCTAGTTTTGTTGTAAATTATTGTATTTTTATCTACTTTATGCTTGATTTGCTGTAATTTACTGCTTTCACTATATGATTGATCTGCGCTTTAATTATTACATTAAAATGTATGAGAAGAGGAATGAAATTTTAATTGTAAAGCCCAATTATACTTTAACCAAGGTATGAATAAGAATGGAGTCCCGAACTCTCTCTAGTCTTAGGCTTTATGAGATTAGATGAACCTTTCCAATGTTCTATTGGAAAGAGAAGAATTCTAAAATATCTGCTGCTGCCCAAAATAGACTTATACGCATCGTCTTAGGTTTCATGAGGTTAGATGAACCATTCCAATACTTTATTGGGATGGGAATTCCAAGATATCTCTTGTTGCCCAAAATACACATATTCGTACTGTCTTAGGCTCAGTGAGGCTAAACGAACTTTCCCAATATTTTATTGGGTGGCGACTCCAAAACACCTCTTGTTGCCCAAAATAGACACCCTTGTAATTCTTACAAGTCTTATGAACCTCTATCGAACACCCTAAAAGAGGGTTTTTGAGGCCTCCTGTTCGTTGTGTATTACAGTGGCGACTCCACTAGGGACTATGAGACTTCGCTTTGAAAGTACCTTGGTTTAAAACATGTAATTGAGTTTTATTTTAAAATTTCGTCCCTTTTCAAATTTGCATCGCACTTCATTAGAGCCTTAGATCTACGCTAGTTTGCACCCTCTCTTAGCCTCAGTGCATTTATGAAGCACGACCCTAGATTCACTCAATGTTGGGAAGTGTTAGGGATAATCACTAGCCCATGTCTAGTGCCATTTGATATATCAAATGATGACTCAACCGGTCACTATACTTGTTAAGCATTTTTTATATATGCTTAATGACCGCAAGTATACGGTGTACCGCAATAGTACTTAAGATGTTGATCCCACGAGAAACGTTTTTTACACACTATTACTAATCAATTTTAATCTTGTTTACAATGGTAATAAATTTGATGGTTGAATTTGAACTACTTTGTTATAATAATTAATTAAACCTAATTTATGTTTATCAGAAGAAGATAAAGGATATATGAATGAAGAACTAAAAATAATGAATTGGATCCATCATTTTGATTAACATTTATTCATCTTTCATGCAAGCCAAGTTGAACTAAAGTTCTAATTTACTCTCTCGACATAAATTAAAATGCCTAAAATATGCAATTAAAATTCTAACTCACAATTTTCATTAATGAATTAGAGGTTTCTAATAACATATTTTAAGAATAATCACCAACCTATAGCAATTATCTCAATATACCGATTTCTCAAAATATACCTTGATAATGAAACTCTATTAGATGTCAGATAAAGAACACTCTCGAATTACTTTAACTTGTAAAGATCATGCAAAATATACTAATAGAGAATCTACATTGAAAGATCATGAAAGTAGATGGAAATAGAAAGAATTATAACATGCAAATTCATTGAAATGATATTCATAGAAATATTGGAGAAGAATTAAAAATAAGAGAATAAGATAGAAGCCTTTCAACCCTTTTCTCAATCTCTTGAAATAGATTTTCTTCTCCTTGATCTTCTTCTTCAAAACATAAAACTAAATAAGAAAATAAAACTAAAGAAAACTATCTACAAAATACATAAAATCACTTAACTAAAATTCCATATCATCTATCATCCCTCAATTTACAATTAAACTAATATTTATAGATGTTAATTTGAAAGTTGTGTCCCTTGAAAATGTCCCTTCAGAATAGTTGCAACTTTTGGTGAAAGAAGGTGGCTTTTCAAGTGACTTTTGGCTCAAAAATTGTCCAACGGTACTCTCTATCGCGCTCGCGATGGTATCGCGATCGCGAACGCGCTCTTTCTTTTTCCTTCTTTCTTTTCTTCTTTCCTCTCGGTTTATCTCTGCTTTAGCATGACTCGTGCTACTCTGTCTGAGTCGGACGCATCATCCTTGTCGTGTTCCACTTCGGTCCTGGTCGTGCCCTCCTTCCCTTCTTCTCTTCTTTCTTTTTTTCCTTTGCACCAGCACTCCCCTGTCCTAGTCAGATGCAACATCCTAGTCGGATGCTCCTCCTTTTCCACTCTTGCTCCACAATCCTAGTAGGATGAATTGTCCTACTCGGATGCTTACTTCCTCTTCCCTTTTCTTCTTCTTTCTTTTTCTACTCAAAGCCTGTTCGACTCGTGCTTTCCCATCCTAGTCGGATCCTGCTTTGCTCTTCTCGTGCTCCACCTCCAGTACCTCTTGTTTTTTCACCATCACAACTTGTTTACTCAATTTAATGCTCAAAAAGACCTGTAAACACAACAATCACACATACAAACAGATATACACATAATCTAACACACATGACATCTAATATACAGATAATTGCACAATTAATATCCTAATCTCATACAAAACATATACTCAATTATACATTAA
The DNA here is from genome assembly GCA_947683425.1 of Excoecaria cochinchinensis. NCBI lineage: Eukaryota > Viridiplantae > Streptophyta > Magnoliopsida > Malpighiales > Euphorbiaceae > Excoecaria > Excoecaria cochinchinensis. The sequence continues at coordinate 22,341,557 of CANTUQ010000055.1, read as the reverse complement.
CTAAGCTCCTATCAAATTCCCCCACACTTAAACCTTGCTTGTCCCCAAGCAAGACAAAAGTCATGAGCAAATTTAACATCTAGTAAATATAATTACAAAGCAATGTCCATTCAGTATATACACTAGAGTTGCAAAGATCAACTATCCCAAATACTCACAGATGCCAATAAATCAAAGTTCAACATATGCATTAAAAATTCAACAAGTTACTCAACTTTACTAACTCCAACATAAAGAATACTAAGTCTCAAAAAAAACTAATCATGAACTAAAGAGAGAAATTTGATCATAAAGTTAAAAATTCTAAGTTTTCTAGTTTCTTTTTAAGACCAATGTAAGCTCACTCACCCTTATTCTAATCTCATGGCATTTTTAGACTTCATTTTTTATTTTTTCTTTCCAATTTTTTTTCTTTTTCTTTCACATGGGTATAACTTTTTATTGAATCCTATATATAGCAAGAGAAGATAATATGGGTGCGTTTTACGCTCCATCCCATATTTTTGCAATTTTAGATGTACATCTTGCTATTTATTGTTGAACTCGATGGGTGCATTTTATGCTCCATCCCACTTTTGACTTTTTTTTTTTTATTTTTCTAAGTCCTCATCCATTATTAAAAAGAAATAAGGGCAAGTATTATGGCTATAGTTTCCATGGGCAACTAGAAACCTAAAACTTTAACTAAATGAACAAATTCTAACTTTAAAAACATGGTTAGTAAAAAGACTAAATAATCTATAATGTTGAAATAAGTAAAACAAATTAACTTGAAAAACTTAAAAAACATACCAAAAATTTTGAAAAATTGGTAAAAATGAGCATAAAAAATAAATGACTTCACAACCTATATAACATGCCAAAAAGAACAATACTTTATAATAAAGCTTACTCAAAAGCCTAATTAAAACACACACACAACCAATAGGCATACTCACAAAACAATCATACAATTAACATGCACAATATATATATATACATAATTAGAACACATACACAAACACAAACCAATAAACACACTCCCCCACACTTAAAACACACATTGTCCTCAATGTGAAGGAATGACATACAATAAACAAATAAATAAAGAAAAAGTAAGAGAAGAGAACTCCCCTATCACGGTGATGTTGGAGGTGATGGCACACGAAACCCAACTTGATTCATGAAGTTATCAAATTTGTACTCCAATCTTCTTTGTCTTCTAGCTAAAACGGTTTGTTGATCTTGTATGTGGTGCAGGTTACTAAGAATCTGATCAAACATGGCTGGAATATTGGAGCTTGATGATCCAACTTCAGGTGCAGTAGGAACCTTATGCATTTATGCATGACCACTAGGTTCCTCCTCACCCTCTTCTTCTTATTGTGCAGAGGGACCTGCAAAATCCCTCCAACAAGATCTCAAGCGAGGTGGAATTTCCTGTGATTCCTCCACTGGATCCTGATTGTCGCTTGAAGGTGTGGGATTCTTAGTTCTCACCATTGTTTGTGTTTGTGTAAATAGAAAATGCAAGAGATAGAAAGAATAGGTATAAGCGATTAAAAAGAGGAAAAAAAACCGACGCTCCTGGGAAATCTGGGCACCAGCACGAGTCGAACAGACCAACACGACTCGTGCTCTGGCGTCCTACTTGGATTCTCCTATTCGTCTCGGATGCTCCATTTGAGTTTGCCTGCAAACCCTCTCTGTCGTGAGCGCGATGATGCCACGCTCGCGACAGAACGCTTCGAAATATATATATATATATATTATTTATTTATTTATTTATTAAAATAAAATAAATTAAACTACTCTAATCTTCCTAACTTAGCTGTAACATAAAAATCAAATGTGTTAGTAACATAAGAAACTAGAATACACAAATTAATACATAAATCTATCTATACGAATCTAACACAACATAAAATATATTTAGAGGATCGCTAGGATTCTCCTCAGTATTACTTGGAAGACATCCTAAATTTCTAGAAGATAAAGAACTAGCATGTTTGCCTAATTGAACCTGAAGATTATGAATAGTAGCAGCATGATTTTTAGCAATTTGATCAAATTTTTCTTCAAGTTTCTTTTGACTTTCATCTTGAGAATACATCTTACAATTAATTTCTTCAATGAACTTATCAATTTTAACCTCAAAGGCTCCAAACCTATCTTGTGGTTGTTGGTATCCTACACCTCTATTTTGGTTGTTAACATTATTATTCCCCCATGAAAGGTTAGGATGGTTTCTCCAACCAGAATTATAAGTGTTAGAATAAGGATTTCCACGACCTTGGCTTTGAAGAAAATTAACTTGCTCTTTATTAGCTATGCCTAAAGTGCAATTGCCACTAACAAGCCCATTTTGACCACACACATTGCATGCATTTGATACATTACCTCCCATGCCTAGGCTATTAACTCTATGAGTTAAAGCCTCAACTTGAGCTTACAAGACAACCATAGAATCAACTGAATGCACACCCCTAACACTAGAGTTAGATTCTCTTACTCTATCAGTTGGCCACATGCAATTATTCATTGCCATTTCTTCCAAAAGCTCAAATGTTGCTTCAGTTGTTTTTCTCATTAAAGATCCACCAGATGCAACATCTATTGTACCACTTGTAGTTGGATTTACACCATTATAAAAAGTCTGCATCAAAAGCTCCCTTGGAAGGTTGTGGTGTGGACACATCCTTTGCAATTCCTTAAATCTTTCCCAAGCTTCATATAATGATTCATTATCATTTTGAGCAAATGTAGTGATATCCTTTATGATTTTTGCAGTTTTGGCTAAGGCAAAATATTTTGATAAAAATGCTTGGGCTAATTGGTCCCAAGTAGTTATAGATCCCCTTGTCAATGAATTGAACCAAGCCTTTACTTTATCCTTCAAAGTGAATGGAAAAAGCCTAAGCTTGATTGCATCAGCCGAAACCCCATTGATCTTAAAGGTATCACATATTTCAAGAAAGTTGGCCAAATGAGCATTTGGATCCTTATTTGCTAAACTATAGAATTATATATTATTTTGAATCATTTGTAACAATGAAGGCTTAATCTCAAATTGATTTGCATTTAGCGTTGGCCTTACCACTCCTTGTTGAGCTCCACTCAAAGCAGGTGTGGCAAAGTCCATCAATCTTGGCGGATTTTCTTCAGCCATGATAATGGTCTCTTATCCTTGTTCTTTTTCTTATTGGACTTCCGGTTACTTAACAAAAACCTTTCAATTTCAGGATTTAAAGGCTCAAGCTCTTCTTGTGAACTTCTTGTACTAGGCATGAACTTCTCAAATCCTGTAAACCACAAACAAAACACAAAGTTACTCTAAATCAAACAAACAAATTAAAACAAAAGAAAATATTGTAATCCAAAATCATAAATCAATTTTCATAATGGCAAAACAACCGTTCCCCGGCAACGACGCCAAAAACTTGTTGAGCATTTTTTATATATGCTTCATGACCGCAAGTATACGGTGTACCGCAATAGTACTTAAGATGTCGATCCCACGAGAAACGTTTTTTACACACTATTACTAATCAATTTTAATCTTGTTTACAATGGTAATAAATTTGATTATTGAATTTGAACTACTTTATTATAATAATTAATTAAACCTAATTTATGTTTATTAGAAGAAGATAAAGGATATATGAATGAAGAACTAAAAATAATGAATTGGATCCATCATTTTGATTAACATTTATGCATCTTTCATGCAAGCCAAGTTGAACTAAAGTTCTAATTTACTCTCTCGACATAAATTAAAATGCCTAAAATATGCAATTAAAATTCTAACTCACAATTTTCATTAATGAATTAGAGGTTTGTAATGACATATTTTAAGAATAATCACCAACCTATAGCAATTATCTCAATATACCGATTTCTCAAAATATACCTTAATAATGAAACTCTATTAGATGTCAGATAAATCAAACTCTCGAATTACTTTAACTTGTAAAGATCATGCAAAATATACTAATAGAGAATCTACATTGAAAGATCATGAAAGTAGATGGAAATAGAAAGAATTATAACATGCAAATTCATTGAAATGATATTCATAGAAATATTAGAGACGAATTAAAAATAAGAGAATAAGATAGAAGCCTTTCAACCCCTTTCTCAATCTCTTGAAATAGATTTTCTTCTCCTTGATCTTCTTCTTCAAAACATAAAACTAAATAAGAAAATAAAACTAAAGAAATCTGTCTACAAAATACAGAAAATCACTTAACTAAAATTCCATATCATCTATCATCCCTCAATTTATTAAACTAATATTTTTAGATGTTAATTTGAAAGTTGTGTCCCTTGAAAATGTCCCTTGAGAATAGTTGCAACTTTTGGTGAAAGAAGGTGGCTTTTCAAGTGACTTTTGGGTCAAAAACTGTCCAACGCTACTCTCTGTCGCGCTCGCGACGGTATCGCGATCGCGATAGAACGCGCTCTTTCTTTTTCCTTCTTTCTTTTCTTCTTTCCTCTCGGTTTATCTCTGCTTTAGCATGACTCGTCCTACTCTGTCCAAGTCGGACGCATCATCCTGGTCGTGTTCCACTTCGGTCCTAGTCGTTCCCTCCTTCCCTTCTTCTCTTCTTTCTTTTTTTCCTTTACACCAGCACTCCCCTGTCCTAGTCGGATGCTCCTCCTTTTCCACTCGTGCTCCACAATCCTAGTAGGATGAATTGTCCTACTCAGTTGCTTACTTCCTCTTCCCTTTTCTTCTTCTTTCTTTTTCTACTCAAAGCCTGTCCGACTCGTGCTTTCCCATCCTAGTCGGATCCTGCTCTAGTCTTCTCGTGCTCCACCTCTAGTACCTCCTATTTTTTCACCATCACAACTTGTTTACTCAATTTAATGCTCAAAAAGACCTGTAAACACAACAATCACACATACAAACAGATATACACATAATCTAACACACATGACATCTAATATACAGATAATTGCACAATTAATATCCTAATCTCATACAAAACATATACTCAATTATACATTAACTAAGCTCCTATCAATACTCATGACGAGCTAGACCTGTTGGCAGGGATCATGCTTGGGTGGCCTGAAAGTATCATCACCCTGGCCAAAGCCCATGTAATGAAAATAGATACTTTCCCTAGGTGAAATGTACCGTAACAACGTGCTTGCTATATGGGTCATTATATATTGAATGAAATCAACCGAATTCAAATGGTCTTTTATCAAAGGCTTTCATGCCCCGGTGGGCCCATCTTAATTTAGTTGAAATGTTTAAATACATAAAGGCTAAAATTCATACATATGCGCTTTAAATAAAGAGATGTTATGCAGCCGGTTTTCCACCGTGCACCATGCGTGTCCATTGGATTTTCCGTTAACCAATGGATCAAGCCTTCCTAGGAAAGAGACCGCATGACCTCATGTATGGGAGTGATAAGGTTTGAAGGATCTACTTGCTTGCATGTGGTTGTGGATATTGCACAGTACTACGTGTCATTCATGCACGTAAAAAAATGTACATTTCATTTCATATGTGTACATTTTATTCTATGCATATAATTTTCACATTTATATGTGATCTTGTGCATAAGTTTATTCCATGCATCGCATGCATCATTCTAACCCTCGATTTTTCAGCCATTATAGAGCATTTACCTGGGAGGTTTAGGGATCCTGATAGTTGTCCAAAGAGCGATTAGAGTTCGTGTTGGCTGACAAAGATTTAGCATCTTTACCAAAACATTCATAGGCGTTAGAAATGGCCGACTCTCCACAATAAACTGAAGAGACTTGTGCCCTGATTGCCCAAGAGATCGATAGAAAGCTCGAAGAGCTTAAAAAAAGGCTGTTAGCCATGATTAAAGAAAGAATGGATGCCATGATGCTCGTTCTTCAAGCTCAGCTTATAGCTACTGCTCTTAACCAAGTCGAATTGACCACGGTCAAGAAGGCTCATACAGCAACAGCTGTCATGCTTTCATTTACTTCCAAGCCTGGAGGCAAGGTGCCACTTCATTCACCAGTTGAGCAAGATGGAAATAGGAGGCCTACTCTAGAATATAACATTGTTCCTAAAGAGGGTAGAGACACCGCGATGACACGTACTCTGAAAAATGAAAGCTCAAGTATCCACAACAATAGTAAGGTCAATGTTAAGATAGTAGAAGTGCCAACCACGAAAATGAATCAAAGGCACTATTCTAATTTGGGCAGATCCTTCTCTTGGGTCCTTAAGAGGATATTGAAAGAGGGGATATTATAGCAATTACCGGCTCGGCCTGCCAGAAACCAGGGATAGCCCAATCATAAGGCAGATTAGTATTATGCCTTCCACCAGCACACTGGGCATTTGATAGATCATTGTCGGACTTTGAGGGATCAAGTTCAAGACCTCATTGACGGTAAGTAGATCTCTGACCCAGAAAAGCGAAAGATAAAGAGTAAGACAGTAACACCCCAGACTCCCACACGTAGCATTTCGAAGAGTGAATAGCTACGGTGAGCAGAAGGTGCCACCAGACAAGGACACACATGGCATTACAGAAATCAGAATAATAAAATTTTTAAAAATCATAACCTCAAGACATGCACATCCTAAACTTATCTCACACACACCATCATTCGGACTAAAGATGATTACATTTCAATACAAATGCTAAATAAATAAACTTAATTACAAATCGATAATAAATAAAACATTCTATAACGTCTACCGACTTGTTGGCCAAAGTCACAGAGAATCGCTGCGCTACTCTGATCTCCTAACCTGCACGGAAAAACAACCATGCTAAGTGATAACGCTTAGTCGGGCAAAACAAATAATGGGCAGCCACTCATAGTGGTTGCCGAGGCAAACACATGTAAATCAATATATATATATATACATACACATCAAGCACACCGGTTAAAGCTATCATAAATTCATATTCTTTTTCTTGTGCGAAACTTAAATAATTTCCTATATACATTGGATTACATACCATGGCAAGAATTACATTATTACCTTAGTAATTTACAATGACATTATGCATGCTTATTGTTGGCTTAATTTATTTAATTAACTATGTGAATAATTATACCTCCTAGGTTACCAAAGATACATTTACTAGCGGGCAAATTAAGTCATATCGATTCCCATTATAACCATCATTTCCACCATCATGCAAATTACAGTATTAGTACTTACATTAGAACATTTCATTTGTTCAAATCATTCATTGTTCAAAGCTAAACAAAATATTTATATTTCCAGATTTGGTTCGGGTTTGGAATGTTATTCCAAACTTCCTACGTATCCCTATGGTTGGGGAATGAGAACCACGTAGTTCTTACAGAAAACTTCATTCGTACAAGTTCTAGAATTAATCCTAATATTTATCTTAAATCAAGTTCCTATCTCATGCTTACAAATCGATATGTACTTAATACATTCATTAAAAGTTATCAAACAATGCACATAATTTCTTACCGATACGCTTACCCAGGCTTACGTCCAGAAGGCAGATAGCATAGTACATACCTGTTTACTCATTTAAACATATAAACACATATATATACACACATTCATAAAGTACATTTACTGAGCTCTCAACGATATCAATCATGCATATCAAGTACTTCATAATTCTTTCCAAAGGCATCAAGTAGACAAGCATACTCATAACTCTTGAATAGATTAATACTATACATAATTCACATACTAACTCTTATGCATTTAGGATCATTGCATACATATCTATTAAAACAAACATTGCTTGATACATTTCTTTTCATTAAATAGCTATTGCCTTATTATACAAAACACAGGGGTATCTGAAGATACCACACCCTTCCACATAAGTGTCCATAAACGATCCAGAACAAAGGGGTGCGTAAATCACCAGTCAATAGGCATTTATCACAAATGCATCAAATATTTATTCACATAACTTTTGCACATCATTACAGAATTTATCAATTCTTTTACATACTTTTATCTTCATTAATTGCCTGCTAAGTCATAGGGGTGGATAAGTGAGTAAACAGTGATGGTACCTTACGGTACGAATTGAATAGTGACGGTACCTTACGGGTACAAATCGAAAACCATTTTAATTTATCACATTCAAAACATTTTTACAGAGGGGACCTTAAACAAGATCCGTACACATTGTGGTTTGCGAGGCACCAAACGGGGACCTGATCAGGGTCCAAACATAACAGAGGGCTGCAACTAATAGAACTCTATAGGCATGCCTGTCTATCCATGACTCCACTAACGCATGCTAAATTTCCATATTATTATTATTGGATTTGTCTCATTTCCACATACATACACATTCCAGCAATACGCATAACATTCTTCATTTTTATTGGGCACATGCATTCATTTACGTATAAATACCTCATATAAACATATGAAACACATTTATGTTATTAGATATCATGGTAGATCAAATCCTCATTAAGCAAACTCACTCCATTTATTATACTTAACATGTGTATAACTTAATCTCAACTCATAATTATGCATACTTGTTCATACTACACATGCTCATGTAGATTAAGGCATCATAATCCTTAAATGTCATTTAACTTAACTAAATTCTATTTTATATAATTATACATTATTAGTTCATTAGTCTACTACTAGTATTAATCATGTTCATGTGTATTTTCCTAGTGATATCTATTCTTATAATCATTTAATAATCCTAAACATGCATTGGATAGACCCGGGAAAGTTTCGGTGTAGTACGGGTTCAATTCGGAGAGAAAAACACATAAAAATATACAAATTAGTTGAGGGTAAAGGTGGGGAATTGATTCATGCCAACCATGGGCTATAAAAAGAGAAGAAAATCCCTCATATTACTGGTTCTATCACGCTCATGACCTCTGTCGCGCTCGCGATAATAGCTACCCTCGACAAGACTTCTTTTCACATTAAACTTGCATCGCCTAAACCAATGTCTAAACCTCATTTTTAGGCCAAATGTCCTTCTTAACAATTGTTCCCTAGGATGTCAAGTTTGTAATGGGATAAGAGTCAGGTCATATGGACATCTAAAACATAAGATATGACCTAAACAATATATACTATTCAAATGAACCCGCCAAAATAGGAGTACCTATGTTTTGGCCACTCTTTGGGACAATTAGATCTAGAATTTGCTCAACCTTATTCTTAGACATTTTTAGATGTGGAGCTTACGTTTCAGCTTCATTTTGAAGCAATCCATTTAGAGCACTGTAACTCGATCTATGGGCAAAAGAGTCACTAAAGGTCAAGAGAGACCAACTACTCTACAAGCACACTTTTCCTACTACGTGCATATGACCTCTAAATTCCACTTTAATGACATTTTTAAACAACATGCTCAACTAATCATTTATTTATATATATGTTAACTTCTAGTAGGCACAATCTGCATCTCAATTTGATAAAAACACAAGGAGTTATGGTCCAAGGAACTTAACAAGCTCCAAAAGGCCCTCCTACAAAATTAACTACACTTTAATTCACTTTTACAAACTTTAAAGCCCTCAATTCATTATGATCATTACTAAGACCATTATAGACACATATTATAGGAACCTAACCCCATCAACTCCATTCATTTTTTTTAGTCCAACACACCACAAACCACAATTTACATACTTAATATATACAAGAAGTCAATTGACACACACACAAATAATTAGTTCCCAAACCTCTTCTCCTTTGCTCCAATGCTCACTTGATACTTGACTCATCAATCTCCATCTTTCCTTTCTCTTTTCTCATAACCACCACCACATGCACAACCAAATTCAAGAATTATAACACCATAATCAGTCCTCAATCCCATAAATTTCAGAACAAGAAGAAGTGGGAGATGAAGAACTATAACTAGTCACTTACCTTTGTAATAATCAGCAATTTAATTAACCAACTAAACAGTTGATTAACCAGTAGGATTTATAGAACAAAAAATGGTAACTTTGAAAGGAACTTCACGTTGAAGAAGAAAAAGGAACAGCATATTTTAGAGAGAGGAAGAAATGGCTGAATACACATGCAAAACTAGTGGGTTTTCTCTCTCCTCAAGCTTTATATTGCATGTAGGAGGATGAGGTGGCAAGAGCAGAAATCTATAACTAGAGTCCACCACCCAAACTCACCAATGCATGCCAATCCACCTCTTTCTCGCCTAAAGCATGCATCATCCTATTTGTCTCTTTCTCTCTCCCTCATGCACAATCCTATGTGGCATTTATAGCAATAGATCATGGGCTCTACTGCAAATCTGTCCCACTAATGGACTTCAAACCTTAAGCCTAACAAACCATCTTAATATAAACTAAGCCCACAGCCTCATTAGTCCTAGTTAACCCATCCACAAATCTGATTTTATTAAGTCCATTAACCCTTGCAATGCAAGTTCAGCCCTCTATCAATATCTAACCCAATAACACTTTAGTCACTTAAACAATTTTATCTATGCAATTGGGTCCTCAATTGCACTCTAAATCCAAATTTTACCATATTTTCACTAGAGTGTTCTGTCGCGCTCACGATAGAACCCTCACTCAGTCCACTTATTCCATGACTTGCCCAAAACTTCACATAAATTCTTCGCTAAGCTGAGTACTCATTCCAATGTGTCCTCTCTTATTAGTACACATCCTCATACTTATTCGGACTCCACAAATCCTACTAGGGTATAAATCGGGCTGTTACAAAGATAGATTAAGTGCCTAAGTGGGAAAGGAAGACAATTCCTAAGGATGACAATGAGCCATCAAATACAACATCTATGTTGGCGGGAGGGGAAAATGTTAGCTATTTAGATGTTCTTTTTATTTTTGAACTATTTAATAATGATATTTTTAATTCTAGTTTCATTAATAAGATGAACAATTTTGTTTACTTGTGTGATGTCTCTAATGATATGGCCGAGTTCATTGAGAAGAATTTGATATGGTTTCCCACATCACTTTGTGTTTGATAATTGGGTGCAATTTATGGTCAAAACTAAGAAGCTACTCCAAAAGTATGGCATTGAGCATTATAAGTCTTCTCCGTATCGCTCGTAGGCCAATGGGGCAGTTGAAGTGACCAACAAGAATGTTATGAAGATCCTGTCCAAAATGGTTCAGAACTATAAGGATTGGGCAGAGAAGTCGCGTTTTGCACTTTGGGGCTATAGAACCACCGTCAGAACCTCCATATGGGCCACACCTTATTCCTTGGTATATGGGACGGAAGCAGTGTTGCCTGTTGAAGTGGAGCTCAAGTCTTTAAAGATAGCAATGGAAGCTCAGATTCTGGAAGCTGATTGGGTGCAGTAGCAGTTACAGCAGTTGAACATGTTAGACGAGAACAGGTTGCAGGCTTATTATCACAACCAGGTCTATCAGAAAAGACTTGCTCGATCAAAAGAAGGTCAGAAAGCATCTGCTGAAAGAGGGATTCTGACATGCGTCGAACCGGGAAGGCCCTCTTATAGCCCGCTTTTAGGGCTTGAGGGATTGGTTCACGTCATTTAATCTTGGGTAACATGAGACATTTTGGAATCCCCACCCAATAGAACATTGGGGAAGTTTATCTAGCCTCATGAAACCTTTAGGCACCTTTGAGGTATTTTGGAGTCGCCACCCAATTTACAAGAAATTGGGATTGGTCATCTAACCTCTATGGTCTAAACTAGAGAGTGGTTCAAAACTCCACTCTTATTTATGTCTTGATTAATTATAAATGAGTTTTTAGATTATATAATTCTATCTCTCTTCTCACGCGATTAATGCAATTTATTTAAAGGCGCAATCCAATCATTAAGAAAAGCGGTAAATGAAAGCTATAAAGAAAAGCGATAAATAAAGTGATAACTACACAAAACACATCATTACAAAATAAAAATTTGCACAAATACAATCCCCCAAATGAAAAGAAAAGCTAAATAAAATTGCCCCAAAAATAATTAATTACAAGGGCCCACAAAATATATAACATAAATCTAAACAATTAAGTAAAATTAAACAAAAGAGGAGACATGCATAAATCAGGATATTTTAGAAATATTAGTTCTTTCATGCTCACTTAAAAAGGGATCGAAGAGTTATTTCGGCTATTGGCTTGAAAACCGGGATGAGTAATCCCATTTTTAGAAAATTTAACTATTCATTTTAATTCGTGACATTTTGCATTCCTTGGCTAGAATCGAGGACATTGGTCCCAATTTATTAGTAAAAATCCCAATTTAGTTATAAAAATATTTTCAAGATATTTTATCCTACACGTGTACAAAATAAAACTATCTTATTTATAACAACAACACGAACACACAAGTAAAGGGTTGGTAGGGTCTCACCCAATTGGCATAGCCTCCTACGTGCCGTGACCCCTTCATTTGGTCACGAAAATGCTCATATCAGCAAGATCACATTTTAAGCCCCAATAAAAAAGCAACAATAAAAATATTAGCAATAATTCTAAAATCAACTAAATAATAATGAAAATAAGGGAAACATAGCATGAAATTAACACACACACAAAAATAATTATGAAGCCCCACAAAACCAGCCATGCAAACATAATAATGATAATAATAATAATAATAGCAACAACAATAACAACAGTAATGACAACAAAGATAATAATAATAATAATAATAATAACAACAACAACAACAACAACAACAACAACAACAACAATGATCATAATAATGAGAATAATAATAGTAATGATAGCGATAATAATAATGTTAATAGTAGAAGCAAACAACATTAACAATAATAACAAGGATAATAAATAATGATAACGATGATAATAATGATAATAATAAAGATAACATTAGCATGTAATGATAATAATATTGAGAACACTAATAAGGATGAATGGTAATCACGATGATAATAATAATAACAAAAATAAATGTAACGTCAATAGTAATGATTATAATATTAACAATGATGATAACAAATAAAATGAAATGAGATGATGAAAGTGGATCCAAGAATATTTACCCTCAGATTTGATGATATGGAAGCAAGATGTATGAATCCAACTACCCTTGTCAAGGTTTAAAACAGAATCAAAATAACTCAAGACTCAAGAAAAAAACACTAAAACGAAACCGAATGATTTTTTATTTTTGTTTGATAATAAGCCCAAGGTAAGGGAATTGATTTCCCTATCTCAAGCCAAGCTGAAACTCAGAAAATATTTTTTTTTTCTGGCTTCCACCAGATTAAAGAATTTTGAAAGTTTTTTTTTTAAGAACACTCTCCCGTTTTTCTTTTTTTTTTCCTCCCAGCTCTCTCTCTTTCATTCAAATGAAAAGTTATTTCTTCTTTATCTTTCCCTTCTTCTCAAAAGGGGAAAGGACAAAACCCCCCTTTCCATTACTCTTCCCCCAAAAATCCCTGAAAACTGAAAGAAACGGTCCCCAAAATCTATCAAAGACAAAACTTTCGCAGGTGGGAAAGGGACTGGAAGGAGGTTGCCCACGAGTGGGTGGTTGCATGTCGCGCGCCCAGGTTTGGGTATTGCCCACTGGGCGTGCTCCGTATGCATGAGGTACAGTCTCGCGGTGGAGGCCGCGTCTTGCGTATGCTAGGTGTGGTCTCGCCGATGGAGGCTGTGCCACGCATGTGCAAGGTGTGGCCTCACGCTGGAGGCTATGCCTCAAGCCCCGTGAGCCCGCTCGCAGGCGCTTTGCCTAGCACGTGGTGTCTCGCGCAGGCATTGCCAGTAGATACTGTGCCTCGCGAGCGCAACGGCAGGCCACTGAAAATCTCAAAAACCCCAAAATAAAATTTAAAAATTTTTTTATTTAAAAGGAAGGGTTTTAACAAAGAAATCATCAGTTCTAACTTTTTTACCTATGAACAAGCATCAGTTTCATCAATGGGTAATTATGATCTTAGACCTCTGGACTCAGTGTCTACAGTTGCCCCCAATTTTGGGGAAGCTAGTTCATGGGTACCTAGGTGAGCTAAAATTCAGAGAAAAGAAGGAAAGAGACACATACCTGAGGCAGCCGTCTTTCCAGACTGGATGATGTTGTTGGGGTGGTTGTGGCCATGTTGTCGACGTGTTGTCCCTTGTTGAAGCGGTAGTGTCGTGATCGTGCTAACCCTCCGTATAGTGATAGTGCCATCATCGTTCTAACCCTTCTGAAGTGGTAGTGCCTTGGTCGTGTTAACCTTCCGTACAATGGTAGTGCCGCCATCGTGCTAATCCTTCCGAGATTAGAAGTGGTAGTGCCATGATCGTGCTAACCCTCTGTGGAGTGGTAGTGCCGTCATCGTGCAAACCCTTCTGAAGTAGAAGTACCGTGGTTGTGCTAACTTTTCGTAGAATGTTAGTGCCGCAATCGTGCTAACCCTTTTGAGATTGAAGCAGTAGTGCCATGATCACGCTAACCCTCCGTGGGGTGGTAGTGCCATCATCGTGCTAACCCTTTTGAAGTGGTAGTACCGTGGTCGTGCAAACCTTCCGTAGAATGGTAGTGCCGCCATCGTGCTAACCCTTTTGAGTTTTGAAGTGGTGCCTCCTGAGAGGTCTTTGGTTGATTGTTCCCTGACAGGTCTTTGGTTGGTTGCCCCCTGAGAGGTCTTTAGTTGATTGCCCCTTCAGATGTCTTTGGTTGATTGTTTGGATTGGTGTTTGGACTGATGTCGCCACTCGGCTTTTGTCAGTGTCCGGATCGAATCTCTCTTAGTACAAAACTGGAAAACCAAATATGCAGGAAAAATAGTGAGCATGCACATAAAATATATGTGTCATGCAGAAATGCAGGATAAGAATTCATCTAAGTGAGTTTTGGAGGCAATAATCGGGCTGGTCGCAATTTACGGTAGGACCTATACCCTTTGGAATTGCTTTTGAATTTCGTGCCTTTTGGGATTATGAGGTTATCATCTAATACCTGTAGTCATTTTCTTAAGGTAGTGCATCCCTTGTGGATTTTTACACTAGCTTTTCTTAGTGGAAAATGCATCCTTTTCGAATTTTTACATAACCCTGGGCCTTATTTTTCCCTGGAATGGACCCAACCCAATCCAGTGGCTTTTTTTATTTTTTAATTTTTGAAGGATAGACTGCCTATTTCTAGGTTTTCACCCTATCCTTTTTAAGGTAAGGTAAGGTGATAGTATGTTATAGCATTTGTAAGACAAGAGAATGAAATTACAATTATAAAACCCAATTATACTTTAACCAAGATATGAATAAGAGTGGAGTCACGAACTCTCTCTAGTCTTAGGTTTCATGATGTTAGATGAACCTTTCCAATGTTCTATTTGGAAGGGAATTCCAAAATATCTCCTGCTGCCCAAAATAGACTCATACACATCATCTTATGGTTAATGAGGTTAGATGAACCATTCCAATGCTCTATTGGGATGGGAATTCAAAGATATCTCTTGTTTTCTAAAATAGATATATTCGCACTGTCTTAGGCTCAGTGAGGCTTGATGAACTTTCCCAATCTTTTATTGGGTGGCGACTCCAAAATACCTCTTGTTACCCAAAATAGATGCCCTTGTATTTCTTACAAGTCTTATGAACCTCTCTCGAACACCCTAAAAGGGTGTTTCCGGGGCCTCCGGGTTCGGTGCGCATCACAGTTTATATACTAAAAGTATATGACTAAAGAATTGATAATTGATGAAAGTGAATAAAATATGCATCAGTATGACCATATAAAAATTTATTTTCTTAGGCAAACATTTTTTTTTAAAACAATTTGCATAGAATATATATAAATATAGAAAGTAAATGGTAAAGGATTAAAGATGCATATGATAAATACACAAGCCTGCAAAGTGTCTAGGTTGTGGATTAGCATGCCTATAGGGATATAATTGTAGTTGCTAAAGTTTGGCACGTGTATTGTGTCCATATTCTTGGCACTTTCAGTGTCCATAGCATGGTTTCTTTTGGAGGCAACAATGTCTCATTATTTCGATACTGAATATTCAGTATCTATAGCCAGTACCCATGAGGTATCCATAGCTTTGTTATCCACATTAATAGATAATATGCAGGCTAAAAATAGTTACAGTGTAAAGATGAATAATATGCGGGTATATGAATATGATAAAGGAAAATTTTATACGATGATAGTATATGAAGGTAAGGTGATATATGTTATAGCATTTGTTAAAAATAACTTATTTGTATTGTTTGACAACATAAATAGGAATGTACAGTCATGTGGATTTAAATGTTTACATATAAACAAAAGTATGTGGAATACATACATACATACATACATATATATATATATATATACATACATACATACATACATATATATATATATATATAAAGGAGTGATGTCTAAAATGGAAGTAAATATAGATATAATATAGTAAAAGTAATAAGTTCATGCTTAAAATAGAAAATTAATCAGCGTGTTTATTTTATTAATTTTGTTTTAGAAAGTGAATGTATAAAGTTATGAGTATATGCATGTTCATGTGCATGCGAGTATATTCGAAGACTTCTGTGAGAGGTCGTCTATTTCACATTAGTTACCCACTAAACTTTATGCTTGGCACGACTTTTTAATTCGTGCAGGTACAGGATTTTATATACAGTTTGAAGAACATTTCGCAAAGTTTCAAGCCAACATAAGATAGGGGCAAAGTTTTATATAGATAATTTTTTTATGTAGTTATATGACCTGTAAATGTAACTTTTATATATGAGAAAAACCAGAATGTAAATATTTGTGTAATGTAAATGAATAATCAAATGATATAGATTTGTAAATATAAGTATGTGTGTGATTTTAGTTTGGCTTATTAACAGATTCATATATGATAAGAATTATGTGAAAAATGTAATAGTTTAATTATTTGACACCCATAAGTAGTATTATATATATACGTTTATGTGTTATAGCTTATAGGGATGATGGGTGTTACATGTTGAATTATCCGAGGGAAAGTTTTCAATCTTTGGGAATTCTACTCTCTATGGCCATAAGTCTGGTGCCCAGAGACAGTCCTGTGTCTTTAGAGATCCTTTTAAGTGCCCTAAACAGGTTTGTCGACTTCCCATAGTATCGCATCGGTGTGATCCTATTTATCTGCTTTGCCCAATTCTTGACTGTGATTGGGATGGGCTCATTTGTGATTACAAAATGTTCGACATAATTGATGGCATCCATGGTAGGCTAACTCCCTTTCCCCTGATCCTAGCAGAGACCTTACTCGGCTTAGATGATGTAAAGGCTAACCCATATGCTCCATTCATTAGTAGCCCCTTATTACTTTAGGTACCTATAGTCAATTATTTAAAGGTAGTTGATCGATGTTCAACAAATGTACTGAATCGACAAGTAACATAGCGGGTAAGGTTAGGACCCTCTAAATATTGTACCCGAGGGATTAGATTATCAAAATTTTTAATGCTGATTAAATGCTAAAGAATTTCCCAATTTGTTGGATTTTTTTATGTGGATTATAACTAAGCAATCATTAAAGAATAACCTATAATGAAATTTATAGAAACAATCTAATAAACTCAATAGTAAGATAAATGAAAGTATAACAACTATTTAAGGAGAAAAATTATTAAATAAGATTTCAATCAAATTAATGATGCTAGGGAATTACTCATCCTCTCCATATGCTCAGGCGAAAGACTACCCAAAAGTATATAAATCAGCTGTGAATAACCCACCAAAACCCAAGTTCCATATCTTGTTAAACCTTTCTAAATCAGAAAACTCCCCATTTTGAGTGAGCTTAGAGACTATTAGAAGCACGAGTTAATAAATCCAAGGCTCAAAACTAGATCTCTATTCCGAAACCACCTATCTAAAACCCATATACTCTTCATTAACATCTGAACCTAATATTTCCTACAACTAGAAATTAAAACCTCCATTCTGAAAACATTAAGATGGCTAGAAGTAAGATATATAAAAACATAGCATATACAACATAATAATAATTTAAATTTAACTACAACCATCATTCCGATTAGAGTCCAAATTAAATCAAGTAATCATCATAAATGTAGAGATTAACACAAAGAGAAGTAGAACAATTAAATTATATTGATGAAATTGAATTAATAAGAGCCTTTACATGGAAAATATGGGGATTCAAAAATCCCTTAACAAGAAGAAAACTACTCACTATTCATCTTAATAAATGAGAAATAAAGGGAAGAAAAGTTTGAGATACTCATTAAGATCTTCAAAACACCCAAATGTAGCTCCTCCAACAGCAAAGTATACCCAGAATTTTTAGGGGAAAATCTAGGATCTATGGACAAAAAATGAAATTCCTTAACTATTTTATCAAAATTCATACAAAAGCTTAATGTGTTAAGAAGGGAACCCAAGAAAAATACTAAAAAAAGAAATAGTTAATAAAAAGTGGAAAAAAGAAAGAATATAACTGGAAAAAATCGAAAGTGTGTCCTTAAATACTATCCCACTCACATGGCTGTTAGAATTTTTTGACAATCTTGAGTCCTTAGTTACAATTGTACTTTTCCAAGTGACACGGCTATCACACTTTTTTGATAGCCATGTAAAATGGTTCTATAATGAAAATTGGCATACCACAGGGTAGTTACAAAGTCCTGATAGCGGTGTGGTCCTTCAAAGTTGCATTCTGAGCTCACTTCAAATTATCACACAGCTATTACACCATCCTTCCAGCCACGTGACCTTCAACTTAAGGTTCTAGATTGCTCGTTTTGACCTCATGGTTGTCACACAAACCCTGATAGCTGTGTGATATCTCATATCATGCAACAAAAAAAAACAATACAATTCAGCCGGAGATCAAAACTAAAATAATTCTAATTTAAAAAGATAGAAAAGAAGATTAAATGACTTTGAAAAAAAAAAAGCAAAAGGAAGCAATATGTAACACAAATTTGGACTTATCAATAACCATACACTTAACTTTTTCTCGCCCTCGAGCAACATGTATAAATAATCATTTTTGAATTTCCCAAACTCTAATCTCAGAACTAAAGCATTTAAAGACATAAAAGCAATAATCAATAAATGCCACTCAATAAAGCTTCAAATGCAAAGAGGTTTAGGACTAACCATACACTTAACTTTTTCTCACCCTCGAACAACATGAATAAATCCTCATTTTTGAATTTCCCAAACTCCAATCTTAGAACTAAAGCGTTTAAAGACATAAAAGCAATAATCAATAAATGCCACTCAATAAAGCTTCAAATGCAAAGAGGTTGAGGACTAAACCATATAAGTAAGTTTCCAAGTGTGTGTGTACTAGGCTAAGACTTTTTTAACTCAGAAACTTCCAAACCAAAATAACCAGCTGTAAGCCCCATGTCCCGGAGTGGTCAAGATCAGAGATTATCCCATGATGAAATCAGTATCCGAGCCTGTATAAATGGTTTAGATTTGGAGGTTTTAGTCCCATGCTCCACGAGAAATGAGTCTTTTCACCTTTCATAGGCAGAGGGGGAGAAAACAGGGAATTTATGAGTTAAAAAGGTATATTTTCCTCCACAGACGGCCAGCCCGTCTATGAGGGCCAGCCCGTCACTTAGGGTCACAGACGGCTTGTGGTATTTTTCGACGCCCGTCGGAAGGCATCGCCTCTTTCGGAGCACGCCACCTGATTTCCCGGAGCACGCAACCTTTTCGATGCCCGTCGGTGGAAATGGCAGGTCGGATGAATCCTTATGTCAGAAGGATTCTTCCGACGCCCGTCTCCATACACCGACGCCCGTCGGTCATGCCTGGCCTATAAAAGCTTTGGATTTTCTCTTAAAAAGGGTTCCAAAAATTTTCAAGAGGGGAAACTCAGCCAAAATTCAAGCACATTTTCTCTCTCTTCCAGCAAACACCCACATCAAGAAACTTCTTTTAATTAGAGGATCAAATCATTAAAAAGGAGCTAAAACTAATTAGTTTTTTTTGAATTTTAATTCCAAAGTCAATCTTTGTGAAGGGTTAAGAAGGAAACAATCTATTTTCCTCTTTCCTGACCTTTCATTTTGTTTCTCGTGGAACGCGCAAGGCTCTAATCGACACAAGAATCTCACTTAAACATTATCTGAGGGTAAATATTTCGGACTCATTCTCCGTATTATTTCATCTTCATTCTTTATATTTTGCTGTTGTTTTGGCTTTTTGCTTTCACTTTTCTTTATTTTGATTCTCTTCATCTCATTTTGTGATAAAAACCCCTTTTTGCTTTGAAAAGAGAGTTTTTGTTGTTTACTTTCGGAGACAGTGGTGACCGACGGGTCATCTGTTTCACCGACGCTCGTCAGTCACCCCACTCACAGATACCCCCTCTCTTGAGTGAGCGATGGACATGTTGGTCACTTTGACTGATGCCCGTCGGTCACTCGGCAGAGGCCGTCGCTGGGTCCTGTCTCCACATTTTTGAATTTTTTATATATCTTTCAAGTTCTTTTGACTTTATTTATGATGAGCTTTCCTATATTAACATCTTTTAACTTTCTGTGAGCATATATTGACTTTTCTTGGACTATCCTGAGCTCGAGGGGCTATCTACCATACTCGGAGGATTTCGTCCGGTTTAGTTTTCTAACCTTCTTGGTCATCTTCTTTATTCGTTTATTCATTGATTGTTTTATGTACTTGATTATACCCTCTTTGCATCCCGTTAAATGTGAAAATTGATTAACGTTTTATATTTAATAAAGAGAGGTTTTCATAAACATAAGGACCCAATGTCCTATTTTTATCCAATAAAAATCATCACAATAAAAACATCCAATTTTAATAATGATGCATGCGAGAACCAAAGTCCTCAAGATAAGCAATGCCCCGATTCGTGTATGTATCGCACATTTATAAAAGGGAGTTGTATTCCGCTCCTTATATTATTGTAATTTATTGCTTTCACTATTTACTTGCTCATTTACTGCTTTTAAAATGTGAATAAATGCGCCTTCAATCAATTGCATCGTGTGGAGAGAGAGCGAATTAATGATATTTTAAAATTTGATCATAAAATAATCGAAGTAGAAATAGATGAGAAATCCCGAACCCAGCTCTGGTCTTTAGGCTCAAAGAGGCGAGAGGTTTACCCTCTAAGAAACTTCTTGTGTCACGAGACTTTGGCATTAATCCTAGGCTCCTGAGGGCGAGAGGTTCACCCTCCAAGACCCCTTTGGTTGGCCCAAAATGGATACTAAGCGCAGTCTTAGGCTCTCCGAGGCGAGAGAAACTTTCCCAATGTTCCATTGGGTGGCGACTCCATGAAACCTCGTTGTTGCCCAACATAGACGCACTTGCGATTTATTACAAGCTGTCAACGGACCCACAAATGCCCCGATCGTCCTCAAGCGGGCGGTCACACGGGCGGCCGCGGGGATTCGGCGCGTGTCACAGTGGCGACTCCACTAGGGACGATATGGTTCGAGATTTCAATTTGAAAATACCTCGTTTAACATTTATGGTTAAAATTTAATTCATAAATTTGCTTTCTCTCAAATTTGCATTACATCTCATTAGAGCTTTAGAATATGCTAGTTTGGTCCCTCTATTAGCCCCGGTGCATTCCTGAAGCACGACTCTATTTTCACTCAATTTAGGGAATTATTAAGGATAATCACCAGCCCAAGCCTTGTACCTTAATGGTATATCAAAATGATGACCCGATCGGTCGTTATGCTCGTGATGAGCTAGACCTGTCAGTAGGGATCATGCTTGGGTAGCCTTAAAGAAACATCTCCCTTGTCCAAAGCTCATGTAATGGCCTTAGTTACTTTCCACAGGTGATATGAACCCTAATTCCATGCTTGCTGTATGGATTCTCATGTATTGGGTGAGTCCAGATGTCTCGCTTGGTAACCTAGCAAAAGGCTTTCATGCCCTGTGGGGCCATGTCGAAATTTGTGGAACGTTTAAATACATGACGATCATTATCCATCCGCTTGCACATTAGCATAGGAGTGTCATGTTGTCGGTTTTTTGCCGTGCACCATGCATGTCCATTGGGTCCCTCGTTGACCCTTGGGCTAATCTCGCCTAGGAAAGAGAATGCACGGCCACGTGTGTGGGAGAAATAAGGGTGTAAGGACCTACTTGCTTGCTTTTGTATTGTGAATGTTGCATACCATGACCATGCATTACACCTGCATTCCATGCATCATATCTAACGCCTTGTCCCTGCAGCCATCATAGATCTGCCCAGGTGGACTAGATCACCTACCGAATGATTGATCTGAGTTCCTGCTTCTGAACTGTCAGATAGAGAGGGCCTACCAGAAATTTTACCAGAAGTCAGCTATACCGTATCTGAGATGGCAAACTCGCCTAGAGGGGATGATGCCACCAGGGCTATAATTGCAGAAGAAGTGGGCCGACGATTTGAGGAATTTGAAGGCAGAATGATGAATATGTTGACTGCTCTGGCACAACAGAATGCTCCACAGAATCCACCACCACCTCCTCCCATGAGACAGAATGAGCAAGAGGAAGAAAGAGCTGAGAGATGAGAAGAGCCCGTTCGGCCGCCGCCAGTAGAGCTGAGGTCAGTAGCTTCGGGAGAGCAGAGAAGAAGGCCAGTACTGAGGGTTGATGATGATAGGGATATCGAAGATGATAAGATGAGCATTGCATCTGAGAGAGGGAAGGCACCTCAAACTGATGAGTTCATTCTAAAGAAGATGGAAGAGAGGTTTGAAGCCATGGCCCGTATGCTAAGTAGAGGTCAGGGGATGAATCCAGAGGATAAGGAATTGGAGGAAGAAGACCCGATTCCTTACAATTTCAAGATGCCAGACGTGTCGAAATTCGATGGTACTTCTGACCCTACTGCTCATGTGAAGCAATACTCTCTGGTCATGAAAGGGACCACGTTGTCTAAGAAGCAGAAGGTGGAATACTTTTTTCTGAGCCTGACCGCTCATGCCATCGACTGGTATCATAGTCTCGATCGTCGGACTAAAGAAGATTGGGATCTGCTCACGGAGGAGTTCTTGAGATAGTATGATTGCAACACCAGGATGGAGGTGACTCTTAAAGATTTTGAATTGCTCCAGCAGAAGGCTGGGGAATCTTTCCATTATTATCTCACCCGCTGGCGAAACCGAGTAATGGAAATGTGAAAAAAGCCAGACACCCAAGACCAGATCCGTCTGTTTATCAAGAACGCAAGCCCGTCCTTGAAGGATGTTTTGAAGATGAAAGGGTTGAAGGACTGGGAGTCTCTCAAAGACATAGCCATTGAAGTGGAGGGAGAGTTCTTGGCTCGGAAAGCTAACAATGATAATTTTGCGAAGAGCTCTTATACCGGTCAAGGAGCCAGTAGGCCAGCGGGTCCTAGTGGTAGCACCAGAAGAACAGTTGAGGTGTCTGCTACTGACGCAACCACCCAGAGGAAGTTTTCGAACTTAGGAAGACCACTGTCTTGGGTCTTGAGAAGGTTGATGAAGGAAGGAAAGTTGCAGCCTTTGGCTCCTAGGCCTGCTATGACGCAAGGGAAGCCTGGTCACAAGGACAATGAATATTGTGCATTTCATCAACACTCAGGCCATCTAACAGACAAGTGTAAGGCACTGAGGCACTCTATTCAAGATTTGATTGATAGCAAAAAAATTTCTGACCCTGAGAAGAGGGAGTCTGAGAAGAAGCCTGGTTATAACGCTGTGCCGCCACCCGTGTTTATGATCGGATCTAGCTTGCCAGAGTGGTATGTGCTGCAGGATCTATATGGGAACAAGAGTATTGCTGCTACTTATCCCAAGGATAGAGAGGAGAAAGCAGTAGTGGCGACCCTTGATTGTTGGTCAAGCAGCGAGAGCGGTGGAGAAGCCGAAGAGGACGGAGAGATAAACCCTAATTTATGGAGATCTGATGAGGATGAAGAAGAGGTAGGGGCTGTGACGAGAAGTGGGAGAGTGGTCCCTGAGATTACAAGGGTACCGGAACTAGCGCAGACGCCAACGGAAAAAGAGCCAGAGGAGAAGGTAGTAGAGGCTTTGGTTGAGACCATTGTTGCCACCACAATTTCCCCATCGAAGCTTTTGGGTCTAGTTAAAGGAGGATCGGAGGAGAGATTGGTTTTTTTTTATGCCGACCTACCGGTCGAGGGCCGCAATCATAACCGACCCCTGTACATCAAAGCACAGATTAACGATAAGCACACCGCTTGCGTTATGGTTGACGATGGGTCTTCTATCAATGTGTGCCCTCTGATTGCTCTCCAGGCTTTTGGTTTGAGTGAGGAAATGCTCAGCGGATCAGATCTGACTATCACAGCCTATGATAATTCAAGGAGGCAAGCCTCGGGAACATTAAAGACCCTAGTCAAGACAGGACCCATTGAGGTGGAAGTAGAATTTTTTGTTCTGCCCATTCCAGGTAACTTCTCAGCCCTGCTCGGGAGACCTTGGTTTCACAGGTTAGGAGGAGTACCATCCAACCTGCATCAAATGATAAAGTTCCCACATGAAGTGGAGGTGGTGACTATAAAGGCAGCCAGGGAGAATCAAGTCTCAGCACTTGAAATTGCTAATCAGCCATTTAGTGGCTTCCACGTGTCCATGATAAGAGAAGAGCATGGGTCAGTGGATAACCCAGCTGTGGTTAATATGATGAAAAAGATGCACTATCTCCCTTGGGCTGGTTTGGGTAGAAACTCTTAGGGGCTGCAGACTGCGATCACCACTCGGGGTCAGAAGAATCGAAAGGGTCTGGGGTACAGAGGCGGTTTTGGCAAGAAGAAGATGATGGATAGGATCCTTCATATTCAGAAAGCTTTGTACCAGCATCCTCAGTGTGCGCTTATACCGGTGAAGATGAGCCGTAGTGGGTAAGTTGGAGGATTGTCCCTGGATTTGAGATCTTTAACGATGTATTTGACTGGGATGTCGGGTTTATCAAGACCGCTGAGAACTTCTGGGATGAAGAGGTCATGACTCAGTGCGTTACTTGGGACAAATGCGAGCCTAAAGAGGTTGTCACCGAGAAGATGTTAGCTGCCAGGCTGAAAGGGAAAGAGAAGATGGCAGAAATAGAACTGAAGATGAGGGATTTAAAGATTTCCTCGGACATACCTGAAGGGCCCCTGCTGAATCAAGAAGCCCATGGGCAAGCTGCAACAACATCAACCTCTGGAGTGGCAGAAGAAGATTCTATCTTAGACTGTCTTTTTATTCCAGAACTTTTTTATGATGTAAATGACAATTATAATATTATTAATAAGGCAAATGATTTCTCTTACCTGTGCGATGTTTCCAATGATTTTAACATGCATGAACATGATCATATTCCATCAATTTTTGACATCGATTCCACTGATACAACGCCTTTTAATCTCGAAACCTCGGAAAATCCAAAAGAAATTCTAATAGCATCAAATATAACTCATGATGAGAGAAAAAATTTTGAGAGAATAATAAGAAAACATGAAAAAGTCTTTGCCTGGACCTATGAGGACATGCTAGGGATCGACCGAGACGTAGCAGAACATGTTATCCCGACTTATCCAGACTATAAGCCTGTGAAATAGAAGTTGAGAAGGCTCAAGCCAGAATGGGCAGACAAGGTCAAGGAGGAAACTCGACAGCAGATTGACGCCAAGTTCCTTGTTGAACTGCAGTATCCTACATGGTTGGCAAACGTGGTCCCTGTAGCGAAGAAGAACGGGAAGGTCAGGGTGTGTGTGGATTATCGAGATCTGAACAAGGCCTGCCCTAAAGATGATTTTCCACTACCCCACATCGATGTGTTGATAGGCAGTGCCGCCAACTGCGTGATGTATAGCTTTGGAGATGGTTATGTGGGCTACAACCAGATCCTAAACAAGATAGCTGCCCGAGTTAAGACCGCTTTCATCACAGAGTGGGGGACCTATGCTTACCGAGTTATGCCTTTTGGCCTGAAAATGCAGGGGCCACATACCAGAGGATGGCGACCAAGATTCTAAGCGACCTGATCAACAAGGAGGTAGAGGTGTATGTCGATGACATGATGGTCAAGTCAGCCACCCGAGAGGGACACTTCGAAGCTCTAGAGAAGTTCTTCACCAGGATTGATAAGTACAATTTGCGACTCAACCCCAAGAAGTGCATTTTTGGAGTGACTTCAGGAAAACTATTGGGACATGTCGTCAGCCAGAGGGGAATAGAAATTGACCTAGACAAGGTGAAAGCCATCAGAGAGATGCCCGTGCCGCAAAAGGAAAAGGATGTAAGGAGCTTCCTGGGCAAGCTGCAGTACGTCGGCCGATTCATTGCCAAGCTCACCTCAATATGCAAGCCCATTTTTAAACTGCTCAGAAAGAATCAACCTGTGGTCTGGAACGAAGACTGCCAGAAATCCTTTGACAGCATCAGGGAATATCTGTTGAATCAGCCAGTGCTAAGGCCGCCACAACCGATCAAACCGCTTATCCGGTATCTAGCAGTGGAGTGCAGTTCTGTGGGCGCCATGATGGCTCAGGAGGATGAATTTGGGGTGGAGTTCGCAGTTTATTACCAATTTCTGGCTTATGAGATTAAATATGTTGAAGTAGAGAAAATCTGCCTCGTAGTGATTTGGGCATCAAAGAAACTGAGACATTACTTCCACTCATACAAAGTCCAGGCAGTGGCCAAACAGAACCCATTGAGATATTTGCAAGAGGCGCCGTCTTTGCTTGGTAAGATGGGGAGGTGGCTGCTTTTGCTACAGGAGTTTGATGTTGAGTACATCACTTGCAAAACTATAAAGGGGCAAGCCGCAGCTGAATTTCTTGCTGAGCATCCTATTCAAGGAGACACTCCCGAGTTCACCTTTTCGGATGAGAGCATAGTCGCGATTTCTGTCCAAGGATGGCAGTTACACTTCGATGGGGCAGTCAATAACAAGGGGGCCGGAGTCAGAATCATTTTGACAACCCCAGATAACGAGAAGCTCCCTTTAGCCAAGAAGTTGAGGTACAAAGCAACCAACAATGAAGCCGAATACGAAGCATGCACTTTCGGGTTGGAAGCTCTAGCTGCATTGGGGGCAAAGAGTGTAGAAGTCTTTGGTGACTCATCCTTGGTGATTAACCAAGTCCGAGGTGAGTGGGCTGTAAAAGAAGAACGGCTGGTACCCTATGTTGAATATTTGAAAGAGGTATGTGGGCAGTTTGAAACCTGCACTTTCCACTTCGTGCCGAGAGATGAGAATCGTCTATCTGATG
Source organism: Excoecaria cochinchinensis (assembly GCA_947683425.1). Classification (NCBI taxonomy): domain Eukaryota; kingdom Viridiplantae; phylum Streptophyta; class Magnoliopsida; order Malpighiales; family Euphorbiaceae; genus Excoecaria; species Excoecaria cochinchinensis. The sequence goes on along the minus strand of CANTUQ010000055.1, from coordinate 22,314,458 downwards.
CGTTGGCAACCTTAGTGTCAATGTGGGATCATCCTGAAGGAGTGGCTATGAAGCCAATGCTGATTTTGAGTTCTAAGAAGCCCAACTTTGAGATCAAGCCTGTAATGGAAGTAGAAGTGGCGGAAGGGAAACCATGGTACTTTGACATTATGAATTATTTGGAAAACAATAAGTTTCCAGAGGAAGCTACTGAGAAAGACCAGAGGATGATCCGAAAACTATCTACTCAATTCATATCCTTAGAAGGGGCATTGTACAAAAGACAATCAGACGGGATTCAGCTCAGGTGCTTAAATGAAAAAGAAGCCCGCAAGGTAATGGAGGAGACCCATGCAGGCGTCTGTGGGGCTCACATGAACGGTTTGACCCTGGCTTCTATTGGCTTACGATAGACAATGACTGCTCGAAATATGTCAAACAATGCCAGTTGTGCCAACAATACGCAGACTTGACACACCTACCAGTATCAGAGCTACACAACCTGACATCACCTTGGCCTTTCGCTGCTTGGGGGATAGATATCATTGGAGAAATTCACCCTACGGCATCCAATGGGCACAAATACATCATAGTCGCAATTGACTATTTTACCAAATGGGTAGAGGCGGAATACTTTAAAAAGATTGACGCAAGGGATATGACCAAGTTCATAGAGAGAAATCTGATCTGCAGATATGGCCTCCCTCACCACATAGTGTTTGACAATGGGGGTACAGTTCATGGGGGAAACCAGGAAGCTCCTCGAGAAGTATGGCGTCGAACATCATAAATCCTCTCCCTACCGACCACAAGCAAATGGAGCAGTAGAGGCCGCTAATAAAAATATGAAGAAGATCCTATCCAAGATGGTCCAAACCTACAAAGACTGGGCTGAAAAGCTACCCTTTGCCCTGTGGGGATATAAAACAACGGTAAGGACATCTACGGGCGCTACACCATTTTCCCTGGTATACGGGACGGAAGCAGTAATGCCAATTGAGATAGAGCTCAAGTCACTGAGAGTGGTCATGGAAGCCCAAATTCCGGAGGCCGAATGGGCACGACAGAGGCTACAACACTTAAACTTACTGGACGAGAGTAGGCAGAGAGCTTATTATCATAATCAGATTTACCAGAAGAGATTGGCCAGGACTTTCGAGAAGAAGGTGAGAAAGCATCCGCTAAAAGAAAGGGACTTGGTGTTCAAGCAGATGAGGCTAGGCATACCAGATATCAGAGGGAAATTCAGACCAACCTGGGAGGGGCCGTATATCCTTAAAAAGCTGTTGTCCAAAGGAGCTGCAATCTTGTCGGATAGTGATGGAAATGAATTCAAAGAACCGATCAATGTCGACAGACTCAAAAGTTCCATGGCTAAAGACCAAAATAAAAAGAAGAGAATAAAATGCCCTGCAGGTCGAAAATCAAAAAAAGGCAGCCGTGCTAAAATTGGGCGCTTCGACAGGGTAAAAACCGAAAAAAGGCATCCTGTGCAAAAATTAGAGGCACGAGAGAAAATGTCCGATCGTGAAAACCCGAGAGGGCCGATTGGTAACAAGAGTTGATGCTGTTAAAATTTGGTTTCATGAATTAATAGGGCGTACACAGTTGAGTAAATGTCAAAACTGATCATGTATGCTGAAATTATATGAAAATGTACACAATTTCGTGAAATAGAATGAATACTATTCTTTTCATTTCTGTCATTTTCTAGTTCTGCATTAAAGAGAAATGTAACACTAAAAGAAATACATATGTAAGCTAAGCTAAGTCCTGCTGCTGCTCTCGCCGACTAGATGCTTGAGCACTCGTGTCCTATTATCAGATGCTGGACTAAGGATCCATTTCTTGTACTCGCTGGTTGAAGCTGCAGAATGATCGTCGAACCTCGGAATAATAGTCTTCACTGGTAGTTTGCTCCACAGCTCATGATATCTTGAGGCGAACGCAGCCGAAAGAGCTCCTCCTCAGAAAGATAAGGGAACCCTCACCACATCTTTGGTCATCCCGAGTTGATGCGTACATCGAGAGGTAATACAGAAGGTGGCTCGATGGAGCCCACAGAGGGGAACACACCCCGATGGTCCATCAATGATCACATGAGACAGTAAGAGCCAGGCAGACGAAAAACTGATATCGTCATCTGATAGCTCGCCAAATCTGATGATGCCTTCCCCAGCAGTGGTGCACTCACACAGTCATCGACGCGGGAGGAAATGGCTCGGCGAATACTGTGGAATAACTCGAGGAGGTGGCTCGGAAAACATCCTCAGTTTCTCTTTCAGCCAGATCTAAAAAAAAAAAGAAGAAAGAAAAAGAAAAGAAGAAAAAGAAGAAAAGAAAAAAGAAAAAAAAGCCGCTGGAGTAAGTAGGGTTTACTTCAGGCAAAAATAAGGCACAGGATTGTGTGAAAATCAGAAAGGACGCACCTCCCGCTAAGAAAAGCTAGTGTGAAAATCCATAAGGGATGCACTACCTTTAAAATAATGACATACTTGGAGCAATAAGGGGCTGCCAGTAAAGATAATGGTGGATCCAGAGCTCACAACGTCCAAGCCCAGAATGGTCTCAGCCAGGATAAGTGGGAAGGGTGATGATCCCGGATGAAAGTTGCTCAAAACTCCGAACAGGCGAGGATCACCTGTCAAACCCCCTGGAACAACAGTGAGGAAGTTCATCATGCAAAATAGAAATACGGTGCTTACCCGGTAAGTGGGGATGTCAGTGAACTGATCCAGAGCCTCAATCAGTGGCCCCAGGGCAAAGGAAGAGCCCGGAGAAATCAGCCGGACAGCCTCAAAAGAAGGTATGCCGAGAGCCATAGCTATGTCCCGAGTCTGGAGTAGGCCGCAACGGGGGACGCAAGGCAGAGCGTTAAGAGGGAACCAGGCTCCAAGAATGGCAGCTAACTCTTCGGGCAGGGGGCACAGTTCCTGATAAGGGAACCGGAAGACGTGAAACCGAGGGTTCCAGAAGTGGGTCGCCGCTAGAAGAAGGTTTTGATCAACTTTGACCCGGCACAGGTATTTTAGCCCAGATAGAGAGGAAAGGGCGCCTTTTTTCCAAGTGTGCTTGTCATCTAAGATATGGTGCATTCTTTGGATTAGAGAGGAAGACATTCTGAGGAGAATAAAGGGCTTAAGATGTTGGGAAAATGAAGAGACACAAGAGGAGCAAAATTTTGGAAGAATTTATAGAAAGGCTTCACCGACGGCCTGCCCGTCTCCCCCAAGAGACGGCCCACCCGTCGGTGAAGGTCTACCTGGCAGAGGCATACGTCAGCATTGCATTCATCACGCGCATTAATTCGCATTCATTGAGAGACAGACGGCCAGCCCGTCGGTCGCTCCTACAGACGCCCAGCCCATCGATCACGAAACTCTATATAAGGGCGAGTGACAGACGAATCAGCGGCGCTGTCACTTTCACTCTTCCTCTCAAAAACGGTTCTTTAAGCATTTTTTCTGCATTTTCAAGCCTTCTTTCTCATTTTTCTTGCAATTTCTTCATCTTTTTGCGTTCTCCACTCACCGGACGCTTGGACATTCATATTTCTTAAGTTTTTCTACACTTTTCGCGACTACAAGTAAGTAAAATAACTACTTTACTTTTTTAATTTAATTTATTTCTTCTTCTTTTAGCCTTAAAAATAGTTATGACTCTTTAGGTGCTTTAAATATCTAGGGAGAATGCTACCTTTTTTTTTATTATTTTATTTCTATTTATTATTTTTAGTGCAATCCAAGCTTTTGCATGATCACATAAATAGAATTTTTCTATACCTTTGTTGCCTTAGAAATAGGCTTTTTAGCGTATTATTTTGTGTTGTTGAGGCCTGAGGCTATTATTTTTGTGTTGTTGGGGACACACTCTTGCCGGGGTGCGTCCCATTTACATACATATATTGTTGTTGAGGCCTGAGGCCTGTTTTAATGCCTTTTTATGCAGGAGGTTGGACACACCCTTGCCGGGGTGCTACCCAATTTTTCATTATCATTTTATTCTAAAATTGAACGTTTTTGTGTATAATGCATGCCTTGGGGTCTAGAAACCCCATTTTTATTCGCTTTAAAAATTCTCATGCCGATTGCATGTTCCTTCTGCTTTTGATATGTGTGAAGCATGCTGGGCAACATGCCTTGACAGGGCGTTCGCCCATTTTCATTTATTATTTTTTTACCTTGTATTCGGGCCGTTATTGACCGGGTGAGGCCGCCTAAATGGGCTTTCACCTAGAAAACGAGCCTAATAATGCCTGTTTTGTCAAAATTTTCACCATCTACTACTCTTTTGCAGGATGCCTCCTAGACGCAGAGCACCGCAGGCCCAGCCCGAGGTTGTGGTTCTGGGTTGGATGGACGATGAGTCAGCTCAGAGATATAGAGCGTTGGCTCAGGTAGAGATTCGGGCTAGCCACTTCGTGTCCCAGCCGTTCCTAGAGGCCCTCGGGATGGCCCTAGAGTTTGATATGCTTGTCGAGGGCGCCGGATGGATCGAGTTCCTTGAGCACGCTTTTCAGACTTTTCCCGAGGCTACCCGTCAGGTGCTAGCCACCCTACGATATGGCAGTTTTTAGAGGTCAGATACAGAGCCAGGGGTGGTCCAGTTCTGGTTCGATGGCCAGCATTACAGTATTACCAGGCAGAGATTCGCGCAGGCCATGGGGCTACCCACAGAGAAGGGGATCGAGATCCCACAGCGAGCGGTGAGACGCGCCCACTGGGCGGCCATTGCCTTACTGGGAGTGTTGTATGATCATGATACAGCGAAGAGCACCGTACTGGTGTCTCAGGCACTCCGGTACCTGCACAGAGTGCTATCCAGTTCGTACCTTGGTCGAGCTGGTAATCCAGGGTCGCTTAACGCGGCCGAGATCAGGAGCCTCTGGGCTATGGTGGCAGGCCAGCGCCTCAACATTAGCCATGAGATTTTGGCTAACTTGGTCAAAGTTGGCAGAGGGCTGACACCAGTGGTGATAGTGGGAGGAGTCATCACCCGTCTGCTCTTGGGAATAGGAGTCACTCTAGACAGGCTGAGAAGACACTTGGATGAGGGGATACATGTGGATGCCGCCGCCCCAGTGCAGATGGGGATGATCTTGCAGATATCAGGGCAGGCAGAGGCGTACAGAGTACTGTCCATCCACGAGACCAGGCGGATGTTCTCCCTTCCACCTTTGGGCCCAGACTCGGAGCAGCCAGAGCCAAAGCCAGAGCAACAGCCTCCTCACCTAGAGCCAGAGCCACAGCAGCAGCCTCCTCACCCAGGGCCAGAGCCAGAGCCGCAGCCTCCTCAACCTCCTCAGCCTCAGACTGTGCTGCAGCCACCACAGCAGGAGCAGCCCAGGACTCCATCGGATTTCGACATGGAGTTCACTATGGATGAGCTCTTTACCGCTTCACCGACATCCAGAGTACCGACTCCTGTCCCATCGCTGGGTATCAGGGTACAGAGGACTACCCACGGGCCCCCCGAGAGGTATCATCCATATTTTCGAGGCGACCCAGGGGCATCCACCTCCACGGCATCGCCGCCAGAGACACCACAGCAGCAGTCAGCACAGCCTGACTTCTCTCAGCTCCTCACGTCCATGTTCACAGCCTTAGAGCGGTGGTAGGATGAGAGAGATAGATCTATGCACGAGAGGTTAGACCGCCAGCAGGCTGCTATTCAGGAGCAGTCCCAGCTGATAGAGCGGTTAGCTCAAGAGCAGGTTGGTTACATCGAGCACACAGCACGAGAGCAGGCTCTGGTCATGAAGGCCTTCAGAGATGAGCAGTCGAGGCTGATAGAGCAGATTACCCAGGGTTAGAGGGAGCTTAGGCAGCAGCTCGCTCATGATTTGAGAGCATCTCAGGACCAGGCATCTCAGAGGGTTGATATGACCCTACAGATGATCGACGAGTCACTCGACTCTCTGAGATCCCGGGTCCAGGCGATAGAGGGGATCCTCCCACCCTTATCTCAGACCATGAGTGAGTTCAGGGAGTAGATAGAGCAGCGCCTAGAGCAGATGAGGAAGGCCGCCAGCGAGCAGACCATTCAGATGAGCCAGGCATTCAAGAAGCTAGGAGGCACAGTATCAGAGACCTTAGGGTTCATGAGGACTTGCACCCAGCCCTTCTTGGATATCTATGCTCAGATCCGGTTCAGGCAGACCCACGATGCTGGAGCAGGACCCTCTGTAGCTCAGCCACCACCTCCGGCATAGCCAGCTCTGCCTCCACCTCTGCCAGGACAGTGCACATATCAGATGACGAGGATCCTGATGAGGAGCCCTCTGACTATCCACCTCTCTGATATTCAGGGAGTCATGTTTTTGTATTTTTGCACATTTCTACTGTGTATATCTATTATACAAAAGAGGATACTTCTAGTGAGAAACTTTTGTTTTCAACATCCATTCAATTATTTATGATTCATTCATATTACAGATGAATATATATTTTCAAATTTGCTCATATTCTAAAATAAGGGAAACAAAAAAAATGATGAAAAATGATGAATGACAACTCAATAAAAGAATATAAATGAAACATGGCGTGGCGGATAAACCAAAATCACACCATTTATAGACATGTTGAAAGATAACAACTCAAGCATGAACTAACTAAACCTTTTATCACACAGGTACAGAGAAACATCGATCCGAACACAGGCATCGATTCAAAGTCCGAACAAGGGCGCCTAAGATTCATGTATTCTCGGAACGAGGAATCCAGCGAGGTCTCCGCCTCTTCACACCGAGATTGTAGCCAGAGAGTGCTGCATCTCACGATTCACACGGCAGCCAGAGAGCGCTATGCACCTTACAGAGCGGATGGGGGTTAGCAAGGGAACTTCAGATTGAATCTATGGTTAGAAAAACACCGCTCTTCACACCGAGATTGTAGCCAGAGAGTGCTGCATCTCACGGTTCACGCAGCAGCTAGAGAGCGCTACGCACCTTGCAGATCGGATGGGGGTTAGCAAGGGAACTTCAGATCGAAGCTGTGGTTAGAAAAACAACGCTTTTCACATCGGGATTGTAGCCAGAGAGTGCTGCATCTCACAGTTCACGCGGTAGCCAGAGAGCTCTACGCACCTTGCAGATCGGATGGGGGTTAGCAAGGGAACTTCAGATCGAAGCTATGGTTAGAAAAACACCGCTCTTCACATCGGGATTATAGCCAGAGAGTGCTGCATCTCACGGTTCACGCGGTAGCCAGAGAGCACTACGCACCTTGCAGATCGGATGGGGGTTAGCAAGGGAACTTCAGATCGAAGCTGTGGTTAGAAAAACACCGCTCTTCACACCTAGATTGTAGCCAGAGAGTGCTGCATCTCACGGTTCACTCGGCAGCCAGAGAGCGCTACGCACCTTGCAGATCGGATGGGGGTTAGCAAGGGAACTTCAGATTGAAGCTGCAGTTAAAGAAACACTGCTCTTCACACCGAGTTTGTAGTCAGAGAGCGCTATATCTCCTCAACCCTGCGCAAGCCGAGATGAGGCCAGCAGAAGCAGAAGTTGCGGTTAAAGAAACACTGCTCTTCGTATCGAGATAATAGCTAGAGAATGCTACATCTCACCAACACCTGCAGGTCAAGACGAGACCGGTAGGGATATCTTCGCATCGCTGAACAGACCGAGATGAGGTCTACCCGGCAAAAGGCACGGAAGGTAAGAACCGCCACAGGTATGCTTTATTTTTTTCTGTCCCTTCTCTGAGTTTTGGCTCATCTAGGCGCTTGTGAACTAGTTTCCCCAAAACTGGGGGCAACTGTAAGCACCGTGTCCCGGAGTGGTCCGGATCAGAGATTACCCTATGATGAAATCAGTATCCGAGCCTGTATAAATGGTTTGGATTTGGAGGTTTTAGTCCCACGCTCCACTAGAAATGAGTCTTTTCACCTTTCATAGGCAGAGGGGGAGAAAACAGGGAATTTATGAGTCAAAAAGGTATATTTTCCTCCATAGACGGCCAGCCCGTCTGTGACAGCCAGCCCATCGCTTAGGGTCACAGACGGCTTGTGGTATTTTTTGACGCCCGTCGGAAGGCACCGCCTCTTTCGGAGCACGCCTCCTGATTTCTTGGAGCACGTAACCTTTCCGACGCCCGTCGTCGGATGAATCCTTGTGTCAGAAGGATTCTTCTGACGCCCGTCTCCATATACCGATTCCCATCGGTCGTGCCTGGCCTATAAAAGCTTCGGATTTTCTCTTAAAAAGGGTTCCAAAAATTTTCAAGAGGGGAAACTCTGCCAAAATTCAAGCACATTTTCTCTCTCTTCCAGCAAACACCCACATCAAGAAATTTCTTTTAATTAGAGGATCAAATCATTAAAAAGGAACTAAAACTAATTAGTTTTCTTTGAATTTTGATTCCAAAGTCAATCTTTGTGAAGGGTTAAGAAGGAAACAATCTATTTTCCTCTTTCCTGACCTTTCATTTTGTTTCTCGTGGAACGCGCGGGGCTCTAATCGACACAAGAATCTCACTTAAACATTATCTGAGCATAAATATTCCGGACTCATTCTCCGTATTATTTCATCTTCATTCTTTATATATTACTGTTCTTTTCGCTTTTTGCTTTCACTTTTCTTTATTTTGATTCTCTTCATCTCATTTTGTGTTAAAAACCCCTTTTTGCTTTGAAAAGAGAGTTTTTGCTGTTTACTTTCGGAGACAGTGGTGACCGACGGGTCATCTGTTTTACCGACGCCCGTCGGTCACCCCACTTACAGACGCCCCCTCTCTTGAGTGACCGACGGACATGTTGGTCACTTTGACTGATGCCCGTCGGTCACTCGGCAGAGGCCGTCGCTGGGTCCTGTCTCCACGTTTTCGAATTTTTTATATCTTTCAAGTTCTTTTGACTTTATTTATGATGAGCTTTCCTATATTAACATCTTTTAACTTTCTGTGAGCATATATTGACTTTTCTTGGACTATCCTGAGCTTGAGGGGCTATCTACCATACTCGGAGGATTTCGTCCGGTTTAGTTTTCTAACCTTCTTGGTCATCTTCTTTATTCGTTTATTCATTGATTGTTTTATGTACTTGATTATACCCTCTTTGCATCCCGTTAAATGTGAAAATTGATTATCGTTTTATATTTATTAAAGAGAGGTTTTCATAAACATAAGGACCCAATGTCCTATTTTTATCCAATAAAAATCATCACAATAAAAACATCCAATTTTAATAATGATGCATGCGAGGACCAAAGTCCTCAAGATAAGCAATGCCCCGATTCGTGTATGTATCGCACATTTATAAAAGGGTGTTGTATTCCGCTCCTTGTATTATTGTAATTTATTGCTTTCACTATTTACTTGCTCATTTACTGCTTTCAAAATATGAATAAATGTGCCTTCAATCAATTGCATCGTGTGGAGAGAGATCGAATTAATGATATTTTAAAATTTGATCATAAAATAATCGAGGTAGAAATAGATGAGAAATCCAGAACCCAGCTCTGGTCTTTGGGCTCAAAGAGGCGAGAGGTTTACCCTCCAAGACACCTCTTGTGTCACGAGACTTTGGCGTTAATCCTAGGCTCCTTAGGGCGAGAGGTTCACCCTCCAAGACCCCTTTGGTTGGCCCAAAATGGATACTAAGCGCAGTCTTAGGCTCTCCGAGGCGAGAGAAACTTTCCCAATGTTCTATTAAGTGGCGACTCCATGAAACCTCCTTGTTGCCCAACATAGACGCACTTGCGATTTATTGCAAGCTGTCAACGGACCCACAAATGCCCCGATCGCCCTCAAGCGTGCGGTCGCAGGGATCCGGCGCGCGTCACACAAGCATAGTTCAATAACTAAGTAAATAATCTAGCATATAAATGCATTAATGGTTTCACGCTTAAAACTTAAAATATGCCATAGGCTTTTCCTTTGGTACCAGAATATAAAGCTCATCTCCGCAGTATGACACAAGACACAATAATGGATTGAAAGGTCTTACGTTTTGGCTGTAATGTAAAGCAAAGGTAATTGGCTTTCAAGAAAAGATCAGGTCTGCAAAAGAAAAGTAGCCATAATCTAAACAACAAACTCAACCACACAACTTTAAAACACTATAGTCCCCAAATTCAATCCCATTTTATTTGATCAATGTCTTCATAAGTTTGATGCTTTCAGAAAAGTGAAAGAACACAAGCTAAGACACAAGCACTGAGCTAAATTTTCCAAAATTCTCAACATTAAAACTAAGACAGATTTGCTAATTTTCATAGCTAGTACCCCACACTTATTTTCTTATATATGATTGACTAGCTTTATTATACTTTTTATTTACAAAGATTTACTTTCACCAACTAGCCAATAAAATTCTTAAATGATAATAAGGTACTACTCATTTATGTCTTGTTTTCAAGATCAAATATGTCTCAATTTATTTTGTGGCAACCAAACATAACAAAACCAATTGACAACTACCCTTAACGTCATTTTTTTTTAGTAGAACTTGTAATAACCCCAATACCGAGTTAGTAGTAAATAGTATTTTTCTAGAGTAAATAGTGTTTCCGGGGTGAATAGTATTTTTCGGAATCGAAAAATATTTATTGGACCATTGGATAGAGCTCGTCAATACGAGTTCGTAGGCATAAATTTCATGTCAATCGGAGGTCAAACGAGTCCGAAATGGCCGAAACAGTAAGCAAAAGTATTTATTTCGATTGAAAGTGGGCCCAAGTGGGACCCACTAAAAAGTGAAAGTGGGTTCAGATGGGACCCACTGAATAGTAAATATGGGACCATGATGACATCAGCGATGACATCAGCAATGTCATGATGATGAATAGTAACTATGTCCCCTAAAGTATAACATCATCATTTGGTTAGAAACATCATCAGTTGGTTGGAAATATCATCATTTGGTTGGGTCCCATTGAATAGTAACAGAATCTTTGACTGGTCTTTGAATAGTAACTATGAGTTCGTGAATAGTAACTGTGGGGCCCACAAAATAGTGACTCCGGGATGAATAGTACTCGAAAATATTTTTTTTCACCATCAGAAAGAGAATGAAAAATGTAGTTTGATGGTATTATTTTGGTGCAAAAACGAGATCATATAGGCTTCTGAAATTCAGTTTGAAGTTTCTCTGGTTCGGTTCAATTGAACCAAGGTTTGACTGAACTTTGACCGAATTTTTATAAATAGTTAGAGTGGATAAAATGGTCTACTATAAGAGGATAAAAGTCTTAGAATAATTTTTAGAAATTTTTGACAGTATTAGAATTGTATTTTACAGCAGTACCGGATTGAACCGAATTAGACCGATTTAAGTGAACCGGACCCCAAACGGACTCCGATTGAGCTAAAATTTTGTAGGGAGACTAATTTTAATATTATAATAATTATGGAAGTAGTTTTGAGTGAAAATGAATTCGGGAAAATTTAATTTCACCAAAATAGTAGAAAATGACCCGAAAAATGAAAATCGGAACAAATCGGCTCAACCACTTTGGTTGGACCTGGTTGGGTCCGATTGAACCCATATAAAAGCATTCAAATTTCTGGAAATCCCTTGGATTCCCTTTTATTTCAGCCTCCCTCTTCTTCCTCTCTTGGCCGAATGGTTTTTCCTCTCTTTCTCACCATTTTTCTTTCATTTTTTCTTCATCTCAGCTAAAGATCAAGCCTCTCTAACATAATACAGCCCCTCTAGAATCCATTGGTGGTCTCAAAATTTCGTTTGGAGGTGTGAATTTGGGTGAAATCTAGACTTGAAGTTTAGGTTTAAAATTGAGGTAAGTGATTTAAGCAATTTTAATTTGGTTTTAAGGTTCCTAAGGGTACTTTAGGATGTTAATAAAACGTTTATAAAGTTTGATTTTTGGAAGGAACCTTGGATTTGATTAAATCTTAATTTTTGTGTTTGGACATAATTATGTCCAGTAGGTAAAGGAACTTCTAAGCAAGCTAAGGGCAAGGAAAAGGTTAATTGAGAAGTATAATACACGGATTTGAGGTTTGTGATTGCAAATTCCATTTAATTCCATGGTAAAAGCATGCATTTAGGTTATATTTGTGAATAAAGTATGTGATTTATGCATGTTTAATTAAAATTAACATGATATTCATGCTTAGGGATGTTAAAAATGATGGTATGGATGATTAAATTAAAGAAATAAATTTTGTGTGAAAAGTTCCTTCTTTGGCCGAATGGTATTCATGTGAATTTTTTGTGTTTACATGATGTTTTATGTATAATTATGATGGATCTATGGTATTTGGCATGTGAAATAATGAATGGTATGTGTTGGAGCATGTGAAAACATCATATGGTATATGATGTATATATGGCCGAATGTATATCATGTGTAAAGTCATAATTTTAATGTGTTTTAATTGATGGTATGGTGATGTTATACATCATTAAATTGGCCTAAATAAATGATAAAATTGATAAAAATAATTAATGTGAATAAATTGGTATGTGGGTCGTATGCATGTATGTATGTATGCATGTGTACCATGATGAAATAATAAATTTACACGACATGTGATGATATGATGATGATAATCACATGTGAAATGATGAAATGGTATGAAAAAGAATAAATTATTATGATGATATACCATGAAAAGAAAAATAAAAAAATAAGTATATTATATTAATATGGTGAAAAATAAAATAATATTGCCTTGTGTAGTAATCTGGTAGTCAAGTCTAGTTCAGGATATGTTGGCATGCCATAGGGACATAAAACCGCGGGTGTGAGCCTGGCGTCTCACTTTTTAGTAAGCCAATGATGGTCCTATTTCTGTATCTGAATATCTGAAGTGTATTGTTCCGTATTAAAAAACAGTGGTGGTCCCACAGGACTCCTCTAGTATTTCTGTGCGAACTTCTGGAGTTCATGTCTCGTTTATCCTGTATATAGAGTCTGCCAGTGTGTTACAGGGGCATAATTGTAAAAATAAAATTAAAATGGTTAACATGTGATTAAAATAATATTTATGTGGAAAAATGACATAAATATTATTATATAAAAAGTTTGAGGGCAAAATTGTAATTTTGTGCATATGTGTGTTAAGAATAATTAATAAGGCTAAATATATAAATAAATGGTTAAATATGAAAATTGGCCACTTTATAAGGGTAAAAATGTAATTTGGCATAAAAATAATAATTGGAGGGTAAAACTGTAAATTGGCATATAAATTAATGATAAAATTGAAATGTTAGTGAAATTAATTAAAATAGTGGCATAATTGTAATATTATTGAAATTAGAATGAACTAGTGGCATAATGGTAATATAATGAAGTTAAAATGAACTAATGGCATAAATGTAATTTTGGTGAAGTATAATTGAACTAATGGCACTTTTGTTATTTTGAAAAAGTTTAAGGGTATAAATGAAATATTGCCTTAAGTTAAGGGTAAAATGGTAATAAAATTATTTATGTGTTAATTGTGTAATTGCCCAATTATGAAGTTGAAAAATAATTACATGTAATATTGCATGCCTAGTTGGGAATTAAATTAAAAATGTTTATTTATGAATATTAATTGATATTATTTATGTGAATATTATTATGCATGAAAAATTAAATTAAGTGGAAATTTATTGAATTGCAATCACCACTGGGCATATTTAATGCTCAGCACATAGTTTTATTTGACTGCGTGTAGGTACTCCGTAAGAGTTTTGGAGCAGTGCATACCTCACACTTTGGAAGTGGTATGGAAGAAAGTTATTGGAATATTTAAGTATATTAAGAAGTTTGGCATGTATGTGTCTTATAATATTATTGTGGGTTTTGAACTGTAATAAGCTATGTTAACTGTCATTAGTTAAGTATGTTTGGATATGCCTAATAATTGGTAGAAATTAAGTTAATACAATTGGTAACGTAAAATATAGATTTTCAAGTTAAAGGAAAATTGACGAGATAAATAGCAAATTAGACAGTTATATGTCAATCGGTATAGTTAATAGTGAAAAAAAAATAGTAAATATTAAATTTGATAATTAATTATTAAGTATTAATAAACTTAAGTAAGTTGACTATTCATATAGTACTATTCACACAGTATACGGTAGTATTGATACATAAGATACTATTCACTTATATGGTACTATTCACGTATGCGGCACTATTCACATATATGGAACAATTAAAAAAAAAATTTTACCGGTTTTAATTAATGGTCGATTTAATAACTTGAATAGTTTAATTAGGTTAACCGGATTAAAAGGAACAATTATTTAATCAGATAACAAAGTATTAGAGTGTATATTAGTTCAGTGCGATGGCACCCGGTATTCGTATCACATACGGGTATAGGGCGCTACAGAACTATTCCACTATTGTGCCCGTTAACCAACCTTGAAAATTTAGTTTCCCCATAACCACAAAACATCCTAAATTCTTCCCATCAATAACAACCAAACCCATCCTAGAGTGGCCAGCTCTTTTCAAGGAAAGGCAAAAGCTTTTTAGGTTATATGGTAACATGTGTGAAACAATAAAATAATTTAGTATGCATTCAACGTACAAATAAAGCTCAAAAGGGCTAGCAATGTATAATAGAACTAAGGTGGGAAAAAGTCATTTAAAGTGATAATCCACGAAAAGTTGCCTAAATCATTTCCAAAATCATGTCTTGACCATTTAGGTTATTTAAAAGGGTAATGAAAAAGGTTCTAGTGCACTTAAGATTTTCACTCAACTACCTATGTTTGATTTTTAAGTAAATTTTGAAAACAGGCCTAACTCAAAAGCATAATTCAAGTTTGAATACTCATTAGATAAAAACCTCACTAAACATGCAATTCATTCTCTTGCTATTAAAAAGCTCTAAACATAAGGTTCTAACTAAAAGTTCAAAAATATTCTATTTGAAAACAAAAGAGAGCAAACTTCAGCTAAGCACAAAATTATTAACAATTCTAAACAACTAGACAAGGAAAAGAAATAAAACTTAATTATCATTAATTAAAAGAAAAAAGTAAAACCAATTAAAATAAGACTAATTAAATGTACTAAAATCAAAAAATAAGTACTAAAATTTAAAATATCTACAAACATAAAAACAACTAAAATGTGGCTAACCAAAAACAAAAATTTATCTATAAAATATTCCCAAAATGAATTCCCCAAAATATGCTTGATAGATCCACCCCACACTCAAAATTTTACTGTCCTCGGCAAAAAGAAAAAAGGTACTGATAAATGAAAATAACAAAAGCAACCAAGGTTCTAATCAAGAAACTCCCTTAGGACCACTATTCAAGTGGTGGTGTTAAAAATTTCTCTAAAAGACTCCGGTGATAATCCCCTACTTCTTGCCTCGCCAAATCGATAGCGGTCTCTAGTTTGTCCAACTAGTACTGCCTCTCGTCATCATGCCTCTCAAGAAAATCCATATTGTTTAAAATATTTACACGATCCTCCCGTGCTCTCTCAAAATAGCCTACAAGTTGGTTCATTTGGGATCGAACCTACATATGGCTCTTAGATAGTGCCTCTATCTGAGTCATCGACTCAGAAAATTGATGTGACGAAGGGTGAGCAGAGGAATTAAATTGAGCAGTCTTGTCCCTATGAACTAGGGCTGGCAGAGGTTCAAAACTAGGTGTTAATGGAAATAGCATTCATTGCCCTTCTAACAAATGCAAACATTTAACCCTGGTTGTTAGGCGATAACCACAATCTTCCTCTAAGGCCTTAACAATTAACTTCATATTTTTCAGCATTTTAATGTCAATAAAGAGAGGAGGCCTACCCAATGTCATCTCCGAGTATGGTGTGGCCTACAACCTTTGCAATGATTGTCACAATACCATTAACAAAAATCTTTTTAGTCTTGGCAAGATTACCTTGCAACTCCTCAAACTTCTTCCACAAGTAATAGGCGCCATTTAAGCATAGACCTTCCAACATACAACACAAGAAAAGGCACTTTGCCTTGTTTGTCTGGCTAGAAGATTCAGTGTGACCATAAACAATAAAGAGAAGAACCGTGAATGATTTGGGAGGCATGAGTGCCCAAGTGGTGAGACTTTGATTGCCCCGTAACATACTGAGTCGGATGAGTCTGATCAGAAGTAATCCTCTAATTTGTATTCATGTTGCTCATTAGAATAAATCTCATAGCATCCAAAGGATACCCTAGAATCTCACAAAATTGATTGAAGCTGATTTTATAGTGATTCTTGTTCAATGTAAAAGTGACCACACCAAGATCCTCCTTGTTCTCCATATCAATTATGCACTTGATAGTCGCTAAAAAATCCTGAGTAATGTCTGGATATATTCTTTCTCTTTGCAATGAATTCTGTCCGGCCAATGTTGTGGATCATATCTTTCACCTCTTCCCTTACACTTAGCTTTCCCAATGATTCGAAATTAATGTATGTGGAGGACACATACTCTGTAACACCCTGATATATTTTTCTTGTCTTGTGTCTATTTAAAGTTGCATTCTTTATTTTGATCTTTTGATATTAATTTGGCTGTAATGGCCTAAAAACTTGGTTAGTCATAAATAGTATTTTTTGAGTGTGAGTAGTACATTGGGGGTGAAAATATTTTTTTTTTCATCCTTGGAAAATACTAGTTATGACGAGTCCGAGGGTAAAATCTTGAGTGAAAACGAGTTCAAATACGTCCCTAAAAGTTGAAAATAAGAAAAAGTCACGGTTTTCATTCAA
This sequence comes from Excoecaria cochinchinensis, assembly GCA_947683425.1. Lineage (NCBI taxonomy): Eukaryota > Viridiplantae > Streptophyta > Magnoliopsida > Malpighiales > Euphorbiaceae > Excoecaria > Excoecaria cochinchinensis. The sequence goes on along the minus strand of CANTUQ010000055.1, from coordinate 22,297,823 downwards.
ATAGTAATCAGTTTGACTTTAGGTTTGATCGAGACTCTAAAAATAGCAAATGACCTCTAAAAAATTATCTGAAGGCATAAATTGATTCTAAAGAGTATGTAGAATAATTTGATAGTGCAAAAGTAATTTTACAGTAACACTAAAAATTGGTGAATCGGATTGATATTAGTGAATCAGACTGAAAATGGAGTCTGTATGAGCTAAAAAATTTTATGTAGTTCAATTAATATAGTTTAAGAATTATGGAATCATTTTTATGAGTAATTGAACTTGGGAAGTGGGAGGAATAAATTATGGACATAAAATGGCCTAATTATGAATTTGGGCTTAGAATTTGGTTGGCCCAATTGGTTGGAGTAAGCTGAACCCATCAAAACCACCTATAAAAGGCTAAAAATTTAGCCAAACTCCAAAATTTCTCCATTTCTCCTCCCTTTCTTCTTGGCCGAATGGTGTCTTCTTCTTCCTCCATTGATTTTCATCAATTCTCTTTCGTAGTTTCCACCAAATTCAAGCTTACCAAGTAATTTTCAGCCCCCCTTTTCATTGGTAGTAGCCTCTAAAGTTCATTTGAAGTGAAAGAAGTAAGGAAAAGTGGGTAGAGAAGTTTATGTGTCAAAATTGAGGTAAGTGAAATTGAGTTATATAATTTGGTTTAAAAGTTCATATGGGTAAAATTAAGGGTTGTAGAGAATATATTGTTATATTGAGTTAAGAAGCAAAGATAATGGTGCATATTTACCTTGACAAATTCGGCCTATCGGTTCTAAGGAAAAAGAAAGGCCTTCCAAGGTTAAAGGTAAAGAAAAGGAAGCTTGAGAGGTGTAGAACAAGAATACAAGGTTAGTAGATACAATATCCTTTGTTTTCCATTAATTTTATTTAGGTTTAAGCTTATGTAAGTTATGGAATAGTGTGAACTATGCATGTATAATTGAAATAAATTTTGTAGACATGTTTGCGGAAGTTAGGAATGATGATTTAAATTGTTAAAATTGAAATAGCAAACTTGTATGAAAAACCCTTATGTTGGCCGAATATGATACTTAGGTTTATTATGGTGTATTTCCAAGTTTAATGGTATATAAGTATGCATTTATGTAAGTTAACATGTAATTTAATGGATTAAATGATAAAAGGAATAAAAGAAATTATGGATGAAAAACCATAAGCTTGGTCGGATGCTTTACTAAGGAGTATTAATGTGTATTTGATTAAATTAATGAAATTAATGTCATAGAATGAATGTATAGTTAAAATGGAGTGTATACTGATTTATTTTGAATTTTTTGGCTATTAATGAATATAATTTATCTTGACAATACATTATGTAATAAGTAAAGATTATGAAATGTGTTATGTTTAAGTAAAGTAATGACATAAATAAGATTAGAATAAAATAATAAGTAGAGTGGAATTGAATTTAATGGAAAAGAAATTAAGTGTAAGAATGGTAGTGTAATGATCGAATAATATATAATTATGGAATGGTTGTTATTTAATAATTATGGATATGTAAGTATAATAGAGGAATAAAAAGTAATGTATGTATGTTTATTTATTGGAATGAGAAATAGAATTATATTTAAGAATAAAAGGTTATGTTAAGGCATGATACGCAATGAATATGGCTAATATGTAATGATTATGGTTATGTACATAAGGAATTAATGAAGTAAGGTATATTGAATGTTGCCTTTAGTATACTGGTAGAAAATCACTAGTTCAGGATATAATTGGCTAGCCATAGGGACACCTATACCGCGGTTCATGTCATAGCGACTTATGGGTAGGCCAATAACGGTCTACTATGAATGGCTTATGCAATTAACGAATTTATTTTTTTATTACTCAGAGTAGTGATTTTTAGTGGTCATTTACTCTTATAGCTCTCACAGTTAGTGATCCTTTGTGGTCACTTACTCTTATGGCTCCAGAGTTAGGGATCCTTAGTGTTCACTATCTCTTAGAGATTTCTAGTGGATTGATATTAGGGGCATATTATGGAAAATGGATTTTAAAATGGATTAAAATGAATACATATAAAATAATAAGATAAATGAAGTGAATAAGGACTTAATTGTAAGGATTTAAAAGTGTTAGGGTAAAAAGGTAAATTTGCTTAACAATAAGAAAGCAAGATAATTATGGAACATAGATAGTTAACTAGTTAAATAAGTAATGAGGTAAATAAATATGGTTTAAATGTAAATTTATGCATAAGAAATAGTTTAAGGACCAAACGGTAGTTTTACATGGTAACTAATAAGTTAGGTATGAAATGTGGATGACTAGTGGCATAATTGGAATTATAGTGAATTGGAAGGGCAAAATTGTAATTTAATGGAAATTGAAGGACTAAAATGTAATTGACCATAATAAGGCAAATGGAAGGACCTTGATGTAAATTGACAAAGTATTAGATTATTAAAAGTAATTAATAAGATAATGGGAGTTTATTGTGTAATATAATTAAAAAAAATAATTAAAGTATAATAATGATAATAGTGTGATAACAATAAAAATAATGATAACCTAATTAATAAATGTAAATGAATTAATTTGCATAACTATTAAATGTTAAGGCGTGAAAATATATATATATATATATATGGACAATGATGAATATTATTTACAGGAGCATTAGTTATAGAAATAAAGATAGTTTAATTAATGGGTATTAAATGTTTGATTAAGTAATTGATTGTGTTAATGTTAATATATGATAATGATATATGAAAATCTCAAATTATGCATGTATGTATGTATTTAGTAATGGAAAATCTATGATATATATTCACCACTAAGCATATTTAATGCTGATCACGTAGTCTATTTGATTGCGTGTAGGTACTCACTAAGATTATGGAGCAAGCATACACTGGAGGTCTTGGAAGTGAGCAAATATACTAGATATCAAGACATATCCTATATGTAAAAATCTATGGCATGTATATGTATCTTGGTTGGTATTTAAGTTATGTAAATACTATGTAAAAGACATGTATGGAAATTGAAGTAGTGAAAACCTAAATGGTTTGACAATCATGGATGGTATGCATATGTGAAATGGTATGTAATTTTGGATTGAATTATGGTTATGTAATATGGTATATGATATGTTGTGCCCTTTACAGGTTGTGGTATTGCTTGGTTTGCAGGAGTGGTAGGTTAAATATGTAGTCATTATACTACCGAAATTTTGATCAAATGAATAGTAAAGTAAACAGTTATAGGTCAACCGACAAGCGATATATGTATGATACTAAAAAGAATATACTTAAGTAAATTGTAAAGTAATCAACTACGGTTAAGGAAATATATTTGAAATGTAAATTGAAGTAAAAAAGTTTAACTGTTTTTAGCAATAATCGAATATCAGACGTAATTCAAATAATCATGGTATTTGTTTAAGCAAGATAAAATATGCGTATAGTATGGAAGAATAAGGGTGTTGCATTGGCAATCTTACAAGCTCTACGAATTTGAGGTGTTTTGAGTGAGGAGAAGTTATCATGGCTTGCCTTTTAATTTTTGATCTTGCATATTGGTTTTATTGTGCTTTAACATTTTGTCAATGAACCTTGACTATAATTATTTCAAAATAGATGTTTTTTATATGATTGAGTAGGTTACTGTAATTAGGAAATTATCCAAATTTTAAGAGTTCTTTTTTTTTCGACAATCAATATAGATATCTGATAAAGTTTGTGCTATATATTGAGTTTTGATATTATATGTAAGTTTTATTTGGTAAACTGATATTGCATATAATTAGTGAAAATTAAAATCTAAAATATACATAGTTAATACTCTTGCAATGTTGAATTGTGAACTTTAAATGCTACTTTATCTCTTTTGTTCTCTTTCTTATTTTGGCAAGGAACAAAGTAGTTGATTGTTGTAAGTTGAATCAGACAAATTAACAATGGACTCCACAATCAATACAGATGTCAAACAACATCATAGATTCTTAGTGTAGTGTGATGGTTTACTTTTAGTATGCAAGCTTGATTGATGTTGTTTTGCAATTTTAGTATATGGAAATTTTGCATGAATCTCTTGTCAAAATTATCTGTTGGGTTAAATATGCTCATTTTCTATATATGAATGTTGATTGCTTTTGTTGCGTATAGAATTGGCCTATAGAAAATGAAGAAAACTTTTAGCTTCACTAGCTCTTCTTCATTTAACAACAGGAAACATTAAGAACCATCAACTGAGGTGAGTACAGATGAGAGAGTGGCTTATATACCATTAACTGATGAAATTATGGGTCTTTTGCCTGCTGTCACACCAATCGAGTCTTCTGCAACTCCAAATTCAGTAGGTAATGCTAATTCTTCTTATATGCCTATAAGTAAAAAATGTAGGTTTGGAGTTTGGGAGCATTTTGATAAATTGTTTGATGTTAATGGTAATGAAATGGGGAGGTGTCACACCCCAATTGCCCCCTAGTAGTATGAGCCTATTTGTGTGTGTGCATGCATTGTGTGTTTTGGGCATGTCATAAGGGTATTTCAGTAAATATGCATGTTTTAATGATTTTGTTAGCATGTGGATGCATGTAGGTTATTAGGGTGTGAATTGGTTGGGCTAAGTTTAGGTGTGCATGAATGTACCATTGTAGGGTGTGAATAGTGCAGTTAGGGTTGTGTGCTTCACGCACATATTAGTAGGGTGTTTTAAGTTGAGAGTGCATTGTGTGTGAGTAGTGTATGCTTGTTGACTGTGAGTGGTCAAGTTCCACCAATCTTAGGATGACACGTGGCTAGGGTTTTTGGAAATGGGTGTAAAAAGAAAGAGAAAGAAGGGCAGCAGCTCCTATTGCCTCTCGCCACGTTTTCTCTTCTTCATTACTCCTTCTTCCTATTTTCCCTTCCCCTTTGTGTCCTGGTATTTGATTCAAGTGATTTGTGGTGGAATTTGATCGCTCCTTAACCTCCGCGCGGTTAAGTTTTCCACATTTTTATCATTTTCTTCACACTGTCCATTTTCTTCTTTGCATTTCTAGATTGGGTTTTGATTTAGGGTTTTTGTTTGGGTGTTCTTGGTGTGTCAGCTGTTAGTTGAGCCTCCCCGTGACTCGAAAGTCAAAGAGAAAGCTGAAAGTAGTGGAACCAAGTGATTGAAGCTAGGATTACAGGTTTGGGAATTTCTGCATTTTTGTGTGTTATGTTGTGGTTGAATGATTTGTGGTAATTTGGTGATCGTTGCGATGCATGCTGGAAGTAATGTAATGTGTTTTAGTTGATTTAAGTTTCAAATCAAAAGAATGGATTAGTGTTTTTGGTTTACTGTGACGTTCTGGGTTGCTGCGATTGGAATTTGCTTTTGTTCAAATGTGATCTAATTGTGTTAAGGGTGTTAAAAGTTGTGTCTGTGCATTACTGGTGGCTAGGAAAGTACCGATCTAAGGTAAGTGATTTTTGAAGAAATGTGTTTTAACGTTCTGGGCAAGTTTAGGAACTAGGGATATCTGTAGAGTTCCTGTAGTTGCAAAGTGCAGAAAATAAGTCAGTCCGAGTCTCGATCGGCCTACCATCTTCCGATCGGAAATGCCTTGAGTGCATCATGCTCAGCTATCGATCAAAAGATGGGAAGTTCTGATCGGGAGAGTGGATCTCGGCACTCGTGACCCTAGCTTTTCCTCCCCGATCGGCTGTGTGGGGAGAGACTAGTCACGAGTAGTGATGGCCAGTCACGACTCGTGACCAGCCAAGAGGCCAGTCACGAGTAGTGATGGCCAGTCACGACTCGTGACCAGCCAAGAGTAGTGATGGCCAGTCACGACTCGTGACCAGCCAGAGTGGTGATGGCCAGTCACGAGTGGTGAAGGCCAGTCACGACTCGTGACCAGCCAAGAGGCCAGTCACGAGTGGTGATGGCTAGTCACGCCTCGTGACCAGCCAGAGGCCAGTCACGAGTGGTGATGACCAGTCACGACTCGTGACCGGCCAACCTTGTGCGATTGGTCACCTCTGTTCGGCCTATTTTTTTGAAATTGCCCAGTTTTAACTAAAAATGAATTTCGTATCCCTTCTGAATGGACTTATACTACTGTATGATACATGTCATGCTTTTATATGCTTTTATATGAGTAATACCATGATTTTTTAGATGAATTTATGCTGTACTTTGAAATATGATTTGTATTATACATGACCTGCGAGAGTCAATCTAGTGGATAGTTAGGCATGCCTAATAGAGTCTCTTAGCTGCAGCCCTCAGTTCTATCTGAACCCCGATCAGGTCCCCGTTTGGTTCCTCGCGAACCCCTTATGCGTTTTGGATCTTGTTTAAGGTCCCCTTTGTAAAATGTTTTGAATGCCACAAAAATAAAATGGTTTTTGATTCGTACTCTTAAGGTACGCTATGCGTTCGATTCGTGCCCGTAAGGTACGCTATGCATTTCCTCGTTATCCACTATTGTGGGTCAGCAGGTGCTCTTTTAGTTTTGTTCCGCTTTGATATGTTTACAAGAATATGGTATTCGGATGCGTATAATGATAAGTATGAGAAATCAACTAAAGTGTAAGTGAATGTGGATGTGAACTTCTAAATGCGTGTCTTTATTATGCAAGTATGATTATATAGCTGATATCATTATTCGCATTGGTCATATTGTATGTGTATGGCATAGACGACCATTGTGAATGGCCGTCCACTCTTTCGTTGCGTGTTTCCCCACTAAGCGTTTATCGCTTAGCACGGTGTTCTTTTGGGAGAGTCATCGCCAGTCTAGCCAACACAGCGGGATTAGTGTTAGGGCTTCATTTTTTTGATAGCATGATTGATTCTTTTGTATCGGAACTCTCTTTATACCATTATTTTGTAAAGTTTCCGCATTTATATACTTTTGGGTTATGTAATTATGTTATTCTGACTTTTGATCAGAGCATTTTTGTAACAAGTTTTGTTATTGTAATGATGGAATTTTCTGATGTTTAGGAAAGTTTTAATTTCCCCATATTGATGTATGGTTATTATGTATGAATGTATGCTTTGTATCTTTTTATGTTTGGTGACACAACCGGCTCATACGGCTTCTCACTCCTGGAGGATGGGTACGCCTACGTATGGGTAGGGGGTGTTACAGGAGGGCTGCATGTAAGTGGTGTGGTAAAGATTATCAAGGAAAGAGAGAGTTAAGCACTTCAAGATTGTGAAAACATTTAAGGAAAAGTTGCAAAAAGTTACAAGATAAAAAAAGAGTTAGTGGCTGCATATAAAAGTCAAAATAAAGTCATGGACAAATTTGAGTTTTGTGGGATCCAGTAATTTTACACCATTAGTTGGTTGGAAATTTGATCAACAAGCTTGTACCAAACTTTAATTAGGAGGATCATCAGAGATGAACTGCCATTTAATTTTGTTGAATATGAGGGCTTTAGAGAATTTATTAGGCATTTTGTCCTAAATTTAAAATTCCATCTAGAGTGACTATTGCTACAAAATGTTGCTCTCTTTTTATGAATGAGAGAGTTAAATTGAAAGGTTTTCTTAAAGTTGAATGTAAAAGAGTTTCCATGACAACTGATACTTGTACTAGGTTTCAAAATGTATCATATTTGTGCTTAACTACACATTTTATTGATTCAAATTGGAAGATGCTATTATGGATGCATTTGTTGGGCGTATATAGTTGGGCGCATATATACTACACGCGCTAATTAGCTGTCTGCTTTATTTTATTTCCTATATTGGGCAGTTGCTTAAATTTAGTTGCTTGGAACCTAAATTATAGGTTTCCTATTTGTAATAAACTTGTCACATTTAAAGGACAGCGAAATTAATAAAATGGGAAGGAAGAATTTTACCATTATCCTAGAGATTGGAGCTCTCTCTCAACAAGGTCAAAGGTTTCAATCTTCCTTTAACGAACTGCTAAATTATTCACAATAGGTCAACCAAAGAACAATAACAAAAAGAAAAGACAACTCTTTAGGCTAGACTTTTAAGTTCATCGCCCTGTGACAAGATCAGTGGCTAAGGAAGGTAACAAATTTGTATCAAAGCCAAACTCAACGGGCGAATCTCAAATCTAAAATTGATTATGGGTTCTTTTCTAAGAAGCGAAGGCTGCAAGTGATGATAGGGCTGTCGAAATAGAGAAATGGCTGGGGAGTTAGATGCAAGAACTGTTGTTATAATTCAAAGAACTGATGTCTAGGCTTCAACGAGGGTGGTATGTGGAATTAGAGGGCACAATGATCCATCACCCATCACTAGGGCGAATACTAGTTGTGACTAATGAGGGCAGTCTAGCCTAAATAAAAGGCGCGACAATCAGCGGAGGAGTGGTACCCTGCTATACGAAGTTTGACTTTCCCACTTATGACGGGTATAGACACCGTGTCCCGAGGCAGTCTAGATTAGAGTTGAGTGATGAGGATACTTATGCCTATTTCATAGGTGAAGGGCTAAAGTTGAGAATTCTCGCCTTGAATTTCACAAATGTCAGATTCATTTATAGTTAAAAATCCTTTTGTTTTTATACTGATTTGAAAAACAGGGAATATCAGTGACCGACAGTCATGCCTCAAGAAGGACGCGCATAAGTTAGGCCTAGGGTGCCCGTCCTATGAGGAGGATAGACCTCGTGATGGGTTGTTCCTCGTGAGTGACGCCGTCGCTATGGTGAGGGATGCCTGTCGTTCTCTTTGGCACCTGTCGATAATTTAGGTGTTTCTGGGTGTTGTTGTTGTCTTGAGGTGCATAGACGTGTATATGTCTAGATCTGTGTTGGCTGATGCGATTGTCTTCTCGTTGTTTTAGATGGCTTCTAACTCTGTTCGTGGATCACTTGAGGAGTCTGCCGAGAGTGTGAACCCTCAAGCTGTGGATCCTTCGATTTCTGTGTTGGCTCAACATGCTAGGGTCCAGCCCGAGGCCGCTGCCATGCCTTTTGAAGCTACGTTCAGGCTATCACAGGACATGGCTAGGGTCTTGGAGAGAGTGACTGCTCCTAGAGCCCCGATAGAGAACTTGAGAAGGGCTGGTGTTGAAGACTTCTATGGCACAGGGTTGGATGAGTCAGAGTTGGCTGAGAAATGGGTAGACAAAGTGAAGCGTGTTTTGAGAGAAGTCCGGTGTCCTCCTGACCAGCAGGCGGAGTGTGCAGTGGCTTTACTGCAAGGGTCCGCTTATGAATGGTGGGAATTGGTTTATAGGCATCCTCAGCTACCTGATCCGATTACTTGGGATTTCTTTGAGGGAGAGTTCACGAAGAAGTACATAACTCAGACCTATAAGGATGCTAGATGGGCACAGTTCCTGAGCTTGGAACAGAGGGCTTTGTTTGTTTTGAAGTTTGAGAAAGAGTTCAACCGGTTGTCTAGGTATGGTCCAGTAGGTATTATGACTGATGAGTTAAGGTGTCGTCATTTTGAGGTAGGGTTGAATGAGTCTTTGAGGGTTATGCTGATTTCCCTGATGAGCACACCAGGGTGAATTACTACCAGATAGCAGATGCTGCTATGAGGGCGGAGAGATCAGAATCTGTGCTGAGAGAGAGGGCTTAGAGGAGGAACCCTTCTCGCGGAGGATCTTCTTCTTCATCCTCGGGTAAGAGATCGAGGAACCCGCAGGATGAGCCATTAGAGGCAGCAGGCAGGGTTCAGGCAGGGTATCTGGTTCTGGTAGAGGTGATTCGGGTTCTAGGACAGAAGTGTTACTTGAGTACGCGCACTGTGGCAAGCCCCACAGGGGTGAGTGTAGGTGGCTCACTGGTGGGTGTTTCCGTTGCGGGAGCACCAACCACTTTTTGGCCAATTGTCCGAGATAGTATGAAGCTTCAAGGGATCAGAGGGAGGCCAGTAGAGTTGGTTTGAATGCCACACAGGCTACTCGCGGTAGAGGCCGAGGTAGAGGTCGAGGCAGTCGACATGGAGAGGGAGCTGCATCAGAGTCTGTTGAGCGTCAGTTACCAGTCGCAGCTAGAGCCTATGCTGTGAGAGCCAGAGAGGAGTAGGATGCGCCCGATGTTGTTGCTGGTAAGTTCCTACTCCATGACACTGAATTGTATGCTCTAATTTACCCTGGTTCCACACACTCATACTTGTGCACATATAAGATTGTTGATAAGTTGCATGTGGTTGATTAGTTAGATTATGAGATATGTGTGACCAGTCCATTAGGGCATAGTGTCAGTGTGAGTAGAGCCTATAAGAATTGTCCTTTGTTAGTTGAGGGAGTTGTGTTTCCAATGGATTTGATTGAGTTGCCTTTCAGAGAGTTTGATCTGATTCTGGGTATGGACTTGTTGGGTAAGCACCGGGCTATAGTTGATTGCCATAGGAAGATGGTGGTGCTTCAGGATAAGGATCGGTCTTCTGTGTTTGTTAAAGGTCTGGGGGCTAGTTCTTTGAACAATGTAATTTCAGCTATGCAAGTTAAGAGGTTCATTAGAAAGAGTTGTGAGGCCTTCCTAGCGATTGTGTTGGATTCCAAGAGAGATCAAGTTCATATTGAGGACATCCCAGTTGTGCGGGAGTTTAGTGATGTGTTTCCGAGTGAATTGCCGGGTTTGCCTCCTGAGAGAGAAGTTGAGTTGTCCATATAGATTATGCCGGGTACTACTCCCATATCGAAAGCACCTTATCGGATGGCTCCTATAGAGTTGAGAGAACTCAAAACTCAGCTACAAGACCTATTGGATAAAGGGTTTATTAGACCCAGCATATCTCCATGGGGGGCTCCTGTTTTGTTTGTTAAGAAGAAGGATGGTTCCTTGCGGATGTGTATTGATTATAGGCAAATTAACATGGTCATAGTGAAGAATAAGTATCCTTTGCCTAGGATTGAGGATTTGTTTGATCAGCTTAGAGGTGCAGGTTTTTTCTCAAAGATTGATCTTCGGTTAGGGTATTACCAGCTTCGGGTTAAGGATGAGGATGTGGTTAAGACTGCATTTTGGACTCGATATGGCCACTATGAGTTCCTTATGATGCCGTTTGGTTTGACCAATGCTCCATCGGCATTCATGGATTTGATGAACAGAGTATTTAGGCCATACTTAGATCGGTTTGTAGTGGTGTTTATAGATGACATCTTGGTGTATTCCAAGAATGAGAGTGAGCATGAAGAACATCTCCGGTTGGTTTTGCAAGTATTAAGAGAGCATCGGTTGTTTGCTAAGCTTAGCAAGTGCGACTTTTGGCTTCGGGAAGTGTCATTTCTGGGTCACATTGTTTCGGCTAGAGGTATTCAGGTGGATCCAGCCAAGATTGAGGTGATAGTTGATTGGAAAGCGCCTAGGAATGTTTAGGAAGTGAGGAGTTTTCTGGGTTTGGCGGGTTACTATTGTGGCGCCCCAATACCCCTTGGGAGGATATCGGAGTCGCTATAACGCATGCACATACAGAACACTCATGCGGAAGCCAAAATAAAATCATACAATCACAAGCAGCGGAAAAATGGTCTTTAATATAGCCAAAAACATGCTAATAAGCAAACTCATATATTCATTTATATATTCAAAATTAAACTGTTCTTTTACGTTATAACATTTACTTTATGTTTACATTTCGTTCACATATCTTATACAAAATTACTTTGCCATATACATGTCCTATACAAAAGTCGCTTTAAATTTACATATGCGAAGACATACCAAAAACTCTAGAACATGTATACAAAACTATGCCATACACAAAACTCCATCTTATACACCTAATGGCCTTGACCTTGAAGATGTGTAACCCTCCGAACCTGTAAACCTACACGGGAAAACACCCGTGCTAAGCGATAACGCTTAGTGGGGATATCACAAATAAAAGACTTCTAACGAAGTCACAAGCATAACCATCAAAGCATATCAATAGTCGATATGCCAATCATCTATGAGCATATAAGGATATAAGCATTTATCATACTTGTAACATACCAAACATATAGTCATTCTGCTATATAACATATCTACTAATCTCATGTAACCTATATCATGTTCATGTTCTTCTAACTCTAATTATCAGCTCATGTAACATATAATATCATGTCATTGCATATCATGTCCATTTATATACATATAAGCATAAAAGCATACTTATAGCATATCTTGTACAAATAGTAACTTCTCATATACATGTAAGCTCATATAAGCGTTTCAGATATACAATAGTCATATACTTCTCTAGCCATGTACTATAGCTCTTTAGCATTTATACATCTCTTGTACATCTCTTGTACATATAGACATCATTTCTTATACATATAATAGTATCATCTCTTGTACATTTAACATCAATTTATATACCTTTACATTTTACATTTAGCCCATTGTCATAACATAAGTGGATACGGGTACATGTAGATACCAAGTAATGGTACCAAAACATCTAGAGACCATAGTCTCAAGCCATCTAGAGACCGTAGTCTCAAGCCATCTAGAGACCGTAGTCCCAAACATCTAGATACTTTAAGTATCAACATCTAGACATCCGTCGATGCCAAACATCTAGCAGCTGCAAATCATCTAACCCTTTATAGGCATGCCTATCTATCCACTTGTATGAGCATCTAAGGCATATAACCATTAACCCATATCAAAACATGTATGGTCATTCATATACATTTACTTAAACCCATGCTAGTCATGTAATCTACTTCATATCTTACTTTATGTAATCTACTTCATATCTTACTTTACATACATATATGTCATTCTAAACTCATTCACATGTAACTCTATATGCATATCATTGCATGCTCAAGATATTTTAAATATATGCTTGTTAATATGCATCATCATTCATGATTTATCATACTTAATTTACACATGGATATATTCATATATATGCATTAGCACATTCATGGTTATACGCATTCACATTTACACTTATTCACCTTCACATTCTTGTTGTATGCATTCATATTCAAGACTATACATATTCGCATTCAAAACTATAGCATTCGCATTAACGATTTATCATATTCGCATTCACATACTTAATTCATCACACTTAGAATACTTATATCTCATACATATTTATATATATATTAGTATGCATAATTCATCATGCTTAAGATACTCATTTTATAATGATAAACATGGATTGGACAAGTAATGGGAACTCGTTGTGAAGTTCGGGTGCATTTCGGGAAGAAAAACACCCTAAAAAGACAAAACAGGGAGGGGTCACGGTGGCAATGAATTGGTTGTGACCGTGACATACTAAATTAAGCAAAACAGAAGCTAACTTTCGACACTGGTTCACACCATAATTTTGTAAAGCCCAAACAGATATCTTAAACTCAATTGTAGGCAAAGGTCCCTTCATAACAATTCTTTCTATATGTCTTATCTTTCAAATGGGACAAGTTTCAGGTCAATTGGATTTGTAAAACATCAGATATTAATTAAACAATATAGACTGCTCCAGTGAACCTTATAAAGTAGAGATACGTCCGTTTGTGCTATTTTTATGGGTCTTAGAGACAGAATTAGCTCATAGTCATTTCTTCAATTTATAGGTATGGAAGTCATAGTTCCAATGAAGCAACAAAAACTCAATTTGGGATTCTGTAACTTTAGTTATGCCCAAAATACTATACGGAGGTCTAGTAAGCTATAAGCAGAATTTTCCCTAACACTATGGTTCATACTTTTCATGCTTGGATTTTGTTCAATACTCATCACACACACATCATGTGTACACTTCAAGTACACCTCTATCAATTAAAACATAATCATGCATCAATTACACATCAAAGTCAACTATCCATCACATATACTCATATAAAATCAATATAAGAGCATGTAAGAACACATATATCCCAAACCTCTAAATGTAGGTTACTGGCCACTATTTACTCAACTAAAGCTTCTCCTTTCCTTTTGCTTTCCACTTGTCCAAATCTTACACAAAATGCAAACATAAACTCTCTCTTAGTCCATAACTCAAATCACTTAAACCAAATCAGAAATGAGTAGAAGAAAGAGATGAACACAACTTGTTAACCACACTTACCTTCTTCACTTAACTCTTCAACCAATTCAATCAAATTCCAGATTCATTTGATCAGAAATAAAACTCAAACTTAAAAGATAGAGGAATACAGAATTTGAAGGAAACAAAGAATAGGTAATTTTGCAGTAAACTTCCACTACAAATCTGCCTCTAATCCACTTTACTTTTGCATGCAAGAAGTTGGCTGGCAAAAGGGGTAATCCATACGTGGATTCCACTTCCACATCCAAGCCAAACTTGCACCTCAATCCAATGTAAAGTATCATTCAGTCCATCACTCAATTTCTGTCTTTTAAATGCAACTTTTCCTTTTTCAATTACACCCTTGGCCCATTAATTGCTCACTTATTCCAATCAGATTTGTACCCTATTAAGCAATTGACACTCCAATCCCACTAGGGTACACTTTGGGGTATTACAACTACCGTCGATTTGTTAAGGGTTTTTCAGTGATTGCTGCTCCGATGACAAGGTTCTTAAGAAAAGGCGTCAGGTTTGAGTGGTCGGATAAGTGTCAAGCTTATTTTGAACGGCGAAGCAGTTGCTAGTCGAGGCTCCTATACTTACTCAACCCATCTCGGGTAAAGAGTTTGTCATGTATAGTGATGCATTGGGTGTCGGTCTTGGGTGTGTACTGATGCAGGAAGGTAAGGTTGTGGCTTATGCTTCTTGACAGTTGAAGCCACATGAGAGGAATTATCTGACGCATGATTTAGAGTTAGCAGCTGTGGTTTCTGCTTTAAAGATTTGGCGCCATTATCTGTATGGGGAAAAGTGTAGAATCTTTACGGACCATAAGAGTTTGAAGTATTTCCTCATGCAGAAGGAGTTGAACATGAAACAGCGCCATTGGCTTGAGTTGTTTAAGGACTACGACTGCATTGTGGATTACCATCCGGGTAAGGCCAATGTAGTCGCTGATGCTTTGAGTCAGAAGTCGGTTTCAGCCTTGTTCTTGAGAAGGTTTAGATGGAGGTTTGATTCAGACGGAGCTTTGGTTGCTCAGTTGAGAGTGAAACCTTCTTTGAGACAGAGGATTGTGGATTCTCAGAGGGATGATGAGAGGCTACAGCGGATTATGTAGGAGGTTAGTTCAGGTAAGCAGCCTAATTTCTCAGTTTTAGATGGAGTGTTGATGTATAGGAACCGCTTGTATGTACCGAAAAATGAGGAGTTGAGGAGACAGCTTATGAGTGAGGCGCATAGTACGGTTTTTACTATGCATCCTGGCAGTGAAAAGATGTATCGGGACATGAAGCAATTTTATTGGTGGTCCGGTATGAAGAGGGATATTGTGGATTTTGTGTCCAAGTGCTTGACATGTCAGCAGGTAAAAGCTGAGCATCAAGTTCCTTTAGGATTGCTCACGCCTTTGTCCGTTCCCGAGTGGAAATGGAATGACATTGCCATGGATTTCATTTCTAGTTTGTCGTTGACACAGAGGAAGCATGATTCTGTATGGGCGATTGTGGATAGGCTTACGAAGTCAGCTCACTTCTTGCCTATGAGAGTGGACTATTCGATGGACAAGTTAGCCAGTATCTATGTGGATGAGATAGTTCGGTTGCATGGAGTGCCGTTATCCATAGTATCAGATCGGGACCCAAGGTTCACTTTGAAGTTTTGGAAAGAGTTGCAGAGAGCTTTGGGTACCAAGTTAAACTTCAGTATGGCATTCCATCCTCAGCCAGATGGTCAGTCAGAGCGAGTCATTCAGATTTTGAAGGATATGTTGAGGGCATGTGCTTTGGATTTTCTGGGTAGTTGGGACAGATATGTGTCGCTTATGGAGTTTGCCTACAATAATAGCTATCAGTCGAGCATCGGTATGGCACCGTATGAAGCTTTATATGGTCGGCAGTGTAGGACTCCGGTTTGTTGGACCGAGCTATCCAAGCATTCAGTTATTGGGCTAGAGTTGGTTAGGGATACCGAGGAAAAGATTAGAGTTGTGCAGCGGAATTTGAAGGCGGCCAAGGATCGACAAAAGTCTTATGCCAACTTGAAGAGGAAAGATGCACAGTTTGAGGTCAGGGACAAAGTTTTCCTTAAGGTTTCGCCATGGAGGAAAGTGCTTAGGTTTGGTAAGAAACGCAAGCTTAGTCCTCGCTCCATTGGTCCTTATGAGATTTTGGCTAAGGTTGGTCCGGTAGCCTATAGATTGGCTCTACCGATGGAGTTAGTGAAGTTACAAGATGTGTTCCATATTTTGATGCTTCGTCGGTAAAGGTCAGATCCGTCACATGTTCTCTCGGTTCAGGATGTGCAAGTGAAGCCAAATTTTTCTTATGATGAAGAACCAAGAGCCATTCTAGCTCGAGAGCTGAGACAGATGAGGAGTAAGCAGATTCCGTTGGTTAAAGTGTTATGGAACCATCATGGAGTCGAGGAAGCGACTTGGGAACCAGAAGAGTCGATGAGAGCTCAGTATCCGCATTTGTTCAGTTCAGGTGAGAATTTTGAGGACGAAATTCTTGTTAGTAGGGGAGAGTTGTCACACCCGAATTGCCCCCTAGTAGTATGAGCCTATTTGTGTGTGTGCATGCATTGTGTGTTTTGGGCATGCTGTGACGCGCGCCGGATCCCGATGCGCCGCCCGTTCGACCGCCCGCACGTGGGCGACCGGGGCACTTGCGGGTCCGTTGGCATCTTGCAAATGAATCGCAAGTGCGTCTATGTTGGGCAACAAGGAGGTATCATGGAGTCGCCACCCAATAGAACATTGGGAAAGTTTCTCTCGCCTCGGAGAGCCTAAGACTGCGCTTTTTATCCATGTTGGGCCGTGAGGCCTAGGATTAGCGCTAAAGTCAAGTGACCCAAGAAGTATTTTGGAGGATAACCTCTAACCTCTTGAGCCCAAAGACCAGAGCTGGGTCCGGGATCTCTCATCTATTTCTACCTTAATTAGTTTATGATCAAATTTTAATATCATTAATTCGCTCTCTCTCCATACTATGCAGTTTAATTAAAAGGCACATTTATTCACATTTTTGAAAGCAATAAATGAGCAGAATAAATATCAAAGCGATAAATTACAATAACACAAGGAGCGGAATACAACTCCCTTCCATAAATGTGCGAATCATGCATAAATCGGGTTATTCATTTATTCTTGAGGACTTTGGTCCTCGCAATGCATCATTATCAAAAATGGGATAATTTATATGTGATGATCTTTATTGGATGAAAATAGGGCGTTGGACCCTTTTGCATTTTTTATATAAAACTCACTTTTATTTAAGTACAAATTGTTGATCCATCTTTGCATTTAACTGAATAAAAAGAGCTTATTCATATACATAAAATAATCAATGAATGAAAAGCAAGAGAAGATAAATTAAGAGGTTTAAGAAAACTAAACCGGACGAAATCCACCATGCATGGTAGGCAGCCATTCAAGCTCGGAGATGTCCAAGAAGAACAATATACACTCACAGAAAGTTAAGAGATGTTAACATTCATGAAATTAACACATGAGAAATCGAAAAGACTAAATAGAGGTGAAAAATGATCAAAACCATGGAGGCAGAACCCACCGACGGCCTGTTCCCGATTGACCGACGGGCGTCGGTTTGGTTATTCAACACGCCCGTTTGTCACTCAAGAAGTGGTGTCTGTAGGCGGGTGACCGACGGGCGTCGGTCATAAAGTTGACCCGTCGGTCACCTCTGTCTCCGGAAAACAGAAAGGAGAAAAGGGCCTTTTGAGAAAAAAAACAAGTTTTATCCAAGAAGGAGATGAGAGAGTCAAAATGAAGAAAAGTAACGATAGGTATTCAAAACTTACACAAAAATGAATAAATAAATGACAAATAATTAAATATGAGGTAAAAATGGAGAGAGAATCCGGAATATTTACCCTCAGATAGTTGCCTTGGGTAGAATTTTGATGTCGGTTAGATCCCCGCGCGTTCCACGAGAAAGTAAGAGAATGAAAGATCAGAGAGAGAAAATGAGCTATTTCACCTCCGATCCTTCAGAAAGTCGATTTAGGAGTCCAAATCTAAAGAAAACTAATTAGCTTTTAGTTCCTTTGATCGATTTGATCCTTGATTAAGTAAAGTTCTTTGGAAAATGTGTGTTTTTGGAAGAGAGAGGAAATGTGCTCGAATTTTGGCAGAGTTTCCCCTTCTGAAAAAAATTTTCCAACCCTTTTGAAGTGGAAATCCGGACCTTATATAGCCAGACACGACCGACGGGCGTCGGTGCGTAGGGGCGGGCGTCGGAAGAATCCTACTGACACAAGGACACTTCCGACGGCCCTGCCACCTTCACCGACGGGCGTCGGAACGGTTGCGTGCCCCGGGAAACCAGGCGGCTCCTGACAGGGGCGGTGACTTTCCGACGGGCGTCGGAAAATCCCCCAAGCCGTCGGTGACTCAAAGCGACGGGCCACTTCCACAGACGGGCTGGCCGTCTGTGGAGAAAAAAAACCTTTTGACCTAGAAAACTCCCGTTTTCTCCCCCTCTGCCCCTGAAGTGTAAAAAAAAAACCTCATTTCTCACGGAACGCGGAACTAAAACCTCCAACTTCAGCCTCTTGTACAGGCCTCGAACATTGCTTTCTTCATAGGGTAACCTCCGATCCGGACCGCTCCAGGACACGGTGCTTACAGTTGCCCCCAGTTTTGGGGAAACTAGCGCACAAGTGCCTAGATAAGCCAAAACTCAGAGAAAGGTTGGAAAGAAAGCGTACCTTCGACGACTTCTCACCTTCCGTGCCTTTTGCCAGTTAGATCTCATATCGATCTGGTGAAGAGCGGTGTTTTCTTGAACCGCAGCTTCGATCTTGGAGTGTGGGAACTCTTCGATCTGATGAAGAGCGGTGTTTCTTGAACCGCAGCTTCGGGGGTGAAGAGCAGTGTTTCTTGAACTGCAGCTTCGATCTTGGAGTGTGGAAACTCTTCGATCTGATGAAGAGCAGTGTTTCTTGAACCGCAGCTTCGGGGGTGAAGAGCAGTGTTTCTTGAACTGCAGCTTCGATCTTGGAGTGTGGAAACTCTTCGATCTGATGAAGAGCAGTGTTTCTTGAACCGCAGCTTCGGGGGTGAAGAGCAGTGTTTCTTGAACTGCAGCTTCGATCTTGGAGTGTGGAAACTCTTCGATCTGATGAAGAGCAGTGTTTCTTGAACCGCAGCTTCGGGGGTGAAGAGCAGTGTTTCTTGAACTGCAGCTTCGATCTTGGAGTGTGGAAACTCTTCGATCTGATGAAGAGCAGTGTTTCTTGAACCGCAGCTTCGGGGGTGAAGAGCAGTGTTTCTTGAACTGCAGCTTCGATCTTGGAGTGTGAAAACTCCGACGGTTTCCTCGTTTCAAGGAGATCTTTTTAATCGATGTCTGTGCATCAGATCGATATTTCTCTGTACCTGTGAGATAAAAGATTTCGTTAATTCCTGTTTGAGTAATCATCTTTTGACCTGTTATTGATTATCATTCTTTTGTTGCTTGTCTTGGTTTCATGTTATTTATTTTTTATTATTTTTATTGACACATGAGTAAATAGGAGAAAACACACGTTCTGTGGTGTTATTTAAGTAATTAATCGAAAAGAAAAACATGCAAATAATGGAGCAAAAGTTTTTCTACTAAAAATGTCATTTTTGTACAATGCATATATAAAATACAAGAGATACAAAAATAACTCCCTGAAGCTCAGAGAGGTGTGTAGTCTGAAGGCTCATCGGGATCCTCATCATCCGAGATATGCACGGTCCCTGGCGGAGGTGGACGGGCCTGAGGGGGTGGCGGAGCTGTAGAGGGTCCTGCCTCGTGATCATGGGCTCGCCTGAACTGTACCCGAGCGTAGCCGTCCAAGAAGGGCTGGGTACAAGTGCCCAGAAACCCTAAGGTCTCAGAGATCTTGTCCCCCAACTTCTTGAAGGCTTGGCTCAACTGAGTGGTCTGCTCTGCGGCGGCCGTCCTCCTACGCTCTAAGCTCTGCTCCGTCTGCTGCCTAAACTCCCTCATGGTCTGAGAAAGAGGAGGGAGAATCCCCTCCATCGCCTGGACGCGGGATCTCAGAGAGTCAAGTGACTCATCGATCATCTGAAGGGTCATATCGACTCTCTGAGACGCCTGGTCCTGTGACGTCCTCACATCATGAGCGAGCTGCTGCCTGAGCTCCCTCTGCCCCTGAGCAATCTGCTCAAATAGCCTCACCTGCTCTCCTCTGAAGGCTTCGAGAACCCGAGCCTGCTCATCTCAAAGGGCATCCATGGCCCGAGCCTGCTCCCTCGCTGCATGCTCCATATAGCCCGCCTGCTCTCGGGATAGTCGCTCCACCGTCTGAGACTGCTCCTGGATAGCAGCCTGCTGGCGATCCAACCTCTCATGAATGGCTCTATCCCTCTCATCCTGTCGCCGCTCAAAGGCCATAAACATGGAGGAGAGGAGCTGGAAATAGTCCGGCTGAGCTGACTGATGTGGCGCTGGCTCTGGTGGTGGTGCCGAAGAAGTGGATGCCCCAGGATCGCCTCGGGAGTACGGATGGTATCTCTCGAAGGGCTCACGGGCAGGCCTCTGTATCCTGGTACCTGGTGACGGGGCCGGAGTCGGGACCCTAGACGCCGGTGAAGAGCCGAAGAGCTCGTCCATCGTGACCTCAAAATCAAAATCCATGGGGGTCCTAGGAGGCTCCTGCTGCTGTGGCGGAGGTACTGTCTGTGACTGAGGAGGTGGAGGAGGCTGATGCTCCGGCTGAGGCTCAGTCTGTGGAGGCTGCGGCTGCACCTGCGGAGGCTGGGGCTGTGGCTCGGGCGGTGGAGGCTGCCCCTCCTGGTGCTCTGGGTGATCAGGGTCTGCCCCCAGGGGTGGAAGCGAGAACAGTCGCCGGGTCTCATGGATAGTCAACACCCTATAAGCTTCCGCCTGACCTGGAATCTGAGAGATCATCCCCATCTGAACTGCGGCTGCAGCATCTACATGGATCCCCTCCGGTAGAGGTCCTCTCAGCCTCTCGGGTGTAAACCCTAATCCCAACAGTAATCGGGTGATGACTCCTCCTACCATCACCACCGGTGTCGACCCTCTGCCCACTCTGGTCAGGTTGGCCAAGATCTCGTGGCTAATGTTGAGACGCTGGCCTGCCACCATAGCCCAGAGGCTCCAGATCTCGGCCGCGTTAAGCGACCCTGGATTACCAGCTCGACCGAGGTACGAGCTGGAAAGCACTCTGTGCAGATACCGGAGTGCCTGAGACACCAGTACGGTGCTCTTCGCTGTATCGTGATCATACAGCACTCCTGGTATAGCAATAGCCGCCCAATGGGCGCGTCTCACCGCTCGCCGGGGGATCTCAACCTCCTCTCCCGAAGGAAGTCCCATAGCCTGAGCAAACCTCTGCCTGGTGATGCTGACATGGTCGCCATCAAACCAAAACTGTACCACCCCCGGGTCAGTATCTGCACTCTGAAAGCCCGTGTAGCGGAGAGTGGCTAAGACCTGGCGGGTAGCCTCTGGAAATGTCTGGAAGGCAGGCTCGAGAAACTCTGTCCAACCAGCTCCCTCGGCAAGTAAATCAAACTCCGGAGCCAAACCGAGGGCCTCAAGAAAAGGGCGAGATACAAAACGGCTGGCCCGAAACTCCACCTGAGCCAACGCTCTGTACCTCTGAGCGGACTCATCATCCATCCAAGCCGGGGCCTCAAGCTCGGGCTGGGCCTGTGGTGCTCTGCGTCTGGGAGGCATCCTGTAAAAAGGAAAAAGTCAGATAGCGAAAACTTAGCAAAGCAAGCACTATCAGGTTCATTTTTCAAAATCTAAGGTCCATCTAGGCCTTAACAGGGCAATGGCGGCCCAACATAGGATAAAAAAAATAATGACAGATAAAAATAGCAAACATCCCGGCTACGAAAGTACCCTATCACGCCTTGTACGCATCATGGCAAAGGAACATGTAATCCTTACGGAGATAATTAAAGCGAATAAAGATGGGCTTTCTAAGTCTTAAGGCATTCTTCATACTTGGAAAAGTAAATAAATATTCAATTCCAGAATAGAATAAAAAAATTTGGGCAGCACCCCGGCAGGGATGTGCCCAACCCCCTGCATGAAAAAGCAAGACAAAAGGCCTCAGGCCCTAGCAATATTATATGCATGCAAATGGGGCGCACCCCGGCAAGAGTGTGCCCCCAACAACTCAAAATAGCAGCCTCAGGCCACAAAAGCAAATCATGCACAAAAATGGTGCGCTAAAAGGATGCAATTCTAAAGCATCAAGATTATAGAAAAACTCTATTTTTATGTGATCATGCAAAAAGTTCGGATTTAACTACAAAATAATATAGAAAATTGGGCAGCATTTCCCCCTAAATTCTAAAATTATCTAAAACTCCTTAAAGTTAAAAGAAGAAAGAATGTAGAAATGAATTAAATAAAATAAAAAAGAAGTAATTATTTACTTACTTGTAATCCGGAGAAGTGTAGAAACTAGAGAAAGACAAATATCCGAGCACCGGGTGAGTATATAACGCGAAAAACTGAAGAAATCGCGAAAAAATAAGAAGAAAAGACTCAAAAAACGCCAAAAACCACTTAGAAACCGCTTGAGAGAGGAAGGAGAAAGGGACAGCAACGTTTGAGCCGTCTGTCACTCGTCCTTATATAGAATTTCGTGACCGACGGGCAGGGCGTCTGTAAAAGCGACCGACGGGCTGGCCGTCTGTCGTGAAATGAATGCAATTTAATTTCGTGATGAATGCGATGATGACGCGTGTTTCTGCCCGGTGGACTTCCGACGGGCAGGCCGTCCCTATGGAGGGGCGGTCAGGCCGTCTCCGTAGAGAGGCGGGCAGACCGTCTCTGTAGAGGGGCGGGTAGGCCGTCGGTGACCTTCCCCTATAAAATCTGCAAGATTTTCTTGTCTCTTCATTTTCCAACACCTTGGGATTTCATTCTTCTCAAAATGTTCTCCCCTCCTGCTCAAAGGATGCACCATATCTTAGATGACAAACACACTTGGGGAGAAGGCGCCCTTTCCTCTCTGGCTGGGCTGAAATATCTGTGTCGGGTGAAAATCAACCAGAACCTCCTCCTGGCGGCGACCCACTTCTGGAACCCTCGATTTCACGTCTTCCAGTTCACCTATCAGGAACTGTGCCCTCTTTCTGAAGAATTGGCTTCCATCCTGGGAGCCCAGTTCCCTCCTGGCGCTCTGCCTTGCATTCCCCGTTGCGGCCTACTTCAGACCCGGGACGTAGCCCTAGCTCTGGGTATATCCCCCTCGGAGGCCAACCGGCTGATTCCTTCGGGTTCCTCCTTTTCTCTGGAGCCACTGATCGAGGCCCTAGATCAATTTACTGACATCTCCACCTATCGGGTAAGTATCACGTTCCTATTCTGCATGGTGAACTTCCTTACTGTTGTTCCAGGAGGCCTGACAGGCGACTTTCGTCTGCTTGGGGTTCTGAGCGACTTTCATCTGGGACTGTCCCCTCTACCACTTGTTTTGGCCGAAACCATCTTAGGTCTGGATGCTGTGAGCTCTGGGTCCACTACAACATTTACCGGTAGCCCCTTATTACTCCAGGTACGTCATTATTTTAAAGGTAGTGCGTCCCTTATGGATTTTCACACTAGCTTTTCCTTGCGGGAGGTGCGTCCTTTCGGATTTTCACACAACCCTGTGCCTTATTTTTGCCTGAAGCAAACCCTACTTACTCCAGCGGCTTTTTTTTTTTTTTTTTTTTTTTTTTTTTTTTTCAGATCTGGCTGCAGGAAAAACTGAAGATGCTGTCTGAACCACCTCCCCGAGTCATTCCGCGGTACATGCCGAGCCATTTCTTGCCTCGTCGGCGACTGTATGGGTGTGCCATGACTGGTGAAGGCATTACCAGGTTTAGTGAGCTGTCAGATGACGACATCAGTTTTACATCCGCCTGGCTCCCGCTGTCTCATGCGGTCACCGATGGGCCATCAGGTTGTGTCCCCCTCTGCGGCCTCCGCCAGGCTACCTTCTGTATTACCTCGCGATGTTCACGGCAGCTTGGGATGACCCAGGATATAGTGAGGGTTCCCCTTGCTTTCCGAGGAGGAGACCTCTCGGTCGCATTTGCTTCTCGGTATCATGAGCTATGGGGCAGATTACCTGTGAAGACTGTCATCCCGAGGTTTGGCAATCATTCTGCATCCTCAACCAGCGGGTACAAGAAGTGGATCCTCAGCCCAACCTCCGATAATAGGACTCGAGGGCTCAAGCATCTGATTGGCGAGAGCAGCAGCAAGACCTAGTTTAGCCTACATGTGTGCTTTTTGCTACATTTCTTTTTAATGCAGAACTAGAAAATGACAAAAGTGAAAAGAATAATATTCGTCCCTTTCACAAGTTTCGTGTGCATTTCTAGATAATTTCAGCATACATGATCAGTTTTGGCATTTACTCAGTTGCTTATGCACTATCAATACATGAAACCAAATTTTAACAGCATCAACTCCTGTTACCGATCGGCCCTCTCGGGTTTTCACGATCGGACATTCTCTCTCGTGCCTCTAATTTTTGCACAGGATGCCTTTTTTCGGTTTTCACCCTGTCGAGGCGCCCAATTTTAGCACAGCCGCCTTTTTTCGGTTTTCGGCTTGCAGGGCATTTTATTCTCTTCTTTTTATTTTAGTCTTTAGCCGTGGAACCTCTTGAGTCTGTCGACATTGACTGGCTCTTTGAATTCGTTCCCATCGCTGTCTGATAAGATTGCAGCCCCTCTGGACAACAGCTTCTTAAGGATGTACGGCCCTTCCCAGGTAGGTCTGAACTTCCCTCTGATGTCTGGTACCCCTGGCCTCATCTGCTTGAAAACCAAGTCTCCTTCTTTCAGCGGGTGCTTCCTCACCTTCTTCCCGAAAGTTCTCGCTAATCTCTTCTGATATATCTGATTGTGATAATAAGCTTTCAGTCTACTCTCATCTAATAAATTCAAGTGCTGCAATCTCTGCTGCGCCCACTCGGCTTCCGGGATTTGGGCCTCCATGACCACCCTTAATGATTTGAGTTCGATCTCTACCGGCAATACTGCTTCCGTTCCGTATACCAGGGAAAATGGAGTAGCGCCTGTAGATGATCTCACTGTCGTTCTGTATCCCCACAGGGCGAAGGGCAACTTTTCAGCCCAGTCTTTGTAGGTTTGGACCATCTTGGACAGAATCTTCTTCACATTCTTATTGGCGGCCTCTACTGCCCCATTCGCTTGTGGTCGGTAAGGAGAGGATTTATGATGCTGCACACCATATTTCCCGAGAAGTTTTCTGGTTTCCCCCATAAACTGCACTCCATTATCAGACACTATGTGGTGAGGGAGACCATATCTGCAGATCAAATTCCTCTCTATGAACCTGGCCATATCCCTCGCATCAATTTTCTTGAAGGATTCTGCTTCGACCCATTTGGTGAAGTAGTCGATTGCAACTATGATATATCTGTGCCCATTGGACGCCGTAGGGCGAATCTCCCCAATGATATCTATCCCCCAGGCGGCAAACGGCCAAGGAGATGTTAGGTTATGTAGCTCCGATACCGGCAGGTGTCTCAAATCCGCGTACTGTTGGCACAACTGACATTGCTTGACATATTTTGAACAATCAGTGTCCATCGTAAGCCAATAAAAGCCTTGCCTCATGATCTTCTTGGCCAAGGTCAAACCATTCATGTGGGCCCCGCAGACCCCCGCATGGGTTTCCTCCATTATCTTGCGCGCTTCCCTTTCATTCAAGCATCTGAGCTGAATCCCATCTGGCTGTCTTTTGTACGGCACCCCTTCCAAGGATATGAATTGAGTAGACAACCTGCGTATCATCCTCTGGTCCTTTTCAGTGGCTTCTTCTGGAAATCTACCGCTTTCCAAGTAATTCATGATATCAAAGTACCATGGCTTCCCATCTGACGCCTCTAGTTCCATTACAGGCACGGTTTCAAAGCCGGGCTTATCAGAGCTCGAAATCAGCACCGGCTTCATGGCCACTCCCTCAGGATTATCCCACATTGACACTAAGGTTGCCAACGCATCAGCCAGACGGTTCTCATCTCTGGGCACAAAGTGGAAGGTGCAAGTCTCGAACTGCCCACATATCCTTTTCAGATATAGAACATAGGGGACCAGTCTCTCCTCCTTAACGGCCCACTCACCTCGGATCTGGTTTATTACCAAGGACGAGTCACCAAATACCTCTACATTTCTTGCCCCCAACACTGCCAAAGCTTCTAACCCGAAAGTGCACGCTTCATACTCGGCTTCATTGTTGGTTGCTTTGTATCTCAGTTTCTTAGCAAGAGGGAGTTTCTCATTATCTGGGGTCGTCAGGATGACTCCGACTCCGGCTCCTTTGTTGTTTACCGCCCCGTCAAAATGCAATTGCCATCCTTGAACAGAAATCGTGCTTATGCTCTCGTCAGGAAAGGTAAATTCGAGGGTGTCCCCTTGGATAGGATGCTCAGCAAGAAATTCGGCTACAGCTCGCCCCTTAATAGTCTTGCGGGTGATGTATTGCACATCAAACTCTTGTAGCAAGAGCAACCACCTCCCCATCTTTCCAAGCAAAGATGGTGCCTCCTGCAAATATCTTAAAGGATTCTGCTTGGCTACAGCCTGAACCTTGTATGAGTGGAAGTAATGCCTTAGCTTCCTTGACGCCCAAATCACTGCAAGGTAGATCTTTTCCACTTCAGCATATTTTACTTCGTAAGCCAGAAACTTCTTGCTGAGGTAATAAATGGCAAATTCCACCCCAAACTCATCCTCTTGAGCCATCATGGCACCCACTGAACCGTCCTCTACTGCTAGGTACAGAATAAGCGGTTTAACAGGTTGCGGAGGCCTTAGTACTGGCGGATTTAACAGGTACTCCCTGATATTATCAAAGGCTCTCTGGCAGTCTTCATTCCAGACTACGGGCTGATTCTTTCTAAGCAGCTTAAAAACAGGTTCGCATATCGAAGTGAGCTTGGCAATAAATCGGCTGACATACTGCAACTTGCCTAGAAAACTCCTTACATCTCTCTCCTTCTGTGGCACAGGCATCTCTCTGATAGCTTTCACCTTATCGGGGTCAATTTCTATCCCCCTCTGACTGACGACATGTCCCAACAGCTTTCCTGAAGTCACCCCAAAAATGCACTTCTTGGGGTTAAGTCGCAGATTATACCTGTCTATCCGGATGAAGAACTTCTCTAGAGCTTCAAAGTGTCCCTCTCGGGTGGCCGATTTGACCATCATATCATCAACATACACCTCCACTTCTTTGTGAATCAGGTCGCTTAGGATCTTGGTTGCCATCCTTTGGTACGTGGCCCCCGCATTCTTCAGGCCGAAAGGCATAACCCGATAAGCATAGGTACCCCATTCCGTGATAAAAGCGGTCTTGACCCGGTCAGCTATCTTGTTCAGGATCTGATTGTAGCCCACATACCCATCCCCAAAGCTGTACATCGCGCAGTTGGCGGCACTGTCTATCAATACATCAATATGGGGCAGTGGAAAATCATCCTTAGGACAGGCTTTGTTAAGATCTCGATAATCCACGCACACCCTGACCTTTCCGTTCTTCTTAGCCACAGGAACCACATTCGCCAACCAAGTAGGGTATTGGACTTCCACCAGAAACTTAGCTTCGATCTGCTGTCGGATTTCCTCTTTAACCTTATCAGCCCATTCTGGCCTCAGCCTTCGCAACTTCTGCTTCACAGGCCTGCAATCTGGGTAAGTGGGGATGGCATGCTCCGCCACGGCCCGGTCAATCCCCGGCATATCCTCGTAGGTCCAGGCAAAGACCTTTTCATGTTTTCTTATTATTCTCTCAAAATTTTTTCTCTCCTCAGGAGTTATATCTGATGCTATTAGAATTTCTCTCGGATTTTCCGAGGTTCCAAGATTGAAAGACGTTGTGCCAGTAGAGTCAATGTCAAAAATTGATGGAATATGATCATGTTCATGCATGTTGAAATCATCAGAAACATCGCACAAATAAGTGAAATTGTTCATCTTATTGATAATATTATTGTTATCATTTACATCATAAAAAAGTTCTGGAATAAAAAGACAATCTAGGCTAGAATCTTCCTCTGCCACTCCCGAGGTTGATGCCGCTGCAGCCTGCTCATTGACTTTCTGATCTAGCAGAGGCCCTTCAGGCACGTCGGAAGAAAACTGCAAATCCTCTAGTCCCATCACTAAATCTGCTACCTTCCCTTTTCCTTTTAGCCTAGCAGCTACCATTTTCTCAGTAACGACCTCCTCAAGCTCGCACTTATCCCAAATGATCCCCTGAGTCATGACTTCTTCATCCCAAAAGCCTTCAGCGGTCCTGACAAACCCGACGCTCCAGTCATACACATCGTTGAAAATCTCAAAGCCGGGGACAATCCTCCCATCTACCCACTGAGGTTCATTTTCGCCAATATAAGCGCATATTGAGGATGCGGGGACAAAGCTCTCTGAAATGTGGGGGATCCTGTCTGTTACTCTCTTCTTGCTAAAACCACCTCTGTACCCCAGACCTTTCCGGTTCTTTTGCCCTCGAGTGGTGATCGCGGTCTGCAACCCTTGGGAGCTTCTGCCCAATCCAGCCCCAGGAAGATAGTGCATCTTCCTCATCATATTAACAACGGCCGGGCTATCTCCTGACCCGTGTTCTTCCTTTATCATAGATACATGAAAACCGCTGAATGGCTGATTGGCAATTTCTAGCGCTGAGACCTGGTTCTCCCTGGCCGCCTTGATAGTTACCACCTCCCCTTCGTGCGGGAACTTTATCATCTGATGCAGTGTGGATGGCACTCCCCCTAATTTATGAAACCATGGTCTCCCTAGCAAAGCCGAGAAATTGGCAGGAATGGGCAGAACCACAAATTCGACTTCCACTTCGATAGGTCCCGTCTTGACCAAAGTCCTGAAGGTTCCCGAGGCTTGCCTCCTTGAGTTATCGTAGGCCGTGATAGTCAGGTCGGATTCGCTGAGCATGTCCTTGCTTAAGCCAAAAGCTTGTAAAGCTATCAAAGGGCAGACGTTGATAGAAGACCCATCGTCCACCATAACGCAAGCAGTGTGCTTGCTGCTAATCTGCGCCTTAATGTATAAGGGTCGGTTATGATTACGGCCTTCTGCCGGTAAGTCGACGTCGGAAAAGATCAACCTCTCCTCGGATCCTCCCTTGATTAGACCCAAAAGCTCTGATGGGGAAATAGTGGTGGCAACTGTGGCCTCAACCAAAGCCTCTACTACCTTCTGCCTATGAGAGGGGGATTGCCTCAACAAATCCCAAATGGATATCTGAGCCGTGGTTTTCCTCAATTGCTTTATAATCTGTTCCTCCTCTGGCTCTTTCTCTGCCACTGGCTGTACTGGCTCAGGTAGCTTTGCAATCTCAGGGATCACCCTTCCACTTCTAGTGACAGCGCCTACCTCTCCCTCTTCTCCATCGGAGCCCCACAGATCAAGGTTTAATCCTTCTTCGCCCTCGGTTTCTCCACCGCTCTCACTGCTGGACCAACAATCAAGAGTCGCCACAACTGCTCTCTCCTTCCCATCCTCGGAATTATCGACAGCAGATTCCTCATTCCCGAACAGATCTTGCAGCACGTACCACTCTGGCAGGCTAGATTGGATCATGAACACAGGTGGGGGTACAGCATTATAACCAGGCCTCTTCTCAGCTTCTCTCCTCTCAGGGTCAGAGATCTGTTTGCTATCGATCAAGTCCTGAACCGAGTGCCGAAGCGCTTTGCATTTATCAGTGACATGGCCCGAGTACTGGTGGAATGCACAGAATTCGTTGTCCTTATGTCCCGGTTTCCCTTGTGTCGGAGATGGCCTAGGAGTTAGAGGACGCAATTTTCCTTCCTTCATCAGCCTCTTCAAGACCCAGGATAATGGTCTCCCTAAGTTCGAAAACTTCCTCGGGGTGGTCACCTCAGTAGCAGACACTTCACCCATTCTTCTAGTGCTGTTACTGGGGCCTGCCGGCCTACTAGCTCCTTGACCGGGGTTAGCCCTTTTGGCAAAATTATCATTGTTAGCTTTCCGGGTCAAGAACTCTCCCTCTGCTTCGATGGCTATATCCTTGAGAGACTCCCAGTCTTTTAACCCCTTCATCCTCAGTCCCTCCTTCAAGTACGGGCTCGCGTTCTTAATGAAAAGACGAATCTGATCTTGGGTATCTGGCTTTCGGCGCATCTCCATCACTCGGTTCCGCCATCGGGTAAGGTACTCATGGAAGGATTCTCCGGCCTTCTGTTGGAGCAGCTCAAGATCTTTCAGAGTCACCTCCATTCTGGTATTACAATCGTACTGTTTCAGAAACTCCTCAGTGAGCAGATCCCAATCTTCTTTAGTGCGGCGGTCAAGGCCGTGATACCAATCTATGGCATGAGAGGTCAAACTCAAACAAAAGTATTCCACTTTCTGCTTCTTAGACAATGTGGTCCCCTTCATGACCAGAGAATATTGCTTCACATGTGCAGTAGGATCAGAAGTACCATCGAACTTCGGCACATCCGGCATCTTGAAGTTATAAGGGATCGGATCCTCCCCGTCCAGCTCCCTATCCTCGGGATTCATCCCATGGGCTCTGCCTATCATACGAGCCATGGCCTCGAACCTCTCTTCCATCTTTTTCAAAATAAAGTCATCAGCCTGAGGTGCCTTCCCCTTTTCGGATGCCATGCTCAACCTATCATCCTCGATATCTCTATCGTCGTCAATTCTCAGCACTGGCCTTCTTCTCAGCTCTCCCGAAGCCACTGATCTCAACTCTACCGGTGGCGGCCTAACGGGCTCCTCTCGCCTTTCAACCCTTTCTTCTTCAGGCTCATTCAGTCTCACTGGAGGAGGAGGAGGATTCTGGGGAACATTCGGCTGAGCGTTCTTCTGCGTCAAGGCGGCCAACATATTCATCATCCTTCCCTCGAATTCTTCAAATCGACGGCCCACTTCTTCGGCAATCATGGCCCTGGTGGCGTCTTCCCCCCTGGGTGAGTTTGCCATATGAGATACTGTGCCACTTACTTCTGATAAGATCTCCGGCAGACCTTCTCTATCTGACAGCTCAGGAGTAAGAACTCGGATCAGTCGCCCGGTCGGTGATCTAGTCCACCTGGGCAGATCTATGATGGCTGCAGGGACTAAAGTTAGAATGATGCATGAAATGTATGTATAATGCATGATCGTGATATGCAACATTTACAGAGCACAAGCAAGCAAGTAAGTCCTTCCACCCTTATTTCTCCCACACACGTGGTCGTGCAGTCTCTTTCCTAGGTGGGATTAGCCCGAGGGTTAACGAGGAACCCAATGGACGCGTATGGTGCGCGGCGAAAAACCGGCAGCATAACACTCCTATGCTAATGTACAAGCAAATGGATAATGATCGTCACGTATTCGAACGGTCCATAAATTTCGACATGGCCCTACCGGGGCATGATAGCCTTTGGCTAGGTTACCAAGCGAGATATTTGGATTCACCCAATATGTGAAGATCCATACAGCAAGCATGAGATTATGGTTCATTTCACCTGTGGAGAGTGACTACAGTCATTACATGAGCTTTGGACGAGGGAGATGTTTCTTTGAGGCTACCCAAGCATGATCCCTGCCGACGGGTCTAGCTCATCACGAGCATAGCGACCGATCGGGTCACCATTTTGATATACCATTGAGGTACCTGGCTTGGGCTGGTGATTATCCTTAACACTTCCCCAAATTGAGTGAAAATGAGGAGGTGCTTCAGGAACGCACCGGGGCTAAAAGAGGGACCAAACTAGCGTATTCTAAGGCTCTAATGATATGCAAATGCAAATTTGAGAGAAAGTGAATCCATGAATTAAATTTTAATCACAAATGTTAAAAGAGGTATTTTCAAATCGAAATCTCGAACCATAAACGTCCCCAGTGGAGTCGCCACTGTGACGCGCGCCGGATCCCGATGCGCCGCCCGTTCGACCGCCCGCACGTGGGCGACCGGGGCACTTGCGGGTCCGTTGGCATCTTGCAAATGAATCGCAAGTGCGTCTATGTTGGGCAACAAGGAGGTATCATGGAGTCGCCACCCAATAGAACATTGGGAAAGTTTCTCTCGCCTCGGAGAGCCTAAGACTGCGCTTTTTATCCATGTTGGGCCGTGAGGCCTAGGATTAGCGCTAAAGTCAAGTGACCCAAGAAGTATTTTGGAGGATAACCTCTAACCTCTTGAGCCCAAAGACCAGAGCTGGGTCCGGGATCTCTCATCTATTTCTACCTTAATTAGTTTATGATCAAATTTTAATATCATTAATTCGCTCTCTCTCCATACTATGCAGTTTAATTAAAAGGCACATTTATTCACATTTTTGAAAGCAATAAATGAGCAGAATAAATATCAAAGCGATAAATTACAATAACACAAGGAGCGGAATACAACTCCCTTCCATAAATGTGCGAATCATGCATAAATCGGGTTATTCATTTATTCTTGAGGACTTTGGTCCTCGCAATGCATCATTATCAAAAATGGGATAATTTATATGTGATGATCTTTATTGGATGAAAATAGGGCGTTGGACCCTTTTGCATTTTTTATATAAAACTCACTTTTATTTAAGTACAAATTGTTGATCCATCTTTGCATTTAACTGAATAAAAAGAGCTTATTCATATACATAAAATAATCAATGAATGAAAAGCAAGAGAAGATAAATTAAGAGGTTTAAGAAAACTAAACCGGACGAAATCCACCATGCATGGTAGGCAGCCATTCAAGCTCGGAGATGTCCAAGAAGAACAATATACACTCACAGAAAGTTAAGAGATGTTAACATTCATGAAATTAACACATGAGAAATCGAAAAGACTAAATAGAGGTGAAAAATGATCAAAACCATGGAGGCAGAACCCACCGACGGCCTGTTCCCGATTGACCGACGGGCGTCGGTTTGGTTATTCAACACGCCCGTTTGTCACTCAAGAAGGGGTGTCTGTAGGCGGGTGACCGACGGGCGTCGGTCATAAAGTTGACCCGTCGGTCACCTCTGTCTCCGGAAAACAGAAAGGAGAAAAGGGCCTTTTGAGAAAAAAAACAAGTTTTATCCAAGAAGGAGATGAGAGAGTCAAAATGAAGAAAAGTAACGATAGGTATTCAAAACTTACACAAAAATGAATAAATAAATGACAAATAATTAAATATGAGGTAAAAATGGAGAGAGAATCCGGAATATTTACCCTCAGATAGTTGCCTTGGGTAGAATTTTGATGTCGGTTAGATCCCCGCGCGTTCCACGAGAAAGTAAGAGAATGAAAGATCAGAGAGAGAAAATGAGCTATTTCACCTCCGATCCTTCAGAAAGTCGATTTAGGAGTCCAAATCTAAAGAAAACTAATTAGCTTTTAGTTCCTTTGATCGATTTGATCCTTGATTAAGTAAAGTTCTTTGGAAAATGTGTGTTTTTGGAAGAGAGAGGAAATGTGCTCGAATTTTGGCAGAGTTTCCCCTTCTGAAAAAAATTTTCCAACCCTTTTGAAGTGGAAATCCGGACCTTATATAGCCAGACACGACCGACGGGCGTCGGTGCGTAGGGGCGGGCGTCGGAAGAATCCTACTGACACAAGGACACTTCCGACGGCCCTGCCACCTTCACCGACGGGCGTCGGAACGGTTGCGTGCCCCGGGAAACCAGGCGGCTCCTGACAGGGGCGGTGACTTTCCGACGGGCGTCGGAAAATCCCCCAAGCCGTCGGTGACTCAAAGCGACGGGCCACTTCCACAGACGGGCTGGCCGTCTGTGGAGAAAAAAAACCTTTTGACCTAGAAAACTCCCGTTTTCTCCCCCTCTGCCCCTGAAGTGTAAAAAAAAACCTCATTTCTCACGGAACGCGGAACTAAAACCTCCAACTTCAGCCTCTTGTACAGGCCTCGAACATTGCTTTCTTCATAGGGTAACCTCCGATCCGGACCGCTCCAGGACACGGTGCTTACACATGCCATATGGGTATTTCAGTAAAAATGCATGTTTTAATGATTTTGTTAGCATGTTGATGCATGTAGGTTATTAGGGTGTGAATTGGTTGGGTTAAGTTTGGGTGTGCATGAGTGTACCATTGTAGGGTGTGAATAGTGGAGTTAGGATTGTGTGCTTTACTCACACATTAGTAGGGTATTTTAAGTTGAGAGTGCATTGTGTGTGAGTAGTGTATGCTTGTTGAGTGTGAGTGGTCAAGCTCCACCAATCTTAGGATGACATTTGGCTAGGGTTTTTGGAAATGGGTGTAAAAAGAAAGAGAAAGAAGGGCAGCCACTCCTACTGCCTCTCGCCCTGTTTTCTCTTCTTCATTACTCCTTCTTCCTCTTTTCCCTTCCCCTTTGTGTCCTGGTATTTGATTCAAGTGATTTGTGGTGGAATTTGATCGCTCCTCAACCTCCGCGAGGTAAAGTTTTCCACATTTTTATCATTTTCTTCACACTGTCCATTTTCTTCTTTGCATTTCTAGATTAGGTTTTGATTTAGGGTTTTTGTTTGGGTGTTCTTGGTGTGTCGGCTGTTAGTTGAGCCTCCCCGTGACCCGAAAGGCAAAGAGAAAGCTGGAAGTAGTGGAACCAAGTGATTGAAGCTAGGATTACAGGTTTGGGAATTTCTGCATTTTTGTGTTTATGTTGTGGTTGAATGATTTATGGTAATTTGATGATCGTTGCGATGCATGCTGGAAGTAATGTAATGTGTTTTAGTTGATTTAAGTTTCAAATCAAAAGAATGGATTAGTGTTTTGGGTTTACTGTGACGTTCTGGGTTGCTGCGATTAGAATTTGCTTTTGTTCAAATGTGATCTAATTGTGTTAATGGTGTTAAAAGTTGTGTCTGTGCATTGCTAGTGGCGAGGAAAGTAGCGATCTGAGGTAAGTGATTTTTGAAGAAATGTGTTTTAACGTTCTGGGCAAGTTTAGGAACTAGGGATATCTGCAGAGTTCCTGTAGTTGCAAAGTGCAGAAAATAAGTCAGTCCAAGTCTCAATCGGCCTACCATCTTCCGATCGGAAATGCCTTGAGTGCATCATGCTCGGCTATCGATCAAAAGATGGGAAGTTCCGATCGGGAGAGTGGATCTCAGCACTCGTGACCCTAGCTTTTCTTCCCCGATCGGCTGTGTGGGGAGAGATCAGTCACGAGTAGTGATGGCAAGTCGTGACTCGTGACCAGCCAAGAGGCCAGTCACGACTCGTGACCAGCCAGAGTGGTGATGGCCAGTCACGAGTGGTGAACGCCAGTCACGACTCGTGACCAGCCAAGAGGCCAGTCATGAGTGGTGATGGCCAGTCATGCCTCTTGACCAGCCAGAGGCCAGTCACGAGTAGTGATGACCAGTCACGACTCGTGACCGGCCAACCTTGTGCGATTGGTCACCTCTATTCGGCCAATTTTTTTTGAAATTGCTCAGTTTTAACTAAAATTGAATTTCATATCCCTTCTGAATGGACTTATACTACTGTATGATACATGTCATGCTTTTATATGAGTAATACCATGATTTTTCAGATGAATTGTATGATGTACTTTGAAATATGATTTGTATTATACATGACTTGCGAGAGTCAATCTAGTGGATAGTTAGGCATGCCTAATAGAGTCTCTTAGCTGCAACCCTCAATTCTGTCTAGACCCCGATCAGGTCCCCGTTTGGTTCCTTGCGAACCACTTTCTAAGCACCGTGTCCCGGAACGGTCCGGATCAGAGATTACCCTATGATGAAATCAGTAACTGAGCCTATATAAATGGTTTGGATTTGGAGGTTTTAGTCCCATGCTCCACGAGAAATGAGTCTTTTCACCTTTCATAGCTAGAGGGGGAGAAAATAGGGAATTTATGAGTCAAAAAGGTATATTTTCCTCCACAGACGGCCAGCCCGTCTGTGAGGGCCAGCCTGTCGCTTAGGGTCACAGACGGCTTGTGGTATTTTCTGACGCCCATCGGAAGGCACCGCCTCTTTCGGAGCGCGCCACCTGATTTCCCGGAGCACGCAACCTTTCCGACGCCCGTCGGTGGAAATGGCAGGACCGTCGGATGAATCCTTGTGTCAAAAGGATTCTTCCGACGCCCACCTCCACACACCGACGCCCGTCGGTCGTGCCTGACCTATAAAAGCTTCGGATTTTCTCTTAAAAAGGGTTCCAAATATTTTCAAGAGGGGAAACTCTGCCAAAATTAAAGCACACTTTCTCTCTCTTCCCGCAAACACCCACATCAAGAAATTTCTTTTAATTAGAGGATCAAATCATTAAAAAGCAACTAAAACTAATTAGTTTTCTTTGAATTTTGATTCCAAAGTCAATCTTTGTGAAGGGTTAAGAAGGAAACAATCTATTTTCCTCTTTCTTGACCTTTCATTTTGTTTCTCGTGGAACGCGCGGGGCTCTAATCAACACAAGAATCTCACTTAAACATTATCTGAGGGTAAATATTCCGGACTTATTCTCCGCATTATTTCATCTTTATTCTTTATATTTTGCTGTTCGTTTAGCTTTTTGCTTTCACTTTTCTTTATTTTGATCCTCTCCATCTCCTTTTGTGATAAAAACCCCTTTTTACTTTGAAAAGAGAGTATTTTACTGTTTATTTTCGGAGACAGTGGTGACCGACGGGGTCTTTCAAGTTCTTTTGACTTTATTTATGATGAGCTTTCCTATATTAACATCTTTTAACATTCTGTGAGGATATTGATTTTCTTGGACTATCCTGTGCTCGAGGGGCTATCTACCATATTCTGAGGATTTCGTCCGGTTTAGTTTTCTAACCTTCTTGGTCATTTCCTTTATTCGTTTATTCAATGATTGTTTTATGTACTTGATTATAAGCTCTTTGCATCCCGTTAAATGTAAAAATTTATTAATGTTTTATATTTAATAAAGAGAGGTTTTCATAAACATAAGGACCCAATGTCCTATTTTTATCCAATAAAAGTCATCACAATAAAAACATCCAATTTTAATAATGATGCATGCGAGGACCAAAGTCCTCAAAATAAGCAATGCCCCGATTCGTGTATGTATCGCACATTTATAAAAGGGAGTTGTATTCCGCTCCTTGTATTATTGTAATTTATTGCTTTTACTATTTATTTGCTCATTTACGGTTTTCCAAATATGAATAAATGCACCTTCAATCAATTGCATCGTGTGGAGAGAGAGCGAATCAATGATAATTAAAATTTGATCATAAAATAATCAAGGTAGAAATAGATGAGAAATCCCGAACCCAGCTCTTGTCTTTGGGCTCAAAGAGGCGAGAGGTCTACCCTTCAAGACACCTCTTGTGTCATAAGACTCTGGCATTAATCCTAGGCTCCTTAGGGCGAGAGGTTTACCCTCCAAGACCCCTCTGGTTGGCCCAAAATGGATACTAAGCGCAGTCTTAGGCTCTCCGAGGCGAGAGAAACTTTCCCATTGTTCTATTGAGTGGCGACTCCATGAAACCTCCTTGTTGCCCAACATAGACGCACTTGCGATTTATTGCAAGCTGTCAACGGACCCACAAATGCCCCGATTGCCCTCAAGCGGGCGGCCGAGGGACCTCGCGTGTCACAGTGGCGACTCCGCTGGGGACGATATGGTTCAAGATTTCAATTTAAAAATACCTCATTTAATATTTATGGTTAAAATTTAATTCATAAATTTTCTTTCTCTCAAATTTGCATTACATCCCATTAGAGCCTTAGAATATGCTAGTTTGGTCCCTCTATTAGCCCCGGTGCGTTCCTGAAGCACGACCCTATTTTCACTCAATTTAGGGAAGTGTTAAGGATAATCACCAGCCCAAGTCTCGTACCTTAATGGTATATCAAAATGATGACCCGATCGATCGTTATGCTCGTGATGAGCTAGACCTTTCGGCAGGGATCATGCTTGGGTAGCCTTAAAGAAACATCTCCCTTGTCCAAAGCTCATGTAATGGCCGTAGTTACTTTTCACAGGTGATATGAACCATAATTCCATGCTTGCTCTATGGATCCTCATGTATTGGGTGAGTCCAGATGTCTCGCTTGGTAACCTAGCAAAAGACTTTCATACCCCGGTGGGGCCATGTCGAAATTTGTGGAACGTCTAAATACACGAAGATCATTATCCATCCGCTTGTACATTAGCATAGGAGTGTCATGCTGCCGGTTTTTCGCCGTGTACCATGCGTGTCCATTGGGTCCCTCGTTGACCCTTGGGCTAATCCCGCCTAGGAAAGAGACTGTACGACCACGTGTGTGGGAGAAATAAGGATGGAAGGACCTACTTGCTTGCTTGTGTTTTGTAAATGTCGCATATCACGACCATGCATTACACCTGCATTCCATGCATCATATCTAACACCTTGTCCCTACAACCATCATAGATCTGCCCAGGTGGACTAGATCACCTACCAGACGATTGATCCGAGTTCCTGCATCTGAACTGCCAGATAGAGGGGGCCTACCAGAAATCTTACCAGAAGACAGCTGTATCGTATCTGAGATGGAAAACTCGCCTAGGGGGGATGATGCCACCAAGGCCATAATTGCAGAAGAAGTGGGCCGACGATTTGAGGAATTTGAGGACAGAATGATGAATATATTGACTGCTCTGGCACAACAGAATGCTCCGCAGAATCCACCTCCTCCTCCCGTGAGACAGAATGAGCAAGAGGAAGAAAGAGCTGAGAGACGAGAAGAGCCCGTTCGGCCGCCGCCAGTAGAGCTGAGGTTAGTTGCTTTGGGAGAGCAGAGAAGAAGGCCAGTACTAAGGATTGATGATGATAGGGATATCGAAGATGACAAGATGAGCATTGCATCTGAGAGAGGGAAGGCACCTCAAACTGATGAGTTCATTCTAAAGAAGATGGACGAGAGGTTTGAAGCCATGGCCCGTATGCTGAGTAGAGGTCAGGGGATGAACCCGGAAGACAAGGAATTGGAGGGAAAAGACCCGATTCCTTATAATTTCAAGATGCCAGACGTGCAAAAATTTAATGGTACTTCTGACCCCACTACTCATGTGAAGCAATACTCTCTGATTATGAAAGGGACCACGCTGTCTAAGAAGCAGAAGGTGGAATACTTTTGTCTGAGTCTGACCGCTTATGCCATCGACTAGTATCATAATCTCGATCGTCGGACTAAAGAAGATTGGGATCTGCTCACGGAGGAGTTCTTGAGGCAATATGATTGCAACACCAGGATGGAGGTGACTCTTAAAGATCTTGAATTGCTCCAGCAGAAGGCCGGGGAATCTTTCCACGATTAATTCACCCGCTAGCGAAATTGAGTAATGGAAATGGGAAAAAAGCCAGACACCCAAGACCAGATCCGTCTGTTCATCAAGAACGCAAGCTAGTACTTGAAGGATGGTTTGAAGATGAAAGGGTTGAAGGACTGGGAGTCTCTCAAGGACATAGCCATTGAAGCGGAGGGAGAGTTCTTGGCTCGAAAAGCTAACAATGATAATTTCGCAAAGAGAGCTAATACCGGTCAAGGAACCAGTAGGCCAGCGGGTCCCAGTAGTAGCACCAGAAGAACAGTTGAGGTGTCTGCTACTGACGCAACCACCCAGAGGAAGTTTTCGAACTTAGGAAGACCACTGTCTTGGGTCTTGAGAAGGTTGATGAAGGAAGGAAAGTTGCAACCCTTAGCTCCTAGGCCTGCTATGACGCAAGGGCAGCCCGATCACAAGGACAATGAATTCTGTGCATTTCATCAGCACTTAGGCCATCTAACAAACAAGTGTAAGGCGCTGTGACACTCTATTCAAGATCTGATTGATAGCAAACAAATTTTTGACCCTGAGAAGAGGGAGTCTGAGAAAAAGCCTGGTTATAACGCCGTGCCACCACCTATGTTTATGATCGGATCTAGCTTGCCAGAGTGGTACGTGCTGCAGGATCTATATGGGAGCAAGAGTATTGCTGTTGCTTGTTCCGAGGATAGAGAGGAGAAAGCAGTCGTAGCGACCCTGGATTGTCGGTCAAGCAGCGAGAGCGGTGGAGAGGCCCCTGATTTGTGGAGATCTGATGAGGATGAAGAAGAGGTAGGGGCTGTGACGAGAAGTGGGAGAGTGGTCCCTGAGATTACAAGGCTACCTAAGCCAGCGCAGCCATCAATGGAAAAAGAGCCAGAGGAGAACCAGATTGTTAAGCAGTTGAAGAAGACTGCAGCTCAAATATCCATCTGGGATCTTTTGAGACAGTCCCCTTCTCATAGGCAGAAAGTAGTAGAGGCTTTGGTTGAGACCACCGTTGCCACCACAATTTCCCCATCAGAGCTTTTGGGTCTAGTTAAAGGAGGATCGGTGGAGAGATTGGTTTTTTCTGATACTGACCTACCAGTCGAGGGCCGTAATCATAACCGACCCCTATAAATCAAAGCACAGATTAATGATAAGCACACCGCTTGTGTTATGGTGGACGATGGGTCTTCTATCAATGTGTGCCCCCTGATAGCTCTACAGGCTTTTGGTTTGAGTGAGGATATGCTCAGCGGATCAGATCTGACTATCACAACCTATGATAATTCAAGGAGGCAAGCCTCGGGAACATTCAAGACCCTGGTCAAGATAGGACCCATTGAGGTGGAAGTAGAATTTGTGGTTCTGCCCATTCTAGCTAACTTCTCAGCCCTGCTCGGGAGACCTTGGTTTCACAGATTAGGAGGAGTGCCATCCACGTTGCATCAAATGATAAAGTTCCCACACGAAGGGGAGGTGGTGACTATTAAGGCAGCCAGGGAGAATCAGGTCTCAGCGCTTGAAATTTCTAATCAGCCATTTAGTGGCTTCCACGTGTCCATGATAAGAGAAGAGCACGGCTTAGTGGATAACCCAGTTGTGGTTAATATGATAAAAAAGATGCACTATCTCCCTGGGGATGGTTTGGGTAGAAACTCTCTAGGGCTACAGACTGTGATCACCACTCGAGGTCAGAAGAACCGAAAGGGTCTGGGGTATAGAGGCGATTTTGGCAAGAAGAAGATGATGGATAAGATCCCTCATATTTCAGAAAGCTTTGTACCAGCATCCTCAGTGTGCGCTTATACCGGTGAAGATGAGCCGCAGTGGGTAAGTGGGAGGATTGTCCCTGGATTTGAGATCTTTAACGATGTATTTGACTGGGATGTCGGGGTTATTAAGACCGTTGAGAACTTCTGGGATGAAGAGGTCATGACTCAGTGCATTACTTGGGACAGATGCGAGCCCGAAGAGGTTGTTACCGAGAAGATGTTGTTTGCCAGGTTGAAATGGAAGGAGAAGATGGCAGAAATAGAACTGAAGATGGGGGATTTAAAGATTTCCTCGGACATACCGGAAGGGCCTCTGCTGAATCAGGAAACCAATGGGCAAGCTGCAACAGGATCAACCTCTGAAGAGGCAGAAGAAGACTCTAGCTTAGACTGTCTTTTTATTCCAGAACTTTTTTACGATGTAAATGACAATTTTAATATTATTAATAAGGCAAATGATTTCTCTTACTTCTGCGATGTTTCCAATGATTTCAACATGCATGAACATGATCATATTCCATCAATTTTTGACATCGATTCCACTGATACAACGCCTTTTAATCTTGGAACCTCGAAAAATCCAAAAGAAATTCTAATAGCATCAAATATAACTCTTGATGAGAGAAAAAATTTTGAGAGAATAATAAGAAAACATGAAAAAGTCTTTGCCTGGACCTATGAGGACATGCCAGGGATCGACCGAGACGTAGCAGAATATGCTATCTCGACTTATCCAGACTATAAGCCTGTAAAACAGAAGTTGAGAAGGCTCAGGCCAGAATGGGCAGACAAGGTCAAGGAGGAAA
Source organism: Excoecaria cochinchinensis (assembly GCA_947683425.1). Taxonomy (NCBI): domain Eukaryota; kingdom Viridiplantae; phylum Streptophyta; class Magnoliopsida; order Malpighiales; family Euphorbiaceae; genus Excoecaria; species Excoecaria cochinchinensis. The sequence continues at coordinate 22,256,095 of CANTUQ010000055.1, read as the reverse complement.
TTCGGCAGCAGATTGAGGCTAAGTTCCTTGTTGAAGTGCAGTATCCTACATGGTTGGCAAATGTGGTCCCTGTAGCGAAGAAGAACGGGAAGGTCAGGGTGTGTTTGGATTACCGAGATCTGAACAAGGCCTGCCCTAAAGATGATTTTCCACTACCCCACATCGATGTGTTGATAGATAGTGCTGCCAACTGTGCGATGTACAGCTTTGGAGATGGTTATGTGGGCTACAACCAGATCCTGAACAAAATAGCTGATCGGGTTAAGACCGCTTTCATCATAGAATGGGGGACCTACGCCTACCGAGTCATGCCTTTTGGCCTGAAGAATGCAGGGGCCACATACCAGAGGATGGCGACCAAGATTCTAAGCGACCTAATCCACAAGGAGGTGGAGGTGTATATCGATGACATGATGGTCAAGTCGGCCACCCGGGAAGGCCATTTCGAAGCCCTAGAGAAGTTTTTCACTAGGATTGATAAGTATAATTTGCGACTCAACCCCAAGAAGTGTGTCTTCGGAGTAACTTCGGGAAAGCTATTGGGACATGTCGTCAGCCAGAGGGGAATAGAAATTGACCCAGACAAGGTGAAAGCCATCAGAGAGATGCCCGTGCTGCAGAAAGAGAAGGATGTAAGGAGCTTCCTGGGCAAGCTGCAGTACGTCAGCCGATTCATTGCTAAGCTCACCTCAATATGCGAGCCCATTTTTAAACTGCTCAGAAAGAATCAACCTGTGGTCTGGAATGAAGACTGCCAGAAAGCCTTTGACAGCATCAAGGAATATCTGTTGAATCCGCCAGTGTTAAGGCCGCCACAACCAGTCAAACCACTTATCTTGTATCTGGCAGTGGAGGGCAGTTCTATGGGTGCCATGATGGCTCAAGAGGATGAATTTGGGGTGGAATTCACGATTTATTACCTCAGCAAGAAGTTCCTAGCTTATGAGATTAAGTATGCTGAAGTAGAGAAAATCTACCTCGCAGTGATTTGGGCATCAAAGAAGCTGAGACATTACTTCCACTCATACAAAGTTCAGGCAGTGGCCAAGCAGAATCCGTTGAGATATTTGCAGGAAGCACCGTCTTTGCTTGGTAAGATGGGGAGGTGGCTGCTCTTGCTACAGGAGTTTGATGTGCAATACATCACTCGCAAAACTATTAAGGGGCGGGCCGTAGTTGAATTTCTTGCTAAGCATCCTATTCAAGGAGACACTCCCGAGTTCACCTTTCCGGATGAGAGCATAATCGCGATTTCCGTCCAAGGATGGCAGTTACACTTTGACAGGGCAGTCAACAACAAGGGGGCCGGAGTCTGAATCATTTTGACGACCCCAGATAATGAGAAACTCCCCCTAGCTAAGAAGCTGAGGTACAAAGCAACCAACAATGAAGCCGAATATGAAGCATGCACTTTCGAGTTGGAAGCTTTAGCTGCATTGGGGGCAAATAATGTAGAAGTCTTTGGTGACTCATCCTTTGTGATTAACCAGGTCCGAGGTGAGTGGGCTGTGAAAGAAGAGCGGCTGGTACCCTATGTTGAATATTTGAAAGAGGTATGTGGGCAGTTTGAAACCTGCACTTTCCACTTCGTGCCGAGAGATGAGAATCGTCTAGCTGATGCGTTGGCAACCTTAGTGTCGATATGGGATAATCCTAAAGGAGTAGCTATGAAGCCAGTGCTGATTTTGAGTTCTGAGAAGCCCAGCTTTGAGATCAAGCCTGTAATGGAAGTACAAGTGGTGGATGGGAAACCATGGTATTTTGACATTATGAATTATTTGGAAAACGCTAAGTTTCCAGAGGAAGCTACTGAGAAAGACTAGAGGGTGATCCAAAAACTATCTACTCAATTCATATCCTTGGAAGGGGTGTTGTACAAAAGACAATCAGACAGGATCCAGCTCAGGTGCTTGAATGAAGAAGAAGCCCGTAAGGTGATGGAGGAGACCCATGCAGGCGTCTGTGCGGTTCACATGAACGGTTTGACCCTGGCTAAGAAGATCATGAGACAAGGCTTCTATTGGCTTACGATAGACAATGACTGCTCAAAGTATGTCAAACAATGCCAGTTATGCCAACAGTACGGAGACTTGAGACACCTACCGGTATCAGAGCTACACAACCTGACATCACCTTGGCCTTTCGCTGCTTGGGGGATAGATGTCATTGGGGAGATTCGCCCTACGGCATCCAATGGGCACATATGCATCATAGTCACAATTGACTATTTTACCAAATGGGTAGAGGCAGAATCCTTCAAAAAGATTGACGCAAGAGATATGGCCAAGTTCATAGAGAGAAATCTGATCTGCAGATATGGCCTCCCTCACCACATAGTGTCTGACAATGGGGTGCAGTTCATGGGGGAAACCAGGAAGCTCCTCGAGAAGTATGGTGTCGAACATTATAAAGCCTCTCCCTACCGACCACAAGCAAATGGAGCAGAGGAGGCTGCTAATAAGATTATGAAGAAGATCCTATCTAAGATGGTCCAAACCTACAAAGACTGGGCTGAAAAGCTACCCTTCGCCCTGTGGGGATATAGGACAATGGTAAGGACATCTACGGGCGCTACACCATTTTCCCTGGTATACGGGACGGAAGCAGTATTGCCAATTGAGATAGAGCTCAAGTCGCAGAGAGTGGTCATGGAAGCCCAAATTCCGGAAGCCGAATGGGCACGACAGAGGCTACAGCACTTAAACTTACTGGACGAGAGTAGGCTGAGAGCTTATTATCATAATCAGATCTACTAGAAGAGATTGGCCAGGACTTTCGGGAAGAAGGTGAGAAAGCATCCGCTGAAAGAAGGGGACTTGGTGTTCAAGCAGATGAGACCAGGTATACCAGATATCAGAGGGAAGTTCAGACCAACCTGGGAGGGGCCGTATGTCCTTAAAAAGCTGTTGTCCAAAGGAGCTGCAATCTTGTCGGATAGTGATGGAAATGAATTCAAAGAACCGATTAATGTCGATAGACTCAAAAGGTTCCATGGCTAAAGACCAAAATAAAAAGAAGAGAATAAAATGCCCTACAGGTCGAAAACTGAAAAAAGGCGGCCGTGCTAAAATTGGGCACCTCGACAAGGTAAAAACCGAAAAGAGGCATCTTGTGCAAAAATTAGAGGCACGAGAGAAAATGTCCGATCGTGAAAACCCGAGAGGGCCGATTGGTAACAAGAGTTGATGCTGTTAAAATTTGGTTTCATGTATTAATAAGGCGTACGCAGTTGAGTAAATGTCAAAACTGATCATGTATGCTGAAATTATACGGAAATGTACACAATTTCGTGAAATAGAATGAATATTATTCTTTTCATTTCCGTCATTTTCTAGTTCTGCATTAAAGAGAAATGTAGCACTAAAAGAAATACATATGTAAGCTAAGCTAAGTCCTGCTGCTGCTCTCGCCGACCAGATGCTTGAGCCCTCGTGTCCTATTATCAGATGCGGGACTAAGGATCCACTTCTTGTACTCGCTAGTTGAAGCCGTGGAATGATCGCCGAACCTCGGAATGACAGTCTTCACTGGTAGTTTGCTCCATAGCTCATGATATCTTGAGGCGAACGCAGTCGAAAGAGCTCCTCCCCGAAAAGATAAGGGAACCCTCACCACATCTTGGGTCATCCCGAGCTGACGTGTACATCGAGAGGTGATGCAGAAGGTAGCTCGATGGAGCCCACAGAGGGGAACACACCCCGATGGCCCATCAATGACCACATGAGATAGTAAGAGTCAGGCAGACGTAAAACTAATATCGTCATCTGATAGCTCCACAAATCTGATGATGCCTTCCCCAGCAGTGGTGCACTCACACAGTCGTCAACGCGGAAGGAAATGGCTCGGCGAATACTGTGGAATAACTCGAGGAGGTGGCTCGGACAGCATCCTTAGTTTCTCTTGCAGCCAAATCTGAAAAAAAAGCCGCTGGAGTAAGTAGGGTTCACTTCAGGCAAAAATAAGGCACAGGGTTGTGTGAAAATCCAAAGGGACGCACCTCCCGCTAAGAAAAGCTAGTGTGAAAATCCATAAGGGACGCACTACCTTTAAAATAATGACATACCTGGAGCAATAAGGGGCTGCCGGTAAAGGTAGTGGTGGATCCAGAGTTCATAGCGTCCAAGCCCAGAATGGTCTCAGCCATAATAAGTGGGAAGGGTGATGATCCCTGATGAAAGTCGCTCAGAACTCCGAACAGGCGAGGATCACCTGTCAACCCCCCTGGAACAACAGTGAGAAAGTTCATCATGCAAAACAGAAACACGGTACTTACCCAGTAAGTGGGGATGTTAGTGAACTGATCAAGAGCCTCGATGAGTGGCCCCAGAGCAAAGGAAGAGCCCAGAGAAATCAGCCGGAAGGCCTCAGAAGAGGGTATGCCGAGAGCCATAGCTATGTCCCGAGTCTGGAGTAGGCCGCAATGGGGGACGCAAGGCAGAGCGTTAGGAGGGAACCAGGCTCCAAGAATGGCAGCCAACTCTTCAGGCAGGGGCACAGTTCCTGGTAAGTAAACCGAAAGAAGTGAAACCGGGGGTTCCAGAAGTGGGTCGCCGCCAGAAGAAGGTTCTGATCAACTTTGACCCGGCACAGGTATTTTAGCCCAGACAGAGAGGAAAGGGCGCCTTTTTCCCATGTGTGCTTGTCATCTAAAATACGGTGCATTCTTTGGATTAGAGAGGAAGACATTCTGAGAAGAATAAAGGGCTCAAGATGTTGGGAAAATGAAGAGACACAAGAGGAGCAAAATTTTGGAAGAATTTATAGAAAGGCGTCACCGACGGCCTGCCCGTCTCCCCCAAGAGACGGCTCACCCGTCGGTAAAGGTCCACCTGGCAGATGCATACGTCAGTATTGCATTCATCACGCGCATTAATTCGCATTTATTGAGAGACAGACGGCCAGCCTGTCGGTCGCTCCTACGGACGCCCAGCCCGTCGGTCACGAAACTCTATATATGGGCGAGTGATAAACGGACCAGCGGCGCTGTCACTTTCACTCTTCCTCTCAAAAACGGTTCTTTAAGCGTTTTTTCTCCATTTTCAAGCTTTCTTTCTCATTTTTCTTGCAATTTCTTCATCTTTTCGCGTTCTCCACTCACCGGATGCTTGGACATTCATATTTCTTCAGTTTTCTACACTTTTCGCGACTACAAGTAAGTAAAATAACTACTTTACTTTTTAATTTAATTTATTTCTTCTTTTTTTAGCCTTAAAAATAGTTATGACTCTTTAGGTGCTTTAAATATCTAGGGAGAATGCTACCTTCTTTCTTTTTATTTTATTTATTTTTTTAGTGCAATTAATCTGAACTTTTGCATGATCACATAAATAGAATTTTTCTATACCTTTGTCGCCTTAGAAATAGGCTTTTTAGCGCATTATTTTTTGTTGTTGAGGCCTGAGGCCATTATTTTTGTATTGTTGGGGACACACTCTTGCCGGGGTGCGTCCCATTTACATACATATATTATTGTTGAGGCCTGAGGCCTGTTTTAATGCCTTTTTATGCAGGAGATTGGACACACCCTTGCCGGGGTGCTGTCCAATTTTTTATCATTTTATTCTAAAATTGAATATTTTTGTGTATAATGCATGCCTTGGGGTCTAGAAAGCCCATTTTTTATTATTTTCATTCGCTTTAAACATTTCCATGCCGATTGCATGTTCCTTCTGCTTTTGATGTGTGCAGAGCATGCTGGGCAACATGCCTTGATAGGGCGTTCGCCCATTTTCATTTATTATCTTTTTTTTACCTCGTATTCGGGCCGCTATTGCTAGGGTGAGACCTAAATGGGCTTTTACCTAGAAAACGAGCCTAATAATGCCTGTTTTGTCAAAATTTTCACCATCTACTACTTTTTTGCAGGATGCCTCCTAGACGCAGAGCACGGCAGCCCCAACCCGAGGTCGTGGTTCTGGGTTGGATGGACGATGAGTCAGCTCAGAGATATAGAGCGTTGGCTCAGGTAGAGATTCGGGCTAGCCGCTTCGTGTCCCGGCTGTTCCTAGAGGCCCTCGGGATGGCCCCAGAGTTTGATATGCTTGTCGAGGGTGCTGGATGGACCGAGTTCCTTGAGCAAGCTTTCCAGACTTTTCCTGAGGCTACCCGTCAGGTGCTAGCCACCCTACGTTATGGCGGTTTTCAGAGATCAGATACAGAGCCAAGGGTGGTCCAGTTCTGGTTCGATGGCCTGCATTACAGTATTACCAAGCAGAGGTTCGCCCAGGCCATGGGGCTACCCAGAGAGGAGGGGGTCGAGATCCCACGGCGAGCGGTGAGACGCGCCCACTGGGTGGCCATTGCCTTACCGGGAGTGCTGTATGATCATGATACAGCGAAGAGCACCGTACTGGTGTCTCAGGCACTCCGGTACCTGCACAAAGTGTTATCCAGTTCGTACCTTGGTTGAGCTGGTAATCCAGGGTCGCTTAACGCGGCCGAGATCTGGAGCCTCTGGGCTATGGTGGCAGGCCAGTGCCTCAACATTAGCCATGAGATTTTGGCTAACTTGGTCAGAGTTGGTAGAGGGCTGACACCAGTGGTGATAGTGGGAGGAGTCATCACCCATCTGCTTTTGGGATTAGGAGTCACTCCAGACAGGCTAAGAGGACCCTTGGATGAGGGGATACATGTGGATGCCACCGCCGCAGTGCAGATGGGGATGATCTCGCCGATATCAGGGCAGGCAGAGGCGTACAGAGTACTATCCATCCACGAGACCAGGCGGATGTTCTCCCTTCCACCTTTGGGCCCAGACCCGGAGCAGCCAGAGCCAGAGTCAGAGCAGCAGCCTCCACACCCAGAGCCGGAGCCATAGCAGCAGCCTCCTCACCCAGGGCCAGAGCCAGAGCCTCAGCCTCCTCAGCCTCAGACTGTGCCACCGCCACCACAAAAGGAGCAGCCCAGGACTCCGTCGAATTTTAACATGGAGTTCACTATGGATGAGCTCTTTGCCGCTTCACCGGCATCCAGAGCACCGACTCCTATCCCGTCGCTGAGTATCAGGGTACAAAGGACTACCCACGGGCCCCCCGAGAGGTATCATCCATATTTTTTAGGCGACCCAAGGGCATCCAGCTCCACGGCACCGCCGCCAGAGCCACCACAGCAGCAGCCAGCATAGCCTGACTTCTCTCAGCTCCTCACGTCCATGTTCACAGCCTTAGAGTGGCGGCAGGATGAGAGAGATAGATCTATGCACGAGAGGTTAGACCGCCAGCAGGCTGCTATTCAGGAGCAGTCCCAGTTGCTAGAGCGGTTAGCCCAGGAGCAGGCCGGTTATATCGAGCACACAGCGCGGAAGCAGGCTCGGGTCATGGAGGCCTTCAGAGATGAGCAGTCGAGGCTGATAGAGCAGATTGCCCAGGGTCAGAGGGAGCTTAGGCAGCAGCTCGCTCATGATTTGAGAGCGTCTCAGGACCAGGCATCTCAGAGGGTTGATATGACCCTACAGATGATCGACGAGTCACTCGACTCTCTGAGATCCCAGGTCCAGGCGATAGAGGGGATCCTCCCACCCTTGTCTCAGACCATGAGGGAGTTCAGAGAGCAGACAGAGCAGTGCCTAGAGCAGATGAGGAAGGCCGCCAGCGAGCAGACCATTCAGATGAGCCAGGCATTCAAGAAGTTAGGAGGCACAGTATCAGAGACCTTAGGGCTCATGATAACTTGCACCCAGCCCTTCTTGGATGGCTATGCTCAGATCCGGTTCAGGCAGATCCACGATGCTGGAGCAGGACCCTCTACAGCTCAGCCTCCACCTCCGGCAAAGCCAGCTCCGCCTCCACCTCCGCCAGGGACAGTGCACATATGAGATGACGAGTATCCTGATGAGGAGCCCTTCGACTATCTGCCTCTCTAATATTCAGGGAGTCATATTTTTGTATTTCTGCACATTTCTACTTTGTATATCTATTGTACAAAAGAGGATACTTCTAGTGAAAAACTTTTGTTTTCAGTTTTGTGCATCCATTCAATTATTTATGATTCATTCATATCACAGATGAATGCATGTTCCTTTGCATTTTCTCATGTGTCAAAGATAATGACGTGACAAATGAAGAGAAAATGATAACAAAAGATAACCCGGATTTAGAAAAATGACAACTCAACAGAACAAAACAAAAGGGAGAACCTAAAATGAAACATAATATGATGAAAAGAAACAACATCATTCATAAACATGTTGAAAGATAACAACTCAAGCATGAACTAACAAAACCTTTTATCACACAGGTACAGAGAAACATCGATTCGAACACAGGCATCGATTAAAAGTCCGAACAAGGGCGCCTAAGATTCATGTATTCTTGAAACAAGGAATCCAGCAAGGTCTCCTCCTCTTCACATCGGGATTGTAGCCAGAGAGTGCTGCATCTCACGGTTCACGTGGCAGCCAGAGAGCGCTACGCACCTTGTAGATCGGATGGGGGTTAGCAAGGCAACTTCAGATCGAAGCTGTGGTTAGAAAAACACCGCTCTTCACATCGGGATTGTAGCCAGAGAGTGCTGCATCTCACGGTTCACGCGGCAGCCAGAGAGCGCTACGCACCTTGCAGATCGGATGGGGGTTAGCAAGGGAACTTCAGATCGAAGCTTTGGTTAGAAAAACACCGCTCTTCACATCGGGATTATAGCTAGAGAGTGCTGCATCTCACGGTTCACGCGGCAGCCAGAGAACGCTACGCACCTTGCAGATCGGATGGGGGCTAGCAAGGGAACTTCAGATCGAAGCTGTGGTTAGAAAAACACCGCTCTTCACATCGGGATTGTAGCCAGAGAGTGCTGCATCTCACGATTCACGCGGCAGCCAGAGAGCGCTACGCACCTTACAGATCGGATGGGGGTTAGCAAGGGAACTTCAGATCGAAGCTGCAGTTAAAAAAACACTGCTCTTCACACCGAGTTTATAGTCAGAGAGCACTACATTTCCTCAACCCTACGCAAGCCGAGACGAGGCTAGCAAAAGCAGAAGCTGCAGTTAAAGAAACACTGCTCTTCACATCGAGTTTGTAGTCAGAGAGCACTACATCTCCTCAACCCTGCGCAAGCCGAGACGAGGCCAGCAGAAGCAGAAGTTGTGGTTAAAGAAACACTACTCTTCGTATCGAGATAGTAGCTAGATAATGCTACGTCTCACCAACACCTGCAGGTCGAGACGAGACCGGTAGGGATATCTTCACATTGCCGAAACAGACCGAGACGAGGTCTACTCGGCAAAAGGCACGGAAGGTAAGAATTGCCACAGGTACGCTTTCTTTCTTTCTGTCCCTTCTCTGAGTTTTGGCTCATCTAGGCGCTTGTGCACTAGTTTCCCAAAAACTGGGGGCAACTGTAAGCACCGTGTCCCGGAGCGGTCCGGATCAGAGATTACCCTATGATGAAATCAGTATCCGAGCCTGTATAAATGGTTTAGATTTGGAGGTTTTAGTCCCATGCTCCACGAGAAATGAGTCTTTTCCCCTTTCATAGGCAGAGGGGGAGAAAACAAGGAATTTATAAGTCAAAAAGGTATATTTTCCTCCACAGATGGCCAGCCCATCTGTGAGGGCCAGCCCGTCGCTTAGGGTCACAGAAGGCTTGTGGTATTTTTCGACGCCCGTCGGAAGGCACCGCCTCTTTTGGAGCACGCCATCTGATTTCCCGGAGCACGCAACCTTTCCGACGCCCGTCGATGGAAATGGTAGGGCCGTCGGATGAATCCTTGTGTCAGAATGATTCTTCCAACGCCCACCTCCACACACCGACGATCGTCGGTCGTGCCTGGCCTAGAAAAGCTTCGGATTTTCTCTTAAAAAGGGTTCCAAAAATTTTCAAGAGGGGAAACTCTGCCAAAATTAAAGCACACTTTCTCTCTCTTCCAGCAAATGCCCACATCAAGAAATTTCTTTTAATTAGGGGATCAAATCATTAAAAAGGAACTAAAACTAATTAGTTTTCTTTGAATTTTGATTCCAAAGTCAATCTTTGTGAAGGGTTAAGAAGGAAACAATCTATTTTCCTCTTTCTTGACCTTTCATTTTATTTCTCGTGGAACGCGCGGGGCTCTAATCGACACAAGAATCTCACTTAAACATTATCTGAGGGTAAATATTTCGGACTTATTCTCCGTATTATTTCATCTTTATTCTTTATATTTTGCTGTTCTTTTAGCTTTTTGCTTTCACTTTTCTTTATTTTGATCCTCTCCATCTCCTTTTGTGATAAAAACCCCTTTTTGCTTTGAAAAGAGAGTCTTTTACTGTTTATTTTCGGAGACCGTGGTGACCGACGGGTCATCTACTTCACCGACACCCGTCGGTCACCCCACTCACGGACGCCCTCTCTCTTGAGTGAGCGACGGACATGTAGGTAACTTTGACTGACGCCCATCGGTCACTCGGCAGAGGTCATCGCTGGGTCCTGTCTCCACGTTTTCGAATCGTTTTCTATATCTTTCAAGTTCTTTTGACTTTATTTATGATGAGCTTTCCTATATTAACATCTTTTAACTTTCTGTGAGGATATTGATTTTCTTGGACTATCCTGAGCTCGAGGGGCTATCTACCATATTCGGATGATTTCGTCCGGTTTAGTTTTCTAACCTTCTTGGTCATTTCCTTTATTCGTTTATTCATTGATTGTTTTATGTACTTGATTATAAGCTCTTTGCATCCCGTTAAATGTAAAAATTGATTAATGTTTTATATTTAATAAAGAGAGGTTTTCATAAACATAAGGACCCAATGTCCTATTTTTATCCAATAAAAGTCATCACAATAAAAACATCCAATTTTAATAATGATGCATGCGAGGACCAAAGTCCTCAAAATAAGCAATGCCCCGATTTGTATATGTATCGCACATTTATAAAAGGGAGTTGTATTTTGCTCCTTGTATTATTGTAATTTATTGCTTTCACTATTTATTTGCTCATTTACAGTTTTCCAAATATGAATAAATGTACCTTCAATCAATTGCATCATGTGGAGAGAGAGCGAATCAATGATAATTAAAATTTGATCATAAAATAATCGAGGTAGAAATAGATGAGAAATCCCGAACCCAGCTCTGGTCTTTGGGCTCAAAGAGGCGAGAGGTCTACCCTCCAAAACACCTCTTGTGTCACGAGACTCTGGCATTAATCCTAGGCTCCTTAGGGCGAGAGGTTTACCCTCCAAGACCCCTCTAGTTGGCCCAAAATGGATACTAAGCGCAGTCTTAGGCTCTCCGAGGCAAGAGAAACATTCCCAATGTTCTATTAGGTGGCAACTCCATTAAACCTCCTTGTAGCCCAACATAGACGCACTTGCGATTTATTGCAAGCTGTCAACGGACCCACAAATGCCCCGATCGCCCTCAAGTGGGCGGTCGCACAGGCGACCGAGGGACCCCGGCGCGCGTCACACCCTTATGCATTTTGGATCTTGTTTAAGGTCCCCTTTGTAAAATGTTTTGAATGCGAGAAAAATAAAATGGTTTTTGATTCGTACCCATAAGGTACGCTATGCGTTCGATTCGTGCCCATAAGGTACGCTATGCATTTCCTCGTTATCCACTATTGTGAGTCAGTAGGTGCTCTTTTTTTTTGTTCAGCTTTTATATGTTTACAAGAATATGGTATTTGGATGCATATAATGATAAGTATGAGAAATCAACTAAATTTTAAGTGAATGTGGATGTGAACTTCTAAATGTGTGTCTTTATTATGCAAGTATGATTATATAGCTGATATCATTATTCGCATTGGTCATATTGTATGTGTATGGCATAGACGACCATTGTGAATGGCCGTCCACTCTTTCGTTGCGTGTTTTCCCACTAAGCGTTTATCGCTTAGCACGGTGTTTTATCCGTGCAGGTGTGGAGGATGATGTTCTTTTGGGAGAGTCGTCGCCAATCTAGCCAACACAGCGGGATTAGTGTTAGGGCTTCATTTTTTTGATAGCATGATTGATTCTTTTGTATCGGAACTCTCTTTATACTATTATTTTGTAAAGTTTCTGCATTTATATACTTTTGGGTTATGTAATTATGTTATTCTGACTTTTGATCAGAACATTTTTGTAACAAGTTTTGTTATTGTAATGATGGAATTTCTTGATGTTTAGGAAAGTTTTAATTTCCCCATATTGATGTATGGTTATTATGTATGAATGTATGCTTTGTATCTTTTTATGTTTGGTGACACAACCGGCTCATACGGCTTCTCACTCCTGGAGGATGGGTACGCCTACGTATGGGTAGGGGGTGTTACAGGAGGGCTACATGTAAGTGGTGTGGTAAAGATTATCAAGGAAAGAGAGAGTTAGGCACTTCAAGATTGTGAAAACATTTAAGGAAAAGTTGCAAAAAGTTACAAGATAAAAAAAGAGTTAGTGGCTGCATATAAAAGTCAAAATAAAGTCATGGACAAATTTGAGTTTTGTGGGATCCAGTAATATTACACCATTAGTTGGTTGGAAATTTGATCAACAAGCTTGTACCAAACTTTAATTAGGATGATCATCAGAGATGAACTGCCATTTAATTTTGTTGAATATGAGGGCTTTAGAGAATTTATTAGGCATTTTGTCCTAAATTTAAAATTCCATCTAGAGTGACTATTGCTGCAAAATGTTGCTCTCTTTTTATGAATGAGAGAGTTAAATTGAAAGGTTTTCTTAAAATTGAATGTAAAAGAGTTTCCATGACAACTGATACTTGTACTAGGTTTCAAAATGTATCATATTTGTGCTTAACTACACATTTTATTGATTCAAATTGGAAGATGCTATTATGGATGCATTTGTTGGGCGTATATAGTTGGGCGCGTATATACTACATGCCCTAATTAGCTGTCTACTTTATTTTATTTCCTATATTGGGCAGTTGCTTAAATTTAGTTGCTTGGAACCTAAATTATAGGTTTCCTATTTGTAATAAACTTGTCATATTTAAAGGACAGCAAAATTAATAAAACGGGAAGGAAGAATTTTACCATTAACCTAGAGATTGGAGCTCTCTCTCAACAAGGTTAAAGGTTTCAATCTTCCTTTAATGAACTGATAAATTATTCACAATAGGTCGACCAAAGAACAATAACAAAAAGAAAAGACAACTCTTTAGGCTAGACTTTTAAGTTAATCGCCCTGTGACAAGATCAGTGGCTAAGGAAGGTAACAAATTTGTATCAAAGCCAAACACAATGGGCGAATCTCAAATCGAAAATTGATTATGGGTTCTTTTCTAAGAAGCGAAGGCTGCAAGTGATGATAGGGCTGTCGAAATAGAGAAACGGCTGGGGAGTTAGATGCAAGAACTGTTGTTATAATTCAAAGAACTGATGTCTAGGCTCCAACGAGGGTGGCATGTGGAATTAGAGGGCACAATGTTCCATCACCCATCACTAGGGCAAATACTAGTTGTGACTAATAAGGGCAGTCTAGCCTAAATAAAATGCGTGGCAATCAGCGGAGGAGTGGTACCCTGCTATACGAAGTTTGACTTTCCCACTTATGATGGGTATAGACACCGTGTCCCGAGGCAATCTAGATTAGAGTTGAGTGATGAGGATACTTATGCCTGTTTCATAGGTGAAGGGCTAAAGTTGAGAGTTCTCGCCTTGAATTTCACAAATGTCAGATTCATTTATAGTTAAAAATCCTTTTATTTTTATACTGATTTGAAAAACGGGGAATGTCAGTGACCGACAGCCATGCCTCAAGAAGGACAAGCATCAGTTAGGCCTAGGGTGCCCGTTGGGTTGTTCCTCTTGAGTGACGCCGTCGCTAAGGTGAGGGATGCCTGTCGTTCTCTTTGGCACCTATCGATAATTTAGGGAACAATGCTTGTTGCTCAAGAAAGGGACAGCCTATCAAATGACCGATGCCTGTCGGTCCCTCAGAGGGATGCCCGCTCCCCGAAGGATGGACTGTCGAAGGGCAGGCTTGGTACTAATTTTATTTTGATGAGGGACGACCGTCAGGTATTCGAGCAATGCTCGTCGTTCGTGATTTTGAATCGCATTTCTAGATTTTCGTCTACAGGAAATCTGGAATGTTGATTTTAATGATCCAAGATCAAATTTCCTGTGTTTGTTGAAGGATTTTAGGGGTTTGATTTCGAAATTACTGATTTTCCTCCTCAAATCTTTCTGAAATCCAGTTTTGGCAGAGATGCCTATAAATTAAGATTATTTCCAACCTAAAGGGGGGTTCTTTTTTCAAAGGTTTTAGAGTAGCAAAAATAGTTTTCTTATAATTCAAATTTTCTTTGTTTACTTTTTTCTTTCAAAATTTGTTTTTCAAACATCAAAGAGTTTAATTGAGGAAGAGAAATTAATTCCCTTTTCTTGGTTTACTCTAATTTTCATTGTATTAGAAATCTTAGATAAAGTAGAGAGAGAAAGTGATTTTCTCACTAATTTCTTAATCTGAATGTCAGAAGTTTAAGGTAAGAACTTACGGTTTCATCACTCTCTAGAGCTCCAAGTTCTAAGGGTAAACATTCTGGATTACAATTGGCTTGATCATACTTTAATTTCAAAAATGTGATGTGATATGCATATTTTGGTGAAATGTGAATTTGGTTAATTTGGACTATTTTGTTGATAAACCTTCCTCTTAACCAATTCTGATATTATTTTGTGGTTTTGAGCTGAGAAATATGTAAAGAATGTGAAATTGGAGCTTTAGACATGCATTTATGTAGTTTCCTTCTTGTTTTTTGGTTCTAGTGATAACCGATGGGAAGAAGCCCCCACCGACGGCCGTTGCTCAAACGAGAGATGAGCTATCGGGGAAACCTCTTTCCTTCCCGTCGGTCACATTTCAGACACCCGTCCCTCGGCCTTTCTTGCCCCTCCCTGACCCTTTTCTATGCTTTGCTCCTTCTTTTCTTTAGTGTTTCTTTTGTCTCCTCACGCCATGTCTTTTCTATACAAGCAGTACTCCTTTATTGTTTTACTTGTTAATTTTTTGGCACTTAATATTATTTTCCGTTTAATATTTAACATGTTTTATGATGGGTTTTGTGAGCTTATTTTGGCCGATGATGTCGAAAGGAAAGCAAAAATGGACAATACGGGCGTAAATTTTTGGTTCATTTTTCTTAGACTTTTTTATGTATCGTTTAGCTTTTAAACTCTCGGTTTAACTATAAATTAATGTATTTTATTAATTTTGCTTTAATTATGCCTAAAGGATTGATGCCTGCGATTTAATTGATTACATGAATTGAATGAGAAAAGAAATGGAAGCTTGACTAAAAACTCATAACTTTAACTAAGCTCATGAGGTTAGATGACCTTTCAATGTTCTATTGGAAGATAATTTCAAAATACTCTCATGATGGCCCAAAATAGACGTAAATATATAGTCATAGGCTTCATGAGGTTTTCTATTAAAAGGCATAGACACACATGCATAGTCCTAGGGTTCAAAAGGTTAGACGACCCTTCCAGTGCCGCATTGAAAGGTAATCCAAGATGCCTTCTTAATAGCCCAAACTGGATGCGCATGCATAGTCTTAGGCTCAATGAGACATTTTTCCAATATCCTATTAGGTAGCGACTCCAAAACACCTCTTGTTGCCCAAAATAGACGTGAACCCTCTTCTCGAACCCTAAAAGCGGGCCTCTAGGGACACAAGCTGATTCGGCGTGCGTTATAGTGGAGACTCCGCTAGGGACTTGAAATTTTTTCTTTGAAAGTATTCTAGTTAGTGATATATAAATGAGTTTTTAATCAGAATTCCATCTCTTTTCAAAATTTGCATTGCATTGAATTATAGAGCCTTAGAAGTACGCTAGTTGGTCCCTTTCTAGCCCCGGTGCGTTCTCAAAGCGCGACCTCATGTTTACTTAATACGGGGAAGTGTTAGGCATAATCACCAGCCCAAGTCTAGTACCATTTTTGGTATATTAAATGATGACCCGACCGGTCATTACGCTCGTGATGAACTAAACCTGTTGGTAGGGATCATGCTTGGGTAGCCATGAAATATCTATCCTTGATTAAAGCCCATATAATGAAAAGTATATATTTCCCCTAAGTGGTATGAGCCTTAATACTGTGCTTGCTATCTGGACCATGGCATATTGAACAAGTTCAGCCAAATTAGAGGGTCACTCATTGAAGGCGTTCAAACCTTGACCGGCCTATCTTATTCTCTTTGAATTGTTTGAATACGCAATGGTTAAAACCCATATGTATGCGCTTTACATAAGGGAGGTTATGATGTTGGCTTTCTATCCAACTGAAGTGGTCGAACCGGTTTGGGTCAATTTTCGATTTTTGGGTCATTTTTCACTGTTTCAAGGCATCTATAACTTTCTCAACTTATTTTCACTCCCAACTAATTCCATAATTCTTAGAATGGCAAAAATAGCTTCCATACAAAATTTCAGCTCAATTGGAGTTCATTTGGGGCCCAGTTCACCTAAATCGATCCGGTTCAATTTTGTTCGGTTCTGCCATAAAATACAAATCTAATGCTGTCAAAATTTAATAAAAATTATTTTAAACTTGTACACTTCCCACACTAAACCTTTTTATTCATTCTAACCATTTTTAAAAATTCAGTCAAAGTTCGGTAAAGCTTTTATTCAATCGAACCGAATTAGAAGCTAATTTCAGATGGACTTTTGGGGACCTATTTGACCTAATTTTTGCACCAAATTTTACCATTAGATTCCTGAAAGTACACATATCAATATTAGGAATTAAAAATTTCTAAGTAACTGCTGTCAATTTCAACTGCATAGCTGTCCCGAGGCCACTAATCCCGGGATTTTTATGCCTCAAGGATACTTAACTTTTTAATTCTACTATAATAAGAGATACTCAGGCCATCACTCTATACTGGAATAACATTACAGACTCCATAAAATTCATTGAATACTGCTAACATAGTATTTAGGCCATTACAGAACAACCAACCGTCCTTCAGGGGCACCCATCTGACATCGACCCCAATAGGTATGTACTGCCACAGGTACGCATCTCTTTCCTATGCCCTGCACATTTGTTTTGCACATTTTTATAGGAAAATAGATTCAGGATGAGCACCAGCAAAGATGACGACATTCATATACCATGCCGACCAGATGGTGGTTAGACATCATATACCGTGTAAGCCCAAGGTGATCAGCAAGACAAATACGGTATATCAAATGAGTCATAGTAGAATACACTACAACTCAACGACGATCATATGTTGTGCAGGCACGGAGGTGGTCAGCAAGACAAATGTTGTATATCAAATCAGTCGTAGTAGAATACGCTACAACTCAACGACGATCATATGCCGTGCAAGCCCAGTGGTGGTTAGCCAGACAAATGCGGTATATCAAATGAGTTGTAGTAGAGTACGCTACAACTCGACAATAATCAGATGCTGTGCAGGCCCGGAGGTGGTCAGTAAGACAAATGCGATATATCAGTGAGTTGTAGTAGAGTATGCTTACAACTCAACGATGATCATATGCCGTGCAGGCCCGGAGGTGGTCAGCAAGACAAATACGGCATATCAGTGAGTTATAGTAGAGTACACTATAACTCAACGACAATTTCATGCCGTGCAGGACCGATGGTGGTCAGCAAGATAAATGCGGTATATCAAATGAGTCGTAGTAGAATACGCTACAACTCAATGGCGGCGATCATATGCCATGCAGACCGGATGGTGGTTATCACACATGTGCCATGCAGACCCAGAGGTGGTCATCAAAACGATTGCAATATATCGAATGGGTCGTAGTAGAATACGCTACAACTCAGCGGTGACAAGCCATGATCTTCAGCACAATAAAAGGTATGAACTGCTTCAGGTACACACTTTTTCCCTTTTTCTCTGAATTTTGGCTCATCTAGACACTAGTGCACTAGTTTTCCCAAAATTGGGGGCAACTGTAGACACCGAGTCCTGAGGCAGCCTAGATCAGGATTACCCAATGATGAAATTAACGCTTATTCAAAAGCAAAAAAGTTGGAAGTGATGATTTCCTTGTCAAGTTTGCTTTTTAGAAATAAAAAATAAAAATAAAAATAAAAAAGGAGTTTGGAAATTATAGTGTTTTAGTCAAAATTGTTATTTTAAAAAAAAAAAAATCGGAGGTTTTCGGTTGTCGACGTGCGAGGGCAGGCCTCCCTCGCGTGCCAGGCGAGTGCCAGCGTGCAGGGCTCGCGCTGGCAATGGGGCAAGCGTCTCTCTTGCACTGCATTGTAGCGTGCGTAGGCATCGCTCGCTCGTGCGCCCGTCGCTGATTTTTTGCCCATTTTATTTGGTTTACATCATTTTTTCAATTTTTAAAATTAAGATGAGGGATAATCTGATTTAATTTAAATTCTTTTTCTAATCAATTAGGATTTTTCCTCTTAAGTCATATAAATAGAAAAATAAAGAAAGAGAAAAGGGGACAAAAACATTTTTAGGTTAAAAGTTTTGTTTTTCTTTTCTTTTCTTTTCTTCTTCAAGGGAATTCCTTAGACATATTTCTTTTTAATTTTCTTCTTTAAATAGATTTCTTAAGGTTTTTAAAAATTAATTCTTAATCAATAATCTTTCTTGAAAGAAATAAAATAATTTTTTGTTCTTGAGAATTTTTATTTTCTTTCATTATTTTTTCAAAGAAAATTTTCTTTCTTTAAATAAAACACTAATTTTTAATATTTTTAATTCTAATTTTGTCGATTGAAAAAAAAAAAATCAATCATATTTTTCCCTCAATCGATTCGAATTCTGAGGGTAAACATTTTGAGCTCGATTCTATATTATTTTCTTTTATTTATTTATTTACGAGCATTTAATCAACATGTAGATCTTTAGATGTATTGTGTATTTATTTATTTATCTGATCTTAGTCATTTAACATTCTTTAGCATTTTTTCGGTTCTTTTTTATTTTTTTGATTGTTCATTCTTCTTTTATTTATTTATTTATTTATTTATTATTATTATTATTATTATTATTATTATTATTATTATTATTATTATTATTATTATTATTATTATTATTATTATTATTATTATTATTATCTTCATCATCATCATCATCATCATTATTCGTTATGTTTTTATGTATTAATTTATTAATATGTTAATTTATTTATTTCATCATGTCATTTAATTTATTTGTCATTCATAATGCATTTTTTATTTATTTTAATTTTTTATTTATTATTTTATGTGTTTAGTAGATTTTCTAGATTTAATTACTAACATTAATTTTATTTGTGTTTGTTTTTTATTCCAATATTTGTTTTCCTTGGTTGGATGTTCTCGCGAGCAAATGGGGAGATGCAGGAGACTCCTTTGGCTTTGACTTATTATTTTTATTATTTATCTTATTTTATTTATTTTGGCTTTTTATTTATTTTGTCAATGTAATTTGTAATACAATTATTTATTTTATGCACGTTTAAAAGAAAATCATAAAAAATATTTTTATTAATAAATTGAGTTTTTTTCTAATAAATTAGGACCAATGTCCTAATTTTAACCAATAAAATGTCACTTTAAAAAGAAGAGTTAATTTTCCCAAAATGGGATCGCTCATCCCGATTTTCTCAAATATCCCAAAAATAAGTCTTCAAGTTTTTAATAAGCATGCGAGAACCAATGTCTTCATCCCTAATAAATATCCATTTTATGTATGATTTACATTTCTTTTTATTGGAAGTTATATTCCACCCCTAGTTTTGTTGTAAATTATTGTGCTTTTATCTACTTTATGCTTGATTTACTATTATTTACCGCTTTTACTATGTGATTGATCTGCGCTTTAATTATTGCATTAAAATGTAAGATAAGAGGAATGAAATTTCAATTGTAAAATCCAATTATACTTTAACCAAGGTATGAATAAGAGTGGAGTCCCGAACTCTCTTTAGTCTTAGGTTTCGTGAGATTAGATGAACCTTTCCAATGTTCTATTAGGAAGGGAATTCAAAAATATCTCCTGCTGCCCAAAATAGACTCATACACATTGTCTTAGGGTTCATGAGGTTAGATGAACCATTCCAATGCTCTATTGGGATGGGAATTCCAAGATATTTCTTGTTGCCCAAAATAGACATATTCATACTGTCTTAGGCTCAGTGAGCCTGGATGAACTTTCCCAATTTTTTATTGGGTGGCGACTCTAAAATACCTCTTGTTGCCAAAAATAGAAGCCCTTATAATTCTTACAAGTCTTATGAACCTCTCTCGAACACCCTGAAAGCGTGTTTCCGGGGCCTCCGGTTCGGCGTGCATCACAGTTTATATACTAAAAGTATATGACTAAAGAATTGATAATTAATGAAAGTGAATAAAATATGCATTAGTATGACCATATAGAAATTTATTTTCTTAGGCAAGCATTTTTTTAGAAAACAATTTGCATAGCATATATGATAAATATAGAAAGTAAATGGTAAAGGATTAAAGATGTATATGATAAATACAGAAGCCTGCAAAGTGTCTAGGTTGTGGATTAGCATGCCTATAGGGATATAATTGTAGTTGCTAAAGTTTAGCACGTGTATTGTGTCCATAGTCTTGGCATTATCAGTGTCCATAGCATAGTTTCTTTTGGAGACAACAATGTCTCATAATTTCGATACTGAATATTCAGTATCTATAGCCAGTACCCATGAGGTATCCATAACTTTGTTATCCACATTTATAGATGATATGCAGTCTAAAAATAGTTACAGTGTAAAGATGAATGATATGCGGGTAGATGAATATGATAAAGGAAAATTTTATACGATGATAGTATATGAAGGTAAGGTGATATATATTATAGCATTTGTTAAAAATAACTTGTTGGTATTATTTGACAACATAAATAGGAAAGTACAGTAATGTGTATTTAAATGTTTGCATATAAACAAAAGTATGTGGAATACATACATACATACATACATACATATATATATATATATATATATATATATAAAGGCGTGATGGCTAAAACGGAAGTAAATATAGATATAATATAGTAAAAGTAATAAGTTCATGCTTAAAATAGAAAATTAATCAGCGTGTTTATTTTAATAATTTTGTTTTAGAAAGTAAATGTATAAAGTTATGAGTACATGCATGTTCATGTGCATGCGAGTATATTCGAAGACTTCTGTGAGAGGTCGTCTATTTAACATTAGTTACCCACTAAACTTTATGCTTAGCACGACTTTTTAATCCGTTCAGGTACAAGATTTTAGATACAGTTTGAAGAACATTTCACAAAGTTTCAAGCCAACACAAGATAGGAGTGAAGTTTTATGTGGATAACTTTTTTATGTAGTTATATGACATGTAAATGTTTCTTTTATATATGAGAAAAACCAAAGTGTAAATATTTGTGTAATGTAAATTAATAATCAAATGATATAGATATGTAAATATAAGTATGTATGTGATTTTAGTTTGGCTTATTAACAGATTCATATGTGATAAGAATTATGTGAAAAATGTAATAGTTTAATTATTTGACACCCGTAGCTAGTATTATATATATTTTTATGTGTTATAGCTTATAGGTATGATGGGTGTTACATATTGAATTATCCAAGGGAAAGTTTTCAATCTTTGGGAATTCTACTCTCTATGGCCATAAGTCTGTTATCTAGAGACAGTCCTGTGTCTTTAGAGATCTTTTTAAGTGCCTTAAATAGGTTTGTCGACTTCCCATAGTATCGCATCAGTGTGATCCTATTTATCCGCTTTGCCCAATTCTTTTCTGTGATTACAGAATGTTCAACATAATTGATGGCATCCATGGTGGGCTAACCCCCTTTCCTCTAATCCTAGCAGAGACCTTACTCGGCTTAGATGACGTATAGGCTAACCCATATGCTCCATTCATTAGTAGCCCTTATTACTTTAGGTGCCTATAGTCAATTATTTAAAGGTAGTTGATCGATGTTCAACAAATGTACTGAATCGACAAGTAACATAGGGGGTAAGGTTAGGACCCTCTAAATATCGTACCCGAGGGATTAGATTAACAAAATTTTGAATGCTGATTAAATGCTAAAGAATTTCCCAATTTGTTGGATTTATTTATGTTGATTATAACTAAGCAATCATTAAAGAATAACCTATAATGAAATTTATAGAAACAATCTAATAAACTCAATAGTAAGATAAATGAAAGTATAATAACTATTTAAGGAGCAAAATTAATAAATAAGATTTCAATCAAATTAATGATGCTAGGGAATTACTCATCCTCTCCATATTCTTATGCAAAAGACTACCCAAAAGTATATAAATCAGCTGTGAACAACCCACCAAATCCCAAGTTCCATATCTTGTTAAACCTTTCTAAATCAGAAAACTCCCCATTTTGAGTGAGCTTGGAGACTATTAAAAGCACAAGTCAACAAATCCAAGGCTCAAAAATAGATCTCCATTCCAAAACCACCTATCTAAAACCCATATACTCTTCATCAACATCTGAACCTAACATTACCTACAACTAGAAATTAAAACCTCCATTTTGAAAACATTAAGATGACTAGAAGTAAGATACATAAAAATATATCATATACAACATAATAATAATTTAAATTTAACTACAACCATCATTCCGATTAGAGTCAAAAATAAATCAGGTAATCATCATAAATGTAGAGATTAACACAAAGAGAAGTAGAACAATTGAATTATATTGATGAAATTGAATTAACAAGAGCCTTTATATGAAAAATATGGGGGTTCAAAAATCCTTTAACAAGAAGAAAACTACTCACTATTCATCTCAATAAATGAGAAATAAAGGGAAGAAAAGTTTGACATACTCATTAAGATCTTCAAAAGACCTAAGTGTAGCTCCTCCAAGAGAAAAATATACCCAAGTTTTCAAGGGAAAATCTAGGATCCATGGACAAAAAATGAAATTCCTTAACTATTTTATCAAAATCCATACAAAAACTTAATGTGTTAGGAAGGGAACCCAAGAAAAATACTAGAAAAAGAAATAGTAACTAAAAAATGTCAAAAAGAAAGAACATATTCGGAAAAAACTGAAAGTGTGTCCTTATATACTATCCCACTCACATAGCTGTTATAACTTTTTGACAGTTGTGAGTCCTTAGTTAGAATTGTACTTTTCCAAGTGACACAACTATTACACTTTTCTGATAGCTATGTATAATGGTGCGGGAATGAAAATTGGCATACCACAGGGCTGTTACAAAGTCCTGATAGCGGTGTGGTCCTTCAAAGTTGCATTCTGGGCTCACTTCAAATTATCACACAGCTGTTACACCATCCTGCCAGCCGTGTGACCTTCAACTTAAGATTCTAGATTGTTCGTTTTGAACTCATGGTTGTCACACAAACACTGATAGCCACGTGACATCTCATATCCTGCAAAAAAAAAAAACAACATAATTCAGCCTTTGATCAAAACTAAAACAATTCTAATTTAAAAAGATGCAAAAGAAGATTAAATGACTCAGAAAAAAAAAAAAAGAAAAAGGAAGCAATATGCAACACAAATTTGGACTTATCAACAACCATACACTTAACTTTTTCTCGCTCTCGAGCAACATGAATAAATCCTCATTTTTGAATTTCCCAAACCCCAATCTCAGAACCAAAGAATTTAAAGACATAAAAGCAATAATCAATAAATGCCACTCAATAAAGCTTTAAATACAAAGAGGTTCAGGACTAACCATACACTTAACTTTTTTTCGCCCTCGAGCAACATGAATAAATCCTCATTTTTTAATTTCACAAACTCTAATCTTAGAACTAAAGCATTTAAAGACATAAAAGCAATAATCAATAAATGCCACATAATAAATCCTCATCTCGGCCTGCACGGTGTCTGTGGGATGCAGTGTTCTCTAACTACAACCTCGGTTTGTGATCTGTTCTATAGCGTGTGCCCTGCTGTCCTTATCTCGGCATGCACGGTGGCTGATCCGTCCCACTGGCCTCATCTCGGCTTGCATGGTGTGAGATGCAGTGTTATCTAACCACAGTCCCATTTGCGATATGTTCTATCGCGTGTGCCCCACTGTCCTCATCTCGGCTTGCACGGTGGCAGGTCTATTCCGTTGGCGTCATCTCGGCTTGCATGGTTTTTGTAGGATGCGGTGCCCTCTAGCCACAACCCTGTTGCGATATATTCTATCGCGTGTACCCCGCTATCCTCATTTCAGCATGTATGGTGGCTAATCTGTCCCGCTGGCCTCATCTCGGCTTGCACGGTGTCTGTGGGATACGGTATTCTCTAACGGCAACCCTATTGGGATCTGTTCTATCGTGTGTGCCCCGCTGTCCTCATCTCGACATGCACGGTGGCTGATCTATCCCGTTGGCCTCATCTTGGCTTGCACGGTGTGAGATGCAGTATTATCTAACCACAATCCTGTTGCCACCTGCTCTATCACTGTGTCCCGCTGGCCTCATCTCGGCTTGCATGGTGTCTGTGAGATGCAGTGTTCTCTAACTATAACCTCTTTTGTGATCTGTTCTATCGCTGGTGTCCCGCTGGCCTCATCTCGACGTACACGGTGTCTGAGAGATGCAGTGTTCTCTAACTACAATCTCTATTGTGATCTGTTCTATTGCTGGTGTCCCGCTGGCCTCATCTCGGCTTGTACGGAGTCTGTAAGATGCAGTGTTCTCTAACCACAATCCCGTTGCGATCTATTCTATCGCGTGTGACCCGCTGTCCTCATCTCGGCTTGCACAGTGGCTATCTGTTGACCATCCTTGGGTCGGTATGATGACTTGTTCATCATTTTCTTTGCTGGCGCTTATCCTGAACCTCTTCTCTTTCCTACAAAAAAAGGCAAAGCAAAAGTGTAGGGTATATAAAAGGGATGCGTACCTGTGGCAGTACATACTTGTTAGGGTTGATGTCAAATGGGTGCCCCTTGAAGGATGGTTGGTTGCCCCCTGGAGAAGGATTTATGGAATATGAACGTCCTCCCCCTGATTGAATGGAGTTATTTTCCAGACGTCTAAAGTGCGGACATCATCTTCTTGTAAAGTTCAGGTGTCATCCTCTTAGAGATCCCTTATCGACTGTGATATGCCCGATACATTTTCTTCTATTATCTCCAATCAGAGCCTCCTTGTTGAAAAGACCTGCATGCCTCTCGAGAGGGCTCTGTGCTCGTGGGGAGGCTTTAAAAATCTGTGCTCACTGAGAGGCTTAAATGCTCACTAAGAGTCTTTGATTTCAAGCCTTCAGAGAGGAAAATAGGTTTGAGCCTCCTCAGAGGAAAATTATATTTGAGCCTCCAAAAAGGAAATTGGATTTGAGCCTCCTTAGAGGAAAATTATATTTGAGCCTCTAGAGAGGAAAATGGATTTGAGCCTCCTTAGAGGAAAATTATATTTGAGCCTCCAGAGAGGATATTGGATTTGAGCCTCCTCAGAGGAAAATTATATTTGAGCCTCCTCAGAGGAAATTGGATTGGAAGTTTTGGTTGCTTGCCCACAGGCAGATAGGTTTCAATATCTTTAGCGTCTCTTAAAATGATCCTTGTTTTTTTTGTTTGTTTTTTTTCTTTCTTGTAAGTTTTTGGGATTCTTACATTTTGGATGTATTTGAATTTTTACAGTATATTGGATTTTCAAGGACTTGAAAATATCTTCTTCTTTTTGTTTTGTTGTTTTGGTTTGTTTGTTGTTGTTGTTGTTGCTCGAGAATTTGTTTTTTTTTGCTTTAGATTTTGTACATTTGAATTTGGATTTTGTACACTTATTGTGTGATGTGTGTGAGCGTATGTCTTATGATAGAGAAACTTACCTGGTTGCTCCTGGCATGGCGTGTATGAGTAGGCTCGCACTTTTAAATGTCTTTTTAAGAGCGGGTCTGTAAGATTCCATTCGCGTGAAGACTTCATCTTGATCTGATGGTTCGGCATGGATGAGCGCCGATGTAGAGCAGAAACTGTACCTCGGCCCATTTTTGTGTCTAATTGCCTAAAGTATTTGTGGGTAGTCCAGCTTCTCAAGGGATCTTCTTTTCTGTAGATTTGTGTGATTCCAGATTGCCCTTAGCATGGTGTGCCCGGATAGGCTTGTTCTTTTGGGCGTTCCACCTCTGTACATATTTACTTGATTTTATGCCGGATATTGAGCTGAACCCATCCCTTGGATCATCCTTGCTCATGAGGTCTATTCAGACCTTTCCCTCTGAGTCATGTACACAACAACATATACAAAAGATTGTGTGTGCATATGGAACTATGTGTGGGAAATATATGCATAAAGCTATATACACAAGACACGAGCAAAGGATTAATGTACAAGAATGGTGTGTGCATATCTATACATGTAAAAGACTGAATGCACGTGACATGCATGTGATATGCAAAAATGAATAGACCACATCCCAGGTGGTTAAGCGATTCGTTGAGGGTACTGCTCGGCTGCTCACATTGTCTGATGCTCCCAAGGATCTAGAAAAGCGTTATCTTGGCTTTATGAACTCTGACCCATAATCTTTTTAAAGAGAACTGACTCGTTCGCATCTTTACCCCCAGGTCAATGAGCATTTTGCCCCCCAGGACTCTGAATCAAGTTTTGCATTATGCACTACCTACCAGAAGGGAAGTTATTCAAAGTAATGCCACCTTATCGCTCCAGGCTTCAAAAGTCATTATTTTAAAGGTAGTGCGTCCCTTGTGGATTTTCACACTAGCATTTTTTAGCGAAAAATGCATCCTTTTGGGGATTTTCACATAATCCTGTGCCTAATTTTTGCCTGGAATGGCCCCAACCCATTCCAGCGACTTTTACTCATTTCTTTGTAGGACAGACTGCCTGTTTCCAGGTTTTTACCCTGCCCTTTGGCCTAACTTTTGATTAGAGAGCAGGTCATAGTTTTCATCTCTAACGGCCTCTCTTTTTTTTTTTTTATTCTCTCGAGACTCTCCTGCCTTTCAGGTATGGCTGCAAGAAAAGTTGAAGCCACTATCAAAGCCCCTTCCTAGGGTAATCAGTAGTTATTCTCTAAGGCATTTTCTCCTTAGGCATCGATTGCATTCCATGGCCTCCCTTGATGAATGTGTTGCTAGATTGGGTGAGGTAGCGAATGAGGATCGGGTTCTTCATGGCTTCATGAGGCTGCCTTTTCCATTACCACCCATTGTGCTTGATAATTCAGAGGCATTAACGATACGGTGAGGCATTCCAATCTTTCCAAGGTGGACCTTTAGCATTGGCTTTTACCTCCATACATCATGGCCTCTAGGCAAGCTACCAGTGAAGATTATTATACCATCTATTCAGAATTATTCTTTTACTCCCACTAATGCATTCAAGAGGTAGGTGATTAGTCTCACAGTTGATAATAGAACTCATTGACTTAAACATCCAGATGGTGAGAGCAGTAGTAGATTGTAGTCATTTAGATTTCATGCATCCAGCAATGAACAATGTTTCTCTTTTTATAAATGAACTAGAAAATAATGAACACATGTATTTGCAAAGATTGTGTATATTTCAGTATGATTTCTCTATACATGATCATTATCTAACATTGATTTAAAATGCAAATTTACATCTAATCTCAGAGTAGATCTTATAAGCATCAAACTCTTGTCTCCAATCAGCCCTCTCGGGTTTTCTTGATTGGATATTTTATCTCAAGCCTCTAATTTTTGCCCAAGGTGCCTTTTTTCAGCTTTCACCCGGATGAGGCGCCTAGTTTTAGCAAGGCCGCCTTTTTTCGATTTTCGACCTGCGGGGATTTTATTCTCTTCATTTGATTTTTAGTCTTTAGACATGGAACTTCTTGGGTCTATCGATGTTGACTGGTTCTTTAAAGTCATCTTCATCGCTATCTATCGAAAATGCTATTCCCTTGGACCATAACTTCTCAAGAACAAATGGGCCTTCTTACACTGGTCTGAATTTGCCTTATTCATTCGAAATATTCGGACTCACTTGCTTAAAGATTAAATATCCCTCTTTCAGTGGTACTTTCTGACTTTCTTCCAGGACGATCGAGCAGAGTGTCTTCTGATAGACCTGACTGTGGTAATAATCCCATAACCAGTCCTTGTCTAACGTGTTTGATTGCTGCTACCAATGCTGAGCCCTGTCGGCTTTCAAAATCTGGGCTTCCATGACTGTCCTTAAAGTTTTGCGCTCCACTTTGACCGGCCATACTGTTTTTGTCCCCTATATCGAGAAATAAAAGGTGACTCTTATAGAGGTTCTGATAGTGGTTCTCTAGCCTCAAAGTGCAAAAGGGCCATTTCTCTACCCAATCCTTGTAGTTTCAGACCATCTTGACTTAGATCTCCTTATTAGCATCCTTTCCTGCCCCATTGGTTTAAGGGCAATATAGGGAAGACTTGTGGTCTTTAATGTCATACTCCTGTAGCAACTTCCTAGACTTAGCCATAAATTGTCCTTCCGCCCTTCAACCGTGCGTGGTGTTGGAGACCATATCGATATATTGGACTTCCTTTGATGACCTTGTCCATTAGAGGCCATAGGGCACACCTCCCTATGATGTTTATTCTTATGCTCGAGCAACCCGTGTCCATTGTAAGTCAATATAACCCTTTTGGTCCATCTTGGAAGTCAAGAAAAATGGCAAAGTACAGTTATGTAGGTCAACGGGATTTGAACAAAACTTTCCCCCCATGATGATTTTCCAATCTACATATTGATTCTTTTCTTCTTTTGTTCTCTCTTTTTTTTTTTGGTCGAGGATAAGCTTTGTTCAAATCCTAATAGTTTACACATACACGCACTCCTCCTCTTTTTGATTTGGGACAATATTGACCAACTAAGTCTGGCGTTGAACTTCGATTAGAAATTTTGGCTTCATCTCTGCTTGTAGATTCCTCTTTTTAATCTTTTTTTCCCCTTTCGCCTTCAATCTTTCAAGTTTCTGCGTGATTGGTCCATGATCGGGGTATGTTAGAATGGTGTGCTCGGTGATTCGGCGATCAACTCTTAGCGTGTCTTTATAAGTCCAGGCAAAGACTTTTTTACATTTTCTTGAATCTCTCTCAAGTTTTAATCTCTCTTCAGTAGTTGCATTAGATGCTATCAAGATTTTCTTTGGACTTTCCAAAGTTCTGAGATTAAATGAGTAGCATCAACTGAATCAATGTCAAATATGAATAAGTCATGATCATGATTATGCATAGAGAAATCATAAGAGATATAACACAAGTAAGCAAAAACGTTCATCTTATTAATAAAACCAGAATGTCATTATTAAAAATTAAAAAATAAAAAGAACATTCTAAATAGTTAATCATTTTCCATTCTTACCAACACAAATTGCTTGAAATTCTTCTGACACCTCAGGCTCCCCTTCTCTGGACCGTGTCCCCAAGATTGGTGATAATTGTTCTATCTTTTTCTCTTCTTCCTCGGATCTAGAATTCGATCAGTGTCAACCCATTTTTGTATGCACTCCCTCAGTGTGCAACAATAATCTATTTTATGCCCTGTGTAACAACCCGATTTGGCCCTAGTAGAATTTCAGAATCTTTGTTTGGGAATTCAAGAGTTTGTGTGTATAAGAGAGTGTATTTAAGTAAGTGCCTTGTGTGTGGGGGTCTGTCGCGAGCACGACAGTGTCGCGGGCGCGACAGAATGCTCCACGGGAAGCCCATAGGAGTTGGATTATTTGATATGTATCGTACATGTGGCAGCGTAGGAGTTTGACAAGTGGCGTCATAGGGAATTGACACATGGCTACAAGGGAGAGTGATATTTGGCTTGTGACTTTTTGGATTGAGATGGATTAATGGAGGTAGGTGGCATTAATTGGATTGTTTGGCTTTTAGTGTGGTTAGTGGGTAATTGATTTGTTGTTTTTGCTTGGTTGACCGGCCACTATCTTCATTATTCCTTTTCAATTTTCTACTTTTGGCCATTTGGTTCTTCTTTCTTTCTTTGCTCTTGGGTTTTCCCGTGTTCCTTGGCTTTGCTATTCCTTTTCTTCTTCATTTGCTTTGCTCTTTAAGTGAGCCTCTTGGGTTAGTTGAAGAGAGAGTTGTGAAAGGTAGAGTTGATCCTTTAGAAGGTAAGTTTGGTTAGTTATCCGATCTGACCTCCTTTTTCTTTCCATATTTCTTTTTTTGATTTAAAGTTAGAAGTACGGATTAAGTGTTATATTGGTTGATTTGTGCATGAAAGCTGTGGCAAGAAGTTGGACAAAGGCAAAGAAAAGATTGGAATCGAGTAGAGAGCTGAGTTTAAGCTTCCTAGAGGTAGGGATCGAGTGCGATCTTATTGTTTTTGCATGTGTTTACATGAAATATGTTTGAATAGAGAGATGCATGATGAGCTTTAATTAGCTTAACTGCTCTTTTAGAGTATATTTGTTAGATGTTCAATTTGATTGCTTGTAGTTCTTATGATATATGTATATACGTTTATAAGTATTTAACTTGATCATTTGAGTGTGTGTTGATATTGTTAGACGGGTTACCATGTAGTTGTGATGATAAAGTTTGGTTCTGGCAAATTCTGCTCATTTTTCAACTGACCTCTGTGTAATATTTTTGCCATAAGTATAGTTTTAGATGTCTAAATGAAGTGATTATATGCCTATGAAAGTATCAGAAATGACCTTGAGCAAAGTATTGCTCTAAGACCCTAGAAATTGGCAAAAATAGAGGTGTCTCTACTTTAGCTAGTTTATTTGAGCAGTTCGGATTGTTTAGCTCATATTTTAAGTTATAGATGTCCATTTGACCTAAAACTTGTCCCATGAGAAATATAACTTCTTAGGAAACAATTGTTAAGAAGTAAACTTTCCCTAAAAATGACGTCTAGAGGTTTGTTTATACGATACAAGTTTGAGGTGAGAAGCAGTCTCGTGAAGGTTCCTGACGGAGCCTTCTGTCACGAGCATGACAGAGAAGGTCATAAGAGTGATTTTCCTCTTGATTTGGAGGCCATGGTTGACATGAATCAATTCTCCCCCTTTCCTCTCAACTAATTTGTATATTTTTATGTGTTTTTCTCCCCGTATTAAACCCGTATAACCCCGAAATGTTTTCGTGGTCTATACCATGCATGTTTAAGTTTATCAAATGATTATAAGATTAGTTACCTGAGTAAATAATGCTATGGCACAAGAGTTAGTGTTGAACATGACATGCCATGTGATCTTAATTGTTTTATAATGCTTGAATTATTGTAATGCTTTTGGTATAATTCATAGAGTCTTTAAGCTATCTGGCTTCTGTCGCGAGCGCGACTTCTTATACAAATTAGTTGAGGGGAAAGGTGGGGAATTGATTCATGTCAACCATGGGCTCTAAATGAAGAGGAAAGTCACTCTTTTGACCTACTCTGTTGCGCTCGTGACAGAAGGCTCCGTCAGGAGCCTTCACGAGACTGCATCTAACCTCTAACCTGTATTGTCTAAACTAACCTATAAACGTCATTTTTAGACAAAACATCCTCCTTAAAAATTGTTCCCTAGGAAGTTAAATTTCAAATGGAACAAGTTTTAGGTCAAATGGACATCTAAAACTTGAGATATGATCTAAACAATCCGGACTGCTCAAATGAATCGGCCAAAGTAGAGACACCTCTATTTTGGCCAATTTCCAGGGTCTTAGAGCAAAAATTTGCTCAAGATCAATTCTGCAACTTTTATAGATATTGAAGTCGTGGTTCAAATGGTTCAATAATCACTCTATTTCCATGTCTTTAACTCTGCTTATGACAAAAACACTTCACGGAGGTCAGAGAAAAAATGAACAGGATTTACCAAAACCAAACTTTGTCATCAACACACACTCAAGTGATCAAGTCACATACTCATAAGCATATATACACACTTATATAATAAACATATATACACATATATCACAAAACACTGCAAGTAATCAAAATGAACAGAAATTAAAATCACGCACGATCCCGACCTCTAGGAAGCTCAATCTCTGTTCTCTAGTCGTTTCCGATCGTCTCCTTCCCTTATCCAACTTCTTGTTCATAGCTTCCACAAATCACATAGAAAACACTTGAGTTAAACTCCTTCTCACTTTAAATCAAAAACAGAAAGAAAAAGGAGGTCAGATCAGAGAACAAATCCAACTTACCTTTAACACACTCTCTTCAACCCATCCAAGTAACTCACTTAAAGAGCAAAGGAGCACGGCAAAGCCCAAGAGCAACGAAAGAAAATGGAGAACAAAGGGCCAAAAATAGAATTTGAAAGGAGAATAAGAAAAAGAGTGGCCGGTCAACACAATGAAAAACCAAATCCTCTCATAGAAATGCCCACCAACTCACCATAGATGCCAAACCACTTCACATAAATGCCACTTACCATAATTAATATATTCATTTACTTAAAACAAAAGTCCAATGCCAAGTGTCAATTCCCTACAATTCCATTTGTCAAACTCCTACGCCGCCATGTGTCTGATACACATTAAATAATCCAACTCCAATAGGTTTCCCGTGAAACATTCTTTCGCGCTCGCGACACTGTCGTGCTTGCGACAGAACCCACACACAAGACACTATCTTCATCTTCTCAAAATAATTTTCTTCTAGCAAAACTTATAACCTTAATCAACTTGGAAACTCACTCAAATACACTCTCTTATACACATAAAATCTTGAATTACCAAACAAAAATTCTGAAATTCTTCTAAGGCCGAATCGGGTCGTTACAAATCTCTCCCCCTTAAGAAATTTCGTCCTCAAAATTTCTCCACTACTATACATATGAGCAGACTATACTTACTAACAACTTCACTCGAATCCGATTCTATCTATACTATACAAGATAACATCATCATCAGGCCACGACTCTAGACAGACTCTAACATTTAATCTATACTCTATATCTTATAGACCAGAACCTCTAACCTATGCTCTGATACCACTAACTGTAACACCCCCATACCCCCAGGAAGGAATATAGGGGCGCTACACGGACTCTAACGCACATATACTCGTACACATGCATACACAAAGGCGGAAGCGATAACAATAAATAAATATAAGAACATCCTTTTTGGGCCAAACATATACTTTTAATAATATATAAACTGTACATATTACAAAAGCTTTATACATATACATCTTGGCTACATATACCAAACAGTTAACGTTTACATATAAGCACGATACTTTCTATCTACATATTGATGTTACTAAAAACATCCAAAAAGTCTATCTAATACAAAAAGGATATCTATAAAAGCTCCTAGTGGCCTTGACTTGCAGATGTACGTCCTCTAATCCAATCCTGAAAACCTACACGAAAAAAACACCCGTGCTAAGCGATAACGCTTAGTGGGGATAAACAAAAACAATTGACTTCTAACGAAGTCACAAATATATCACATGCATATACACCCAATCTTATAGCATATAACTTTACACTTTATCATTGATCATGTACAAATATCATAATATGGCAAAATAATGTCCATGTCATGCTATACTGTATTCATATATATATACTAGTCTCTACTTTATCTCTTGTACACTACCAAAATATACATTAGCCTGAATTGTCAACAATGGTGGATAGGGGTACTGTACTGTAGATAATGATAAATAGTATCAAACTCTAGAGACCTAACTCAAAATGAATACTCTGGGTATTCGTCTTTAAACCAATTAAGGTCACTGCTGCAGCTGCACTCTAACTCTTTATAAGCATGCTTATCTATCCACTACTCTGACCATTCAGGCTTAACTCACACATTCGGGACATATCACTATCCATAATCACTTATTCGTGTATACATGTTATCAATTCATTGCATAAACATATAAATCATGCAAAGCAAGACAGAAGAAAACCTTTTTCAAAAATCGAATAGGGCGAGAAGGGGTTCACTATCACAATCACGAAAAGAAGTCACGCTCGCGACAGAAGCCAGGTTCACTGTCGCGATCGCGACAAGAAATCGCGCTCGCGATAGAAGCCAGATAGCGTAACGACTCTATATACTATACTCAAATACATTACAACAACTCAAGCTTTATAACAATAATCAATATCACAAGGCATGTAATGTTCAACACTAACTCTTATGCCGTGGCATTACTTACCCAGATAGCTAATTTTATAATCATTTGGTAAACCTAAACATGCATAGAAAAGACCCCGATAATGTTTCGGTGTAATACGGGTTCGATTCGGGAAGAAAAACACCTAAAAATATACAAATTAGTTGAAGGAAAAGGTGGGGAATTGATTCATGTCAACCATGGGCTCTAAATCAAGAGCAGCTCTGTCGCGCTCACGACAGAAGGCTCCGTCAGGAACCTTCACAAGACTACATCTCACCTCTAACCTGTATTGTCTAAACCGACCTCTAAACCTCATTTTTAGGCAAAACATCCTTCTTAACAATTGTTCCCTAGGAAGTTAAATTTCAAATGGAAGACATTTTGGGTCAAATGGACATTTAAAACTTGAGATATGATCTAAACAATCCCGACTGCTCAAACAAATCGGCCAAAGTAGAGATACCTCTGTTTTTGCCAATTTCCAGGGTCTTAGAGCAAGAATTTGCTCAAGATCATTTCTGTGACTTTTATAGGTATTGAAGTCGTAGTTATAATAGATCAATAATCACTCTATTTAGAGTTCTTTAACTCTACTTATAATAAAAACACTTCACGGAGGTCAGAGATAAAATGAACAGGATTTACAAAAACCAAACTTTATCATCAACACACACTCAAGTGATCAAGTCACATACTCATAAGCATATATAAACACTTATATCATAAATATATATACACATATACCACAAAACACTGCAAGCAATCAAAATAAACCAAAATTAAAATCACACACGATCCCGACCTCTAGGAAGCTCAATCTCTGTTCTCTACTCGTTTCCGATCTTCTCCTTCCCTTATCCAAATTCTTTTTCACAACTTCCACAAATCACATAGAAAACACTTGAGTTAAACTTCTTCTCACTTTAAATCAAAAATAGAAAGAAAAAAGAGGTCAGATCGGAGAACAAATCCAACTTACCTTTAACACACTCTCTTCAACCCATCCATGTAACTCACTTAAAGAGCAAAGCAAATGAAGAAGAAAAAGAAAAGGAATAGCAAAGCAAAGGAGCACGGCAAAGCCCAAGAGTAACGAAAGAAAATGGAGAACAAAGGGCCAAAAATAGAATTTAAAAGGAGAATAAGAAAAAGAGTGGCCGGCAAACACAATGAAAAGCCAAATCCTCTCATAGAAATGCCCACCAACTCACCATAAATGCCAAACCACTTCACATAAATGCCACTTACCATAATAAATATATTCATTTGCTTAAAACAAAAGTCCAATGCCAAGTGTCAATTCTCTACGATGCCATTTGTCAAACTCCTACGCCGCTATGTGTCCGATACACATCAAATAATCCAACTCCAATAGGCTTCCCGTGAAACATTCTATCGCGCCCGCGACACTGTCGCGCTCGCGACAGAACCCACATACAAGCCACTATCTTCATCTTCTCAAAATAATTTTCTTCTAGCAAAACTTATAACCTTAATCAACTTGGAAACTCACTCAAATACACTCTCTTATACACATAAACTCTTGAATTACCAAACAAAATTTCCGAACTTCTTCTAAGGCCGAATCGGGTCGTTACAAATCTCTCCCCCTTAAGAAACTTCGTCCTCAAAATTTCCCTGCTACTATACATATGAGCAGACTATACTTACTAACAACTTCACTCGAATCCGATTCTATATATACTCTACAAGATAATATCAGCATCGGGCCACGACTCTAGACAGACTCTGACATTTAATCTATACTCTATATCTTATAGACCAAAACTTCTAACCTATGCTCTGATACCACTAATTGTAACACCCCCATACCCCCGGGAAGGAATATCAGGGCTCTACGCGGACTCTAACGCATATATACTCGTAGACAAGCATACACAAAAGCGGAAGCGATAACAATAAATAAATATAAGAACATCCTTTTTCGGCCAAACATATACTTTTAATAATATATAAACTGTACATATTATAAAAGCTTTATTATACATCTTCGGTACATATACCAAACAGTTAACGTTTACATATAACCAAGATACTTTCTATCTACATAATGATGTTACTCAAAACATCCAAAAACTCTATCTAATACAAAAAGGATCTCTATAAAAGCTCCTAGTGGCCTTGACCTGCAGATGTGCGCCCTCTGATCCAATCTTGAAAACCTACACGGGAAAAACAGCCGTGCTAAGCGATAACGCTTAGTGGGGATAAACAGAAACAATTGACTTCTAACGAAGTCACAAATATATCACATGCATATACACCCAATCTTATAGCATATAACTTTACACTTTATCATTGATCATGTACAAATATAATAATATGGCAAAATAATGTCAATGTCATGCTATACTGTATTCATATACACATACCAGTCTCTACTTTATCTCTTGTACACTACCAAAAGATAAATTAGCCTGAATTCTCAACAATGGTGGATACGGGTACTGTACTGTAGATATTGATAAACAGTATCAAACTCTAGAGACCTAACTCAAAATGAATACTCTGTGTATTCGTCGTTAAACGAATTAAGGTCACTGTGGCAACTGCACTCAAACCCTTTATAAGCATGCTTATCTATCCACTACTCTAACCATTCAGGCTTAACTCACACATTCGACACATATCACTATCCATAATCACTTATTCGAGTATACATGTTATCAATTCCTTGCATAAACATATAAATCATACAAAGCAAGACAGAAGGGTTCACTGTCGTGATCGCCACAAGAAGTCGCGCTCGCGACAGAAGCCAGGTGTACTATCGCGATTACGACAAGAAATCACGCTCGCGACAGAAGCCAGATAGCGTAACGAATCTATATACTATACCCAAATACATTACAACAACTCAAGCTTTATAACAACAATTAATATCACAAGGCATGTCATGTTCAACACTAACTCTTATGCCGTGGCATTACTTACCCAGATAGCTGATTTTATAATCATTTGGTAAACCTAAACATGCATGGTAAAGACCCCGGGAATGTTTCGGTGTAATACGGGTTCAATTCGGGAAGAAAAACACCTAAAAATATACAAATTAGTTGAGGGGAAAGGTGGGGAATTTATTTATGTCAACCATGGGCTCTAAATCAAGAGGAAATCACTCTTATGACCTGCTCTGTCGCGCTCGTGACTGCTGGCTGCGTTAGGAACCTTCAAAAGACTGCTTGTCACCTCTAACTTGTATTGTCTAAACTGACCTCTAAACATCATTTTTAGGCAAAACATCCTCTTAACAATTGTTTCCTAGGAAGTTTTCTTTCAAATGGAACAAGTTTTAGGTCAAATGGACAACTACAACATGAGATATGATATAAACAATCTGGACTGCTCAATTGAACCGGCCAATGTAGAGACACCTCTATTTTGGCAAATTTCTAGGGTCTTAGAGCAAGCATTTGCTCAAGATCACTTATGAGACTTTCATAGGTATTGAAGTCATGGTTCTAATGGCTCAACAATCACTCAATTTAGAGGTCTTTAACTCTACTTATGACAAAAATACTTCACGGAGGTCAGAGACAAAATGAACAGGATTTACCAAAACCATACTTTGTCATCAACACACACTCAAATGATTGAGTCACATACTCATAAGAATATATACACACTTATATCATAAACATATATACACATTGTCACACCCCGTTTGCCCCCGAGTCGAACGAGCAATATGTATGTGTCTGCGTTTGCATGGTTTTGGCATATCATAGGGGTATTTTGGTATATATGCATATTTTGTGGGTTTGTTCCTGTATGGTGGTGCATATAGAAATAAGGTGTCCATAAGTGGAGTTAGGATCACATGCATGTGAGCATATTATTATGTGTGTGTATTAGATGAGATTGCATTGTGTGTGTTGCTCATACATGTGTAGGGTGCATTATTGGAGTGTTTCATTGTGTGTGTGTGTGTGACATGTGCATCTAGTGCGTGAGTGAGTGGTTTCCACCACCAAGATTGTGACAAGTGGAGGGTGAGAAAAGAAAGAGAAAGAAGAAAAGGGAAAAATCAAAAATTGGGTTCCATTTCCCGTTCCCTCTTCTTCTTCCTCCTTCTTCTTCTTCTTCGTTTTCCCTAGCCAACTTTCCCTTGGTCCAAGCTTGTGTGGTGGAGATTGGTCACTCATTGTGTTGTTTTGGGTAAGTTTCTCTACATTTTCTGTTTTGATTTTCAAGTTCCCTTCTCTTTTTCATCTTCTTTATTTAGGGTTTTGATTAGGGTTGCTTTGGTGTGTGTGTTTCATTATTTTGGGTGTTTAGCTGAGCCTACAAGAGATCCTAAAGGCAAGGAAGTTGCTGGACCTAGTGGAGCCAAGTGATTAGGCATCTAATTTTGAGGTTTGGGAAATTTGATTATGTTTTGGTTTTGCTTGAGATATGATTTTGGGTTTTGTATGTATGTATGATTGCTGGAAATTTGAGTATTAAATTGGTTTACTCTATGTGGGTTTCAAGTTTTAAAGTGTAGAAATTGAATGATAAGCTATTGCAAAATGTTTAATTCTCTTGATTCAATTTGCTGAATTTGTGGATGTTGAGTTCATGTATGTTTGGATAAATTAATGCTATATTATGTTGTTTGAGTTGTGATTTTGGATGGCCAAGTTAAGGTAAGTTTGAGGTAAGTTTTTGGTGTTAATTTATTGGTCAAAATGTGTATATTTTCGTTGTGGTTGATTGTGTGAAAAATTGGGAATCGTTGAAGTTAGAATTCTGCAGATTTCTGGAAAATCCAGGAGTCACACGGCGGTAAGGCCTGATCTCACCGCCGTGTGGATCGTGTGTTTTGCCTTGGAATTCTGGAGCTGCGTCTTTACACGGCGGTAAGGGCAAAGCCATACCGCCATGTAAAACCATTCTGCCCAGGTGTGAGGCATATCACATGGCGGTATGGCCTATGCCTTGCCCCCGTGTGAGAGTCTTACACGGTGGTAAGGGTAAGGCCATACCGCCGTGT
Source organism: Excoecaria cochinchinensis (assembly GCA_947683425.1). Classification (NCBI taxonomy): domain Eukaryota; kingdom Viridiplantae; phylum Streptophyta; class Magnoliopsida; order Malpighiales; family Euphorbiaceae; genus Excoecaria; species Excoecaria cochinchinensis. The sequence goes on along the minus strand of CANTUQ010000055.1, from coordinate 22,217,155 downwards.
AAAACGGTTGTGCCCACTTCTTGCAATTTTTCCACTTCTTTCTTTTTCATTCCTTTTCCTTTCTTGTATGATTTTAAATGTTATTTAGTGTCTTTTAACATGATTTATGTCTTTAAAAGGGATATTTAGCTATACAATGGATGGATTCTAATGTTTGTTTCTAATTAAGTTAATTGCTTTGCATATGATAAATATATGAAGAGTAGTAAATGACCATGCTATATGAATTTTTATAAATGTTATAGAGGGTGATCACATGCTATATTATGCCATGATTATTTGTACTATGTGAATACGCATGTTAAGCTATATAATTGCTTCATTTAAATTAGATTAATGATTATTTGTGGATTGTGTTATGCATGACCTGCTAGAGTCTAGAAAGTGGATAGTTAGGTATGCCTAATAGAGTCTTATAGCTGCAGCCCTCAGTTCCGTTTGGACCCCGATCAGGTCCCCGTTTGGTTTCTCGCGAACCCTTTAATGTGTATGGATCTTGTTTAAGGTCCCTTTTGAAAATGTTTTGTGAAGGTTAAAAGTAAAATTGGTTTCTCGATTCGTACCCGTAAGGTACTGTCCGTAATCGGCTCGTACCCGTAAAGTACTGTCCGTATACTCGTTATCCACTCCCTCGAGTCAGCAGGTGCTTTGTATGAATTGTGATATGAGGAAATGTATGTGACATATGTATGGGTTCAATGGTGAAAAGTATAATCTGTTATGAGGATATGAATATTGTTATGAGCTTTCTGATGAATGGCTTTATTTATGTGAGCATGAGTATATGCAATTGTTATGCTATGATTTTCGTATATATATACATGAGGTACGCGTGTGTATTGCCTTGAAGATCGTTGTGAATGGTTTTCCTTATGCTATATGTGTGTTCCCCACTAAGCGTTATCGCTTAGCACGGCGTGTTACCCGTGCAGGTGCGGAAGGAGTTTTCTTTGGGAGAGTCGCAGCCATCGAAGCCAACACAGCAGGGTCTTAGTGTAGGGCTTTATTTTTGTATTTTGAGGATCCTTTTTGTATAGAACTCTCTTACTTCAGTTTTGTAATAGCTTCCGCTTATGTACATGTATTTTGGGATTTGTATTTATCTATTGTATCTCTTGGTTGATCAAACAGTAATGTAATGCTTCTGTTATATTAATGCATGATCAGCCTTAGTTCTTATGTTTCACAAAAGTTTTTAATTTCCTCGTATTTATGTATGTTTATCTTTGATTGAATTTATATATATTTATGCTTTGTGCGTTTGCACCCTGACTCGTACGGCATCTTACTCCTCATGGGATGGGATCGCCTAAGTACGGGTAAGGGGTGTTACAAGTTGTGGTATCAGAGCCTAGGTTTAGGTGTTTTTGGGTGATTGTTTATGTGATGCTATGTGTGGATACATCTATGTCTAGGGTTGTGTTGGCTAATGCGATCGTTCTCTTGTTTGTTAGATGGATTCTGATTCTGCTCGTGGTGCGCTTGAGGAATCCGCTGAAAGTGTGAATCCTCCAGCTACAGATCTGTCTGTTTCTGTTTCTGTTTCTGTGTCGGCTCAATGTGCTAGGGTCCAGCTCGAGGCCGCTGCCATGCCTTTTGAGGCTATGTTCAGATTGCATCAGGACATGGCTCAATTTTTGGAAAGGGTGCCTGCCCCTAAAGCTCCGATAGAGAGTTTAAGAAAAGCTGGTGTTGAGGATTTTTATGGGACCGGGCTAGATGAGTCTGAGTTAGCTGAGAAGTAGCTTGATAAAGTAAAGAGAGCTTTAAAGGAAGTCAGGTGTCCTCCCGATCAGCAAGCTAAATGTGCTGTGGCATTGCTTTAAGGGTCGGCTTACGAATGGTGGGAGTTGGTATGTAGGCAACCTCAGATGCCTGATCCGGTTACATGGGAATTCTTCGGGGAGGAGTTCACAAAGAAGTATGTGAATCAAGCATATAAGGACTCAAGATGGGCATAGTTTCTGAGTTTGAAGAAGAGGGCCATGTCAGTTTCAGATTATGAGAAAGAGTTTAATCGGTTGTCTCGCTATGCTCCGCGTGGGGTTATGACAGATGATTTCAGGTGCAAGCATTTTGAAGCCGAGTTGAACGAGTCTTTGAAGATTGCTTTGATTTCTTTGATGTGTACGCCAGGGGTAAGTTATTATCAGATTCCTGAAGCTGCCATGAGGGCAAAGAGGACGGAATCATTGCTTAGGGAGAGAGCTCAGCGAAGGAATTCTACAAGGGGAGGTTCTTCCTCATCTGTGGGTAAGAGATCTAGGAACCTGCAAGATGAGCCATCAGCTGGTTCGGCTACTAGAGGTAGAAGGCAAGGTTCAGCAGTGGTATCTGGTTCTGGCAGAGGTGGTAGATCTGATGCTATACCTGTTTGTGCACATTGCAGCAAGGCTCACCGGGGTGAGTGTAGGTGGCTCACTGGTGGGTGCTTTAAGTGTGGGAGCACCGAGCACCGTCTGGCTAGTTGTCCCCAGTCGAATGAAGATTCAGGTCCACAGGGAGGAGCTAGCAGAGTTGGATCGAATGCTTCTCCAGCTGCTAGAGGTAGAGGTAGAGGTAGAGGTCGAGGCGGTCAACCTAGAGATGGAGCTGTTTCTGAGACTGTAGAGCGTCCTCCACCTGTTGCAGGTAGAGCATATGCAGTTAGAGCCATAGAGGAGCAGGATGCCCCTGATGTGATTGCTGGTAAGTTCCTACTCCATGACACTGAATTATATGCTCTAATAGATCCTGGTTCCACACACTCATATTTATGCATGCATAAGATTGTTGATAAGTTGCATGTGGTAGATCAGTTAGACTATGAGATATGTGTGACCAATCCATTAGGGCATAGTGTCAGGGTGAGTAGAGTTTTTAGGAGTTGTCCATTGATGATTGAGGGTGTTGAGTTCCATGTGGATTTGATAGAGTTACCTTTTAGAGAGTATGACTTGATTTTGGGTATGGACTTGTTGGGCAAGCATCGGGCTGTGATCGATTGTCATAGGAAGACCTTTGTGCTTCGGGATAGGAACCGAGCTCCAGTGTTTGTAAGAGATTTGGGTACGAGTTCTGTGAACAACGTGATTTCTGCAATTCAAGCCAAGAGGTTTTTGAGGAAAGGTTGTGAGGCTTTCCTAGCTGTGGTTTTGGATTCCAAGAGAGATCAAGTGAGGATTGAAGATATTCCTGTTGTTCGGGAGTTTAGTGATGTTTTTCCAAGTGACTTGTCGGGTTTGCCTCCAGAGAGGGAAGTTGAGCTAGCCATAGAGATCATGCCGGGTACCACACCTGTATCGAGGGCACCTTATCGGATGGCTCCTATAGAGTTGAGAGAGTTAAAAACTCAACTGCAAGAGCTATTGGATAAGGGGTTTATTCGACCTAACATATCTCCATGGGGAGCTCCGGTTCTGTTTGTCAAGAAGAAGGATGGGTCTTTGAGGATGTGTATCGATTATAGGCAGATTAACAAAATCACCGTGAAGAACAACTATCCGTTGCCTAGAGTTGAAGATTTATTTGATCAGCTTCGAGGTGCAGGAGTCTTTTCCAAGATAGATCTTCGGTCTAGGTATTATCAGCTTCGGGTTAAGGATGAGGATGTGGTTAAGACTGCATTTCGGACTCGGTATGGCCACTATGAGTTCCTTGTTATGCCGTTTGGTTTGACCAACGCTCCAGCGGCATTCATGGATTTGATGAACAGAGTGTTTAGGCCATACTTGGACCGATTTGTAGTAGTGTTTATAGATAATATCTTGGTGTATTCCAAGGATGAGACCGAGCATGAGGAACACCTCCGATTGGTTTTGCAAGTGTTGAGGGAACATCGACTATTTGACAAGTTGAGTAAATGTGATTTTTGGCTTCGGGAAGTGTCGTTTTTGGGCCACGTAGTTTCAGCCAAGGGTATCCAAGTAGATCCAGCTAAAATTGAGGTGATAGTCGGTCGAAAAGCGCCTAGGAATGTTCAGGAGGTGAGGAGTTTCCTTGGTTCGGCGGGTTACTACCGTCGGTTTGTTAAGAGTTTCTCTGTGATTGCCGCTCTGATGACTAGGTTGTTGAGGAAAGGAGTTAAGTTCGAGTGGTCGGATCACTGTCAAGCTTGCTTTGAGAGGTTGAAGCAGTTGTTAGTCGAAGCTCCTATACTTACTCAACCCATCTCGGGTAAGGAGTTTGTTATGTAAAGTGACGCTTCAGGTGTGGTCTGGGATGTGTTCTGATACAGGAAGGTAGGGTTGTGGCTTATACTTCTCGACAGTTAAAGCCACATGAGAGAAACTATCCGACGCATGACCTTGAGTTAGCAGCGGTTGTCTTTGCTTTGAAGATTTGGCGCCATTATCTCTATGGGGAGAAGTGCAGGATCTTTACGGACCACAAGAGTTTGAAGTATTTCCTGACTCAGAAGGAGCTTAATATGAGACAGCGTCGATGGCTTGAGTTGTTTAAAGATTACGATTGCATTGTGGATTACCATCTGGGTAAGGCCAATGTAGTCGCAGATGCTTTGAGTCGGAAGTCAGTTTCTGCCTTATTTTTGAGACGGTTCAGATGGAGGTTTGATTTGGATGGGGCTTTGATAGCTCAGTTGAGAGTCAAGCCTACCTTGAGACAGCGGATACTTGATGCTATGAAGATTGATGAGAGGCTTCAGCGGATTGTGCAAGAGGTTAGTCTGGGCAAGCAATCAGAGTTTTCAGTTCTTGATGGAGCGCTTCTGTTTGGAAACCGTCTGTGTGTTCTGGATGATGAGGAATTGAGGAAACAGCTTTTGAGCGAGGCACACAGTACAGTTTTCACCATGCATCCTGGCAGTGGGAAGATGTATCAGGATATGAAGTAGTTTTATTGGTGGTCTGGTATGAAGAGGGACATAGTAGACTTTGTATCCAAGTGCTTGACATGTCAGCAGGTAAAGGCTGAGCACCAAGATCCTTCCGGATTACTCACGCCTTTGTCCGTTCCCAAGTGGAAGTGGGATGATATTACCATGGATTTTGTTTCTGGGTTGCCCTTGACTCAGAAAAAGCATGATTCTATTTGGGTTGCTGTAGATCCACTCACAAAGTCTGCTCACTTCTTGGCGGTTAGGATGGATTACCAGATGGATAGATTGGCCAGTATCTATGTGGATGAGATAGTTCGATTGCATGGAGTGCCTTTGTCCATAGTTTCAGATCTAGACCCAAGGTTTACATCTAAGTTTTGGATAGAGTTGCAGCGAGCTTTGGGTACCAAGTTGAACTTCAGTACGGCATTTCATCCTCAGACAGACGGTCAGTCCGAGCGAGTGATTCAGATCTTAGAGGACATGTTAAGGGCTTGTGTTTTGGACTTTTCGGGTAGTTGGGACAAGTATGTATCTCTTATGGAATTTGCCTACAAAAATAGCTATCAGTCCAGTATCGGTATGGCTCCTTATGAGGCTTTATATGGACGTCAGTGTAGGATTCCAGTTTGTTGGACAGAGTTGTCCGAGAGGTCAGTGATTGGGCTAGATCTGGTTAGAGATACAGAGGAGAAGATCAGATTTGTGCAGCAAAATTTGAAAGCGGCCAAGGATCGACAGAGATCTTATGCCAACTTGAAGAGAAAGGATGTACAGTTTGAAGTCGGAGACAAGGTTTTCCTGAAAGTTTCTCCTTGGAGAAAAGTGCTTAGGTTTGGAAAGAAAGGAAAGCTTAGTCCTCGTTTCATTGGTCCGTATGAGGTGTTGGCAAGAGTTATTCCGGTGGCCTATAGATTGGCCTTACTGATAGAGTTGTCCAAGTTGCATGATGTGTTCCACGTTTCTATGCTTCGCCGGTATAGGTCGGATCCTTCTCATGTTTTGTCAGTTCAAGAGGTTCAAGTGCAGTCTGATTTCTCCTACGATGAGGAACCAAAAGCTATCTTAGCTCAGGAAGTGAGGCAGTTAAGGAGTAAGCAGATTCCTTTGGTAAAGGTTTTGTTGAATCACCATGGAGTCAAGGAGGCGACATGGGAACCAGAGGAGTTGATGAGAACTCAGTACCCGCAGTTGTTCAGTTCAGGTGAAAATTTCGAGGACGAAATTCTTGTTAGTAGGGGAGAGTTGTCACACCCCGTTTGCCCCCTAGTCGAACGAGCAATATGTATGTGTGTGCATTTGCATGGTTTTGGCATATCATAGGGGTATTTTGGTATATATGCATATTTTGTGGGTTTGTTCCTGTGTGGTGGTGCATATAGAAATAAGGTGTCCATAAGTGGAGTTAGGATAACATGCATGTGAGCATATTATTATGTGTGTGTATTAGATGAGATTGCATTGTGTGTGTTGCTCATACATGTGTAGGGTGCATTATTGGAGTGTTTCATTGTGTGTGTGTGTGTGACATGTGCATCTAGTGTGTGAGTGAGTGGTTTCCACCACCAAAATTGTGACAAGTGGAGGGTGAGAAAAGAAAGAGAAAGAAGAAAAGGGAAAAATCAGAAATTGGGTTCCATTTCCCATTCCCTCTTCTTCTTCCTCCTTCTTCTTCTTCTTCGTTTTCCGTAGCCAACTTTCCCTTGGTCCAAGCTTGTGTGGTGGAGATTGGTCACTCATTGTGTTATTTTGGGTAAGTTTCTCTACATTTTCTGTTTTGATTTTCAAGATCCCTTCTCTTCTTCATCTTCTTTATTTAGGGTTTTGATTAGGGTTGCTTTGTTGTGTGTGTTTCATTGTTTTGGGTGTTTAGCTGAGCCCACAAGACATCCTAAAGGCAAGAAGTTGCTGGACCTAGTGGATCCAAGTGATTAAGCATCTAATTTTGAGGTTTGGGAAATTTGATTATGTTTTGGTTTTGCTTGAGATATGATTTTGGGTTTTGTATGTATGTATGATTGCTGGAAATTTGAGTATGAAATTGGTTTACTCTATGTGGGTTTCAAGTTTTAAAGTATAGAAATTGAATGATAAGCTATTGCAAAATGTTTAATTCTCTTGATTCAATTTGCTGAATTTGTGGATGTTGAATTCATGTATGTTTGGACAAATTGATGCTATATTATGTTGTTTGAGTTGTGATTTTGGATGGCCAAGTTAAGGTAAGTTTGAGGTAAGTTTTTGGTGTTAATTTATTGGTCAAAATGTGTATATTTTCGTTGTGGTTGATTGTGTGAAAAATTGGGATCGTTGAAGTTGGAATTCTGTAGATTTTTGAATAATCCAGGAGTCACACGGCGGTAAGGCCTGATCTCACCGCCGTGTGGATCGTGGGTTTTGCCTTGGAATTCTGGAGCTGTGTCTTTACACGGCGGTAAGGGCAAAGCCATACCGCCGTGTAAAACCATTCTGCCCAGGTGTGAGGCATATCACACGGCGGTATGGCCTAAGCCTTGCCCCCGTGTGAGAGTCTTACACGGCGGTAAGGGTAAGGCCATACCGCCGTGCAAAATGGTTGTGCCCACTTCTTGCAATTTTTCCACTTCTTTTTTTTTCATTCCTTTTCCTTTCTTGTATGATTTTAAATGTTATTTAGTGTCTTTTAACATGATTTATGTCTTTAAAAGGGATATTTAGCTATACAATGGATGGATTCTATTGTTTGTTTCTAATTAAGTTAATTGCTTTGCTTATGATAAATATATAAAAAGTAGTAAATGACCACGCTATATGAATTTTTATAAATGTTATAGAGGGTGATCACATGCTATATCATGCCATGATTATTTGTACTATGTGAATACACATGTTAAGCTATATAATTGCTTGCTTTAAATTGGATTAATGATTATTTGTGGATTGTGTTATGCATGACCTGCTAGAGTCTAGAAAGTGGATAGTTAGGCATGCCTAATAGAGTCTTATAGCTGCAGCCCTCAGTTCTGTTTGGACCCCGATCAGGTCCCCGTTTGGTTTCTCGCAAACCCTTTAATGTGTATGGATCTTGTTTAAGGTCCCTTTTGAAAATGTTTTGTGAAGGTTAAAAGTAAAATTGGTTTCTCGATTCGTACCCGTAAGGTACTGTCCGTAATCGGCTCGTACCCGTAAAGTACTGTCCGTATACTCGTTATCCACTCCCTCGAGTCAACAGGTGCTTTGTATGAATCGTGATATGAGGAAATGTATGTGACATATGTATGGGTTCAATGGTGAAAAGTATAATCTGTTATGAGGATATGAATATTGTTATGAGCTTTCTGATGAATGGCTTTATTTATGTAAGCATGAGTATATGCAATTGTTATGCTATGATTTTCGTATATATATACATGAGGTACGCGTGTGTATTGCCTTGAAGACCGTTGTGAATGGTTGTCCTTATGCTATATATGTGTTCCCACTAAGCGTTATCGCTTAGCACGGTGTGTTACCCGTGCAGGTGCGGAAGGAGTTTGCTTTGGGAGAGTCGCAGCCATCGAAGCCAACACAACAGGGTCTTAGTGTAGGGCTTTATTTTTGTATTTTGAGGATCCTTTTTGTATATAACTCTCTTACTTTAGTTTTGTAATAGCTTTCGCTTATGTACATGTATTTTGGGATTTGTATTTATTTGTTGTATCTCTTGGTTGATCAAACAGTAATGTAATGCTTCCGTTATATTAATGCATGATCAACCTTAGTTCTTATGTTTAGCAAAATGTTTTTAATTTCCCCGTATTTATGTATGTTTATCTTTGATTGAATTTATATATATTTATGCTTTGTGCGTTTGCACCCTGACTCGTACGGCATCTTACTCCTCATGGGATGGGATCGCCTAAGTACGAGTAAGGGGTGTTATACACATATACCACAAAACACCGCAAGTAATCAAAATGAACCGAAATTAAAATCACACACGATCCCGACCTCTAGAAAGCTCAATCTTTGTTCTCTACTAGTTTTCGATCTTCTCCTTCCCTTATCCAACTTCTTGTTCACAGCTTTCACAAATCACATAGAAAACACTTGAGTTAAACTCCTTCTCACTTTAAATCAAAAACATAAAGAAAAAGGAGGTCAGATCGGAGAATAAATCCAACTTACCTTTAACACACTCTCTTCAACCCATCCAAATAACTCACTTAAAAATCAAAGCAAATGAAGAAGAAAAAGAAAAGGAATAGCAAAGCAAAGCTTAAGAGCAACAAAAGAAAATAGAGAATAAAGGGCCAAAAATAGAATTTGAAAGGAGAATAAGAAAAAGAGTGGCCGGTCAACAGAATGAAAAACCAAATCCTCTCACACAAATGCCCACCAACTCACCATAAATGCTAAACCACTTCACATAAATGCCACTTACCATATTAAATATATTCATTTACTTAAAACAAAAGTCCAATGCCAAGTGTCAATTCCTTACAATGCCATTTGTCAAACTTCTACGCCGCTATGTGTCCGATACAAATCAAATAATCCAACTCCAATAGGCTTCCCGTGAAACATTTTGTCGTGCTGGCGACACTGTCACGCTCGCGACAGAACCCACACTCAAGCCACTATCTTCATCTTCTCAAAATAATTTTCATCTAGCAAAACTTATAACCTTAATCAACTTGGAAACTCACTCAAATACACTCTCTCATACACATAAACTCTTGAATTACCAAACAAAAATTTTAAAATTCTTCTGAGGCCAAATTGGGTCGTTACAGAGACCCTTTGATAAGGCAGTCGTCGAAACCCCTAACAAACTAAAAAAGTGGTCTCTGATGGCTGAAAAATCAAAGAGTTAGAATGATGCATGAATGATATGTAATGCATGATCGTGCTATGCAAGTGGTCCTCGATGGCCAAAAGAGACTACAATGATACATGTGAAACATGTAAAAACTATACACAGGATGATATATACATGTAATAATTATATGCAAAGACTAGTATGTATTCATAAGGAAGAAATAAAAAATTTATTTGTGCATGAATGACATGAATATGCAATGCATCATCCATAACCACATGCAAGCAGATAGATCCTTGCAACCATATTGCCCCCACACACGAGGTCATATAGTCTCTATCCTAGGTTGGCTTCATCCATGGGTTAACAGGGAACCTGTTGGACGCGCATGGTGCATGGTGGAAAACCGACAGCTAACCTCTCTTAACTAATGTGCATACGTATGGATTTTGACCATTGTGTATTTAGGCAGTCCAAATAAATCGACATGGGCCTATCGGGGTTTGAAAGCCTTTGATTAGGTGACCAATCAAATTATCTAGCTTTGTCCAATACATAATGACCCATATAGCAAGCAAGGTATTATGGTTCATACCACCTAGGAAAAGTATCTATTGCCATTACATAAGCTTTGGCTAGGGTGACGATACTTTAGATCTACCCAAGCATGGTCCCTGCTAATGGGTCTAGCTCATCACGAGCGTAACGACCGATCGAATCTCCATTTAATATACCATGATGGTACGAGGCTTGAGTTGGTGATTATCCTTAACACTTCCCTACATTGAGAGAATATAGGGTCGTGCTTCGGGAACGCACCGAGGCTAAAAGAGGGACAAAACTAGCATAGATTTAAGGCTCTAATGAGATGTAATGCAGTTTTAAAAAAAGATGAAATTTTTAAATTAAAAATCAATTGTAAGTTTTAATCAAGGTACTTTCGAAGCGAAGTCTCTATTAAGTATCCCCAGTGGAGTCGCCACTGTGATGCGCACCGAACCCCGGGCGCCCTGAACCATCCGCTTTTAGGGCTTTTGGGATGAGGTTCATAAAAACTTGTAAGAAATTACAAGTGCGTCCATTTTGGCCAACAAGGAGGTTTCATAGAGTCGTCACCCAATAGAACATTGGGAAAGGTCGTCTAGCCTCGGTGAGCCTAAGACAACGCTGTTATGTCCATAATAGGCAAACCAGAGGTGTCTTGGAGGCTTCCACCCTAACAATAGGATGGCCCTCTCGCCTCATGCTTGGGCAAACCAAAGGTGTCTTGGAGGCTTCCTCCCTAATAGAACATTAGGATGGCCCTCTCGCCTCGTGGCGCCTAGGACTGTGCAAGTTTGAGACTTTTTTATGTAACACAAGAGGTATCTTAGAGGCCCCATCCCAATTGAATATTGAGATGGCCCTCTCGCCTTGTTAAGCCCAAAGACCAGAGAAGGTTATTCATACCTTGGTTAATTTTATAATTGAGCTTTGAATTTAGCGTTTCATCCCTTTTCTCATTCAATTCGGTGCAGTTTAATTAAAGCACAAGTTATTCATTCAAAGGAAGCGATAAATAAAAGCATAATTAAAATGAAGTGTATGAAAATAAATTACAACAAAACTAGAGGCGGAATACAACCCCCATTGTAAATAAAATACAAATCATACATAAAACGAGATATACATTAAAGATGAGGACATTGGTCCTCGAATGCATATTTATTATAAAATAATTTTGATGTGACAATTTTTATTTTGGATGGAGAAAATTGGGACATTGGTCCCATTTTTATTAGGAAAGGTTCCAAGTTAATTAATAAAAATGTTTTTGTGATTTTCTTTTTAGCATGCCTAAAATAAATATTTTTATAATAAAATTACATGGCAAAATAAATGAAAAAGCCAAAAAAATGAAATATTACAAATAAATCAATTAAATATTTAACCCAAACGAGCCTTCTGGATCTCCTCGGTTGCTCGCAAAATGGCCAAGTAAAGAAAATAAGTTTTGACATAAAAAAACAAAACACAAATGAAATAATATTAGTAATCAAATCAATAAAATTAGTTAAACATACAAAATAATGAATAACAAATTAAGATAAAATAAGATGACATGAAAGATGATAAATGAATTAACATGTTAACAAATCAAAATAACTAAAAATATGCATTAAATGATAAAAGAATTAAATGATTTGATTAAAGTAAACAAAACATGTTAATGAATTAATACATAAAAATATGAACATGATAATAATAATAATGAATAATGACAATAAACAAATAAAAGAATAAACAATAAATATATAACAATAGCATTGAAAAATAATGATAAAAAATGAATAAAAGAATGATGAAAATTAAATAAATGACATGATTAATTAATGTTATCCCGATTAACATAAAACATTTACATGGCAAAAAAGATCAATCAAAATAAATTAATTAATTACATGTTAAAAATAATGAGAAATCAAAGCAAAAATAAATTATTTACATGTTAGCAATAATAAGAAATCAATATTTACATGTTAGAAATGATAAGAAATCAATATTTACATGAACAAAAATAATATATTAACATATTAAATGAGACAAAAATAAAAGCAATAGAACAAATAAATAAATAAATGAAAATAATAAAAATAATAATAATATACATGTTAATAAATTAAATATAAATAAAATAATAAAAAATAAAAAGATTTAAGCCCAGCATGTTTACCCTCAGAGTTTCAGATTCGATGAAGGTAAATGATGATTGATTTCCTTATTCTTGATTTGCAAGATTAGAATTGAATAATAAAAAGGTTGGAATTTTATTCCAAGGAAAAATATACTTGAAAAAAATGATGGAAGAAAATCAACAATTCTTTAAGAACAAAAAAATAATTTCTTTGCCTAAAAAATAATTTTTATTGATAAAAAATATTCTCAAGAACAAACAATTATTTTGTTCGTTCCAAGGAAAAATTCATTTATGAGAAAAAAAAAACTTGTTTTTTAGAAAATCAAATGAAAAATTAGATTTAAAGAACAAACAATCATTTTGTTTGTCTCAAAACCAATTTTTCAAAAAAAAAAGGATTCAAATAAAAAAAAACCTTGAAAAAAGTTTAATTAAAAACAAATAACTAGTTAAAAAAATAAATTTTCAGAGCAAAAAATAACTAGTTTGTCTCAAAATTAAATTACATCAATAAAACTCCTTCTAAAAATATATTTAGAAGAAATTCTATTTGAAAAAGAAGAAGAATTGATGAACTTTTCTTTTTTATTTTTGTTAGGGAAAACTAAAAACTTAGAGAGAATTTATTCAAGAAGAAGAAGAAGTAAAACTAAAAACTAAACCCTAAAAAATTCCCCCCTTTTTCTCTTTTCATCATTTTCTTTTTATATGAAGAAAATAAGAAAAAATAATTAATTAAGGAAAAAAAATCCAATTAAATCAGATCTTATTTATTTTGAATTTTAAGAAAGGAAAAAACCTTTAGACCCCAAAAAATGTGATAAAAAACGGATTTTTGGTTGAAAAATCGAAAAAAAACTGATTTTGGGGGCGAAAATCACGTTTTGCGGCAGAATTAGGCCACCGACGTCTGTCGCTGGCGAGCGAGGGGCTGCCAGCACGCACGCCACACGCTGGCAGGCGAGCGCTCGCCCGTCACCCGCGCGATGGCGCTCCACGCGCAGCAGCGCCTCACAGAGCGCATGTGCGCGCCTGTGCGCTGCCGAAAGGCACCGATGCTCGATTTTTTTTTAAAAAAAAAAATAACTAAAAATACTACAATTTCTAAATCCCATTTTTTTAAATCTAATTTAAATTTTTTTTTTAATATTTTTTATTTTTTTTTCACTTTAAAATGCAAATTTGACAAAAAAATCACCACTTTGAACCTTTTTGCCTGTGACAAGTCATCTTATTATAACTGGGTAACTCTGATCTGGTCTGTCTCAGGACATGGTGTCTACAGATGGAAAGAGAAAAGAGGGAATGTTTTTAGGGTTTTACTTAATTTTTTCTCTTCTTCTTCCTCTCAAAATTCTCTCTAACTTTTTCTGAAATTTTCCCCAATAAAATAATAGAAATAGAAAAGTTCAATTTTTTTCTTTTTTTTTTCCATTTGAATTTCTTCTAAATATATTTTAGATGGAATTTTGTTGATGAAAAATTGATTTTTGAGACAAATAAAGTGATTATTTGTTTTTAAAAATTCAATTTTCATACTTTTTGTCTTTCAATAATTTTTTCACTTAGGTTTTTTCAATGATTTTTATTTGAATCCCTTTTTGATGAAAAATAGATTTTGAGACAAACAAAATAGTTGTTTGTTCTTGAAGCCTAATTTTTCATTTGACTTTCTAAAAGATAAGTTTTTTTTTTTATGAATAATTTTTTCTTGAAGAATTTTTAATTTGCTTTCATCATATTTTTTAAGCATATTCATTTCTTGGAATAAAATTCCAATTTTTATCATCTTTAATTCTAATCTTGCAAATCAAAAATAAGGAAATCAATCATTTTTACTTTAATCGAATCCGAAACTCTGAGGGTAAACATTTTGGGCATGATCTTTTATCTTTTATTATTTTGTTCATATTTAATTGATTAACATGTATATTTTATTATTTTCATTTATTTATTTATTCTATTGTTTTTATATTTGTCTCATTTAATATGTTTATATATTATTTTTGTTCACGTAAATATTGATTTCTTATTATTTTTTAACATATAATTAATTAATTCATTTTGGTTGATCTTTTTGCCATGAAAATGTTTTATATTAATTGTGATAACATTAATTAATCATGTCATTTATTTAATTATTTTCATCATTCTTTTATTCATTATTTTTATCATTCTTTTTCATTGCTATTGTTATATATTTATTGTTTACTCATTTATTTGTTTATTTTCATTATTATTATTATCATGTTCATATTTTTATATATTAATTCATTAGCATGCTTTATTTATTTCAATCATATCATTTAATTCATTTATCATTCATAATGCATTTTTCTAATTTATTTTAAATTGTTAACATCTTAATTCATTTGTCATTTTGATGTCATCTTATTTTATTTTATTTTATCATTTATTATATATTTAACTGATTTAATTGATTTAATTACTAATATTATTTCATTTGTGTTTTATTTTTATTTCACAACTTATTTTCTTCGCTTTGGCATTTTCACGAGCACACAGGGAGATCCAGAAGGCTCACCTGATTTGATCGTTTATTTCATTACTTGTATTATTTGCTTTATTTGTTTCTTTATTTATTTTATCGAATGTAATTCCTAATAAAATTGTTTATTTTAGGCATGCTAGAAAGAAAATCACAAAAATATTTCTACTAATTAACTTGGAACTTTTTCTAATAAAAATGGGACCAGTGTCCTTATTTTTCCATCCAAAATAGATTGTCACATAAAAATCATTTTCGTAAATATGCATGCGAGGACCAATGTCCTCATCCTTAATGTATATCCCGTTTTATGCATGTTTTGTATTTCATTTACAATGGGAGTTGTATTCCGCCCCTAGTTTTTCTGTAATCTATTTTCATGTGCTTTACTTTAATTATGCTTTATTTATCGCTTTCCCTTGAATGGATAATTCTTGCTTTAATTTAATTGCACTGAATCGGATGAGAAATGGGATGAAACGCTAAATTCAAAACTCAATTATAAACCTAACCAAGGTATGAATAAATGGGAAGTCCCGAACCTTCTCTGGTCTTTGGGATTAACGAGGCGAGAGGGCCATCTCAATGTTCTATTGGGATGGGGCCTCCAAGACACCTCTTGTGTATCGTAAAAAGGCTAAAACTTGCATAGTCCTAGGCACCACGAGGCGAGAGGTCCATCCTAATGTTCTATTAGGGTGGACGCATCTAAGACACCTCTGGTTTGCCCAAGCGGGAGGCGAGAGGGCCATCCTACTGTTAGGGTGGAAGCCTCCAAGACACCTCCGGTTTGCCCATGATGGACATAGCAGCGCTATCTTAGGCTCACTGAGGCTAGACGACATTTCCCAATGTTCTATTGGGTGGCGACTCCAAGAAACCTCCTTGTTGCCCAAAATGGACGCACTTGTAATTTCTTACAAGTTTTTATGAATCTCATCCCAAAAGCCCTAAATGCGGGTGGTTCGGGGCGACCCGGGGTTCGGCACGCGTCACATATACACATTATCATAAAATATTATCATCAATGCATTTCAATAGATTTGACATTGCACTATGGCTCACTTCACAATTCATCATCATGGTTAACATATTCACACACACACACACACACACACACACATATATATATATATTTGTATTAAATTCATCCTTAGTACATCTCAATTATAGATCTCATACTCATATTCACTTGTTGTGCCTTCATACTTATATGTTCTTGCAAAAATTCACTTACACATACTCATATCATGTAAAGCAAGCCCATATTCATTAGCCGCATCATGTTATCACATTAGTTCATAAGATCTCGGGTCCAGGCGATAGAGGGGATCCTCCCACCCTTGTCTCAGACCATGAGGGAGTTCAGAGAGCAGACAGAGCAGTGCCTAGAGCAGATGAGGAAGGCCGCCAGCGAGCAGACCATTCAGATGAGCCAGGCGTTCAAGAAGTTAGGAGGCACAGTATCAGAGACCTTAGGGCTCATGATAACTTGCACCCAGCCCTTCTTGGATGGCTATGCTCAGATCCGGTTCAGGCAGATCCACGATGCTGGAGCAGGACCCTCTACAGCTCAGCCTCCACCTCCGGCAAAGCCAGCTCCGCCTCCACCTCCGCCAGGGACAGTGCACATATGAGATGACGAGTATCCTGATGAGGAGCCCTTCGACTATCTGCCTCTCTAATATTCAGGGAGTCATATTTTTGTATTTCTGCACATTTCTACTTTGTATATCTATTGTACAAAAGAGGATACTTCTAGTGAAAAACTTTTGTTTTCAGTTTTGTGCATCCATTCAATTATTTATGATTCATTCATATCACAGATGAATGCATGTTCCTTTGCATTTTCTCATGTGTCAAAGATAATGACGTGACAAATGAAGAGAAAATGATAACCAAAGATAACCCGGATTTAGAAAAATGACAACTCAACAGAACAAAACAAAAGGGAGAACCTAAAATGAAACATAATATGATGAAAAGAAACAACATCATTCATAAACATGTTGAAAGATAACAACTCAAGCATGAACTAACAAAACCTTTTATCACACAGGTACAGAGAAACATCGATTCGAACACAGGCATCGATTAAAAGTCCGAACAAGGGCGCCTAAGATTCATGTATTCTTGAAACAAGGAATCCAGCAAGGTCTCCTCCTCTTCACATCGGGATTGTAGCCAGAGAGTGCTGCATCTCACGGTTCACGTGGCAGCCAGAGAGCGCTATGCACCTTGTAGATCGGATGGGGGTTAGCAAGGCAACTTCAGATCGAAGCTGTGGTTAGAAAAACACCGCTCTTCACATCGGGATTGTAGCCAGAGAGTGCTGCATCTCACGGTTCACGCGGCAGCCAGAGAGCGCTACGCACCTTGCAGATCGGATGGGGGTTAGCAAGGGAACTTCAGATCGAAGCTGTGGTTAGAAAAACACCGCTCTTCACATCGGGATTATAGCTAGAGAGTGCTGCATCTCACGGTTCACGCGGCAGCCAGAGAACGCTACGCACCTTGCAGATCGGATGGGGGCTAGCAAGGGAACTTCAGATCGAAGCTGTGGTTAGAAAAACACCGCTCTTCACATCGGGATTGTAGCCAGAGAGTGCTGCATCTCACGGTTCACGCGGCAGCCAGAGAGCGCTACGCACCTTACAGATCGGATGGGGGTTAGCAAGGGAACTTCAGATCGAAGCTGCAGTTAAAAAAACACTGCTCTTCACACCGAGTTTATAGTCAGAGAGCACTACATTTCCTCAACCCTACGCAAGCCGAGACGAGGCTAGCAAAAGCAGAAGCTGCAGTTAAAGAAACACTGCTCTTCACATCGAGTTTGTAGTTAGAGAGCACTACATCTCCTCAACCCTGCGCAAGCCGAGACGAGGCCAGCAGAAGCAGAAGTTGTGGTTAAAGAAACACTACTCTTCGTATCGAGATAGTAGCTAGATAATGCTACGTCTCACCAACACCTGCAGGTCGAGACGAGACCGGTAGGGATATCTTCACATTGCCGAAACAGACCGAGACGAGGTCTACCCGGCAAAAGGCACGGAAGGTAAGAATTGCCACAGGTACGCTTTCTTTCTTTCTGTCCCTTCTCTGAGTTTTGGCTCATCTAGGCGCTTGTGCACTAGTTTCCCAAAAACTGGGGGCAACTGTAAGCACCGTGTCCCGGAGCGGTCCGGATCAGAGATTACCCTATGATGAAATCAGTATCCGAGCCTGTATAAATGGTTTAGATTTGGAGGTTTTAGTCCCATGCTCCACGAGAAATGAGTCTTTTCCCCTTTCATAGGCAGAGGGGGAGAAAACAAGGAATTTATAAGTCAAAAAGGTATATTTTCCTCCACAGATGGCCAGCCCATCTGTGAGGGCCAGCCCGTCGCTTAGGGTCACAGACGGCTTGTGGTATTTTTCGACGCCCGTCGGAAGGCACCGCCTCTTTCGGAGCACGCCATCTGATTTCCCGGAGCACGCAACCTTTCTGACGCCCGTCGATGGAAATGGTAGGGCCGTCGGATGAATCCTTGTGTCAGAATGATTCTTCCAACGCCCACCTCCACACGCCGACGATCGTCGGTCGTGCCTGGCCTAGAAAAGCTTCGGATTTTCTCTTAAAAAGGGTTCCAAAAATTTTCAAGAGGGGAAACTCTGCCAAAATTAAAGCACACTTTCTCTCTCTTCCAGCAAATGCCCACATCAAGAAATTTCTTTTAATTAGGGGATCAAATCATTAAAAAGGAACTAAAACTAATTAGTTTTCTTTGAATTTTGATTCCAAAGTCAATCTTTGTGAAGGGTTAAGAAGGAAACAATCTATTTTCCTCTTTCTTGACCTTTCATTTTATTTCTCGTGGAACGCGCGGGGCTCTAATCGACACAAGAATCTCACTTAAACATTATCTGAGGGTAAATATTTCGGACTTATTCTCCGTATTATTTCATCTTTATTCTTTATATTTTGCTGTTCTTTTAGCTTTTTGCTTTCACTTTTGTTTATTTTGATCCTCTCCATCTCCTTTTGTGATAAAAACCCCTTTTTGCTTTGAAAAGAGAGTCTTTTACTGTTTATTTTCGGAGACAGTGGTGACCGACGGGTCATCTACTTCACCGACACCCGTCGGTCACCCCACTCACGGACGCCCTCTCTCTTGAGTGAGCGACGGACATGTAGGTAACTTTGACTGACGCCCATCGGTCACTCGGCAGAGGTCGTCGCTGGGTCCTGTCTCCACGTTTTCGAATCGTTTTCTATATCTTTCAAGTTCTTTTGACTTTATTTATGATGAGCTTTCCTATATTAACATCTTTTAACTTTCTGTGAGGATATTGATTTTCTTGGACTATCCTGAGCTCGAGGGGCTATCTACCATATTCGGATGATTTCGTCCGGTTTAGTTTTATAACCTTCTTGGTCATTTCCTTTATTCGTTTATTCATTGATTGTTTTATGTACTTGATTATAAGCTCTTTGCATCCCGTTAAATGTAAAAATTGATTAATGTTTTATATTTAATAAAGAGAGGTTTTCATAAACATAAGGACCCAATGTCCTATTTTTATCCAATAAAAGTCATCACAATAAAAACATCCAATTTTAATAATGATGCATGCGAGGACCAAAGTCCTCAAAATAAGCAATGCCCCGATTTGTATATGTATCGCACATTTATAAAAGGGAGTTGTATTTTGCTCCTTGTATTATTGTAATTTATTGCTTTCACTATTTATTTGCTCATTTACAGTTTTCCAAATATGAATAAATGTACCTTCAATCAATTGCATCATGTGGAGAGAGAGCGAATCAATGATAATTAAAATTTGATCATAAAATAATCGAGGTAGAAATAGATGAGAAATCCCGAACCCAGCTCTGGTCTTTGGGCTCAAAGAGGCGAGAGGTCTACCCTCCAAAACACCTCTTGTGTCACGAGACTCTGGCATTAATCCTAGGCTCCTTAGGGCGAGAGGTTTACCCTCCAAGACCCCTCTAGTTGGCCCAAAATGGATACTAAGCGCAGTCTTAGGCTCTCCGAGGCAAGAGAAACATTCCCAATGTTCTATTAGGTGGCAACTCCATTAAACCTCCTTGTAGCCCAACATAGACGCACTTGCGATTTATTGCAAGCTGTCAACGGACCCACAAATGCCCCGATCGCCCTCAAGTGGGCGGTCGCACAGGCGACCGAGGGACCCCGGCGCGCGTCACACCCTTATGCATTTTGGATCTTGTTTAAGGTCCCCTTTGTAAAATGTTTTGAATGCGACAAAAATAAAATGGTTTTTGATTCGTACCCATAAGGTACGTTATGCGTTCGATTCGTGCCCATAAGGTACGCTATGCATTTCCTCGTTATCCACTATTGTGAGTCAGTAGGTGCTCTTTTTTTTTGTTCAGCTTTTATATGTTTACAAGAATATGGTATTTGGATGCATATAATGATAAGTATGAGAAATCAACTAAATTTTAAGTGAATGTGGATGTGAACTTCTAAATGCGTGTCTTTATTATGCAAGTATGATTATATAGCAGATATCATTATTCGCATTGGTCATATTGTATGTGTATGGCATAGACGACCATTGTGAATGGCCGTCCACTCTTTCGTTGCGTGTTTTCCCACTAAGCGTTTATCGCTTAGCACGGTGTTTTATCCGTGCAGGTGTGGAGGATGATGTTCTTTTGGGAGAGTCGTCGCCAATCTAGCCAACACAGCGGGATTAGTGTTAGGGCTTCATTTTTTTGATAACATGATTGATTCTTTTGTATCGGAACTCTCTTTATACTATTATTTTGTAAAGTTTCCGCATTTATATACTTTTGGGTTATGTAATTATGTTATTCTGACTTTTGATCAGAACATTTTTGTAACAAGTTTTGTTATTGTAATGATGGAATTTCTTGATGTTTAGGAAAGTTTTAATTTCCCCATATTGATGTATGGTTATTATGTATGAATGTATGCTTTGTATCTTTTTATGTTTGGTGACACAACCGGCTCATACGGCTTCTCACTCCTGGAGGATGGGTACGCCTACGTATGGGTAGGGGGTGTTACAGGAGGGCTACATGTAAGTGGTGTGGTAAAGATTATCAAGGAAAGAGAGAGTTAGGCACTTCAAGATTGTGAAAACATTTAAGGAAAAGTTGCAAAAAGTTACAAGATAAAAAAAGAGTTAGTGGCTGCATATAAAAGTCAAAATAAAGTCATGGACAAATTTGAGTTTTGTGGGATCCAGTAATATTACACCATTAGTTGGTTGGAAATTTGATCAACAAGCTTGTACCAAACTTTAATTAGGATGATCATCAGAGATGAACTGCCATTTAATTTTGTTGAATATGAGGGCTTTAGAGAATTTATTAGGCATTTTGTCCTAAATTTAAAATTCCATCTAGAGTGACTATTGCTGCAAAATGTTGCTCTCTTTTTATGAATGAGAGAGTTAAATTGAAAGGTTTTCTTAAAATTGAATGTAAAAGAGTTTCCATGACAACTGATACTTGTACTAGGTTTCAAAATGTATCATATTTGTGCTTAACTACACATTTTATTGATTCAAATTGGAAGATGCTATTATGGATGCATTTGTTGGGCGTATATAGTTGGGCGCGTATATACTACACGCCCTAATTAGCTGTCTACTTTATTTTATTTCCTATATTGGGCAGTTGCTTAAATTTAGTTGCTTGGAACCTAAATTATAGGTTTCCTATTTGTAATAAACTTGTCATATTTAAAGGACAGCAAAATTAATAAAACGGGAAGGAAGAATTTTACCATTAACCTAGAGATTGGAGCTCTCTCTCAACAAGGTTAAAGGTTTCAATCTTCCTTTAATGAACTGATAAATTATTCACAATAGGTCGACCAAAGAACAATAACAAAAAGAAAAGACAACTCTTTAGGCTAGACTTTTAAGTTAATCGCCCTGTGACAAGATCAGTGGCTAAGGAAGGTAACAAATTTGTATCAAAGCCAAACACAATGGGCGAATCTCAAATCGAAAATTGATTATGGGTTCTTTTCTAAGAAGCGAAGGCTGCAAGTGATGATAGGGCTGTCGAAATAGAGAAACGGCTGGGGAGTTAGATGCAAGAACTGTTGTTATAATTCAAAGAACTGATGTCTAGGCTCCAACGAGGGTGGCATGTGGAATTAGAGGGCACAATGTTCCATCACCCATCACTAGGGCAAATACTAGTTGTGACTAATAAGGGCAGTCTAGCCTAAATAAAATGCGTGGCAATCAGCGGAGGAGTGGTACCCTGCTATACGAAGTTTGACTTTCCCACTTATGATGGGTATAGACACCGTGTCCCGAGGCAATCTAGATTAGAGTTGAGTGATGAGGATACTTATGCCTGTTTCATAGGTGAAGGGCTAAAGTTGAGAGTTCTCGCCTTGAATTTCACAAATGTCAGATTCATTTATAGTTAAAAATCCTTTTATTTTTATACTGATTTGAAAAACGGGGAATGTCAGTGACCGACAGCCATGCCTCAAGAAGGACAAGCATCAGTTAGGCCTAGGGTGCCCGTCCCATGCAGAGGATAGACCCCGTGATGGGTTGTTCCTCTTGAGTGACGCCGTCGCTAAGGTGAGGGATGCCTGTCGTTCTCTTTGGCACCTATCGATAATTTAGGGAACAATGCCTGTTGCTCAAGAAAGGGACAGCCTATCAAATGACCGATGCCTATCGGTCCCTCAGAGGGATGCCCGCTCCCCGAAGGATGGACTGTCGAAGGGCAGGCTTGGTACTAATTTTATTTTGATGAGGGACGACCGTCAGGTATTCGAGCAATGCTCGTCGTTCGTGATTTTGAATCGCATTTCTAGATTTTCGTCTACAGGAAATCTGGAATGTTGATTTTAATGATCCAAGATCAAATTTCCTGTGTTTGTTGAAGGATTTTAGGGGTTTGATTTCGAAATTACTGATTTTCCTCCTCAAATCTTTCTGAAATCCAGTTTTGGCAGAGATGCCTATAAATTAAGATTATTTCCAACCTAAAGGGGGGTTCTTTTTTCAAAGGTTTTAGAGGAGCAAAAATAGTTTTCTTATAATTCAAATTTTCTTTGTTTACTTTTTTCTTTCAAAATTTGTTTTTCAAACATCAAAGAGTTTAATTGAGGAAGAGAAATTAATTCCCTTTTCTTGGTTTACTCTAATTTTCATTGTATTAGAAATCTTAGATAAAGTAGAGAGAGAAAGTGATTTTCTCACTAATTTCTTAATCTGAATGTCAGAAGTTTAAGGTAAGAACTTACGGTTTCATCACTCTCTAGAGCTCTAAGTTCTAAGGGTAAACATTCTGGATTACAATTGGCTTGATCATACTTTAATTTCAAAAATGTGATGTGATATGCATATTTTGGTGAAATGTGAATTTGGTTAATTTGGACTATTTTGTTGATAAACCTTCCTCTGAACCAATTCTGATATTATTTTGTGGTTTTGAGCTGAGAAATATGTAAAGAATGTGAAATTGGAGCTTTAGACATGCATTTATGTAGTTTCCTTCTTGTTTTTTGGTTCTAGTGATAACCGATGGGAAGAAGCCCCCACCGACGGCCGTTGCTCAAACGAGAGATGAGCTATCGGGGAAACCTCTTTCCTTCCCGTCGGTCACATTTCAGACACCCGTCCCTCGGCCTTTCTTGCCCCTCCCTGACCCTTTTCTATGCTTTGCTCCTTCTTTTCTTTAGTGTTTCTTTTGTCTCCTCACGCCATGTCTTTTCTATACAAGCAGTACTCCTTTATTGTTTTACTTGTTAATTTTTTGGCACTTAATATTATTTTCCGTTTAATATTTAACATGTTTTATGATGGGTTTTGTGAGCTTATTTTGGCCGATGATGTCGAAAGGAAAGCAAAAATGGACAATACGGGCGTAAATTTTTGGTTCATTTTTCTTAGACTTTTTTATGTATCGTTTAGCTTTTAAACTCTCGGTTTAACTATAAATTAATGTATTTTATTAATTTTGCTTTAATTATGCCTAAAGGATTGATGCCTGCGATTTAATTGATTACATGAATTGAATGAGAAAAGAAATGGAAGCTTGACTAAAAACTCATAACTTTAACTAAGCTCATGAGGTTAGATGACCTTTCAATGTTCTATTGGAAGATAATTTCAAAATACTCTCATGATGGCCCAAAATAGACGTAAATATATAGTCATAGGCTTCATGAGGTTTTCTATTAAAAGGCATAGACACACATGCATAGTCCTAGGGTTCAAAAGGTTAGACGACCCTTCCAGTGCCGCATTGAAAGGTAATCCAAGATGCCTTCTTAATAGCCCAAACTGGATGCGCATGCATAGTCTTAGGCTCAATGAGACATTTTTCCAATATCCTATTAGGTAGCGACTCCAAAACACCTCTTGTTGCCCAAAATAGACGTGAACCCTCTTCTCGAACCCTAAAAGCGGGCCTCTAGGGACACAAGCTGATTCGGCGTGCGTTATAGTGGAGACCCCGCTAGGGACTTGAAATTTTTTCTTTGAAAGTATTCTAGTTAGTGATATATAAATGAGTTTTTAATCAGAATTCCATCTCTTTTCAAAATTTGCATTGCATTGAATTATAGAGCCTTAGAAGTACGCTAGTTGGTCCCTTTCTAGCCCCGGTGCGTTCTCAAAGCGCGACCTCATGTTTACTTAATACGGGGAAGTGTTAGGCATAATCACCAGCCCAAGTCTAGTACCATTTTTGGTATATTAAATGATGACCCGACCGGTCATTACGCTCGTGATGAACTAAACCTGTTGGTAGGGATCATGCTTGGGTAGCCATGAAATATCTATCCTTGATTAAAGCCCATATAATGAAAAGTATATATTTCCCCTAAGTGGTATGAGCCTTAATACTGTGCTTGCTATCTGGACCATGGCATATTGAACAAGTTCAGCCAAATTAGAGGGTCACTCATTGAAGGCGTTCAAACCTTGACCGGCCTATCTTATTCTCTTTGAATTGTTTGAATACGCAATGGTTAAAACCCATATGTATGCGCTTTACATAAGGGAGGTTATGATGTTGGCTTTCTATCCAACTGAAGTGGTCGAACCGGTTTGGGTCAATTTTCGATTTTTGGGTCATTTTTCACTGTTTCAAGGCATCTATAACTTTCTCAACTTATTTTCACTCCCAACTAATTCCATAATTCTTAGAATGGCAAAAATAGCTTCCATACAAAATTTCAGCTCAATTGGAGTTCATTTGGGGCCCAGTTCACCTAAATCGATCCGGTTCAATTTTGTTCGGTTCTGCCATAAAATACAAATCTAATGCTGTCAAAATTTAATAAAAATTATTTTAAACTTGTACACTTCCCACACTAAACCTTTTTATTCATTCTAACCATTTTTAAAAATTCAGTCAAAGTTCGGTCAAGCTTTTATTCAATCGAACCGAATTAGAAGCTAATTTCAGATGGACTTTTGGGGACCTATTTGACCTAATTTTTGCACCAAATTTTACCATTAGATTCCTGAAAGTACACATATCAATATTAGGAATTAAAAATTTCTAAGTAACTGCTGTCAATTTCAACTGCATAGCTGTCCCGAGGCCACTAATCCCGGGATTTTTATGCCTCAAGGATACTTAACTTTTTAATTCTACTATAATAAGAGATACTCAGGCCATCACTCTATACTGGAATAACATTACAGACTCCATAAAATTCATTGAATACTGCTAACCTAGTATTTAGGCCATTACAGAACAACCAACCGTCCTTCAGGGGCACCCATCTGACATCGACCCCAATAGGTATGTACTGCCACAGGTACACATCTCTTTCCTATGCCCTGCACATTTGTTTTGCACATTTTTATAGGAAAATAGATTCAGGATGAGCACCAGCAAAGATGACGACATTCATATACCATGCCGACCAGATGGTGGTTAGACATCATATACCGTGTAAGCCCAAGGTGATCAGCAAGACAAATACGGTATATCAAATGAGTCATAGTAGAATACACTACAACTCAACGACGATCATATGCTGTGCAGGCACGGAGGTGGTCAGCAAGACAAATGTTGTATATCAAATCAGTCGTAGTAGAATACGCTACAACTCAACGACGATCATATGCCGTGCAAGCCCAGTGGTGGTTAGCAAGACAAATGCGGTATATCAAATGAGTTGTAGTAGAGTACGCTACAACTCGACAATAATCAGATGCTGTGCAGGCCCGGAGGTGGTCAGTAAGACAAATGCGATATATCAGTGAGTTGTAGTAGAGTATGCTTACAACTCAACGATGATCATATGCCGTGCAGGCTCGGAGGTGGTCAGCAAGACAAATACGGCATATCAGTGAGTTATAGTAGAGTACACTATAACTCAACGACAATTTCATGCCGTGCAGGACCGATGGTGGTCAGCAAGATAAATGCGGTATATCAAATGAGTCGTAGTAGAATACGCTACAACTCAATGGCGGCGATCATATGCCATGCAGACCGGATGGTGGTTATCACACATGTGCCATGCAGACCCAGAGGTGGTCATCAAAACGATTGCAGTATATCGAATGGGTCGTAGTAGAATACGCTACAACTCAGCGGTGACAAGCCATGATCTTCAGCACAATAAAAGGTATGAACTGCTTCAGGTACACACTTTTTCCCTTTTTCTCTGAATTTTGGCTCATCTAGACACTAGTGCACTAGTTTTCCCAAAATTGGGGGCAACTGTAGACACCGAGTCCTGAGGCAGCCTAGATCAGGATTACCCAATGATGAAATTAACGCTTATTCAAAGGCAAAAAAGTTGGAAGTGATGATTTCCTTGTCAAGTTTGCTTTTTAGAAATAAAAAATATAAATATAAATAAAAAAGGAGTTTGGAAATTATAGTGTTTTAGTCAAAATTGTTATTTTAAACAAAAAAAAAATCGGAGGTTTTCGGTTGTCGACGTGCGAGGGCAGGCCTCCCTCGCGTGCCAGGCGAGTGCCAGCGTGCAGGGCTCGCGCTGGCAATGGGGCAAGCGTCTCTCTTGCACTGCATTGTAGCGTGCGTAGGCATCGCTCGCTCGTGCGCCCGTCGCTGATTTTTTGCCCATTTTATTTGGTTTACATCATTTTTTCAATTTTTAAAATTAAGATGAGGGATAATCTGATTTAATTTAAATTCTTTTTCTAATCAATTAGGATTTTTCCTCTTAAGTCATATAAATAGAAAAATAAAGAAAGAGAAAAGGGGACAAAAACATTTTTAGGTTAAAAGTTTTGTTTTTCTTTTCTTTTCTTTTCTTCTTCAAGGGAATTCCTTAGACATATTTCTTTTTAATTTTCTTCTTTAAATAGATTTCTTAAGGTTTTTAAAAATTAATTCTTAATCAATAATCTTTCTTGAAAGAAATAAAATAATTTTTTGTTCTTGAGAATTTTTATTTTCTTACATTATTTTTTCAAAGAAAGTTTTCTTTCTTTAAATAAAACACTAATTTTTAATATTTTTAATTCTAATTTTGTCGATTGAAAAAAAAAATCAATCATATTTTTCCCTCAATCGATTCGAATTCTGAGGGTAAACATTTTGAGCTCGATTCTATATTATTTTCTTTTATTTATTTATTTACGAGCATTTAATCAACATGTAGATCTTTAGATGTATTGTGTATTTATTTATTTATCTGATCTTAGTCATTTAACATTCTTTAGCATTTTTTCGGTTCTTTTTTATTTTTTTGATTGTTCATTCTTCTTTTATTTATTTATTTATTTATTTATTTATTTATTTAGTTATTATTATTATTATTATTATTATTATTATTATTATTATTATTATTATTATTATTATCTTCATCATCATCATCATCATCATTATTCGTTATGTTTTTATGTATTAATTTATTAATATGTTAATTTATTTATTTCATCATGTCATTTAATTTATTTGTCATTCATAATGCATTTTTTATTTATTTTAATTTTTTATTTATTATTTTATGTGTTTAGTAGATTTTCTAGATTTAATTACTAACATTAATTTTATTTGTGTTTGTTTTTTATTCCAATATTTGTTTTCCTTGGTTGGATGTTCTCGCGAGCAAATGGGGAGATGCAGGAGACTCCTTTGGCTTTGACTTATTATTTTTATTATTTATCTTATTTTATTTATTTTGGCTTTTTATTTATTTTGTCAATGTAATTTGTAATACAATTATTTATTTTATGCACGTTTAAAAGAAAATCATAAAAAATATTTTTATTAATAAATTGAGTTTTTTTCTAATAAATTAGGACCAATGTCCTAATTTTAACCAATAAAATGTCACTTTAAAAAGAAGAGTTAATTTTCCCAAAATGGGATCGCTCATCCCGATTTTCTCAAATATCCCAAAAATAAGTCTTCAAGTTTTTAATAAGCATGCGAGAACCAATGTCTTCATCCCTAATAAATATCCATTTTATGTATGATTTACATTTCTTTTTATTGGAAGTTATATTCCACCCCTAGTTTTGTTGTAAATTATTGTGCTTTTATCTACTTTATGCTTGATTTACTATTATTTACCGCTTTTACTATGTGATTGATATGCGCTTTAATTATTGCATTAAAATGTAAGATAAGAGGAATGAAATTTCAATTGTAAAATCCAATTATACTTTAACCAAGGTATGAATAAGAGTGGAGTCCCGAACTCTCTTTAGTCTTAGGTTTCGTGAGATTAGATGAACCTTTCCAATGTTCTATTAGGAAGGGAATTCAAAAATATCTCCTGCTGCCCAAAATAGACTCATACACATTGTCTTAGGGTTCATGAGGTTAGATGAACCATTCCAATGCTCTATTGGGATGGGAATTCCAAGATATTTCTTGTTGCCCAAAATAGACATATTCATATTGTCTTAGGCTCAGTGAGCCTGGATGAACTTTCCCAATTTTTTATTGGGTGGCGACTCTAAAATACCTCTTGTTGCCAAAAATAGAAGCCCTTATAATTCTTACAAGTCTTATGAACCTCTCTCGAACACCCTGAAAGCGTGTTTCCGGGGCCTCCGGTTCGGCGTGCATCACAGTTTATATACTAAAAGTATATGACTAAAGAATTGATAATTAATGAAAGTGAATAAAATATGCATTAGTATGACCATATAGAAATTTATTTTCTTAGGTTAGCACGATGGCGGCACTACCCACAAGAGGTTAGCACGACCACGGCATTACCAATTCACAGCGGTTAGCACGATGGCGGCACAACCCACAAGAGGTTGGCACGACCACGGCACTACCAAAATTCACAGCGGTTAGCACGATGGCGGCACTACCCACAAGAGGTTAGCATGACCACAGCATTACCAGCTACAACCAAAAGACAGCAACAGCTATCATTACAATTCCATCAAGCAGGAAGATCGACGCCTCAAGTACGCGTCTCTTTCCTTTTCTTCTTTGAGTTTAGGCTCACCTAGACACTAGTGTACTAGATTCCCCTAAACTGGGGGCAACTGTAGACACCGGGTCCTGAGTCAGCCTAGATCGAAGTTACCCAATGATGATAATTGCCTTCACAGGCTTAAAAGGTTAAAAGTGATGGTTTTCTCATCAAATTTGCATTTTAGAGTGAAAAATTAGAAAATAATAAAAAAAATATATATTTAAAAAATTAATTAATTCTGAAAAATGGGGGCTTAAAATTATGGTTTTTTTAGTCAATTTAAAATTGAAAAAAAAATAGGAAAAAATAAAAAAATAAAAAAATAAAAAAAATTTTCGGACCGCGAGTGTCGGGCGCGGCAGCGCGCTTGCGGCAGCGCGCAGGCGCGCTGGCGCCCAGGCACCCATCGCGCAAAGGCGACGCTCAGCGTCGCCGATGCTGCGCGTCGCTAAAGGCGCGCGCAGCATCGCGCACGCTGAGCGCCGCACGGAGCGCTCGTGCGCGAGCGCCAGCGCGCGAGTTTCGCGCGGAAGCCCGCTTCGCCGCGTGAGTGCCCGTCGCTCTATAGCGACGGGCGGTGCCCCTTGTGGCGACGGTCTCCTGGCCGTCGGTATAGGGTCTCTTACCCTATTTTCCATTTTTTCAGCCTTTTTCCGATTTTTTCACCCAAAAATCCGTTTTTATCCCAAAATTAAGGGTTTTTGACTTCAAATAAAATTCCAAAATATTTTTTATAGATTATTAATTAATAAAACTTGATTTTATCCCCAAAAATAAAGGAATTTGAATAAAATTAGGTTTGTTTTCCTTAATTAAATTAGGGCAACATTTCTTATTCTTTTAAATAGTTTAGGATGGAATCAAAAAAGGGGGGCCTCCAATACTTTTTGAGATCAGAATTTCCAGAATTCATCATCTTCTATTTTCTCTTCAAAATTTCATTTTTCTTTTTTTAATTAATAAGGTTTAATTGAAATTGAAAGATCAATTTTCAATTGTTAATTATTCCAATTAATTTCTTGGTTTTCTCTTCATAAACACAAGAAATTAATCATCATTTTGACATCAATTTCTTTTTAATCTTAAGCATACAAATCAATTCCTTTGTTTTTCTCCATAAACAAAGAGAATTAATTTTATTGCTAATTTTATTCTTTCAAGCAATCTTCCGAAAAATCATCACTTTTCCTTCATCAAATCCAATATTCTGAGGGTAAATATTCTTGGCTCCATTTCTATTTCATTTCTATTTTATTTTATTTATTCATATCCATTTTATTATTTTTATTGATTTATTTATTGTTTTCATCTATTCATTTGTTGTATTGATTTTATATTTGTTCCATTTAATTGTTTATATATGATTTGATTTTTATTCATGTGAACATTGTTTTTTTAATTCCTAACATGTAAATAATTTATTTTGATTCCTCATTATTTTTAACATGCAAAAAGATTAATTTAAATTAATCTTTTTGCCATGTAAATAGTTTGTATTAATTATGAACACATCAATTAACCTTGTTACATATCATTATTATTTTCATCATTCCTTTGTTTACTAATTTTTATCATTGTTACATGATTTTATTATCATTTGTTTATTTATTCATTCATTATTTTTCACTTATCATCATTTATTTTCATCATGTGTATATTTTCATGTACTAATTAATTAACATGTTTTATTTTATTTTCATCACATCATTTAATCATTTATCATATATAATCCATGTTTCTCATTTTATTTTGGTTTGTTAATATTTTTTATTCCATTATTATTCTTTTCATATCATCTTACTTTATTTTAATTTGTTATTCATTATTTTGTATGTTTAATTGATTTAATTGATTGAATCACTAACATTGTTTTAATTGTATTTTGTTTTTATGTCTAAACTCATTTTTTCGCTTGGGCGTTTTTGCGAGCACATCGGGAGGTCCAAAAAGGCTCGTTTGGTTTATTCATTTTCTTTATTTGTAAGATTTTATTTAATTTTGCCATATAATTTTCTTGTAAAATTATTTATTTAGGCTCGCTAAAAAGAAAATCACAAAAAACATTTTTATTAATTAACTTGACATTTTTTTTTCTAAATAAAAAAAATGGGACCAATGTCCTAGTTTTTCATACCCAAATAAATCATCACATCAAAATTGTTTCATAATAAATATGCATGCGAGGACCAATGTTCTCACTATTAATGAATAACCCGTTTTATGCATGTATAGTACATTTATAAATGGGAGTTGTATTCCGCTCCTAGTGTTATTGTAATTTATTTTGAATGCTTTATTTTGGATTTTGCTTACATTTACCGCTTTTGATATGAATGATTGCGCCTTTAAATTAAAATTGCATTGTGTGGAAAGTTGATAAAACAATGAATTCAAAACTTAATTATGATATTAATCAAGGTATAAATAAATGAGAAGTCCCGAACCAGCTCTGGTCTTTGGGCTCAAGAGGTTAGAGGTTATCCTCCAAGATACTTCTTGTGTCACGAGACTTTAGCGTTAATCCTAGGCCTCATGGCCCAATATGGATAAAATGTGCAAGTCTTAGGCTCTCCGAGGCGAGAGAAACTTTCCCAATGTTCTATTGGGTGGCGACTCCATGAAACCTCCTTGTTGCCCAACATAGACGCACTTGCGATTTATCGCAAGCTGTTGACGGACCCACAATTGCCCCGATCGCCCACGTGCGGGCGGTCGAGCGGGCGGCCGCGGGGATCCGGCGCGCGTCACAGTGGCGACTCCACTGGGGACATACTCGAGACTTCGATTCGAAAGTACCTTGATTAAAAATCATAATTGAGTTTTAATTTAAAAATTTCATCTTCTTTCAAAACTGCATTACATCTCATTAGAGCCTTAGAATACGCTAGTTTGGTCCCTCTTTTAGCCCCGGTGCGTTCCTGAATCACCTCCTCATTTTCACTCAATTTGGGGAAGTGTTAAGGATAATCACCAGCCCAAGCCACGTACCTTAATGGTATATCAAAATGGTGACCCGATCGGTCGTTACGCTCGTGATGAGCTAGACCCGTCGGCAGGGATCATGCTTGGGTAGCCTTAAAGTAACATCTCCCTTGTCCAAAGCTCATATAATGGCCATAGCTACTTTCCACAGGTGATATGAACCCTAATTCCATGCTTGCTGTATGGACCCTCATGTATTGGGTGAGTCCAGATGTCTCGCTTGGTAACCTAGCCAAAGGCTTCCATGCCCTGGTAGGGCCATGTCGAAATTTGTGGAACGTCTAAATACATGGCGATCACTATCCATCCGCTTGTACATTAGTATAGGAGTGTTATGCTGTCGGTTTTTCACCGCGCACCATACGTGTCCATTGGGTTCCACGTTAATCCATGGATCAAGCCCACCTAGGAAAGAGACCGCACTACCACGTGTGTGGGAGATATAAGGTTGGAAGGATCTATCTGCTTGCATGTGTTTGTCTATGTTGCATCAGCACGAGCATGCATTGCATTTTAATCATGCACCATCTTAACAATTTTTGCATTTCAGCCATCATAGATTCTCCTGGGTGGTCTAGAGGTCCCGACGGACGGTTAAGAAGGACGCCGCTTTTGGGGTTAACAGAGTTAGTGTTGGATCAGAGTTCAGATTCAATCTCAGAAAATAGTGTGGGGTTTTCTCTCGAATCATCAACAGAAGTCAGCATGGCTAATCCATCAAATGAGTCTGATGCAACCCGGGCAATAATTGCTGAGGAGGTAGGAAAGAGGATGGAGGAATTTGAAGCCCGCATGATTGCAATGATGGGCAATCTTGCCACCACAATAGCTGGGCAACAAGCTGCTGCTGCCCCTATCCGAGTACCAGCTGAACAAGAGGTTGTAAGAGAAGAGCGTCCTGCTGCAGTTAACCAACCAATGGTTGACCCACCTGTTGTTGAGCAAAGAGTGCCTGCACCTATTGAGCGCAGAGAGGGCCCCAGGTCTGAAGCTGAGTTTGGGAGAGATGAGCTAGAGGAGCATACAGTAGCTAAAGAGAAGTCACCGAAACTGGATGAGGCAATGTGGAGGAAAATGGAAGAGAGATTTGAGGCCATGGCAAGGATGATGACCGTGGGAAAAGGAATGAACCCGGAAGACCGAGAGCTAGATGGAGATGACCTGATTCCCCAGAATTTTAAGATGCCGGATATTCCCAAATTTGATGGCACCTCTGATCCTGCCGCACACATCAAGCAATACTCGCTGGTCATGAAGGGAACGTCCTTAACAAGAAAGCAAAAGATAGAGTATTTCTGCTTGAGTCTCACAGGAGCTGCTATTGATTGGTACCATGGGCTTGAGAGGAGGTCCAAGGAGGATTGGGACTTGCTAACTGAAGAGTTCCTTAAGCAGTACGATTGCAGTACCCGGATGGAGGTCACTTTGAAAGATCTCGAGTTGCTACAACAGAAGGCTGGGGAATCCTTCCACGAGTACCTTACTCGGTGGAGAAACCGGGTTATGGAGATGAAACGCAAACCGGACACTTCTGATCAGATCCGACTGTTCATTCGAAATGCCAGCCCCTACTTGAGAGATGGATTGAAGATGAAGGGACTGAAAGACTGGGAATCCCTGAAGGATATCGCCATAGAAGCAGAGGGAGAATATTTAGCCAAGAGGGCAAACAGCGAGTCCTATGCCAGGAAGGGATACAGCAATCAGGGGACAGCCAAGCTAGCAAGTTCCAGCAGTGGTAACAGAGTTGGGAAGACTGCCGAGGTGTCTGTAACCGGGGTAAATCAGAGGTATTTCTCCAACTTGGGTAGGCCTTTATCATGGGTACTGAAGAGGCTAATAAAAGAAGGAAAACTGCGACCCCTATCACCTAGGTCGGCCAAGACCCAAGGACAGCCAGGGCACAAGGAGAATGAATACTGCGCATTCCACCAACATACCGGGCATTTGACGGATGATTGTATAACACTAAGACATCGGGTCCAAGATCTAATTGACAACAAGCAGATCACCGATCCTGAGCAGAGGGAAAGCAAGAAGAAGTCCGGTTATAATGCAGTGCCACCTCCAGTCTTTATGATTGGATCAAGCCTATCAGAATGGTATGTGATGCAAGACCTATATGGAAATGAGTATGTCGCTATTACTCGCCCTGCAGTGGATGGAGAAGGGGTTTCCGTGGCAGCAATAGACTGTTGGTCCACTAGTGAGAGTGGAGATGATGAAGATGAGAAAAATGGAGAGTTTACGGATCCGTGGGATTCAGAGGAAGAAGAAAGAGTAGAAGCAGTAACAAGAAGTGGGAGGGTCATTCCAGAAGCCGAGAAGCAGCAGGACCCAGCACAAGCAATCGCAGAGAACGAGCCGGAAGAAAATCCAATATTGAAGCAACTAAAAAAGACCACGGCTCAGATATCTATTTGGGACCTCTTGAGACAGTCCCCCTCTCACCGACAGAAGTTAGTTGAAGCATTGAGTGTATCCACCGTAGCAACTACAATCTCTCCATCCGAGCTTTTAGACCTTGTAAAGGGGGGATCCGGGGAGAAGTTGGTTTTTTCTGATGTAGACCTACCAACAGAGGGTCGCAGCCACAACCGACCTTTGTACATCAAGGCACAAATCAATGGTAAACACACCGCTTGCGTCATGGTTGATGACGGGTCGTCAATAAATGTTTGCCCTTTGGTAGCGCTTCAGGCCTTCGGGATGGATGAGAGTATGTTAAGCAAATCTGACCTGACCATCACTGCCTACGATAATTCTAGGAGGCAAGCATTGGGAACTTTCAAAGCTTTGGTAAAGACGGGGCCTATTGAGACAGAAACGGATTTTGTGGTTCTACCGATCCCAGCAAATTTCTCAGCTCTACTTGGAAGACCGTGGTTCCATAAGTTAGGGGGAGTACCATCTACCTTACACCAGATAATTAAGATACCTCATGAAGGAGAGGTAGTGACCATTAAAGCAGCAAGAGAGAACCAAGTGTTTGCTTTGGAGATCTCTAATCAGCCATTCAGTGGCTTTCATGTATCAGTGATCGGAGAAGAGCAAAGCTTAGAAGGTAGCCCTCAAGTGGTGAATATGCTGAAAAAGATGCACTTCCTCCCAGGGGCTGGTTTGGGAAAAGAGTCACAAGGACTGCAGGATGCTATCACTACACGTGGTCAGAAAGATCGAAAGGGATTGGGCTACCAAGGAAAGTATGGTAAGAAGAAAGTGTCAGGGAAGATTCCCCATATTTCGGAGAGCTTTGTGCCATCATCATCGGTTTGTGCTTACACCGGAGAAGAAGAGCCGCAGTGGGTAGATGGGAAGATTACCCCGGGTTTTGAAATTTTCAATGATGTCTTTGATTGGGAAATCGGAGTTGTTAAAGCTGTAGAGAACTTTTGGGACGAGGAGATTATGACCCAATGCAGCATCTGGGACAGGGATGAGCCCGAAGAAATTGTCACTGATAGGATGTTAGCCACTAAGCTCAAAGGGAAGGAAAAGATAGTGGAACCAGAGCCGAAGATTGAAGATCTCAAGATTTCACCAAATCAAGAAGCCAAAGCACAGTCAGCTACAGCATCGGCGTCGACTGAAGTTGATAGTCATTTAGATTCTCTTTTTATACCAGAACTCTTTGAAGACAATGTTAATGTTTCTGATTATGTTAATGAGATGAACAACTTTGCTTACTTGTGTGATGTTTCTGATGATTTCATTTCGCATGATCATAAGCATGATGCATTCATTTTTGATATTAATTCAACTGGCACAACTGCATTTAATCTCGGAACTTTGGAAAATCCAAAGGAAATTTTGCTAGCATCAGACATAACTCCTGAAGAGAGAATAAAATTTGAGAGAATATTAAAAAAATATGAAAAAGTCTTTGCCTGGACCTATGAGGATATGCCGGGAATAGATCGAGATGTTGCCGAACATGCCATCCTAACTTACCCAGAGTTTAAACCAGTCAAGCAAAAGCTTCGGAGGCTTAGGCCAGAGTGGGCACAGAAAGTGAAAGAGGAGATCCACAAGCAGATTGACGCTAAGTTCCTGATAGAGGTTCAATACCCAACATGGTTAGCTAATGTGGTTCCTGTAGCTAAGAAGGACGGTAAGGTTCGAGTATGCGTTGACTATCGAGACCTGAACAAGGCCTGTCCGAAAGATGATTTCCCTCTTCCTCATATTGATGTGCTAGTAGATAGTGCTGCTGCTTGCATGATGTATAGCTTTGTGGATGGATACGCAGGGTACAATCAAATTCTTAACAAGATAGTGGACCGGATCAAGACAGCCTTTATCACCGAGTGGGGGACATATGCCTACCGGGTTATGCCTTTTGGGTTGAAGAATGCAGGAGCAACCTATCAGAGGATGGCGACCAAGGTTCTCAATGACTTAATCCACAAAGAAGTGGAGGTGTATGTTGATGACATGATGATTAAGTCGGCTACCAGGGAAGGTCACTTTGAGGCTTTAGAAAAGTTCTTTCAAAGAATTAGCAAGTACGATTTGCGCCTCAATCCCAAGAAGTGCCTTTTTGGAGTTACATCAGGAAAGTTGTTAGGCCATGTAGTAAGCCAGAGGGGAATCGAGGTAGATCTCGATAAAGTCAAAGCCATAAGAGAGATGCCAGTGCCCCAGAAGGAGAAGGACGTCAGAAGTTTCTTAGGAAAGCTTCAGTACATCAGCCGATTTATTGCAAAGCTAACTTCAGTATGTGAGCCTATTTTCAAGCTTCTTAGGAAGAATCAACCGATGATATGGAACGATGACTGTCAACTGGCCTTTGACACCATTAAGGACTATCTGCTAAATCCTCCGGTACTAAGACCACCACGCCGTGCCAAACCACTAATCCTGTACCTAGCTGTGGAAGATAACTCAGTGGGTGCTATGATGTCTCAGGAAGATGATTTTGGTGTAGAGTTTGCAGTTTATTATCTTAGCAAGAAATTCCTGCCTTACGAAGCCAAATATGTAGAGGTGGAAAAGATCTGTTTAGCAGTTATCTGGGCTTCTAAGAAGTTGCGACACTACTTTCATTCCTTCAAGGTACAAACGGTTGCCAAACATAATCCGCTCAGATACCTCCAAGAAGCACCCTCTTTACTAGGGAAGATGGGAAGGTGGTTACTGCTGTTGCAGGAATTTGACATTGAGTACATAACCAAGAAAACCATTAAGGGAAGAGCGGTAGCAGAGTTCTTAGCCGAGCATCCTATTGAGGGAGATCAGTTTGAATACAACTTCCCAGATGAAGATGTCACGGCCATAGCAGTGCAAGGGTGGCAATTATTCTTTGATGGAGCAGTCAATAATAAGGGAGCAGGCGTAGGAGTTATTCTTACGACACCAGATGGTGAAAGACTACCATTGGCTAAGAAGCTGAGGTATAAGGCTACCAATAATGAAGCAGAATATGAAGCTTGCATCTTTGGATTGGAAGCATTACTCGCTCTGGGGGCAGAGACCGCAGAAGTATTTGGAGATTCTTCCTTGGTAATTCATCAGATCAGAAGGGAGTGGTCAGTCAAGGAAGAAAGGTTGTTGCCTTATGTAAAGCACTTGAGATCGTTGAGCAGCCAGTTCGAGATTTGCACTTTTCACTTCATCCCCAGAGACGAAAATCAGTTAGCTGATGCTCTAGCAACATTAGTGTCTATGTGGGATAACCCAACAGGAGTTGCGATGAAACCCGTGCTGATTTATAGTTCGGAAAGACCTTGCTTTGAAGCTGAACAGGTGATGGACATTGAGGCCATTGATGGAAATCCATGGTATTATGACATTCAGAATTATTTAGAGAGATCAGTCTTTCCAGAGGAAGCCACTGAGAAGGACCAAAGAATGATCAGGAAGTTATCCACTCAATTCATCAGTGTTAATGGCACTTTGTATAAAAGGCAAGCTGATGGTATCCAGTTAAGATGTCTGGCAGAGAAAGAAGCTAAAAGACTTATGGAAGAGGTTCACGCCGGGGTTTGTGGAGCT
The DNA here is from genome assembly GCA_947683425.1 of Excoecaria cochinchinensis. Classification (NCBI taxonomy): domain Eukaryota; kingdom Viridiplantae; phylum Streptophyta; class Magnoliopsida; order Malpighiales; family Euphorbiaceae; genus Excoecaria; species Excoecaria cochinchinensis. The sequence continues at coordinate 22,178,986 of CANTUQ010000055.1, read as the reverse complement.
CACATGAATGGCTTAGCCTTAGCAAAGAAGATCATGCGCCAAGGGTTTTATTGGCTCACAATGGATACAGATTGTTCAAAATTTGTGAAGCAATGCCAGTTATGCCAACAGTATGCGAATTTGAGGCATGTGCCAGTTTCAGAGTTATATAACTTAACATCTCCATGGCCATTTGCAGCATGGGGAATAGACATCATAGGCGAGATCCGTCCTACGGCTTCTAATGGGCATAGATTCATCATAGTTGCCATTGACTACTTCACTAAGTGGGTTGAAGCTGAGTCTTTCAAGAAGGTTGATGCAAGGGATATGGCTAAGTTCGTTGAGCGGAATTTGATATGCAGATATGGCCTCCCTCATCACATAGTGTCTGATAATGGGGTACAATTCCTAGCAGAAACTAAGCAGATGCTCCAGAAATATAGGATCCAACATCATAAGTCTTCTCCTTATCGTCCTCAAGCAAACGGTGCAGTTGAAGCGGCAAATAAGAATGTGAAGAGAATTTTGGCCAAGATGGTTCAGAACTACAAGGATTGGGCAGAAAAGTTACCCTTCGCACTTTGGGGATATAGAACAACAGTCAGAACCTCTACAGGGGCAACGCCATTCTCTCTGGTATATGGAACTGAAGCAGTCCTGCCGATTGAAATTGAGCTGAAATCATTAAGGGTAGTCATGGAAGCTGAGATTCCTGAAGCAGAATGGGCACAACAACGTTTGTCACAGCTAAATCTGTTGGATGAAGACAGGTTACGAGCCTATTACCACAACCAAGTTTATCAAAAGAGGTTGGCTCGGTCGTTTGGCAAGAAAGTACGAAAGCACCCGTTGAAGGAGGGGGACTTGGTCTTTAAGATGATGAGGCCGGGAGTTCCAGACATACGAGGAAAATTCAGACCAACCTGGGAAGGACCTTTCATTTTGAAAAAGTTGCTAACAAAAGGAGCAGCGATTTTAGCAGACAGCGATGGGAATGAGTTCAAGGACCCGGTCAATGTCGATAGACTTAAAAGGTTCCATGAAAGACCAAAAATAAAAAGAAGAGAATAAATGCCCCGCGGGTCGAAAACCGAAAAAAAAGGCGGCCCTGCTAAAATTGGGCGCCCTGTCAGGGTGAAAACCGAAAAAAGGCATCCTGGGCAAAAATTAAGGGCCAAGAGAAAATATTCAATCGAGAAAACCCAAGAGGGCCGATTGATAACAGGAGTTTGATGCTGACAAAACCCACTCCGAGATTATGTGTAGTCATATGCTTTTGAATTCTTGTCAAATGAAAATCATGTATGATGAAATCATATAGAAATGTACACAATTTCGCAATGAATAAAAGAATACATTTTCATTGATCATTCAGTTCTGTCTTAAAAAGAAATATACCAATTGTTCATCTAATGATTATTGCTCAGTCCCTTCATTGGATATGTGCTATTTGCTCTTAACAGAAGCTTTGGTGATAACCTTAAAAAAAAAAAAAAAAAAAAATAATAATAATAATAATAAAAGCCGTTGGATTGGGTTGGGTCCATTCCAGGCAAAAATTAGGCAAAGGGTTGTGTGAAAATCCCATAAGGGACGCATTTCCCGCAAAGAAAAACTAGTGTGAAAATCCACAAGGGACGCACTACCTTTAAAACAATGACGTTCAATGTCTGGAGCAATAAGGCGGCGTTACTTCAGATGATCTTCTTTCAATCAAGTAACATACAATACAGAACATGAAAAAGAATCCCGGGTAAATGATCATTGACCAGGAGGGCAAGGATATATACCGGACATCTCTTTCAGAAAACTTGTCGACGATCCTCAGGATTCAGGGGGCATCGTAGAGCAGGAAGGCTACAACCTCAGCGAACCATGGACCACCTAGGGCACAGTCTATACATTGTTGCAAGCATTTGCATTCCATATCATGCACACGTGATTTCTTGTATATTCCTATGCATACAATCTTGCAGGAGAAATCGGCGGGGAACACCAACAAAAGCCGAGTGACGACACCAGTCCAAACATCTAAAGGAGCACAGTTCCAAAATTCACAGCGGTTAGCACGATGGCGGCACTACCCACAAGAGGTTAGCACGACCACGGCACTACCAATTCACAGCGGTTAGCACGATGGCGGCACAACCCACAAGAGGTTAGCACGACCACGGCATTACCAATTCACAGCGGTTAGCACGATGGCGGCACTACCCACAAGAGGTTAGCACGACCACGGCATTACCAATTCACAGCGGTTAGCACGATGGCGGCACTACCCACAAGAGGTTAGCACGACCACGGCACTACCAATTCACAGCGGTTAGCACGATGGCGGCACTACCCACAAGAGGTTAGCACGACCACGGCATTACCAATTCACAGCGGTTAGCACGATGGCGGCACAACCCACAAGAGGTTGGCACGACCACGGCACTACCAAAATTCACAGCGGTTAGCACGATGGCGGCACTACCCACAAGAGGTTAGCATGACCACAGCATTACCAGCTACAACCAAAAGACAGCAACAGCTATCATTACAATTCCATCAAGCAGGAAGATCGACGCCTCAAGTACGCGTCTCTTTCCTTTTCTTCTTTGAGTTTAGGCTCACCTAGACACTAGTGTACTAGATTCCCCTAAACTGGGGGCAACTGTAGACACCGGGTCCTGAGTCAGCCTAGATCGAAGTTACCCAATGATGATAATTGCCTTCACAGGCTTAAAAGGTTAAAAGTGATGGTTTTCTCATCAAATTTGCATTTTAGAGTGAAAAATTAGAAAATAATAAAAAAAATATATATTTAAAAAATTAATTAATTCTGAAAAATGGGGGCTTAAAATTATGGTTTTTTTAGTCAATTTAAAATTGAAAAAAAAAATAGGAAAAAATAAAAAAATAAAAAAATAAAAAAATTTTTCGGACCGCGAGTGTCGGGCGCGGCAGTGCGCTTGCGGCAGCGCGCAGGCGCGCTGGCGCCCAGCTCGCAGGCGCCTGGGCGCCCAGCGCGCAGGCGCCCAGGCGCCCATCGCGCAGCGCGCGCAAAGGCGACGCTCAGCGTCGCCGATGCTGCGCGTCGCTAAAGGCGCGCGCAGCATCGCGCACGCTGAGCGCCGCACGGAGCGCTCGTGCGCGAGCGCCAGCGCGCGAGTTTCGCGCGGAAGCCCGCTTCGCCGCGTGAGTGCCCGTCGCTCTATAGCGACGGGCGGTGCCCCTTGTGGCGACGGTCTCCTGGCCGTCGGTATAGGGTCTGTTACCCTATTTTCCATTTTTTCAGCCTTTTTCCGATTTTTTCACCCAAAAATCCGTTTTTATCCCAAAATTAAGGGTTTTTGACTTCAAATAAAATTCCAAAATATTTTTTATAGATTATTAATTAATAAAACTTGATTTTATCCCCAAAAATAAAGGAATTTGAATAAAATTAGGTTTGTTTTCCTTAATTAAATTAGGGCAACATTTCTTATTCTTTTAAATAGTTTAGGATGGAATCAAAAAAGGGGGGCCTCCAATACTTTTTGAGATCAGAATTTCCAGAATGCATCATCTTCTATTTTCTCTTCAAAATTTCATTTTTCTTTTTTTAATTAATAAGGTTTAATTGAAATTGAAAGATCAATTTTCAATTGTTAATTATTCCAATTAATTTCTTGGTTTTCTCTTCATAAACACAAGAAATTAATCATCATTTTGACATCAATTTCTTTTTAATCTTAAGCATACAAATCAATTCCTTTGTTTTTCTCCATAAACAAAGAGAATTAATTTTATTGCTAATTTTATTCTTTCAAGCAATCTTCCGGAAAATCATCACTTTTCCTTCATCAAATCCAATATTCTGAGGGTAAATATTCTTGGCTCCATTTCTATTTCATTTCTATTTTATTTTATTTATTCATATCCATTTTATTATTTTTATTGATTTATTTATTGTTTTCATCTATTCATTTGTTGTATTGATTTTATATTTGTTCCATTTAATTGTTTATATATGATTTGATTTTTATTCATGTGAACATTGTTTTTTTAATTCCTAACATGTAAATAATTTATTTTGATTCCTCATTATTTTTAACATGCAAAAAGATTAATTTAAATTAATCTTTTTGCCATGTAAATAGTTTGTATTAATTATGAACACATCAATTAACCTTGTTACATATCATTATTATTTTCATCATTCCTTTGTTTACTAATTTTTATCATTGTTACATGATTTTATTATCATTTGTTTATTTATTCATTCATTATTTTTCACTTATCATCATTTATTTTCATCATGTGTATATTTTCATGTACTAATTAATTAACATGTTTTATTTTATTTTCATCACATCATTTAATCATTTATCATATATAATCCATGTTTCTCATTTTATTTTGGTTTGTTAATATTTTTTATTCCATTACTATTCTTTTCATATCATCTTACTTTATTTTAATTTGTTATTCATTATTTTGTATGTTTAATTGATTTAATTGATTGAATCACTAACATTGTTTTAATTGTATTTTGTTTTTATGTCTAAACTCATTTTTTCGCTTGGGCGTTTTTGCGAGCACATCGGGAGGTCCAAAAAGGCTCGTTTGGTTTATTCATTTTCTTTATTTGTAAGATTTTATTTAATTTTGCCATATAATTTTCTTGTAAAATTATTTATTTAGGCTCGCTAAAAAGAAAATCACAAAAAACATTTTTATTAATTAACTTGACATTTTTTTTTCTAAATAAAAAAATGGGACCAATGTCCTAGTTTTTCATACCCAAATAAATCATCACATCAAAATTGTTTCATAATAAATATGCATGCGAGGACCAATGTTCTCACTATTAATGAATAACCCGTTTTATGCATGTATAGTACATTTATAAATGGGAGTTGTATTCCGCTCCTAGTGTTATTGTAATTTATTTTGAATGCTTTATTTTGGATTTTGCTTACATTTACCGCTTTTGATATGAATGATTGCGCCTTTAAATTAAAATTGCATTGTGTGGAAAGTTGATAAAACAATGAATTCAAAACTTAATTATGATATTAATCAAGGTATAAATAAATGAGAAGTCCCGAACCAGCTCTGGTCTTTGGGCTCAAGAGGTTAGAGGTTATCCTCCAAGATACTTCTTGTGTCACGAGACTTTAGCGTTAATCCTAGGCCTCATGGCCCAATATGGATAAAATGTGCAAGTCTTAGGCTCTCCGAGGCGAGAGAAACTTTCCCAATGTTCTATTGGGTGGCGACTCCATGAAACCTCCTTGTTGCCCAACATAGACGCACTTGCGATTTATCGCAAGCTGTTGACGGACCCACAATTGCCCCGATCGCCCACGTGCGGGCGGTCGAGCGGGCGGCCGCGGGGATCCGGCGCGCGTCACAGCGTCCCTTGTGGATTTTCACACTAGCATTTTTTAGCGAAAAATGCATCCTTTTGGGGATTTTCACATAATCCTGTGCCTAATTTTTGCCTGGAATGGCCCCAACCCATTCCAGCGACTTTTACTCATTTCTTTGTAGGACAGACTGCCTGTTTTCAGGTTTTTACCCTGCCCTTTGGCCTAACTTTTGATTAGAGAGCAGGTCATAGTTTTCATCTCTAACGGCCTCTCTTTTTTTTTTTATTCTCTCGAGACTCTCCTGCCTTTCAGGTATGGCTGCAAGAAAAGTTGAAGCCACTATCAAAGCCCCTTCCTAGGGTAATCAGTAGTTATTCTCTAAGGCATTTTCTCCTTAGGCATCGATTGCATTCCATGGCCTCCCTTGATGAATGTGTTGCTAGATTGGGTGAGGTAGCGAATGAGGATCGGGTTCTTCATGGCTTCATGAGGCTGCCTTTTCCATTACCACCCATTGTGCTTGATAATTCAGAGGCATTAACGATACGGTGAGGCATTCCAATCTTTCCAAGGTGGACCTTTAGCATTGGCTTTTACCTCCATACATCATGGCCTCTAGGCAAGCTACCAGTGAAGATTATTATACCATCTATTCAGAATTATTCTTTTACTCCACTAATGCATTCAAGAGGTAGGTGATTAGTCTCACAGTTGATAATAGAACTCATTGACTTAAACATCCAGATGGTGAGAGCAGTAGTAGATTGTAGTCATTTAGATTTCATGCATCCAGCAATGAACAATGTTTCTCTTTTTATAAATGAACTAGAAAATAATGAACACATGTATTTGCAAAGATTGTGTATATTTCAGTATGATTTCTCTATACATAATCATTATCTAACATTGATTTAAAATGCAAATTTACATCTAATCTCAGAGTAGATCTTATAAGCATCAAACTCTTGTCTCCAATCAGCCCTCTCGGGTTTTCTTGATTGGATATTTTATCTCAAGCCTCTAATTTTTGCCCAAGGTGCCTTTTTTCAGCTTTCACCCGGATGAGGCGCCTAGTTTTAGCAAGGCCGCCTTTTTTCGATTTTCGACCTGCGGGGATTTTATTCTCTTCATTTGATTTTTAGTCTTTAGACATGGAACTTCTTGGGTCTATCGATGTTGACTGGTTCTTTAAAGTCATCTTCATCACTATCTATCGAAAATGCTATTCCCTTGGACCATAACTTCTCAAGAACAAATGGGCCTTCTTACACTGGTCTGAATTTGCCTTATTCATTCGAAATATTCGGACTCACTTGCTTAAAGATTAAATATCCCTCTTTCAGTGGTACTTTCTGACTTTCTTCCAGGACGATCGAGCAGAGTGTCTTCTGATAGACCTGACTGTGGTAATAATCCCATAACCAGTCCTTGTCTAACGTGTTTGATTGCTGCTACCAATGCTGAGCCCTGTCGGCTTTCAAAATCTGGGCTTCCATGACTGTCCTTAAAGTTTTGCGCTCCACTTTGACCGGCCATACTGTTTCTGTCCCCTATATCGAGAAATAAAAGGTGACTCTTATAGAGGTTCTGATAGTGGTTCTCTAGCCTCAAAGTGCAAAAGGGCCATTTCTCTACCCAATCCTTGTAGTTTCAAACCATCTTGACTTAGATCTCCTTATTAGCATCCTTTCCTGCCCCATTGGTTTAAGGGCAATATAGGGAAGACTTGTGGTCTTTAATGTCATACTCCTGTAGCAACTTCCTAGACTTAGCCATAAATTGTCCTTCCGCCCTTCAACCGTGCGTGGTGTTGGAGACCATATCGATATATTGGACTTCCTTTGATGACCTTGTCCATTAGAGGCCATAGGGCACACCTCCCTATGATGTTTATTCTTATGCTCGAGCAACCCGTGTCCATTGTAAGTCAATATAACCCTTTTGGTCCATCTTGGAAGTCAAGAAAAATGGCAAAGTACAGTTATGTAGGTCAACGGGATTTGAACAAAACTTTCCCCCCATGATGATTTTCCAATCTACATATTGATTCTTTTTGTGACGCGCGCCGGATCCCCGCGGCCGCCCGCTCGACCGCCCGCACGTGGGCGATCGGGGCAATTGTGGGTCCGTCAACAGCTTGCGATAAATCGCAAGTGCGTCTATGTTGGGCAACAAGGAGGTTTCATGGAGTCGCCACCCAATAGAACATTGGGAAAGTTTCTCTCGCCTCGGAGAGCCTAAGACTTGCACATTTTATCCATATTGGGCCATGAGGCCTAGGATTAACGCTAAAGTCTCGTGACACAAGAAGTATCTTGGAGGATAACCTCTAACCTCTTGAGCCCAAAGACCAGAGCTGGTTCGGGACTTCTCATTTATTTATACCTTGATTAATATCATAATTAAGTTTTGAATTCATTGTTTTATCAACTTTCCACACAATGCAATTTTAATTTAAAGGCACAATCATTCATATCAAAAGCGGTAAATGTAAGCAAAATCCAAAATAAAGCATTCAAAATAAATTACAATAACACTAGGAGCGGAATACAACTCCCATTTATAAAAATGAAATACATGCATAAAACGGGTTATTCATTAATAGTGAGAACATTGGTCCTCGCATGCATATTTATTATGAAACAATTTTGATGTGATGATTTATTTGGGTATGAAAAACTAGGACATTGGTCCCATTTTTTTATTTAGAAAAAAAATGTCAAGTTAATTAATAAAAATGTTTTTTGTGATTTTCTTTTTAGCGAGCCTAAATAAATAATTTTACAAGAAAATTATATGGCAAAATTAAATAAAATCTTACAAATAAAGAAAATGAATAAACCAAACGAGCCTTTTTGGACCTCCCGATGTGCTCGCAAAAACGCCCAAGCGAAAAAAATGAGTTTAGACATAAAAACAAAATACAATTAAAACAATGTTAGTGATTCAATCAATTAAATCAATTAAACATTACAAAATAATGAATAACAAATTAAAATAAAGTAAGATGATATGAAAAGAATAATGATGGAATAAAAAATATTAACAAACCAAAATAAAATGAGAAACATGGATTATATATGATAAATGATTAAATGATGTGATGAAAATAAAATAAAACATGTTAATTAATTAGTACATGAAAATATACACATGATGAAAATAAATGATGATAAGTGAAAAATAATGAATGAATAAATAAACAAATGATAATAAAATCATGTAACAATGATAAAAATTAGTAAACAAAGGAATGATGAAAATAATAATGATATGTAACAAGGTTAATTGATGTGTTCATAATTAATACAAACTATTTACATGGCAAAAAGATTAATTTAAATTAATTAATTATTTGCATGTTAAAAATAATGAGGAATCAAAATAAATTATTTACATGTTAGGAATTAAAAAAACAATGTTCACATGAATAAAAATCAAATCATATATAAACAATTAAATGGAACAAATATAAAATCAATACAACAAATGAATAGATGAAAACAATAAATAAATCAATAAAAATAATAAAATGGATATGAATAAATAAAATAAAATAGAAATGAAATAGAAATGGAGCCAAGAATATTTACCCTCAGAATATTGGATTTGATGAAGGAAAAGTGATGATTTTCCGGAAGATTGCTTGAAAGAATAAAATTAGCAATAAAATTAATTCTCTTTGTTTATGGAGAAAAACAAAGGAATTGATTTGTATGCTTAAGATTAAAAAGAAATTGATGTCAAAATGATGATTAATTTCTTGTGTTTATGAAGAGAAAACCAAGAAATTAATTGGAATAATTAACAATTGAAAATTGATCTTTCAATTTCAATTAAACCTTATTAATTAAAAAAAGAAAAATGAAATTTTGAAGAGAAAATAGAAGATGATGAATTCTGGAAATTCTGATCTCAAAAAGTATTGGAGGCCCCCCTTTTTTGATTCCATCCTAAACTATTTAAAAGAATAAGAAATGTTGCCCTAATTTAATTAAGGAAAACAAACCTAATTTTATTCAAATTCCTTTATTTTTGGGGATAAAATCAAGTTTTATTAATTAATAATCTATAAAAAATATTTTGGAATTTTATTTGAAGTCAAAAACCCTTAATTTTGGGATAAAAACGGATTTTTGGGTGAAAAAATCGGAAAAAGGCTGAAAAAATGGAAAATAGGGTAACAGACCCTATACCGACGGCCAGGAGACCGTCGCCACAAGGGGCACCGCCCGTCGCTATAGAGCGACGGGCACTCACGCGGCGAAGCGGGCTTCCGCGCGAAACTCGCGCGCTGGCGCTCGCGCACGAGCGCTCCGTGCGCGCTCAGCGTGCGCGATGCTGCGCGCGCCTTTAGCGACGCGCAGCATCGGCGACGCTGAGCGTCGCCTTTGCGCGCGCTGCGCGATGGGCGCCTGGGCGCCTGCGCGCTGGGCGCCCAGGCGCCTGCGCGCTGGGCGCCCAGGCGCCTGCGCGCTGGGCGCCAGCGCGCCTGCGCGCTGCCGCAAGCGCGCTGCCGCGCCCGACACTCGCGGTCCAAAAATTTTTTTTATTTTTTTATTTTTTTTATTTTTTCCTATTTTTTTTCAATTTTAAATTGACTAAAAAAACCATAATTTTAAGCCCTCATTTTTCAGAATTAATTAATTTTTTAAATATATATTTTTTTTTATTATTTTCTAATTTTTCACTCTAAAATGCAAATTTGATGAGAAAACCATCACTTTTAACCTTTTAAGCCTGTGAAGGCAATTATCATCATTGGGTAACTTCGATCTAGGCTGACTCAGGACCCGGTGTCTACAGTTGCCCCCAGTTTAGGGGAATCTAGTACACTAGTGTCTAGGTGAGCCTAAACTCAAAGAAGAAAAGGAAAGAGACGCGTACTTGAGGCGTCGATCTTCCTGCTTGATGGAATTGTAATGATAGCTGTTGCTGTCTTTTGGTTGTAGCTGGTAATGCTGTGGTCATGCTAACCTCTTGTGGGTAGTGCCGCCATCGTGCTAACCGCTGTGAATTTTGGTAGTGCCGTGGTCGTGCCAACCTCTTGTGGGTTGTGCCGCCATCGTGCTAACCGCTGTGAATTGGTAATGCCGTGGTCGTGCTAACCTCTTATGGGTAGTGCCGCCATCGTGCTAACCGCTGTGAATTGGTAGTGCCGTGGTCGTGCTAACCTCTTGTGGGTAGTGCCGCCATCGTGCTAACCGCTGTGAATTGGTAATGCCGTGGTCGTGCTAACCTCTTGTGGGTAGTGCCGCCATCGTGCTAACCGCTGTGAATTGGTAATGCCGTGGTCGTGCTAACCTCTTGTGGGTTGTGCCGCCATCGTGCTAACCGCTGTGAATTGGTAGTGCCGTGGTCGTGCTAACCTCTTGTGGGTAGTGCCGCCATCGTGCTAACCGCTGTGAATTTTGGAACTGTGCTCCTTTAGATGTTTGGACTGGTGTCGTCACTCGGCTTTTGTTGGTGTTCCCCGCCGATTTCTCCTGCAAGATTGTATGCATAGGAATATACAAGAAATCACGTGTGCATGATATGGAATGCAAATGCTTGCAACAATGTATAGACTGTGCCCTAGGTGGTCCATGGTTCGCTGAGGTTGTAGCCTTCCTGCTCTACGATGCCCCCTGAATCCTGAGGATCGTCGACAAGTTTTCTAAAAGAGATGTCCGGTATATATCCTTGCCCTCTTGGTCAATGATCATTTACCCGGGATTCTTTTTCATGTTCTGTATTGTATGTTACTTGATTGAAAGAAGATCATCTGAAGTAACGCCGCCTTATTGCTCCAGACATTGAACGTCATTGTTTTAAAGGTAGTGCGTCCCTTGTGGATTTTCACACTAGTTTTTCTTTGCGGGAAATGCGTCCCTTATGGGATTTTCACACAACCCTTTGCCTAATTTTTGCCTGGAATGGACCCAACCCAATCCAGCGGCTTTTATTATTATTATTATTATTTTTTTTTTTTTTTTTAAGGTTATCACCAAAGCTTCTGTTAAGAGCAAATAGCACATATCCAATGAAGGGACTGAGCAATAATCATTAGATGAACAATTGGTATATTTCTTTTTAAGACAGAACTGAATGATCAATGAAAATGTATTCTTTTATTCATTGCGAAATTGTGTACATTTCTATATGATTTCATCATACATGATTTTCATTTGACAAGAATTCAAAAGCATATGACTACACATAATCTCGGAGTGGGTTTTGTCAGCATCAAACTCCTGTTATCAATCGGCCCTCTTGGGTTTTCTCGATTGAATATTTTCTCTTGGCCCTTAATTTTTGCCCAGGATGCCTTTTTTCGGTTTTCACCCTGACAGGGCGCCCAATTTTAGCAGGGCCGCCTTTTTTTTTTCGGTTTTCGACCCGCGGGGCATTTATTCTCTTCTTTTTATTTTTGGTCTTTAGCCATGGAACCTTTTAAGTCTATCGACATTGACCGGGTCCTTGAACTCATTCCCATCGCTGTCTGCTAAAATCGCTGCTCCTTTTGTTAGCAACTTTTTCAAAATGAAAGGTCCTTCCCAGGTTGGTCTGAATTTTCCTCGTATGTCTGGAACTCCCGGCCTCATCATCTTAAAGACCAAGTCCCCCTCCTTCAACGGGTGCTTTCGTACTTTCTTGCCAAACGACCGAGCCAACCTCTTTTGATAAACTTGGTTGTGGTAATAGGCTCGTAACCTGTCTTCATCCAACAGATTTAGCTGTGACAAACGTTGTTGTGCCCATTCTGCTTCAGGAATCTCAGCTTCCATGACTACCCTTAATGATTTCAGCTCAATTTCAATCGGCAGGACTGCTTCAGTTCCATATACCAGAGAGAATGGCGTTGCCCCTGTAGAGGTTCTGACTGTTGTTCTATATCCCCAAAGTGCGAAGGGTAACTTTTCTGCCCAATCCTTGTAGTTCTGAACCATCTTGGCCAAAATTCTCTTCACATTCTTATTTGCCGCTTCAACTGCACCGTTTGCTTGAGGACGATAAGGAGAAGACTTATGATGTTGGATCCTATATTTCTGGAGCATCTGCTTAGTTTCTGCTAGGAATTGTACCCCATTATCAGACACTATGTGATGAGGGAGGCCATATCTGCATATCAAATTCCGCTCAACGAACTTAGCCATATCCCTTGCATCAACCTTCTTGAAAGACTCAGCTTCAACCCACTTAGTGAAGTAGTCAATGGCAACTATGATGAATCTATGCCCATTAGAAGCCGTAGGACGGATCTCGCCTATGATGTCTATTCCCCATGCTGTAAATGGCCATGGAGATGTTAAGTTATATAACTCTGAAACTGGCACATGCCTCAAATTCGCATACTGTTGGCATAACTGGCATTGCTTCACAAATTTTGAACAATCTGTATCCATTGTGAGCCAATAAAACCCTTGGCGCATGATCTTCTTTGCTAAGGCTAAGCCATTCATGTGAGCTCCACAAACCCCGGCGTGAACCTCTTCCATTAGTCTTTTAGCTTCTTTCTCTGCCAGACATCTTAACTGGATACCATCAGCTTGCCTTTTATACAAAGTGCCATTAACACTGATGAATTGAGTGGATAACTTCCTGATCATTCTTTGGTCCTTCTCAGTGGCTTCCTCTGGAAAGACTGATCTCTCTAAATAATTCTGAATGTCATAATACCATGGATTTCCATCAATGGCCTCAATGTCCATCACCTGTTCAGCTTCAAAGCAAGGTCTTTCCGAACTATAAATCAGCACGGGTTTCATCGCAACTCCTGTTGGGTTATCCCACATAGACACTAATGTTGCTAGAGCATCAGCTAACTGATTTTCGTCTCTGGGGATGAAGTGAAAAGTGCAAATCTCGAACTGGCTGCTCAACGATCTCAAGTGCTTTACATAAGGCAACAACCTTTCTTCCTTGACTGACCACTCCCTTCTGATCTGATGAATTACCAAGGAAGAATCTCCAAATACTTCTGCGGTCTCTGCCCCCAGAGCGAGTAATGCTTCCAATCCAAAGATGCAAGCTTCATATTCTGCTTCATTATTGGTAGCCTTATACCTCAGCTTCTTAGCCAATGGTAGTCTTTCACCATCTGGTGTCGTAAGAATAACTCCTACGCCTGCTCCCTTATTATTGACTGCTCCATCAAAGAATAATTGCCACCCTTGCACTGCTATGGCCGTGACATCTTCATCTGGGAAGTTGTATTCAAACTGATCTCCCTCAATAGGATGCTCGGCTAAGAACTCTGCTACCGCTCTTCCCTTAATGGTTTTCTTGGTTATGTACTCAATGTCAAATTCCTGCAACAGCAGTAACCACCTTCCCATCTTCCCTAGTAAAGAGGGTGCTTCTTGGAGGTATCTGAGCGGATTATGTTTGGCAACCGTTTGTACCTTGAAGGAATGAAAGTAGTGTCGCAACTTCTTAGAAGCCCAGATAACTGCTAAACAGATCTTTTCCACCTCTACATATTTGGCTTCGTAAGGCAGGAATTTCTTGCTAAGATAATAAACTGCAAACTCTACACCAAAATCATCTTCCTGAGACATCATAGCACCCACTGAGTTATCTTCCACAGCTAGGTACAGGATTAGTGGTTTGGCACGGCGTGGTGGTCTTAGTACCGGAGGATTTAGCAGATAGTCCTTAATGGTGTCAAAGGCCAGTTGACAGTCATCGTTCCATATCATCGGCTGATTCTTCCTAAGAAGCTTGAAAATAGGCTCACATACTGAAGTTAGCTTTGCAATAAATCGGCTGATGTACTGAAGCTTTCCTAAGAAACTTCTGACGTCCTTCTCCTTCTGGGGCACTGGCATCTCTCTTATGGCTTTGACTTTATCGGGATCTACCTCGATTCCCCTCTGGCTTACTACATGGCCTAACAACTTTCCTGATGTAACTCCAAAAAGGCACTTCTTGGGATTGAGGCGCAAATCGTACTTGCTAATCCTTTGAAAGAACTTTTCTAAAGCCTCAAAGTGACCTTCCCTGGTAGCCGACTTAATCATCATGTCATCAACATACACCTCCACTTCTTTGTGGATTAAGTCATTGAGAACCTTGGTCGCCATCCTCTGATAGGTTGCTCCTGCATTCTTCAACCCAAAAGGCATAACCCGGTAGGCATATGTCCCCCACTCGGTGATAAAGGCTGTCTTGATCCGGTCCACTATCTTGTTAAGAATTTGATTGTACCCTGCGTATCCATCCACAAAGCTATACATCATGCAAGCAGCAGCACTATCTACTAGCACATCAATATGAGGAAGAGGGAAATCATCTTTCGGACAGGCCTTGTTCAGGTCTCGATAGTCAACGCATACTCGAACCTTACCGTCCTTCTTAGCTACAGGAACCACATTAGCTAACCATGTTGGGTATTGAACCTCTATCAGGAACTTAGCGTCAATCTGCTTGTGGATCTCCTCTTTCACTTTCTGTGCCCACTCTGGCCTAAGCCTCCGAAGCTTTTGCTTGACTGGTTTAAACTCTGGGTAAGTTGGGATGGCATGTTCGGCAACATCTCGATCTATTCCCGGCATATCCTCATAGGTCCAGGCAAAGACTTTTTCATATTTTTTTTAATATTCTCTCAAATTTTATTCTCTCTTCAGGAGTTATGTCTGATGCTAGCAAAATTTCCTTTGGATTTTCCAAAGTTCCGAGATTAAATGCAGTTGTGCCAGTTGAATTAATATCAAAAATGAATGCATCATGCTTATGATCATGCGAAATGAAATCATCAGAAACATCACACAAGTAAGCAAAGTTGTTCATCTCATTAACATAATCAGAAACATTAACATTGTCTTCAAAGAGTTCTGGTATAAAAAGAGAATCTAAATGACTATCAACTTCAGTCGACGCCGATGCTGTAGCTGACTGTGCTTTGGCTTCTTGATTTGGTGAAATCTTGAGATCTTCAATCTTCGGCTCTGGTTCCACTATCTTTTCCTTCCCTTTGAGCTTAGTGGCTAACATCCTATCAGTGACAATTTCTTCGGGCTCATCCCTGTCCCAGATGCTGCATTGGGTCATAATCTCCTCGTCCCAAAAGTTCTCTACAGCTTTAACAACTCCGATTTCCCAATCAAAGACATCATTGAAAATTTCAAAACCCGGGGTAATCTTCCCATCTACCCACTGCGGCTCTTCTTCTCCGGTGTAAGCACAAACCGATGATGATGGCACAAAGCTCTCCGAAATATGGGGAATCTTCCCTGACACTTTCTTCTTACCATACTTTCCTTGGTAGCCCAATCCCTTTCGATCTTTCTGACCACGTGTAGTGATAGCATCCTGCAGTCCTTGTGACTCTTTTCCCAAACCAGCCCCTGGGAGGAAGTGCATCTTTTTCAGCATATTCACCACTTGAGGGCTACCTTCTAAGCTTTGCTCTTCTCCGATCACTGATACATGAAAGCCACTGAATGGCTGATTAGAGATCTCCAAAGCAAACACTTGGTTCTCTCTTGCTGCTTTAATGGTCACTACCTCTCCTTCATGAGGTATCTTAATTATCTGGTGTAAGGTAGATGGTACTCCCCCTAACTTATGGAACCACGGTCTTCCAAGTAGAGCTGAGAAATTTGCTGGGATCGGTAGAACCACAAAATCCGTTTCTGTCTCAATAGGCCCCGTCTTTACCAAAGCTTTGAAAGTTCCCAATGCTTGCCTCCTAGAATTATCGTAGGCAGTGATGGTCAGGTCAGATTTGCTTAACATACTCTCATCCATCCCGAAGGCCTGAAGCGCTACCAAAGGGCAAACATTTATTGACGACCCGTCATCAACCATGACGCAAGCGGTGTGTTTACCATTGATTTGTGCCTTGATGTACAAAGGTCGGTTGTGGCTGCGACCCTCTGTTGGTAGGTCTACATCAGAAAAAACCAACTTCTCCCCGGATCCCCCCTTTACAAGGTCTAAAAGCTCGGATGGAGAGATTGTAGTTGCTACGGTGGATACACTCAATGCTTCAACTAACTTCTGTCGGTGAGAGGGGGACTGTCTCAAGAGGTCCCAAATAGATATCTGAGCCGTGGTCTTTTTTAGTTGCTTCAATATTGGATTTTCTTCCGGCTCGTTCTCTGCGATTGCTTGTGCTGGGTCCTGCTGCTTCTCGGCTTCTGGAATGACCCTCCCACTTCTTGTTACTGCTTCTACTCTTTCTTCTTCCTCTGAATCCCACGGATCCGTAAACTCTCCATTTTTCTCATCTTCATCATCTCCACTCTCACTAGTGGACCAACAGTCTATTGCTGCCACGGAAACCCCTTCTCCATCCACTGCAGGGCGAGTAATAGCGACATACTCATTTCCATATAGGTCTTGCATCACATACCATTCTGATAGGCTTGATCCAATCATAAAGACTGGAGGTGGCACTGCATTATAACCGGACTTCTTCTTGCTTTCCCTCTGCTCAGGATCGGTGATCTGCTTGTTGTCAATTAGATCTTGGACCCGATGTCTTAGTGTTATACAATCATCCGTCAAATGCCCGGTATGTTGGTGGAATGCGCAGTATTCATTCTCCTTGTGCCCTGGCTGTCCTTGGGTCTTGGCCGACCTAGGTGATAGGGGTCGCAGTTTTCCTTCTTTTATTAGCCTCTTCAGTACCCATGATAAAGGCCTACCCAAGTTGGAGAAATACCTCTGATTTACCCCGGTTACAGACACCTCGGCAGTCTTCCCAACTCTGTTACCACTGCTGGAACTTGCTAGCTTGGCTGTCCCCTGATTGCTGTATCCCTTCCTGGCATAGGACTCGCTGTTTGCCCTCTTGGCTAAATATTCTCCCTCTGCTTCTATGGCGATATCCTTCAGGGATTCCCAGTCTTTCAGTCCCTTCATCTTCAATCCATCTCTCAAGTAGGGGCTGGCATTTCGAATGAACAGTCGGATCTGATCAGAAGTGTCCGGTTTGCGTTTCATCTCCATAACCCGGTTTCTCCACCGAGTAAGGTACTCGTGGAAGGATTCCCCAGCCTTCTGTTGTAGCAACTCGAGATCTTTCAAAGTGACCTCCATCCGGGTACTGCAATCGTACTGCTTAAGGAACTCTTCAGTTAGCAAGTCCCAATCCTCCTTGGACCTCCTCTCAAGCCCATGGTACCAATCAATAGCAGCTCCTGTGAGACTCAAGCAGAAATACTCTATCTTTTGCTTTCTTGTTAAGGACGTTCCCTTCATGACCAGCGAGTATTGCTTGATGTGTGCGGCAGGATCAAAGGTGCCATCAAATTTGGGAATATCCGGCATCTTAAAATTCTGGGGAATCAGGTCATCTCCATCTAGCTCTCGGTCTTCCGGGTTCATTCCTTTTCCCACGGTCATCATCCTTGCCATGGCCTCAAATCTCTCTTCCATTTTCCTCCACATTGCCTCATCCAGTTTCGGTGACTTCTCTTTAGCTACTGTATGCTCCTCTAGCTCATCTCTCCCAAACTCAGCTTCAGACCTGGGGCCCTCTCTGCGCTCAATAGGTGCAGGCACTCTTTGCTCAACAACAGGTGGGTCAACCATTGGTTGGTTAACTGCAGCAGGACGCTCTTCTCTTACAACCTCTTGTTCAGTTGGTACTCGGATAGGGGCAGCAGCAGCTTGTTGCCCAGCTATTGTGGTGGCAAGATTGCCCATCATTGCAATCATGCGGGCTTCAAATTCCTCCATCCTCTTTCCTACCTCCTCAGCAATTATTGCCCGGGTTGCATCAGACTCATTTGATGGATTAGCCATGCTGACTTCTGTTGATGATTCGAGAGAAAACCCCACACTATTTTCTGAGATTGAATCTGAACTCTGATCCAACACTAACTCTGTTAACCCCAAAAGCGGCGTCCTTCTTAACCGTCCGTCGGGACCTCTAGACCACCCAGGAGAATCTATGATGGCTGAAATGCAAAAATTGTTAAGATGGTGCATGATTAAAATGCAATGCATGCTCGTGCTGATGCAACATAGACAAACACATGCAAGCAGATAGATCCTTCCAACCTTATATCTCCCACACACGTGGTAGTGCGGTCTCTTTCCTAGGAGGGCTTGATCCATGGATTAACGTGGAACCCAATGGACACGTATGGTGCGCGGTGAAAAACCGACAGCATAACACTCCTATACTAATGTACAAGCGGATGGATAGTGATCGCCATGTATTTAGACGTTCCACAAATTTCGACATGGCCCTACCAGGGCATGGAAGCCTTTGGCTAGGTTACCAAGCGAGACATCTGGACTCACCCAATACATGAGGGTCCATACAGCAAGCATGGAATTAGGGTTCATATCACCTGTGGGAAGTAGCTATGGCCATTATATGAGCTTTGGACAAGGGAGATGTTACTTTAAGGCTACCCAAGCATGATCCCTGCCGACGGGTCTAGCTCATCACGAGCGTAACGACCGATCGGGTCACCATTTTGATATACCATTAAGGTACGTGGCTTGGGCTGGTGATTATCCTTAACACTTCCCCAAATTGAGTGAAAATGAGGAGGTGATTCAGGAACGCACCGGGGCTAAAAGAGGGACCAAACTAGCGTATTCTAAGGCTCTAATGAGATGTAATGCAGTTTTGAAAGAAGATGAAATTTTTAAATTAAAACTCAATTATGATTTTTAATCAAGGTACTTTCGAATCGAAGTCTCGAGTATGTCCCCAGCGGAGTCGCCACTGTGACGCGCGCCGGATCCCCGCGGCCGCCCGCTCGACCGTCCGCACGTGGGCGATCGGGGCAATTGTGGGTCCGTCAACAGCTTGCGATAAATCGCAAGTGCGTCTATGTTGGGCAACAAGGAGGTTTCATGGAGTCGCCACCCAATAGAACATTGGGAAAGTTTCTCTCGCCTCGGAGAGCCTAAGACTTGCACATTTTATCCATATTGGGCCATGAGGCCTAGGATTAACGCTAAAGTCTCGTGACACAAGAAGTATCTTGGAGGATAACCTCTAACCTCTTGAGCCCAAAGACCAGAGCTGGTTCGGGACTTCTCATTTATTTATACCTTGATTAATATCATAATTAAGTTTTGAATTCATTGTTTTATCAACTTTCCACACAATGCAATTTTAATTTAAAGGCACAATCATTCATATCAAAAGCGGTAAATGTAAGCAAAATCCAAAATAAAGCATTCAAAATAAATTACAATAACACTAGGAGCGGAATACAACTCCCATTTATAAAAATGAAATACATGCATAAAACGGGTTATTCATTAATAGTGAGAACATTGGTCCTCGCATGCATATTTATTATGAAACAATTTTGATGTGATGATTTATTTGGGTATGAAAAACTAGGACATTGGTCCCATTTTTTTATTTAGAAAAAAAATGTCAAGTTAATTAATAAAAATGTTTTTTGTGATTTTCTTTTTAGCGAGCCTAAATAAATAATTTTACAAGAAAATTATATGGCAAAATTAAATAAAATCTTACAAATAAAGAAAATGAATAAACCAAACGAGCCTTTTTGGACCTCCCGATGTGCTCGCAAAAACGCCCAAGCGAAAAAAATGAGTTTAGACATAAAAACAAAATACAATTAAAACAATGTTAGTGATTCAATCAATTAAATCAATTAAACATTACAAAATAATGAATAACAAATTAAAATAAAGTAAGATGATATGAAAAGAATAATGATGGAATAAAAAATATTAACAAACCAAAATAAAATGAGAAACATGGATTATATATGATAAATGATTAAATGATGTGATGAAAATAAAATAAAACATGTTAATTAATTAGTACATGAAAATATACACATGATGAAAATAAATGATGATAAGTGAAAAATAATGAATGAATAAATAAACAAATGATAATAAAATCATGTAACAGTGATAAAAATTAGTAAACAAAGGAATGATGAAAATAATAATGATATGTAACAAGGTTAATTGATGTGTTCATAATTAATACAAACTATTTACATGGCAAAAAGATTAATTTAAATTAATTAATTATTTGCATGTTAAAAATAATGAGGAATCAAAATAAATTATTTACATGTTAGGAATTAAAAAAACAATGTTCACATGAATAAAAATCAAATCATATATAAACAATTAAATGGAACAAATATAAAATCAATACAACAAATGAATAGATGAAAACAATAAATAAATCAATAAAAATAATAAAATGGATATGAATAAATAAAATAAAATAGAAATGAAATAGAAATGGAGCCAAGAATATTTACCCTCAGAATATTGGATTTGATGAAGGAAAAGTGATGATTTTCCGGAAGATTGCTTGAAAGAATAAAATTAGCAATAAAATTAATTCTCTTTGTTTATGGAGAAAAACAAAGGAATTGATTTGTATGCTTAAGATTAAAAAGAAATTGATGTCAAAATGATGATTAATTTCTTGTGTTTATGAAGAGAAAACCAAGAAATTAATTGGAATAATTAACAATTGAAAATTGATCTTTCAATTTCAATTAAACCTTATTAATTAAAAAAAGAAAAATGAAATTTTGAAGAGAAAATAGAAGATGATGAATTCTGGAAATTCTGATCTCAAAAAGTATTGGAGGCCCCCCTTTTTTGATTCCATCCTAAACTATTTAAAAGAATAAGAAATGTTGCCCTAATTTAATTAAGGAAAACAAACCTAATTTTATTCAAATTCCTTTATTTTTGGGGATAAAATCAAGTTTTATTAATTAATAATCTATAAAAAATATTTTGGAATTTTATTTGAAGTCAAAAACCCTTAATTTTGGGATAAAAACGGATTTTTGGGTGAAAAAATCGGAAAAAGGCTGAAAAAATGGAAAATAGGGTAACAGACCCTATACCGACGGCCAGGAGACCGTCGCCACAAGGGGCACCGCCCGTCGCTATAGAGCGACGGGCACTCACGCGGCGAAGCGGGCTTCCGCGCGAAACTCGCGCGCTGGCGCTCGCGCACGAGCGCTCCGTGCGCGCTCAGCGTGCGCGATGCTGCGCGCGCCTTTAGCGACGCGCAGCATCGGCGACGCTGAGCGTCGCCTTTGCGCGCGCTGCGCGATGGGCGCCTGGGCGCCTGCGCGCTGGGCGCCCAGGCGCCTGCGAGCTGGGCGCCAGCGCGCCTGCGCGCTGCCGCAAGCGCGCTGCCGCGCCCGACACTCGCGGTCCGAAAATTTTTTTTATTTTTTTATTTTTTTTATTTTTTCCTATTTTTTTTCAATTTTAAATTGACTAAAAAAACCATAATTTTAAGCCCCCATTTTTCAGAATTAATTAATTTTTTAAATATATATTTTTTTTTTATTATTTTCTAATTTTTCACTCTAAAATGCAAATTTGATGAGAAAACCATCACTTTTAACCTTTTAAGCCTGTGAAGGCAATTATCATCATTGGGTAACTTCGATCTAGGCTGACTCAGGACCCGGTGTCTACACTTTTCTTCTTTTGTTCTCTCTTTTTTTTTTGGTCGAGGATAAGCTTTGTTCAAATCCTAATAGTTTACACATACACGCACTCCTCCTCTTTTTGATTTGGGACAATATTGACCAACTAAGTCTAGCG
Organism: Excoecaria cochinchinensis; assembly: GCA_947683425.1. Taxonomy (NCBI): domain Eukaryota; kingdom Viridiplantae; phylum Streptophyta; class Magnoliopsida; order Malpighiales; family Euphorbiaceae; genus Excoecaria; species Excoecaria cochinchinensis. Next base: position 22,157,135 of record CANTUQ010000055.1, on the reverse strand, counting down.
TTGAACTTCGATTAGAAATTTTGGCTTCATCTCTGCTTGTAGATTCCTCTTTTTAATCTTTTTTTCCCCTTTCGCCTTCAATCTTCCAAGTTTCTGCGTGATTGGTCCATGATCGGGGTATGTTAGAATGGTGTGCTCGGTGATTCGGCGATCAACTCTTAGCGTGTCTTTATAAGTCCAGGCAAAGACTTTTTTACATTTTCTTGAATCTCTCTCAAGTTTTAATCTCTCTTCAGTAGTTGCATTAGATGCTATCAAGATTTTCTTTGGACTTTCCAAAGTTCTGAGATTAAATGAGTAGCATCAACTGAATCAATGTCAAATATGAATAAGTCATGATCATGATTATGCATAGAGAAATCATAAGAGATATAACACAAGTAAGCAAAAACGTTCATCTTATTAATAAAACCAGAATGTCATTATTAAAAATTAAAAAATAAAAAGAACATTCTAAATAGTTAATCATTTTCCATTCTTACCAACACAAATTGCTTGAAATTCTTCTGACACCTCAGGCTCCCCTTCTCTGGACCGTGTCCCCAAGATTGGTGATAATTGTTCTATCTTTTTCTCTTCTTCCTCGGATCTAGAATTCGATCAGTGTCAACCCATTTTTGTATGCACTCCCTCAGTGTGCAACAATAATCTATTTTATGCCCTGTGTAACAACCCGATTTGGCCCTAGTAGAATTTCAGAATCTTTGTTTGGGAATTCAAGAGTTTGTGTGTATAAGAGAGTGTATTTAAGTAAGTGCCTTGTGTGTGGGGGTCTGTCGCGAGCACGACAGTGTCGCGGGCGCGACAGAATGCTCCACGGGAAGCCCATAGGAGTTGGATTATTTGATATGTATCGTACATGTGGCAGCGTAGGAGTTTGACAAGTGGCGTCATAGGGAATTGACACATGGCTACAAGGGAGAGTGATATTTGGCTTGTGACTTTTTGGATTGAGATGGATTAATGGAGGTAGGTGGCATTAATTGGATTGTTTGGCTTTTAGTGTGGTTAGTGGGTAATTGATTTGTTGTTTTTGCTTGGTTGACCGGCCACTATCTTCATTATTCCTTTTCAATTTTCTACTTTTGGCCATTTGGTTCTTCTTTCTTTCTTTGCTCTTGGGTTTTCCCGTGTTCCTTGGCTTTGCTATTCCTTTTCTTCTTCATTTGCTTTGCTCTTTAAGTGAGCCTCTTGGGTTAGTTGAAGAGAGAGTTGTGAAAGGTAGAGTTGATCCTTTAGAAGGTAAGTTTGGTTAGTTATCCGATCTGACCTCCTTTTTCTTTCCATATTTCTTTTTTTGATTTAAAGTTAGAAGTACGGATTAAGTGTTATATTGGTTGATTTGTGCATGAAAGCTGTGGCAAGAAGTTGGACAAAGGCAAAGAAAAGATTGGAATCGAGTAGAGAGCTGAGTTTAAGCTTCCTAGAGGTAGGGATCAAGTGCGATCTTATTGTTTTTGCATGTGTTTACATGAAATATGTTTGAATAGAGAGATGCATGATGAGCTTTAATTAGCTTAACTGCTCTTTTAGAGTATATTTGTTAGATGTTCAATTTGATTGCTTGTAGTTCTTATGATATATGTATATACGTTTATAAGTATTTAACTTGATCATTTGAGTGTGTGTTGATATTGTTAGACGGGTTACCATGTAGTTGTGATGATAAAGTTTGGTTCTGGCAAATTCTGCTCATTTTTCAACTGACCTCTGTGTAATATTTTTGCCATAAGTATAGTTTTAGATGTCTAAATGAAGTGATTATATGCCTATGAAAGTATCAGAAATGACCTTGAGCAAAGTATTGCTCTAAGACCCTAGAAATTGGCAAAAATAGAGGTGTCTCTACTTTAGCTAGTTCATTTGAGCAGTTCGGATTGTTTAGCTCATATTTTAAGTTATAGATGTCCATTTGACCTAAAACTTGTCCCATGAGAAATATAACTTCTTAGGAAACAATTGTTAAGAAGTAAACTTTCCCTAAAAATGACGTCTAGAGGTTTGTTTATACGATACAAGTTTGAGGTGAGAAGCAGTCTCGTGAAGGTTCCTGACGGAGCCTTCTGTCACGAGCATGACAGAGAAGGTCATAAGAGTGATTTTCCTCTTGATTTGGAGGCCATGGTTGACATGAATCAATTCTCCCCCTTTCCTCTCAACTAATTTGTATATTTTTATGTGTTTTTCTCCCCGTATTAAACCCGTATAACCCCGAAATGTTTTCGTGGTCTATACCATGCATGTTTAAGTTTATCAAATGATTATAAGATTAGTTACCTGAGTAAATAATGTTATGGCACAAGAGTTAGTGTTGAACATGACATGCCATGTGATCTTAATTGTTTTATAATGCTTGAATTATTATAATGCTTTTGGTATAATTCATAGAGTCTTTAAGCTATCTGGCTTCTGTCGCGAGCGCGACTTCTTATACAAATTAGTTGAGGGGAAAGGTGGGGAATTGATTCATGTCAACCATGGGCTCTAAATGAAGAGGAAAGTCACTCTTTTGACCTACTCTGTTGCGCTCGTGACAGAAGGCTCCGTCAGGAGCCTTCACGAGACTGCATCTAACCTCTAACCTGTATTGTCTAAACTAACCTATAAACGTCATTTTTAGACAAAACATCCTCCTTAAAAATTGTTCCCTAGGAAGTTAAATTTCAAATGGAACAAGTTTTAGGTCAAATGGACATCTAAAACTTGAGATATGATCTAAACAATCCGGACTGCTCAAATGAACCGGCCAAAGTAGAGACACCTCTATTTTGGCCAATTTCTAGGGTCTTAGAGCAAAAATTTGCTCAAGATCAATTCTGCAACTTTTATAGATATTGAAGTCGTGGTTCAAATGGTTCAATAATCACTCTATTTCCATGTCTTTAACTCTGCTTATGACAAAAACACTTCACGGAGGTCAGAGAAAAAATGAACAGGATTTACCAAAACCAAACTTTGTCATCAACACACACTCAAGTGATCAAGTCACATACTCATAAGCATATATACACACTTATATAATAAACATATATACACATATATCACAAAACACTGCAAGTAATCAAAATGAACAGAAATTAAAATCACGCACGATCCCGACCTCTAGGAAGCTCAATCTCTGTTCTCTAGTCGTTTCCGATCGTCTCCTTCCCTTATCCAACTTCTTGTTCATAGCTTCCACAAATCACATAGAAAACACTTGAGTTAAACTCCTTCTCACTTTAAATCAAAAACAGAAAGAAAAAGGAGGTCAGATCAGAGAACAAATCCAACTTACCTTTAACACACTCTCTTCAACCCATCCAAGTAACTCACTTAAAGAGCAAAGGAGCACGGCAAAGCCCAAGAGCAACGAAAGAAAATGGAGAACAAAGGGCCAAAAATAGAATTTGAAAGGAGAATAAGAAAAAGAGTGGCCGGTCAACACAATGAAAAACCAAATCCTCTCATAGAAATGCCCACCAACTCACCATAGATGCCAAACCACTTCACATAAATGCCACTTACCATAATTAATATATTCATTTACTTAAAACAAAAGTCCAATGCCAAGTGTCAATTCCCTACAATTCCATTTGTCAAACTCCTACGCCGCCATGTGTCTGATACACATTAAATAATCCAACTCCAATAGGTTTCCCGTGAAACATTCTTTCGCGCTCGCGACACTGTCGTGCTTGCGACAGAAGACACTATCTTCATCTTCTCAAAATAATTTTCTTCTAGCAAAACTTATAACCTTAATCAACTTGGAAACTCACTCAAATACACTCTCTTATACACATAAAATCTTGAATTACCAAACAAAAATTCTGAAATTCTTCTAAGGCCGAATCGGGTCGTTACAAATCTCTCCCCCTTAAGAAATTTCGTCCTCAAAATTTCTCCACTACTATACATATGAGCAGACTATACTTACTAACAACTTCACTCGAATCCGATTCTATCTATACTATACAAGATAACATCTGCATCAGGCCACGACTCTAGACAGACTCTAACATTTAATCTATACTCTATATCTTATAGACCAGAACCTCTAACCTATGCTCTGATACCACTAACTGTAACACCCCCATACCCCCAGGAAGGAATATAGGGGCGCTACACGGACTCTAACGCACATATACTCGTACACATGCATACACAAAGGCGGAAGCGATAACAATAAATAAATATAAGAACATCCTTTTTGGGCCAAACATATACTTTTAATAATATATAAACTGTACATATTACAAAAGCTTTATACATATACATCTTGGCTACATATACCAAACAGTTAACGTTTACATATAAGCACGATACTTTCTATCTACATATTGATGTTACTAAAAACATCCAAAAAGTCTATCTAATACAAAAAGGATATCTATAAAAGCTCCTAGTGGCCTTGACTTGCAGATGTGCGTCCTCTAATCCAATCCTGAAAACCTACACGAAAAAAACACCCGTGCTAAGCGATAACGCTTAGTGGGGATAAACAAAAACAATTGACTTCTAACGAAGTCACAAATATATCACATGCATATACACCCAATCTTATAGCATATAACTTTACACTTTATCATTGATCATGTACAAATATCATAATATGGCAAAATAATGTCAATGTCATGCTATACTGTATTCATATATATATACTAGTCTCTACTTTATCTCTTGTACACTACCAAAATATACATTAGCCTGAATTGTCAACAATGGTGGATAGGGGTACTGTACTGTAGATAATGATAAATAGTATCAAACTCTAGAGACCTAACTCAAAATGAATACTCTGGGTATTCGTCTTTAAACCAATTAAGGTCACTGCTGCAGCTGCACTCTAACTCTTTATAAGCATGCTTATCTATCCACTACTCTGACCATTCAGGCTTAACTCACACATTCGGGACATATCACTATCCATAATCACTTATTCGTGTATACATGTTATCAATTCATTGCATAAACATATAAATCATGCAAAGCAAGACAGAAGAAAACCTTTTTCAAAAATCGAATAGGGCGAGAAGGGGTTCACTATCACAATCACGAAAAGAAGTCACGCTCGCGACAGAAGCCAGGTTCACTGTCGCGATCGCGACAAGAAATCGCGCTCGCGATAGAAGCCAGATAGCGTAACGACTCTATATACTATACTCAAATACATTACAACAACTCAAGCTTTATAACAATAATCAATATCACAAGGCATGTAATGTTCAACACTAACTCTTATGCCGTGGCATTACTTACCCAGATAGCTAATTTTATAATCATTTGGTAAACCTAAACATGCATAGAAAAGACCCCGATAATGTTTCGGTGTAATACGGGTTCGATTCGGGAAGAAAAACACCTAAAAATATACAAATTAGTTGAAGGAAAAGGTGGGGAATTGATTCATGTCAACCATGGGCTCTAAATCAAGAGCAGCTCTGTCGCGCTCACGACAGAAGGCTCCGTCAGGAACCTTCACAAGACTACATCTCACCTCTAACCTGTATTGTCTAAACCGACCTCTAAACCTCATTTTTAGGCAAAACATCCTTCTTAACAATTGTTCCCTAGGAAGTTAAATTTCAAATGGAAGACATTTTGGGTCAAATGGACATTTAAAACTTGAGATATGATCTAAACAATCCCGACTGCTCAAACAAATCGGCCAAAGTAGAGATACCTCTGTTTTTGCCAATTTCCAGGGTCTTAGAGCAAGAATTTGCTCAAGATCATTTCTGTGACTTTTATAGGTATTGAAGTCGTAGTTATAATAGATCAATAATCACTCTATTTAGAGTTCGTTAACTCTACTTATAATAAAAACACTTCACGGAGGTCAGAGATAAAATGAACAGGATTTACAAAAACCAAACTTTATCATCAACACACACTCAAGTGATCAAGTCACATACTCATAAGCATATATAAACACTTATATCATAAATATATATACACATATACCACAAAACACTGCAAGCAATCAAAATAAACCAAAATTAAAATCACACACGATCCCGACCTCTAGGAAGCTCAATCTCTGTTCTCTACTCGTTTCCGATCTTCTCCTTCCCTTATCCAAATTCTTTTTCACAACTTCCACAAATCACATAGAAAACACTTGAGTTAAACTTCTTCTCACTTTAAATCAAAAATAGAAAGAAAAAAGAGGTCAGATCGGAGAACAAATCCAACTTACCTTTAACACACTCTCTTCAACCCATCCATGTAACTCACTTAAAGAGCAAAGCAAATGAAGAAGAAAAAGAAAAGGAATAGCAAAGCAAAGGAGCACGGCAAAGCCCAAGAGTAACGAAAGAAAATGGAGAACAAAGGGCCAAAAATAGAATTTAAAAGGAGAATAAGAAAAAGAGTGGCCGGTAAACACAATGAAAAGCCAAATCCTCTCATAGAAATGCCCACCAACTCACCATAAATGCCAAACCACTTCACATAAATGCCACTTACCATAATAAATATATTCATTTGCTTAAAACAAAAGTCCAATGCCAAGTGTCAATTCTCTACGATGCCATTTGTCAAACTCCTACGCCGCTATGTGTCCGATACACATCAAATAATCCAACTCCAATAGGCTTCCCGTGAAACATTCTATCGCGCCCGCGACACTGTCGCGCTCGCGACAGAACCCACATACAAGCCACTATCTTCATCTTCTCAAAATAATTTTCTTCTAGCAAAACTTATAACCTTAATCAACTTGGAAACTCACTCAAATACACTCTCTTATACACATAAACTCTTGAATTACCAAACAAAATTTCTGAACTTCTTCTAAGGCCGAATCGGGTCGTTACAAATCTCTCCCCCTTAAGAAACTTCGTCCTCAAAATTTCCCTGCTACTATACATATGAGCAGACTATACTTACTAACAACTTCACTCGAATCCGATTCTATGTATACTCTACAAGATAATATCAGCATCGAGCCACGACTCTAGACAGACTCTGACATTTAATCTATACTCTATATCTTATAGACCAAAACTTCTAACCTATGCTCTGATACCACTAATTGTAACACCCCCATACCCCCGGGAAGGAATATCGGGGCTCTACGCGGACTCTAACGCATATATACTCGTAGACAAGCATACACAAAAGCGGAAGCGATAACAATAAATAAATATAAGAACATCCTTTTTCGGCCAAACATATACTTTTAATAATATATAAACTGTACATATTATAAAAGCTTTATTATACATCTTCGGTACATATACCAAACAGTTAACGTTTACATATAACCAAGATACTTTCTATCTACATAATGATGTTACTCAAAACATCCAAAAACTCTATCTAATACAAAAAGGATCTCTATAAAAGCTCCTAGTGGCCTTGACCTGCAGATGTGCGCCCTCTGATCCAATCTTGAAAACCTACACGGGAAAAACAGCCGTGCTAAGCGATAACGCTTAGTGGGGATAAACAGAAACAATTGACTTCTAACGAAGTCACAAATATATCACATGCATATACACCCAATCTTATAGCATATAACTTTACACTTTATCATTGATCATGTACAAATATAATAATATGGCAAAATAATGTCAATGTCATGCTATACTGTATTCATATACACATACCAGTCTCTACTTTATCTCTTGTACACTACCAAAAGATAAATTAGCCTGAATTCTCAACAATGGTGGATACGGGTACTGTACTGTAGATATTGATAAACAGTATCAAACTCTAGAGACCTAACTCAAAATGAATACTCTGTGTATTCGTCGTTAAACGAATTAAGGTCACTGTGGCAACTGCACTCAAACCCTTTATAAGCATGCTTATCTATCCACTACTCTAACCATTCAGGCTTAACTCACACATTCGACACATATCACTATCCATAATCACTTATTCGAGTATACATGTTATCAATTCCTTGCATAAACATATAAATCATGCAAAGCAAGACAGAAGGGTTCACTGTCGTGATCGCCACAAGAAGTCGCGCTCGCGACAGAAGCCAGGTGTACTATCGCGATTACGACAAGAAATCACGCTCGCGACAGAAGCCAGATAGCGTAACGAATCTATATACTATACCCAAATACATTACAACAACTCAAGCTTTATAACAACAATTAATATCACAAGGCATGTCATGTTCAACACTAACTCTTATGCCGTGGCATTACTTACCCAGATAGCTGATTTTATAATCATTTGGTAAACCTAAACATGCATGGTAAAGACCCCGGGAATGTTTCGGTGTAATACGGGTTCAATTCGGGAAGAAAAACACCTAAAAATATACAAATTAGTTGAGGGGAAAGGTGGGGAATTTATTTATGTCAACCATGGGCTCTAAATCAAGAGGAAATCACTCTTATGACCTGCTCTGTCGCGCTCGTGACTGCTGGCTGCGTTAGGAACCTTCAAAAGACTGCTTGTCACCTCTAACTTGTATTGTCTAAACTGACCTCTAAACATCATTTTTAGGCAAAACATCCTCTTAACAATTGTTTCCTAGGAAGTTTTCTTTCAAATGGAACAAGTTTTAGGTCAAATGGACAACTACAACATGAGATATGATATAAACAATCTGGACTGCTCAATTGAACCGGCCAATGTAGAGACACCTCTATTTTGGCAAATTTCTAGGGTCTTAGAGCAAGCATTTGCTCAAGATCACTTATGAGACTTTCATAGGTATTGAAGTCATGGTTCTAATGGCTCAACAATCACTCAATTTAGAGGTCTTTAACTCTACTTATGACAAAAATACTTCACGGAGGTCAGAGACAAAATGAACAGGATTTACCAAAACCATACTTTGTCATCAACACACACTCAAATGATTGAGTCACATACTCATAAGAATATATACACACTTATATCATAAACATATATACACATTGTCACACCCCGTTTGCCCCCGAGTCGAACGAGCAATATGTATGTGTCTGCGTTTGCATGGTTTTGGCATATCATAGGGGTATTTTGGTATATATGCATATTTTGTGGGTTTGTTCCTGTATGGTGGTGCATATAGAAATAAGGTGTCCATAAGTGGAGTTAGGATCACATGCATGTGAGCATATTATTATGTGTGTGTATTAGATGAGATTGCATTGTGTGTGTTGCTCATACATGTGTAGGGTGCATTATTGGAGTGTTTCATTGTGTGTGTGTGTGTGACATGTGCATCTAGTGCGTGAGTGAGTGGTTTCCACCACCAAGATTGTGACAAGTGGAGGGTGAGAAAAGAAAGAGAAAGAAGAAAAGGGAAAAATCAAAAATTGGGTTCCATTTCCCGTTCCCTCTTCTTCTTCCTCCTTCTTCTTCTTCTTCATTTTCCCTAGCCAACTTTCCCTTGGTCCAAGCTTGTGTGGTGGAGATTGGTCACTCATTGTGTTGTTTTGGGTAAGTTTCTCTACATTTTATGTTTTGATTTTCAAGTTCCCTTCTCTTTTTCATCTTCTTTATTTAGGGTTTTGATTAGGGTTGCTTTGGTGTGTGTGTTTCATTATTTTGGGTGTTTAGCTGAGCCTACAAGAGATCCTAAAGGCAAGGAAGTTGCTGGACCTAGTGGAGCCAAGTGATTAGGCATCTAATTTTGAGTTTTGGGAAATTTGATTATGTTTTGGTTTTGCTTGAGATATGATTTTGGGTTTTGTATGTATGTATGATTGCTGGAAATTTGAGTATTAAATTGGTTTACTCTATGTGGGTTTCAAGTTTTAAAGTGTAGAAATTGAATGATAAGCTATTGCAAAATGTTTAATTCTCTTGATTCAATTTGCTGAATTTGTGGATGTTGAGTTCATGTATGTTTGGATAAATTAATGCTATATTATGTTGTTTGAGTTGTGATTTTGGATGGCCAAGTTAAGGTAAGTTTGAGGTAAGTTTTTGGTGTTAATTTATTGGTCAAAATGTGTATATTTTCGTTGTGGTTGATTGTGTGAAAAATTGGGAATCGTTGAAGTTAGAATTCTGCAGATTTCTGGAAAATCCAGGAGTCACACGGCGGTAAGGCCTGATCTCACCGCCGTGTGGATCGTGTGTTTTGCCTTGGAATTCTGGAGCTGCGTCTTTACACGGCGGTAAGGGCAAAGCCATACCGCCATGTAAAACCATTCTGCCCAGGTGTGAGGCATATCACATGGCGGTATGGCCTATGCCTTGCCCCCGTGTGAGAGTCTTACACGGTGGTAAGGGTAAGGCCATACCGCCGTGTAAAACGGTTGTGCCCACTTCTTGCAATTTTTCCACTTCTTTCTTTTTCATTCCTTTTCCTTTCTTGTATGATTTTAAATGTTATTTAGTGTCTTTTAACATGATTTATGTCTTTAAAAGGGATATTTAGCTATACAATGGATGGATTCTAATGTTTGTTTCTAATTAAGTTAATTGCTTTGCATATGATAAATATATGAAGAGTAGTAAATGACCATGCTATATGAATTTTTATAAATGTTATAGAGGGTGATCACATGCTATATTATGCCATGATTATTTGTACTATGTGAATACACATGTTAAGCTATATAATTGCTTCCTTTAAATTAGATTAATGATTATTTGTGGATTGTGTTATGCATGACCTGCTAGAGTCTAGAAAGTGGATAGTTAGGTATGCCTAATAGAGTCTTATAGCTGCAGCCCTCAGTTCCGTTTGGACCCCGATCAGGTCCCCGTTTGGTTTCTCGCGAACCCTTTAATGTGTATGGATCTTGTTTAAGGTCCCTTTTGAAAATGTTTTGTGAAGGTTAAAAGTAAAATTGGTTTCTCGATTCGTACCCGTAAGGTACTGTCCGTAATCGGCTCGTACCCGTAAAGTACTATCCGTATACTCGTTATCCACTCCCTCGAGTCAGCAGGTGCTTTGTATGAATTGTGATATGAGGAAATGTATGTGACATATGTATGGGTTCAATGGTGAAAAGTATAATCTGTTATGAGGATATGAATATTGTTATGAGCTTTCTGATGAATGGCTTTATTTATGTGAGCATGAGTATATGCAATTGTTATGCTATGATTTTCGTATATATATACATGAGGTACGCGTGTGTATTGCCTTGAAGATCGTTGTGAATGGTTTTCCTTATGCTATATGTGTGTTCCCCACTAAGCGTTATCGCTTAGCACGGCGTGTTGCCCGTGCAGGTGCGGAAGGAGTTTTCTTTGGGAGAGTCGCAGCCATCGAAGCCAACACAGCAGGGTCTTAGTGTAGGGCTTTATTTTTGTATTTTGAGGATCCTTTTTTTATAGAACTCTCTTACTTCAGTTTTGTAATAGCTTCCGCTTATGTACATGTATTTTGGGATTTGTATTTATCTATTGTATCTCTTGGTTGATCAAACAGTAATGTAATGCTTCTGTTATATTAATGCATGATCAGCCTTAGTTCTTATGTTTCACAAAAGTTTTTAATTTCCTCGTATTTATGTATGTTTATCTTTGATTGATTTATATATATTTATGCTTTGTGCGTTTGCACCCTGACTCGTACGGCATCTTACTCCTCATGGGATGGGATCGCCTAAGTACGGGTAAGGGGTGTTACAAGTTGTGGTATCAGAGCCTAGGTTTAGGTGTTTTTGGGTGATTGTTTATGTGATGCTATGTGTGGATACATCTATGTCTAGGGTTGTGTTGGCTAATGCGATCGTTCTCTTGTTTATTAGATGGATTCTGATTCTGCTCGTGGTGCGCTTGAGGAATCCGCTGAAAGTGTGAATCCTCCAGCTACAGATCTGTCTGTTTCTGTTTCTGTTTCTGTGTCGGCTCAATGTGCTAGGGTCCAGCTCGAGCCGCTGCCATGCCTTTTGAGGCTATGTTCAGATTGCATCAGGACATGGCTCAATTTTTGGAAAGGGTGCCTGCCCCTAAAGCTCCGATAGAGAGTTTAAGAAAAGCTGGTGTTGAGGATTTTTATGGGACCGGGCTAGATGAGTCTGAGTTAGCTGAGAAGTAGCTTGATAAAGTAAAGAGAGCTTTAAAGGAAGTCAGGTGTCCTCCCGATCAGCAAGCTAAATGTGCTGTGGCATTGCTTTAAGGGTCGGCTTACGAATGGTGGGAGTTGGTATGTAGGCAACCTCAGATGCCTGATCCGGTTACATGGGAATTCTTCGGGGAGGAGTTCACAAAGAAGTATGTGAATCAAGCATATAAGGACTCAAGATGGGCATAGTTTCTGAGTTTGAAGAAGAGGGCCATGTCAGTTTCAGATTATGAGAAAGAGTTTAATCGGTTGTCTCGCTATGCTCCGCGTGGGGTTATGACAGATGATTTCAGGTGCAAGCATTTTGAAGCCGAGTTGAACGAGTCTTTGAAGATTGCTTTGATTTCTTTGATGTGTATGCCAGGGGTAAGTTATTATCAGATTCCTGAAGCTGCCATGAGGGCAAAGAGGACGGAATCATTGCTTAGGGAGAGAGCTCAGCGAAGGAATTCTACAAGGGGAGGTTCTTCCTCATCTGTGGGTAAGAGATCTAGGAACCTGCAAGATGAGCCATCAGCTGGTTCGGCTACTAGAGGTAGAAGGCAAGGTTCAGCAGTGGTATCTGGTTCTGGCAGAGGTGGTAGATCTGATGCTATACCTGTTTGTGCACATTGCAGCAAGGCTCACCGGGGTGAGTGTAGGTGGCTCACTGGTGGGTGCTTTAAGTGTGGGAACACCGAGCACCGTCTGGCTAGTTGTCCCCAGTCGAATGAAGATTCAGGTCCACAGGGAGGAGCTAGCAGAGTTGGATCGAATGCTTCTCCAGCTGCTAGAGGTAGAGGTAGAGGTAGAGGTCGAGGCGGTCAACCTAGAGATGGAGCTGTTTCTGAGACTGTAGAGCGTCCTCCACCTGTTGCAGGTAGAGCATATGCAGTTAGAGCCATAGAGGAGCAGGATGCCCCTGATGTGATTGCTGGTAAGTTCCTACTCCATGACACTGAATTATATGCTCTAATAGATCCTGGTTCCACACACTCATATTTATGCATGCATAAGATTGTTGATAAGTTGCATGTGGTAGATCAGTTAGACTATGAGATATGTGTGACCAATCCATTAGGGCAAAGTGTCAGGGTGAGTAGAGTTTTTAGGAGTTGTCCATTGATGATTGAGGGTGTTGAGTTCCATGTGGATTTGATAGAGTTACCTTTTAGAGAGTATGACTTGATTTTGGGTATGGACTTGTTGGGCAAGCATCGGGCTGTGATCGATTGTCATAGGAAGACCTTTGTGCTTCGGGATAGGAACCGAGCTCCAGTGTTTGTAAGAGATTTGGGTACGAGTTCTGTGAACAACGTGATTTCTGCAATTCAAGCCAAGAGGTTTTTGAGGAAAGGTTGTGAGGCTTTCCTAGCTGTGGTTTTGGATTCCAAGAGAGATCAAGTGAGGATTGAAGATATTCCTGTTGTTCGGGAGTTTAGTGATGTTTTTCCAAGTGACTTGTCGGGTTTGCCTCCAGAGAGGGAAGTTGAGCTAGCCATAGAGATCATGCCGGGTACCACACCTGTATCGAGGGCACCTTATCGGATGGCTCCTATAGAGTTGAGAGAGTTAAAAACTCAACTGCAAGAGCTATTGGATAAGGGGTTTATTCGACCTAACATATCTCCATGGGGAGCTCCGGTTCTGTTTGTCAAGAAGAAGGATGGGTCTTTGAGGATGTGTATCGATTATAGGCAGATTAACAAAATCACCGTGAAGAACAACTATCCGTTGCCTAGAGTTGAAGATTTATTTGATCAGCTTCGAGGTGCAGGAGTCTTTTCCAAGATAGATCTTCGGTCTAGGTATTATCAGCTTCGGGTTAAGGATGAGGATGTGGTTAAGACTGCATTTCGGACTCGGTATGGCCACTATGAGTTCCTTGTTATGCCGTTTGGTTTGACCAACGCTCCAGCGGCATTCATGGATTTGATGAACAGAGTGTTTAGGCCATACTTGGACCGATTTGTAGTAGTGTTTATAGATAATATCTTGGTGTATTCCAAGGATGAGACCGAGCATGAGGAACACCTCCGATTGGTTTTGCAAGTGTTGAGGGAACATCGACTATTTGACAAGTTGAGTAAATGTGATTTTTGGCTTCGGGAAGTGTCGTTTTTGGGCCACGTAGTTTCAGCCAAGGGTATCCAAGTAGATCCAGCTAAAATTGAGGTGATAGTCGGTCGAAAAGCGCCTAGGAATGTTCAGGAGGTGAGGAGTTTCCTTGGTTCGGCGGGTTACTACCGTCGGTTTGTTAAGAGTTTCTCTGTGATTGCCGCTCTGATGACTAGGTTGTTGAGGAAAGGAGTTAAGTTCGAGTGGTCGGATCACTGTCAAGCTTGCTTTGAGAGGTTGAAGCAGTTGTTAGTCGAAGCTCCTATACTTACTCAACCCATCTCGGGTAAGGAGTTTGTTATGTAAAGTGACGCTTCAGGTGTGGTCTGGGATGTGTTCTGATACAGGAAGGTAGGGTTGTGGCTTATACTTCTCGACAGTTAAAGCCACATGAGAGAAACTATCCGACGCATGACCTTGAGTTAGCAGCGGTTGTCTTTGCTTTGAAGATTTGGCGCCATTATCTCTATGGGGAGAAGTGCAGGATCTTTACGGACCACAAGAGTTTGAAGTATTTCCTGACTCAGAAGGAGCTTAATATGAGACAGCGTCGATGGCTTGAGTTGTTTAAAGATTACGATTGCATTGTGGATTACCATCTGGGTAAGGCCAATGTAGTCGCAGATGCTTTGAGTCGGAAGTCAGTTTCTGCCTTATTTTTGAGACGGTTCAGATGGAGGTTTGATTTGGATGGGGCTTTGATAGCTCAGTTGAGAGTCAAGCCTACCTTGAGACAGCGGATACTTGATGCTATGAAGATTGATGAGAGGCTTCAGCGGATTGTGCAAGAGGTTAGTCTGGGCAAGCAATCAGAGTTTTCAGTTCTTGATGGAGCGCTTCTGTTTGGAAACCGTCTGTGTGTTCTGGATGATGAGGAATTGAGGAAACAGCTTTTGAGCGAGGCACACAGTACAGTTTTCACCATGCATCCTGGCAGTGGGAAGATGTATCAGGATATGAAGTAGTTTTATTGGTGGTCTGGTATGAAGAGGGACATAGTAGACTTTGTATCCAAGTGCTTGACATGTCAGCAGGTAAAGGCTGAGCACCAAGATCCTTCCGGATTACTCACGCCTTTGTCCGTTCCCAAGTGGAAGTGGGATGATATTACCATGGATTTTGTTTCTGGGTTGCCCTTGACTCAGAAAAAGCATGATTCTATTTGGGTTGCTGTAGATCGACTCACAAAGTCTGCTCACTTCTTGGCGGTTAGGATGGATTACCAGATGGATAGATTGGCCAGTATCTATGTGGATGAGATAGTTCGATTGCATGGAGTGCCTTTGTCCATAGTTTCAGATCTAGACCCAAGGTTTACATCTAAGTTTTGGATAGAGTTGCAGCGAGCTTTGGGTACCAAGTTGAACTTCAGTACGGCATTTCATCCTCAGACAGACGGTCAGTCCGAGCGAGTGATTCAGATCTTAGAGGACATGTTAAGGGCTTGTGTTTTGGACTTTTCGGGTAGTTGGGACAAGTATGTATCTCTTATGGAATTTGCCTACAAAAATAGCTATCAGTCCAGTATCGGTATGGCTCCTTATGAGGCTTTATATGGACGTCAGTGTAGGATTCCAGTTTGTTGGACAGAGTTGTCCGAGAGGTCAGTGATTGGGCTAGATCTGGTTAGAGATACAGAGGAGAAGATCAGATTTGTGCAGCAAAATTTGAAAGCGGCCAAGGATCGACAGAGATCTTATGCCAACTTGAAGAGAAAGGATGTACAGTTTGAAGTCGGAGACAAGGTTTTCCTGAAAGTTTCTCCTTGGAGAAAAGTGCTTAGGTTTGGAAAGAAAGGAAAGCTTAGTCCTCGTTTCATTGGTCCGTATGAGGTGTTGGCAAGAGTTATTCCGGTGGCCTATAGATTGGCCTTACTGATAGAGTTGTCCAAGTTGCATGATGTGTTCCACGTTTCTATGCTTCGCCGGTATAGGTCGGATCCTTCTCATGTTTTGTCAGTTCAAGAGGTTCAAGTGCAGTCTGATTTCTCCTACGATGAGGAACCAAAAGCTATCTTAGCTCAGGAAGTGAGGCAGTTAAGGAGTAAGCAGATTCCTTTGGTAAAGGTTTTGTTGAATCACCATGGAGTCAAGGAGGCGACATGGGAACCAGAGGAGTTGATGAGAACTCAGTACCCGCAGTTGTTCAGTTCAGGTGAAAATTTCGAGGACGAAATTCTTGTTAGTAGGGGAGAGTTGTCACACCCCGTTTGCCCCCTAGTCGAACGAGCAATATGTATGTGTGTGCATTTGCATGGTTTTGGCATATCATAGGGGTATTTTGGTATATATGCATATTTTGTGGGTTTGTTCCTGTGTGGTGGTGCATATAGAAATAAGGTGTCCATAAGTGGAGTTAGGATAACATGCATGTGAGCATATTATTATGTGTGTGTATTAGATGAGATTGCATTGTGTGTGTTGCTCATACATGTGTAGGGTGCATTATTGGAGTGTTTCATTGTGTGTGTGTGTGTGACATGTGCATCTAGTGTGTGAGTGAGTGGTTTCCACCACCAAAATTGTGACAAGTGGAGGGTGAGAAAAGAAAGAGAAAGAAGAAAAGGGAAAAATCAGAAATTGGGTTCCATTTCCCATTCCCTCTTCTTCTTCCTCCTTCTTCTTCTTCTTCGTTTTCCGTAGCCAACTTTCCCTTGGTCCAAGCTTGTGTGGTGGAGATTGGTCACTCATTGTGTTATTTTGGGTAAGTTTCTCTACATTTTCTGTTTTGATTTTCAAGATCCCTTCTCTTCTTCATCTTCTTTATTTAGGGTTTTGATTAGGGTTGCTTTGTTGTGTGTGTTTCATTGTTTTGGGTGTTTAGCTGAGCCCACAAGACATCCTAAAGGCAAGAAGTTGCTGGACCTAGTGGATCCAAGTGATTAAGCATCTAATTTTGAGGTTTGGGAAATTTGATTATGTTTTGGTTTTGCTTGAGATATGATTTTGGGTTTTGTATGTATGTATGATTGCTGGAAATTTGAGTATGAAATTGGTTTACTCTATGTGGGTTTCAAGTTTTAAAGTATAGAAATTGAATGATAAGCTATTGCAAAATGTTTAATTCTCTTGATTCAATTTGCTGAATTTGTGGATGTTGAATTCATGTATGTTTGGACAAATTGATGCTATATTATGTTGTTTGAGTTGTGATTTTGGATGGCCAAGTTAAGGTAAGTTTGAGGTAAGTTTTTGGTGTTAATTTATTGGTCAAAATGTGTATATTTTCGTTGTGGTTGATTGTGTGAAAAATTGGGATCGTTGAAGTTGGAATTCTGTAGATTTTTGAATAATCCAGGAGTCACACGGCGGTAAGGCCTGATCTCACCGCCGTGTGGATCGTGGGTTTTGCCTTGGAATTCTGGAGCTGTGTCTTTACACGGCGGTAAGGGCAAAGCCATACCGCCGTGTAAAACCATTCTGCCCAGGTGTGAGGCATATCACACGGCGGTATGGCCTAAGCCTTGCCCCCGTGTGAGAGTCTTACACGGCGGTAAGGGTAAGGCCATACCGCCGTGTAAAATGGTTGTGCCCACTTCTTGCAATTTTTCCACTTCTTTCTTTTTCATTCCTTTTCCTTTCTTGTATGATTTTAAATGTTATTTAGTGTCTTTTAACATGATTTATGTCTTTAAAAGGGATATTTAGCTATACAATGGATGGATTCTATTGTTTGTTTCTAATTAAGTTAATTGCTTTGCTTATGATAAATATATGTAAAGTAGTAAATGACCACGCTATATGAATTTTTATAAATGTTATAGAGGGTGATCACATGCTATATCATGCCATGATTATTTGTACTATGTGAATACACATGTTAAGCTATATAATTGCTTGCTTTAAATTGGATTAATGATTATTTGTGGATTGTGTTATGCATGACCTGCTAGAGTCTAGAAAGTGGATAGTTAGGCATGCCTAATAGAGTCTTATAGCTGCAGCCCTCAGTTCTGTTTGGACCCCGATCAGGTCCCCGTTTGGTTTCTCGCAAACCCTTTAATGTGTATGGATCTTGTTTAAGGTCCCTTTTGAAAATGTTTTGTGAAGGTTAAAAGTAAAATTGGTTTCTCGATTCGTACCCGTAAGGTACTGTCCGTAATCGGCTCGTACCCGTAAAGTACTGTCCGTATACTCGTTATCCACTCCCTCGAGTCAGCAGGTGCTTTGTATGAATCGTGATATGAGGAAATGTATGTGACATATGTATGGGTTCAATGGTGAAAAGTATAATCTGTTATGAGGATATGAATATTGTTATGAGTTTTCTGATGAATGGCTTTATTTATGTAAGCATGAGTATATGCAATTGTTATGCTATGATTTTCGTATATATATACATGAGGTACGCGTGTGTATTGCCTTGAAGACCGTTGTGAATGGTTGTCCTTATGCTATATATGTGTTCCCACTAAGCGTTATCGCTTAGCACGGTGTGTTACCCGTGCAGGTGCGGAAGGAGTTTGCTTTGGGAGAGTCGCAGCCATCGAAGCCAACACAACAGGGTCTTAGTGTAGGGCTTTATTTTTGTATTTTGAGGATCCTTTTTGTATATAACTCTCTTACTTTAGTTTTGTAATAGCTTTCGCTTATGTACATGTATTTTGGGATTTGTATTTATTTGTTGTATCTCTTGGTTGATCAAACAGTAATGTAATGCTTCCGTTATATTAATGCATGATCAACCTTAGTTCTTATGTTTAGCAAAATGTTTTTAATTTCCCCGTATTTATGTATGTTTATCTTTGATTGAATTTATATATATTTATGCTTTGTGCGTTTGCACCCTGACTCGTACGGCATCTTACTCCTCATGGGATGGGATCGCCTAAGTACGAGTAAGGGGTGTTATACACATATACCACAAAACACCGCAAGTAATCAAAATGAACCGAAATTAAAATCACACACGATCCCGACCTCTAGAAAGCTCAATCTTTGTTCTCTACTAGTTTTCGATCTTCTCCTTCCCTTATCCAACTTCTTGTTCACAGCTTTCACAAATCACATAGAAAACACTTGAGTTAAACTCCTTCTCACTTTAAATCAAAAACATAAAGAAAAAGGAGGTCAGATCGGAGAATAAATCCAACTTACCTTTAACACACTCTCTTCAACCCATCCAAATAACTCACTTAAAAATCAAAGCAAATGAAGAAGAAAAAGAAAAGGAATAGCAAAGCAAAGCTTAAGAGCAACAAAAGAAAATAGAGAATAAAGGGCCAAAAATAGAATTTGAAAGGAGAATAAGAAAAAGAGTGGCCGGTCAACAGAATGAAAAACCAAATCCTCTCACACAAATGCCCACCAACTCACCATAAATGCTAAACCACTTCACATAAATGCCACTTACCATATTAAATATATTCATTTACTTAAAACAAAAGTCCAATGCCAAGTGTCAATTCCTTACAATGCCATTTGTCAAACTTCTACGCCGCTATGTGTCCGATACAAATCAAATAATCCAACTCCAATAGGCTTCCCGTGAAATATTTTGTCGTGCTGGCGACACTGTCACGCTCGCGACAGAACCCACACTCAAGCCACTATCTTCATCTTCTCAAAATAATTTTCATCTAGCAAAACTTATAACCTTAATCAACTTGGAAACTCACTCAAATACACTCTCTCATACACATAAACTCTTGAATTACCAAACAAAAATTTTAAAATTCTTCTGAGGCCAAATTGGGTCGTTACAGAGACCCTTTGATAAGGCAGTCGTCGAAACCCCTGACAAACTAAAAAAGTGGTCTCTGATGGCTGAAAAATCAAAGAGTTAGAATGATGCATGAATGATATGTAATGCATGATCGTGCTATGCAAGTGGTCCTCGATGGCCAAAAGAGACTACAATGATACATGTGAAACATGTAAAAACTATACACAGGATGATATATACATGTAATAATTATATGCAAAGACTAGTATGTATTCATAAGGAAGAAATAAAAATTTTATTTGTGCATGAATGACATGAATATGCAATGCATCATCCATAACCACATGCAAGCAGATAGATCCTTGCAACCATATTGCCCCCACACACGAGGTCATATAGTCTCTATCCTAGGTTGGCTTCATCCATGGGTTAACAGGGAACCTGTTGGACGCGCATGGTGCATGGTGGAAAACCGACAGCTAACCTCTCTTAACTAATGTGCATACGTATGGATTTTGACCATTGTGTATTTAGGCAGTCCAAATAAATCGACATGGGCCTATCGGGGTTTGAAAGCCTTTGATTAGGTGACCAATCAAATTATCTAGCTTTGTCCAATACATAATGACCCATATAGCAAGCAAGGTATTATGGTTCATACCACCTAGGGAAAGTATCTATTGCCATTACATAAGCTTTGGCCAGGGTGACGATACTTTAGATCTACCCAAGCATGGTCCCTGCTAATGGGTCTAGCTCATCACGAGCGTAACGACCGATCGAATCTCCATTTAATATACCATGATGGTACGAGGCTTGAGTTGGTGATTATCCTTAACACTTCCCTACATTGAGTGAATATAGGGTCGTGCTTCGGGAACGCACCGAGGCTAAAAGAGGGACAAAACTAGCATAGATTTAAGGCTCTAATGAGATGTAATGCAGTTTTAAAAAAAGATGAAATTTTTAAATTAAAAATCAATTGTAAGTTTTAATCAAGGTACTTTCGAAGCGAAGTCTCTATTAAGTATCCCCAGTGGAGTCGCCACTGTGATGCGCACCGAACCCCGGGCGCCCTGAACCATCCGCTTTTAGGGCTTTTGGGATGAGGTTCATAAAAACTTGTAAGAAATTACAAGTGCGTCCATTTTGGCCAACAAGGAGGTTTCATAGAGTCGTCACCCAATAGAACATTGGGAAAGGTCGTCTAGCCTCGGTGAGCCTAAGACAACGCTGCTATGTCCATAATAGGCAAACCAGAGGTGTCTTGGAGGCTTCCACCCTAACAATAGGATGGCCCTCTCGCCTCATGCTTGGGCAAACCAGAGGTGTCTTGGAGGCTTCCTCCCTAATAGAACATTAGGATGGCCCTCTCGCCTCGTGGCGCCTAGGACTGTGCAAGTTTGAGACTTTTTTATGTAACACAAGAGGTATCTTAGAGGCCCCATCCCAATTGAATATTGAGATGGCCCTCTCGCCTTGTTAAGCCCAAAGACCAGAGAAGGTTATTCATACCTTGGTTAATTTTATAATTGAGCTTTGAATTTAGCGTTTCATCCCTTTTCTCATTCAATTCGGTGCAGTTTAATTAAAGCACAAGTTATTCATTCAAAGGAAGCGATAAATAAAAGCATAATTAAAATGAAGTGTATGAAAATAAATTACAACAAAACTAGAGGCGGAATACAACCCCCATTGTAAATAAAATACAAATCATACATAAAACGAGATATACATTAAAGATGAGGACATTGGTCCTCGAATGCATATTTATTATAAAATAATTTTGATGTGACAATTTTTATTTTGGATGGAGAAAATTGGGACATTGGTCCCATTTTTATTAGGAAAGGTTCCAAGTTAATTAATAAAAATGTTTTTGTGATTTTCTTTTTAGCATGCCTAAAATAAATATTTTTATAATAAAATTACATGGCAAAATAAATGAAAAAGCCAAAAAAATGAAATATTACAAATAAATCAATTAAATATTTAACCCAAACGAGCCTTCTGGATCTCCTCGGTTGCTCGCAAAATGGCCAAGTAAAGAAAATAAGTTTTGACATAAAAAAAACAAAACACAAATGAAATAATATTAGTAATCAAATCAATAAAATTAGTTAAACATACAAAATAATGAATAACAAATTAAGATAAAATAAGATGACATGAAAGATGATAAATGAATTAACATGTTAACAAATCAAAATAACTAAAAATATGCATTAAATGATAAAAGAATTAAATGATTTGATTAAAGTAAACAAAACATGTTAATGAATTAATACATAAAAATATGAACATGATAATAATAATAATGAATAATGACAATAAACAAATAAAAGAATAAACAATAAATATATAACAATAGCATTGAAAAATAATGATAAAAAATGAATAAAAGAATGATGAAAATTAAATAAATGACATGATTAATTAATGTTATCCCGATTAACATAAAACATTTACATGGCAAAAAAGATCAATCAAAATAAATTAATTAATTACATGTTAAAAATAATGAGAAATCAAAGCAAAAATAAATTATTTACATGTTAGCAATAATAAGAAATCAATATTTACATGTTAGAAATGATAAGAAATCAATATTTACATGAACAAAAATAATATATTAACATATTAAATGAGACAAAAATAAAAGCAATAGAACAAATAAATAAATAAATGAAAATAATAAAAATAATAATAATATACATGTTAATAAATTAAATATAAATAAAATAATAAAAAATAAAAAGATTTAAGCCCAGCATGTTTACCCTCAGAGTTTCAGATTCGATGAAGGTAAATGATGATTGATTTCCTTATTCTTGATTTGCAAGATTAGAATTGAATAATAAAAAGGTTGGAATTTTATTCCAAGGAAAAATATACTTGAAAAAAATGATGGAAGAAAATCAACAATTCTTTAAGAACAAAAAAATAATTTCTTTGCCTAAAAAATAATTTTTATTGATAAAAAATATTCTCAAGAACAAACAATTATTTTGTTCGTTCCAAGGAAAAATTCATTTATGAGAAAAAAAAAACTTGTTTTTTAGAAAATCAAATGAAAAATTAGATTTAAAGAACAAACAATCATTTTGTTTGTCTCAAAACCAATTTTTCAAAAAAAAAAGGATTCAAATAAAAAAAAACCTTGAAAAAAGTTTAATTAAAAACAAATAACTAGTTAAAAAAATAAATTTTCAGAGCAAAAAATAACTAGTTTGTCTCAAAATTAAATTCCATCAATAAAACTCCTTCTAAAAATATATTTAGAAGAAATTCTATTTGAAAAAGAAGAAGAATTGATGAACTTTTCTTTTTTATTTTTGTTAGGGAAAACTAAAAACTTAGAGAGAATTTATTCAAGAAGAAGAAGAAGTAAAACTAAAAACTAAACCCTAAAAAATTCCCCCCTTTTTCTCTTTTCATCATTTTCTTTTTATATGAAGAAAATAAGAAAAAATAATTAATTAAGGAAAAAAAATCCAATTAAATCAGATCTTATTTATTTTGAATTTTAAGAAAGGAAAAAACCTTTAGACCCCAAAAAATGTGATAAAAAACGGATTTTTGGTTGAAAAATCGAAAAAAACTGATTTTGGGGGCGAAAATCACGTTTTGCGGCAGAATTAGGCCACCGACGTCTGTCGCTGGCGAGCGACGGGCTGCCAGCACGCACGCCACACGCTGGCAGGCGAGCGCTCGCCCGTCACCCGCGCAGCAGCGCCTCACAGAGCGCATGTGCGCGCCTGTGCGCTGCCGAAAGGCGCCGATGCTCGATTTTTTTTTAAAAAAAAAAATTAACTAAAAATACTACAATTTCTAAATCCCATTTTTTTAAATCTAATTTAAATTTTTTTTTTAATATTTTTTATTTTTTTTTCACTTTAAAATGCAAATTTGACAAAAAAATCACCACTTTGAACCTTTTTGCCTGTGACAAGTCATCTTATTATAACTGGGTAACTCTGATCTGGTCTGTCTCAGGACATGGTGTCTACAGATGGAAAGAGAAAAGAGGGAATGTTTTTAGGGTTTTACTTAATTTTTTCTCTTCTTCTTCCTCTCAAAATTCTCTCTAACTTTTTCTGAAATTTTCCCCAATAAAATAATAGAAATAGAAAAGTTCAATTTTTTTCTTTTTTTTTTCCATTTGAATTTCTTCTAAATATATTTTAGATGGAATTTTGTTGATGAAAAATTGATTTTTGAGACAAATAAAGTGATTATTTGTTTTTAAAAATTCAATTTTCATACTTTTTGTCTTTCAATAATTTTTTCACTTAGGTTTTTTCAATGATTTTTATTTGAATCCCTTTTTGATGAAAAATAGATTTTGAGACAAACAAAATAGTTGTTTGTTCTTGAAGCCTAATTTTTCATTTGACTTTCTAAAAGATAAGTTTTTTTTTTATGAATAATTTTTTCTTGAAGAATTTTTAATTTGCTTTCATCATATTTTTTAAGCATATTCATTTCTTGGAATAAAATTCCAATTTTTATCATCTTTAATTCTAATCTTGCAAATCAAAAATAAGGAAATCAATCATTTTTACTTTAATCGAATCCGAAACTCTGAGGGTAAACATTTTGGGCATGATCTTTTATCTTTTATTATTTTGTTCATATTTAATTGATTAACATGTATATTTTATTATTTTCATTTATTTATTTATTCTATTGTTTTTATATTTGTCTCATTTAATATGTTTATATATTATTTTTGTTCACGTAAATATTGATTTCTTATTATTTTTTAACATATAATTAATTAATTCATTTTGGTTGATCTTTTTGCCATGAAAATGTTTTATATTAATTGTGATAACATTAATTAATCATGTCATTTATTTAATTATTTTCATCATTCTTTTATTCATTATTTTTATCATTCTTTTTCATTGCTATTGTTATATATTTATTGTTTACTCATTTATTTGTTTATTTTCATTATTATTATTATCATGTTCATATTTTTATATATTAATTCATTAGCATGCTTTATTTATTTCAATCATATCATTTAATTCATTTATCATTCATAATGCATTTTTCTAATTTATTTTAAATTGTTAACATCTTAATTCATTTGTCATTTTGATGTCATCTTATTTTATTTTATTTTATCATTTATTATATATTTAACTGATTTAATTGATTTAATTACTAATATTATTTCATTTGTGTTTTATTTTTATTTCACAACTTATTTTCTTCGCTTTGGCATTTTCACGAGCACACAGGGAGATCCAGAAGGCTCACCTGATTTGATCGTTTATTTCATTACTTGTATTATTTGCTTTATTTGTTTCTTTATTTATTTTATCGAATGTAATTCCTAATAAAATTGTTTATTTTAGGCATGCTAGAAAGAAAATCACAAAAATATTTCTACTAATTAACTTGGAACTTTTTCTAATAAAAATGGGACCAGTGTCCTTATTTTTCCATCCAAAATAGATTGTCACATAAAAATCATTTTCGTAAATATGCATGCGAGGACCAATGTCCTCATCCTTAATGTATATCCCGTTTTATGCACGTTTTGTATTTCATTTACAATGGGAGTTGTATTCCGCCCCTAGTTTTTCTGTAATCTATTTTCATGTGCTTTACTTTAATTATGCTTTATTTATCGCTTTCCCTTGAATGGATAATTCTTGCTTTAATTTAATTGCACTGAATCGGATGAGAAATGGGATGAAACGCTAAATTCAAAACTCAATTATAAACCTAACCAAGGTATGAATAAATGGGAAGTCCCGAACCTTCTCTGGTCTTTGGGATTAACGAGGCGAGAGGGCCATCTCAATGTTCTATTGGGATGGGGCCTCCAAGACACCTCTTGTGTATCGTAAAAAGGCTAAAACTTGCATAGTCCTAGGCACCACGAGGCGAGAGGTCCATCCTAATGTTCTATTAGGGTGGACGCATCTAAGACACCTCTGGTTTGCCCAAGCGGGAGGCGAGAGGGCCATCCTACTGTTAGGGTGGAAGCCTCCAAGACACCTCCGGTTTGCCCATGATGGACATAGCAGCGCTATCTTAGGCTCACTGAGGCTAGACGACATTTCCCAATGTTCTATTGGGTGGCGACTCCAAGAAACCTCCTTGTTGCCCAAAATGGACGCACTTGTAATTTCTTACAAGTTTTTATGAATCTCATCCCAAAAGCCCTAAATGCGGGTGGTTCGGGGCGACCCGGGGTTCGGCACGCGTCACATATACACATTATCATAAAATATTATCATAAATGCATTTCAATAGATTTGACATTGCACTATGGCTCACTTCACAATTCATCATCATGGTTAACATATTCACACACACACACACACACACACACACATATATATATATATTTGTATTAAATTCATCCTTAGTACATCTCAATTATAGATCTCATACTCATATTCACTTGTTGTGCCTTCATACTTATATGTTCTTGCAAAAATTCACTTACACATACTCATATCATGTAAAGCAAGCCCATATTCATTAGCCGCATCATGTTATCACATTAGTTCATAAGATAAAATTGTCTAGCATATAGCTTATTAACAAATTCACATTCATTAATCAAACTTATTCATCACGTTAATCCATAGCATTAAACATATAATAATCCTCATTAGATGATGTTAGACATGTTTGCATTATTAATTATACATGTATATAACATTTATTCAAGTTATAAAACTCATTGTGCAAAACAGGGGTACCTCACAGTGGCAACCATTTGGTTGTGACCATGACATACCAACCCAATCCGGCAGCATGAAATTTAAGGTATGTCACACTTCATCATTTGATTCATACAAACCATATATATATGTATTCATTACAAACATTAAGTCATCCTCTTACATATCTCATTCATTTTAATCATGCTTATATTTTCCTCATATACAATCCAACCTCATTACACACATACACATGGTTTATAATCACATTAAGCAAACTCATTTCATTTGACAACCTTCATATATGTATAACCAAAATCTCAACTCATAATTATATATACTTGTTCATATTACACATGCTCATATAGATTAAGGTATTATAATCCTCAATAAGGTCATTAAACTTGTCCGAATTCTAATTCATACAATTATACATCCTTACTACACTAGTTTGCTATTAGCCTTAATCATATTCATGTGTATTTTCCAAGTGATAATTATTCTTATACTCATTTAATAGTCGTAAATATGCATTGGATAGATCTTAGAAAGTTTTGGTACAATACGAGTTCAATTTGGGAAGAAAAATACATAAAATAGTCAAAACAGAAGGGGTCACGGTGGCAATGACTTTGTTGTGGACATGAGGTCCAAAAATAGGCATTCTGCCTTCTCTTGGCATTAGTCACAGTGGCAATGAATTGGTTGTCACCGTGACATACCAAAAATAAGCAAAATAGAAGCAAAACTCGGGACTGCTTCTCTACTCTATTTTGTTCAGGTTAAACCAACGCCTACAACTCATTTTTAGAAAAAAGTCCCTTCTTAACAATTGTTTCGTAGGATGTTAAGTTTTAAATGGGATAAATTTCAGGTCATTTGGATATCTAAAATGTCATATATGATCTAAGCAACCTATATTGTTCTGATGAATCCGCCAGAATAGGGACACCTATGTTTTTGCCACTTTTTGGGACACTTAGAGCCAGAATTAGCTCAACCATATTTCTAAGACAATTTTAGTCGCGGATCTTAGGTTTCTATGGAAATTCGAATTAAGCAATTTAGAGACCACAACTCAATATATAGGCAAAATAATCACTAAAGGTCAAGAGAGACCTATACAGGAACTCACCCTACAAGCATATTTTTTTCCTACTTCATGCATGTGACTTCTAATTCAACTTTAATGACATTTTTAACAAATATGCTCTCCTAATCATTCATTCATATATATATTAACTTGCAATTGGCATAATTCTCATCTCAATTTATTCAAAACACAAGGAGTTATGGCCTAAGGAACGTAACATGCTCCAAAAGGCCCTCCTACAGAATTAGTTACACATAAACTCACATTTGTAGACTTTAAAGCCCTCAATTCAGTATCATCATTTCTAAGACCATTATAGACACATATCATAGGAACCTAATCCCATCATTCCCATTCATTTTTACAGTCATTCAACTCAAGTTATAACACTTAAAATTAAAGCATGTCAAACAGACCTCAACTCAAGTTTGCACTTCCAGCTCATTAACTACAAACTAACATATTTAGCATCATTTTATCATCAAACTCATAACACACTTCCCTAACTTAATTATACACATCACAGCACAAACACTTTCTTAGCAAAGTTCATTCATTAGCATAAACACAGCAATTCACAATTCATTCGAAATTAGGGTTCAATCTTAGGTCAACCAAACTCATGATATTCATTGTCACTCAACATATTCATTTCTTAATTCAACACACCACAAAACACAATTTACATACTTAATGTACACAAGAAATCAATTAACACACACACAAATAATTAGTTCCCAAACCTATTCTCTTATGCTTCAAATGCTCACTTGCCACAAGGTTCTCTAATTTTTCTTTACCCTTAGCTTTGCTGGATTCTAACACTACCACCATCATCCCAAATCTAGAAATAAAAACAATAGTTCAATCTCAATTTCAAAAACAAGGAGTAGAAGATGATGAAGAACCATTAATTAAACCACTTACCTTGACTAATAGCAATTACAGCACAATATAAAACCACTTGACCAAATCAATAGAAATGCAATTGTTTAAACTATAGAAGAGAAGAAGAACAAGGAAAGAGCAGAAATAGAAGAAGGTTGCCGGATCAAAGAGAGAAGAAGAATGGATCAAAATCTGTCTTTTTTCACTATTTAAATTGCATGCAACTAGGTGTGTTGGCATAGCCAACCAACAACACTTGGAATCCACTACAACTATACTAATCCATGATTAGCTTAAGTAAACCTCCACTATCACTAATTAATCCTCACTTAAACTTAATCATGCACATTAACACTTTAGCCACTTAAACTTATTTACCTTGTTCAATTAGGTCCTCAATTATCTTACACTTAAGTCCTCAATTAAATACACTTCAAATTAACTTTACCCAATTACCACAATTAAACTAATATGCTACTAGGGTGTAATTTGGGCTGTTACAACATAGCCTATGTTATCATACGGTGTGCTATGTACGGGTATAGGGTGTTACAATTAGTGGTATTAAAGCATAAAATTAGTCAGTTCTGAATGACTAGAAGTTTAAAGTGTGCCTGTATAGTTTTGTGTTGGCCAAAGTAGATGCCTTCGTTCTATATTGGTGATAGAAACTGCACATTTTTGAATAAGTTAGGTGTACAGTTAGAAGGTGTAAAACTGATAGATCGCGATCTACCTGTTTTGGATTTTTCTGTATTTGAAAGATATGAAATGTGTGCATCAGTAGTATTATAAGAGATTTAGCTAGGAGTTTCTCCTAGTATGGTTTGAATTTTGAAAAGAATTTCTTATTTTGAAAGAATGCAAAGTGAGGGTGTAAATGGTTTTGACTTGAGAATATTGGTGGCACTCTGTGTGTCTGTCAACCATCTCAATTGAGATTATTTAAAAATAATCATGTATCAGCATGGGGATGGGAAAGTATATTGCCACTGTATAAATCGCATCTGCATCATTTTGCATACATAAATCATTATACTTTCATTTCATTCACATCCCTCATTCGTATATAATAAGCATTTTGATTCAACTCTATTGAAATATGGCTAATAGGTTGTGCATTGAGTGCAGGATGGTGAAGTGGATATATTAAGAAAATGTGAAGTGTATCCTACCATCAGTGTAGAAAGTGAATAGGTAATGCTGATATAAAAGGATTATTTTGAAGGATAAGATAAGAAATGGTGACTAAGAGGGTTAATAGACAATGTAAAGAATAAAGATAATAACCAGTGTATTTTGGAAATTTGCGGTGACTTATGTGTATATAAATTGGCTAAATGTGAAGCTTATATGTTGGATCCCAACCAATGATATGACTATAATTGTGATACACGTTAAGAATTGAGTAGGGAATTATTGAGATAAAGTTTACTCGATTTGGTAAGAGAGTTCTGATGAGTTCGAATTTGATTTTGGTTAAGAATATTTCACGTTATAGTGAATAGTGTAGTGTACAAGAATTGATAAATATGTGTAAAGTGTATATGTTAATAATAGTGGAAAGTTAATGCATAAGTGTAGTAGTGACAAGGAATACGATATATGGATAATTTGATATTTGTGAATTTCGAGGATGAAATGTTTAAGGAGGGATGAGTTGTAACAACCCAAAATATACCCTAGACAGATTTTTACATATCTAGGGATATTGGTGATCGAAACGGTATAATTTTATGATCGAATCGATTAAGCATGATAAAGGATATGTTCGGGACTAAGAAAAAAGGGCCAAGGGTAATTTGGTCATTTTGCATACATTCATTTAATTGAATAGAATAAGTAACTATGAGGGCCAATTTATGAGAAAGGATTAGTGTTATGCCAAATGTATGTAAATTGTGGTATCAGGTATGCCGAAAGGACGAATTCGGTATTAACGTAAAAGTTTCGGCAAGTGCGGCTAATTGTAAATTTATAAGGTATGAATTTAAAACTTATTTGAAGGAGTAATGATTTATTTGTGGGCCAATGTATGAATTAGATTTATGTATTATACTATAGTATAATTAAAGTAGAAGAGGTGGAATAAAGGGGTAATTTGCACAAAAATCTAAAATGGACCTATAGGAAAGTGACACTTAGCATTGGGGATTAGATATAAATGAAGAGGGTAGAAAGAGAGGGGAGACTGGCCACTTTTGGCTGGGAATTTGGCAGCCATGTTCTTCCTCTCTCTTCTCTATTCTTTTTTGTTTATTTGGTTTGCCACGGGATTAGATGAGTCAAGTAAAGTTTTGAACATGATTAAGGTAAGGTTGGTGTTATTTTACCTCTCTTCTCTTATCCTTTTCCTTTGGGCTTGAAATTTTAATCTTGGTGATGGTGAGTAACATGAGTTTTCGTGTGGTTTATTTGAGGATTTTAATAAGTGGAGTATGGGAGTTATGGAGAATCAAGCTGAAACAAGAAGAAAAGGAAGAATAGGGAACACTTATTAGGTTTTGGAAATTTCCTTTGATGTATATATATATATATGTATTGTCGAGTTTCTATTTTGATATGTATTTGTAGAAATTTGAATTGCTTGTGTTAATTTGGTTATGTGGATTCGCTTGGGTTTAAAGAGCTCCAGTTTCTAGGGGAAACTCTACCTAGATTTCACTAGATCTCTGGTAATTGTTGTAGCTATAGGTTGCGTTTTAGAAGGCTAAATAGAATACAAGTAGTGCCTTTAGAAAGATAAGACACATATCTACAAATGTATTAGAAATAGCCTTGAGCTAATGTTAGCTATATGGGCTCCAAAATTTGCCAAAATAGAGGCATCTCTACTTTGGCAGGTTCATTGGAGCAGTTGAGGTTGTTTTGATCATATCTGATGTTTAAGGCGTCCAATTGATCGACAATTTGTGCCATATGAAATATAGCATCCTAGGGATCATTTGTTAAGTAGTACATTTTGCCTAAAAAATAGTTTTCGATATTGGTTTATGCGGTGTAATTTTGAAGTGAAAAGCTGTCTTGATAATCTGTTTTTCGTGGGGCACCTGATGGAGGCTTCTGTTGTGAGCACGACCTTGGATGTGAGCATGACAGAACCTTTTATATGAGGGTTTTTCTTCTTATTTTGAACCTCATGGCTAGCATGGATCATTGCCCACCATTACCCTCCTCTAATATGTGTATTTTTGTGTGTTTTTCCTCCCGAAACACACCTAAACATCACTGGAATTTTCCGGAACTTATCCAACATATGTTTAGAGTTTTGTAAAGAAAACATTAATGGTTATAACTCAAGAATACAAGTGATTAAGGTTACAATTATGAATTATTACTAAAGTGCTTAAAGACGTAATTAGTCGAACATTTTTGGATATACCCGAAAGTGTTATGGCGTGAATTGTAATAGGTTTGTAAGCTAATATACTTCAATTGTTTATTGAACCAATAGAAATACGGGGTTCTGATTCCCAATCCTTGGGAAAAGTAGGAAGTTTGGAATGCTATTCCAAGTCCGAACCAAATTGTAGAAACTTATGTGTGGATAAAAGATGAAGCATTGATTGAAACTCTGGTAATACCTATGTGATTATAAAAAAATTAATGACGGATTTAAATGTATGTAATCATTGTCTATTCCTAGTGAATAATTGTGTAAGTAATGTTTGCAAAATTGATATACAAATTATAGGAACAAGTACGGATATATGTATAGTTGTATAAATGGAGAATAAGTATGAACCCACGTACAATTGTAATAATTAAGGATTTATATGATTGGAAAGCATGTTTGGTTGCATTAAAAGAGTTGTATTTAACAGTGATAAATTGTGATACTCGGCTTTGTCGCGAGCACGACAGAGGCCATCTAACCCTTGTTCGCGAGCGTGACTAAGGTCACGAGCGCAACCCTTCTTTGCGCTATGAATGTACATTGTTGAGATGCTTGGCATGGTTTTTCACTTATGATTTATATATGATGCAAGGTGTAAACTATAATATGTTGTATCATGTAAGCTATAATTGGAATGAGTTCTTCAGTATATGTTAACACTAAGATATGATTGTAATATAAGAGTGTGTAACAAATAATGTATGTTATAAGATAAGTATGTAATTAAAAGTACGTATGTTTGTACTGTAAAGGGGCTATTTATTGTAAACGCTTATATTAGTAAGTATGCATGAAAGACTTTGACGTTTGGATCTTGTTTAAGATCCCCCAATGTGAAAATATTTTTAAAAGAAAAGAAAAGAAAAGAAAAGAAAATTGTCACTCTATTTGACTATGTTGATGAATACGATAAATATATTTCATTTATGATCAATTTTATACAATGATCAAATGAAATCATTAAGTGTGCTTAGAACATGTATTAATATACATATGAATTTGTATTGGATATTTATTATTGTGTGTATTGACTAATGACCGCTGTGAGTGGTCGTCCATATTATGTGTTTTCCCCACTAAGCCTTGAGCTTAGCACGGGTGTTTGTCCGTGCAGGTTAAGGAGATAGAAGTATCGTCCAGGCATTCTGCTGTAGCTTTGGCCAACAAATCAGTAGAAATTGTAATAGGAAGTTCATTATTGATATTTGTTATATAATTAAGTATTGTTTTGTAATAATAATAAGTGGTAAGATGATTAAAATGAATAGTAATATGCAAGAGATGTATGTGTATGTGGTGTGTGTTAATTAATTGTTCTGATTTAAAGAAATTTTATTATTCTATTTCTGTTATTACTATGTTTGTGTCTCCATCTGGTAACACCCTCCACTCATCGTAGCACATTGCCTATGTTATCATACGGTGTGCTACGTATGGGTATGGTGTGTTACATCTTCAGAGCGGTAGTAAAGACAGGCCCAGTAGTGACAGAAGCAGAGTTCGTGGTCCTCCAAATTCCTGCTAATTTCTCAGCAATATTCAAGAGGCCATGGTTCCACAAGATAGGAGGGGTGCCATGCACTCTACACTAGATGATCAAAATCCCTCATGAGGGGTAGGCCGTGACCATCTGAGCTACAAGGGAAAACCAAGTCTCCGTGCTAGAGATTTCAAAACAACCATTTAGTTGTTTTCAAAGGCAAATAATCATTAATAATAATTTGAAATTTGTGACTTGAAAATTGAAAATGTGGTTGTTGGGGCCTAGGCCTGTCTTTTATTATGATTTTGGGTAATTTGAGGTGCATTCATGTCGGAATGTTGCCTATTTCTTTCATTTGGCATATCCTTGTCAGGATACTGTCGAAAAGTTTGGGTAGGGCACATTTCAGCCGAAATGCTGCCAAAATTTAGAAAATGATAAATAATGGAACGAAGATTCATTTAAGTCTCCCAATAAGATCGAATGACTTCGAACAAACTAACTTTTGACTTTTCCTACAGGATGCCTCCGAGATGCAACCAGCCACAAGGACACCTGGAGATCCAAGCTCGAAAGTGGATGACTCTGGACCAGAGAGAGAGGTTCGAGGCACTGGTACAGGTTCAGTTCCTATCCAGTAAATATATTTTCAGGCCGTTCCTCCAGTAGATGGGGATGTTAGATGAGGTTGACAAACTCCTGGAGGTCGTGGGGTGGACAAAGTTCCTGAGGCCATCAGTTCGGACATACCCTAAGATATCCAAGGAGATTTTAGCTACCCTCCAATACGGGGGTTTTCAGAGGCCTGATACCGAGGAGAGGGTCATCCAATTTAGAGTTTGGGCTTACCATTTCAGTCTGACTCAAAAGGCCTTCACCCGGGCACTAGGGTTGCCAGCCGGTGTGGACGTATCGACCACGGAGAGAGCAATTCGCAGGCAACACTGTGAGGTTATTAATATATCGGAGATGCCGTATAATCATGATACGATAAAGAGCATTATGCTCTCATCACAAGCCATCTAGTATCTACATAGGGCCTTATCTAGCTCATACATGGCTAGAGTAGGGAACCCAAGCATGGTCAACTCAGCCGAGGTATGGAGTTTATGGGCGATGGTTGGCTAGGGGGATCGCCCTATTTATATATGCTGGGAGAGTGATTACTGGGGAGTTACTCTACTTGGGAGTTGATGTTGATGACTTTAGACCTCCACTAGATAAGGACATGTTCATAGATTTGGGGGCAGCTCAAATTATGAGGATGGTGGCCCAAGTACCGAGACGCACAAGTGACTACACGTTGCTGATAGTGGCAGAGACTAGCCAAATTTTTTCACTTCCCTCCACTCCAGCCAGTGGCCGATGAGCTAGAGGAACCACAGTTTGGGCAGCACCAGCATGAGCAGTACCAGCCTCACTAGTACCAACCGCAACCGGAGGAGCTCTCTACACCTAAAGGGATGGGATGGACTGCGACATCGATGAGATGATCAACTCTCCAGCTTCACAGCAGGGTCCTATGGAGATGCCGAGTCCTATCCCACCACCATCTTCATCCTGAGTAGAGGCTAGAGCAGAGAGGAAGTACCACCCATATAGTCACCCAGGTCATCCAAAGGCCTCTACCTTTATGGCTCCACCACCGGTCCAGCCTCAAATGGAGCCCACACTAGCACCCACTCAGTCATCAGCCCAGGACATCATAGCCTCCATGACTGTTGTTGTAGCTGCACTAGACCAGTGCATGGATGAGAGGTTCAAGAGACTAAAGGAGATTGTTAATAGGCAGGGCAAGCGCCTAGATGCTCACAGAGAATGGATTGATCAGCTGGAGGGTGCCTTAATGAGTTCTCAGCCTGCCTCAGCACAGAGGATTAACGAGGCCATATAGATGGTGGATGAGTCGGTTGGCGAGGTGAGGCTACGGGCAGAGAGGATAGGGAGTGACTTCCTTATTGTATCTGGAGTCCTCAGAGAGATACGAGGTGAGATAGAGGCCCACTTTGCACGCGCGATAGAGCGATCCCGATTGCAGATGACATAGCAGACCTAGGCTATCAATAAATTACAGGGAGGTGTCTCCGACCTCACGAGATTCCTTGGAGACTGTGTACGCCTATTCACAGAAGGTTAGATGGATATTCAACTTCGCTAGCCACCTCGGCCAGACTGTCTAGCAGCTTTTTGGGCTCCACCAAAAGATGTCACTCATCTGCCATCCACCTCCGGTCACCAGCCATCCTCTTCTAGAGCCCGGCCTGATCAGCCATCAAGTTCTAGGGCCCTACCAGTACCCATCAATTTTTCATCCTCATTAAAGTCATCAAATCCATCCGAAGATTATAAGCCTTATACCCCTTAGGCCGAGCATGTTCAGGGAGATTTATATATAGACACTTTTTGATTTACAAATTTTTCATTGTTTAGTTACATTTTTATATTTTCACTTGAAGGTGTACAAATTTTTCATTATTTAGTTACACTTTTATGTTTTCACTTGAATTTTTTTATCTATTCCGAAATACATAGTGGATAGAAAAATGATAAAAGGTAAATAAAAGATAAATTAAATAACCGTAAAAAAAATTAAAGAATATGACACGAACAATAAGATATCAAAATATGATGAAATTTGACAACGACTTCATGCTTTGACGCAGCAAATTAACAAAAATTTTTACATTAACAAGTAATCCATTACTTGACAAGAATGAGATCTCTTCAATAAGCTCCAATTTCCAACCATGGTCTTCATGCTGATCAAATGTGTGTTGATCACACCAACCGTGATTTTCATACCGACAAGCTGGCGACAATCACACCCAATCAACTGTGGTTCTTCATGCCGATAAGCTAGCGATAATCACACCCAATCAACTATGGTTCTTCATTTCGACAAGCTAACGATAATCACACCAAACATCCAACAGCTGTAATTTTCATGCCGATTAAGTATGCGTTAATCGTGGGCCCAATTTTCAACAATGGACTTTATGCCGATCAAATGTGCACTAATCACACGAATCATGACTTTCATGCCGATTAAATAAGTGTTAGTCACCATCCAAACGACTATGATTCTTCATGTTGACAAGCTGGAGATAATCACATCTTACATCCAACATCTGCAATTTTTATGCTGATTAAATGTACGTTAATTGTGGCCCAAATTTTCAACAGTGGTCTTCATGCCTATTAAGTGTATACTGATCGCATAGATCGTGACTTTCATGTTGATCAATTGTGCTTTAGTCACCATCGAAACAATTGTGATTTTTTTAAACTGACAAGCTGGCGATAATCACATCTAACATCCAACAGCCGAAATTTTCATGCCGATTAAATGTGCATTAATCGTGGGTCCAATTTTCAATTGTGGTCTTCATGTCAACTTAATATGCACTGATAACACTGATCATGACTTTTATGCCGATTAAATGTACATTAGTCACAATTTAAACAATTGGGAGTTTTATGCCAATTCAACGTGCGTCAATCAGATCACCCTCTCAATATGCCAAAAAGCTGACATCCAAAGGTAAGGATTACCTTAGGTACGCATTTCTTCCTTCTTCTCTGAATTTTGGCTCACCCAGGCACCAGTACACACTATAAGAAAAATGCTCTTTAAAGAAGGGAAATCCGGTCGTTAAAAGTTAAAATCCGGTCGTTAAAACCCTTTAACGACCGGAAAATCCGGTCGGTAAAAGCCCCTTCGTTAAAGGTATAGACGACCGGATAATGGATCCGGTCGTTAAAATTTTTAACGACTGGCATGTTTCCGGTCGTTAAATAGTGATTTTTAACGACCGGATTTTTCCTTTGCTAATTATATTCACTTTTAACGAAGGGATTTTCAGTCGTTAAAAATATATTTTAACGGCCAAATTTTCCCTTCGCTAATTATATTCACTTTCAACGAAAAGATTTTCGGTCGTTAAAGATATTTTATAGCGACCAAATTTTTTTTTCGTTAATTATATTCACTTTTTATCCTTTCCTGTCGTTAAAAATACTATTTTACCGATCAAATTTTCCATTTGCTAATTTTATTCGCTTTCAACGAAGGAATTTTTTGTTTTTGAAGATACTTTTTACCATTTTATAATATCACATGTACGGTACATATCATTCACATATATTTTATATAAAAATATAATAAACTCTTTTCATATATTGAAAAAAAAAAGTTACAAAGTATAGTTATATTTACAAAGTATAAAAACTA
The DNA here is from genome assembly GCA_947683425.1 of Excoecaria cochinchinensis. Lineage (NCBI taxonomy): Eukaryota > Viridiplantae > Streptophyta > Magnoliopsida > Malpighiales > Euphorbiaceae > Excoecaria > Excoecaria cochinchinensis. Next base: position 22,119,622 of record CANTUQ010000055.1, on the reverse strand, counting down.
TCAATGACAAGTTCAAGAAAATAACTTCTCTCTATACTAATTTATATTCATACGATTTTTAAGAAAAATGTGAAAAATAAACCTCCTAACTTCGCTGTCCAAAATTTTAAAGACCTGCAAAATGTAAAACAAAAGCTAAAATTAATATTCACGAGCACAAACAAAAATATCAATAATAGAAAGAGAGAGAGATAGAGAGCGAGTTAGCTACTTCAAAAATACAATAGCATACATCAAAACAGCCAGCCTTGCATCACATAAATTTGTTTAAAACTGAAATAAATATCTGGTAGCCAGTAGATGAGAAACACAACAAAAATTTTGTTATAGTCTTATTTTGTGGATCGTGAAAGATATATGATTAGGTTATTCTCATGTTTAAATATCTTGGATCTCATCTTTCCATATGTTTATATCAAAGACTGAAAAAATGGAATTGCCAAGGATATAGGAATTCTTTAAACAACATATTATTTTGGCAGTTAATTGCAATGCTCACATCAATAGACACTCATGAAGATATAACTAAATTCAGCAATAAAGTCATATATAAACAAACAGATTAAAGAACCCAATATTATATCAGGAAGAATAGAGGCCCAGTCCCATTCGTTGCAGTATTCACTGCAGCCGAAGAATGCTGCATCCAAACAATTCAATGGTTATGCACAGTAACAGAAATTTCAGGTGCTCTACACAACATGCAAAACTGAATATATAGCAAGATCTGCATAAGGCTCCCACATTAGTTCGTGTGACATGACTTCTCAGTCAAAATACGCAGTAGACAGCGAAAAAAATATTAACCAGCGAATGTGAAGAATGACACAAAAATTAAATCAATATAAACTAATAGAAGCACCATGCCATGATCAAACATTAACAATTCTATAAACAAAACTTACTGCAGAACTGAAATGAAATGAAAGGCAATAAAGATTGAAGTTATTAGAAATTGTATTATACCTTTCTAACAATGGTCAACTTAGGATTTAGTACTGCTAGACCACCAGGTGGTAACCTTGGCGCACCTATAACAAACTGGCAGAAGGCACGCTGCTGCTCTGGTGTGAACTCTCCCATGATCTCCGGTAGCTACAGAAATCAACAGAATAATAAAGAAAAGTCATGAGAGATCTTGCAATTAAATTTACATCAATAGAGTCCCAGAATCAAGATCAGATTCCATACATTAATAATTGCAGGACTTTTGGCTATGTATCCATGATCAAATTTAATATGATCGACAAGGGTCTCAGGCTGCATAAACAAGAAATCCATCAGAAAAATCTATAGTAAATCCGAGGTTTTTTTTCTTCCGAAATGCCAGCTAGTAGAATTACTTCGCAATTGAAATATTAGAATCTTATCTTTCCTAAGGACTCTTCCTTTTGTAATTTAGTGAGGCTGCATATAATATAAAGAAACAGAAGAGAAAGTAAATTTACTCCCACAACTCTCGGCGTCCAATACAGCCTGCAATCCAATACAGAGAACTTCATAAGCATTGCATTGCATAAGAACCAACTAATAAATGGATTTTTGTACAAAGAGAATCAAGAGCATTGAACAACATACCACATTCTTGGTCATCAGCCTATCCTTGAGAGCTTTCAGAGCTGGTTCCAGGTCTGACTTCTCCAAATTTGCCTTTCCTGCAATACTGAGCCAACAAAAGCACATGAAACCTTAAGTTTAGAAACTTTCACTTTCCACAGTATTCTTTCACATAACGGCATCTTTATTATGAACAATAAAAATTATATAAAAGCAAAATTCAAGTATTTACCCTGAAACGGTAATGGTAAGCGAAAAGCATCATTACGCATGAGACTTGCATTAGAGACAGATCATAAAAGAAATTCATTTATCTATCAGGCATACCAAATTCATTCACAAATATAAGAACACAAACCAGTCACAACTAATTAATGAAGGATAAATATGCCAGCTAGAAAAAAATAAATAAATAAAAGAGCCAACACTGAAATCTTTGTTTGAAATCTGAAGCATCAAGTTTGGTCTAGCTCCAACTTTGCGACAACAAACAATTCTGGAACTGTATGTATATTGATGGAATATAACTGGCAAATTAATTTGAACTACAAAGTTTCAAGGAATATTTCAATCACAAAAGAAGATGTTTGTTAAAAGATATCAAACTACAAAAGAAAAGTCCAATATTATTCATGTTAATCATCTCTATGGGCAATCCAAAAGTATTTTATATGCTTTAGTTCATCAAGATAGAATAGAAGTGAACATGCAAATGTTAGAGAAATGCTGGTTTCTATTAAAAACATAGCGGGAGTCAATGATTTTTTCTTTTGCATCTTACAAATTTGGGGACTTGTAAAATTCATTTTTTTTCAGAAACACATAATTCATAAATGCACAACAGCAAATTTAGGTCCAATCACAGCCACCAAATAGCTAATGAGACAGCAGCACAAATTAAAAGGAACTTGAACTTGACTCTCAGGCTTTTGGATGTGCGGTTGAGCTCTCATGCTACGTGTGAAAGACATCTGCCAATGCATGTAAAATTTATTATAGCTACCAATTGGGTTAAATGCATATATCTTTATTGATATTCAAAGAATGCATGGAAATTAGGCACTTTAACTATCAAATACAGAAAAAAATGGATTTTAGTTCAAAAATATAGAAATTAAAAAAAAGAAAACGATATATTGATTATATACCTGAAAAAGATTTACAGGAATGTTTCTTCAAGATTTATCTGGTGCAGTAGTTGAGAGTATTTGTACAACCTCACTCATGGTTGGTCGAGCATCAGGATCCAATAGTAGGCATTCTTTAGCTAGATACGCCATTATCTGCATCTCTTCTTCTGGGAAAGTGCCTTTTAAACGTGGATCAGGCAATTCTGATATTACTCGCCTACTGTCCTGCAGTCGAGGGGTATATACGTAGCCTAAAAAGAGTCATAGAAACATCATTAGTAATGTTAGTTCCCAACTAGTCCTACTATTAAACTTAATGTAAGGCTCTAAATGCATGCAGTATAATGAAAATGATATACTTTACAAGAAAATGTTGTGAGTATGACACATGATAGCAGAATGATCACAATAACTTTGGCAGAAATGTGATTCCTTCTAGCTTGATCTTCAGCGAGAGATCCTGTTTAGAAGCATGTGCCATCAAGTGAGACCACAGAGTAACAATTAAAATAAGTGAATGGCAATGTATGGAATCTACCACCATGAAAACAAACACAAGATAATAGACACATCACATATTATAATCTGGGAAATCTGCTATATTAAAAACTAGCTACAAATTAATCATTGACCTTCGTGTAATGGGAAAATATGAACTTTGCCCCAAATACAAAAACAATGAGCAAAGAAATGAAAACCTCATGCCGACATGTAGAATAAAGCAGCAGAAGCACGTAATAGATAGCCAGCTAGGCATGAAGTAATAAATGATTACTGATGATGATTGTCAGTCTAGATTAAAATTGCCATTCTAAATAACAGTAGTGCAATGTAATGGTGGTCTTAATGAAAGACGAACATTAGAATCCAATCTGCACAAGAATCTAATAGATGAAAGCAATACAGAGCAAATGGATTAAAACCTCATGACTGAGTATAGACCAGTAAAAGATAACAGTTCATTTCAAATCAAAAAGAACCATAAAAATTCTAATGAAGCTCAATAGAGCAGCTAAATCAATTGCCACTACCATAAATTATCGAACTCCAAAATCCAAAGGAAAACGATTCACAGCCCACAAAACAGAACCAACTAAATTATCGAAGAGGTGATAAATTTTGCATCAGATTAGCAGAAATTAACAACAAAAGAAACATCAACAACAAAAGAGCAGAAAAGGGTACCTTAAACAAAGATCATCGCCGTTGCTTTGCTTACAGAGATAAGTTCCTGTGCAGGAAGAAACCGAAAGGCTTAGATCCTGAAGAAGAATAAAAAGCTTTAACGATGGAACTAAGTCCCCAATCCAAAGAAACAATCAAACAGAAAACCCAGGAGATTATCGAGAGAAAGCATGAGAGACCTTCGCGATGGGGAATAAGACGTCGAGATCAGCATTGCGAGGAGCCGGTTGCTCGCCGTCAACCGTCGCCAGCCTCCTCGCCCCTTCCGCCGTGCTCCGCCGTCTCTCTCTCTCCCTCTCTCTCTCTCTTTCTCTTCCTCGATCTCTTTCCCGTTCTGCCTCCCTTCCGTGACTTTCCCTCTCTTTTCTTTTTCTAATTCTCATAATTCCCACTAATTCACACCATTAACCACCGGATTTTTATTGTTTTAACGACCGAATTTAATTCTTTTATTATATAATAATAAAATTTAAGAACTAACGGCCGGATTAATTTTTCTTCGTTATTTATATATTTTAAAGACCGGATTTTTATTGTTTTAACGACCGGATTTAATCCTCTCGTTATATAACAATAAATTTTAAGAACTAACGACCGTATTAATTTCCATTCGTTATTTGTATATTTTAACGACCGGATTTTTAACCCTTCATTAAATTTTGGTTGTTAAAAGTCAATTTTCTTGTAGTGTACACCAGCCTCCCTAAAATTGGGGGCAACTGTAAACACTGAGTCCCGAGGCAGTTCAGATCAGAGTTGCCCAATGAGGATACTTATGCCTGTTTCACAGGTGAAAGGCTGAAGTTGCAAGTTTTAGCCTTGAATTTCACAAATGTTGGATTCATTTATAGTAAAATATCCTTTTGTTTTATTATTGATTTGAAAAATGAGGAATTTCGATCAAAACTTTGAATTTTGGGTGACCGACGGCCGTCCCTCATGAGGGAAGCCCATCGGTTAGGCTTGGGGTGCCCATCCCATCTGGAGGATGAACACCATGATGGGTCATCCCTCGCGAGTGATGCTTGTCGTTCCCTTTGATGCTCGTCGGCAATTTAGTGAATGAAGCTTATAACTCAAGCAAGTGACAGCCATCGCTCACATGAAACATGCCCGTCTGAGCATGCCTTACGCTTAGAAGGGACGGCCTACCAAATGATCAATGCTTTTCGATCGCTCAAAGGGATGGCCCCTCCCCGAAGGACGGAATGTCGAAGGGCAGGCTTCGTACTCAATTAATTTTGACGAGTGATGGTCGTCATGCATTCAGGCGATCCCCGTCGATCGTGATCTAGAATCGCATTTCTAGATTTCCTTCTATAGGGAATCTGGAACGTTGATTTTATGGATCCAGGATCGGATTTCTTGCATTTTTTGAAGGATTTTAGGGATTTGATTTCGAAATTACTGATTTTCCTCCTCAAATCTTTATGCAATCCTATTTTTCAAAGGCAGATATGCCTATAAATTGAGATGATTTTCAACCTAAAGGGGGTTCTTTGTTTGGAGGTTTTAGAGGGGCAAAAATAGTTTTTTAAGAATTCAAATTTTCTTTGTTTGCTTTTTTCTTTCAAAATTTATTTTTCAAATATCAAATAGTTTAATTGAGGAAGAGAAATTAATTCCCTTTTCTTTGTTTACTCCAATTTTCATTGTATTAGAAATCTTAGAGAAAGTAGAGAGAGAAAGAGATTTTCTCACTAATTTCTTAATCTAATTGTGTGAAGTTTAAGGTAAGAACTTACGATTTCATCACTCTCTAGAGATCCAAGTTCTGAGGGTAAACATTCTGGATTACAATTGGCTTAATCATACTTTAATTTAAAAAATGTGATGTGATATGCATATTTTTATGAAATGTTAATTTGGTTAATTTTGATTATTTTGTTGATAAACCTTCTTTGTGAACTAATTCTCAAATTATTTGGTGGTTTTGAGCTGAGAAATATGTAAACAATGTGATATTTGAGCTTTAAACATGCATCTATAGAGTTTCCCTCTTATTTTTTGGTTTTGGTGATAACCGACGGGAAGAAACCCCCACCGACAGCCGCCGATCAAGCGAGAGATGGGCCATCGAGGAAACCTCCTTCCTCCTATTGGTTACCTTTCGGACGCCCGTCGCTCGATCTTTCTTGCCTGTCCCTGACTCTTTTCTATACTTTGCTCCTTTTTTTCTTTAGTATTTCTTTTGTCTCATCACATCATGTGTTTTTTATACAAGTAGTACTCCTTTATTGTTTCAACTTATTAATTTTTCGGTATTTAATATTCAATTTATTTTTTGTTTAACATTTAACATGTTTTATGATGGGTTTTATGAGCTTATTTTGGCCGAGGATGTCGAAAGGAAAGCAAAAATGGACAATACGGGCGTAACTTTCTGGTTCATTTTTCTTAGACTTTTTTTATGTATCGTTGAGCTTTTAAACTCTCGGTTTAACTGTAAATTAATTTATTTTATTAATTTTGCTTTAATTATGCCTAAATGATTGATGTCTGTGATTTAATTGATTGCATGAATTGAATGAGAAAATAAATGGAAGTTTAACTAAAAACTCACTTATAACTTTAACTAAGATATAAATAAGTGTGAAGTTCCGAACTCTCTCTAATCTTAGGCTTCATGAGGATAGATGACCATTTCAATATTTTATTGGAAGGTAATTCCAAAATACTCTTATGATGGCCCAAAATAGACGTATTTATATAGTCTTAGGCTTCATGAGGTTTAAATGACCCTTTCAACTTTCTATTGAAAGGTAAATCCGATACTCTCATGGCCTCAAATAGACACACATGCATAGTCCTAGGCTTCAAAAGGTTACACGACCCTTCCAGCATCACATTGGAAGGTAATCCAAGATGCCTTCTTGATAGCCCAAAGTGGATGCACATGCATAGTCTTAGGCTTAATAAGTCAAGACGAAACTTTTCCAATGTCCTATTGGGTGGCGACTCCAAAACACCTCTTGTTGCCCAAAATAGAAGTGAACCCTCTTCTACACTACAAGAAAAAATGAAAATAGCAACGGAAAAATAGCAACGGAAATAATTCCGTTTCTAATTTAGCAACGGAAATTGATTTTCGTTGCTAAATAGCAACGGAAACTAGATTTCGTTGCTAAAATTGGTTGAATTTTAAAACTTTAGCAACGAAAATACAATTGGTGATATTCCGTCGCTAAAAGTGGAGGGAATTTTTAGCGCCAACATTTAGCAACGAAATTTTGCAATGGTATAATATTTCCGTTGCTAAATAATACGCCAAATCGTGGCGGGAAATTTTGGAACAAAAAATAGCAACGGAATAGATTTTTCGTTGCTAAATTAGCAACGGAAAATCTGTTCCGTTGCTAATTTAGCAACGGAATAAGTTTTCCGTTGCTAAATATTGAGCTGAAAAATCAGGTCCTAAAATAGCAACGGAAAATTTATTCTGTTGCTAAATTAGCAACGGAACTTATTTCCGTTGCTAATTTAGCAACGGAAAATTCATTCCGTTGCTAAATAGCAACGGAATAGATTTTCCGTTGCTATTTTCGGAGGTGGAAAAATCGGTTCTAAAATAGCAACGGAATGAATTTTCCGTTGCTAAATTAGCAACGGAAAATAAGTTCCGTTGCTAATTTAGAAACCGATTTTTTCAGCCTTACTAAAAATCGAGTTCTAAATTAGCAACGGAAATGTTTTTCCGTTGCTATTTAGCAACGGAAATCGGATTCCGTTGCTATCAAATTTAAATATTCAGGCTGAAAAACTCAAAACTACCTCGTTTTTAGTCCCCTCCCTCTTCTTTATTTTTTTTCCTTTCTTTTTCTTCTTTCCTTTCCCTCTCTCCCCATTCCCGTTCCAGCCTTTCCCCCTCCCTCGATCAGATCAGCTCCTCCATCCCCGTTGCCCCTAGCCGCCTCGCCTCTGTTCCCGCCGCTTGCCGCCAGCGACGCCGCTCTCTCTTCCCCTCCTCTCCTTTCCGCGCAACGGCAACTCCCTCTTCTCCTTCGCGAGTTACTTCGGGATAGCCTCGTCCTCCGCCGTTTCTTCTACCACCGGCCACCGTTAATCCCCTCCAGTCCTTCCCCTTTCAATGATAGTTGTAGAGTAAGTATATTTAACCATTAATCTTAAATTTGGGTGAAATTCTTAGGATGGCAGAGTTAGGGATTTGAAAATTTTATTTGGGAATTTGATGTTTAGAGTATAGATTAAGTAGATTTCTTATTCTTTTAGCAAGGTAGTCAAGTTAGTCACATTATTATTGAATTTTGAAAATAATGACAATGAATTTAAAGAAGATTATGGTGAGAATGAAAACACGAGGATGTTACAGGACGTGATGATGTTTTTGGTGATTTTATGAGTTTTTGTTTGGTTTTCATGTCTTAATTGTACCTTTAAATTACTGTGGATAGAAACGTTTTATTAAGTAGTATGATTTGTTGTTTGGTTGACAGTAATTTCCTTATACGCATTTAATTTTTGTTGAACACTTGTATTCTTGAATTGTATTTGGATATTGTCCTCTAACTTGTTTAGAAAGGCAAATAATATTGTAAAGACCTTGAGATTAAGGTAAAATTGAATGATGCCTTAAGGTCTTTCTCCAATTAAACTTTGCATCAACTTCAAAAATCAATCTTTCCTTTTGTGTTCTTTATGTGCTGCATTTTTATCCATTTCTTTTTCTGGTTTGCTTTTAAGGGGTTGTTCTTAGGTGGCTGTTGTGGTGCTGCTGGCAATATAAGCTCTGGTAAGTTTAGATTAAAGTAGTTATATACGACCAAAGACAAAATATTCTTTGATAGTTTAGTGTTATGGTTTGGTGAGCTGAACAAGGGAAATCCTGCATTTTCAATGGTATGATGCTACCACAAATGCATTTTCCTTGAGGATTCAATTGCTCGTCTAGTTTGATTGTGTCTCCTAAATTTAGTGTATGATGGCGTTTCAGGTTGTTATTGGCCCTGCTACTGTTGGAACAATTGATAACATAATTGCTTGCAAGCTGTACAGGCCTGGTTTTGTTGGATTTGTCTCCTAATCTGTAAGTATTAATTTTTGTTATTCCTAGTTCTCATTGGCAATATCTTTGAATGGCAAGCAAACTGTACTATCCATGTCACAGAGATTATGGCCTTTTAAATTTTGAGAAAAACCTGTTTTAAATATACTGATAAAAGCAGTATAGTTGTTTTTTCTTAGAAAAAAAAAATACACTGCATCTTTGTAGCCACCTGAACAGGAGAATTGTGAATATGATTTTAACAGTAATTTTAATCAATTGGACTTTCCATGAAGTCGTCTAGCTTTAATTCAAATTTAATGTTGTTAATGTTCCAGTTTTGTATTCAAATTTATATGTTTATAATGTTTTATGTTGTTAAATGCCTTGTTTTTTATTGTTTCCCATTTTTCTGCTTCCAGCATTTGGTGTCATTTGCACTGTTTTGTTTTACCATGTAGCAAAGACTTAGCTATTGGACTTGCATAATTTTGAAAGTTATGAGAAACATAGCTTATGTTGCCAGCAGCACCTATATATAATAGGTCTTTTCTCTAGCATTTGGTTTTAACTTTTAACATTATTTCACTTAGTTACTGTTGCTATTAGATTAGGGAAAATGGCTGAAAAATTGTAGAAAGCTCATCTCAGTAAGCAAATTCAAATCTTCAAACGGTTAAATACTTACTTTTTATTTTCATTCCATATGATACTATAAATATTTTCTGTCATAATCCAAATACGTTAT